>OX465486.1:17563079-18911579 GCA_950022335.1 Eurois occulta | reverse complement strand
GCGATTGAGGTACTTAGAACGAGGAAATCAGCAGGTCGTAACTTGTTCATATTCTCTCATAAACTTAGCAAGATAAATGCATCGGAAGAAGCTCGTGGCTTCAGGTTAATCCGCGCATGCCGAGTTTCCTCTGTGTCTCAGAAAGTACGCTAAGCCCTCGGTCCCAGTTTATAGAAATGCTCGAGAAAAATGCTCTAGTGTACACTTACTTTAAAGGAAACATACGTCCAAACGCGAGAATGAGTCCAAAACTCATTTCCGCCGTTTCCTCACAGAGATGTCGCGTAAAGTTTTCAAATTTCATTTTCTGACCCACTAAATTCTTATTTCATATATAAATGAACGTTTAAGTCTTGCTGTGTTATTAAGTTTTCTGTATCGTTCCTCCGAAAGAGTTATGAAAATACCTGTTCGTTTCATATGTGATGCAATGAGCTGTTGAGTTTTTTTTTATTAAATCGAAAGTAACTTATTCAAATTGAGACTGATGCTCTGCTCTGCTCTGATTCTCAGAATCAGAGCTTTCTGAACGCCAAAATACATAGGACAGTAGTGAAGCCAATAAACCCTCCTTTCACCGCTAGTATTTTAGATGAGGAGTAGCAGTGATAAAACAATCTCCCCAGAAACACTTGTGTCTATTAAATGAGAAGAACTTAATCCATCAGTATGCGAATTTTGAAATGTATTTTGTGTAGTATTGCCATTTTTCTAGATCAAAAACCTTTAAAGGCCATACACGCTATGGTGTACCTAACAGGTGTACAGGTTTAGGGTACACTCGTCAGGTAAGCTTGAGCTGCCTCTGGATATAACCTACACAGTTTAGCAACATACACGCTCCGGTTCACCGGGACAGTCCAACTGTGCGGACAAACCAGTCAGGTACACCCTAGCGTGTCTACCTTAACACGTAAATTTAATACACAAAAGTCAAAAGCGTAGAAGAATAATAATAGAATTTTTAATTGACAACAGTAGAAGAAACTTTTCCACACCAAATGATTGGGATTGGACGTTGCTACGTCGTAACTCACGCGATTACGTCACCGCTACGCCAGCATGGCTGACAGCTACGTCGTAGCAGATAATCCACAACGCTTCGAGACATATTCTTGGAAAACTTCGTTAGCCACCGGACGTGTACTCCCCGTACACCTCCAGTGGCCTAGTGGAAGTTTTTATAACATTTTTGATCATATTTACATAAAATTCAGTTTTCATAAAAAATAAGTTTTGAAACAAAATTAGTGGTGGCACAGTGGATTATCTGCTGAGTTCCTAGTGCGAGTTTATTTACCTGTTACAAATTGTTTATCATTGTCTTTTATTCTAAAATCATCTGTGAAACGAATAAATTTTTGTATTAAAAGGGTCATGCTATTGAGTAAACCAAGGTTAAAAAGAGTAAAAAATCATTTATAAAAACAAGCTTTTAAAATTAAATATAGGTGTGACGTCATTTTTATCATGTTATTCTTAGCAAACCCTTTTAATTGATATTGTCCGCCATCTTTGGGAGTCCGTCATGTTGGATTTAGAATGACGTCATTTAGCTAACCATGCAGTGTAATCCAAACTAAAGGTGTATGCAATTTCAGCTCAATCGGTTGGAGACAACTGTTTTAAATAAAATACAGTTCCAAGATTTGACTTAAACATTGCAAGTTATACAAAACCCATGAGGAGACATTTAAAAGGGTCGAAAGTCGCTCACGGTTATAACCTCGGCGCTTTTACCGCCGTGTAGATCTGAAATCATTCCTCGAGAACATTCTACCAGAACAAAAAGTATCCTTTGTCCCAGGTCCTGGTCTACTCGATGCTAAACGTCATCGAAATTCGTTCGGCCGTTATTTCGTGAAATGTACCAGACATACAGAGTTACTTTCGCATTTATAACATGGATACCTCCTACCTGCTTACTATGTAGAAAACGGTAAGTTGTTCAATATGCGATGGGTTGGCGGTGTGATAACTTATGCACACGTGTTGCGCGCGGCTTCAAGCACTGCCAATGCATCTACTACTAACTTTAACTTGAACACGAAAATCGGTGAGGAGGGAACTTGAAATACCAAACGTATTGAGGAACAGCGGTTAGAGTTGCTTAAGGAACAGATTTCTTACACTATTCATGGATTGCCTTACTGAGAAATGAAAGGTGTAACAGTTGTTTTTGCGTCGGAATCTTACGTTACACATTACGCAACCACTTAGGTGTTATTTACCCTGTCGTTAGCAAAAGCGGGCATTAGATGATTAGTTTTAGATCATAGAGGTACACTAAGGAATACTTTAAAAACCTTCTGATGAGCTCATATATATAAGGGTAAACTCTGTATGTTAATGAAACCAGTACAAGTTTAATATGTACCAAAATAATTTTTCATCAACAATTTTCTGATAATTTTCAGAATATCGTAGAGTGCTCCAATATATGTTTATTTTAAAAAGGCCTGTGCGCTATAAATTAAGTTTATATTCGATTCAGTGTGCCGCTGCCATAAATGTCATCGGACGGGCAAACGACACCACTGGGGGAGCACTGTATCAGCTGTCGTTGGCTGTGTGGTACAAGGCAGGAGATGAGAGCTGGATAATTTCGATGGCAGCAAAGTAGAAACGGACATGTACAAAATCACAATTTTACAGGATAGCTGATTTAGTAAAAAATTGTCGTCATTTTGAGAGTTATTGACCGATTATCATGAAATTTTCTATGGTGCATTAAAATAACCTTCTTTATGAATTGTGTAATCGCGAAAAAAAAATCAGCTGTTCCCTACATTTATGATCGATTAACTCGTCAAAATGTAGGGAACAGCTGATTTTTTTGTCGCGATTTCAGGTTTGGTCCCATAGTAAAAGTTGTTCATAATTATGAGTACAATGACCTCTTAAGAGGTTACTGGTGTTTTACAAATAACCCTGTATATCTGCAATTACAATTTTGCAGCACAATTTTCCTTTGTGATAGTACTGCAGCCAAGTGGAGAGTGGGGAGTGGAATTCTCTGCCTTCGTCGGTGTTCCCAAGTTCTTAAGACCCCAAACTATTAAAGTCGCGAGTTAATAGGCTTCTTTTGGGTTAGCTCGTTCCATCGTCGACCTCATCTCTGTCTTCAGGACTAGATTGAGGTCAAGAGTAGGCCCATTAAACGCAAAAAAAAACTGAGATTCCCCTCGTGACGCAAACTTTCAGTTAAAAAAGTCATCTTAATAATATCAACTACGAAAATAGCATGCTTGTTGTGCATGCAAAAATAAATAAATTGTATTACGAAAACATCCAAAAGTGGTAACCACTTTCAAATCATTTGGTTTTTCTATAACGATTTTCAATAGAATCATCATAAGTTTTTCAGAAGCTTATGTATATCCAATAGATTTTAGACTTTTCTACATTCATTACAGCTATAAGATAATCATTTTATCCAGCCCAACTACCATTTTACTTAAATAGATAACTCTTGAATCAACGAACTTTGTTTCAAATTGCTGATTAAACGACTACGTTTTCCAAGAAGTTATCTTCAATTCAGTAAGAAAGAGTGTATAATAATTACATTAAAGCAATTTAAAATTAACGCTACCTCTCATATTTTGCGCCACACATAAAATGTGCACCAACAAAAATCACTTTAATATTTTATCGGAAACAACGTTAAGTTTCTCAAATTACCGTAACTACATTATTATATCTACTGCATTTCCATCCAGCTATTATTTTCAGGCCGGTAAAAGAATGGAAAATATTAAAACGATCCATTTTTCATGCAATATGAGGTTACTTTAAAGGTTGGTTTAAAGCTTAACAGTGATTTGGAGTAGCCTTGAACTGGTTAGAAATGAGTTTACGCTCGCAATGCTATGCAATGTAGTGCGCGTATCAAAAGACTAGAAAGGTGTTAGACAGATTTGTCCGCACCTAATAATTTATTTCTCATCCACCCGCATCCTCCAGTCATGCCGCGATCATGGCGCTTGCAACAGCGTCGAAATATCGAAAACTCACAATAATTGAAAATCAAGGAAGATATCTCGTAAGTGACAGAGTAAGTTTAGTTATAAACCATGAAAGCTTAACCAATCTATTTCTCAGTCATTTATTGGTGAATTTCAACATTTTTTTCACCAATTTTCTACTTTTGATCTTTATCTTAATTCTATTTAGTGAAATATTATAGTTTTGTCAACATCATGGAACTTCTCCATTACCTACTTCGCGAATAGATCGTCCTTGTTTGCAAACAAAGTTTTACCGTAAGAACTACGAAATTCCCCAAAACTTCACCCGATTGTCATCTTCCCTTCTTCTTCACCATCTTCGTCGTCACACTCATGGCAGAGTGGTCGTGGTAGTCACACAAGGGGTCGTCATGAAGGTACACCTCTCCTTCACTCGCCTATTAAATGATTCAAACCTTTTTTAACTTTCAATTTGTCTTGACGCTAAATTGTCGTGTGTTGAACTTAGCGCGTATTTATTTAGGCAAAGTTCGTGTGCTTACACTTACTACGTCTTCACAAAATGGAATTTGCGTTTGTAGTGAAGACAAATGATTTGCTTTAAGACAAATAAAGGCATAGTAGTGGTAATCAACACACCTTGAAAAGAAAGAAAAGAAATAAAATTCTGGCTCGAAGACATTTATGAAGAACGAATGAAATTATATTTATTTAGCAAAGACACTTATCATATTCTGCAAGATACATACATGAGAAACTGCGCCTGATGCTGATTTTCAACTGGAGCTGGAATAAAACGACACTGCTGAATATAGGGCTCTGTCAATCTGCACCTTACCTTTCCTTAGATGATGCGATCAAGAAGGCTATATGTATTGGGTTAACGGTTCAAAAACTTAACCAAACTTAGTAAGTTAATAATGCTTTGAATTATTTATATTTAAAGTTCAACAGTACGTTAAAATTTGAAACCATAATTTGTTTACAAACACATCCCACTTCTGCTTACCCTTCAACCATTAACAACATGAAAGTACAGTTAACAGAATATAAAGGGGTGCCCACACACGCCCACTATCGACTCCCCTGAGTCACGTACACCAGCGATATATTTACACTGTTGATTAAAAACTGATACCAGAATTTTGTTCGGGGAACAGTGCATTTTTTCTTTGTTGATCTAGTCTGCAATTTTTAATAAAATATGTGTTCACAACCCAGTCAGTTTTTGTTTTTTACTCATTTTGTGGTCTTAGGTGCCAAACTATGATTTGTGGTAAATTAGTTTACTATATTGACTCTGAATATTCATTTGGTTTGCGAAATATAGAGAGAACTCAATGCTACACTTTTATTTATTTATTTATTGAATTTTTAGGAAAACTTACAGCTAAACAGATAGTGAGTAGTCGCTTACACAAAATATGATTACAAGTTTCCACATATAGTATTTAAAATATGAAACAATTTTTTTTTTTAATAGAAATAATAATAAATATTAATTTGTGGTAAATTAGTATACTATATTGACTATGAATATTCATTTGGTTTGCGAAATATAGAGAGACCTCAATGCCACACTTTTTCTATTTAACCACGAATCCCTTTCAAAGGCTATGCAGATGATGATGTCTGATGTGCCAAGGATTCATAAACATAAGCCAACATAACAACTACACACGCAAAGATCATCCCCATTTAATTAAAATCGACTTTAATCGGCTGATTGCTAAATTTCATTCATATTATTCACAAACTCAGCGGAGTTTCCTACAGAAGTTGTTTGGAAGAATTTCAATAAACGTCATCATACTAATTGCCAAGATTGTAGGAACGGGCGGATTTTAATAGATTAAGAATTTGAGCGACTTGTTGTTTAGCATTGTTTAGTTTTGATAGGGGCAAAGATAATACCAGCTTATAATAATTATTATTCTTGCCTAGAGGTAAAGTCCTCTACCTTTATGAGACAAGGTTATTGTTGCCCTGTTGGTCTAGAGGTCGGAAGCGCGACTGCTGAGCATGAGGTCCTGGGTTCGATTCCCGGGTGAGGCAAAGTGTTACTGGGTTTATCCATCAGGACTTTCTCAGTAGCAGCCACGGAGTCTGGATTTGAGCCCGATTAATGGTAATTGGCTCACCCCCTATTACATGAGACTTAAAACATAACTGGAAAAATGTGGGTGCACTATTAGGTACTTCTAGCCCTACGGGTATGTTATGTTATGATTATTGAAAATATCTATCAGGCTACTAATTAACCTTAGCCTTCCTACCTTCGCCGTAAAACTTATAGTTACATTCTGTTACTGAAATCAACTGAAACCAGATTTATATACAGGTCCTGGAACCAAAACTTCTAGTGTTCAAGATGTTTTTTCCAAAAATCTCCAGGCAATCAAGATCATAGAAATTCTCGAAAAACCCTAACATCATACCGTGTACTCCCCAAAGGCAGAAGTATACCTTGCAGTACAACTACATTTTGCCAGATTCATTTAAGTCCAGAAAATGGTTAAAAAAAGTATTTACTGATACCTACTGTTAGCCTGCCTCATCACACTGTTGGACAAAACCCTTTTTTCGGATGGGAAATCATCAAATGGTTCCTCCCGCCCTGGGCGGAGCGGAAGGGAGTCTCAGACTTGTACTGACTAAAACCTATCGATGTTCCTTCTTTGTTCTTTGTGTTCCAGGGCCGCGGTATCTCTTTCGAACAGTCCCGTAGCCCCGGCAGGCATCGGTCCTTGCCCCTTCCTGTTTGCTAACATCTCTATGAGGGGCGCGGGAACCCAAACGCGCCGTCGACACGGCCTCTCGTTAGACGGACGGACGGCGAGCTAGCCCATCGCTCACCGTCCACAGGCCCGATTGGGCAAAAGCTTCTCCCCATGATTTCCAGTTGTTTTTATACAGGGCCAATGTGGTCGTTGGCGTTGTCCAGCTCGTCCCGCCGTCATCTACGAGGTCTGTCACGACGTTTTAGCTTTCAGAAAAGGATTTACCGACTCCAAAAAACAACCTATTTGCTTAAAGTAACTCCAAAATCAAAAAAAATACTTATAAAGTGAAGACACTTCCACAAAGAAATTACAATTTCTAAATGCAACTTAATTAAAAAATCGCACTTTGTTCAAGGAACGCGATTTAAATTGCAAAATAAAGGCCATCCCCCACACTCACCGGTTAGCATATTACAAGGGCTTGCGATAATTGTATTAAGGACTGTCTACCACCGGCAGTGGCGCATATACATCGCTAATGAACGAGTGAGACGCAGAGATGTTTTTCACTAGTTAGCTTTGGTTAGGGCTGGTACTCATTGGTTAGACGACTTTTTGGTGACGACTGTCCGTGTACAATGCTGTAAAAAACTTTTGAAGGCTAAGTGACGTTGATTGGGGAGTTGTAAATATCAGTGGTAAACTTTTAACCTTTTCTAATTTTTTTTAAATTAACATGCACACTTGTTTTTCCAATTCACTGGACATTGGCAGAATAGTCGACATCGGCTTTGCTTGCCATTAAATAAAAAATAGAATAGAATAGAATCAGTGGTAAACATAAATTAAAATTAATCCGTCAAAAATATTTGTCACTTTCGGAAAAGAATGTGTAAATGTGCTAGTAAGCCTTTACTAAATACGCTCAGCCGTGAACGTATTTATTTAAAAAAAAAACCGTTCTGTTTTTCCCAATCGTCCGAGGATGACATGACACAGTGATGTTACAAAAACGTTTAACCGGATCTATGGAAACGTACTTAGCTACTTAAGCTTCTTTAACCGACCATAGCGAACTATACTTCGGTATTTTAGAAGCAATATTATAATTTATATCTCTTGTAGAAGTTTTTAAGTTTAAATGCATCAAGTTTTATGACATCACATTAGCAGAAGGCACGCAAACAGAACCTAAACGAGGTGAAAGCTATATCTACTTTTCGCAAATAACGTTAGTGCCCCTAATACGGAACTGGTACAAGGTTATTTCCGCGAGTGTACTCCCAGCTCAAGGAAGATTTCTTGCACTCAGTACTGCCGAGTTCTTGCGTCGCAATTACGACGGCACTATCACGGCTCGTGTTTAGGTGGTACATTCAGAAGAGAAAATTGTGGACATGGCATACCTTGATGTAATTATTCTCAGTTTTGGTGGCATATTTTTTTCAGTTCACTTTTAGGTACAGCTACATTTTATTCTATGGAAGTCTATAAAATTATCAGAATAATTCAAATTATTTGGTAAAAACTTAACCGATAATTTACTTATGCGTTAATTTCTGACAGAAAATGTGTTATGCTAATTTAATTCATAATACTTACATGAATTAGTCTTAATTGGTTTATCTAAGTTTAATAATGCCGATATTACCGCCCAATACCTGATGTAAAGATTAATCATTAATGCTTGTGTACTTTTCAAATCATTATAATCGAAATGTCCTTTTTGGTTATATCGTGACGACCATTCCACCATAGTGCTAACTTGCCCTATCTGTATAGTATCTTCCGTCTGCAAGAAACAAACCTCTTGGGAATTAGTAATTCAAATTGTTCACTAAATACTTTTTGATTTATAAACGGGCGGAGCCTTCGTGCATTTTATTATTGTTTTTGTGTATAGCAAACGTAAAATAACGGTAACGGTTCAAGTTTGAAAACAGCAGTTGGGAACATGTTTTAGAATATTATGGTAATTTCCATGATTGATATTCTTCATAGTCGTTCACTCTTGACAGAGTTGTCGTGGTCACGGGGGGTCGCTGCCTTCGCGATCCTTGATTGATTTGAATTTATATTTATATTCTGCGAATAATTAGGAACTTACTCGTCATTATTATAAATACCTTTGAATGAATTCTTATTTTTTATGTCAATGACTTACAATGACACTTTTGGCGGTTTTGTGTTATGACTATCCAGTATTTTGCGGCCCCTATAATAAGATCTCTTTATACACCTAGTCGGTGGTCTTTCCATATTCCTCCGTCCTGTCCCCGGTCTCCACTCCAACACTTTCCTTCCCCATCTTCCATTAACTGCATTACATCACCATAACTCAAATGAAGAAGTTTGAAACAGTGCATCAAGTCCAATCAACAATGATAAGCCGCTCATGATCAGCGGGTCGGAATGCGCGCCACGTGTTGATAATCAAGAAAGTTCTTCGAGACGACGTCAGAGGGACGTGACGCCCATTCAGCCAATATGGCACGTGACAGGCCGCAAAGAGTAGGGAAATATAGGTTTAGAGGTGATAGGGCAGAGTACAATGCCTATTTGGTTTTGTTGGGACTGTACAGGACAGAACTGATGGACTTTTCAGAGCGTCGTCGGTCGACGTCACTTAGCACACTTGTGTAAAAATAATTACAGCTGAAAAACACCATACAACTTTTAATGAAAGAGTTGATACTGTTACCTAGAGACTTTCTGTCAAGTTTTTCAGACCCTCTATTCTCAATGAAGAATAGAAACAAAAAGCTACATTAAACTCGATAAATGCACTTCAGGCTTATCAATCTAGAAATTCCAGTTAAATTTTATTGCCAAGTAAAAAACACGGTTTGTTCCCGTTCAGTTACACCATGTTGTGTAACACTGTTACCCATTGGGAGAAAATATCCCGACATGTAACACTGTAACTCAATGCCACACTGAAAAGTGCAAAATAACTTTACTTCTGGAAGTCTCTGTCCTCAGGACTAGATTGAGGTCAAGAGTAGACCTATTTAATATTAAAAAGTCTCCAGTTTTGTTTTCCACTTTTTATAGTTTTTCTTTTTGAAAGTCGGTTATTTTTTTTTGCAAAAAGTACCTATTTTATTTCTGCCTTTTTTAGTAGTATATGTCACACAATTTTTTGTCGATTATTCATTTTCCATTGCTACTAAAAGTTATAAGCAGATTATCCACATAGGTAGAAGAAAAAATATGTGTGTTATAGAAGATAACTCAGAAACTATCCAAGGAAATTATGTAAATGTGAATATGGGACGCATACCTCCTCTAAGCTACCAAATTAATAAAGAATTACGGAAATCGGATCAACAATCACGGAGTTATGAGGTAACAAACATTGAAAAAAAAATACATTACAGCCAAATTGAGAAAATCCTCCTTTTTATAAGTCGGTTAAAAATCAGTCTCTTACTTATTTTTGGAGCCTACATAGCTTAGTTTCTGAGGCCTAATTAAGACTAGGGTTTAGTCTGAATGAGGTCTCCAAAACCAAGATAACAGTATATTTCATGCATAGCATTCATTTAAAACTTTACTCAATAACAATAACGAATTGTAAGTATTACGAACAGACCTATCTCCAAAACAAGTCTATAATCTATGGCATTACCGAATTACTCAAAGGTCTGCGTTGCATTATAACTTATAAGTTGACGCGTGCGTACGTAAACCGGGATTTATTAATGTAATCTTCTTCTGTGCTCGTTGCGACATCGGAAAGTATGTGAGATCTCTCGATTTTGCCTGATTAATCCTGTCAAAGATGAACGGTTATGGTACGGAGAATTTAGATCTGTGGGTACGTACTGATAAGCTTTATCGAAACCCGTACGTTTCAGTAAATAGGCTGGCAAATGTTATTTTGGCTCTTACAGTGTAAAGTTTTGACTTCCTAAATGTTCAATCAGTATGTAAGTATACTCGTAAATCTATCTAGCTTGACCCACCATTAATTTTCAAGTATTCTGTTGATTAAATTAACAAACATGACAAGTTTATCAGCAATGATGGGAACATTGACTGCCTCGCTGGTCTAGTAGCAAGCGCGACTGCTGAGCATGGGGTCCTGGGTTGGATTTCCAGGCAAAGTGTCATTTTGTTTTTCCACCAAGAATTTCTAAATAGCAGCCACTGAGTCTGGATTCGTGCCCGGTTGATAGCAATAGGCTTGCCCCCTATTACATGGGACTTAAACATAACTGGTGAAAATTGGGTGTACCATTAGGTACACTTCTGTCTAACCCTTCGGGGATTACAGGCTTGATTTTGTGACGGGAACATTGGATTGCTACCGAGACAATCTTGTTGAAAATTGCTGTAGAAATAAGAAACACTTTGAAGGGATTGCTTATTAACTTAGCCCTTTTTTTCGGATGGGAAATCATCAAATGACCCCCCTCCCGCTCTGGGCGGAGCGGGCTGGAGTGTCAGACTTGTACTGACTAAAACCCAAGGTAGTGGGCGGTTCGCCGCCTCAAGACACGCGCTCACACCGGGGCCCCGTAAAGGGCCATGATCCCCGGGTGTACGGGGGTCATGGCCCTTTACGGGGCACGATCCCCGCGTAGATCCTCCGGCAGGAGGCATTTAGACCCTCAGGTTGGGCAAGAGTCGCTTGAGCCCCGGCCCGTTCCAGTTTGGGAGCCAAACGTCGGAAATGCTTTACGAGGCTCCACCGGCTGTCAAGGACGAGTCCAATGTACTTTAAAGTCGTCTTGACGCCGATGGGAATCTCTCCTACCATCAGTAGGGATTCAGATAGTGGCGCATTCCGAAGTCCATGAAAACACATGGCCTGGGACTTGTGCAATTGCCGGATTCTCACCACGACTATCGCAATCCCGCGTGTCATGATTACGGCCGCCGCTTGGTGCGACCTCCCTTATGCCAGCACCAGCATCAACGTAGCAGACTTCGCTGGGCGTGCAGCACCCAGTCGTAACCGATATTTCCATTTTTGTTGCCACGAATGTGGTGGAAATATAAAGTCCATCCGGGCAGTGACCCCTGTACACCGGATAAGCCTTCAACATTTATAACCCGCCAGGGGATCGGCTGGTACCCTGGCGCTGGTCGTACTAATGACTGATTGTTCCATTGGAACACCCATCAGCCATAATCTCCTCACGGTGCGCCGCCCCTTGAGATTCGGGGTAACTTTTTATAAAGGTTTTCTACCTCGCGGTCCAGTCCGGCCGGTTAAGCCAAGACCCTCGGTCCCGATCGAAGCCGCGAGACGTAACCACGTCTTTTCCATGATGGGATTACTAGATCGACGGAGACAGTGAAGGACGCAATCGTTCTCTGTCACCCCTCTGTTCTCTATGAGCCAGCCCTTGCTCCTCCACCGTGCCTTCTGCGTTTCAGAGGGTTTCGCGGAGAAAGGGCCCCGATGGTCCAGATTAGACCCCTCCGCACCAGAATATTCACCACGGGCAGTAACATTCCCCGAAGAATAAGAATCTCTTCCCATTCCTCGGTCAAGGCCACTACCCGCAAGGGCCGATGCCTGCCAGGGCTGCGGGACTGTTCGAAAGAGATACCGCGGCCCTGGAACATAAAGGGCCAAAGAAGGGACATGGGTGGTTTTTTAAAGGCCACTACCCGCGCCCAGGGTACAACGGCTCAGCAGCTGCTGTTCCCTCAAGACGTTTCCAGAGGAACCTCAGCCACCAGACACACACGGAGGTTTTCTGACATAGCACCTCTATTAACTTAGCCCTCTCATGTTGAATTTTGACAAAACGTTCAGAAAAATCCTTAGAAAACAAATAGTAACAATATCTTATCCTTGTTTTGCACCTAATTTAATTTGAATTCATAGTTCGAGAAGTGCTTCTCTTTAGAAGTAGAATACCAATAAAATTCCAAGCGCATAGACTTTTCAACTTGCCGCTCAGACAGCCGGGGAATCAACCGGAACCTGGCGGGTGTGTCTGTCGCATACTGCGCAACCTATGAACCGAAACAACATGGGGTGGAGGCAGACGGAAGGAAATGATATTAGGTAGGTTGCTACGCCATGCAGGAGATGGCTGTGGAAACTCGAAGTAGTCTGAACACAGGATTGATAAGTGAATTAAAAAAGTCGGCCCTTTTGGTACTTGGGTTGGGACTTCATGTTTAGATATTATCCTGTTTAAAATTAGACATACCACCGTAAGATTGTGATCACCGTTATTCTATATCTATCTCGGGTGATTAGAACCGTCGGAAACTTGTGAACAATTTAACGCTTTCGTTTTCGGTGGTTTATAGTGGGTATCAATATCAAAATTGTGATCGGTCAAAGATGGCGGCGCGGGACACGTGACGCTCAACCAATTAGCGCACAAGGTGCGTTACGTCGCGTGTAAGTTTGATACCAGTTAACAATTTATTGGTTTGCCATGGATTATTATAAACTATCGAAAAATAAACTAATAATTTTCACAATGATACAGTACTGTTGCGGCTGTGCCGTTTGTGTAACTTCGATTGCAAATAAAAGCTTCACTGATTCTATTTTCTGTTTATCGGTTTTAATGTTGAATTTCCAAATAAAAACGAAAGACGGACAAGTTCTGATTATGAGACGTCACGCGTGCGTAACCCACTGGCTGCTCGCGGCGCGGGCTGTGGGCGGGGGGCTTGCTGCCAAATATGTCGCGTCGCGCGATACCATAATTATGGGTATAAAACGCGACAAAGGTGACCTTGAGATATTTAGGGCGCACGCACGCCCTCTGACGTCTTGTGAGAGAACATGCCCGAACAATTACTTTTAGTAGATACCTTTTTATTATTGTGTTACTATTTTAATTCATGTGAACACAAAGATTGAAAAAAGGTACAGAGAAAAAGTAGGTATTAGTCTACCAACTTCTGTCTAGCTACATCCAATTATTTCTTTGACGTCAATGTTACAGTCACGTGTGAGTTAAGAATTAGAATATTTAGGTTCTGAATACCGGCTGTCAAAGACCTACGTATTTCCTACACACAAGGGGTGCCGAGATGTAATGGGTCGTCACCCATCCACGGTTCAACAGAGGCCATTGTAGCTTAACTTTCTATAGACTCGTGTGGCTGTTATTATCTAGCCACAATCTTCTCCAACGATTTTACTACAACAATCGATTTTTTCTATCAAAGTTATTTAAGTGTAAGCCTCGATCATCTAGCTTAGATTACGACAATGATGGTACATTTTTTATCAGTGTCGGTTACAGATACATTTCCCGCCGGTTCCGTGTCGGTTCCGCGCCGCCGGTCCGGTCGCAATAATGGTGCGAACAATGTCGTAACTGACTCTAAAGAAACAGACACCGGCTTGTATATGGTAAAAGCTGATGGTACACTGAGAGAAAATGTTATCGAAACAAAAAAACATTATACACAGGTTGTAGGGGACATAGAACAAAATGTTACCATTACTTCATAGCATGTTACCATTTCTTCATTACTTTATGGTACAATTTTGTTCACGCATGAAGATTTTTATTATACTGCATTCATTACAAACACCTGAGATAATCGTTCACAAGCGAGAGGGACCTAATTTTCTTCGTCCGCACCAGCTGAAGTACCGCGGCAGGCCGATATCGGCCTGTTACGTAGTGAGCGTGTTAATATGGAACATCAGTTTTAAATTAAATCACAAAAAAATAACTCAGAGGTCTATAAACTTGTGCTAAATTAATGATCACAGTTTGCGCGTCATTCTTCCTTACACCTTGTACTCAAATTAGATAGAATCAACCCTTTGAAAATATCTATTAAAAGGCAAGTCATAATCATCACCATCATCATTTTAGCCCAGAATTACCAACTGTTGGGTATAGGCCTCCCCTTTCTTCTAAATAAGGTACAGACGCCAGCGTCATCAAGCTACCCGAAACTGTCAAATTCTCCCAATCAACCTTTAATCTAACGCTTTAGCGATAAAGTAGAAAATCTATTAAAGAAATTTGGCAATTGTAGTAGTATAGATGTGCAGGGGTTCGTACTTAAGTAAAATAAGGTAAAAAATAATATTATAATCTTACAAACATGTCAGTGACAGTAAAACACTGTAAACTTAACAAAAGTAACGTTAAAAAAATTAAAACCACCAAGTGAAACTCCACCCTTATTCCTCTGCAAAGAAATCACTACATTTGTAGAAATCTAGACAATAAGTGGGGAGTAGGAAGAGATGGCTCCGATAAACAGGTACCTACCGGTCACGGGAAATACACCCTGAGGCGGAAACTATTGGTTCTTAAGCGTACAATGTTTTTAAGAAGAGATATTATTTTTTTAATCCTCTCCTTTCAAACGGGACAATAGGGTCTGGGTATTAAGATGTTGGAGCGTGGCTCGGATTTGTTTTGGCCTTTTTCTGGGAACTTGTGTTGTCTGTAAAGCGGTTTATTTGTTTGTGTACGGAATGGTGTTGTGTTTACCTACATGGGGTAATGCGGACTGAGAGATTCAGGGATGAAAATTCAGTCTGACGGAGATGCTTTACTAAATATTTTAGTAATCCTATAAGGTACCTATACATCGTGTGAAAAATGATTTGTAAGAAATGGGAAGATATGAATATCTTTGGAAGAGAAGGAGTACGGTTTGATAAAAGTAAAAATAAGATGGTGTAAACTTTTTGGAAAGATGCTGCTGGTATATACAATTTAACATTTACATACATAATAAATCATTAAACGTAACGCTTAGGTTAGTTCATGTTTTTAGTACGAGTTTGTAGTTTATTTTTGTCTTTTTTAGTTTTTGTAGTAGTATTATGAACAATCACGGAAGATATCCCGTAAGTGACAGTATAAGTTTAGTTTTAAACAGTGAAAGCGTTTAAGTGTTTAAGTAGTTTTATTCTACGCTCTACTTCGCCTTCAGTTGTTCCTTGGACGTGATTCTCTGTCCTAAATATATATAATCTTCCACGTTCTCTATTTCCTTTGATAATATTTTTACTAGTTTGTTTTCTCCGTTGGTCATTATGCGGGTTTTGTCCAGATTCATTGTCAATCCGCATTTTCGACTCTCTTTATCTAAATATTGCAGCATATATTCCAGATGTGTGTAGGTATACCTACGTATAGTACACCCTTATTTAGCCAGTTATGTTACAAAAAAAACATAGTACAATTTTAACATTCTCAAAAATCAAAAATCCGCCACCAACCAAATTCGTCCACAGGAAATAACAGTTTGGAAGCGACAGAATATAAATTACTATGATCAAAACAGCTCAAAGGGTTTTATTATAGCCCCATGAACAAAATTTGTATTTTCGCTAATAAAAAAGTTTTGGGAATGGATTTTCATTGGATGCTAAGGGGTGCTGCACAATTTTTAGTGTCCAATTCCGTAGTACTAGTCGGACAACAAAGCTGACCTGAATCAATTAATTCACATAGGTATTCGACTTTCACTCGGCTCGTGCCGATCAGTAAACTCCTGTCGGCATCTACCTACGCTGATTCATGTTTGGGTGACGTGAGCTCAGCACAATTAGAGACCTCAGACTAATGCTTTTATTCCAAGCGTAGATTGGGACTGGGCGGGTTACATTTCCAGGATGGTTCGGAACTGATGGGCCGTAATCGGCACTCAGTGGGTGCCTGACGACGGTCGTCTTTACCGAGACAGGCCCAAGAAACGCTGGGCGTGATGATTTGGATGCGTTCCTAACTAACCGGCCAGAGAAGGCAATATACCGGGAGAGTTAGAAAGGAATGGGGGAGGCCTTTGCCCAGCAGTGGGACAGAAGAGGCTAATTAAAAAAAAAACATGTACAGTCACGAGCACCAATATGTATACACTTTCCGAAAATTAAAAGCAATTTTCGCGAGAAATAACGCTTGTAACTTAGACGTTGGATCTTTTTCATAAAAACAAAAGTTCCAGAATACTATGTTCGTAACAACATAACATTTTAATCAGAACAGTAGGAAAAAAACCCTTTTAAAAGTAGCTAAGTGTTTATATATTGGTGCTCATGACTGTACCTATTCGATTTTACCGTTGTATTATGCCGACCCCGGATATGTGTGTAGCACGCCTAAAGGGGGTTGCGAAGCGGGCTAGACGCTACTTACCTCGCCCATCCCTTTGAGGAACGGGTTTTAGATGAATTCGAGAGGTGTCTCTTGTAAAAAGTTTGTAGTCTGTCTATGTAGGCGCTACTATGTAGTTAAGAATACACAGAATCTTATGGAGATGGGAGTGGGGGGCTTTGCCCAGCTGTGGGCGAATAAAGGCTAGTTAGTTACATAATATATAACTAACTATATTACATAATATGTAACTAACTAAGTGAAGAAGAAAATTTGACATCTCCATATTATGTAGATGTCAAATTTTCTTCACCGTTTAGGCAGCTGTATAATAGGTGATTTATCAACCCGATGTATTTTTTAGGGTTGATGAGGAGGGATCTAACACTCTGCCGGTATCTGTATTCCCTCCCACATATAACCCGTCTGCCTTCAAAGCAAGAGTGAACCACAGGCAGGCATCTTTTGTGTACGCTCGTTTCATCATAGACCTCATCCATCGCTTTTCACCAGGCGTGATCGAGGTCAAAGCAGGCCCATTTTGAAATTAAGAAAAAAAATTGTGACTAAAAGTGTGATGAATATAAATGTTGATAGATAGAGAGGGAGAGGAAGACCAAAGAAAAGATGGATGGATTGTGTGAGGAATGATAAACAAATAAATGATTTAAAGAAAAAGGAGTAGATGATAGCGTAACGATTGACAGGGGAGAATGAAAGCAAAAAAACGTTTTGCGCCAACCCCAAGTAACATGGGACAAGAGCAGGAAGATAATGATGATATATTTTTAGAGTTCCGTACCTCAAAGGGAAAAACGGAACCCTTATAGGATCACTTCGTTATCCAAACCATCAACATACAAGATCGTATGCGAGTCAGACTCGCACATGTCCGATTTTTGTGTTCTTAGATGTCATAAAAATCGGCTGGTTCACTTAATGGTAATTGGTCACGTGCATGGGCATGTGCAACGCCAGAAATAGAAGAAATGCTGAAATGCCTCATGGGCTTGTTCAGCAACAAAGATTAACTGACACCACGTTTTTGCTAAAAACTGCAAACAAAACTGCTAAGACATGGCTAAGACATACCTTGTTCCGTATACCGACAGAACATCAGGAGGCCTAAGGCTGCTTTAGCAAAATCATAATTGCATAATGAACAATCACGAACCAATTCAAAAAATGGTCACATTTTTATATTATATTATTACATTATTGACGTGACAACGTCTAATTTATCGCTGAACGCCGCCGGCTGCATACACGAAAAAGGATGACTCATTGTCCCGTTACGCTCATTGTACGCTTGCGCCGCATGCGAGTATGCAATCATTTCATTCGATTTCATTAATGTTTTGTTATGACGTTGTCACGTTAAACTATCGTCCGTCAACCAACTTTTTTTTAATTTTTTTATTTTATTTTATTATTGTATTTTTTTTATGAATTTTATCATTCATAACACTGTTTCTGCTTCTGCGACCATTTTACGCCTCCAGATGAATATTAACCATAAAGTTCGATACGGGCCCCTTTGGGGGCTTGACATACAAATCTCCGCTGGCTCGGTATCGGCCCCGAAAGGGGCTAGCATTTAAGTCATACGTCATCCTCATTATTTATGTAAATATTTAATATTCTGATAATCAAATACTATGAGTGTGCGTTAATTAAGAGAGTTGGATAAAAAGCTCATATTATGTCAACGCCATTAAAACTTCTGTATTTAGCGCGCAAGTTTCTTAATTTCACCTTACAAAATCCAAGTGCGTAAATACAGTCATCGCCATTTTGACAGCAGTGCTGGCCGAGGCTAAAAATCATAAAAATTGTGGTTTTTGGACATCCAAACTCCACTTTATTAAAAATAATTAACTCGTCATTTAATTATGTGACGAATTCATCCATAGTTCAATTTAAATTAGCAGTGGTAATGATGAATTTTGGTATCTAAAGTCGAAGTTTCGCGCCAATCGTGCGTGTTTACCTTTTTATTTTTCACATTATATCACACAAACGCATAAAGATTCGATAACAAATGTGACAAATATCATTTCAAATATTATAAACAACATGAAAATGCCCAGATCTTAGCGTAATTTATTAATTCAGGACCAATAACACGTAACATTCATTACCACTACTAAATTTGTATTCGAAATTGACGACCATTTTTTTTTTATTGTTGTGATGTGTGAAAGCGATTATTTCAATCGATTCTTGTTTTGTAAATTTCGATTAAATCGAGTAATTAAATGTTAGGAATTTAAGAAATCGATAGATAGAAATTAAAATAATTTTTTTTTAAGCGTTAAATACAATAAAAAATGGTACAATGTTTTTTTAAGCTTTTATAATGGTAATCTTAATAGATTTTCGTACATTGCAGGTATTAAAACCGACCCAACAATAAACAGAACAGATTAATGTATGGCTAAATTCGCGCCGATTTTATTTCCATATCAAAATTTAAATTAGGAATGCACACGCTGTTCCAATTTGAATTGTTTTTATAGTTACTAGATAATTTACTGTGATTTTTTTTTCTATTGGTTGGTTGAATATAGAACGTCAAGGATCTTGGTAGGCCATAGTGTTTGGTTGGTTCCCACCAAGATAAATGGGTTCTGTCTTATAGCTGTTCACGGCCTCACTCAAGTGACACGGCCCACGGCCTATGATGGATAACCTGAACTTTGCAGTTGTAAAAAGAGGTTTTAGAGTGGACAGTGAACCGCATTGAAAAAATAAACTAATTTTTATTTAGGATACGGCCTATGCACTGCTGATTGCGTAATATAGGACAATAAGTTCGTCGGTCGTCGTCACCAAGGCAGGCCCAAGAAACACTGGCGTGACGATTTGGACTCACTCGTTCTTGACTGATTGGCCAGAGAAGGCAAAACACCGAGAGAGTTGAAAAGGTATGAGGAGGCCTTTGCCCAGCAGTGGGAAAGAATAAGCTAAACAAAAAAAAATTTTATTCCAATCGCAACCTAACACAATAACCCTACCGTACTATACACAATTTTATAGAATAAGTAATATAATGAATCTTTGACGGATCAAACTAATTTTTTATTAGGTATGCCTACCGAGATCCTGGGCATTCTATATCCAACCGTATTATAAAACCAAATTCACAATAAATGATGTAGTAAATTAAAATACTTTAAAATTGTGAATTGCGAGCGTATTCTTAATTTAAATTTCGAAACAAAAATATCGACGCGTATTTTGCCATAGGTTCTGTCCGTGTTACTTGTGTTACTTTACAGTTAAATTGAAAATCGATCAATTTTCAGGTTTTTCTCTGCTTGTACTGTGAGACTTATTTCTTGCCAAATTTCACGCTGCTACTCGTAGTTCAACGAAAAGAAAAGTAATCATCAAAATGATTACATAGAAGCAAGTTTTTTTTTTTTGATTTTTTTATTTGTAAATCTCCTTCTCTTGAAGTCAACCATCATCGAATAATAAATAAGCATCGAATAATTACTAAATGAAATTATTAAAAAAGATAAAATTAAATTATTAATTATTATTCCAAATTAAACCAAGAATTCAGTCTCAACTCTTTTTTTTCTAAACTCGATTTCATTGCGAGTATCGATTAGGCTGAATACCACTTTTTAATCGTAATGATAGAACTTGGGTTTACGGTCAGCACTAAGAAGTGTCATTTTGGAACACTTGCAACATAGTTTTTTAGTAATATTTGTCAAGACTTTGATCGTGTTTTTTATGAAATTATGTATGAATAATGGCAAAAATAAGAACGCAGATAGAATGTTACTGTATTTATTTATCCTTTTCGAGTTTTTTTAGCAATCGAGAAACTTGTCTTTGTACATTATTTCCAGCGCATCTAAGTTACCTATTTTTTGGAAGTGTGTCGTAACATGTATTTTACACATATTTGGAAATAGACTGACGCCGTTTTACGAACTTCAACACGGTATTGAAGATATTTAACACAAACTTATTGTGTATTGAAGATATTTAACACAAACTTATATTTATCATCATAAAATCAAATGCTGAATGTTCACGAAAATTCTTGAAATTCATGACAATTCGCATCACCTCCCCCGATTCAGCTGGTGTTTCATGTGTCAAAATCTTGTCGAGCAGAGAGCAGAGTGGTTAATTTGTACACTTACTTTGCAAAAAACTTTTAGACTGACTTACTTGCAAAAAAAACTCTTCACCATTATGATGACCAGTTTTACCAACGGCAACGTGTAGGTATAGAACAAACCAACACTAAAGCTACAATGAACCAACTCCTCAGGACCCGAAGTTTTTTTTGTAATTAATGACATCCCAACATTATTTTCCTTCTCCCTTAATTTATTGCCATTGTTGTGGCCATGTCTTAAAATACTTTCCAAGTCTTTAAAACTTTCTGGAGACCCGAATTACATGTTTTTTTCGAAAAATAACGAATTTACTCTCGAGTTTTATTTTGGGAAGGGATCAAAATTGGTTTATGTAAAAGTTTAGTAAAACTTTCGTGGGTATTTTGGACTAATGGACAAGAGAGAGTACGTAGTCTGTGCCTTGTATTAGAGACTATTACTGTAATAATTTGTACTGGTAAGTTCGAAAATAAACACCCCTGAAGTCTTGACGTTGTGTTAAGTATGCTTACTAACTCATTCGTCAGATTTCAATTTGTCTGGCGTAGGTTAATCGACTGTCCCTAGGTAAACTATCGAAAGTGAAAAGTGCTTACTTTATCACAGGATAATTTTGTCATTAATTATTATGTCTGTAAACAAAATGGGTTGCCTGCATGAGTTGGAAATATTTTTTTATACAGATATGAATGACAAAGTTATCCATAAAATAAACTTCATATCACTGTCCTGTAAAATAAGCTCATTTCACTTTCGATAGTTTACGGGATAGTTGGTTTAAGCATTCAATTCAATTCTTTCCAAGAAAATGCCTCTTGCCTCTTGGCTTCCTATTACCTAAAATCTTTACTTTAGAAAATCTTACATGAAAGCCTTACCCATTTATCAAATACATCTGACGTTTTCTTTACCACGTCGGTGTAAAATAACAAAGACTAAACGCACGAACGACATACGCCTTTGTGGTGCAAAAACCAGCGCTACATCCAGCTATATTAGTTTAACAGAGGAACGGCTTGTAACCGGAGAGCGCTCGAGATAAGCGATCAAAGCGCTTCTTTGTACATCGCTGTTAATATTGGTGTGAAATATTGGGTGTACTTGTAGTTGAATCGAATGGGGTTAGTGGTGTTTTGTGGTTTTTGAAGTGAGTTCTGAAGGGTAAAATTTTTAATGTAATATAAATTGTCATGTTTGTGTACGATAGCGCAATAAATGAATATTGTATTTTACCACATAAATGATTGTACTTTTATACTGATAATTAAAGCAATTCGTGCAAAATTATTCCCTAACCATTCCAAAATATCAAAAATGCACAACGTCAATATTCAAGTTTTCACTTCTGCCGGCACTCCCGGAGTGCAACCCGTTTTTTTTTAATATTTATTTTACCTAAGTACATTCAAAGATTTAAAAAAATGAACTTGTGAAACTTGTCCTTCATGTTTAAGGACTTGTAAATAAAGGCATTCCTATCTGAAAGTGGCACTGGTGACTAAAAAGATGTGTGGTCTGTCATGGTATGTGATGCGAAGGAATGTTAAAAATGACACATCTCAATCGCACGCCATTCAACTCGATTCTCGGCAACTCTCCATCCTGTTGCTACCAGCCACCCTGCGAAGATGGTCGTTTCACCGAGCCTGAGGGCGTACCACCTTACGCTTGCCGATTCACGGTCTCCACTCAAGAACACGTCCACCCCAACGGTCATCCGTTCTACCGCTAATATGCCCGGCCCAAAACAAAAGTCTTCAGTATGAATGTGGATAGCTAAAAGACTAGGGGGAGACCAAACAAACGATGTATCGAATTTATCGATGGTTGGACCGTGTGAAGCAAACAAAAAGACAAGCTGCACAGACTTTAGATAAATTGGGATAAGACCAAGAGAATAATGACCTGTGGCACATGGTATATTTCATTGGATGACATAGAGATCATTTTTAGAAAAAAATAATAATTATCAGAGTATAAAGTTACTAAATGAATAACGGAATTACTCCATTCTCTTCCTCATACAAAACCCCGAATTGCTGCTAATTAGCTGCACACAAAGAAACATCAAAAGCATATCTGTTAATCCAATTATAGGCAATTAAGATCCCGATTCAGTTTCTCATTTGAAACGGCAGCGGTTTCAATCAGGCTCGGTAATTAGCGGCACCGTTAATTAGGACTCATTTAGACTGATTGCTTCAATTTGAAGGCGATCTTAGCGACGCATTGAAATTTCGCGTTAAGCTCTATCTTGGTTTGATTGATAAGGAGAACGTGGGCTTTAATGATCAGTGTTATTGTGGGCTTGTTCAGAGGAATTATGGCTAATTGGTGATATTCAATAAATGCGGAGGAAAATATGGCGGAGAAGCTCGTGGCTAAATAATAACAGCCGTTCGAATCAATCTTCAGGTTAAACCGCGCTTGCCTAGGTTGGTCTGTGGATGGCTGACCACAAATTACATACTGAGTTTCCTCCGTGCCTCGGAAAGCACGTTAAGCTGTTGGTCCCGGCTGTAATTTGTAAGATCTACACATCTGACGGTCGTTACAGGCAGTCAGTGGCCCGAAAGTCTTACAACCAGTCAAGGTTTATCGTATTACCTAGTACTAACTGGGTTGTGGAGGTCAGATAGGCAGTCGCTCCATGTAAAATACTGGAATTCAGCTGTATCCGGTTAGACTGGAAGCCGACCCCAACATAGTTGGGAAAAGGCCTGGCAGTTGATGATGGTGGCATTCAATAGCTGGTACCTGTATTTTATTAAAGAGAAGAAGTGTAGCACAAGTGTGTCGGTTGGCATGGTATGGGCATGAGATTTGGAAGAATAGGGGAAAGGTCATGAGGGATGTTTTGAGTACCTATGAATGTGGATGCATGGCTATAAGAGGGAAAGGCGAAAGAATCCATGGATGGACTATGTGAAAGATGATAATGGCTAGAAAGGGGGTAGATATAGAAATGATGAGTAATAGAGAAGTACGGAAGACATGCTGCGTAGACCCGAACAATAAAAGGATAAGCGCAGGAAAATGGTGATGTATCGTAAGTATGACACGAACCGAAATTCGATTAAATAAGAAAATATTTTATTTACAATTTTCAAGAGAGACATATCGCTGTAATATGTCTTTAAATGGTTATATTCTGACCGAAATTCTTTTAATTTTTACTAAGTTGCACAGGAAATTATTAACAATACCCGGTAACAGTAATCAATAACTAAGGAACAGCTCGTTTACAATCACGGCGTTTGATCTGACTCCACGAACGTGATGTGAATCCCATCACTCAATATATCGATCTCTTTAATATCAGAGCTAGTAAGCGCCTAATAAAAAGTTAATAGCAAAATTGCACCACGGGAAAACTGAGCAATCATTTTTCCCTTGGTGCAATTTTGCTATTAACTTTTAAAGGTAAGTAATATGATTTTTCTATTGGAGAACGAGATAAATCTCTGTCATTTTCTTTTCATTTTTCAATCTATATCTAAAAAAGTATGTTGCCATACTTCAAAGCGATATTAATTCTAAATGAATAAGCCGTTTGAAGCCACATGTGGGTCCCTGAAGTAATAAGTGGAAGCCGCTCGTTTACAATCACGGCGTTTGATCTCAGTTCACGAACGTGAGCTGAATGCCCATTCTTCAATATATCGATCCTTTATCATTTTTAAGGAGCGCCTGCTGAAAAGTTTCAGGGTAAATTTATTGGTTGGCGGTCTGATGGTAAAGTATTTTAAAACTCATCCGGAGTGGTTTGAGACTTGAATTTTTGGGTAATGTTGAGTTAATACTAAATTACATTGTTACAAAAGACCTTTTGGTAGTCGAATGACGTTGACAAAGGGAAGCTGTTAGTGAAAAAGATAATGTTTTTAAATTCTATTTTAGCCACACGCCAGGCGATGTTTGTACTATAGCTAGGAAATGGTTGGTAAAACGATTTCTACTCACTCGAAAACCTTGCGATTTCCAAGTATTTTCAAAACTTCAAACCAACATTTATTTACAAAAAAAAAAAAAAAACATTCCCAAAGCAAATATATCTACAGCTAAAAACATTCGAGTTTCGAACGGAGGACGGAAGTGAGGAGTGGCGGTGTTTCCGTTGTATGACGTCACTGGCCAGATGTGGCGGCCGCTTCCGGCCGGTCATGGCCGTGCCGCCATATTTGATGCAGTGTCCGCTGATATATTTAATTGTATTTTTGATATTGTTGTATCACCATAGATGACACATAAAGAAAAGCTATTTGTTGACTGCCCAAGTTGACGTTATGACGTACTGTAGCTATGTTATCTACTTTTGGTGAACATAAAGATCATAAATCATACTTGTAAGGTACAGGAAGAATACGTGTGATCATGCATTACATTTATATTAGTTTATTATTATGAGCCTGTGTGTTGTCCCACTGCAAGGCAAAAGGCCTCCTCTGCAATTTGTGTTTTGGAACGAAGTATACTGTTCCATATACGGTCAGTAATTTTGACTCCGAGTATACTTCATTCCATTGCTCGCTGACAGACCCTCAGTAGGGCCTTTTGACGTTGCGTTAATGACCACGTTTGCGTTCCATAGGTGAGGGTGGGTAAACGTTCCAGCAGCTGAGAAACAGTACTCCTATCAGTGAGAAAGATCGAGCCGTGCTTGCATGGGCTTGCTTGACTTTATTAACTACTAATCATTCCACTCTTCGCCCTTACACTCCGTGCGGTTTTCCCTGTCCAATCTCTCATAAACGCCTCTAGGTCGTCACGCCAGACTCTAGGCCTCCCTCGGCGACGACGCCTGTCTTCTGGCACCCACTGCGTGAAGAGAGAAAGAAGAGAAGAAGATTGAAGGCAATGGGGGAGGCCTTTGCCCAGCAGTGGGACAATAGAGGCTAAGTAAAAAAAAAGAAGTAATCATTCAACCAACCTAAAAGATTTTGGAGTCAGTTGTTAGCCAACCGGATGCAGTTGAATACCTGCAGCACTGTATGGAACGGCTGTCTATCCGATTTCCACAGCCCAGTTTGTGGGTCATTCTTATTTCTTCCTTATCCTTTGTGTCCCACCCCTACCCAAACATAAAGAACCTCAATAATACATTTTAATATACCACTAACTTCTTTGTTAAACCTGACCAAAATGGAAACCTCATTCCCCAAAATTAAACTTTAAATATTATAATTACGAACATTTCCGTACACGAATAACTTTTCTATTTAAATTAATGCGACTATAAACTTTATTGTCAACACCATAATAATTTTTGACTTGTAATTGAGCCCATTAATCTGATTAATTCGGCCGTTATGATCCCGAATTGTTTATGTAAATGCGATTCGAAATGTATTGTACTCGTTTCCAAACTCTTTATCTTTTAACAAATGGATTTAGATTATCGGTTTGAGATTGCAGGAGCTTGGAAAGGGGCGAAATTAAGATGCTGCTAAAGGCATTTTGTTGGCGTTTAGAGTTAGATACTGTAAATATTTGGGCGTTCGCAGTAGACGTCTTCTTGAAATATGACTTCTTGTCCAGTCTCTGATACTTAGGATCCCCAGAGACAATGAGAAGAGGAAAGGGTTTCCAAAACAAAAAAGAATCCTCATATTCAAATTTAAAAAGAACAAATACTATCAATTCGAAAATAAAACAACTTAAAAATTTGAGCCTACCCAATACGTCAGTATTTCTTTTGTGTTATTGTAGAGGTACGGTGCCTGAGGAACATGGTAACTACTTACTCAGAGTGCGATACCTTATTCTGTAGGACGAGGGCCTCGTCAAGCGGTTATCGCTTTCAAAGTGTTTCGTTGTATAGTTTATGTCAATCGAATACATTTTTGACTTTTCCTTAATCATTTATTTTTGAAGCCAAAGAGTTGCATACACCAGAAGACCGGTTCTATGCAAATGCGTAAACCTGGTCAGAATCTCTATGCCGCCCATGGGCCGCTGACTTGGTTTTACATGCCGACGAGAAATATCTCTCAGGCGTGCTGGTTTGGTTTCCTCACGATATTTGCCATCACCGAAGCAAGGGATAATTATACAATACGCACATGAATCCGAAAAATCAGAGGTGCGTGTCTTGGGTTTGAACTGGAGACCTACGACATGGCAATCCGACGGTCACACCACTGGGCTATCACTGTTAGATTACACCTTAGAAATATGTAACTAATTCTATCGTCTTAAGTAAAGCCAAAATCAATAAACAGGACCATAAGTCCTTACCAACACGATTTCCCAGTCCATCCACGACACACCTAACTTTATCCAGTTCACCTTCGAAGTCCACTGATCCAACATCAGATAAGACTTCAGTTATAAATGGCAAGGAAGCGATAATCTTCCAAATTTAAATAATCCTCGAGTTTCAGACGAGTTTGGGAACATCACGGAATGTGTAATTTTTTAAAAAAGATACTCCTTTTGAATTTTGATTGGGGGTTAGAATGTACCTTGTGCTGAGCCTGATAAATAGGGGGTTTTTAAACTTGCTATAAAGTTTTTGTAAATTTTTTCATCATTTATTTTGGAAAAAACATAGACTTTACTAATAACTTTACTTGCGCGATGCAGATTTAGATGTATTTCGATGTTTAGTTTATTCTCTGCGTCATAGATGGCGTTGTAGTATTTTTTGTTCTATGTTGCTGTACTTATGTAGTGCCGCTACAGGCTCCTGAGTTTTCTATTCAACTAATGCTGCGATGATATGGATTTCTCAAATTTTATACCGTTACATTTGTCACTAGTTAAAAACCCAATCTAATGAAGTCAGAAAATAATAAAATGCACTGTTAAAATACTGTGTTTCATCTGGTCTGACGGGCACTTGACCTATTTGAGGTGGGCCGCTGCCGCTGCAAACGACTCCACCCACATAACTGCACAAAACAAAAATTACACAAAATATTCAAAAACCTACATCTTTCTTCAGAAATGAGGGCACAAGTTGTAAAAGAAATCCTTTCATAATTCTCCAAACCTTCGTTACGGCATACCAGGGCTTTGCCCCGGCATAACTCGGATTATTCCCAAGCATTGGACATTATAACGCAGAACGGGAATACTAAGGCAGGCTAGATAATAAAAAGACAACATTGAAAGTGTCTTTTTAAATAAATTATTAAGTGTAAGGTTGTCGGTACACTGGGTAAATTATTTTTGTGGTATTTAAAATGTCTGTATTTTTTATAATAGGCATTTCTCCTGTATCATGGGTACGTTTACAAACATTTCAACTTACATACACAAACAACCAGACCCAGAACAACTATCTGTAGGCCACAAAAATATTTGTGCCGTGCGGGAATCGAATCCGCGACCCACAGCGCATCAGCTAATCGCTAATCGCTCAGCCACTGATCCAACCCTGTCGTCAAATCAACCATATTTATTTCTTTAAATTGGTTTAAAAAACAATTTCTCACGTCTCATTATGTTATGTTTTAAAACTAGATGGGGAACATGGATGGGTTTTAGTCAGTAAAAGTCTGACACTCCCTGCCGCTCCGCCCAGAGCGGGAGGAGTCATTTGATGATTTCACATCCCAAAAAAAAAGGCTTTTTTTAAAATTATTCTGCTATATCGTGGGCGCGTTTACAAACATACGCAAACAACCAGACCTGGAACAACTATCTGTAGGCCATACAAATATTTGTTCTATGCGGGAATCGAACCGACACGCAGCACAGCAGTCGATCGCTCAGGCACTGCGCCAACCGTGCCGTCAAATCGAAACTAGGACTTCGACCAATGATATCTTTATTGATTGACATTCATTTCCTGTCCTAGTACCAAAAAAGGAGGAGGTCATGTATTCCAACAGCATCATTTTTTTTAGCGATTTCTCCGTGATTACTAGTCCGAATTAAGTGATTATTTTTTAATTTAGTAGAGGAAGCTTGCGTGGTGGTCCCATATCAATTTTATTAACTTTGCTAAGGTATTTTATGAGTTATCCTCTATTGTTATTTTTGTTTGTATGATCGTCAAGTCCCGCGACAAATTAATATTTTTTCTTTCTATGTAGATCTGCTAATATTTTCTAGTTACAAAGTAAAATTGATGCTTAACAAGGAATTGTGTGAGATACCAAAACTAAAAAGGGTAAAATAAAAACTTTTTGCAAAAGAAATAACCGAATCCAAAATAAAAAACACTAAAAAGTGAAAAAAAAATGCAAAAAGTTTTTATGTTTCTTTCTTTCAAGAATGTAACCTTTGCTCTCATTGAACCAACATCTTAGAGCGCCCGCCTCGGTCCGTCTCGATATTTTTTATTCACTGTAAGAAGTTCCCCGGTTACCTCAAGGCTTATCCTACACACAGGCTTACATAAATGTTCAAGATATTCTTTTTATTCGTGGAGAAACTTAATTAGTTTAGGTACGCTTCTAATATTAGTTTAACGCAGTCTTCATGTTTTTTATTCAGTAAGTTTTATTCTTACAGTTCGTGGCTACATCATGATGCCGGAACGGATTGATCATCAAGGTTAAGCTACGCATATCGAGGTCAGTCCGTGGGTTGGTGACCAACTAACCAATCCAAACTTACGTGCATTTCGAGGTAGGTTCCGCCACTGCGTACCTCGTAATACACGTTAATTGCTGTCTTACATTTGTATGGATCTTTCACAGTTATTACGGGTAGACAGGTAATCTCGATAGCATAATCTGACAATGAGTCTTAAAAAAGGGAACCGTGTAACCCCGGAACTGTATTGTGGAGGTCAGACGGGCAATGAGTCCAAGTAAATTAATGGAACTCAGCTGCAGCCAGTTAGATTGCGAAGCGACCCCAACAGGATTGGGAAAATGATGAGTGGTTTATTAAATTCACACCTTTTCTTTGGATAGCACAGATATGAACCTAAGGGTTGCGCTATATGAGAACCTCACGTCCCAGCCGCCGCGAGAGGCGACCCGGGCGTCGGGGGCCACGTGGTGGCTCTCGGCCACCGTAGGCGCGGGCCTGTGGACGGTGAGTAATGGGCTAGCTCGCCGTCCGTCCGTCTTATAATGGCAAACCGTGTCGACGGCGCGTTCGTGTTCCATGCGCGCCTCAAAGAAATGTCAGCAAACCGGAGGGGCCCGCAAGGGCCGAGGCCTGCCAGGGCTGCGGGACTGTTCGAAAGAGATACCGCGGTCCTGGAACACAAAGAGCAAAAGAAGGAATATGGATGGGTTTTAGTCAGTAAAAGTCTTGCGCTACATCTATCAGCACTGATGCTAGAACGAGATACACAGCGTGCTGCCCAGCACATTGTCGATGCTGCCGCGAGCGACAACACTACCGCTTTAGCAAATGATGGTTCTGAGCAACGCAAAAGGATGGGAGCATAAAAAAATGCAATTTCGTGCTGATAGATGAGGCTCAACCCTTTTTTTTTTCGGATGGGAGCCTAAGTCTACATGTGTGTGCAGGTTTTCTAAGGGGTTATTTACTCTTGACTATATTTGCAATATTTACTTAGTTAAAATGTAAAGTCTGAGCAAATTATTTGAACAAATCTTGATGAATAGTATTTGTTGAGTTCTACAATCTATTGTATTTAGATTTATTTGTATTAAATTTATTTGTGTGGACAGAAAGTAGAACGGAGGTAAATAATGATTAGATGCGCGAGCAGGTACCTACTAATCTTTTGTATTACCCGTTCTCATTGCCTTTTAAGCTTTCACCCTATTTCCCGAAAACTCGTCCTCCTTTTCACAAACTATTTTTAAAGTGGGACGAGTTCTATGCGGGGTGGAAGGGACACCGACGCGAAAACGGTTACCACGTATTCAGTACATCATTCTGAACCGCCCCACATAGAAATTTTTCAACGGTTATTAAAAAAAAAAACAGTTGTTCCATACAATTTGACCGTGTAGGTAGGTATTACACTTTTGTAGGAATCCGCTGTTTTTTTCTCAGAAGGGGGACTCAGAATTATGTACTGAATACGTGGTAAACGTGGTACGTGTCCCTGCCACTCCGTATTATTTCTATACGTTTTTTTCATTACACGTCATGGAATGGTGAATGACAATGACGACGACACATCAAGGTATAAATATCCAACATAACCTGACCTCGCTTTATATGAGCTTCCCGTACAATGATAGATCAGCATAATTTGGTTGTGTAGTTGCACAACGGTGTTGTGCGATGGTGTTGGTCGGTAACGGAACGGTCAAGTGGGCTATGTCTCAACTTTTCAATATGGATAGGACACTGACGCGAAAACGGTTACCATGCATTCAGTACATCATTCTGAGCCCCCCCCCCCCCCCAAATAGTCGGTGTCCCTTCCACCCCGTTTAATCCCCGTTAAATCCATTATACACTGTTGATTCGTTCAAGTGGGTATATTGTAGTCCGTGTCATTTCTCTGTGCCTTTGTACTAGGTGTCACATTTAGCAGATACCATCTGAATAAAAAAATATTAACTTTAGATTGTCACAAAACCGAAATTTCGTAGTTTTTCACCCAAAAAAAGCTCAAATCACTATGAAATTGTTTAACCTTATTAGAACAACAAAAACTAACATTAATTTTTTTTAAAGTGCTTAATATTTGCAAAATCAAAACGAATTATTAAAACTCCCTTAAGTAGCAACACTTGCTGTCAAAATTATGTCAAAAGCAATGAAATAGTACAATATTTGAGGTTAATTTAGCAAAGTTTGATATTTTTTATTTCAAAAAGTTTTTCTTTCCTAAGCATGAAACTTCGTGAGATTATTCAAGATAATAAGTATGTTGCAAAAAAAATAATTGAAAAGTCTACTCGGGATCCGCTACTTAAAAGCCGAGCCCATCAATTAGCTAGATAGTAATTCAGAAATTATAAATACAAAACAAAAACATTCAATATTAATAAGTCTTTTAAATCTCTTTGATACAGAATCAATGGTGTAACAAAAATGATAAACCATTGGTCGCATATCGCCTGTATCGTTACAAGTTGCGGCGGCAATCCCCTATGTAGAAATTCCATTCACGCTTCTTAGTGCGAGAGCTAGGGACATTGAGTAATTTATGTTCTCTGATGAAAATAACGTAAATATCAGAGAAACCTGGAGCTGGTGGTTTGAAATTTTTATTCAGCATGCAGTAAAGATCAATTATTATGAAATCCTGTGTGAATTACCTACAGTTTTTTTTTAAATATTACATTATTACTGGGTAGTTATGCGAAAAAGACTGCCTCAAACCTTTCAGATTAAACAGGAATTATAATTCACTTAACTTCATCAGGATGACTGTAAGAAAATAGCGGGTCCAACATGGACTCGAACAGCAAAGAATAGGACAGAATGGAGATCTTTGGAGGAGGCCTTTGTCGGAAGACAAGTTGAAGATTAAAAACAAAAGAAAATCGTTTGCCGACCATTAAAACATTATGTTTAAGGTTTATTTAGGTATTAATATATTAATTTAAGGTAAACAGTATATTAGTTAATAATTTAGTTAGATAAGTAATTCTAGGCACATAGAAAAACATTTAATGTAAATTAAGTTCAACAATAAAGGTTTTTTATTTTATTTTTATTTATTTATTTTATTTTAACTTCATCAGATCCTCATCTAAATGAGACATAGTCCTCCCGAAAGCATCACTATATTGAACGGCCCCGGTTTTATCATCATCATCGGTATCTTGCCCTCATCCCAATTTATTTGGGGCCGGCGCAGCATATCTTCGTCTTCTTGCTTTTATCATGTCCACTTTAAACTCCCTCATTGCTGTTTATTATTTATTTATTTAAACTTCATGTACAATAGTGGTACATAGGCGGACTTAATGCCACAAGGCATTCTCTATCAGTCAAATTTTGGGTTAAATAAGAAAACATTGTGATAGGGTACATAAAAAGGGTATCTTATTTTATTTTTTAATTTATTTTATTTTTATTTATTTTATTTATTTGGCTCACCAATAATTGAATACACTGTTTCAAAGCTACGAGATACATCCAAAAGAGTCACAGACAAGTGTATCAACCTCTTACAGGTAAGCACATCACGCACTACTTATTTGTCGTTGGGTGCTTAAAATCAGATGAGTACCGAACTACTCACCGCACACAACTATATGGGTGAGTGAGTGTTTTTGAGTTTTAATGAGACATTTTAAAACCACTTTTAGAATTGGACAAACTCAGCCTATCACCGGCCACCGCTGGACATAGGCCTCTCTCAAGCTGCGCTACACCTCCTGCACCTCCACCTTCTGCATCCAGTCAGACCCAGAAACATTTTTAAGGTCGTCGGTCCATTTAGCTGGTCCTATACTACGCTTGCCGATCATTATCCAACTTTCCTATGGCAGGTGTTCGGGAAGAAAATTCTGAAATAAGCAGTACCTTTGTCCTCTTCTATCTCAATGTAATACCCTAATTAATTACCTACTGTAATTAGACCTTAGCAGTCCACTGCTAAACTCTCTCCAACTCTCCATCAGCTTCCCCCAACCATCTTGCGGAAGTCACCTAGCTTGAGGACGTCTCACGCTACGCTTGCCTATACGCAGTTCAAAATATGTCAAAACAATACCATGTACAATGTGCTCCCTGTCTCCAGGCCTACACATCGCAGTGCACATCGCTCCGGTATTAATATTGCACGAACATTCACAGGTGGTGCAGGCGGCCAAATTGAAAATTGCTCGCATCGGCGACGCGTTTGCTACAGTCGCAATTATACACGCTCAATCTGTATCCTTAGTAATGAACACATTAATTTTGTGTGGTCTTTAGATGTTGAAATTGTCAGTTAAAAGGCCAAGTTGCAATTATTTCGTAAGCTATCATGTCAAGACGTTCCTTTCAGTATTAAGTAAAGGATAAGATCCACTTTCGAGATATTTGAATTAGATTTTAGGACAAAAACATCACGAAGAACCAGGAAAATCAGGTTGGTTATAAAAATCTCGTACTGGCGATGTCCAGAATTCGGTTGCCCTTCATCATTACAACAAAGATTTTATATAGAAACTCAAAAACATGTCAAACATAAACCTTAATCGTGTGTCCTCTATCAGTTGGTTTGGTTGTATTTTATCATTTTGTTTATCTAAAAAAATCTTATCTTATCCACAAAAAATGGATGAAGAAATAAATAAAAAAATACATAATTATTTGGTTTATCGAAAACCAACTCGACAAACAATAAACCAGTTTCGTTTCACTAAAAAGAATCTCACACACAAAGATGCTCACAACAATATGAGTTCCCCAATTTACAGTCGATTCAAAATAGACGGCACCACGGCCCCAATTTCATGTTGTTCCACATAAAATTGCTAAGAGTGCCATTGAACGTCATATGGACTGGCAGATTCCATGAAAATGCTGGCAAAAGAACATAGGAGCCGGATTAAAATAGCCTTTGATTTTTATTCTACACACTCTAATCTCTGTAGCGCGAAATTTAAACATGTACCAGCAGTAAGCTTCAACAAAATGTAACACCGTCAAGAATTAATTTGTGTTGTGTTCCATAATATTAAGCTACAATGAAGTACCCAGTGTGTAATATTATGTTGTGTGGTTTTAAATTGATACAAAATTATAGCACAAAGATATTGAGGGCAGACAATGAAATTAATTATTGTCGATTTTGTTCTTTCTGTGTCTGACTGTACGTGTACAGTCTCTTTGTTGTGGCTGTAATTAATCAGTATTTCAGATTGTTTTCTTATTAGCTATTGTTACACAAAATGAAGCAATTAAAAATAACTGCAGAATTAATGTATCTTTTATTTTGTCCTTAAAATAACTACCTAAATTCATGCTAGGAACAACATCACTCCTTCCAGTCAAAACTTCTGTTCATTACACTTTGATTCTCCTTCTTAATATCCTCCTTAGATATTGTAGGTTTTTCTTTAGTCCCTAAAGCTTCAGCTTCTTTCACTGTATCGGGTAAAGAATCGTTGGCAATATCGGGAACTAGAAACGTGACCATTCCCGCTATGATAGACGATATCCCGAATACTAGTGATGGGAATCCTTCCCAGTACTGCGTCTGAAAATAACCAAAAAACATTCATTTTTGGGTGTGCAAATAACACAGATACATATATATATACCCATACAGATAGATATATATATACCCATACAGATAGATAACAAAGTGTTACGAACACTATCTCCTCCGCTATTCTTTTCACAGACAGTTAAATTGTTTCCCTGGGACTTCCGTCGAGTTTCATTGTCTCGGCGCTTTTCTGGTGGTCGCCCCTGTTGATTCTGGCTTTCAGGAGTTGCAGTGCTTTCAATAATGTGGCGGACTTGTCCCAAATAAAAATAACTGATATTTTATTAACCCTCGCAAAGTCTAGGTACCGACAGTGCTACAATTATCTTTTGGCGTTCGAATGACGTTGGCATTGGGGCGCGGTTTGTGAACCTTTCTGGGAATTGTTTTGTGAAGTGCATTGCACACACAATGGTGGAGTTAGTTCCTACTTCGGATTATCAAGGATCATATGGAGCGTGAACATAAAATCCTCGTTCTGCGTAACATAACATAAGCACAAGAAATTCTTGATACAAGTCGATACCTATTACTTTAAACTACTGATCAACTACTGATCTCTAGTACTTATACGTTACACTAAGTTTAAAAAACTTTTTACCAGCAGCGGAGTCTGCGGCGCCACTATGGAGCCCACCCTTCCCAACGACGAGCACAGCGCGTGCATGGAGTTCCTTGTGTAGGTGGGGAACAGCTCGGACGTGTACATGTACGTGATCGTGAAGTACAGCGACGCCATCAGCTTACTGATCATGAACATTGTTATTGAGAGCCAGGCCATGTCTGGAAGAAAAAAGAGGAGTAATATTGGAGAGAGTTAGTTAAGGATTCAGGTACAGGGTGATTTTTGGACATAATATCCTCAGGTTTTACTAAAGTCTGCAGCAACTGAAAAATATGATGATGTTGATGGGGATTCATGTTGTCACACTTGGTAGTCACATGACACTTAACGAAAGTGTATAGCTGTCAATAGGTAACACTACCGTGAAGGGTGACTGAAGTATGAAAATAAATAAAAAATCTAGCGTTATTTTTATCCTTGTCCAAAAAGTAAATTCGCTCGATTGAACCAGCTGGTTTCCACTTACGTTTGTTTGTAAACACTTGCAACGAGAACAATAATTAGCATTGAAATCACAAAACGTCGCGCGTCGTACCTAATCGTTTTGTTATTGTTCATTAGGCACACCGAAAAAACCAGGTTTTCACTCTCAAAATTACATGATTTAAATAATTAGGTTTCTGGGCAAACACGTAACAAATATAGCATTGATCTATGTAAAGAGTCTTTAATGCACACCCTGTCTCAAAAGAAGATTGGGTAATGTAAGAACGGTGGTGGGCCGAACTTACGTGTCCTAGGTTCGGCCGCAGGCAGGCACTTTATTTAGGGTAATTAATTTCATCAGCGAAGGAACTCATATTTCGAAGACCGACATCAGCCAACTGGGTGCGTGAGGAGAAATAAGGCCAAGTCACCCTCACGGAGTGCAAACCAGTGGCTTAGCATTGGGAACAGGCTGATAACGTGGTCTACTTACGAGGCCACAGACTGGTAAACAACGATGCTGAACCATAAAAATATTATAGAATACTAAATACTCACTCGTAGGCAAAAACGGCTGTCCCACGCAGAACACGCCAGCCAAAAAGAAGCTAGCGATCAAAGGAAACTTTCTCTTATACTTCATCAGCACATACATTGCTATAAAGCTCCCTGGAAGTTCTGTTATCGTGATTAGAGCGTAGTTCAAGTACTTGTTGCCTTCCAGAGACACTGAGGTTATCGTCATCCCATAGTTCACGAAAGTAGACGTAGTCCACCAAATGACACAGACTATAAATCTCTTAAACAAAGCTGTCGAAGTAAATGTACTCTTCAATACTTTCCCAAATTCTACATTTTCTTCTTTATCTGTATCGCAAACTAAATTGTCTAACACTTTCTGGTCAACTTTGACATTGTTCTTTTTTGATATTTTGTCTATGATAGCTACTGCTTTGTCCTTTTTCCCTTTTATTAGCAGCCATCTTGGACTTTCGTCTATGCAATATATGTAGAAGAAGAAAAGTAAGGCTGGGGCGTAGAGAGCTCTGAGGAAGTTTCTCCAGTCCGGTACCATCCAAGCTACTAGGGCTTTTAAGATCCCTCCAACACAGTAGCCTATGCCGCATAACATGTAGTAAGGAACTCGTTTCGTTGTGGCTATTATTTCTACATCTGTGAAAAAAGATTTAAAAAAATGTATTTTTCCTGTTAATATTTCGAAACTACGTGTTTATATTGGTAGCAGTATATGCTTAATTTTTATGTACGTTTAATGTTGATAGATACTATTTGCTTGTCTCCAAAATACAATGTCACTTTGAATTACTTGGCAAAACTTTGCAGACGTGTTTGGCTTCAAATCTTATAACAATGTAGCATTATAATATTTTGTTTTGATGAATTCAAATTAGGAATAATAAAGATTACGATTCCCCCCAGAAATTGACTACGAGCTCCTTTAATACTAAAAACATAGATGAAAGGTTTTAGTTTAAATTAACAGTAAGTCAGTTTATTAGTATATTATTGTGTAGAGGATGTTATGAATATACTAGGACTTCACGTTCCCATGTAATGTTCCCTGATAATGGCAATAGTCGCGGGCACAGCTAGCAAAATAATACATAGAAGTAATAATAATAATAATATCCCTGGACATTTCACACAGCACCATCTAGTCCCAAGCTAAGCAACCTAATGCTTGTGTTATGGTAGCTAGATGGCTGATAAAATACATATTATATAGGTATACATTTTTTTTTTTTTTTGTAAATACATAGATAGAAAAACACCCAGACCCAGAACAACTACTTGTAGGTCATACAAATATTTGTTCCGTACGGGAATCGAACCCGCGACATGCAGCGCAGCAGTCAATCGCTTGACCACTGCGCCAACCGTGCCGTCAAAGTGGTTATATTCTCTTTCAAAGTCCAATACAATTGTAAAGAACTATTTTATACTAGCTCATGCCCGCAGCTTCACCTGCGTAAGTTCAATAATTGTCCCACGGGATCGCACTACCGGGATAAAAAGTATCCTATGTGTTAATCCAGGTTATTAACTATCTGAAAAACTTCGTCCAAATCCGGTCAGTAGTTTTTGCGTGGAAGAGTAACAAACATCCATCCATCCATACTCACAAACTGTCGCATTTATAATATTAGTAGGAAGTAGGAACTTACTTAAAATATAAGCCGGTGAGCAAATATCTCCGAAGGCTGACTCGAGGAACTCAAGCGCTACATACAACCAGTAGGAGGTGACAAAGCTCCTGGCAACGCCCAGGACACCGCCGAGGACACCAGTCACCACTATCATTGCCTTTCTGCCTATCCTGAGGAAAAATACCAGTAAAGTATATCGATGGGTACCAGGAATAAATGAAAAATATTATTTTATTGTACCTCACATCATCACGACTGAAATCCTCAAAGGGTTAGGCAGAGGTGTACCTAATAGTACACCCACATTTCGCCGCAATTCGCTGCATTTCGCAGTAGGGGGTGAGCCTATTGCCACTATTAAATAATATTATTACAAATAGCCCTATCATTTTGATAAACATTAGGATTCCGAAACTATTAGAACTACACAGTTGAAACTTGGTAGGTTTACTTTACGATTTTATACAAAATAAGGGGAGGCTTCTTGATACATTGAACTGAAACAAAAAAAAAACATCAAACCTATACGTGCGGGGTGACTCTAGATAGGTTTTTAAAAATGACATTAAGATTCCTAAAACCATTTTTTCTCAAAGTCAATCGTTTGTCCCCCCCCCCTCTCATTTCTATTAAGAAGAGGAAAATTCTAAAAAATTGAAGGATTATAGAACGTGAGAAAAACTTTCAACGAAAAAATTGAAAATTGGTTTGTTGAGATTTGATGTTTAGTTTTTGAGTTAAGGGACATGTAACTTTGTAACTTTGTTTTTCATAAACATACAATGAAAAACAAATTTAGTTTTGCTGTTGAATGTAATACAATGTAACACATTAATGAACCTTCAAAATATTTTTTACATTGTTTGTGCTACGGAACCTTGTGTGTGAGTACGACTCGCACTTGGCCGGTTTTGTTTAGGCCTCGTAAAAGCCTGCCTTTTGGAGGTTTCCCCCGAAAACTAAAAAGAGACGAGAAAGGGATTATTCATCAAGGAATAGCAGCTTAGTATTTCCAGCTGTTTTTAGTTTCCACTGATAGGACACGGGCCCAGTGCGGCTTGGTGGATTAGCAACGTTATGGCTTGCTATTGCGCCAGTTTCAACAGTACCTAATCATCAATTTTTCTTTGTGGTCCTAAACTTGTTTTGAATAATCTCACGAGTTGCGACGCTCTTATTCTATGTATTCAAATATGTTTACGTTGCCGTAAAATTGGCGAATTGAAAGACCATAATTAAGCTAAAACACCAAATCACAATGACACAAGATAATAATGTGTTTATAAATAGAGATTTATTCACGCCTTGTTACACTTACTAAAAACATTGTTGTATAATTATTCGCTATTCAACAGTGTCACAGTATAAAGATAACCAGTAGACCAACTTGGCCGTTTTGTGAACTGAAACGAAACCACTTGTCTCAATGCGATAGTCCTGACTTACTAGTAACCTGTTATAGTTCAGTTCAAACTTTATGGCGGCTCGGAATTGCACATTAGGTATACAGACAAAACGATGAGTCCTCTGCGGCCGGCTGATACCTTTTTTAAAACCACCCATGTTCCTTCATTGGCCCTTTATGTTCCAGGGCCGCGGTATCTCTTTCGAACAGTCCCGCAGCCCTGGCAGGCACCGGCCCTTGCGGGCCCCTCCCGTTTGCTGACAACTCTTTGAGGCGCGCGTGGAACACAAACGCGCCGTCGACACGGCCTGCCCGTCGTCATACGACGGACGGACGGCGAGCTAGCCCATTACTCACCGTCCACAGGCCCGTGCCTACGGTGGCCGAGAGCCATCACGGCGTGGCCCCCGACGCCCGGTGCTTCTCTTCCCGCGGCGGCTGGGACGTGAGGCTCTCTCCCTCTCACGTTCCGCCGCCTCCTTCGCTAGCATGACTGCTTCGCAGAAGGAGGCGACGGCTTCCCATTCCCTCTCGCCCCGGACCATGGCTTGAACCAGGGCCGGGGCCGGCTGATACCTAAAATTGTATTCTGTGCAGCTTTACTTTAGATTTTGCGAGCCGCCATAAAATTTGAATTATACCTCCGCAGACCGTCACTCGCAGCTAACTTCCGAACCGCCATAAACTTTGAACAGAACTACAACTGAAGAATGCCGATTCCAACTATTTGTTCCCTGTCCCTGGGCCGATGCCTGCCAGGGCTGCGGGACTGTTCGAAAGAGATACCACGGCCCTGGAACACAAAGGGCAAAAGAAGGAACATGGATGGGTTTTAGTCAGTAAAAGTCTGACACTCTCTTCCGCTCCGCCCAGAGCGGGAGGAGTCATTTGAAGATTTCCGATCCCAAAAAAAAAAGGTAAGTATTTTTCCTCTTTACTACTTTATTGTCAGTTAAAATACTGTGTGTTAAAACATTGACGTATTCAAACTAGGTAACAAAAAAACCTGTTAAATCCAGCCCGTCTACTCTGACATTGTTAAATCATTATTCGCTACTCAACATTGTTTTCATTGCATCATTATCTTCAATGCCCCTTTTGTAGCATTTTACATTGTTAAAACGGCCAGTTACCATTTTTTCAGATGAAATATCATTAAAATAATATGTTTCTGCACGTTTCAGTAATAAACGGTCAGTACATGCTTAATTAAGTGTGAAGCTTGCGCATTGAAATACTTCATTAATATTTCAAAGTAAACAAAAGGCTAATATGGATACAATGAAATAAAAAAAAATATAAGTACCAAAAAAACAGGTTCTTTTTTAATGTTGAAGAATTAAAAATAAAAGGCTTTGATATTATCGAGTTTTGAGTCGAATCGAATTGACGTCAAACTGAATTGAATGAACATAATTTTATTATGAATTACTTTTAAATTCGTAAAATGGTCACAGGGTGACAATTCATAATAGTAAGTACGTCTATGACCGTTTTAAGAATTTAAACGTAATTCATTTTATTATCCTATTATGATTCTGCTAAAGCGGCCATTTTAGACCCCGTGATAATAATTTAGCAAATGTTATACAGCATGTTTCAGAAAGGTGTAGCTACATTCAAGAATGTGGTATAGAATTTAAAACTGGACAACTTGCCCCATGAACCATCATAAACACGAAGAAATCATCAGCTGTCTCATACGAAATTTATATATACCACTACTCTATTTTTAAAAAAGGTCCCATTAAAATAGATGGACTTTTAAAGCAAAAAAACACTGATGAAAGTGATTTTGTTAAATCACTTTAATCAGTTTATTTATTTAACAGTTTATGTACACATTAAATACAGAAAAGAAGAAAGGAACAGAAAAAATAGGAACAAAGGTGATGCTTATTTCTAAAGAAATCTCTTCCAGCATACCTGCGAAAGGAGAGTAGAAAAAAAGAGATGTAAACATAGTGTGTAAAAGAAGAAGAGAAAATAGAATGTTCATCAATTCAATAGAATCAGTGTCTCTTTTGCTTGGATAACTTTGGTTAGACGTACTGTACGCTGTATTAAAATTTGTCCTTGTAGAACACAAAATACCGTTGCTTGCCAGTATTTTGACTGGGACAAAACGTATCTTACCTACCCTGAACTCGAGCACCATCTGATGACTTACCTGTCAGATAATGGTCCTACAAACAGAAGACCAATCATATACGCTAGGCTGTGGACCGTCCCGACTAACGTTCTCTTCCAATCGTAACAGGCCAACTGGAACTGATAAGAAAATGTTTATTAGATTTATTTCTTCAATGTTTTTAGGCGGAAGCGCCAAGTACGATGTTCAATTGCGCCGAAATTAATTTTTTCATTGGATAAAATATGATTCGCGGCCGTATAAGTATGTATTTACAGAATAATAATCATTAAAATCATAAAAACAACTCTACGTTCATTAAATCCCGTTGAATGACTATATCTGGAAAGTCATTGCATGGGGTTAAAAGAACTTTGAGGGTTGTTTTGACGATTTTAATAAATTATAACTCTGTAAAGCTATAATAGTTTCAGTCGCGAATTATATTTTAACTAGCGACCCGCCCCGGCTTCGCACGGGTGCATGTATTATACATATAAACCTTCCTCTTCAATCACTCTATCTATTAAAAAAAAACCGCATCAAAATCCGTTGCGTAGTTTTAAAGATTTAAGCGGTCAAAGGGAAATAGGGACAGAAAAGCGACTTTGTTTTGTAATATGTAGTGAAGGATAATATTTTTGTGTTCACCAAAAATCTAAAGGTACATCTATGTATGCATTAATAAAATATTTATTCTTCCCCGAAAAATACTGATCGTGCACCAAATATTTCTGAATGTTACACAAAATATTTAGTATGCATCCTAGAGACGGTCGACGTCAGGGGCACCCCGAGGTTCGGTTAGTTAGGTTCCTGTAAACCCTGCAGACAGAAATAGGAGCCCCGCAGCGGGGCTCCGTCGACCTGCTGGCGGAAACTAGATATAATTTAAAATTATATCATTGGTGTTTGATTCAAATACATTTTGCAGTGCATTATCTGAAGTAAAACTAAAAAAATAAATGCTTGTTTTTAAAATTAGGTGGATTACTATTTTTACAAATTTGCAACAGTTGTTAAATAGATGCTCGTTATGACATATTTTAATGAACATATTTTGGTGCACATTCAGTATATTTGGTGGAACACAGGCAAAATTAGGTAAATGAAATGGGAATAAATTAAAGTACTTTTAAATACCATCCTATATTAATCAACATACAAGCTGACACTGACCTGCAAATTGCAAAAAACGTAAGAAGTTTTGAATTACGCGGGCTACCCTGGCGCTTTCTTCTTCAAACACCAGAACCGTACCTCACCAAAGAATGGTGAACTTAGGTTCCACCAGGCCATCGGTCCACTACGACCCGAATGCGCAACGTAGGTGGCTCACTTTGTTAGTAACCTTATTTCTTTGAAAAGAAAGAATCTGTGTGTCCTTGCTTATACTTAGATGTTTCTTTAAAGTGGTATATGAAAGAATCCTAATCATCCACATCCTTGGACGGTCTAAAGCACAGCTAAGTAGCTAATACCCCTATTTGTTACATAAAACCAATTTAAAACTGACATGTAAATTCACTTGCTTGTTAGGAAGCAATTAGCATTTATCAATAAACAAATGAATAAATATATAAGATAGTTACGTACTTCTGCGACAAAACTTTCAGTTTTGTCATATACAAATTCTGTGCATGAAGACCCATTGATGGTCCCGCATGTGTCGTTCGCAAAAGTTTCATCTTTACACCTGGAACAAATGAAGCAGTTTAAAAAAACCGGACAAGTGCGAGTTCGACTCGCGTGGAGAGTGTTCCGTACGTTAATTATCTAAATTCCGTAAGTCGTTTAAAATCTAAGATTTCTTATAGGTTTTTCTGTAATCTATAGGTCTCTGGGGTGGTTGGGATCTACCTCCAATCGGTCCACCCCGGGCAACGGCATCACGCGTCTCCAAGGACTGTGGTGACAGCTGAAGATCCCTTACAGCGGTGGTAGGCTTCGGCCGCCTAGTTTGCGACCACCCTGACCACCCTCCTGCCGGAATCCAGCGCCAAACAGCTTGTCTGTGTTCCGTCGGTGTGTGGGAGTGCCAATGCCATTGGGGGGATAGAAATGGTCAGTTGCGCGGCTTCGGACCAGTCTCGATTTCTAAGTGATTCTGTACCGGGTGACTTATACTGGAGGGTAGCGGGATCTGAGGCACGGTCTCTGCCGTTGGCCGACCGAGGTTAGTAGGGGGCCCAAGTACTGCGCCAGCCACGTGGGAAAGGCTGCCCCGCCAACTCGCGAAAAATCCCGAAAAAATTCGGCGTCTCCGTTGCTTTGAGGATTCCGGGTTAACTACCATCTGGATACTGGTGAATACAGGGGTAGAGAAATCACATGACCAGGAGACGACGAGGCTCTTTGAGCACCTGATGGAGAAGGCGGATTGTGCCCAGCAGTGATACCCAACCGTGGAGCTTCTTTTTCTGGGGGACTTTAATGCCCACCACTATGAATGGTTGTTCCCGTTCCAGAAAACTGACCTTGCTGGGAGAGAGGCGCGCAGATTTGCATTGTCGCTCGACATCTCGAAGGCTTTCGACAGGGTATGGCACGCAAGTCTGCTGAGCAAACTTCCTGCATATGGCATTCCCGTTGACTTTTGCTGCTGGATATCTGACTTCTTGAGTGAACGGTCGATCCGAGTGGTCATTTATGGCTGCTTCTCTGACCTTATTGCTATTGATGCCGGAGTTCCTCAGGCGTCTGTTCTCTCCGCGATACTTTTCCTGTCTTATTACTGGGTACGCAGGCGACAGCACTGTCATAAGGAATTATGCATCCAGCGCAAAAGCCAGCGGCGAAGAAGTGCGTTCATTGAGAGAGGCCATGGTAGAGCGAAGAAATTCAGCCTTAAGTCTTGTCTCCAAGTGGGGTGATGAAAATCTGGTTGTTTTAACGCCACCAAAACCCAAGTGTGCCTGTTCACCGCCAAAAGGAGTCCGTTCAATCTTGCTCCTACTTTCCGGGGTACATCTGTACCAGTTACCGACAGTCTCGAGCTTCTTGGTACGAAGTTGAGTGCGAATCTGAACTTCGGTGCCTACATTGAGTCGAAAGCTCAAGCAGCGGCAAAAAAGCTGGGTATCCTAAATAGAGTTAAGCGTTACTTCAAGCCAGGACAGCTTTTAGTCTTATAATACACCATTATTTTTAGGTCGTTCTGGAACCGAATACCATGAACTCGATCATCGAACTCGAAACGATTGGGACTATTTTTTTTTTTAAATAACAATAAAAAAAATCACGAAAGAATAAATTTAATGTTTTTTTTTTAAATAATGAGCACTCAAATGCATATGTGTGTGTAAAACGTATCCACGATCGGCAACACATGCGAACGATACTCATTGAAAAATTCATTCATCGATCGATTCTCATTATTTCACAAAAAAAAAACATTCATTCTTTTTGTTTTTTTAATTGTTACTTTTTGAAAAAAAATAGTCCCAATAGTTTCGAGTTCGATGATCGAGTTAATGGTATTCGGTTCCAGAACGACCTAAAAATAATGGTGTATAAAGTTCAAGTTCGGTCCAGCATGGAGTATTTCTGTCACCTTTGGGATGGCTCCAATAAATAAAAAAAAAAATACCAATTAGTCACACTCGACTCTGTTGAGCACAGAGCCAAGAGGCTTATTGGTGACGATAAGCTGGTGGGTACCAAGCTTCATAGCCTGGCCTACCGGCGCAAGGTTGCATGTCTGTCGGTCTTTTACAGGCTGTACTTCGGTGAGTGTGCCCAAGAGCTCCACGAGATCATTCCACCATCTCCCTTCCTCCATCGGGAGTCCAGACGTACTGCGGGTTATCACCCATTCCTTGTCGATGTTCCACACATTCGCACGAAGCGCTTTGCCACATCGTTTATTATGCGCACAGCCAAGGAGTGGAATTCCCTGCCTTCGTCGGTGTTCCCAAGTTCATATGACCCCAATCTATTTAAGTCGCGAGTTAATAGGCTTCTTTTGAGTTAGCTCGTTCCATCGTCAACCTCATCTCTGTCCTCAGGACTAGATTGAGGTCAAGAGTAGGCCCATTAAACAAAAAAAATAGGCAAAGAACTGTTTTTTGTATTTTTTTCAACATTTTCGGCCCTGCAGTTTCGGAGTTAATGGTCAATTTTGGACTATTTTCTTAAATAACTTCAAAACTGTTTATCTTAAATTTATTTAAAAAAAAATTGAAATGCAATGAGCCCTTTCATTTGATATGTAACACGATATATCTTGCAAAACTTGTTCATTTTTTTAATTTACCGCGGGGTAAATAAAAGCAGCATGTTTAAAATTAATTAATTTACGTTACACGTTCGTCTTTCAATTACTAACTTACCTATTTGTACCAAACAACTCAATCGGTCCAGTAGTTTCGGAGTAAATTGGCTGTGACAGACGGACAGACAGACACGTGAGTGTATCGCGCGTGTGTGTGTGTGTGTCGCGCATGTGTGTGTTTGTGTGGGAGTGTGTCCATTAAGGGTTCCGTTTTTCCTTTTGAGGAACAGAACCCTAAAAAAGTAACTTGTTTATTTTTCAAAGGCTAAAGCCCAGCCTGGTGCTTTGCCTAGTACTTGTGGTGAATGCTTTAGCGAACCAATACATGATAATACTTAATAATTTTTTTTATACTAGCCCCTCACTAAGAACCGTGCAAAAATCAACTAGAAAAAAACTACTCAAGGCTGTTACTGAGAAATTCCAGATGGAAAGACCCAAAAACTCTAGAAACTGTTAAAGCTTATTACTGCAGTACCTACTCGTACATTGTTGCAATGTTGCCCTAAATAACTACATCAATAATATTGTTAAATGACTTCTATATAAGTCTCGTCACCCAAGCAACTGACAGGTTTATTATAATGTTCATATCTTTAATCAAAGTCATGTGTACAATTGAACAAGTTATTTGATACTTGCTTTTGCCCGCGACTTCGCTCTAGTTAATTTAGAATTTGACAATCAATCGGGTTTGTAACATTAAAGTTATTAATTAAAAAACTTTTTTAAAAACAAGCTTTTATTAAATGCGCTAAAAAGAATAAAATAAACTTTTCCTTTAAGGAAGTTTCCGGAGTCTGGATTTGTGCCCGGTTGATGGCAATATACTCGCTACATGGGACTTATACATACCTGTCGAAATATGGCTGTACTTGTTAGGTGCCTCTCTGCCTAACCCTTTTGGGATTAGAAGGCGTGACGTTATGTATTTTGTAAGCTTAAAAGCAGTTGCGCACGCAATTTAAAATGATAATTGGCACTGTAGACATTATTATTTTTACCTGTACACCAAATAGCTAGTACATCTGTACTAAGCGACAGTAGCACGTGCTTTTCTGTAGTTTATATTATTATTATTCCTCCGAAGGGACACCCTCGTAGATAGGTACCTACACTTATTCAGTTATTGTTAAGACCCATAACATAATTAAACAAATAAATCAAGTCTATAGCTATCAGAATCTACGTTGCACTTGCACAAAAAAAAGACGGGTTGCACTCCGGGAGTGCCGGCAGAAGTGAAAACTTGATTATAACAACGTTTTTTATAACAACGCCCTCTAGTAGCAGCTAAAAAAACTGTCGCGCCTACCAGTAACAGTGTTCTCTGTATCAATGCATCATTTTAGTTTTCAATATCAAAGATAGATGGCGCTTTGTGCTAGCGCCATCTACCAGCGGTCTCTCACAACAGTTACTCATTGCATTTGCTAATGTACTTTCTACTACATTCTACAAGATGTCGCTAGGAGTTATAAAACTACGATCATGTTCCAAAACATTTAAAAATTTCTTTAAATAATTTTAAACCATAAAATGTTGAAGGTTAAGTTCAAAATCGTCTACTCTTCATCCGTCTTACGCTTTTTCCAAATTTCTTTAAATAATTTTAAACCATAAAATGTTGAAGGTTAAGTTCAAAATCGTCTACTCTCCATCCGTCTTACGCTTTTTCCAAATTTCTTTAAATGATTTTAAACCATAAAATGTTGAAGGTTAAGTTCAAAATCGTCTACTCTCCATCCGTCTTACGATTAGGTCACGTGTCCTGACGCGAGTGTCCTGACGCGAGTTTAAGATTTTATACCCATTACAGAACAATTTTTTTAGAGTGCTCAACGCCGCTATAGAAGTTTTCACTTCAATAAATAATTTTATATAATGTTAGTATGAATAGAAAACTACTTTATCTCAGACACGCGTGTACAATTAATGGGTTCGTGGCTTAGGCCCCCAGTGGTCGAGGCACCTGTGGCCGACGCCCCCGATTCGATTAATTTAATTTAAAGCATTTTTTTTATCAAATGTACTATCAGGCACAAAAATGCAATGTCAGCGTGGTGTTACGAACCCTGCCTTGGCACCCAGAATATTGCGTTCCATTGCCCTTTGGCAAAACTCCTCATCATTCTCTCTCCTCAGCTTAATTAAATAAAATAATAAATAAAATGGCTTCCAAAAAAGTGTCTACAACAGATTTGTAACATTAACTGGCACTTGTTCTTAAGTCAACAAACTTGTAATGATGTTATCATGAAGAACATATTAATACCGTTTACACGAGGCAAGCTAACTAAGCGTGTTAACCACAATGTAACCGTATCGTTAATTTGATAATAACTTTGTTTGTAATAATTGAACTTCTCGACAAGTTATATCAGCTGATCGATTGATGTGTGAGGTTTAGATTGGTAACTGCCTCGCTGCATGAGGTTCTGGTTCGATTCTCAGGTCGGGCAAGGTGTTTTTTTTATTTTTCCGTCAGCAATTGCTTAGTGACAGCCTGGAGTCTAGATTTATGCCCGGTTGATGGCAATAAGCTCGCCCCATATTATGTAATTAAACATTTCAGTGTAAGTAGACCTCTGCCTAACCCTTCGAGGATTGCAGGCGAGATGTTATACATGTGTGATGAATAGATTGAATTGTATCTAAAATCTCTCCCGTTACTCAAAGGAAAACGCACGTCACAGGCCTGGCACAGGTAGCAAGTCAAAAGATCGACAGTGTATAGTACCAACAGGGTTTTGGAATATCGGTTTTGCGAAGTAAGTTGGGTTTCGTGTAAGTCACATGGCAATGCCATGTAAAATATCGAGATAGTGGCTGGTCTTACGTAAACTCCGAAACCTAATCCTGTAGGGAAAGGCAAGGTGGATGAATGACTTGGCCATCTCGTTGGATTGACGACATTATGCAAGGACAGGTTTTGACAGCATACTACCGCGCTTTCTGTCACAAGGTTTTTCTATTCTATCTTTGACTTTATCCCAACATACACATAATACAGACTAAAAGGTTTACCAACACGAATTTCGGACGACGGTTTTAATTTGAAGGAACTCGTGGCTAAATAACAGCCGCTCGGGTCGATCTTTAGGTTAAGCCGTGCTTGCCTAGGTTGGTCCGTGGACGAGTGACCACCCATTACATGCTAAGTTTCCTCCGTGCCTCGGAAAGCACGTTAAGCCGTTTGTCCCGGCTGTCTATTGCAGATCTTTGACCGTCGTTACAGGCAGTCAGTGGCGCGAAAGTCTGACAAACAGTCTTACCAAGGGGTATCGTATTACCCAGTACTAACTGGGTTGTGGAGGTCAGATAGGCAGTCGCTCCATGTAAAGTACTGGTATTTAGCTGCATCCGGTTAGACTGGAAGCCGACCCCGATATAGTTGGGAAAAGGCTGCGCAGATGATGATGATGGTTTAAATTTGAAGCGTATGATCACGACGATCACATGACACGCGCTTACACAACTACACCATTTTGTTTTACCACCAGTTTTTCAAACTAAACTACCTGATATGCAAAGAAACAATGGATGGACTGTGTGAAGAATGATATGGCACGAAAAGAGGTGTCTGATGAGATGACGAGTAATAGAGAAGTATGGAAGAAGAAGACATGCTGCACCGACCTCAAATGAATTGGGACAAGGGCAAGAGAATGATGATGAATAATGATGATGCAAGTTTCAAAAGCAATATTTTTAGGATTCGTTCCTCAAGAACCGGGAACATGTTTGTAGAAAGGGTAATAGTATACGCAGTGGGTGGAACTAGGCCATCATTGATGATTATGATGTAAGGGTTAGGGGTGAAGGGTTATCGTGCTACCCCGTAACTGAGTTATGGAGGTCAGGTAGGCAGTCGCCCCATACAAAATACTGGGATTCCACTGCATCCGATTCTGGACACCGACACCTACATGCGTAATCAGCCTAGAATGTTCCCACTGCTGGGACACACGGCCTCCTCTCTAGAGAGGGAATGGGCTATAATCTACCACGCGGGCCCAGTGCGGGTTGGTAGATGTCACATGTCTTCGAATTTTTGGTTTTAGGACATGCCGGTTTCCTCACGATGTTTTCCTTCACCGTTTTTGAGAACAGTGGTAATGAAATAAATTACACAAAGTAATGCGCCTGCCTGGGTTCGAACCCACGACTTACTGTTCGTAAGTCCGGGCCGCCACCACTGGGCCACCGCTGCTCTCCCCCTTGATCTGACCCCTACATTGCAGAGGCAAATAAGATGTTGACGAAACGATTCTTTGGCCAATGCTAAGTGTCTCTTCCAAATCTCTCTACTTTTGACGGTTTTGTGTCATGGCTATCCAGTTTCTTACGGCCACATTAACGAGACCGTCTGTTCACTTAATCGGTTGTCTTCCCACATTCCCCCGTCCCGTCCGTGGTGATAATCAATTATCACAGCGCTATAATTGCGCTAATATTCGGTGCAACTAACACGACCACTACGCTGTCTAATGTTTAGTTAGCCCTACAATTCTGACGTTGTCTTAGTATTTCTACAATCAAGTTCACACGAGCACAATGCAGTATCCTACGACGTACACGCATGGGAATGTGTCTATATCGCTTCCGCAAAATAAACCATTCCTCAGGCTCGTATAAACAACTAGTACTTCTAAACGACCTGGAAAATCCAATTGATTCTACGGAAAATCTTCGGAACATCATTTGGCCAGCCTTTTTTCCAGCTATATTGGGCTCAGCTTCCAGTCTAACCGGATGCAGCTGAATGTCAGTATTTTACATGGAGTGACTGCCTATACAACCCAGTTAGTACTGGGTAATACGAGACCTCTTGGTAAGACTGGTTGTCAGACTTTCGGGCCACTGACTACCTGTAACGACTGTCACGGATTTACAAATGACAGCTGGGACCGAGGGCTTGGCGTGCTTTCCGAAGCACGAAGGAAACTCGGTATGTAGTGGGTGGTTACCCATCTACGGAACAACCTAGGCAAGCTCGGATTAACCACGACCTCATCTTCGGAACAATAATAGAAATTCTTTCACATCACTTTTAAAGCCAAGAATATATGTGTACAACAAACGAGTATATGTACACAATCAGCATTCCCACAGCTGGGACCGCGGCCTCCTTTCTGTAAGAGAGAGTGGGCCGGGGGTTGGTGACACGTCATGTTTTTGATTTTGTGGTTCTAAGACATGATTATGTTTATTATACTACAATTATAATGTTTATTTACGCCGAACTGTACGCATGTATTTATATCAAACAATCAGAAACAACATGGAAAAAAAAACAACACAAAATAAATAAATAAATAAACATCAAAATACTTAAATACGATGTTAATGCTAATACTAACCCTGATCGTAATCTAAATAAATAAATATAAAACCGAACAAGTGCGAGTTCGACTCGCGTGGAGGGTTCCGTACGTTAAGTAGACAATATATTCGGCAATTATTTTTTTCTTATTCACCCCCTAAAAGTGGCCACATTCAGTAATTTACGTTACACGTCCGTCTTTGGGTCACCGATTTACATATGTGTACCACAACTCAATCGGTCCAGTAGATTCGGAGTAAATTGGCTGTGACAGACAGACAGATAGACACACGAGTGATCTTATAAGGGGTTCCATTTTATCCTTTTGAGATACGGTACCCTAAATATGTATGTACCTATGTTTTTATAGTGCAACTTGTCTACGGAACTACTAAGCAACCTTGCATTCTGTTTACTGTGCATACAAATCAGAGAAAGTAACTTGAACTTGACATTAACACGCTTATCGATGTTTATTTATGAGATAATTATACGTACCTACTGATGACGAGCTGACAACTGTTTATTTACATGATAAGGTGCATTTCTAACATCTTGACTCAAACTTTCTCCATAGATTCAGTACACACGGCCGGCGACCAATCAATCAAAAACCAGTTTAGCGGATCTCTCATTGTACAGGAAATCTATACAAAGCGAGGTCATTTTATACTGGAAATATGTAGCTTGATGCGTCGCTGTGTGTGACCATGATTCCAGAAATTTAAAAGTCAGGTTTTATGCAAAAGTGCAATACTGAGATGGTCCAAATTGTATGGAGCAGCTTATTTAACATCTTTTACATCATGAACTATGAATACTCGTAAAAGAAGCGATGTTACTAAGTTACCTGTTTATTTGATTAGTTGCTAGGGCCGAAAAAGATATGTCACACCACACAAGACGTGTTTAGCATGATACTTTCACTTCGAACTTGCCCGTTTAGAAAAGCGTTCGGTTTTATTTTTCTATTTAAAAAACTCTGCCCCACACTAGGAATTTCTCCTGTATGGTGAGTGTGTTTGTTATTTAAACTCACAAACAGCTAGACCCAAAGAACTTTAGGTAGGCCATACAAATATTTGTTTCGTACGGGGATTGAACCCACGACACGCAACGCAGCAGTCAATCGCTCAACCACTGCGCCAACCATCCAGGAAAACCAGATATTTATGAACTGAAAGACATATTCATAATTGGTCATATTCGTAATTGGTGAAAAAATGGTGGCCTAAGGCCAGCAGTCAAAAAAACACTTTCAAAATTAAATAAAAAACTGACCTATATCCAACTTCTTCAACCGCGAAAACATAGTTTGAACTGTAAGCTGAGTTTGAGGCGTAGGCCAGACCAATGAACAGCATCAACTGTACGTGGTATGGTCCTATCATAGAAAACTTTCCAAGTACATCATCTAAATGTGTCTTCGTTGGTTTTTCTTCGGAGCCCATGGTACACATTGCCACAACACTGTTTTTATTTACAAAACTTCGTATATCTAAGAAAAACTTCTGTTTTGATTTTAAATACTAGTTTTTATAACACTTTCATTCGATGGCTATCGTATTTTACCGGCAAATCTCTTTCGCAATAGAAACATAGGTAACTTTCAATATAACAAAACACTGGTTTTTAAACACAATCACACAATGGATGTCACAGAGTATGTAACCAAAAAAAAGAATATGTAACCACTACATTCTGTGTGTTGAATTGAATGCTATAACAAAATCACTGTCAGGCACAACACAAAGGAAAAACAATTAAAAAACTCTTGCGGCTTTCCACTCGACCGTGTCGCGCTACTCAGTCTCAATAATGAATGTAAATCACAAATTGTAGGACAAGGTACAGTTCGGTCAGCGAACAAATGCATTGTGACTTGATTGTCGTAACGACTCTCATTCATGGTGCGACTGTAATCGCGCATCCGCTTCTGTATGAGTCGCGAGTCCGCGGCTAAGGCTGAGGCCAAAAGAACGTAATTTTTTGAAATGTGAGTCGCGTAAAATGAGCGAATGCAGCGTAAATCCGCTACTCATTTTACGCGACTCACACACAGCTCAAAAAATTACGCTCGTTTGGTCTCAGCCTTAATCGACAACCGCAAAGCGTAATAAAGACAGCATTTTTGTTTTCTTAAGTTTTTTGGAATGCGCATTTTCTGAGCGACACATCACTTCTGCGAATTTACAAAACAACAACCCTCTAAGTTAATTTAACCCCACTGAATGACTTTTTTATGAAATGGACATTCAAACGGGTTCTTTATTTTATTTTATTTTAATCATACAACCTGACACTAACCTGCAAATTCCAAAAAACTTAAGAAAATTTTAATTTCGCGGGCTACCCTGGCTTCGTAAAAGATTATCCTTTGGAAAAAATCATTACTAGCCCATTACTGAGATAGGCATATTCCCATACAAACAAGGCATCGACAGACAGACAGACAGTTATTGAAACTTGATCATCACGCTACGCTTGCTCAATAGCTACCTTATTATGCTACATTAAAGTAATCCAAACTGTATCATAGTAATTCAACATGGTTTTCTGAATTGAACATGCAAAAAAAAAACATTTTGCTTAAACTGTAAAATTTTTTTGTACTCCGTGATCTGTGTACGAGTATGTGATATTTTTGCAGACATTATTGAGATCATTGAGATACTATTTTTAGTTGCGGATAAAGGTGACTTCTGGCTTTACGTTTTTTTTTTATTGGGTCGCAAAAGTGGAGGACGATTTTTAGAACGAACCCGATTATAGGTAAATAATACCTGACATGTTTGAATAGGTAACAACTCTATTTAGAAATAAATATGCAGTATACTAGTTTCTAATAAAATTTTAAAATAGAATTCTTGATTAAAAAAAATGTAGAAAATGATATATAATTTTATAAATATTCAAATAAAATCGCACGATAAATGGAACTAAAATTTTAAGAAATAGTTAAGTCAAGGCCTTGCATAAAATAATGACTGGAGTTAACTTACGAGTAACGTGTTATCAGAGATGATTCGAAACTCATTCGATGCAGTAAACACACGTTCACCAAGTAATTACATTTGGATGGCCTGTTGGTCTAGTGGTTAGTGACCCTGACTGCTAGGACGGAGGTCGTGGGTTCGATTCCCACACAGGACAAATCTTTGTGCGATGAGTACGATTATTTGTTCTGTATCTGGGTGTGTAATTTATCTATAATATGTATATATTTAGAAATATATAAGTACGTTTATCAGTTGTCTGGTTGCCATAGTACAGGCTCTGCCTAGTTTGGGATCAGATGGCGGTGTGTTGGTTGTCCCAAGATATTATATATTATTATAGATATTACATTAAAATAACGCTCAATCTTTTTATATTTAAATGGAAATTTATTTAGATTTATGTGGTACTCGCTCACAACTCATTGTCTGGTAGTGGACCCATACGAAGGCCCCTCCCCCATCGTAAAGAATTCAAAGGTAAAGTACACTTTTAAAATGTGTTTCATCTGTCTAGATTTTTTGTTTTGTTGACTCTATTCAATGTTAAACAACAAACATCAATAACCTTTGCTTACTTACTAACCTTTACTTAATAACAAAAACACGACAAAAAAGTTGTAACGATTTTTTTCTTATATTTTCAACTCAATGCCATTCATGTCTGGTTGTGGGTCCCAAACTAATTCTGGGTTAAGCTCGCCATTGTACATAAGCTACATTATTGCAATTTTCATGTGTATTTTTTATTTTGTGTGCTATTAAGAGTAATAAAGTGTTTACAGCATTGTTGCAATTATCGACGATTGTTGCAATTTGAGTTAAGTGTCGTTTGAGTTTTATAAAAACACAGCATAAAACGACTAGATTTATCTAAATAATACTCCATGTTCTTGGACTTAACAGCAATTTAAAATCTAAGAATGATGTGATCTGTCTGAGAATTCCTTATTGTGTTTAGGCCACACTGCATCAGGCAATGCGTTTAAGACAACAGACTTTGCCAATAAGTTTGCTTACAATATTATGTTATACATAACATAAAATTGTATTATTGTTGTGTTGTATTATGTTATACATAACATAAAATTGTAAATTATAAATTGTAAAATAAATTAATAAATTGTAAATTATTCTACAAATAATTTTATGTTGTTGTATGCTTGCTTTCCAGATAGCAAGGTGAATCAATATTGAAAGAGACGTCACAAAGTATTTTTTTTTTTTTATTCAAACTGCAAAACGGCTGTGTAAATGAAACAGTGCCTTTACATACCAATTCGAAAGGACTATTGATATCTACAACCAACAGTGTAATTAATAGTACTTAATAATAAATTTATAAAGGTTGGTATTATTACCAATTAGTAAAGGGCAGTATTTAAACGAGCGAAAATAAATTCAAATTAAAGGTTCAAAAATACTGAATTTGGTTTACTGAAATACTAAGTGGGCGACAAACAGTGGGCGAATAAAAAATTTTTAAACGGTGACTTGAAAATAAAAATTTGAATTAATAGTTGTTCAATACGGGTTAAGGGTTAAAAAAGGGTTTAAAGTAACCTAACACGAAGGGGATGCCGGGGTCTTAGTGGGCGCCCTTCGCCAGCTCACTAGACCTCGCCATCCCCTTCGAACCTAATCTGTCCGAGTCGGGATGCCACAAGTCCTGAGCTCGCTCCGCTCGCTTTTGCTTCCTATGTTCTCCGACCGGATAAATAATTACGTACTTGGTATAATAGCCGCCCATTCAGTATATTAGTAGCCCATTAAAGTTTTATTCGCCCGATTAATAATTTCCCATTAGTAAATACCAATGCGTTTCAATGATAATATTTTAGCGATACTTATTATACCCAGATGCATTTGTTTCTACATTTAGGAAATGAATTTAGATGATGTATAAGTTAAACTAACATAAAGTCATATTATGTAAAAACTCTTAATTATATACAAAGACGGATGGAATATTCTTTATGTGCATACCATGCGAATTCACCATACTTAATTTTAGTACTGCCTCGCGACTGCTGAGCAAGAGGTCCTGGGTTCCGGGGTCAGGCAAAGCGTTAATGGGGTTTTTCCATCAAGAATTTCTCAGTCTCTCGGTTGATGGCAAAGGGCTCGTCCACTGTATTACCTGGGACTTAAACATAACTGGCGAAAGTGGGTGTACTATTACGTTCGCCTCTGCCTTACCCTTCGGGGATTAAAGGCGTGATATTATTTTATGTAAATTCATATAAGCATTGTTTTCTTTCAACCCATGAAAAAATCTGTTTATCGTAAACAAACTTAAAAAAAAAACCGACTTCTAAAAAATCACTAAAAAAGTATAAAATAACTTTACGAAGTCGATGAATTTGTTTGTTTTGTTTGTATCATTTACTTTTTGCCACCGAGTTCCGAAAGTAAAGTTATTTTAAACTTTTTTAGTGTTTTTTGGAAGTCGGTTTTTTTTTGCAGAACTTTTATTATTTTACTCTTTAGTAGTCATGAATTAATTTTTCGATTGTAACTAGTAGTTATTAAGGGATCATCATGTCATCAACATAGCACAAGAAGAAAAATTAAAAGAAAAAAAAAAACATATTACTGAATCGATTTAGATGAAATAATAGGGAAATACCTACTTACCTATAACCTTTCACATAAAAAATAATTTTTCAAATCGATTTATAAATGACGGGAGTTATGAGGTAACAAACATAAAAAAATACAACTGAATTGAGAACCTACTCCTTCTTCTGAATTTAAAAATAGGTTAACAAGCTGACGTCATGATGATGACACCAAACACGTGTATTTAGATAATCTCCCACTAGCACACCCACGTGTTCTTACAACACCATGGCCAACTGGAGAATCAATGAACTTGCCTTTCTAAACGCCCCCGGGCGGTTGAGTATATTCATATTTACGACCAAGACAAGACCTACGACATGACCTTTTGTCAATAAAAATAACCTCTAATTAGCTATGCAAAACGCCGAATTGGTTACTAAAATACAAGGTGTAAACGGACCCTGCACGACGCATTCTGTACATCAAACTAGTAACCCTATGCAAAAATTATTGCTGGGAAACGATTTTTTTTTGGGATGATAAATCACGTTTTACAGTAAAAATCAATGCACTCAAAACAATGTGCTGAATAGTAGTGGTCATGGAGGTATTTAAAGTGAAGTTATAACCTTAAAAACTAATATTACAAAAAAAAAACTCTTGTAAACGTTGGAACTTTGACCTCCAATATCTCCGCAACTAGAAGGTTCTTAGGTATGGTCCAGAACAAAAATATAATTGCAATTACGGGGAGAACAAGTGCCTTTCGGCTTCGTTAAGGGTCTGTTTACACCCTTTATGGTTATAAATGCGAAAGTAACTAACTCAGTCCGTCTATCTCACATTTCAAGCCTAAACCACTATACATACAGTACAGTGACTACATAATACGAAAGTAACATAAAAGTTAATCTAAACACCGTGTCACAAATCGTGTTTTTCATTTTTACTCCACATAATCCAGTTGTTAAAATAAACAGGGTTCTGTTTATTTGTTTATTGTCATTGTTGGAGTGAAATAAAAACAAAGTTTAACTTGTTTAACATTCATGGTTGATTTGTAATTAAGTTTTTTTTTTTTTATTGTAATCGTATCAATGACTCTGATGTGTGAATGTGTGTCGTGTATAGTATATGATTTGAAAATAAAAAAATAAGAATTGAACACCTGAACAAATAAACATGAACACAGCACTAACTCCATTAAAAATAAATACATTCATGTGTTCATGACAGCTTAGTTTTATAATCCACTAGCTTTTGCACGCGGTTTCGCTCGCGTTAATTTAGAAATTTGACAATCATGATTCGAAAGACACGTGGCGCCATCTATTATCATAAGAAGGTTATTGTTGGTTTTCTCGGGAACAGTACTTTTTTTCAGGATGAAAGGTACCCTATGTCCGTTTCTGTACACCTGACAACGTATATGGAAAATTTCAGGATGATCGGATCAGTGGTTTAGGCGTAAAAAAGTAGAAACAAACTTACTTTCGCATAATATCAGTAAGCAAGTACGGATTAAATCAAAGAAACTACAAGAAAAACCACAGGGTTTTTCACCTGACCTAAATCCCAAATCAAATGCCTTGTGGCAATAAGTCCACCTATGTACGACTCTTGTACATGAAGCTTAAATAAATGAAATCATATACTTACACCACTAATCTAAAAACTAATAATGCAGTCTGCAGGCTAGCACGACCGCGCGGTGTAAACATAATGTAAATACGATTACGATTTTTTAATCGAAAATACAATTATACTTTAGCATTTTAAATAAATTGTTTGCAACCAGCACAAGCAGTATCATCGATAGATATGAATAAATTCTTAAATTTATGAAAAAAATATATGTGAAACGAGTATTTATAACTTTAAAATCGCTGTGTTTAAGTTATTACACCGCGCACTCATGATATGGCCTCTACTCTTTACACCACGACTTGAGCTATTCTCATAAGTATAAATCCCAAATGAGATAAAAATTTAAAAGGGTCAATCAGAAATGAAATTTTATTTATTTGCTAGAATATAGGTTCACAATAACATGGTAAAATAATTTTAGTCTCACTATATTCGACTTATCAGTCGTGCAAATATTAATAGTACATGCATAATCAATAAAACAATCATAAGAACCATCATGAAATTACATCAATGTCATTAGTCATACACATCATAGTCATAATAAAATTTACAGTCTTGCTTTGATAATATTAATTAGGCACATTATATTACTTATAAAATATATTAAATCGGAGATTATATCTCACAGTCAAGACAGTTAATTAATTTATTGATTAGATTTATAAATAATGCCAATAATTAAAATTTAAAAAAGTGTTCGTAAATTATGTCAAATAATTATGTCCTTTAAAAATATCAAACCACCATTTTCATTCCAGCTACTAAGCTAGATGATAATTGATAACGCATATCTAACACCAATGTCTGCGTTTTCGATAGCCCATTCTCCTCTTTATACAGTAGAACCCTGTGTCCCAGCTATGGGCACGATATCGGCTAAAGCATGCTGCCTGAGCACTAATGCTGTCTCAGGGCGAATGGGTCAAAGTCCATAGAACATGGCTTTCTGTCCTTGACATAATAATGACTGCATGCACATTGCATGTTTAATTTTGCACCTAATTATTAAATGATCAACTGCAAATTATTCGTAAACATTGCAGTTTGTCATTAGAAATACAACTATGCCGCGTGTCAAACTGACAAGACATAATCAAGTAGGGTCTGGGCCCGGTGAGATAATGAGTCACACCAACACTTCAAAATATTACTATAGTTACTTGTACTGTATTTAAGGCGCGTACTCGTGCAAATAATAATAATTTTTGTTTTATCGAAATCGGGCCAGGATTTCCAAAGTAACAGAGTTGGTAAAGTATCACCGCTTTTTTAAATTTGCGTTCCTTCGCGCGCTTTTCGATGACGTCACGCTGCGAGTGTCATGTCCAATTGCGGGTGATGCAGAGTATTTACGTTTATAAAATTTGTTTTTTTAAGTGGTTTTCACTTATTATTTTAACTCTACGAGTGTTTACGTTCATAAAATTTGATTTGTAAAGTGGTTTGCATATTATTTTGACTCGCAGCTCGCAGCGTGACGTCACACGCTAGTCGGATTTTGCCGCGGAGACCTTAGATTAACACTGTAAGAAAACCCAATTCTGAGTAAGCTCGCCATTGTACATAAGCTATATTATTGCAATTTGTATGTATATTTTTTATTTTGTGTGCAATAAGAATTAAGAATTGATGAAATTACTGACAGGTTTACAAGTGCCTATAACTTCATCACTACATTTCAACAGTTCTACACATTAATTATACCTAACATTCTAGACTCTAGCATAACATACTTTATCTAGAGTGTTATCGTAAAACAGCCGACGTAACACTATTTTCTAAATAAACACACCATAAATATAAAACACTAGTTATACAATACGAGCTAATAAACTAAGTTAAGAAGAAATTCTTCCAGACTACGTGTTAACCAGAGGACTTACTCCATCCGTCATGCGAATAGTAATTCAATTAGGCAAGTAGTCTTATCGAGTTTTGTTAAGGTTGGTGCAGATGAGAGATAAATCGGCAAATAAAGTTTAGTGTGATGGTATGTTAAGTAAGCATGACATTCTTTCTGGTATCTACATATTCCATTTTCTATTTTCACAGTATCGATCCATAGTGCCGATGGTCTATTAATAAATAAAGTAAAAAAAGCTATTTATTCCTTGCTTGTATTTCAATATTGTTACGAGCTGGGTATGGGAAAAATTAAATACTACCGATTTAACACGAAATAAGTTTAATAATTACAAAACACTTAAAACTTAATCACAAATACCAATAATAATATACCTAGATATCGCACTTCTAGTTCACTTCGATTCGCTTCGTTGTGTAGCCAAAATCAGACTGCTTGCTCCCGCAAACACGACGGCTATTTATATGACGACCGATCCTTCGAGAAAGTTCCAAAACTTTCTCGAACCTTCTTCGCAGTCCAAAGTCGAACATCATCCTTTGAGAAAGTTCCACAACTTTCTCAAATCTTCTAGACAGTTCTATAGTGGAATATTCTAGACTCTAATCTTCTAGACAGGTCCTTACTGGAACATTCGAGACTCGCACGTAATCTAGAATGTTCTCGTAAAACAACCGATTCAACAATATTAACTTAATTTGTAGCAGGAATATTTTAGTCATCGAATAATACGGTCCATTTTTTTTTAGTCCCGGCTTTTTTTGCTCCAAAATCATACTTGAATCATAATAGCCAATCCATAAAATAAGCCAAGGTGATGGGGCTTCCATGTTTTTGAAATAGATACAATTTATTACGGACAAATGTACTGCGTTATTGAGTAAACAACTTCAGCACTGAATTCAATAGAATGTATGTCTTAGACCTTAGTGTGAATGTTGATATATGATATGTAACACGATAATATATGTATGAGTCTGTTTGTTATTCAAGTAAACGCCCCTGGCCGTTTCAGAAACAAGACAAATTCGTAGTCTACGACACACCGTATTATCTATATCTTATTCTAGAAAAAGGGCTAAGCGTTTTGGCAACGTAGTTTATCAAATTGTTTGTTCTTCAAGAAGTAATCAAGTTTTTGTAGCAGTTAATACAGTGAGAAACATTTAACTTGATTTTTAGGGTTCCGTCCTTATTGGATCACTTTGTTGTCCGTCCGTCCGTCGGTCAGTCTCTCAAGACCCTTTATCTCGGGAACGCGTGGTGGTATCGAGTTGAAATTAAAACGTTATACTCAAGTCTACAGTCTCTTGAAGCTGTGAAAAACTCAGACTTTTAAATTAACGTAAAAAAGGTACGGCCGTTTATACCGCAAAAAAAAGTGTATACTGTGTACACTCTACTCTCTCACGACTCTCACTAAGTGACTACTACTCACTAAGTGTGTACACCAGTGGCGAAGGCTCCATACAACTCGATTCCTACCGGCTTCCCTTTGAAAAATGGCACAGTCAGTATTCTATACTAAAATAATATAATCACATTAAAGATATGTACTCCGGCTTACCTCTTACAAAAATTTACCCTTCGCTACTGGTGTACACTCTCAAGGGAATCAAAATTCATAGGGTACCCCCTGTTGACCTATAGTTGTTGTAATCTGTGGTAAATATTATAATATTGTCCGTCTACCTGTAGCGTCATCTTTAGTTTTTCATTGTAACTAATGTCTGTCATGGCCACCCTCTCGTTTTTAGCGCATCGTCACTGTTTTAAGAATATTTAGTTTACAATAATAATTCTGGCCTACTTATTAACTTCACCAAACGCTCCAATAATTACAACAATAATCATGAAATTTGGCAAGTAGCTATGTCTTAAAGTACATGTACAGGAAAAAAATCTATAAACAGTAAATATATAGTTTAATAACAAAATACTTACCAGTTTATACGGAACCCTCGGTGCGCGAGTCCGACTGGCACTTGGCCGGTTTTTTTTTTACTTTTACATTTTACAAATACACCTGCATTTACTGTATCGGGTAACTATCTATCGACCCAAGTGCTTAGATGCTTTGAGTTAAGGAATAGAAGCATTTAAAACACATACAAGACATGATACAATATTATGAGTTTATGACTGAAGACCAGATTAATAAAGGATGTAAAAATAATGCCCTTAATGAAGCCGAAAGACACTGGTTCTCCCCGTCATTGCGATCTTTTTTAGGGTTCCGTACCCAAAGGGTAAAACGGGACCCTATTACTAAGACTTCGCTGTCTGTCTGTCTGTCTGTCTCCAGGCTGTATCTCATAAACCGTGATAACTAGAAAGCTGAAATTTTCACAAATGATGTATTACTATTGCCGCTATAACAACAAACACTAAAAATTAAAAAAAAAATATTAAGGGGGGCTCCCATACAACAGATATGATTTTTTTGCCGTTTTTATAGATAATGGTACGGAACCCTTCGTGCGCGAGTCCGACTCGCACTTGGCCGGTTTTTTTTGTACTGGACCATACCTAGGAACGTTCTAGTTACGGAGATATTGGAGGTCAAAATTCCAATCTTATCACAACTTTTTTTAATTAAATACTAGTTTTTAAGGTATCAATTTTGCTTTAATTGCCTCCATGACTCGTTACTATTCAAAGCATCAATCAGCACAATATTGTTTTACGTGATTTTACAAGTCGTTTCACAGCAATAGTTTTTGCATAGGGTTATTTAGTTTGATGTACATAATGTTTGGCTGACGGCTTCTTCAAGGGTCCGTTTACACCCTGTAGGCAAGTGCATATTTGCATAACAATGCAGTTTCTTATAGCTGTTTTTTGAAGTTATGCAGAGATCGGAAATAATCGAAAAATATGTAAAAACGTGAAAGTACCTGAATTCAAATAGTGCCCATTGACCGTAGTGAATGTAGACCGCTCGTTTTCAAGTTATACAATTAATATTTTAATTAGTATAAGGCTAAATCGTATCACTGATAATTTGGAACAGTAATAAATTAGAAGAAAATCATTATTTTGTAGTATTTATTTCATTCGCCGGGCGCACGGGTGCACCTAGCAAGCGTGGGCTCTGCTGACGTACAGCGCGCACTGGCACGCTTGCCGCCTAAGCGCTCAGCCGGGCCAGATGGTATTCCCGCGTACATTTTTAGGGATTGCCGTGCGGTGTTGGTTAAGCCGTTGCTACACTTGTTCAACGTCTGTATCAAGACCGCAACTTTTCCTGAGCGCTGGAAACTTACCCGGGTTGTACCCGTGCCTAAAGGGAGTAGAGGTTCAGAACCCTGCGATTATAGACCTGTAGCGGTATTATGCACTCCAGCTAAAGTGTTTGAGTCGACCATTCACGGTAGCCTGTATCCACAGGTTAGCGCTCTGTTGTCCGACGCACAACATGGTTTCCGTCCTGGGCGGGGGACAACGGGCAACTTACTGGATCTTATGACACAAATAGTACCGACGGTGGATGCGGGTCAACAGGTAGATGTTGCCTACTTTGATTTCAGGAAGGCTTTTGACACAGTAGATAACGACGTCCTTTTGGCTAAATTAGCTGGTGTAGGTTGTACACCTCACACTTTGTCATTTTTCGCCTGCTATTTACGAGACCGTTGTCAGTACGTCGACTGCAGTGGGCAACACTCTGAGCCCTATTTCACGAGATCAGGAGTCAGTCAGGGAAGTAATTTAGGGCCTTTTCTCTTCATTTTAACAACTAACGACCTGCCGAGAGTAGTCAATAAATCTATACCATTGTTATTCGCGGATGACTTGAAATTGGTTCTTAAAATAAAGCAGGAAACTGATCATGACAAGCTGCAGCAGGATATTAGTGGGGTAGTAGAGTGGAGCCGTAGCAATAAGTTGTATTTCAATGTGGCCAAATGTTCGGTGTTATCATTTTCCCGTGCCCGCGACCCAAGTCATCATCAATATTGCATGGATGGTATCCGTATGCAACGTGTCTCAGAGGTTAAGGACTTAGGCGTACGCTTTACAACTGATTTAAATTTCCGTAAGCATATCACGGATGTTTGTAAAAAAGCATACCGCAATTTAGGGTTGGTCTTACGGCTAGGAAACCAGTTCACGAACATCAGTGCTCTGAGATCGTTGTACGAAGCGCTTGTTAAAAGTCATTTGGAATGTAATGCTGTCGTCTGGTCGCCACATGAAGCCAAGTACAAACTAATGCTAGAACGGATCCAGAACAAGTTTGTGAGATTCCTGTACTTAAGGCTGTATGGTGTGTATCCAGGTTATCCACTGCTATATCCTACTCTATTTGTGCTGGGCATGGTAGGCTATTATAAGCTGGAAGTGAGAAGGGAAGTAGCTCTCGCCACTTGCTTATTTAAGATTATACGTGGTAAAATACACAACCCAGGCGTTCTAGGCACGGTTGGGTTGTGTGTACCTGATGGGTACGTGGGGCGACGGAGGCGGCCGCCGCTGCTGTGGGTGCCACCCGCTCGCACCAACCTGCTGCAGCACGCGCCGCTAACGCGCGCGCTGCGTGCACTCAATATGGTGTCACAGCAGATTGATTGCTTCAATTGTACGCTGAGTGAATTCACACGGGCCGCATATTGTCAAATTACTCTTGCTTGTTAATTAAATAATGTCTATAATTGTAAGTTTAATATTTGTAAGAACCATAACTATAACTACGCTATTGTATTAGGTAAGCCTGTGATGATAGTGGTATGTGTTTTAAATAAATAAAAAAATAAAAAAAAATAAAAAATTCATTTTGAATATTTTGGCACTTTTGTTACTGTATATTTCAAGCATTTCTAATGCATATTTTGACGATTTTGTATTACACAATTTTTATTATAATCCGGAATGTTGAACTAAAACTTTAGTTTAGCCGGCTAATCTTAAGTTCATCTACACACCCATCTTTAACTGTGACACATACAATCCTACAATGGCCATAGAATGAATTACAAATAACAATGAGTAATTGTGATCCTAATATAGACAAACATAATAAAATACATTGGACCTACAGACATAATCTACTGACAGGACCCTTTGGGATAGTAAGTACCTATTTGTTTAAAAAAAAATTACTCAAATCCTTTTTCTTTATGGCTTTTTTATGTAACGTTTTAGTGACAAAAGAATTTACTTTTTTTATTTTTTTTTTAAGTATAATTGTTTTATAATAATAATATATTAAAATGAGTAAATTCTAATCTAAAACTCGAAGCTCAAGTAATTTACAAGTGTACACAATTACATAAGAATACAATAAAACGAAGAGATAATAATCAAGACGATTTTTTTTACACAGATTAGTTTCCTCAGCAGTTATCGTCAACGAACAAGATTATTATATATTATTATTATGATTAAAATAAAAATATCGAAACGATTTTCAGAAAATACATAACTATCAATATAAAAAAATCTACTTCAATTACCTACCTACCTGCCTCAATGTCCCAAAATTACTATCGCTTAGAGAGATCTATCCACGCATAAAAAATATACATATAAATATGAGATTTTTCATCTAAAAATAACTCCCAAAGCGAATCTTTAAAACGAAATAAATATCTTTGATTATGATAAAAGAAAAAAGATAAAATTCAGTATTCAAATCCTAAGCGTATCATGAAAGGCTTTCATGTCGAGAGCATAAACAAAGGTGATTCAAAGGGTTTGCGACTTAAGTCAGGAGATTTTGTAGGAAACATGCCAAGAAGTAGAAGAATTGTACCTAATGGGTGTAAAAATACCCTAAGCAAAGCCGAAAGGCACTTGTTGTCTCCGTCATTGTGATATTTTTTTTTTTGTTTTGGACCATACCTGGATCTTCTAGTTACAGAGTTCCAACTTTTTCACAAGCTTGTATTATTATTTTTTGTTCATATCAAATTTACTTTATATTACCAGCACAATATTATGAGTGACTTCCATTGAGTCCTACCGTAAACCGCGATTTTTCACCCCAAAAAAAAAGTCGTTTCCCAGCAATAATTTTTGCGTAGAGTTACTTAGTTTGATGTAAAGAATGCTTTGTTGAGGGGTTCGTGAAGGGTCCGTTTCCTTGTATATCAATATATTCCGGAGATGAATCAAACTCAAAGCATCATCATCTTCCTGCCCTTGTCCCAAGTTATTTGGGGTCGGTTATCTTTCATATCATTCCTCACACAATCCATCCATCGTTTCTTTGGTCTTCCTCTCCCTCTCCATCCATCAACGTTTATATTCATCACTCTTTTAGTCACATGCGATTCGTTCCTCCTCATCACATGTCCATACCAAGACAGTCGATTCCCTTTCAACTTTTCTGTAACTGGCGCAACTTTTAAACTTCCTCTAATAAACGCGTTCCTTACTTTATCCATTCTTGTCACACCACACATCTACCTCAACATTCTCATCTCCGCTACATGCGGTCTTTTTTCATCCATCTTCTTCACAGCCCAGCATTCCGATCCATACAGTACGACAGGTCTAATCACGGACTTGTATATTTTCCCCTTTAACTTGAGGGGCATCCGTGGGTCGCCAGTTGTTCCAGTGACCTGTCGCCATTTCATCCATCCTGAGTTGATCCGGTGTGTTACGTTTCGGTCTACTTCGCCATCCCCTTGAACAAGCGACCCGAGGTACCAAAAATCGGAACAGATCGGTATGGGCGTTCCGGCAAGAGTTATGGGCACAGAACTGGAGAGACCGCCGAAATCACAGAATAGGTATTGTGTTTTGGTCCTACTGACCTTCAGGCCAACACAATGTCGTCGGCAATCAGCCATCAAACTCAAAGCATTTATTTTAATTAGATTACAGGCGCTTATGAAATATCGAAAACAAAAAAAATGAAGCTACAGTCCCAGTCACAAGGAATAATATTGTTAAAGTACTGTAGTAGCTCATTCCAAAGCGTAGATTTCTATAGAGAAGAATGGGCAACAAGCTCCAACGACCATCTTTTAAATCAAAATATTGTTACAAAACCTTGGTAACATCATTCATGTTTTGATATTATACACTAAGAACGATATTGAAAGATGTTTTTAATAGTAATGTAACTTATGTAATGAAATGCTTTGCTCGTGTACACACGCAGAAGGATGTGATTTATTAAAAAAACTGATTTTCAGAAAAATGTGTCAAAATATTTCATTTATTTTACATTGGGTTGGCGTGAACAAGTAGGTTTTTGCGATAAAATGACGACCCAGGAAAAGCAGAAAAGATTGGTTATGAACTAATAATATACTTAATAAAAAAGCTAATCAGGCCCATATGTCACTGTCATCAGTTATTTCATAAATTTGCTTATAAAAACTGCATCTATCTGGCTCAAAACTTTCACAGAGTCTAGGAGAAAGAACAAGAGAGATATACTGCCTCTGTCCAAGTTATTTGAAAAGCGCTCGTTAATCCGGAAAAGTACTCACAAACAAAGGGTTAAGTTATACAATTAGGCTTTAAAATCATAAATATTTAGTGTAAAACGTTAAGCAAGTAGCCTGAGAATTTTTTAGCTGATATTTTAGCAATAATATAATGACCTTCTTTGGTATCTAGTTTTTCTGCGCTTATCTTGATTTTATGCTCTGCGTCGATTAGATCGTAGTAAAAACTCTATATTATCTTTTTTCTACCATTTTTCCAAACACCGTCTCTCACAAACCAAACGGACGGGTGTGTAATTTCTATAATATGTATGTATTTAGAAATATATACATATGTATGTTTATCAGTTGTCTGGTTGCCATAGTACAGGCTCTGCCTAGTTTGGGATCAGATGGCGGTGTGTTGGTTGTCCCAAGATATTTATTTATTTATTATTTATTTATTAAACCTAAAAATCTTCACCCCCGCTCTCATCCCATCACTCGCGCCCCCCCGTGACATAAGTGCGTAGTAATGGAACTTTGTTTGTCTGCAGACGACATTCGCCAAGTCGCACAACCATTATGCCATTAAACGAGTAGGGATGACGATTTATTTAATAACCCCTCATTGTACACTCGACTTTTACTTGTTAAACGTTATAAGTTGGAAGACGGAGAAAAGTTGGTTCGAAACATTAATTGTTGTGTTTCTTGAGGAATATTGAAGGGTAATGTGGACGACGCATTCTGCATCCTCAGATGTGGAATACCAGAAGTTGAGAGCTGTTTGAACCATCTGAACAATATCCACACGGCCATGCGTTTCACAGCGGAGGTAGAGAAAGGTCGGGCGTTGGCATTTCTTAACGTGAAAGTCATTATAAGCAGTGATGGGATACTCAGCTATTCAGTGTACAGGAAGCCGACTCATACGGACCGCTACAATACTCTTTTGTGATTCAGAAAAGAGCAGTCAGAACCATAGCTAGAATTCAACAGCAAGAATCATGCAAACCTCATTTTAGTGACTTAAATATATTAGCAGTCCCAAGCTTGTACATTTTGGTCCTAGTTAGTAACTTATCAAAGTATATTTTTGAATATGAGACTGAAGATGAAAAGCAAAAAAGGGAGAGCACAAGAAGAAAAGATCTCCAGATGAAGCAAGTGCCTCACCTGTGAACGTTGCAAAGCATAGCGCCCACCACAAGTCATTAAAAATGTTCAATAAACTGCCGATAAAAATAAAAGATCTAGTTTAAACAAGTGGGTTACATGGTTACAGAGTAAGATTAAACGGTTCTTGTTAAACAAGTGTCTATACTCTATTGATGAATGAAATGGATATTATATTTTATGAAGTGACACATGACATTAATTTTTATACCTTTTTTTGACTTGAAATGGATTCTTTATTTTATTTTTATTTTATAAATTGACACAGGACATTAATTTTTATACTTTTTTATTTTGTTTTTGTATTATTCTTATTTTTATTCTGATTTTAATTTAATTTGCCTAATTGTAATTGTTAAAAAATGGATTGCATGAATCATGTTTCTTATACTCGTAATATTTAGTTGTAGGAATTCAGACACGATGTAAAAATCGTTATTGAATAAATGAATGGAATTGCTACTTGCACGCCACCTCATATCATCACCCCCATCACCTTAAGTCCGTAGTTACCTCGTCAATACGTCAATTTTGAAATTAAAAATACTAGTTTCACGTTTGTCATAATTTTAAGAATTTATTCATATCTATTGATGATACTGATTTTGCTTGTTGCAAACAATTTAACTAAAATGCTACAGGATATGTGATAATAGGAGGTATTTTCGATTTAAAAATCTGCTCCACAGCTGGATCAAGTTTCACGTTTTTATAATGATGCAAATACTTGATAGTTATGATGTTCCACACATTCGCACGAAGCGCTTTGCTACATCGTTTATTATGCGCACAGCTAAGGAGTGGAATTCCCTGCCTTCGTCGGTGTTCCCAAGTTCATATGACCCCAATCTATTTAAGTCGCGAGTTAATAGGCATCTTTTGGGTTAGCTCGTTCCATCGTCGACCTCATCTCTGTCCTCTAAGACTAGATTGAGGTCAAGAGTAAGCCCATTAAACATAAAGAAAAAGTTATTATTAATTTTAAATTGCATAAATCTTACACCTTTGAAAGACTTTAGGAGTAAGTTTTTTAACCCAGTGTGAACCTCCAACAGCTAGTCATCTCATCTCCCATCTTCGATACCAAAACAACGACTCATTATCATTCTCTTGCCCTTAACCCAATTTATTTGGGGTCAGCGCAGAGAAAACTTGCTCTTCTTCTTCTTCTTCCATACTTAGTCTTCACTATTACTCGTCATCTCAGCAGCCACCTCCTTTCTAGTCATATTATCCTATAAAACCACAAACACCAAAAACATTTTTTTTCATCATCTGCCTCCTTACAACAACTGGTCCTCCCTACCGCACAAGCAGTCAGCCACTTAATAGTTGAACGTCAAGTAATATGTAGGTTGACTTGACTAGATATGAACTGTCAGTGTAACTTGGCTAACTCCTATAACTAACTCCAGCGGGACCTGGGATCTTAACGTGGCTATTACAATATGAATCGTGTAATGGGTCACGGAGTATTGAAGATGGAATGTTGACAAGCGTTTTAATATTTGTTGGAGAATTTGTGACGAGAAAACATCGCCGAATTTCTCGTGCTATCTTAATTCTTTTTAGATACAAAATTGCTCTCTAGAGGATACTAGGCACTGCGAGGTAGACCATAGAAAAGATGGAACGATGTTATCAGACATGGGGTGTAGTGGCCAGAGAAAGACAGGAATCAATAAGGTTGAAGGAGGCTTTTGATGGTTGGCAAATGTTGTACAACATATAAATAACAACATGCCAAATTCGATACTAAAGATTACACATTATGTTTGTCGATTAAAAGGAAAATAAATAAATGTATTCATAATCAATATAACTAAAGTAACCTGCTAGGTACAAATAGGCTAGGTATAATGGTTGTATAGGTGGTAGTTCCTGCTTAGCACCAGGCGATGTACATTATGTGTATTATTGGCCTTTTCACAAATAAACGTATACCGGGTGGAAGGGACACCACACACATTCAGTAAATCATTCTGACATAGAAATTTTTCATCGGTTATCCGGTTATATCAGTTTTTCACCTCATTGGTAGGGGGTCGGTGGGGTAGATCGGTAGGTAGGTAGGGTAAGTAGTTAGGGTGGGTAGGTAGGTAGATGGGTAGTTTAGGTAGATAGGATAGGATAAAACAAAAAAAAAACAATCAAATTCTCATTGTTAGTAATGGGTACATTTATAATCTCTATTTTAGTTTCAAGCTGTTTTCGTTGTAGTACGTCTACTTGCTCCTCAAGGTAACCAATTTTTTTAAGAGCAGCGTTATTTTCTAATAGTGGAGTGTCTTATTTGCGATTTAAATCCCTGTTTAAACCGGTATTTTCATCCAGGGTTTTTTTTAGAATTTCATTTGAAATAATGTTTTCCTTATTTTGATCTTTAAGCTCACTTATAATTTTGTTTAAGTTAAGGAACTCCGAGTTTTGATCTTCTTTGAGATTTTTAAACATTTCCTGGATATTCGTACGAAGTTGAAGTATTTCCTCAATATCAGGGTGAACCTTCCTCTTTCTCGACGAAACAAAGTCTAAGTCTTCTGTGCGTGAGAGTTCAGGTTACGATAGAAAAGTTGTACCGTTTGGCGAGCGCAACATAATTGCTTCATACAATATTGCATATACTGTAACACAGGTCACGCGTCTTTGGTCAATCGGTGCGTGATCACGCTAGCCGCAACACAAATTCAGACTTAAATCTTTCACAGTAAGGTCTTGTTTCGTACAACTTCGTTTAATGAATAGTTTATAATACTTTGTGCACGATACGCTACGTCTGTTCGCGTCGAGTGCGAGCGAGCGAGCGGTAAAAAAGTGCACTGCATGCCGGGCACGACTAATATATTAGTAGAGATTTCGTAATAAGACTAATTTCCAAATGAACAGTGGTCAAGCTTACATTAACACTCCATTGTTACTATACTCCGTGTTTCCGGAGTTGTTATGCTCTCTGTAAGTGCTTTGTAACTCAAACGAGACAATGTCGTGGAAGTTGAAAACTGTTGTGACAGGAGCCAGCGGTGGTGATGTTTGAAATCTAAGACAAGGACGTAGACTGGCAGTGTTGGTACAATAGTGACGACGGAAAATAGCAATGTTTAGTTTAAATTCATAAGTTGTGTAAATTAATGTTATAAGCCTTTCTGTCTGTCTCATGTTAAAAAGTGTGATAGTCGGTAAGTGGAATTAAAAAAAATCATTGTCAGTCGAAAAATGCTGAGACCCTAGACCAAATGAAAATATGTCAATTGTGCTAATTTTAGATTGACATTAACTTCCAAAATGCTTATCGTAGCAATCGCTGAAACAAGCGTAAAGTAGCCGAAAGCGAGTACCACAGATCTGCCTTCTAATATGAGGAATATATCGTATTCATGATGTTTCCTCGTATAATGTACCATGATAACTACTTATTTAAATAGGTAACATTATGAATTCCGGTTGGGAACGTCCTTAACCTTGAGACAGGAGACAAGCATACACGACATATCCGTACCCGTTTAAAGATTATATACGGATGTATTAAGGCACTTGACCACTCACTTTTCCTCAAGCATTATGATGTTGTAAGCGTCAATATTTGCTACTAGGTACTAACTAAGTCCTTGTTCCTCCGGCCTAGAAGGCCAGAAAATGATCGCTTTCAAAGCATTTCCTATTAATTACAGCACTTAACAATGGGATTGACAGAAGTTCTGCGGTAGCTTATAATGACTCATACATTTTTGACTTCCCAGCATTGCCACCAACAGGGACACGGACTATGTTTATTCTATTTTTTTCTGTATACATATGCAAAATACCACAAAATTTCGACCGGGTAACCAGAGTAGATTGAGTTAATTAATTAAAGGCTACTCATGACCTGAATCCCCCACAAAATAAGATCAATCGAGAATGACATGGTTTCTAGTTCAAATTGTCCAACAGTTGTTCCTCAAAATGTTTATTCTTATTCCACAAAAAACTCACAAACTCGTGTCCCATACAAAAGGATTGTATTTGATTGTAAACGGATTGCAATAACTCGGTCAAGAGTGTGCCTCTGAATCGACCGGCAGCTGCCAAATCGCACAAACTTCGTCGCTTCCCTGAACGACTTGCTTTCTGGTCTAAGTTAAGAGATTTTGAAGGATATCTTATTTATCATCAGGTCGGCTCCCAGTCTAATCGGAGTCCGGTTCCAGCTCTACCGTAGTCTAACCGGATTCAACTGAATACCAGTATTTTACATGGAGCGACTGCCTATCTGACCTCCACAACCCAGTTAGTACTGGGTAATACGACATCCTTGGTTTTTTTTCAGTTTTCAAACTTTCGGGCCACGACTACCTGTAACGAACCTAAAGATCGACCCGAGTGGCTGTTATTATTTAACCACGAGCTCCTATATGAAGGATATCTTATTTATGTTGGAATTTTATTTGCTGTACCTACTCAAAGATTAAACCGCCCACCCTCATCGTCCCAATTAATACACGCCTTCAAGTCAAATTTGGTACACCTAAACTAGTCGCGATACTTTTATACAAACCTAAAAACTTAGCTTGCCCTTAAAACCTAGCACTTATCGCTCTCAGCAATAAGACCGCCATTGTAACCATAAAATTTGCAACATCGTAAAACAGGTACGTTTCAATTTTGGTGTATAGTAAAGTATATTCTATTCTATAATACTTTTCATGATGTTTTCTAAGCAGTCTGCTTGCTTTGTGGGCTTGCTGACCTGGTAGCTTACCATGACGTCATAAAGCAGGAGTAATTCCAGTGTGGGAAAGAGATGGCGCTAGACGACCTGTATAGCTCTGTCTCTTTACCACACTGGAATTACTCCTGATTTAAGACGTCATAGTAACCTCCCCCCGTTTGGAACATACAATACTTTCTATCCCGATTGTACGTTCATCATCCTCCCGTCATAGCCGTAGATAAATCTTATTCTTAGCGTGTCGATCACAATTCAAATTGAGTGAGCCGAAAATGCTAGCTCGCCGTCTGTCCGTCTTATGACGACAGGCCGTGTCGACGGCGCGTTCGTGTTCCACGCGCGCCTCAAAGAGATGTCAGCAAACAGGAGGGGCCCGCAAGGGCAGATGCCTGCCAGGGCTTCGGGACTGTTCGAAAGTGATACCGCGGCCCTGGAACACAAAGGGCAAAAGAAGGAACATGGATGGGTTTTAGTCAGTAAAAGTCTGACACTCCCTTCCGCTCCACCCAGAGCGGGAGGAGTCATTTGATGATTTCCCATCTCAAAAAAAAAAAAGTTTGACTAATATTGGCGACGAGTTTGACATTTTCAGTAGCGACCGTCACCTACGTTACGCAAATTAATGCACATGCTAGTGGCAAAATAAAAGTAAAAGAGTATCCTAACGCTTATACCTCACGCTTCCAATATTTAGGAGCACGTGTAAACAGAATTAACGGAGTTGTGCCGTGTGTGGGTCCTCCAGCAACAATTGAATTACGTTGAGCACCCCGACTAATTACGTCTTCGTCCTCATCGGGTTTAGATAATACGCTGCGAGTACCAGGACTTCAGGAGAGAGGAGCGGCGTTCAAGGATTTTTGGTCAAGTGTCGGCTTGTTGTGTGGTGTGTGTTATTAAGAGGGCATGGCCTTATTGTTTGGAGATGAAAGCAATTGATTATGCTGAATTGTGGGCAGATTTTTGGTGCAGATCATTAGAGAAGCATGTTTTGGTGAAGCAGCCAGAAAAAAGTAAGATACTTATTTTAAAAGAACTCTAAATCTACTTCACGGGAATCTTAAATACATTGTATAGATTTGTTGTATGACATGCAAGTGTGCACTTAGTAAAGATTTTAATTAAGTTCGCTAGCCTCTTAAACGTATTAAATAAGGGATGAAAGTTTTACGGAAGTTTATCATTTTTGCCGATTGTACATATGTGAAATAAAACGAATCTTCATTTTACTCGTCACTTGTCACTCGGGAATGTTACTTTTGTGCACCACGATTTTAACATACAACTCATCACCACAACAGACCAACATTTATCAGGCGATTCCCTATAGACCTCTTTAAAGCACAATTAAAATAACTTCCAAAAAATATAACTTCTCATGGAAATATGAATTTCCTAAAACTGGCACAAATAAATAACACTATTCCGGAAAAGTTACCCTCCCGTTGGCGATAAAAAGAGGCGAAGTAAAACATGAATTATGAACACCGTGTGGATTCTGAAATGCACTGAAAACGGCACCCAAACGACTAATGTGTCCCAGTTAATGTGAAAACATTAAAGTTTCTACTACATATTGTATTAACTCTACCGTTACTGTTTAACTTAAGTTGGTGTAGACGTGAAAGAAAAATTGGAATATATTTGCTGGTAATTTAGGGTTTTTGAAAATTCATTACTTATAGGTCAGAGAAGGGGGAGGCAATGGGGGAGGCCTTTGCCCAGCAGTGGGACAATAGAGGCTAAATAAAAAAAAAGGTTAATTACACTTCCATACAAACTTATAACCTCTAGTTTAAATTTTGCATGAAGGTCGACTCCTTTACCGATTAGAAATTCATAGGGAAATCCCACTTTTTTTTTTCGCGTGGGAAATCATCAAATTACTCCTTCCGCTCTGGGCGGAGCGGAAGGGAGTGTCAGACTTTTACTGACTAAAAACCACCCATGTTCCTTCTTTTGCCCTTTATATTCCAGGGCCGCGGTATCTCTTTCGAACAGTCCCGCAGCAGGGAAATCACACTCAGCTTGTTTTTCTATTAAATAAAATTCATAATAAATAAATAATACTTACCTTATCCGTAAAACCATTATTTAATAATAATAAACATTTATTTAATTTGACAACATTGGTCCACTGGTTAGTATACAAACAAACTTATCAACTAAGTGTTAGTATTAAAAACTATAAACAAAATACAAATAAAACATTTTTCATCCCTGCCGCACGAGCAACCGGACAAAGAAGGATTAAAGAAGTTTGAAATAATAATTCAATGTAAAGTTAAACTAAAAAAGCAACAACAATTAAAACAACAAACACTACCACTAAGAATTGCTTTCATGATATTTATTGTCCATCATTTCTGTTTCCACCACAACAAAGGTGCTATCATCAAACGACTCAAAGCCACTCAAAATATTCCCCGAAGAACAACCAACTGAATATTAATAACAAAAGCGAAATTTTAACAGACCACAACAGCCAGAACATAATATTTTCTATAATCCTACTGAAATATTTCAATAACCCCAAGGAAAGGGGGAAATATGCGAGCCCCAAAAGTTTTGCACAACTTTACAACGAATCCTCAGAATACTTATTACAGGAATATTTTAAGGGATTAATAATGTTTAATTGAATTTTTATTACATCTTTTGTGTTTTTTTTAATTATATTTAGCACCCTAAATGGTAATTGAGTTGTGTCTTTAGATGCTGCTGATTTCAGCAGCATCTAAAGACACAACTTCGAAGAGCACTGATACACTGATGTCACCGTAAGCGTTGTCATAAAGTTACAGAAACCAGACGAAAGTCAGAATTGTACCTTGATGTACATACCATCACCATTCTGCCTAGCCTTTTCCCAACTATGGTTGGATTTCAGTCTAACCGAATGCAGCTGAATACCAGTATTTTTCATGGAGCGAAGCCTACCTGACGTAAATAAATAGGGATTGCAAACCGGAAAACCGGACCCGGTAATCCGGCGGATCCGGCGTCACTGAATGTTTACCGGCTCCGGTACAAATATATCGGATCCGGTGATAGCAATTGTTGTCAAAATAATCGCGCTGTTGCATGAGTTGCGCGCGAGTCGTCCGACTCTGAGCTGAGATTGGCCGTAGAGGCCCTATGCAGAAGAGATTCAACCCTGTTAACTGCTGAAACATCATCTGAAGCACTACGTGGATAGGATTATAGAACGCCGCACTGTAGTGTGTGTGTATGCGCTGTGTGTGTGTGTGTGCAGGAACAATAATATATTAACAGAATCCAAAGAAATATCATGAAGATACAAACCGAGCTGATGATACATTTACTATCCCAGAGAAAAAAATATTATACGACTAGAAACCAAAAAAATCTTAGAAAAACTATAATTAATTAGAGACTAGAATTTGAATACTGGTTTTAGTACATGAAATATATCTTCTGCGTTCCGCGCCGTGATTCGATTCCACACATCTACCTACCATTTTGTGAAATACAACCTTAACCTATTATCTTCATAATTGATCTGTTAATTTACTGATGCACTATGCATATACCTACTTATGTACCTACGTCACGTAATCAAGATTGTAATCGTGTTCATTTCCGTTGGAACATTACCTATTAACAATGAGAACTCCACTGTTAAATGGGTACTGTGATTGACTAACATGAATGTGATGTAGGAGATTTACATAGTTATTATCTAGGTTTCGGATACTCTGACTGAGAGTCCTTTGAGCAAGTCTGGGACTTCAGCATGTTAGGATTTGTGAATTTTGATTTTGAATCGATTATTTTAATCGATGTTCATTTTAATATTTTACGCTGGCAACTTTACACTTTTATTATATTCGTGGTCGCTCTGATTGGTTGACGCAAAATGGCGGAGACCAATCAGGGCCGGCAGTCTCGACATAGATCCCGACAATGTCGCAAACTTTCGATCGCTTAATAATAACAGAAAAAAACAACGTACATAACGTTGCTTGCGAGAAATGCAAGTCTCAACATCCAAGATGCGTTTCTCGCAAGCAATGTTATTGCAACCGATTTTTTCTGTTATAAGTAGAATTTTATGAAACATCCTTTGCAGAGACAACGTTTTTACTCATGTATGTAAACAAATTGAAATATTTATTTAAAACACTCCCGAGAGAAAGAATCAAACTTTCTCAGGCATATTTTTTTTTAGTTTTTTGGCCATATTTAAGCCATAATCACACACCAAAAATCGAGTCAAACACCCAAATACAAGAAAAATTGTGATAGCCCTCTTAAGCGATCGAAAGTTTGCGAAAGTGTCGGTATCTATGTCGAGACTGTCGGCCCAGAACTCGCTTCCTTCCCGTTGGGGTTAACGTGGGTTAACGAAACGTTTGGCTGGTTGCGCGGTTCTCTTGGGTTTTTGGAACTCGAAGCGATAGGTTGCTTTTAAAAGTTAATAAGTGAGTCATTGTGTCGTTATTCATCTACGTCGTGTTCCTGTAGCGCCTCTCACAAAGTGTAATTGTTATTCTTATTGTTTGTTGCACACAAAATTAAAAGATATACACACAAATTGCAATCAAACCTCGCTGAACCCCCCCCCCACATTTTAATTTTTCGTCGGTTATTAAAAAAACAGCTGTTGCTGCTGTTGTAGCCGTTGTTGTTGCTGTGTATGTTTCCTACAAAACTGCCACTGTCAAAATGTATGGAACAGCAGATTTTTTTGTGAGGAACAGGAGATTTTGAAGTTCTGAATGATGTACTGAATACGTGGTAACCGTTTACGTATATACAATGGCGAGCTTAACCCAGAAAGAAATCATCATTATCATCAATCCACAGCCTCTTCAATCCTCTAAAGGGCAACAAAAATGTATACTTAGCCGTTTTTACTTATTTAAAATCATCATCGGCTCAAAAATCAGGACCAGATCTTATTCTGGTCCCATTATTTGAGGTTGACTCATCAAGTAGTTTTCTTCGACATATAGCTGCCATCATCATAATTGTCTTGCCCTTATCCCAATTCATTTGGGGTCGGCGCAGCATGTCTGCATCTTCCATGCTTCTCTCTCCTCACATATAGCTGCCATCTCAGTTTTAGTAACTCCTTTTTCTTTACAAAAGACCTAATGACCCAGTTGAAAAAACCCTATGCTATCCCGGTTAAAAATATTTAGTCATCATCATCTGCCTAGCCATGGGTAGTAATAAATGCTCCAAAAACATGAACTGCTTTATATACTAATTTTTCGACAGCTTAAATGCGAATACAAATAAAGAAACGATCAAATAAAATACTGATAATTCCGAAAAATCAATACAGCATTTGCTGATGTAACATTTTTCCGACTATGTTGGGGTTCGCTCCCATACTAACCGCATGCAGCTGAATACTAGTATTTTACATGGATCGACTATCAATCTAACCTCCATAACCCAGTTACTACCGGGTAATACGATACCCCTTGGTAAGACTGGTTGTCAGTCTTTCGGGTCACTGACTACCTGTAACGACTGTAAAAAGTCTAGAAATAACAGTCGGGACCCACGTCTTAACGTGCTTTCCGTGGAGCGGAAGAAACTCGGTATGTAATGGGTAGTCGCCCATCTACGGACCGACCGGCAAGCGCAGCTTAACCTAAAGATCAACACGATCTGCTGTTATTATTTAGGCACGAGTTCTTAGGTTAAAAATTTTGTATACCTTCCCATACCCAGCACCATACACTTTCTTTATATCCATATCAGGTATTTAATTAAGTCTAAATAAATTATAATTTAATTTCTAAAGGCGTTACTTAGAACAAGTTCTTTGATGGATTTGCTACTAAGTATCAAAAATTTGAAATATTCTATCAATTTTTGGAGTTTGGTATCTCAAATCTTCAAAGTAAGAAATTTTATTAAAGAAATATTTTCCGAATTTGTTTCTATCGAACGTTATCTTTGATGTAAACTTACCAAAGAAAGATATTTTGAATATTCTTTTTAAGTAAAATTACTTTATCTTTAATAACTATTCGGTTTAGTTCGCAGCATTATGATTTTCTTACGGTGAGATACAGTTTCACAAGATTATAAATAGATGAAGAATTAAAGTCTTCATAATTAAATGTTTATAATATTTTTGTCTCGTTGATCTAGTCTAGTTGCTACGACTGCTGGGCATGACGTCCTGGGTTCAATTCTCAGGGGGGGTAGGGGGGGGGGTACGCTGAAACAAAGTGTGTAGGATGCAGACGACGTGGTGCATTGTTATGTGATCGAGTTGATGTTTTTTTTTTTCTTTTTATGATGAAAATAACACTATTGTTTACAGCCTGACACTGCATAAATTATCAACAGAAAATAAGTTAATACTCTTACAAATGCTGCTTCTGCTTTTTTTTTTTTTTTTGGAGGGTGGGAAATCATCAAATGACTCCTCCCGCTCTGGGCGGAGCGGAAGGGAGTGTCAGACTCTTACTGACTAAAAACCACCCATGTTCCTTCATTGGCCCTTTATGTTCCAGGGCCGCGGTATCTCTTTCGAACAGTCCCGCAGCCCTGGCAGGCACCGGCCCTTGCGGGCCCCGCCCGTTGCTGACAACTCTTTGAGGCGCGCGTGGAACACGAACGCGCCGTCGACACGGCCTGCCCGTCGTCATACGACGGACGGACGGCGAGCTAGCCCATTACTCACCGTCCACAGGCCCGCGCCTACGGTGGCCGAGAGCCATCACGGCGTGGCCCCCGACGCCCGGTGCTTCTCCCGCGGCGGCTGGGACGTGAGGAGGTTCTCTCCCTCTCACGTTCCGCCGCCTCCTTCGCTAGCATGACTGCTTCGCAGAAGGAGGCGACGGCTTCCCATTCCCTCTCGCCCCGGACCATGGCTTGAACCAGGGCCAGGCGCGAGAGGTCGCCGCCGCCAATCGCCGCTACGAGGACACGGCGGTGCTCCTCCCAAGCGGAGCAGACCTCGACGGTGTGCTCCACCGTGTCCTCCGGGATGCTGCTTCTGCTTGTGTGGTACTCAACATGCATTACATTTTACTGAGACTGTAGTGTAGGTATCTTGAAAAATATGTATAAACTAGTGTAGGTTTTTCTTTCAAAACTTAAATAAATAAATACTGAGAGGGGGAGGAGATTGTGGTTAAATACTAACAACCACTCGGGTCGATCTTCAGGTTAAGCCGCGCTTGCCTAGGTTGGTCTGTGGATGGGTGACCACCTACTACATACCGAGTTTCATCCGTGACTCGGAAAGCTCGTTAAGCCGTTGGCCCCGGCTGTCAATTGTAGATCTTTGCCAGTCGTTACAGGTACCTAGTCAGTGGCCCGTAAGTCTGACAACCAGTCTCACCATCGTATTACCCAGGACTAATTGGGTTGTGAAGGTCAGATAGGCAGTCGTTCCATGTAAAATACTGGTATTTAGCTTCATCCATTTAGACTTGGAGCCGACCGCAACATAGTTGGGAAAAGGTTCAGCAGATGATGATGACAAGCAAATAAATCATTTTACGAAAAATGAAGAACTACAGTCTTTCGCAGTATTTTTTTTGTCAAACCATGGGAAATTTTATTCTCGTTACAATTTCGGTTTTAGCTGTCACAGTTAAATAACTGGGAAAGGACCGTACACAGATTACAAAGGGATTGCTTGATAACTATGTCAAGTTTTTTAAAACAAAACATGAATTCCATAACATAACATCACAGCTGTAATCCTTGCGGGATTAGGCAGAGATGTACCTAATAATACACCCACATTTCGCCAGTTATGTTTAAGTCCCATGTAATAGGGGGCAAGCCTATTGCCAACAACCGGGCACAAATCTAAACTCTGTGGCTGCCTATAAATTCTAAAAAAATCCTATATAAATGGCCAACCTAGGAATCGCATCCAGGACCTCATGGTCAGCAGTCGCGCTTACTACCACAAGAGCAACGCAATTCAAACTTACTTAGTAAATCGTAATAATAGAGAACAGTATCAAAATATTTAATATTCCACAAAAAAATAACCAATTCATGAAACAATCAAATCCACAGATAAGCACTCCCATATTTCTGTACGTTTGTCAAAAACAAAACGCGGGGCCACCATTTTGTGCGTGCCACGATAATGGACAAAAGTTTTAATTCAAATTTATAGTAGCAACAGCTCTGTATTATGACCATTGAAGTAAAACAAATGGGTTATTTTATTACAGCACGCAGTTATTTTAATGTACGGCCGAATATCATCAGGGTCGTTGATGACATCGGCATCGGGAACAAGAGTTGTGTGTTGACCAGTTGTCATACTGGATAAATTGTGGGTATGGTATTGAGTGGTTTTTTGTAGGTTGTGGCGGATAGATTGGCAATGTAATTGATAGTTCAATTTGTTACTATAGTATGACCACTTTAAGTGTGCAGTTCAAGGTGGCGTTGCTTGTCAACAAAATTTTCATCGGTATGTCAAACTTGGTACATTTATTTTAGTTCTGTGTTTTCCCACCTGCACAGGTAAGTTGGTTGAAGTGTATATTATGACATAAAACTACTGTTTTTCTTTTTTCGTGTTGCCGGCACGGCAGTACTTAAAGCTTTGTTGGCCAAAAACTTTTCCATATCCACGCCATAGCTGCATGTTTTTCAGGATAAGAGATGGAACACAGTTTGCGTTACGATTGCACACCCACAGCCAAACGCTGCAGACATTTATGGTTGGGTCATTAATCATTATTTTATTTGACGGCACGGTTGGCGCAGTGGTCAAGCGATTGACTGCTGCTCTGCATGTCGCGGGTTCGATTCCCGTACGGAACAAATATTTGTATGACCTACAAGTAGTTGTTCCGGGTCTGGGTGTTTTTCTATCTATAATATGTATGTATTCACAAAAAAAAAAATGTATATATGTAGTTTATCAGCCATCTAGCTACCATAACACAAGCATTAGGTTGCTTAGCTTGGGACTAGATGGTGCTGTGTGAAATGTAAAGGGAAAAAAAAAAAAAAAAAAATATTACAGTTTAAAAATTAGGAACACAAAAGCATAAGTGAGTTACAAAATCCTTATGTCTGGAGGGTACATAAGGATAGCTCAGGAAAAGTATGACATAGTAAATTATGTTTCAGTTTGTTGCAGTTTCCTCGATGATTCGTTTCTCCACGAAAAGTTTGTACCAAGAAACTGTAGTCACGTTTTTAAACTGAATTCTGAAGTGCAGTAACTAAATACAATATCACGATTACCAGAACATTGTTTACAGCTGTTGCAATTTGCAATAGCGGGCATTGACCCATTTTTATTGACGTTCATCATTTCTAAAATAAAAAACAAAGCCTTTAAGAATTCTCATGTGCAGTAACTAAATACTAATATCACGATTACCAGAGCATTGTTTACAGCTGCTGTCAATAGCGGTTATTGATCCAATTTTACTGATGTTCTTCATTTCAAAAATAAAAAATTAAGTCTTTAACTTCCTGAATCGACATCTATCGTGATCGAAAATAAAAAAAAACGATACAGTTTATTGTTTTGGTTCGTGTTAAGAGATAATAAGGGCAATGACCGCTATTGCCATGCAAAACGTAACATCTATAGAACATTATCACAACCCTTGCTACCCGTGTACAGACACGGCCGTGTTCCAGGCATTGCCGGACTGCTATGTGCTAGTTATGTCAGCGATGTATCGTGCGATATACACCGCTGCGCCACGTGTTGCAACGCGGAACGTTTGATGTACATTGAATATGACTGTACGTGTACATTGTACAGTGGCTAGGCATGTAGGTACGAGTATAATAGGTTGCTGGACTTCGGTTATTCCTTATTGTTTTCAACTAAGCCACAAAATATAAATGAAGTATGGGTGATTCGAGGCACTACACTTGGAAGCAACCTGAACGACTCACGCCATAACCAAGCTAAGAAACGTGCTTTTAAAAAAAAAATACATACGTACAAAATGTAAACCGTATGTTTATTAAAAGCTTGATAAGTAACTTTTAAGTTGACCTCATTATCATAGGAAATATTCAGTAAATACTTTTTTATTTATGCAATTTAGAAAAATGTGTATAGTAAAATTTGCTCTTTTCGTTACCCACGACTTGCATTACAAATTACCTACAAGCCATGTAAGTGATTCGTAATGCAAATCATGGGTCTGAAATTGACCTGTATACATCTCTGCAAATTATATTAATTGTTTGAACGAAACTATTTATATTACGTCTGAAGAACCTGCTGAAGTTGCAACAAGTCAGCTGTTGCTACTATAAGTTGCTCAGTCAGCAAACCAACGCCGCAAAAGCTGAACTCCAGTCAGTTCGCTGTATCAAAGATATACAGAAGGTATCAAAAGACTGGTGCCTGTAATCGGAGACCAAGAGCCCACGTTGCATTTCCGAGGATGACGACCGCAATACCGTCTTAAAATCACTGCCAAATCGCCACCAGACAAATGTTAATGGATAGCAAGAGCTGAGGTTTTTTTCGAAGTATGGCTGTCAGCGAATGAATAGTTGCTTCAGGCAACCAAAACTCATTTGATTCAGGTTTGAAGGGTGCTGGTGCTAAGGACAGGCTACTATAATTTTGTCCTGAAACTTAGCAGCAGCAGACTTACATAATTATGTGTGCCGTTGTCTAAGCGGTAGAGTAACAACCTCCTGTAAAGAAAAATCTTAGGATTAAATTTCTAAGAAGTCCAACGTCACGTACCCATACGCTACAGTATAACAGGGCCGGCAGTCTCGACATAGATACCGACACTGTCGCAAACTTTCGATCGCTTAATATGAACGAAAAAATTCGGTTGGAATAACGATGCTTGCGAGAAACGCATCTTGGATGTTCAGACTAGCATTTCTCGCAAGCAACGTTATTGCAACCGATTTTTTCTGTTATTATTAAGCGATCGAAAGTTTGCGACAGCGTCGGTATCTATGTCGAGACTACCGGCCCAGGAACTTACCGGGAGCAAATACAGCAGTTTGGTTTTAAAACCAGCAAAGCCATAACGGATCGCCTGCCCGTCACCTGTATGCACTAGTGATTCATTAATGCTAGAAACTATATAATACACTCAAAAACCATTATCATTTAAGTTACCTGCATGCGCCAGCTCATAAAAACTTAGTTGTAATTAAGTAATACTAACATGGTTTTAAAAGTAAATAGTTAAAGTAAAGTAATAACTTCATGAGTCCTCATGTAGCTTAAAAATAAATGTGTTTAATTTTTATATTTTAAAAAGAAATTGAGGACTTGTAAGAACCTGTGTGTGTTGTTGTCTTTCTAAGTACAGTCAAGTTTTTACACCCTCATCTTAAGGCGCGGAACTGACTACGATTTTAATCGCTACTAGACCGCGTAAACTATTGTCACCACTATGGAGCATGGATAAGATTGAAAATTGAAAAAATATGTATTTGTGTTGACATGCGACTAAGCTGCGAATGGGCATTTATTTTACAGGTTTTCTTTAGATTATTCAAAATGTGAACATTCAATTCAATAATTGTTTGGTTAAAGTTTAAAAAAAAAAGTGTTAATTCTATTAAATTCTTAAAAAAAAACTTTTGTTATCGCTGGAAATACAAAGATCTTCGACGCCAAAGTTTATTTTTGTGCCAACTTCCCAATTTTCTATTGAGAATATCAAACTATTATTTATTATTTATATTTGGTTAAAAATTTTCTTTAAACCCTTCTTTGACCACTGTATTTTTTGCGTTAGATATTTTCATTGCATTACGTCATACTCGACTATCTAAGAAACCAATTTTTGGGAATATTGAGGTAACGAGCGATTTTTGTCTGCAGATTCTATCGTTCAATGATACAAGATAGAATCTGCTCTACCAATTGAGCATAACTTGTTGTGTCGTCAATACCGCAAATCGACGTCCAGCAACCTTCCAAAAATAACTTAACATCACGCATTGTAATCCCCGAAGGTTTAGGCAGATTTGTACCTTTTTTTTTTTGAAGCGTGGGAAATCATCAAATGACCCCTCCCGCTCTGGGCGGAGCGGAATGGAGTGTCAGACTCTTACTGACTGAAAACCACCCATGTTCCTTCTTTGGCCCTTTATGTTCCAGGGCCGCGGTATCTCTTTCGAACAGTCCCGCAGCCCTGGCAGGCATCGGCCCTTGCGGGCCCCTCCCGTTTGCTGACATCTCTTTGAGGCACGCGTGGAACACGAACGCGCCGTCGACACGGCCTGCCCGTCGTCATACGACGGACGGACGGCGAGCTAGTCCATTACTCACCGTCCACAGGCCCGCGCCTACGGTGGCCGAGAGCCATCACGGCGTGGCCCCCGACGCCCGGTGCTTCTCCTCCCGCGGCGGCTGGGACGTGAGGCTCTCTCCCTCTCACGTTCCGCCGCCTCCTTCGCTAGCATGACTGCTTCGCAGAAGGAGGCGACGGCTTCCCATTCCCTCTCGCCCCGGACCATGGCTTGAACCAGGGCCGGGCGCGAGAGGTCGCCGCCGCCAATCGCCGCTACGAGGACACGGCGGTGCTCCGCCCAAGCGGAGCAGACCTCGACGGTATGCTCCACCGTGTCCTCCGGGCGATCCTCGCAATGATAGCACCCGGGCGTTTCCTCCCGCCCGATTCGATGCAGGTACCTCCCGAAACATCCGTGTCCGGTGAGGACCTGCGTCAGGCGGAAGGTGAGGGAGCCGTGGCGCCTCTCTAGCCACTCCTCAAAGAGGGGACGTATCGCCACTATCGTGGCGTGCCCTGCACGGGGTTGCGATAGTCGCTCTCTCCATGTCGCCATGAGATCACGGCGGAGGTCTGTCCGCTGCGCGACAATTTGCCGCGGCAGCGGAGTTTCCCCCCGGCGCTGTGCCTCCGCGCGCCACTCGTGCAGGCGCGCGAGGACTATGGCCTCCAGATCCCATGGTGGCAATCCGGCAAGGAGGCTCGCCGCCTTGCGGGAGATCGTGCGGTACCCACGGATCAGCCTTACGGCTACCACCTTTTGGGGCGCGTTCAGGTAGTGTTTGGCACGCAGCCTCAACGAACGCGTCCACACCGGGGCTCCGTAAAGGGCCATGGACCGCAAGATCCCCGCGTAGAGCCTCCGGCAGGAGGCGTTTGGACCCCTCAGGTTGGGCAGGAGCCGCTTGAAGGCAGCCCCGGCCTTTTCCAGTCTGGGAGCCAAACGTCGGAAGTGCTCCATGAAGTTCCATCGGCTGTCGAGGACGAGTCCGAGGTACCTCAACGTCGACTCGACGCCGACGTGAACCCCTCCTACCGCATGCCGCATTCCGAGGCCCATGAAAGCACATGGCCTCGGACTTGTGCAATGCCACTTCGAAACCCAATTGCCGGATCCTCTCCACGACTATCGCAACCCCGCGTGTCATCAATTCGGCCGCCGCCTCGTGCGACCTCCCCTGCGCCAGCACCAGCGTGTCGTCAGCGTAGCAAACTACGCTGACGCCGCTAGGGAGGTCGGCGCGCAGCACCCAGTCGAGGCAGATTTGTACCTAGCAGGACATCCACATTTCGCCAGTTATGTTTAAGTGCCATGTAATAGGGGGCGAGCATATTGCCATCAACCGAGCACATAATATCCAGACTCCGTGACTGCTACTGAGAAATTTCTGAAGAAAACACCCAATAACATTTTGCCCTTCCCGCGAATCGAACCCAGGACTTCATGCAGTCGCGCTTGCAACCACTTGACCAACGAGGCGCTAACAGTCTCTATAAAAGCCTGCTTAGTGCAGCAGTTCAAAACGTGTTATGTGTACTGACTGTATATAGAAAAAATTTAAAACTGTCGCTTTGCTAGCAAATCAGTCCGAAAAAACTGCTGAGGAGCCTCGACGGCGATCTATTTTTGGAAATCTCGAAGGTACATTGACTCGCTCATTAATATGAATTTCAGAGCTCCCACGTTTTCATACTCGTAATGATCCTACACAAGTTGTGTTTATTTAACATATATGCAAAAATAAAAATTTGAATTTCAATATTGGGTTGGCAGCACCTGTTCGCCTCAAATACATCGTATCGAGTATACATCGTATTAATATAGATTGTGTAGGTACATCACATCGAGATAGATTATACTTTGAAATATGCAGAATTGTGAGCAAGCTACTTTGGTAAATCTGTTTAATTTATATTTTGGATATGAACGAGCTTAAATGAGGTACAGTGGTATCTTTATAAGTAGAAGGATAACGATAAAATATGATAGAATAAGAATTTCAGTTATACCCGTAACATAGTTGTACCCACCAGTAGTCCTACATTTCATTAACGCAGTGATTCGTAGAGGTATCTCCCAGTCAATTGAATTAGTTGACAATCCAAGTGTCTCCCAAGTTAAACACGTGACTTTATTAAGGCAATGTTCAATGTAACCTCTAAATTGCGTCATGTTTTAACTTACTTCGTCAATAGAAGCTACTTTGGCCAGATTACTCCACTCTGGTCCACCCATTTGTCCTACTAGTGGGGCAAAGTAGTATGTTATTTAGTAAAAGTCAGTTTCAGTCAATAACGTCCTTATTTTGCTTCAATTTGATTTTTCATAACTCACAGTATTATTATGAATTATCTTTAATTAAACCCTATAATAAATCGATTGATAGAACAAAATATTTGAACATTTACCGGTAGGTTCACCTGGTGGGGCAAAGTGGAATATTCCTTAAGCCAATGTTGGATGTAACCTCGCAAACAGAAGAGAATTCGAGGAATACATTAGGTGTGTGACGCATACACGTAAACTGGAGGGTAATACATTTGGTGGTGACTGCAAACATCAAACACATTTTAACTATTCCGGGAACTAATAAAACTAACTGACCGCCAGCGACAGCCTGGTTGGTCTAGTTAATTCTAGTGGGCAAGCATGGCTGTTGATCATGGGGTTCTAGATTTGATACCAAGAGGGCCTAGATAAAATGGGATTCTATCAGCGAAATGACCATAGTAATAATGGAATAGCCAATAATGTATAATATGACATGAGCTATTGAAAAGCGTAAACGGGGTGGGGTTACCAAGTGGTAACCCCACCCCGTCCGGAATTGGGGTCCGGAATGGTGTACTAAATACTTATGCAGTACACCATTCCGGACCCCAACACATTAAAATTTTTCACCTATAAAAATACAAAATTGAAGTGTCTGTTTGTAATTTCAAAATAACAGCTTTTTACTGAATTTATATTGGCTGTCTGTCTGTTTGTTCCGGGTAATATCCGAAACGGCTGAACCGATTTTGACTGGCAGATAGCTGATGTTAAAAGGCGTAACTTAGGCTACTTTTATTTGAAATTAAGGATTAGGATTCCGTGCAAAAAAAAACCCTTGAAATTGTTTACAAAATCCGATTCAAACGGATATTTTTACAATAATTTCATGCAGACCAAGGTCATGGGAAACAGCTAGTCGGAAATAAAAAAAAATGTGCTGTTCCATACATTTTGACCGTGTAGTATGTGTATACAACGTCTGTCAATATTCTTGTTCTCAGTAACGCTTGTAGATATCAAGCTGAAATTAATATCAAATACTGAAGTCTGCTACCCCTTAGAAAAGTAAAAAATCAAACTTATAAGTCAACGCGATCAAAATAAACGACCATTTATATCGCATATTTTGCGATTTTACGAGAATCAAAACCTATAAATGGTACTTCCCGTTAACCTAGAATCATGAAATTTGGCATGAAGCAATGTCTTACAGCACAAGTAAAGGTGAAAACCGTAAATATGTAGTTTAATAACAAAATACCTACAAGTTTATTCGGAACTCGCGCACTGAGGGGGTGCGCAAGTTCAGCTCGCACTTGGCCGATTTTTTTTATAAAAAAATGTATCTAGGTAGGTAATGATAATTATGCTTTCAGTAGAATTTCCCAAACCAAGTGAACGATTGCTTTCGAATGATCACGGGTGTGGTCGCACCTTTACGCTATTCTATATATTTAGGGGGTGAAACTGTAGCTCACACGACACAAAAATGTGATGAAAACCTTGAGAATTAAGATAGTGAGGAATACAAGAGCGATCGAAGTGAACTCGAAAATTATAGCATTCCTTCATACAGAAATAGGAATAAGTTAGTCGATTTTTGCAGAAATGCTTCTGAATAATCTAGCAAAGCAAGCTCGAAAATTTTAGCTCCCCGCATCTGATAGGTGTTCAATTAATAAAAATTGTAACCTTTCGCGTACCATATCTTAAGCTCTTGCAGACCTCCGGTGGTCCGCGGGCCATAGGTTGGGAATCAATGCACTAAGGGATACCAAATGATTGCCTTAATAGTAAATAAAAAGCTCAGGTTGGATTTTCAATACTCAGTTCAGCGTCGAGAATTGAAAATTCAAGTCTCGCAGAGTGGTAGTAAAAACAGGAATTATAATTTTAAATTAAGGCAATCCTCGAGGAGCTCGCTGTTAAATAATAACAGCCGCTCTGGTCAATCTGAAAGTTAAGCCTCGCTTGCCTAAGTTGGTCCGCGGATGGTTGGCCGCTCATTTCATACCGAGTTTCCTCCATGCCTCGGAAAGCACGTTAAGCCTCGGCTGTCATTTTTAGATCTTTCAAACAGTCGGTGGCCGAAAGTCTGACAACCAGTCTTACCAAAGGGTAGCGTATTACCCAGTACTAACTGGGTTGTTGGGGTCAAATAGACTGTCGCTCCATGTAAAATAGTGGTCTTCAGCTGCATCCAGTTAGACTGGAAGTCGACTCCAACATAATTGGGAAAAGCCTAGGCAAATGATGAACTTAAACTTTTGGACGTCATGGTCACATATACGTGACAAGCAAGCGCGTGCTCTGGACGACAAAGGACACAAATATGTGACAAAATGGTACGTGAAATTGTAGCTTGGCGTGGAGGCCACGCGCGTGCGTTTATGCTCGGGCGTTCAAAAGGTTAAGGCTATTCTACCTTTACCGTTATTATTATTATTTGTTTTTGTTTGACAGCTTGACCTACAGATGTCCTCAACAGAAACAAATAAAAACAGTCCCAGTAATAGCCCTACCTTTGCTCCAAACACTCATTTATCTAACCTAACATTTACGACTAATTCGCAACTAAACAACCAATAGACGATAAAATAAGAAATACCTTTCCTATTTCGGCTATAAACTCTTATATTACAGTTATATGCCCTTATAGAAGAATAGAGGCGTTAAATAATACAAAAGAAACGATCTAAAGTGATATAGGACCTTGTTTTGAGTTTATGTGGAGCTCGTAAAATTGTTATGGCGGCAGGTACGACTTCTCAGGGGTCGTGCCAATAAAACAGGTAAATAGGCATATGCTTTTTATTTGAGTATCGTTTCATATTTTTACTTTTTAGTGTTTTAAATAAAAGTTTTCTTTGTTGTGTTGTTTTGTAGTTATGTTATTGATGGTTTTCTGTTTTCGTGCGCGATCTTCTTTCTTTTTCGTGTGGTTAGTGCCTAATTTGGAGTTTTTATGCCGCCCAAGTGAGCCTCCGATTTGGCTTTTCATGCCATTGAGAAATAACTTTCAAGCATGTTCGGTTTTCGCGTGATTAGTGAGAATTATATAATACGCACATGAATCCAAAAAATCAGAGGAGCGTTTCTTGGGTTTGAACTCGTGACCTATGACTTGGCACTCCGACGGTCACACCACTAGGCTATCACTACTTCTCTTTTTTCCACGGGCGATAAACTAGCTTTACAAATATTTTATATCTACTTCAATGCCTCGGCATTCCAGTGAATGAACTTTTCAATTTTTAGGTTCATATACGGATCTTTACAAAAATAACAATCCAAAGAAACTTACATGCTAAAGATTTGAAATCTATGTTTTAACACACACACACACATTATACAGACTGTACTTTTCCCGCTCCTGGAATATAAGCCTCCCCTCTAGGAGACGGTTTTGTGTAATTATTTACAAATAGCGATCATAAATCGTATCATCATTCTTCGTTAGTATTGCTCAGAACACAGACGTGTTGTTGATCTCGCTTATAGTTTGCGCATCACCGTAATCTCAATTATAGTCAGTATACGTGAGTGCATAAGCTCCAAAGTAAAGTGTTTGCTGAATACGGGCATGCCCAGCGACTAAGTGCAGTGTGTGACCCCTCACCCCCGCGAGTAAAAGAAACGGACACATATTTTTCATCCTTGTCGGGGTGACGACTACTGGCACCGCGCAGTTCGGGGTGCATCGTGGGCATTCGTGCTAATATTATCAGCTTACCTACCATCGATCGCCATCAAATTGCTCATACTTGTTGATCTTTCTCCAACACGGACAAATAATGAACAAATGCACTGAATGTAAAACCTCGATATCAGCGGTGGAGAAGGTAACGTGCTCAAAGAAACTCTGCGGCAGTCACTATCATCTGCTGTGTGCTAACTTAACAGCTGATGCTTCTGCGACTACCCTCAAGTCCTGGAAATGCTCCAAATGCAACAAAGGACAATCTAAAAATCAGGATACACCAGCTCTAACTACTGAATCGCAAGTAACAGAATGTGGTCACACCCAGAATGTTACTATAAGAAAAGCGAATACATCATCGGGCCTACCTCTATGCAATTCCCCTGCAGGGTCAACGGAGGTGCTTGACGCTATACGCTTGGAGCTACCCATTATAATTCGCGATATGTTAACACCGGAGTTTCACAAAATGCAATCACAAATGGCTGAACTCGATAAATCGGTTAGTTTATTAGTGCCAAATATGATGACGTTATGAAACAAATGGCATCTAATAATGCTGAATTAAAGGCGTTACGGGAAGAGAACCAGGCACTCCGTAACAGCAGTCACAACGTCGAGACACGTCTTCGTCGGCTGGAGATTGAACAGGTGCGTCAAGACCAATGGGTTCGCCTACAAAACATTGAGATCTCTGGGTTACCCGAAAATAAGGAGGAGCAAACCGTGGATATAGTATTGAAGATTGCTGAACATGTTGGAGTTCCTACTAAACGCGAGGACATCGAATTCGCCCACCGAGTTCAAACACAGCAACATAACAACTCTAATCTTCCAAGGAACATAGTTGCTAGACTCAAACAACGCAGCACTAAGGACGCGATAGTGGCTGCTGCACGGAAGCTGCGAGGAATCAATCTGCATGACCTGGGACTTCAGACGGTAACACCACAAAAGTCTAAGGTATACGTCAATGAACACCTTACCAAGTACAATAAAAATTTGTTAAGACAATGCAAGCTCAGGGCTAATGAACTTAACTATAAATATATATGGACAAAAAACTGTCGAATCTATTTAAGAAGGGTAGACGGGTCTCAGCATATCCTTGTGCTGACAGAGGAGGACCTAAAAAATATTACTTAGTGATATATTATGTTATCTCATCTTGTTATCTTCCTTTGTTTTGTACCTGTACTAGTTTATCAGGTTTTGTTTTAATTATGCTAGATACCACCTTGCATTTCTATTATTTTTGTCACCACTACAATAATACCCACTTTTATAAAACTCATTTCTATTGCATATTTATCAAATTCACAAAACATTACCCACAACAAAGTGATTCATTCATAATAACACATTTACTTCACACAACACGACACATACTTATGTACGTACATACATACCTCCAACATACCTTTACTCAAAGTTTACTGTTCATTTCATTTGGAGACCTATCTTTAATTGGTATACATAGTTATCACAATGTGCGCAGTCGTGTCGTTTACTCGGACGCAGGTGTCACTATCTTATTTTATGAATCATCGCAGCAACTATTTATTAGCGATGGCTAAGCATAATACTGATTACATACAATTTTTCTATCAAAACGTGCGGGGTTTGCGGACTAAAACTAATACTTTTTATGAGAACATACTATCGTCAAATAGTGACATCTTATTGTTTACCGAGACCTGGTTACATGACAGCATTTTGGACTCGGAGTTATGTAATGATAGTTATGATTTATTTAGACGCGATCGCGGCTCGCTAGGCGGCGGGGTAATGATTGCCTGTGCTTCGCGTTTGCAAGCGCGCGTACGGCTCGAGTGGGACCGACCTGACCTTGAATGCATTTGGGTAACTATTCCCGCACGATCGCTAGCCGTAAAGCGCAATCTGCACATCGCGACTGTTTACATACCTCCTGATCGCGCGATACCGGAACGTATTCAATTATTAACGCGACTGATATCCGAGGTAGTTGATCAGAACCCTAACGATTATTTTCTCATATCGGGCGATTTCAACTTGCCTTGTGTTGACTGGACAAGTGGACAGCCTGTGTTGATGAAGAGGGGCGCCGTTGAAGTGCAAAACTCTGCGTCACACCTTATTAACACAATGCTGTTCTGCGGTCTGAATCAATCTAACTTTCTCACCAACTCTCATAATCATACTCTGGATTTAATCTTCGCCAATTTTCCTAATACCATTATAAAGTCGAACTGTCCGTTGGTACCGGAAGACGCGTATCACCCTGCAATTATTATTAACGCCTCAGATATTTTAATTCCTCCCCTGAAACTCAGGTTATTTCAAAAACATGTTTATAGGAAGGGAAATTATGAGGCCATTAACGGAGAATTACTTAAGTGGGATTGGGGATTGATCTGTAGTGATGATAAACAGCTTGAGCGTATAATAGAAATGTTCTATTCGGTGATTAATACAATTATTGATAAATATGTACCAAAAGTCACCATTGGGGGTACCTATAGCTACCCTGTCTGGTACAGTCGAGCATTAATTAATGTTATTAAGGAAAAGTCTAAAGCACACAAGCAATGGAAAAAATATGAAAACCCCCATGATTACGCTGCTTTTTCTTTATTAAGGGATCGACAAAAAAAGATGCAAGTGGATTGTCATAACAATTATTTATACAGATCACAAGAGAACATAAAAAAATCACCTAAATATTTTTGGACGTACGTTAAAACTAGGAAGAAGAATAAAAGTAGCTATCCTAAATACATGACGTATGGTAATAATCAATTAACCAGTGAGGCTGAAATCTGTAACGCTTTTAATGATTTTTTCTATAAAAACTTTAGCAGCAGGCTCGGGACGTACACTCCTTTCTCGACTGACTGTGAAACATATGGCGACACACTGCACAGCCTGACCATTGACAGTGCGAGGATCCTGAAACTCCTAGAGAACCTGGATACATCAAAGGGACCAGGAAGTGACACTATACCCCCTCTCTTCTTCGTTAAATGTGCCAAATCGCTCTCCTTACCAATAGCTTATATTTTCAATAGATGTTTTCGTGAAGGATACTGTCCAACTATTTGGAAGACTGCGCACATTGTGCCTATTCATAAAAAAGGTTGCAGAAACTCCATAGAAAATTATCGTCCCATATCAATTCTGAATGTAATGGGGAAAGTGATGGAGAAAATAGTACACAACTTTATCTATCCTACTATATCTAAGTTAATTCCGCAACAACAACACGGGTTTATTAAGGGGCGGTCTACTAATACCAATTTAGCAGTATTTCTCGAGGATGTGGTTCGTAATATGGATGGTGGTGGGCAGGTTGACGTGATCTACACGGATTTCGAAAAAGCCTTCGACCGCGTGGATCACGTCATCCTTCTGCGTAAGCTGCAAGAGCTTGGAATTCGCGGTAACTTGCTCAGATGGTTCGAATCATACCTTAGGAACCGGTCTCAAATTGTTACATTGGGCGGAGTAAGGTCTGACTGCGTAACCATACCATCTGGTGTGCCCCAGGGCTCAATTTTGGCACCTCTTTTATACTCTGTCTACCTCTACGATATAGGAGCGCATGTTCTTGATGCAAGGTTCCTGATGTATGCCGACGACACCAAGATTTTTATGACTATAAGAAATAAGAATGACTGTGAGAAACTACAAAACGACTTAGATAGATTATCTAATTACTATATTATCAATAGAATCAATGTTAACGTAAGCAAATGTCAGACTATAACCTTTACTAGAAAGCGAAATTTCATCAACTACAGTTACAATCTTAGTAATGGCAATGTTGTGCGTTGCAATGTTATTAGGGATCTTGGTGTCGTCCTGGACTCAAAACTTCTGTATTCGGAGCATGTGTCCTATGTCGTCGGCAAGGCATACAAAAACCTGGGATTTATTATGCGTACATGTTAATTATTTACTGATATAAATTGCATCAAGGTACTTTATTTTGCATACATACGCAGTATTTTAGAATACTGCAGTAATATCTGGAATCCGCACTACTTATTTTATATACAGCAGATTGAATCAATACAATCTAAATTCGTTAAATACATTAACTACCGCACTGGATTCAGATCTGCAGATTATCTGCTATCATGTAAACATCATAATATACTACCACTGGAGAACAGACGTACGATTCTGGACATGCTATTTCTTTATAATATCTGTAGCGGTAATATTGACAGTACCGTTTTAAATAATTTAGTATTAAGATTAAGTGCTCCGTCTCGACGGACTAGGCACACGCAGTTATTCCAAGTACCACATAGTGGTACAAACTACGCTCAAAATTCAGTGATTGGTAGGATGCTGAGTAATTTTAACAAAAGATTCTCTCATCTTGATATATTTAATACTAAAAAAGGTATATTCAGGAAACAATTAATAACGTCAGTATGTGACGAACTGACAGATACATTTAAACTAAATAAATAGAACTGAACAGAAGGTATACAGACAATCACTACACACACCACTACACACTACTATAACATACTCACACACACATTTTTGCAACTCCTCAGGCACACTCCTACACACTCATCCACGCTGTACACTTAGCAATGTATTGTATAGCTATTAAATTGTAAATCCGTAATTGGCTGTAAGATTAGTTGTATATTTTAAGATGTAATTTCAAAGAGCTGTGGATTTTGTGATTAATAAATAAATAAATAAATAAATAAAATCATATATCATACGAATGATGACTTATCAAAAGTTCTAAGAAAAATCAATAACTTAGACAGTTACACTGAAAGACATCGTTCCCGTTAATGTCGAAACTCAAATGGAAAATAACATAAAAATAAATAAGATACATTTCTCCATTAACTTTTAAACGATAACGAATAAACTTTGTACCAGGAAGCAACAACGAAAAAGTGACAATGTTTCCAAAATAATTAGTTACTTACTTCTTATTCATATTATGAGCAGGTATGTCATATACCTATGTATATGACATTCAATTCAAGATTTTGTAACAATATTTTGATTTAAAAGAGTGTCCATGGAGTTTCTTGCCCATTCTTCTCCATAGAGATCTACGATTTGGAATGTGCAACTACAGTACTTTCGCAAGTTATTATGCCTTGTGTCTGTGACTGTAGCTTAGCTTTTTTATTTTTGACTTTCAAAAGTGCCTGTAATGGTCTAATTGAAATAAATGCTTTGACAATAATATAATGTGTGTAAAGGCACCTTTAAGGAAGCCGAAAGGCACTTGTTGTCCCCGTCATTGTGATATTTTTTTTGTTCTAGACCATACCTGGGAACCTTCTAGTTACGGAGATATTGGGGGTCAAAAATCCAACTTTTTCACTAGTGTTTTTAGGATTCCGTAGCCAAATGGCAAAAAACGGAACCCTTATGGATTCGTCATGTCTGTCTGTCTGTCCGTCCGTATGTCACAGCCACTTTTTTCCAAAACTATAAGAACTATAATGTTGAAACTTCGTAAGTAGATGTATTCTGTGAACCGCATTAAGTTTTTCACACAAAAATAAAAATAAACAGTACATTTTTGGGGCTCCCCATACTAAAAACTGAACCTCAAAATTTTTTTTTTCATAATACCCATACGTGTGGGGTATCTATGGATAGGTCTTCAAAAATGATATTGAGGTTTTTAATATCATTTTTTTTCTAAACTGAATAGTTTGCGTGAGAGACACTTCCAAAGTGACAAAATGTGTATCAGTGATAAAACTGAAAAAAATACATGATGTACATTCCATGCAAACTTCCACCGAAAATTAGTTTGAACGAGATCTAGTAAGTAGTTTTTTTTGAATACGTCATCAATCGGAAATCGCAATTACCTTTCATTCAATCAACTCAAATATAAAAAAAAACATCAATCAAAGTTACAACGAACTACAAGAACTTTTATATTATGTTACTTGCTGCTACGGAACCCTTGATGGGCGAGTCTGACTCGCACTAGGCCGCTTTTTTAAATACAAGTTTTAATGATAATACGTTACTTTAAATACCTCCACGATCCCGCATTATTTAATGCATCCATCAGCACAATGTTTTGAGTTACATTGAGTGAAACGTGATTTTTTACAACAAAAATAAAATTCGTTTCCCAGCAATAATTTTTGCGTAGATTTATTTTGTTTCATGTACAGAATGCTTTGTTGACCGCTTCGTGAAGGGTCCGGTTACACTTTATACATATAAGTATATTATATAGAACGTAAATATTTCTTATTAGCCCAGTGGTGACCATTTCTGATGTGAATACCGAGATTATGGATTTTTAATTCAAAAAACAGGTACAAACCATTGTACCTAGACCACATATTACTAGCTTCGACCCGCGACTGCGTCCGTGTCGATGAAACATATCCTATGGGACTCGATAATAGGGCAGCTTTCCAACGGTGAACAAAATTGAAATCGGTTGAGTATTTTGTGTGTTTGTTTGTAGTAGTACCTTATTTTGGAAATAACCCTACATCCAAAATTACAGTTGGAATTCTGCTAAAAATTCCTTTCAGGACTAATCTTACTCAATAGCATAGCATAATCCGCCTATAATGTTCCCACTGCTGGGACACACGGCCTCGTCTCTATAAGAGGGAATGGGCTATAATCTACCACGCGGCCCAGTGCGGGTTGGTAGATGATGTCACATGTCTTCGAATTTTTGGTTCTAGGACATGCCGGTTTCCTCACGATGTTTTCCTTCACCGTTTTTGAGAGCAGTGGTGAAGAGATAAATTACATAAAGTAATGCGCCGGCCTGGGTTCGAACCCACGACTTACTGTTCGTAAGTCGGGGCCGCCACCACTGAGCCACCGCTGCTCTCGCTCGCTCTTACTCAATAACAACCACGAATATTTTCGATACAAAACAAACAATAATAAAATGGAGAGCCATTGCAAAATGCTTCATATAAAAATTCATAGAAAAAAAATAAAGAATCCCCGCCATCACTCTAAAATCAAGCTATAAAAACTGAAGAGCTATCAACCCATCAAATGCGTTCAGTGGGCACTGGACACTGGGCATCGCATACTGGGAACTGGAAATAAAACAACGTACTTATGGCCAAAGAGAAAAACATACAATTTAATAGGAGCAAGTGCTCGAGAGTACTGGAGTTACACGCCGCAGTTACAAGTGGATGACCCAGTGTCGTAATGGGTTTTTTTTCTTCATCTTTTTATGTAAATGTTTCATAACGTGCTGGCTGGGTTGTTTGATGATAGTAGTGACTTTGTAGTCTGTTATTTTATAAAATTGTAACAAGTAGGTAATTTAAAAGCAAATTCATATGAGTATAGGTATGACACGGGGGCAACAATTTGTTGCTACATTAGCTATGTTATCAACTACACTCGAGAGCAATGAATCCGGGTCACTTAAAGAATCCTAAAAATCTCGGAAACTAAAAATGCTAGGTTAATGCAATAAATTGTATTTAATAGACAATGTAATACTCCTTAAATGAAGGTATTAAAACTTCTTAGTTATTGTAAAGTTATATCATAAAAAAATCAAATTTGAAAAAGGGCCACTTTCGAAGATGGAACTACGAAATTACAGCATTTGGTTTTGCTTTTGTTTGCAATCTGTCATTTATGTGGGTACATAAACCATGTTGATAGTGCTCTATATTCATTATTCAAGCTGAAATTATGTCGCTTACGCCTGTAGAATGCACCAGAATACTTACAATGCTGGAAACCGGCCGGAGTCAGCGCGATACAGCCAGGACTGTCGGTGTGTCGCTGTCAACAGTACAAAGAGTTCTCCGACGTTACGAAGAAACTGGTTCTAACCTACGCAGACCAGGAACGGGCAGAACCAGGTGTACCACAGCACGAGAAGACCGATACTTGGTGAACACCATGCTTCGAAATCGCTTTCTCACAGGAACTGAACTCACAAATCAGTTTCGACGCCTCGGAGGAAGTAACCCAAGTGCATGGACAGTAAGACGTCAGCTTGCTGAATCTAACTTAAAACCCCTTAGACCTGCAAACGGCCCTAAACTGGAGCGTGGGCATCGTATTTCAAGACTAAGATATGCCCAGAGCCACGTAAATTGGAGTATTGAAGATTGGTCAAAAGTTATGTTCTCCGACGAATCAAAATTTATGCTCTACAAGCACGATGGAAGACACAGAGTGTATCGAAGACCAGGGGAAAGATTCAAGCAAGCATGCATCGAAGAAAAAGTAGCCTACGGTGGTGGGTCTGTACTTGTGTGGGCCGGAATTTCTTCTGAAAGTCGCACAGAGCTGGTGATCATAGAAAACGGCTCTTTAACTAGCGTAAGATATGTGGAAGAAATCCTCAATGATCACGTTGGTCCATTTATGGTCAATTTAGGTGAGGATGCTATATTTATGCATGACAATGCCCAACCTCATACAGGTAGGATTGTGAATGACTACCTTCAAGAGATGAACATTACTCGTATGGAGTGGCCAGCGCGCAGCCCGGATATCAACCCGATCGAGCATGCTTGGGACGAGCTAGGCAGATGCGTAAAACAACGAAACCCTCCCCCAATCACGCTTCGTGAGCTCAAAATTGCTCTCACAGAGGAATGGGAGAATATTCCCCAAAATCGTATAAGGAACTTGGTGTACAGCATGCCAAACCGCGTAAACGCAGTAATGGAAGCACGAGGAGGCAATACGAAGTATTAAAATTCAAGAAAATCGTAATAAAGTTCAAAAATTTCATGTTTCCTATTTTTTTGTTTTAAGGAGAGATCAGCAGTTTTTTTCTTTATGTAATTTTGTGTTAATAAAATGTATGGCGACTCATATTTTTTTTAACTTCATTTAAGGAGTATTACATTGTCTATTAAATACAATTTATTGCATTAACCTATCATTTTTAGTTTCCGATATTTTTAACATTCTTTAAGTGACCCGGATTCATTGCTCTCGAGTGTATACAACGTGTAACAAAAAGAGTATATAAACAAACTTAAGGGTTATAGGCTCTCAAACTGAACAACTTGTATACTTATAATAATTATTGTATTGCTCTAAAGAAATGCCAATGTTAAACATATACGGAGACAACTTAATATGTGGCACCTTTTCAGTGCTTTAAAATCAAGACTCAAGACTGACGCAATGACAAACCTCATCATCATTCTCTTGCCCTTATCTAAATTCATTTAGGGTCGTCGCAGCATGTCTTCTTCTTCCATACCTCTCTATTACTCGTCATCTCACCAGACACCTCTTTTCGTGTCATATCATTCTTCACACAGTTCATCCATCGTTTCTTTGGTATTCCTCTACTCTTATACCCATCCACATTCATACTTAAAACTTTCCTCACGACATTTACTCATTCCTCCACATCACATGATACCACGACAATCGATTACCACACAAATGCCAAACCTAATGCAACTTGTTCAAGAATGTTATATACCTACAAGTTGGTAAACACCTTTAGCATTTCGTTTCTCAGTTCTACCTGACTATTTATATTTCATACAATACCTACTCAAACGTATATATAAATGTACGTGTAAGCAATCTTCCAAAACATACCTGCTTCACTGAAATCACTGTTCAACCATCGAAGAAAACAATATCCCAAGTTCCCAACATGACACAATCTTGTCTATATTTTTATCCAACACAATCTGACAACAATATTCAAGTTCCAGCTTGTACAGACCGGACGAGTGCTGGAACAATCTCGGTGTAATCCGAGTAGCGTGGGAATTGCAGTCACTGTTCCGTGGAACTAGTATTTTCAACTGTTACAGTATTTCATATCGCATTTGAAGTGTTAAAGTGTTTTAAGTTTGTTTTGTTACTAGCTGTTATAAATAGTTAAAAGTTAGTTTCCAACATTCTAGAAGGATTAGAAAGAGCGATGTTTTGTGTTGTTCATCATCTCCAATATATCAATGTGAACTTACATAAATTCACATAAATCTTACAAGCACAAACTGGCCTAAAACAGCTATATCGGTGAGTGATGAAAAATTTGAAGTCTAACAAACTCACGTACCCTCGAGTTTCATGCCCAAAAAACTGTGCTTGCATTTGCTTGATCATGTATTTACTAAGATCATGCCACGACGAGCCATCGCGACACGACTTGCGGTGTGACGGACGGATATAAACGACGCTTGTCGCTAGACGCAAGTCACATCGCACGAGGCTGTTCATGGGGCCTTACCAGATGTTCCAACGGCGACGTCATACAACTTTGGAGACTTTTTGACTTATTGATTTCATGCAAATTCGAATTACAAAAAAAAACAAAGATGGCCTCTTCTGAACCTCCATCCACACGGTCAACGTATCCCAGAGTCCCAGACACAGGCACTTTAGTGTTGCTATACCCACAATAATAGTCTCACTAGAGACGAATTGATACCAGACTTGGGAGCGGCAATAAAAGTAATGTATCATTCCAGCGCAAGTGCTTGTAAAACATTAAGTGCTATTCAGTTCTATGGGGCATCACCTAAACGAATATTGAGATGAGTATTGGGTATCTGGTAATTCTGGTTAAGTTAGTCGTGAAACTTCTTTGTAAAAACTGATCATACGTACTGGTTTTTGCCACCAAGCAACATTGCTGTATTGGTTTGAGGGTATTTGATGTCGGTAAAAATAAATTATTATTTATAGTTTTAAATAAAACACGTTTCAGACTGACGTCATTTTATTTTTCTTATTTTTCTCAGCAAACCCCGTTCATTTGATACTCATAACAAGGGAATGCATAAAAAATAACTAGTCTGCCTTTGTAAGGAGTCCATCAGTCCACCATATTGGATTTAAAATGACGTCACTTAGCTAACCATGAATTGTCATCCAAACTAAACGTGCATGCAAAATCGGAAACCAAAACTTTTAAGATTTTTTAAAATAGTTAGTTACAGGTGTAGCTAATAAAAGCATTTTATTAACACGTTGACTGTCCCATCTATTTTGGATAATCTCGTGGTACGTCCAATGGTGTTTTTTTATAAACTACTTTAATTCATACGTCCCTAGAAAGTCAAAGTTCTAGCTCACACGTCCAGCGCAGTAAACGCAGTTCAGTTGCCACTGACTAATGCATTACATATAATGCACGGACGTCACAGCCAGATCAACATTGCATTACATGTAATGCACGGACAGTCTACGTGTTAAAGGTATCATCACCCTCATCACCCTCCTACTTCAAATGGATTGGAATAAAGGCAGCACGTCTTCTCTTTCCATGCAACTGTATCAACTGTCATCGAAAAATCAAACTATAATCAAAATTAGACTATAATGTCCCCACAGCTGGGCCACAGGTTTCCTCTCTATGAGAGATAATCTTCGATATATAGATAATAGTTCAAATTTAGATAATAGTTCAAATTTCGTGTTGTAATACTTACATATATGTTAGATTTTTGAATGTGATGACACACAATTTAGGAGCCCTTCCACCCCTTGTCACACAATGTCATAATACTTCGACCCCCTCCCCCCCACCCATACGAATGACGTAATTTATGGAAGGCCCCTTCTAATAAAACTACAACCTATTCTAACATTTTTCTACAGTTATAATGCACTCACTCAACCCAAAACTAGCTAAATTTAGCCACCTTATAACCGTGAAATATGAGTAAAGCCAGGCCATGACAACGAGTGGCGATAATCATAATATTTTATTATAAACCGATAATATAAGGTTCCAATGAGGACTCAAAAGTAGAAGCTTGTGGCATAAAAGAAAACGATCAACTTACACTATTTTCGTGCCGTATAATACACACGAGGGAGTAGGTTACATGGATGCGGTAGTGTCGGTGAAAGTATTATTGTTTTTATGTTAACATGGCGCCAGGATGTGGTGTGAAAGCTAAAGGAAATAGGTATGGTTGAACTGTTTTGTCAGACAGTGTTAGGTCAAGATCTGTTTTATTCATTAACTAGCGTCCCGCCCTTGCTTCGCACAGCGCCACCTATCGGGTCCAAAACTATATCCAATGTAGTCTATACTTTAAGTTAAGCATCTAGCAGTAGAGCGGTGAAAACTGCGTTCAAATCCATGAAGTAGTTTTTGCGTGATGCGCGTACAAACACACAGACAGGAAGACAGACAGACAGTCTTAATTCTAAAAACTGTGGTTTTGGCTTCTGTTGCTCTAATAAGATTTTTTTTTCAATGTGCAGACATCGGGCTGTTACAATTTTACTATACGGGTGGAAGGGACACCGACGCGAAAACGGTTACCACGTATTTAGTACATCATTCTGAGCTGGGTATATATTCTGAGTAGGGGGCTACATAGAAATTTATTAATGTATTCCACCCTGTATGTTATATTATATAAACTCTTTTGCAAAAAAAACGGGCACTTTAGATTTTTATCTCTACTTCAATGAAGAAGAACAAGAAATAGGTTTTATTAATTTGACGATGTATTGGCATGTTATTTGAAGCATCCTGGCATGATTCTTTACGTTCCAAAGGACAATGACCAAAGTTGGTACCAAAAAGTCTCGCGCCTCAAAACCAAAATATTATAGTAATTAGTTTCATATTTTTTTACGGCATTACGCGTCGGTGATTTGATTTTTGAACTGGAAATATACTTTTCGAGTTTAAAAGTATGAATATTGTTTTACTCCCTTTATATGACGTTCCGTTTCAACTGAATATAAACGACGTTCCGTTTCAATTGAACAAACCCTTGTCTGTCGAGCGGACTCTAAAATTAATTACAATTAAGTAAGATCAGTACACCAAATCGATTTAGTTTGGTTTATTGCTATTTGCAACAAAATAGATTTTCTCAGCCTAAAGATTTTGATTTATCGATTACATCCCTAAATCCCGACTAGTTTATAGCACTTACTATACTCTATGGTTTATAGTTATCTTATCTGTGGCATCTGACATTTGTACTGTACTGACTGACTATTGGCAATGTAATGTAAAGGTCTAAAATAAAATCGAGTTTCAGTCAAGCATACTGTGGATGTTACTTTAACTCGTAATTCTTACTAATATTAGTGTATTACGCTGTTTTTAGAGCAATAATGTAATGTATGTGTGTTAAAATACGTCGTTGGTAGCGTCGAAAAAATAGACCTACTTTTTAGGTTAGTTTCGATTTTATAAAATAACTCTGAAACGCGGGTTTTTTTTTCAAAAATATTTTTTGTAGGAGTTAATACGATCAGTGTAGTCTATATAAAACAAGGTTTGATTTTGATGCAGCATGGTACGGGATTCCATACTTCCATGAGCATTCTCTTTTAAAATTTGAAATTAATAAAAGAAAAATAATGATTATTGTGGATTATTCTAAAATTGTTTTACTAATGGCGCGAATTGCTGAAGCGATTGTTAACGATTACAATATTTTAAAACTTTTTGGATATTTTCTGCAAATTAAACAATTTAATCTTTCTTTTTACATTAAAATAAAATAAATAAATAAATTGGCATTTATTTCAGGCAAGCACAACCCATAAACAAAGAAAAATAACATAATCAAACACAAAATAAAAATAAAATAAAAAAATACAATAAAATCATAATAAAATAATCATAATCATAGTATAATAAAATAATCATAATCATAGTATAATAAAATTACAACAACAAAACAAAATCAATGCAATTACACACACAAACATAAAATTATAATTTTCGCTCCGGCATTGGTACAGCTACATGTCTGTTGGAACAATGCCGGATGAACGGGCAGTCTGACCTTCCCCCAATCATCGCCAAAACGGTATTGGAGCTGGCCCGAACTCTGCGCACTAGAGATGCGGCGCGCTTACGCATCGTCGCGTGAAAGCAGTCGGACATTAAATACCACTTTTTGACATGAGTGATAAAGCGATAAGGGCCGGTAAAATTATAGCCCTACTTGAAGATGGTTGTTCGCATACTTTTGTGTCTCAGCGGCTAGATGTGAGTCGTTCAACTGTCCAGAGGACTTGGCAACGGTATCAAGAGACCGGTTCGGTCAAAAGAAGACCCGGTTCGGGAAGAAAACGATGCACAGAACCAAGAGATGACCGCTTTTTGGTGAGTCAGGCGTTGCGGAATCGTAAGGTGTCAAGTGTGGACCTGAAGAAGAGCCTTGAAGAAGTAAGAGGAGTAGAAGATAGCTTGTGGAGGGTCAGGAGGAGGCTTTTGGCTGCCAATATCAGGAGTTACCGCCCAGCTCGGGGCCCTAAATTACTCCGTGAGCACCGTGTTGCTCGACTTCAGTTTGCTCGGAACTGTGCTTCATGGACTCTGGAGGACTGGAATAAAGTATTGTTTTCTGATGAAGCTAGAATCTCTTTGTGTGGAGAGGACCGACGCCGGCGAGTGCTGCGAAGACCACGGGAACGCTATGCGGAAGTGTGTTTCGAAGAAATCACTCCTTATGGCGGAGGCTCCGTTATGTTTTGGGCAGCAATTAATTCGACGGAGCGTACGGAGTTAGTTTTCATAGAAAATGGAACATTAAATGCACACCGGTACATAATGGAAGTCCTAATTCCATATGCACAACCCACATTGACTGCACTTGGGGAAGATTCCATTTTTATGGACGACAATGCTCGCCCGCACCGTTCTGGTGACGTGGAAGCGTACATGCAAGAAGTTGGGATCCGTCGTTTAGATTGGCCAGCTCGAAGTCCTGACCTCAATCCAATTGAGCATGTCTGGGATGTTCTAAAGAGACGGGTAAGATCAGTGCAACCTGCTCCACAAAACATCAGGGAGCTAAAAAGAGTCATTGCAGAAGAGTGGGAACGTATTCCTCAAAACGTTATTAAAAACATCGTGGAAAGCATGCCCAGAAGGACTCAAGCTGTGATTTTGGCAAGAGGAGGTCACACTCGTTATTAGGTTTTTACATTTGTAACTTTATTTAATTAAAAAAAGTAAAAAAAAATCTTGTCTTTATTGCCGACCACTTCTTATTGTTTAGGCGTGGACATCGGTTTTAAAGAATCCATCGTTTTTTTTTCTTTTTATTGCCCGAATTCACTTCACGCGCATTAATTTACACGATTATAAGTATACAGACTACGTCAAAGAAATAAATTTCATTTAACCTTTCGTATGCCGCCGGAACGTAGATATACACGAGACACAATCACTTTTTAATTGTGTCTATATACTCGGCATACGAGTGGTTAATTAACTCAAATCGACCTTAGAACGTAAATTTCTTTAGGTGCCCGTTTTTTCTGCAAAAGAGTGTAGATACACCACATGCACTATTTATGGTTATATATTATTAAAACAATAATACATTGCTAATACAAAAAAAAAATACAAAAATACTAAGTTCATCAATAAAAAAAATCACATTACAATATAAAACAGAAAACAATAAAAACACATTGTTATTAAAATACATTACGACACAAATTATTAAATTAAATAGGTAAATCAAAGCATCTATTAACGTTACTTAGCACGTCCTTTGACTAGACTGGTTACTGTCTCTAACTTGCACGCATACGGCATAACGCTTCGCCAAAGTGTACGTGCTGATATACATTTATGAATCTCGGCCTCAGATTATGAAAATTAATGGTGATGAGACGAAAATGCTTTACAGTATGTAAAAAAGATTGTGACACGTTTTAAAATAAGCATTGGTACCAAACCAGCCCCTAAATAATCTTACTCAGATCCAGCCTATCCCTTTGCTACCATCCTCAGCGACGCCCTAAACTGAGACTCGTACCCCACAAGGGGTGTCCGTAGTGCGCTGTCTCTTAGTTTATAAGTTTATGCCCCTCTCAAGGCGTCTACAGGATAGTCCGGTTAAGCAGAAGCCAGCCTCACACGTTGACCTGCGAGATTCGAAGCCAAAAAAAAGGAACCGCATTAGGATGACGGATTTCTTACAATTCTAAATTTTTTGCCACGATAAAAATTTTCAGTTCCACGACCGACCCCTCTTCAAAAGACCCAGCTCAAATCCAAGTCACCTTCAATCCAATCCAATTAACGTCTTTTTATACCAAAAATAATCCCAGTTCACTCAAACTTGGCTCTCTTCGAACCGCGGCAAAAAAGCGCGAAGAAAATTGTTCTCATATCCCTAGAAAGTGATCCGTGGTCACCCAGTACCCGTAAGCCAGGAGCCAATCAGGCCGAATGTTTTCCGAGGCAGTATAGAGGCTCGGGTGGGCCCTTATTTCCTGCACAGTTATCGTTGCCCCTACCAGTGGTGGCTTTTGATAGGGTGCGTGTGAGAAGTTGCTAAGTTGTGTGTTGGGTTTGTGAGATTGATCAAGTTGTATTACAGTGACAATATATTATTTTGGCACTCAAATGACGTTGATGTGTGAAATATTTTGTGAGGCGTATATATTAAAAAGGGGCTGTTTCATACATTTTGACCGTGTAGGTATAGCAGTTTTATAGGAAACAAAATACGTGGTAAACAACTAAATACGTGGTAACCATTTTAGCGTCGGTGTCCCTTCCACCCTGTGTTGGCTGATAAACACATTACGAGGTTAATGTGTTTATCAACCTACACAGTAGGGTAAAAATGCAAGATGGCGGCTTTAGTTTCGACTTTGACCACGAGTTAGAAGATTATGTTTTTGTTTATTGATTGAGATTTATTGCAGTAAGTGATGAGCAGGGGCGGCTTTGATACATTGGCTGCCCTAGGCCTACGAAAGATTGCCGCCCCTCTATGTGCTGAAAAGCATGAAAAATTAAATAAACTATAGAAATTAAATTAAAATCGAAAAAAACGATAGTTAGTTAATGATTTAATTATCTCAATCAGTATTTCAGATACTGATTCTTACCATTTCATTTCATTTCCATTTGTTATTCAAAAATTGTCTTACACGTAGGCACGTGGGCAACTACTAAAAATAAAAACAAATTTTGCCGCCCTAGGCCCGGGCCTACTCGGCCTATAGGGAAATCCGCCCCTGGTGATGAGTGGTCTTTGTACTTACCTATCTGGAGCTGAAATCGTAACCAACAGTACCTATTGTAAAAATAACTCATCCTTAACATTGGTGGTAACTGAACAAAAATTATTTTGGTTTTCTTTTTCTAATAGGGCCGCCCCATATTGGATGGGAATAGGGGGGAAGGTAAGTGTACAATAAGTTCACTTCAGCCTAACCTTTCAGTGATTACAGGCGTCATATTATGTTGTTGTGAAATTACAACACCTAGCTGTAATGTTATGCATTTCATCAATGATAAGTAAGTAATACACATGTATGACAGTAGTATTTTTGTTAAATAATTAATAATAAAATGTTAATCATTTAACAAAAATACTACTGTTCTACATAATATAGTATATTGTGAGAGCTCCTGCAGCCTGTGATACAGGATTATCTTAGTACAAGCATCTAACATTTTTATAACACCATTGTTAGTTTCAGATTCATATTGTATTTTACCTTTTGGGATTCGATTTTTTTTTTTTATTTATTTATAATGTTGTGCGGTGTGTATGTGTACTCATTGACTATCTCATTTCACCATCAAAACTCTCTCTCTTCCACATGTACTAAAAAAAACAACTTCACTGATCAACAACCGATAGTAGGGGCCGCAACCACAAGCCGCACCATTCAGTACCCGCGTCACCGCCGACATTGTGCCTCACTACGATCCCGTCTCATCTTTGGCGTTCCTATAAAGTGGTTTTGTATTGAGAATTGAATTGATCTGTTCTTTTATCAGTCCTATATGTTTTGCTTGAATGGTCTCGCAGGAAATTGCTGGGATTTTCTTTGCTGCTGTAATGAGTTCTTGTTATTTTTAGGGTAAGGATGGATATTGATAACTTTTGATTTTATCGTATGTTGTGTTTTGTTAACTACACAAAAAAAATACAAAGATCATTTTGTAAACATTGGTCTTTTTCTTTCCCCAACACTTAAACTACTTACGTCATAACCTAGATTACATAGGTTAACATAAGTGTGGAATATTACTAAGTATGTACATTCAGATTTAAACGCTGACTGTCATTTATTTTGTAGATCACAAGAGATAGCCGTACGAGTAGTCAGATGCTCGAAAGCCTGAAAACTATCTTACCCTCCTTTGAAAGATTGATTGTCGTACTTGCTCGGTATCGTATGCCCCTGAAACTACAGAAGAGGTCACATAGGCAGTCTGTCATGTAGACTATTTGTCTGCCTCCGGTAAGACTGGAAGCCAAACCCAACATAGTTGTGTGAAAAGCCTAGGCAGATGTGTCGGCCTAGGCGGATGTGTGTTTGCATCAAAACGCGTGGTAATTAGCTAACTTGCACGACGAACACGTGTTGAGCGCTTGACCTTGACAGTGATTCTCGATCCCTTACACTAACGCACAGCTGTTTTGCAGTTTTTTATCTATTAAGTTCATTAGCATTAGTGCGTGCAGCTGTTATTTTAACTTTTCAATGGCAGATAACTTGAAAATATTGATTAAGAAACGTAGCTCAATTAAATCGAAGCTTAATAGTTACAGCAACTATTTAAAAGTAAAAAGTAGTTCCGCAATATCTGAGTTGCAACGTTTAGATTTAGAGGAGTGTTTTAATAAATTCGAAACCTTACACACCGACTTCGACCCTTTCAGACACAGATCGAAGTGCTTTCCGATGACGACGAGTCTGCGTTGACAGAACGGACTTTGACCGTCAGTTCTTCAACCTGGTGGCACTCACGCATTAGCTTAGCGGGCCCCCTTTTAAATATTAGTCTTTTATAGCATACAATAGCATTAGGAGCTTGATACTATTTTATGTACCGAGAGCAGCAGAAAGTATAATAAAAATAATCATAAGGGGCTCGCTAGCTTGACACTTCATAGAAACGTCATTAAATCAAAAACTGTCGAGGTACAAAATATATCTTATTTATTATCTTTAGGTACAAAATAATGTCTTTATGAAAAGCTATCATCTTATTGATTAATCTCATTGGGGCCTGCCAGATAGACTCACACCGCTTTGGACATACCTAATTCAAACAAATGTAAATTTTCACATTGCAAATATTGCACAACAAAACACAACACGCTTTTACATTTTGAAAGTAACGAGCCTGAACTTGCTTCTAATCCATTGCCTTCTGCTTCACCTTCTTCAAATGTGTCGCTTTCAGCCAATTCCATGCAGCTTGCTACTTCTGCGCATGTATTACTGTCCACAGCGTTAACTAACTAACTAACACTAAATCGTTTCGTGGCACGTCGTCGTGGCAAGCCTCGAAGCATCACGTCCGATAACGGAACCAACTTCGTAGGCGCATCAAATGAGATGAGTAGGTTCTTGCAATCATCAAATGTTGCATCTGAAATGGCGCAGGAAGGTATTGAATTCACTTTCACGCCTGCATATAGCCCTCATTTTAATTCATTGGCTGAAGCTGCTGTAAAATCCTGTAAGCATCATTTAAAACGGTTACTGCATCTTAGCCACTTCACTTTCGAGGAGATGGCTACCTGTCTCACTCACAGAGAGGTGGTGTTGAATTCACACCCTCTTACTCCTCTTTCTTCTGACCCTAACGATTTTTCGGCTCTCACTCCTTTTCACTTCCTAATTGGACGACCATTTTCATCAGTACCACATCCTCAGTTGACTGCTGCCAACATCACGTGGCTGGATCGTTGGAAGCGGATTCAGCTCACCAGGCAACATTTCTGGGGACGATTTCATAATGAATACATCTCTCTGCTGCAGGCGAAATCAAAGTGGTTTGATTCCAGAGGTGAAGTGAAGCCGGGGTCATTAGTCCTGGTCTAGGACAAGACAACGTCACCTCTGCTCTGGTCCCTGGGTCGGGTCACGAAGACCTATACAGTAGACGACGATGTTAATTTTGGTATTACACTTATATTTAAATACAGTCCACTAGTTTCCTTATAAAGTCCCAACCGAGTCTATTCAAATGAATTTGAGACACCCCAACGACTTTTCGTTTATTATGATAGGCATCTTTATTCTTTTTTTTTTTGTCATTCTTCGTCTTTCAAACTTACTGGCCATGTTCTCTTCATTCACCTGCCCTTATCCAAAATTTGCGGTTAGCGCAGCATGTCTTCTTCTTCTCGATAAGTCGCCATCTCAATTAGTCGTCCTCTTCCTTTGGCAACGTTACAAAAGTCACAAATACCTAACTATATCCTAGAACAGTAATTAACCAAATACTTCCCCAAAAAACAAGCACAAGTGGTCTGCCACACGCCATAGCTCGCATGACAATGAAGTTTAATTGCTATTGCAATTAGAACGAGCGCTGAGCCGTCCAGTTAGCCTCTCATTAGTACAATGAGCGCATAGATCCGATCTACAGATTTAAATCAGTATGGAATTTGAATGCATTTTTGGGGTTGAAAGCCATTTGGGGTAATCTCTGCGGAATATATTTTATTTAATGTCTGAAGTGAGTAGCTGGAGGAGTTCATGGCTAAATAATAACTGCTGCTTGGATCGATCTTCAGGTTAAGCCACGCTTGCCTAGGTCGATCCGTGGATGGGTGACTGCCCATTACATACAGAGTTTCCTCCGTACCTCAGAAAGCACGTTAAGCCGTTGGTCCCGTCTGTAATTTGTAGATCTTTGACAGTTGTTACAGGTAGTCAATAACCCAACTACTGACAACCAGTCTTACCAAGGATATCGTATGACCCAGTACTAACTGGGTTGTGGAAGTCAGATGGGTAGTCGCTCCATGTAAAATACTGGCAGGCATACAGCTGCGTCCGGTTAGACTGGAAGCAGATCCCAACATAGTTGGAAAAGGCTAGGCTGATGATGATGACGTGAAATGATGGCTGTCTTGTTGTTCTTGTGGCTGAAAGCGCTACTGCTAAGCATGAGGTCCTGGTTTCGATTTCTGGATCGCGCCGAGTTGCTATTAGGTTTTTCTCAGTAGTAACCTGGAGTTTAGATTTGTCCTCGGTTGGTGACAATAGGTTCGCCCTTATTTTATGACTTTTGAACATAACTGGCAAAATGTGAGTTTACTATAGGTACGTCTAGCTCTCTTTGAGTCAAATCCTTTGGCCCACACAGGCGTCATGTTATGTCTGACCGACTATTTTTGCATTTTACAGGTGTAAGCTGTGTGTAAGATTTGAAACAGTTTCCTCGTATGTGTCACTGTTGGGCAGTATTGTTTGGCATATCAGTTCATCGCGATCACTTTCTAAGCAAGCACGTACTTTGCTTTTCCGCTACGCACTTCGCTCGACCTGTACGCAACTACCTACGCGCTTCACTTGATTGTTATTTTTTATCAGGGGTTCTAAACATTTTACTCATCCCCAAACTTTCGAGTTAACTATGATGAAGTGTGCCAGCTGCAACTCTGACTTCAATGATGGTGTCCAATGTGCCTCATGCAAGCGGGACCTCGATTTTGGCTGCGCTAATATCACGGAGGGCGGGTGGAGAAGACTGGGGGCTGACCGAAGGGCGGCGCGGGCGTGGAAATGTCCGAAGTGCCGAATCTCCTCACCGTCACCAACTCCTTCCCCGTCGCCAATACCGACACCTGAACCGGCGTCTCTGGAAACGATTCTTATTGAGATTCGCGAGCTCAAGGTTCAATTGGCTGGCCTACCGACGCTGTCTGATGACGTCAAATTTATTAAAGAGGAACTCAAAGAACTTAAAGTCAGTTGTGAGTTCAATGGCAAACGACTGGACGACTTCTCCACCAAACTTGCAAGCGTTGAGACTAGGGTTGCTAGTCTTGAACATCTTCGGGAATCTGTTGGCTGTCTTCAATCGGACATTGATTTGATGAAGTCGGAGCTGTCCGCTGGCGATCAGAGATCAAGGCTGAACAATGTTGAAATAAAGGGTATTCCCCAGAAAAAGGATGAAAATCTGTTCGCTATCCTGGAGAATATAAGTAAAAAAGTTAATTTCACGTTTCCCAAAACCCAGATCAACTACATATCCAGGATTCCATTGTTCAACACTAAGGACAAGTCCATTGTGGTTAGCTTTTTAAACAGATATATCAAGGAGGATTTTGTGGCGGCTGCACGCTCTTTCAAGACGTTATCGGCCCATGACCTTGGATTCACAGGCCAATCCAACCGGGTGTACGTGAATGACCATCTCAACCCTGACTCCAAAAAGTTGCTGAATAAAACCAGAACGATAGCAAAGGAAAAGGAGTATAAGCACGTATGGGTTAAACACGGAAAGATCCATGTCCGCAGGCAAGAAGGGTCGGCAGTCTTCGTAATATCTAAGGAGAGAGATTTAAACAAACTAAATTAGAGTGGTGCATCTTTCCGCTAACATTATTTTACCGTATTTTTTTTAAACTTTTGTCTAGTAGTAAATTCCTTTTTTATTATGTACTAACAGCCGCAAGTGTTTATCTTTTGAACTTTTATAAAAGGTTTGGCATCGCTGACGTACTCGAAGTTTCGACACCTCGCTTTTGTATTCCCATATGGGCCTTTTGTTTCTCTTATCGCGCTGTTCTATTCATTAGAATATCTCAATCTATGCTTATCTCGCTCGCACTTAGTATCGAGTCTAATTACTGCTTGCTTACTCGCACAGTTACCTGTGATTTTGCTGCAATTTTTGTGCCGGTCAACTATTGTGTATGCCTATTTACCCTACTTGTTGGATTATTCGTTATTATTTTGTATTATTTATATTATAAGAACTGTGATCATCTGTTATCCGTAAACATTGTCTCGAAAATTGCATTCATGAGTCCTTTAGCGTTTTGTTACATAAGTGGTTTTATTGTGGTGTTAATTATGCTGCTATACCTAGTATTATTTTATCAATGGCTTTAAACGACAATAAGAAACTGCATGTTTATTATCAGAATGTTCGTGGGCTCCGTACCAAAACTGAATCCTTCTTTCGACAGCTGTGTCTGTGTTCATATGATGTGATTGTTTTAACGGAAACTTGGTTAGTTGACGGCATATCGAACTCGGAGTTATTTGGTGATCAATATATTGTGTGGCGTCGCGACCGGGATTACGATCTCACAGGTCAGTCTCGTGGAGGTGGAGTTTTGATAGCTGTCCGTGCATGTATTTCCGCGGTTCCCCAACCATTATTTCACTCCTCGGCTGAAGATTTGTGGGTAACTCTGAGTGTACGTCAGCCTAGCACAAGAAGTTACTTTAAATTGAATGTTTGCGTCATCTACCTATGTAAACAGAACCGTGGTTATTCTTTTTCTGATCAGCTGTCAAATTTTCTCCATAGATTAAGTAGCGTAGTATTAAACAATCCAACTGATAATTACTTACTTATTGGCGATTTTAACCTGAGTGGAATTTTGTGGCAATTAAATAATAACACATTATTACCTGCGAATATTTGTAGTAGCGATGAGTACACACTAACTGATGAATTGCGTGTTTTAGGGTTCAACCAATATAATGGAGTGTTAAACGGATATGGCAAAATTCTGGATTTAGTTTTATGTAATGAAATGGTCTCGGTGTGTGAATGCTTGGTACCTTTATCACCTGTTGATAGGTATCATCTGGCCCTCTGTATTGACGTGAACTTTGCTGAGTACACCTATTTAACTCCCGCTCCCTTTACTCGATACATTTACGGTAAGGCTGACTTTGCGGCCATTAACAGGGAAATAGCAGCTATTGACTGGGAGAACGTATTTTTGGACATGTCGCTCAATGATGCCGTAAACTACTTCTATGCTACTATAGCGGATCTACAAAATAAGTTTGTTCCTGCGATGACCGTTTTTCAGAGCTCATACCCTATTTGGTACAGCCCGGCACTTAAACGGTTGATTAAGGAAAAGGCTAAATATCTCCGTAAATTTAAGACGTATGGCAGACTTTCTGATGAGGCAACCTTTAAACATTTGCGTGAGCGGGTTAATAAACTTGAAGCGGATTGCTACGCCAATTATCTAGCAGAAACTGAAGTCTCCATCGCAAAGAATCCTAAACGCTTTTGGAACTTTGTGAAGCAGCGGTCTAAGTCCAGTGCAATACCCAGTTTCCTTAAATATGGTGATGTGTCAGTTTCCTCTCCTGAGTCTATTTGTAATGCATTCTCTTCCCACTTTTATTCTACTTTTCTAGATCCTATCAGTGATGTGTCTGCTAATCTTTGTCCACCCCCAACTGTTATAAATTCTATAATACCCTCGGATATTCACACAATTGAGATTGACCTAAACGTTATAGTTAAGTTAATTAGTCAAATTGATCCGTTTAAATCTGCTGGTCCGGACCACTTATCACCTAAATTGCTGCTTGGATGTGCTAAAACCATTGCGTTGCCAGTATCTCTTTTGTTCAAAAAATCGCTCTCCTCATGTTCTGTTCCCCAAATTTGGAAGTCAGCCTTTATAACCCCGGTACATAAAAAGGGGCACAAAAATGAAATAATTAATTACAGACCTATTTCCAAACTGTGCATATTAGCTAAAGTCTTTGAGAGGGTTATTTACGACCAGGTTTATGCAGCACTGAGTCAATCTTTTAGCCCCTCTCAGCACGGTTTTCTTAAGGGTCGCTCAACTGTATCTAACCTGGCTTTGCTCAATGACTTTTTAACGGATAGAATGGATAATGGAACACAGGTCGACGTTGTTTACACGGACTACAGTAAGGCTTTCGATAGAATCGACCACAACATTCTAAAAACCAAGCTTTTCAACAGTGGTATCAGAGGAGATCTACTCCGTTGGTTTACCTCATACCTAGAAAATAGATCTCAAGCTGTCGTTATCAGTAACTACATATCGAGCTGGGTTTCAGCTCCCAGTGGGGTTCCTCAAGGTTCCTTGATGGGTCCGTTACTTTTTATTATTTATGTTAGTGACATTGACTCGTGTTTCCACAACTCAAATCTACTATGTTTCGCTGATGATATGAAGATTTTCTCTGCAATATCATCGGACGATGACATGGATGCTCTTCAATGTGACCTGGCGCGTCTTGATGATTATTGTCTAACTAATAAGCTAGATTTGAACCCTGCTAAATGTTCAGTACTCTCATTTAGCAGAAAACGCGTCCCTCACCCTACGTCGTATATACTTAAAGGGCAGCTATTACAGAGATGTGACGGTGTACGCGACCTAGGTGTTTTTCACGATTCTAAACTTTTATTTAACGTACACATTGAGCAAATAGTAGCAAAAGCTTCAAAGTCACTGGGTTTTGTCATGAGACTCGCTGGGTGTTTCAAGAAGGCCAAAACCCTCAAGATTCTCTATTGCTCTTTTGTCAGAAGTCATCTTGAATATGCGTCACAAATTTGGAACCCGTGTTATGGCAAATACATTAATCGTATTGAGAGTATACAAAAAAGATTTATTCGTTTTCTTTGTTTTCGCCTACGTATACCATATCATTCTGATAATTACATAAATCTCTGCAAGAAAATCCATTTACAGCCACTTATTGATCGTCGTCGACTTGCAGATTGCACTTTTCTTTTAAAAATTTTAAATAACGAGATTGACTGCTCGGATCTCCTGAATAAACTGCACTTCAATGTCCCCCAAAGATCAGTTCGATTTAATCCACCTATCTCCATTCCCTTTTCCTCATCTAACTACAGGCAAAACTCATACTTAGTGCGAGCGTGTAAGGACTTTAATATACTTTGTAAAGAGTTCTCATTTGACCCATTTACCACCAAAACCTATTCTGCACGCACTCGGCTGAATGCCAATTTTTTTGGAACCGCGTAGTGCTTTATTTTAATTTCTTTTTTATTATTGTTTTTTTCTCTGTGTCATTAATGCCTAAACTAGTGTCAAAGTGTACAATAATATAGTACTTACTATATTTTATTTTATATCGTGCTTGTTAACTAGTGATCCTAAGATTTCTATTACCTTTTCTGTGTTTACTCGTGGGAACCTGTAATTGGCTCTGTGTTGCATATTCAATTGTTACTCATTTATTATAGCTGTTGGTTCTCCTATTTTTAAATAAATAAATAAAATAAATAAATATTCTGAGTAACGTCTGGATTAAAACTGGACACGGCGAATCATCTAACGGGTGTTCTTTGATAGGTGCCTTACCTTCGGTTTCTTAAAGCCTGATGGAATTATTATCTAGCAACACTAAATTGGTATATTTACCATGTTTACTATTTATTTTGAGTTCCCTATATTTCGGCGCTGTCTATCCGTGATCATGGTGCTTGCAGTTGCAACAGTGCGGAAGTATCGGGAACTCAAAATAAATAGTAAACATGGTAAATATCACGTTTTTAGAGTTATTAATAGTGTTAGTTACCATGTCAGTTTAAAAACTTATAAGTAGTCCGATGGAACATAACAACCAATTGTTAACATGATAATTGATATTAAACAGGTTTAAATTGAACAAGTCTTGAGAAGTGTGTGAACAGTCTGGTGTCAGTTCAGACAGTCGTTACAAGTACTCAATGGCCCGAAAGTCGGAAAATCGGTCCAAGCAAGGAGTATCGTATTACCCAGTATTAACTGGGTTGTGGAAGTAACACGAACAATTTTCGCATTTTTGAAAACACTGACATAACCACGGCGTGACGCTGTTTCCTCCGAAGCATTGGGCAGAGGTGTGCCTACATTTCGCCAATTAATTATGTTTAAGTCCCATGTAATAAAGGGCCGACCTTATTGCCATCAACTAACACTAGTACTAATATTATTCTACGAAACAGGCCAAAGATATCATTGCACTAAAAATAACGCAGCATCAAACAATACTGCCTCTGGTTGCTATTAAAAATGCAGTAGGTGATTTAAACCCCAACAAAATAAAGTGACTTTTCAATGGAAGACTATTTAAAACTCAGACGAGAGAAAACGATGCTTAAAACTTTACTGAATTACTTGATGAATTTATTTTAATGAATCAACTTTCCTGCGAAAATATTGTAACCACTTAAGGCAATAAAAGCATATTAATAAATTAAGTAACGCTCTTCATGTAATTTCAATTGAATAATTAAGTGCCTATTATTTTCATTCAATTTATCTTTAAGTTGAAAATTCTCAATTAAGGACTACTTTGTTCAAAACGAGAATTGGGTCTGAAATATTCTGAAGACGTTATCAATACGCACCTCTACTTATTTTCTGTTTTATTTGGGTATACGTGGAATGGAACCTAGTGTGAAAAGATTAACGAAGGATTTAGGTACTCATTAGTTCCTAATAAGCTAATATCACACTGTTACTGTAAGTTAAGATAAGATAAGATTTATTTATTTCTGAGTACAGTTTCATGTACCTACACTACCGTTGCCGGTGTAGAAATATTAAATAAATTAACTTACAAAATAATTCAGAGTCGCCGAGTTCTAGTCCGCAACAATATAATTATAAATTAGTTGAGATGAAAATAGGTAATTTTTATACAATGTCAACTATAACAAGTAGGTACAATTTTTAATTTTTTTTATTTATGAATGAAATGTCAAAATTTACTAATTATATTATGTCAAATGCTTAAAAAAATAATTTAAAAACAGTATAAGTCAATAGGTATACACACACAAACTAATATTGCTAAAATCTAATGTCAAAATTTATAATAATTTAAGAATTCATTAACTGAAAAAACAGTTTTCTTAAAGCCAGGCAAATATTGTTTTTCTGAATTTATTCGTGGGCAACACTGATGCGTGAGGGTAAATTATTAAAGATTTTGATTGCCATGCAATTGGAATTCCTGCTATACAAATGTAGCCTCTGGCTAGGTGCAAGTAATTTATTTGGGCTTTTCACTCTTTTAGAAATGCGTTACTGTAATTAAATATTATGTTTATGCAAAATTGCCAGAAAGGGTTTCTTGTTGACTACGGAACCCTACAAATAAAGGTTCTTTATGTTTAAAACAGGCTGGAAGGAGATCGGCGCACAAATGATTACCACCAATTTTTCATCGGTAATTTAAAAACAAACAGCTGTTCCATACTTTTTGACCGTGTAGATATTATGACCTTTTCTACTGTAGGACTAGCCAGAGCAAAAGAGAAATAAAAAGCTTTCATTAGAACAGATAAGCATGATTTATTTACTGGGTTCAGACCATCAAAAATAAGCACAAAATAATTAACTACAAAATTACACTTCCACAGTTCCACCACTACTGCCTTGCTAAAACTTTTTAGATCCCTCCTCTTTACCAGACTAAAATAGTCAATGGACATCGCAATATGCATTAGCGCCATTTTAGCATTTTAAACAAATCAAATAACTTACTAATATTATCTAATACATTTGTGTAATTTAAAAAAAAACTGTAAATATCTTAAAACTACATAAAATTATAGTATTTAGTATTTAAATAGCCAACACTACGATACAGCATTTTTTTTTAATTTCCCATAAAAAATGTCTATGTGCGGGGTTCATAATAGTGTACTGGTTACGTGGTAGGAAATATGTAGCCTATGAACATACCAAGTCTACAAAATACAGACACAGACACCTACAATTACCTATTTGAATTTGAATTATTTAATAATGTGTGATAATAATATTAGTTTTTTATTTTCATAATTTATTATAATTTTTGACGTCATATTGTAATGGAATGTATGGAATGTAATGTAATGGTATGTAAGGTGTCATTTGTTTTAATTATTGACATTCCAATTCCCCATGATTTAATTTAATTTTGATTTAATTTAATATTGTTTTTTTTTTTAATTTAGGGTTTGTTTAATTAAGTTTTATTTAGTTTTAATTATAATAATCAACTATTTGTGCACATCTGTTAGGGTAGGATATGGTCCTGAGCTACATTGTTGTGTTCCATCCTTGTATGTACCCATATTCAGGAAAATAAATGATTTGATTTGATTTGATTTTACAGCTTAAAACTGCAAATGCAAAATCAACTTTTAAAATTAGAATCCACCGAAAAGTGCATTCAAAATAACCCATAACCTTCTCTTTTCCCAACTAGTATTGAATTCTCTAAAACCCCGACTCAGGACTGATCTTATCTTAAAACAGACTTAATTATATCAAAGTGAAGTTAGTGAGTGCAACGTAAACAGTGTCCAGGATGACCCCCAGAATGACCCCCCGGTATTTGAGTTAGGCGTCAAGAACTATTCAACTACTTCCAACTTTTCTCATAATAAACTCGGAACCCGTTGAATAATAGGAATTTCTAAATGCATGATAAGGTTTTTATGTCACTGTATAAAGAATTGTACCTACTGTTTTTCGAAGAATTTGTGATGTGACTAGTATTGTATTAAAAGCATTACTTTCTTTTTTGTGTATGTACAAAAGTAAAGGAGATTGAGCACTTATAGATTCACTTTTTGACGCGTATGGCCATTTGAGTTAAGGCATAATTCATAATATTATTTTAATCGATTTTTGACTTAAATTCATTGAAATAATTTGTGGGGTTTCTATTTTCATTTTAATTAGTATTTAATACAATAAATACGTAATTTCTTCCATTATAGTGAAGCAACTCCTTTTTCAATTATAATCGATCGATTAAATATTAACATAAATCGTGGAACAACAAAATAATCTACATTTGCAACTAAAAAGTAGTGTAGTGAAGTGTGTGTGTGTGTAGTTGTCATTATTATTATTCTTTAATTATGTTATATTTTTTCATTAAAAATGAATTAAAAAAAAACTGGTAAACTGCGTAATTGTCAATAACAGGTTCAAGAGAAACAAAAAACTAACTATTTCATTATCTACTTAACGGATTTTTAGTTTAGTTACAACATCTAGACACAAATCCAGATTCCGTGGCTGCTACTGAGAAATTCCTGATGGAATAACACAATAACACTAATATTTATGTTTTTTTTTTCAATTGCATACATTGTTTAGTGTTATGTGGAAGAGCGGAGTCACCTAACACAAGCATCTAAAAGGTAATCTCCAAATCATGTGCGTTATAACTTTATGTAATTAAAATAAATAATTTTTTTAACACTGCCCGACCCGGGAATCGATCCCAAGACCTCATGCTTAGTAGTCGCACTTGCGACCATTCGACCAACGAAGCACTCTCACATATTGTCTTGATGTGTGCGGGACGCAGCGGGTATTTTCAATGAACTTATTTTATTGATTTTACTGTGACTCGAATTTATTAGTATATCAAATTTACAAAGGTAAGTAACAAATACAATTACAAATTATCTGCTGTTCAACCACATCTATGCAGGTAGCTAATAACAATTGTCTAATCAACATGTCCAGGGTAGTGGACTGCGAAGAGTGGGTGTATGAAGATGTGAACACTTTTGTTGGAGAAGTAAGAACTTCTTCTTGGGGTAACATTCACAGGCTCGACTTTGACGTTACTTTTCGTTACGTTTCATTTGCAAATCATAATTTCTTGTAAAAAAAAAACTTTTTTGAAAAAAAAAAGAATTCGGAAGTCGGAAGCAAAAAAGTCAATGAAACAAACAAAAGTCACCGACATCCGAAAGCTAAGTTATTTTCCACTTTTTTTGTGGCTTTTTTTTTGGAAGTCTTATTTTTTTGCAAACAAGTTTTCATTTTACCCTTTTTAGTTGAGCTATCTCACAGAAATTCTTGTCAAGTAACAATATTGCAAAAAAATGCATATTATAGAGGGTAATTCATAAAGTGCCGAAGCAAAGTTAATAAAATTTATATGGGACCACCGCGCAAGCTTCTTCTACCAAATGAAAAAACTAAGCACGGAGAAATCGGTGAAAACACATGAGAAAATAAAAAGATGCTGGAAAATTTCATAACCATATTTTAGAAGTGGGTTAAAAATAAGGTTTGAATTAGCATGAAACTCAAAGTACGTCTTAGAACTTAGCCCTTAGAAAGCTTGCAAATAATGAGTTCATTCAATGAATAATGAGAACGATTGAGAATAAATAAATGTTTATTGATCCAACCACCTTACTACTTATATTACTGATATTTTTCCCTAAAATAATAGGCAAAATAACTGTACTATGAACATATATCCTGGATGTTTATAACCTTGGGTGTGAAGACTGGAAGAGAGCGTTTGTTGGGACAGTATACAGTTTCGGATATATGATCGGATTATTAGTGATGGGGCCTCTAGCAGACAAGTAAGACAAACCAACATAGTAATGATCAATTCTAAGGATATTCTAAGGGGAGACAATTCTCACATTGTTGCGCCTCAAAGAGATGTCAGCAAACAAGAGGGGATCGCAAGGGCCGATGCCTGCCAGGGCTGCGAGACTGTTCGAAAGAGATACCGCGGCCCTGGAACATAAAGGGCCAAAGAAGGAACATGGTTGGTTTTTAGTCAGTAAGAGTCTGACACTCCCTTCCGCTCCGCCCAGAGCGGCATTTGATGATTTCCCACCCACCAAAAAAAAAAAAAAGGGAAGACAATTCTGCCTCATTAGACTCGTAGTCCAAGTGTTAACGTGTTTTTCTATTAAAGGAATTTTCAGTAGTTGTGGCAAAAGGCTCTGCCCTTATTTCATAAAACTCAAACATAACTGATGAAATGTGGTTATAGCCTAACTCGCCTTACTGGCGTGATGTTTTATGTCCAAGGCTGTTTTTATCCTTTAAAAAAACTTCATTACGTAATTTGTATGAATGTGAAGTCAAGGAAAAAAACATATGCAACGCCTTTTTGTCATTGACCTTCTTTTATAAAAAAAAAAACTATGATTCATTTCCGATTGTTCGCAATCAGCATATTAATTCTCCCATGTGCACATCCAATTGTAAAAATTAAATTAATATGGTTTTACATATAGTTTGAAAAAAACCGGCCAAGTGCGAGTCAGACTCGCGCACCGAGGGTTCCGTACAAACCTGTAGGTATATAAGTAAAAGTTATGGTATTTTTATTGCTAAATGAAATCCATAATAAAATTATTAAAAATATTTTTATTATATGATATAACTAAAAATGTATACTTTTCGCAATTTTTCCTATATCTCTGCTATAAGACGTTGCTTCATACCAAATTTCAAGATTCTGAGTTCACGGGAAGTACCCTGTAGGTTTTGATTCCCTTGCGAGTGTCGAAAATTTGCGGCATAAACGGGAGTATCTTTTGATCGCGTTGACTTAGAAGTTTGATTTTTTCACAGCTCCAAGAGACCATAGACTTGAGTATTTGATATGAATTTCAGCTTGATACCTCCACGCGTTCCTGAGAAAAAAGGTCTTGACAGACAGACAGACGGACAACAAAGTGATCCTATAAGGGTTCCGTTTTTACCTTTTGAGGTACGGAACCCTAAAAAGAGGATTGTGCATTGTGAATGATCTTACACGTAACTGGTGCATTGGTCTGGTTAAAACTTGCCTAATCCAACTTATTGAAATGTTTTAATATCAAAGACAAAGATATTTATTCGTAGGATACGATAGGCACAAAGTTGTTAAAACAGCATGGTTCAGGAGATATCCACCGCTAATAGCCGCCTGTGAATATTTACATTGGTAACACTACTAACACTTGATAACAATTGCAACTTTGTACTCCAAACCTTTATTGATTCTGGTAGAAAGAAACTGGTAATAATAACTGCTGTAGCAGCATTCAGAGCATTCATTCTTACTGGGCCTATGTAGCTCTCAAGCTGGTTGAAGGTTTATTCGGAGACACTAAGGCCCGTATTACAGAACGTCACTCAATACTCAAGCATCATTTAAAACTAGAGTCAAGCCATTTGATTGGTTGAAACTAGTTTTAAATGATGCTTGAGTATTGAGTGACGTTCTGTAATACGGGCCTTAGTCTTCTACATTTATGTTAGGTTAGTGTTTAGGTTAGTGGTTTTATTTTAGGAATGATTAATTAAACTGTTTTACCAAAAATACCAGAATTCTACGTAGCAATAAACATACTTAAGCCAACGATTTAAAAGTACAATTTGATATGGCTGAATATTATAAACAGCTGCATATAAAATTCTTAAGAAGGCAGATTGTGGGTACATCTTTAAAAACAAAACTTTTATGTTTATAGATATTTCTCATGCAATTTTCAAAAATTCAACCTTAACATGTATACAACATAAATATTAAATAAATCTTATAAATAAATATTAAAACTTCAAAAAGCATACTTCAAAAAGCAAGCGCTCACAAGATTAATGTTTTCTCTGAAAGCAAATGATAATGTCTTAAAACTACTGAACTTTCCAGGTGTTGAAATGGTAACAAAGGAGAATCGAGTCTCGTTCATCACACTAATGACAGCAAGCACGTCTCTAGCAGGAATATTGATGGCTCTCATTGCCTGGGCAGTGCCTTACTGGAGGTATTTCCTCAGACCCATTTATGCACCATCCTTATTATTTTTATGATTCCCCTTTCTGCTTGACGAAAGTCTAGGGTGGCTATTAATCACAGGACGAAAGAAAGAAGCTAATGACATCATAGCAAAAGCTGCAAAAACTAACAAATACATATACAGATTTAGATGATGTTAAAGAATGCGAGAAAGGTGCTAGTGGGATGGATTGGGTAGCCCTTTTCAAAATGACGGATCAAGAAAGTTGGTCGTACGGTTCGCGGGGTGCATCTGTATGTGGGTGACAGGACTGTTCAACAAGTACACCTTGCTGATAAACTCAGTGGAGCTGGAACGGAATAAGTACATTAACTTTGCTTTGACAATGTTCTCGGAACATCCTGTGAGTTTCGCTTTGGACTCCTGTTGAACAGATTCAAAACGAGGATAGGTACCGTTGATATTTTCCTTTCTACTGACTGGAGTTTTTTGTATTGGGCAGTCGTTTGTGATAATAGGTAATTTAAAACTATATCTTTTTGAAATCACTAGCTTAACTTATTAGCTTGCCCGCATGGAGATCAGTGTTTGCCCATGGGTGGTTCATCCAAATGTGTTAAGTAGATTTTGCTTGAAAAATTAACAAACATCCATCCTCACATACTTTCGCATTTATGATAGTAGCAAGATGGTCTCATTTTTTTCTTAAAAAACGATACTAAATTAACAAAAACTTCGGAGATTACAACGGATTAAGCGAAAGATCGAATTACTGAAGAGCATAATAACAGCCGCACCGATCGACCTTAAAAGGCTAAGCTACGGTTGCCGTGGTTGCTGTGTGAATGGATTACCAACCATAACATATCAAGAACTGTTCCGTACCTCTGAAAGCCGTCCTGTTTAGCAATCGCAGAATCCTGAAAGTCTTACAACCAGTCTAGCCAAGGGGGACTCTGCTACCCAGTGATTAGGTGGTGGAGGCCAGATTGGCAGTAACTGTACACCACATTTACAACTATACAACAGAAGAATGCTAGGCAGAGGATAATGACGACATTGGTAATATTTTTTTAAGAAATGTATAAGAATAAGAATAATTTATTTCTAAAAAAAAAGTAGGTATTACAAAAGTGTACATTTAGGTGCAGTAGTGTTATTTCTAAACAATTGTATAATTAGTGCTTATAAGTAAACTATAACTAAAATATATATAACTGTTGCAAGTTACGATAATGGCGAAATCAAATGTTAGGTAGCGACCTGCCTGATCTAGGTTTATTTAAACCTGTGTTTCAGGCCAGGGTAGTTATAATTAGCTGTACTCCGCTATCTTCGTCCGAATGAAAAAAAAATAAAAAAATATTCCTTCCCTATTTAAATCGGATTACGTTAACAATTTCAAGGGTTTTATTTTTTTGCATGGAACCCTAATTCTTTTTCTAAAGTAGCCTTAGTTAACTCCCTATAACATCAACAACATATCTGCCTGTAAAAGTCCCGTCAAAACACACAGCCGTTTCGGAGATTAGCCGGAACAGACAGAGAGAAAAAATAAAAAACTTTTTTATTTTAAGTACCGTATATACTTTCGTTATTATGCATTCAGTAAAAAGCTGTTATTTTGAAATTACAGACAGACATTTTATTTATCTGTAAACATAGATTAAACACTTTTTGACCCCAGTTTTATTGTGTCTATTTAAATCATTAAAAACCTTTTTAAAACTTTCAGATGCGATATTTCTACGGTCTTCCATCCGTCCTAATGGGAGGCTTATCACTGATAACCGCAGTAGCCGTGGTAATGATGCCTGATACCGCTGAGGAGGTTCTGCCTGACACAGTCAGAGAGGCAGAGGTTCTTGGTACTAGAGATACAAATGATAAGGATAGTAGGTACAAGCACTAGGTTGTGAGATGTTGAATTGTTTAATGTATTAAATTAAAGACTTTTTTTTTACTATTACTGTAATTAGAAAAAACAACAATTAATATAATTATGTATAATTACAAACAGGGACCTGAAATAGTCGAAATAGTTGCGAAACATACAAAAAGTTTTTGCAAAAAAAACCGACTTCCAACAAAACACAAAAGAATCTATAACTTTACTTTCGGGAGTCGGTGACTTTGACTTTTTTGCCACCGACTTCCGAAAGTAAAACTAAAAAGTAGTAAACTTAGTAGTAAGTACTAATAAGTACTTAAAACTTTTTAGTGTTTTTTTGGAAGTCTTGCGAAAAGTTTTTTTATTTCACCCGTTTAAGTTGTAGTGTACCACACAAATTCTTGTCATGAATCAATTTTACATTGTAACTAGAAGTTATTAAGAGCCATCATATCAACATAGGCCAAGAAGAAGAAAAACACTACTGAACCGATTTTGATAAAATTTATATACGGCTAATCGGTAAGCATATCCTTTCATATAATATTTTTTTTTTTTTTCAAATCGGTTCATAATTGACGGAGTTATGAGGTAACACATAAAAAACCGAATTGAGAACCTCCTCCTTTTTTTGAAGTCGGTTAAAAACTTATCAAATTGTGAATTTAATAACTCATTACAACGCGATACAAATAAAACGTAAACGAAACATCGTAAACGTCCTTATTTTGCAATAGTTAACCCTTGCTCTGTGATGCCCAAGATATAACCTGTCGATGTAAAACCTTTTTTAGCAATAAAGTTTTATTATTCAAAATATCTGTTTGGTCCTACCTGATTCGATTTGACAGCTATGACGTCACAATGTGACGCAGAGTCATTCTTAGTTGAATCGCATTGTATTATCCGTACCTTTGCCTAAAGAATCACACACACACATCACAGACTCACAAAGACAAAGACTGTGACAAAGATATTAAGATAATATACTGTAGCTGATAGCATCGTAATATTTTGATGTGAATCTAATTGTTATTAATTCTGGGTTAATTTTTCATGCAGAAAATATTCATTATGCATTTCGTATATCTGTATACGAAATGTTTCTAATGTAATTCTGACAATTTAGGCTTTAGCAATAACTTATTGTGTTTGTTTTTTTATCTATTTTTGTTTTATGGGTCGCGGACCAGAAATATTTCAGTTTTTTTTTCTTATTCCTCATTATGAGATATTAGGTATTGGTCGATCGTTTTATGTAGTTTAGTTGCCTCAATACAGAGCTACGAAACAGTCGTGTCATTTTATTCAAAATTAGCAAAAATACCCCAAAACTCACAATCAACCTTACGTCGTCACCATATGGTCGCAAATCGAGCCGCATATTATTAGTACCCGGCACACCTGTGGGTCATTAGTGAATCGGTAGCCGAGCGAGTTGAGAACAAAAGGCCGCATTCCAGAGATAAGAAGACGACTTGTTTACGCAAAATTGTGAAGTTTTTATATGAACTTAGATTTATACACAAGTGTGGTTGACTATTCATAGCACAAGTTTAGTGACATTACGTACATTATAGAACGTTATAATGGCTACGTCAACTTCCGAACAACAAAAATATTTGAATACACTGGAAGACGTGGCAAATTTAATACAAAAAACACAAGTGAACTTAAAGAAGTGTTCTAAAGTGAGACTTACAGACGGTTACATAAGGGCTAGATTGAAGTGCATTGAAGAGTATTGGTGTTCCTTTAAGCAAGCTCATGAGATGTTGACGCAATGTACTCCGAGAGACAAGCGTGGAGAAATCCCGTACTTTCTCAATGAAGACTTTTTCGTCGTTGAAGACCTGTACCTTTGCTTACAAGCAGACATGACAGACATGTTGAGCAAAATGCAGCAAACATCAATGGAAACTTCAAACACATCGTTACTTGGTGGTCAAGGGCAATGTTCGATCGTAAAACTGCCTCGGATTCAATTACCAACCTTTTCGGGAAAATACGAGGAGTGGCCTACATACCAGGACATGTTCATATCACTTGTACACAATAATACTTCAATCAGTGACGTTCAAAAACTACATTACCTAAAGTCTAGTGTTACCGGCGAAGCAGAAATAATATTACGGCACATTCAAGTTACGGATAGTAATTACAATCAAGCATGGCAATTGTTAAAAGACCGATACGGAAACAAACGTGTTATTGTGTTTTCTGTTTTGCAAAGACTATTTTATCAAAAGAAAATCACAAGTCAAACAGCTAACAGTGTGAAGACTTTATTAGATACTACAACAGAGTGCATAAATAACTTAAAAAACTTGAAAATTAACACCGATTCCTGGGATCCATTAATTATATTTCTGGTGATTCAGAAGTTGGACCAGGAATCACATAAAGAGTGGGAAACTTATGCTTATAAGGAAAGGTCAGAGGAGATACCTCCTTGGGCAGATTTAAAAAGATTTTTAGAATCAAAATTTAGAACTCTGGAAATGATACAACCCGTAACAAATAAAGACCGTACAGTCAAAGAGCGATCCTACCATGCCGTGTGTGCTGTTAAAGAAAAAAGCTGTGTACTTTGTAGTGAAAAGCATACCTTATGTCATTGCAAACAATTTATTAAAATGGACCTTACTCAACGTAACAACTATGTAAAAGAAAAACAGCTTTGTTTCAACTGCTTGCTTCCGGGTCACTCGGTTTATAAATGCAAGGTACCAGTTACTTGCCGCGTATGTAAAAGACGTCACCATTCCTTGCTCCACAAATCAGAGGCGTCGAAGGGTTCCACAGAATCAACACCTAACCAACCTATACAACCATCGACGTCTCAACAAGAAGACAACAAGGAGGCCATAACAAGTCTTCATATTGGTGTTGGAGCATCCGGAAGAGCATTATTAGCAACTGCACTAGTTAAAGCCAAAGGAGAAAATGGACATGTGACACTGTTAAGGGTTCTTGTAGATCAAGGCTCACAAGCGAGCTTCATAAGTGAAAAGGCAACTCAATTATTGAAGCTTCAAAGAAAATCAATTGAAGGCACTGTGACAGGTGTGGGTTCTATGCAGGCACCTATTAAACACGTGGTTCAGCTAAACATATTATCGAGAGGGAAACCAGAATTCAACATGCACGTCGAAGCTTACGTCATGACCAAGCAACTGACCACGAGAATACCACATCATACAATGACTGTTCACAACTGGCAGCACCTGGAGGGTCTCGATCTAGCTGATCCAGAGTACAACATACCAGGCCCGATAGATATGCTGCTCGGTGTGAAGGAATATGCACGAATAGTCGAACAAAGATTAGTTAAGGGTCCGCCAGGGTCTCCGTGTGCACAGAAAACAACCCTAGGATGGATATTGTTTGGAGAAATAAATACAACAAAAAACGAACATTCATTTCTTGTCATGCATCACCAAGTAGACGTTGAGAGCATGTTAAAGACTCTTTGGGAGATAGACACCACTACAAGGCGAAAAAATACAAAGGAAGAACAATTATGTGAAGACATTTATCACGAAACATACACAAGAAATGAACAAGGAAGATTTATAGTGAAACTACCGTTTAAAACAAATTGTATTCAATCAACCGAAGGAAATTCAAGAGATATAGCTAAAACAAGATTGATACATTTAGAGAGAAGGTTTAAAAATCAGCCTAAGTTAAAAGAAGAATATGAAAAGGTTATAGAAGACTACAAAAACTTAGGTCATATCGAAGAAGTACCTGAAAAGGAAATATATTCAAGAAAATCAGTATACTTACCCCATCACCCAGTCCTGCGTGAAGATAAAGAAACCACGAAAACCCGCATAGTTTTCGATGCATCCTGTAAGGGAACAAATGGTATATCATTAAATGATGAACTCTTACCTGGTCCAGTGCTCCAAGAAGACCTACGAAGCATAATCATGCGCTGGAGAATGCACGCCGTTTGTTTCGCTGCAGACATACAAAAAATGTACAGAATGGTCATGTTATACAAGGAGGATGCTGATTTTCAAAGAATACTGTGGAGAAATAATAGCAATGAAGAAATAAAAGATTTTAGATTACTTACCGTGACCTTTGGGACTACTTCCGCTCCTTATCTAGCAGTGAAGACCTTGATCCAACTTGCACACGAAGAACGAGTTAGCTACCCAGTGGCTGCTGACATTACATTGTCAGATTTCTATGTCGATGACGTCATGTCGGGTTGTGACACTGTGGAAGAAGCCATAGAAGCTAGCAATCAACTCAGAGCTATGTTAAGCAAGGGAGGTTTTGAGTTGAAGAAGTGGTCATCAAACAACATCGAATTGATGAAGTCGATGGATCCAAGCAACATTTCTTCAAGCATACAACTTGACATAAACCTAGATGGTAATGTGAAGGCGTTAGGTATCACCTGGAATCTTGGCACTGATCAATTTCTCTACAAAATCAGTCTCTCTTCACCCCCATCTACCATCACAAAGAGAAATATTTTGTCTGATGTACAAAAACTTTACGATCCATTAGGATGGATATCGCCAAGCATTGTGCTCGCAAAGATGCTCATTCAAAAACTATGGTTAGTTGGCACACAATGGGATCAACCATTATCAGAAGAATTAACCGCAGATTGGTTGAAGATAAGAAATGATTTCGAGAATGTCAACCACATTTCTCTAAACAGGTGGTTACACTCGTATAGCAGCAATATAAAAGCAATACAATTGCATGGATTCAGCGATGCTTCAACTCGAGCCTATGCAGCAGTTGTATACTGCAGAGTAAAACAACAGGATGGTACTGTGTACACAAGTCTAATTGCATCAAGAACCAAAGTTGCTCCATTGAAAACAGTATCACCACCTCGGCTTGAGCTGTGTGGAGCTCTTTTGTTATCAAGGCTTCTAAAACAAGTCGCATTAGCCATGAAAATTCCATATAACCAAACCTACTGCTGGACAGACTCAACGATAGTACTGGCGTGGCTTCATGGTGAACCTCAAAACTGGAAGACCTTTGTTGCTAATCGTGTGGTGGAAATCAAAGACAATACAAACAACATACAGTGGCATCATGTCTTGTCACAAGAAAATCCTGCTGACATAGCATCCAGAGGAATGCTCCTAACAGATCTGAAAAGGGAGAAGATGTGGTGGAATGGGCCAGAATGGCTATCAGAAAAGGAAGTTTATTTGAGAAGATCAGAAAATACAGAGACAGATTTAGAGTTAAAAGTTACCTGTTGCACCATAACAAGTAAAACCCAAGAAAATGAAGAAAAACCAATTTGGGAAAGATTTTCAAATCTGACTAGAATGAAGAGAGTACTTGCTTATTGTCGAAGATTATTAAACAATAAAAACAAAGAGAAGTATTTAACTACAAATGAAATGAGCATAATTTTGCAAAGGTGCATAATATACTATCAGCAATTAATTTACGAAAAGGATATAGAATCCATTAAGAAAAATGGTAGGGTGAGAAAATCAAGTTCACTAATTAGCTTGACACCATTTTTAGATAAAAACAACTTGCTGAGAGTTGGAGGTCGTTTACAAAACGCTAACTTGCCAGTTACAACCAAACATCCAATAGTAATACCGAGTAATCGACATATCACTACATTGTTGATTAACGACGCACACAAACAAACCTTTCATGGTGGTATACAAGTTATGATGACATACATAAGAAGTAAATACTGGATAATTCACTTAAAATCAGCTGTAAGAAAATGCATAAGAAGTTGCAAGGTTTGCATTGTAAATAAAGGCAAGACAAACAACCAGTTAATGGGTGAATTGCCAGCTGTAAGGGTGAGTCCACAGAGGGCCTTTCTAAACAGCGGAGTTGACTTTGCAGGTCCAGTATTAATAAGAACATCGAAAGGGCGAGGCCATCATGCTACTAAAGGGTACATCTGTTTATTTGTATGCATGTCTACACGTGCTATACACCTGGAAGCCGTAACAGAGTTAACTTCTCAAGCATTCCTGGCTGCATTTCGGAGATTCGTCGCACGTCGAGGTCGATGTCTTCATCTGTTCAGCGACAACGGCACCAATTTCGTTGGTGCTGCAAAGGAGCTCAAAGACCTTTTCAAAGCAGGTGAAAATAGCACTTATAAAGAAATTTCCGAACACTTGGCAACCGATGGGACAACGTGGCATTTTATCCCGCCGCGAATGCCAAATTGTGGAGGCCTCTGGGAAGCTGGAGTGCAAGCTGCAAAAAGACATCTAGCAAGAGTTAGCAAAGACACAAAACTTACCTATGAAGAGATGGCAACATTGCTAACACAAGTAGAAGCTTGTCTCAACTCCCGCCCATTATGCCAGCTGGACAATACTGTTGAGACGATGTCACCACTCACACCTGGGCACTTTTTAATAGGTGAGCCCTTACTCAGTGTTCCTGATTATGATTATGAAAATTCTAAGATCAGCCTATTAACGAGATGGCAGTTAGTACAGCGAATGGTACAAGACTTCTGGCGAAGATGGCATTCAGAATACTTAAACACTCTGCAACAACGGACCAAGTGGCAATCAGCTATCCAGTCACCTACCGTGGGAGACATTGTGGTCATCAAGGAGGATGGTCTGCCTCCTACGAAATGGCTCCTGGGAAAAATTATAATGCTGCATCCTGGAAAAGACAATTTAGTGAGAGTAGTTACAGTGCAGTGTAAAGGACAAAGTGAATTAAAAAGACCTTTATCTAAGTTAATATTCCTGCCTAAAGAAGCTTAATTAATTGTTAGTTACTTAATTGAAACAAATTTAGTTTATATACTTCCTTATTTTTATGTAAACTACTTACCTTACGAATCTAAGTCTGCATGATATTACATATGATTGTTCATTACATTATTAACAGTAGGGACTTAGGTGTAAAATAAACTAAGTATCTACATAAACTACCTAATCACTACTGAGATAATTACGTAGGTACATATACTTACCATTCGAAGATTTAAGTTGCTAAACTGCATTACAATAATAATGATGTACTTACCTTCCCACCTGCATGCTATTAGTTAAAACTATGTATACTTACAACTGGTAACTAATGTTATTGTGAAACAAATAGGTTCCTACTTACATTAATGAGTCATACATAATAATTGGTACTTTACTATTAGAATGTGTAGTAACCAGACATGTAGGCACTTATTTACTATTTGAAAACCTGTTATTTATTTTTACAGTCCACAGTACAGTACAGTACAGTACTTTATGATTTTGTTAAATTTACTTTGAAAATTTGTTGTTTAGAAACAATACGTTAGTTAGTAAGCCCAATTAATTGTATTTGTAAAAGGACTAGGGTCCTTTTGGTGGGCGGTATGGTCGATCGTTTTATGTAGTTTAGTTGCCTCAATACAGAGCTACGAAACAGTCGTGTCATTTTATTCAAAATTAGCAAAAATACCCCAAAACTCACAATCAACCTTACGTCGTCACCAGGTATATATATTATGAGCGTTGCTAAATAATAACAGCCACTCGGGTCGATCTTTAGGAGGTTGTTCTGTGGATGGTTGGCCACCCATTACATACTGAGTGTCCTCCGTGCCTCGGAAAGAACGAAGCCGTTGGCCCCGGCTGTCGTTGGTAGACCTTTGACAGTCGTTACAGGTAGTCGGTGGTCAGAAACTCGTCTTACCAAAGGTATTACCTACTACTACTAATAGTACTTCAGTACTAACTGGGTTCTCTTATAAAGGTCAAATAGGCAGTCGCTCCATGTAAAATACTAGAATCTGCATCCGGTTAGACTGGAAGCCGACCCCAACATAGTTGAGAAAAAGCTAGGCAGATGGTGATGTTAAGCAAAATCAGCCTATAATGTTCCCACTGCTGGTACACACGGCTTCCTCTCTAGAGGGAATGGGCTATAATCCACCACGCGGGCCCAGTGCGGTTTGGTAGATGTCACATGTTTTCGAATTTTTGGTTCTAGGACATGCCGGTTTCCTCACAATGTTTTCCTTCACCGTTTTAAATTTTGAGAGCAGTGTTGATGAAATAAATCACACAAAGTAATGCGCCTGCCTGGGTTCGAACATACGACTTACTGTTCGTCAGTCGGGGCCGCCACCATTGGGCCACCGCTGCCCTCGATGATGTTAAATACCACTTTAATTGTTTTGCAGTCAGTCTAGATTTAATTTTAATGAGGGAAGCAAAAAAAATTACGTCCATATTACAGATAAATACTAAATACGTCATGACGACCTAGTCAACACATTTACACTGATCACAGACACTGGAAATCAGTGTGAACATAATAATATACAATGTAGGTTAACAGGTTTTATTTTTATTTATACGTTCTAATTACACTATGCCGTCGCAGCAAATTATCTTGACCACAATATTGTATTTACCGTAATTTATAAATAAAGCATTTAAATTAAACTTTATCGTCTTGGAATAAGGTCGTGTACAGTGTTATTAATGTGAATTTGATACGTAAATGCATGTTTGCAGCCATGCGCTTATTTCGCCTTGAAGCGAAATTGTCACCATTGCATCAAAGAACGTTTGACTGAAAGTTTAAACTATCTGTTACGTGTTTATTAGACAGTGCTTGAAAAAATATTGGTAAGTAAATAAATCTTTTCAAATTAAATTAACATGGTACCTTTCTTTTGAAACCATTTTAAATCAATAAAAAATAATAACGATTAAAAAACTTAACTTACGCCTCTCAATACGTTTTCAGAAATGATAGAAGATAGAGAAGAATTTATAGAGACGAGAACCAAACCAAATGAAGAAACCAAAGATGATGTAGTTCTAGAGAAGATTCTATCAAAATTCCGGCCGCTAGGTCCATATTACTTGCGCTTAATGCCCTTCCTGATATTTGTGTGTATAAGCAACGCATTTTATTGCATGAACTACGTTTTTGCAGTGGTTATTGTGGATTACAGGTGAGCTAGTTATTTATTTCATTATTGCGCTTGCCTAGGATGGTCTGTGGATGGATGACCACTCATTACATACCGAGTTTCCTCCGTGCCTCGGAAAGCACGTGAAGCCGTTGATCCCGGCTATCAACTGTAGATCTTTGATAGACATTACAGTTAGGCACTGGCCCGAAAGTCTGCCAACCAGTCTTACCAATGGGTATCGTATAACCCATTACTAACTGGGTTGTGGAGGTCAGATTAGCAGTCGCTCCCTGTAAAATACTGTTATTCAGATGCATCTAATTAGATTAGAAGCCGACCTCAACGTAGTTGGGCAAAGGCTAGGCAACTGATGATTTGGTACTTAACTCCTAATCCTAACTAGTATTATAAATGCAAAAGTAAGTTTTTTTGTTTGTTATCTTTTCACGCCTAAACCACTGAACCGATATCACCGTTAATTTATCCGTGCCTTTTTCAAATTATACGTTTTCTAAGCTACTTTCTTTATTACAACATCTACAGATACCAAATTCTTCTTGGTCTTAGCGAGTCGATAGGAATAATTATACATTATGTCTGCCAAGAACTGAGCCACTAGTTATTATTCTATTGTATATATATTTACCAGCTGTACCTACAGGTGACTGTCACTGTGCTTATAAATGAGCTGTTCAGTACTTATACAGCTTGATGGAAAGAATCCTGAACTGTTCTGGCGAAGGCGATTTTGATCCCGTGCAGAGCTTATAACTGTGCGTTGTTTTTACCGATTTTACGGTCATATATTCATCGCTATTTTTTCCCTGTAATAGTGACTTTCACATTTTATATTAAAACACCCATTCCAGGTTTCTTTTCTTATCTTTTTTATGTTTAATGGGCCTAGTCTTGACCTCAATCTAGTCCTGAGGACAGAGATGAGGTCGACGATGGAACGAGCTAACCCAAAAGAAGCCTATTAACATACAGTAAGTAACAAAAACCCTGTTGTTCCTTCTACCTACGTTTTAAGAATCGGTATACACACGTAATAAAGGAAGTCATTTATAAAAAACTGTCAACAAAAAAAATTAAAAAAAAAAATTAATTATTAATATTTGTAAGGTTTAACTGATTTCTAGGCATCTTCTGTCGCGTCAAAGGAAGCCGCCGAGCTCGGCTATTTAGCGAAATAAAGATGTACTTGTAAAATCAGATACTCGAAACATTTTTTTGAATGTGTCGATTTTAATAGTTATTTGATTTTGGCCTCTCGACTGGCCAATGCTTAATTTTTTTTAATTATAACTTCATCAATGTTGTGCTTGTAGGTAAATGTATACGTCCCTAACAGGAACAACAGGGTTTTTGTTACTTACTGTAGATTGGAGTCATATGAACTTGGGAACACCGACGAAGCTAGGGAATTCCACTCCTTGGCTGTGCGCATAAACGATGTAAATCCGTTATCTTTTCACTCCATTTACATTACAATACAAAAAAAAAGCGAATTGCGCCAAAGTATTTTAATTTAATTAGTTATCAGTAGACTTCCATACATAAGTATGATTGTGGTGTTTTCCGATGTTTATCAAGACTTTCACTTGAAACCAAAGAGGATTGATATGTATAAGAAATAAAGTCATTATATCATATCACGCTGAATTTCACAAGACTATGCAGAGATATTTATAGCACCCTCATTTCCCATGGTACAACATAACACCGGACGGCTACTGTGAAATTCTTGATAAAAAATGTAGTAACACTTCTAATCTACCCTAAGACTTCATGATCACTAGACTAGACTAGACCAACGAAGTATTAAATTAAATCAAATCTCAAACGTATCTTCATATTCATTACTATGTAACTAGATACGTTATTTAAAAACTACAAATAGATCTAAAATAGTAACAAAAATATGCACAAGTATCTATCAAAATTGGAAAAGAATAACAGAACGTCAAAAAATTCGTCCAAAAAAATCGCTATCAACAGGAAAAGTGCCCAGAAGACTGGTAGCATTACCACGTGTAATGGCAATGCTCATTCTTTGGCCAAAAAAAAGGCCAGCCCTCTGGTCACAGTCACGGTCAGGCTTGTCAATATCCCGTAATACTAGCTGGGCACTCGGACCCCGGCAATCACGACTGAAAATATCTATATATTTAAAACAAAGGCTATTAAGGGACATATTAGGCAAATGTACAAAAAATCTTGCAGTTTCTTAAAAAAAAAACTAAATTTCCAGATGTAAATACCCGGAATGTGGGAACAGCACATCGTGGTCACAATCAGCTTTAAACCTGACTCAAGACACGTGTCTCATGTACCAGCTCACAGAATACAATGGCACGTGTTCAGTGGATAGCTACAATGTGTCAAACGTTGAGAAATGTCAAGAGTGGGTCTATGAAGAACCGCTGAGCTTTGTGGCTGAAGTAAGTATATGAATTGTGTAGTCAGAAACCTGAACAGATGATCGGTATACCCCTTGGTAGAGTGTGGTGTTACCCACTAACATACAGGGTAGAAGTGCCATCGACGCACAAACTGTATATCATTCTGTAAATCAGCTGTTCCAGTCATTTTGACCGTGTAGGTATTGGATTCTCGTAGTAAACAGCATCCAAAACCTTTTTGTTTTTAATTACCAGAAAAAATATTTCTATGTGGAATGCTGTACTGAACACGTGGTAATCGTTTGTGTGTCGTGTCTGGACCTTAAATAGACTATGACCTCTGAGTTTGTTTCGGCTACAACACCGGCCCCACCTAGTTTAAAAACAAAATACGTGTCAAACCTATTTTTGCAAAATAAACCTCATAATAAATCATTTAATTAATTTGAATCTGGTACGAACAAACAGCAAACGCAATTTCTATGTACCAATTTGACCGGACCCTAAAACACTCGCAGGTATTCAACTCCATCCGATGAGACTGGGAACCGAACCTTATAATAATTTTGAGAGGGTCGGCAGAAGGCTAGGACTTGACTTTATATCGTATAAATTATCCTGGATAGTATTAGAATTTTCAAAAGTCCAAGCTACAAAATGTATACGACATTACAGAAGTTTATGTTTACAATACAATTATTTCAGTTCCAACTAGGATGTCAAGACTGGAAGCGAGCGTTGATTGGGACAGTCCACAGCTTCGGATACATGATTGGGCTTCTACTATTAGGACCAATTTCTGATAAGTAAGTTCATTATTTTCAACTCGTTCTTCTGTCTCTAGAGACCTTTTTGATTAAAATCAAAATAATATTCGTACGGTGACGTCTATAACATTTTGCCAAGTAATGTGATAGAATCCATTACAAAGAAAACAAGGGCTCAGCCATGAAAATATTGCCTCAAATTCCAGAATAGGTCGGAAGAAGCTGATTGTGTTCACAGGAGTGACTGGTGCCGTCATGGGGCTCGCCAGAAGTGTGGCAGTGTCCTACTGGGCTTATGTGGCGTTTGAACTCGTGGAGGCTTTGCTTGGAGATACTTACTCACCCAATTATATGTTAGGTAAGACCGTCAATAATTATTGTATGTTTTGGTGATATCATATCAGATAATATCAAAGTGTTACACATCCTTTTTCACAGGACATTGAAGGAAATTCCTATTCTACTCCTGTCCTATTTCTATCATTGGAACCTTAAAAATTAAGATGTATTTCTAACGCCATTTAAAAAAGTCCAATTGTTGAGTTTCACCCTACGCTTTACGCCTTATAATCCTATGACTCAACTACTGCAGCAATGGAAAAAACTTATTATTAATTTCATTTTCAACTTTTACAGGTGTAGAAATGGTGGCTAAAGAAAACCGAGCCCTCTTCGCGCCATTAATGATTGGGGCCATGTCTGTTGGAGGAATGATGATGGCTCTAGTCGCCTGGCTGATCCCTTACTGGAGACACTTCTTAAGGGTCATCTACGCACCAGCCCTGATCTTCATCCTCTACGCTTTCTTCCTTGACGAATCTGTTCGATGGCTTCTCATAAAAGGAAGAAAAAAAGAAGCGAAAAATATCCTGCGCAAAGCTGCGAAGATCAGCAATGTTTACGTCGAAGAATCAACGCTGGATAAAATCGAATGCAAAAAAGCAGACGCTAGTGTCAATTTGATCTCACTTTTGAAAATGACTATCACTTCAAAAACATTATTGGTAAGGTTTTTGGCCTGTGCCTGTGCTTGGATTACGGCAACTTTTAACAAATACGGTTTGTTAATAAACTCAGTGTCTTTAGAAGGGAACAAGTACATGAACTATGCGTTGACGTCATTTGCTGATCTACCTGCCAGTATGCTGCTAGTGTTTATCTTGATCAAGTTCAAGAGGAAAAAGCCGTTAATATTTTCTTTTCTGATGACTGGCTCGTTTTGTGTTATCCAGTCTTTTGTACCTAAAGGTGAGTTATCTATTATGTTTCTTAGAACTGCATTTAGGTTCATTGACAAAAATATGCTTTCAAAAATTCGACTAGTGTGTTTTGCACAATTTTTTTAACATTACATCAATCAATCAGGATAATTAAACATGCAGCAGTCCACTGCTGGACATAGGATACTACAATCACTCGCTATTCAACTCGATCCTCAGCAACTCTCAAGCACATGCCTCCAGCCACCTTGCGAAATTCATCACTTCTCATAGCTCCATAGCTTGCTGATGCATCGCAGTATCCATACGAGAACACGTCTACCCCAACAATCATCATTTCTAAGGCTACTATCCAATTGCCACTTCAACTTACTTATTCTGATTGTTCTTCGTTTGGTACTTTAACCAATCTGAGGAGCTCGTGGCTAAATAATACCAGCCGCACGTGTCGATCTTCAAGGTTAAGCCGTGCTTGTCGAGATTGGTCCGTGGATGTGTGGCCATACAAACCAAGTTTCCTCCGTGCCTCGTAAAGTACGTTAAGCCGTTGCTCCCGGCTGTCATTTGTAGATCTTTAGCAGTCGTTACAGGTTGTCAGTGGCCCGAAAGTCTGACAACCAGTCTTACCAAGGATATAGTATTACCCAGTACTAACTGGGTTGTGGAGGTCAGATAGGCATTCGAATGCATGCATGTAAATTACCGGTATTGAGATGCAACCGGTTAGACTGGAAGCCGACCCCAACATAGTTTGGGAAAATGCTAGGTAGATGATGGTACTTATCCAATATTTTGATCTTCCAGGATACCCTATGATATCGACATCACTGTTCTTCGCTGGCAAGTTCATGTCGGCCCTATCTTCGGGCACAGTGTACCTGTACACCACAGAACTATTCCCCACCTACACACGGAACACCATGCATGCGTTGTGCTCTTCTATTGGAAGGATTGGGTCTATACTTGCACCGCAAACCACTTTGTTGGTGAGTTTATTTTACCACTTAACATTCATCTTCATATGAATAGTCTAATACTGTTAGTTAAGAAACTGGGAATATGTTGGACCACTAATGACGAGTATCACATGTCATGGTGACAAAATAGGTTTGAAATAACGTACTATACTAGGCTAGGTCAAGGTCAACTAGTCACCTCTAACGTGCGACCTACTCCAGAACCTTCGACTAGATTTTCCGAAAATAGGAATAGGAATAATTTATTTTTTTACAAAAGTGTACATTTAGGTGCAGTAGTGTTATTTCTAAACAATTGTATAATTAGTGCTTATAAGTAAAAAAAGAAAATAAAAGAAGAAAAGGATATAAATAAAATACTTTTAAAAAACAAGCTTTTATTAAACTGAAAAGAAGAAAATTAAGTTGATCTATCGACATTGAACGCATTATACAACGTTTCGTGTCTGTACTATTAACCGTTAAAGAGTTCTTCTAGTGAGGAGATAGTCCTGGGGGCAGGATGACGTCATATCTGTCATGAAAATTTATTGTCACCAGAACCAAACGTGTGTGCAAAATTTCAACTTAATCGGTTGGGGGAAACTGGTTTGAAATTCAATTGCAAGATTTGACTAATACGTACTAACAAGGCATGTTAAATTAAAGCTCATAAATGCTTATTAGTCTCATCTAATAAACATTCAGCAAACTGTAAGCCCTAGATGCCAGAAATGAATACGTCTAGCTACTACGGTTTACCTAAACGTCGTAATTCATTCGTTTTAAGCCTTAACTTAACTGTAACTACTTAATTTCCAGATCCGATACTGGTCAGGATTCCCATCCCTGATCATCGGAGCCCTATCACTGACGACAGCGCTCATAGTGATGATGTTGCCTGATACGGCAGAAGATGTGCTGCCCGATACGATACAGCAAGCGGAGGCACTTGGCTCTAAGCGTATTAGTCCTAAGGATAGAACCGCGTCCAAATCTTTGCTATAAGTAGTTTAAAGGATTGGTGTGGTGTAAACGATCTCTTTTCTTCCTAAGGTAGCTATGACTGTTCATTTTTGTTTCATTCCATGTTCACACTAACAAAATTATGTACGCACGGCGACAAGACCAGTTTATATGGATCACTCATTGTACAGGAAATCTGTACAAAGCAAGGCCACGTGGAAATGTATAGCTTGATGTGTTGCCGTGTGGACATAGGAACGAACGTTCATACAGGCTCCTGTAATTTCATTTTTCGCTTATTCGGTTGGCGAGTGGAAGATTCTGAGTGCCGAATGGTCGGGACGAGTAACCACTCGGCCCAAGCATTCGACTAATGAATTCATTTTTGATTCATTTTGTGTTCCGACGCGACGTTTCACTTCGATTGAAGAGTGAAGTGTCTCATATCGATTTAAGGATTATGCAGAGTTTTACACTAGGTGCCAGTACCTATACGTGTGTTTTTGTAGTTGTGTAACTTATAATGTTAGTAATTAAATGATCTATCTAATGTAATAAAATGCCGTTTTAATAATAACTAGATAACGTAAGCTGTCAGCAAGCTACCCCAGGTAGGCGAGACTAAAATTTAAATTGAATTTTATTTAAATTCTTAATAATCTAAGAACATGTTGATGGATGGAGAAGGAGAGGAAGGCCAAAGAAGATATGGATGGATTGTGTGAGCAATTATATTTTATTTTATTTATTAGGGACATATAACAATTACATGCTACAGAAAATACAAAAAAAAAATCCTTAAAAGCTAAAGATCACAAACAAAAGAAAAAAAAAGAAAGAAAGAGAGAAAGATGTAAATGATGCCGTAACCACCGTAACGTCTGACAGGGGAGATTGGAAGAATAAAACTTGTTGCGCCGACCCCCAATAACAACATTAAAAAGCTAAAAAGTAGGTAATAAATAGATCACAATTTAGACATGTCTACCTACTTTTGTGACGGTATACACCTATAAACCTTAGCATAAGCATAATCAGCCTATAATGTTCCCACTGCTGGGACACACGGCCTCCTATGAGAGAGAATGGGTTATAATCCACCACGCGGGCCCAGTGCGGGTTGGTAGATGTCACATGTCTTCGAATTTTTGGTTCTAGGACATGCTGGTTTCCAAACTGGAACGGGCCGGGGCTGCCTTCAAGCGGCTCTTGCCCAACCTGAGGGGTGCAAACGCCTCCTGCCGGAGGCTCTACGCGGGGGTCGTGCAGTCCATGGCCCTTTACGGGACCCCGGTGTGGGCGCGTTCCTTGAGGCTGCGAGCCGCCCACTACCTGAACGCGCCCCAAAAGGTGGTAGCCGTAAGGGTGGTCCGTGGGTAAAGCACGATCTCCGGCGAGGCGGCGAGCCTCCTTGCCGGATTGCCGCCATGGGATCTGGAGGCGATACTCCTCGCGCGCCTGCACGAGTGGCGCGCGGAGGCACTACGCCGGGGGGAAACTCCGGTGCCGCGGAAAATTGTCGCTCAGCGGACAGACCTCCGGCGCGATCTCATGGCGACATGGAGAGAGCGACTGTCGCAACCCCGTGCAGGGCACGCCATGATAGTAGCGATAAGTCCCCTCTTTGAGAAGTGGCTAGAGAGGCGCCACGGTGCCCTCACCTTCCGCCTGACGCAGGTCCTCACCGGACACGGTTGTTTCGGGAGGTACCTGCACCGAATCGGGCGGGAGGAAACGCCCGGGTGCTATCATTGTGACGATCGCCCGTAGGACACGGTAGAGCACACCGTGGTGGTCTGCTCCGCCGTGTTCTCGTAGCGGCGATTGGCGGCGGCGACCTCTCGCGTCCGGCCCTGGTTCAAGCCATGGTCCGGGGCGAGAGGGAATGGGAAGCCGTCACCTCTTTCTGTGAAGCAGTCATGCTAGTGAAGGAGGTGTCGGAACGTGAGAGGGAAATAACCTCACTTTCCAGTCGCCGCGGGAGACGCCCCGGGCGTTGGGGGCCACGTGGTGGCTCTCGGCCACCGTAGTCGCGGGCCTGTGGACGGTGAGTAATGGGCTAGCTCGCCGTCCGTCCGTCTTATGACGACAGGCCGTGTCGATGGCGCGTTCGCCTCAAAGAGATGTCAGCAAACAGGAGGGGCCCGCAAGGGCCGATGCCTGCCAGGGCTGCGGGACTGTTCGAAAGAGATACCGCGGCCCTGAAACACAAAGGGCAAAAGAAGGAACATGGATGGGTTTTAGTCAGTAAAAGTCTGACACTCCTTTCCGCTTCGCCCAGAGCGGGAGGAGTCATTTGATGATTTCCCATCCCAAAAAAAAATAAAAAAGGACATGCTGGTTTCCTCACGATGTTTTCTTTCACCGTTTTTGAGAGCAGTGGTGATGAAATAAATTACACAAAGTAATGTGCCTGCCTGGGTTCGAACTCACGACTTACTGTTAGTAAGTCGGGGCCACCACCACTGGGCCACCGCTGCTCTCTCCTAGAAACCTATAATTGGTTCGACACAAATATGCACCGTGATTTTTAGTCGTCTTATAACGGCAGCCCACTAACTTCATGTATGTATTATATTAAACATTTATAAAAATATAGGTATTTATGAGATTTGAATAATTTAAAAATAAAAATATTGTTCATTGCCATGACGCATGACGTAGTTGAAACACCCTGTTGCGAGCGATGATACTCGACTCGTGCGCTGCCGCTGGGTAGGTATGTTCTACCGTTTGACACGTAAACATCATTAACATTATCTTAATTAATGGTAAAATAGAAATAATCGCGTCTAGGGGTATTTTATGTCGGAAACATTGAGTGAATCACCTTTTTAAGACGACTAAAAGTCACGGTGTATAAGTCAGTCACTCGATAATATAAAATAAACAATGTTACTGAGTACATTTTATGAACTTGACAATGTGGTGACAGATCACAATGCTAATAATGAAAAAACGTGTACAGTCAATAAAATTTACTTAAGAAATTTATTTTATTATTTATTTATGTATTACAGCCATGTCCATTAGGGTTTCTTCTACGACAGAGACCACAACATATTTTTTTTTCGCAGTAAGTTGGCGCACAATACAGTTTTTGAACTGTTTCAATAGCTCTTTTTACCCGACTGAGGAGGGTAATGTGTTTGTCAGCCTTTATATATCATACTAGCTGTTGTCCGCTACTTCGTTCGCATGGCAATTTAGGTGTGTATGGGTGAGACTGCCTCGTTGGTCGAGTGGTCGCAAGTGCGACTACTAAGCATGAGGTCCTGGGGTCGATAGCCGGGTCGGGCAGTGTTAAAAAAAATGTTTATTTAAATTACATAAAGTTATAACGCACATGATTTGGAGATCACCTTTTAAGCAAGAAGATGCTTGTGTTAGGTGACTCCGCTCTTCCACTTAACATTAAACAATGTATGCAATTGAAAAAATACTATAAATAATAGTGTTATTGGGGTATTCCATCAGGAATTTCTCCGACCGATTCCAGACGACCCTCTCCCATTTACAGCAGTCATTTGATTCGTGGTCGTTGTACAGTTGGACGTGCACGTTGCACATAATATGGAGCTTTTCAACCCAGGAGGTTTTCACAGTGGCGACGTCATGGGACACGCGTTTCATCCGCCGGTGTGCCCCTTTTTTATTATAAAATGGCCCCTCATAATAACTGGCAGTGTCTGTTTAAAGTCGCCTTTTCAAATGACCCGTCCTCCCGCGCTGGGTGGAACGGAAGGGAGTGTCATCCATGTTCCTTCTTAGCGCTTTGTGTTCTAGAGCCGCAGTATCTCTTTCGAACAGTCCCGCAGCTCCGGCAGGCATCGTCCCTTGCTGAGGCGCGCGTGGAACACGAACGCGCTTTCGACACGGCCTGTCGTCATAAGACGGTTAGACGGCGAGCTAGCTAATTACTCATCGTCCACAAGGTCTAGTCGCTGCGAACAAAATGATGACGCCACCCTTCAGCACCTGGTTGCCGCGGATGTCCTGCAAGCTGCGATTCAACGCCTCTAATACATGCTTGTGTGACATTGTGCACTCGCACCAAACTACTTCCACTGCTGCAAAAGGACTCCCCCGTTTTTGGTGATATTGCATGTTGTCATTCATTAATTTATGATTACTTGGCTGTCGCTGAACCGATAGGCCACTTATACCCGTGACAAATCGTTTGAAATAGCCATTCTATTCTAATGCATGCTATGACAGTTGTCAGTTGTCAAACGGTAGCCAAGATTTGTCAAACAGTAGCCAAGAATATGGTTGTAATGCTCTATTGCTCATCCCCCTAAGTTAATAGTGTGATAATATATAGCCTATGTGTTATTCCAGACTATAATCTATCTCTGTTCCAAATTTCATCTAGATCCGTTCAGCCGTTCTGGCGTGACTGAGTAACAAATATGCTTCCAAACTTTCGCATTTATGATAGTAATATATATATATAATTAAGAAGTAAGATATATATATATATATACATATTATATATAGTAAGAAGTAAGATATCAATTAATAAAGATTTAAAGTTGAAAATGACAAATCTTACAAAAGTGAACAAATCAACAAGTCCGTGAAATCTTTCAAATTATTAAACGAAAAGCTGGAAGTAAAAACAGTAATTATAAAGACTAAAAAACCCGTCTTGAAAACAAAACACAAGCACATTTTGAAGCAGGCAGAACACATTCCATGATTTAATGGCCTACACTTATCAATATTTTAATCAGCACTTAACAGTGTTATTAAAAGAGGTAATTAAAATAAGAATAAGTACGTAAAATTTACATACATTTGTTTAAACAGCTGAAAAAACGCATGTTATTGAAGACAGTTACCGTTCGAACCACTTGATTTAAAGTGTTTATAACTAGAGGCTGTCTTTTTTCATTTGTAAAATTAATTTAAAATATCGGCATTTATCAGAAGGAGACGAAACAGAAAAAGAAACAGAAAGGCATCCCAAGACTATTACGAAAAGTATTAAGCGATCAGTTAACTTAATGACGTGACAACTACATAGAAATATGCCAAAAAAGTTCTTAAGCTATTTATAATGACTTAATTTTAGATCCAATAGGCATAGTGACAAAAACACAATGCTTCCCTAAACTGCAAGTGACCGATCTTTAATCATCAAGCTTCACCAGTCTGTGCCAGTGAAATCACGTCAAGCTGAACCGGACCCGCATATTATTTTGCTAACCGATAACGAAAACATCCTCGTCCTCTGTACAACATAGTACTCAACTTTAAAACAATGATATGAATTAGTACAACATTACTCGCGGCAAAAATAACATCTTTACTTGTCACTGAAGACATGAGAATTGTAAAAGAAGAAGAAAATGAAACAAAAGTTGATGGAAAAGATGTGACAGTTACAGTTGAAGATCCCCAGATACAGTGTAAAGAAAAAACAGAACGAATACCGGTACAACAAAGAAAAATGGAATCTTTTAAAAAAGATGTTGTTATAAATACAAAAGAAGAAGTGACGGATTTGGAGAGTGTGTTGCGTGAGTTAAAAATATATGGACGATATCATATAAAGTTTATGATGTTACTTGGAATGCTAGCTCTTGGTAGTTTCTGGCATAGTACAAATTATGTGTTTGCTGTTGAAAACGTTGATTATAGGTGAGTCTAATTTTATTTCTGTTTCTAATGAATTTCTAATGAATTAATTCTAATGAATACGGCTATCTGTTAGTTATTTACGAATTTATAGACCTATTTTTAACAAACGATTTTGAAACTCCACTGAAAATATTTGTATATTTTCGGCACTACCAAGGTAATATAGCCTTGTTTTTACCCGACTACGGCGAAGCCAAAAGGAAGGGTTTCGCAGTCTAAGTATTTACGTATGTTCCTCCGTAGCGCCTAAACTAATATCCGATTTTGATGAATAAGGTGTCAATCAATTCGTTATTATGACCCATGATAAGCTACATTTTAATCGACTCCAACAATAGGAGGAATCGATTTTACCTTGTAAACTTCGAATTTAATTAGAGCGTGCTTTCAGTAGTCAGGTTTTTAGTTGTAGTATATACCACACAAATTCTTGTTATTACAAAATGTGTTTTTATAAAACCTTGGAAGTCATTGTAGGATTTTCTTTGTTGGTGAATTGATAACAGAGGTTCTACTAGGCAAACATGACATCATCGATAACGATGACAGAAAACGCAAGAAGGTTGGGACTGACACTATCGAAGAGCTAATAAGTGTGCCAATACAGTTGGAAGTCATCATTCATCATACGCCTAGCCTTTTCCCAACTATCTTGGGGTCGGCTCGCTGTCTAACCGGATGAATACCAATATTTTACATGGAGTGACTGCTTATCTGACCAGTTGGAAGTCGTTGTGCAATAATGTTGTCGAAGCCCACAGGTTATTTATTTAATAGGTAGTTAACAGTCATAATTTAATCTTTCAGGTGTAAATTCCAAAACTGCGACTACACAGAGCTATCAACATTAAACTTGAATTCAAGTTTCGATTACAAATGTCACAAATATGCCCAGTATAATAACACCGGTCTATGTAAAGAAGATAATTTCGATGTATCAAATGCTTCTAAATGCGAAGAGTGGGTTTATGATAGAGCTGACAGTTTCATTGCCGAGGTAAGTGTACTTCTAGGTTGTATTGTGTGTCTCATAGGAATGCAACATTTCGTCATGTTCATACACAATGCCAAAACAGTAATTACATAAGTATCATAAGTAGTAAATCGGCCAGGAAAGCATTCAAAGTATGAAAAATATTGTTACGTTTCTTTGCAATTTGTGTATTTAGTTCAACGGAGCATTCGAACTTACAGAGTTGTGCTGACTACTTTAGTACTTATGATTTTGTTAATACATTTATGTTACAGTCGGGAATCATGTTTTGATCAACATACTAGCTGACACCATCATTCTCCTGCCCTTATGCCAATTTATTTGGGGTCGGCGCAGCGTGACTTCTTCTTCCATTCTTTTCTATTACTCGTCATCTTCTCATCATCCTTCATACACATTGCATCCATCGTTTCTTTAGTCTTCCTCTAATTTCATAACCATCCACATTCATACTCAAAACTTTCCTCGCGACGTTTTCAACAACATGTTCACTAACCTGGAAATTAAGGAAATTTGAATTTCGCGTGTACCCTTACCGCCCCCAAATCTATCTTTTATGGTTCGATAATATACGAAGAAAATTCGTAGCATCCTCATTTGATTAACCTCCATCATTGTTCTATGACCAATCCATTTGCATAGTTTGGTAATCATGCTATATTCGATCAAGGTCGTTGTTCATTAACCATTACAGCATAGCGCTATCAATGCCTAGTTTTTTGCCGCGGACAATAAACAGGCCTATTTCCTTTTAACCTTAATGAGACATGGGCCTTAAACACAACTGGCAAAATGTGGGAGTACTTAGGCACACCTCTGCCTAACCCTTCGGGGATTACAGGCGTGATGTTATCTTTGTGATTTTTTACTACCTTAGTGAGACTAAGATAGTTTTAGCGTCACTATTGTCATAGTAAAACAGTTCTATTTAGAACGATCACTACTGATAGACTTATCAGGCAGAGGACGTTTCCTCATCCGCGATCTAAACGGGAGGATCCTCCGATCCGAGTTATTTTTCTGGCAGGCTGATAACCAGCGGTTATTGTCGTGCTGTTCGACATTTACAACAATGGTTCTGCTTGAGGGTTGTAGGATGTTGCGTGACATAAAGTATTATGCGCAGTTTTTAGTATCGTTGTTGGTACAAATACACCAGAATTGGCATTCCTTAGGATATCTACTGTTAAATACCAGAAAACATAGTAGAAAGATGTTATAAGCAATCGTTTCACAACAATAACTGATGACTAAGAGAGCGGAGTTCGAAACACCATGCTGCGTTACAAAATGGGCATAGTGGACGTTGGCAAGAAGGCTGCTAGGGTGCTAGGCTAAAATAGGATTGGGCAGGTCACGTCAGCCGCATGCAGGATGGCCGCTGGGCAAAAGTCTCCACATGATGGATGCCGAGAAAATGGATGGCGTCGCCGAGGCCGGCCTAGGAACAGGTGGCGAGAAGATCTGTTTGTTTCCTTCCCACACTTGCACCGGGTATCATGGGAACTAGTGCGCCTTCCACGATCCCCGGCTAGTGCCGGCCCGAGTGTGCAGGCCTCCTCAAGTCCGCGGGAGAAGTGAGGTGTACTCCCCCGCGACGTCCAACAGGGGCGCGCGCGGAACACTACGCGCTACCACCTCGGGCCAGTTATAGTTATAGTTCCGCCGCCCCCCCAGCGGCGGACGTTGGATGATGCCACCATCACCCAACCCACGTGTCGGATTACGGCCTCCTTCTCACAGAGTGAAGACCTGTGTTCCAGCAGGGGAAACGTTAATAGCTGACAATGCTAACTAATGGTTATGACCTGAATGAAGGTCAAGGAAGGCCAGCCTTCTTACCACTATTCCTGTTAACAGTGATGTGGACGCATTTTTTGACGCTACATATATATAGTATATTATTATTGTAAGTTTGACATTATGTAGGTCACCTCACCCGTTATGTACCTACACCTCACCCGTCTACTCTAGATTAAGCTAAGTACATATATGGCTCCATTCTAGCAACTAGATATTATTTGCAAGCTCAGCGGTCTATATCCACCGGTTGAACCATGTACCTACGCATTGTAATTCTGAATAAAACTAGCCTCCAAATCGATAATACGTCTTCGTATTTTTATCGTCAGTCAAAATCCTGAGTAGTTTATTGTTAGAAAGGTTTCTCACTCTCTGAAACCAAGAGTAGTTATGTAAAGTTTCATTAAAATAAACTACTACCTATTTACCTTAGTAATGACTGACTATAACCTCCTTTACAGTTCAACCTTGGATGTGAGGACTGGAAGAGGACGCTCATTGGCACAATGCACAGCGTTGGATACATGATGGGGTTGTTCTTAGTCGGACCTCTATCAGACAAGTATTTTACCATCATCTTTTTAACTGTTACAATCTTTACTCGTTATTCTCGATTCTTGTCATACTAATCTTACAAAGGAGGTTTGGCTAAATAATAACAGCCACACGGGTCGATCTTCAGTTTAAGCCGCTATTGCCAAGGTCGGTCCGTGGATGGGTGACCACCCATAATATACCGAGTATCCTCCGTACCTCGGAAAGCATACGTTTGGCGTGTTTTCAGAACCTAGATTGAATAAATCAAACCACAGAACAAAATAATTAAATAATAACTAAGTTATTCATAACAACACATTGTTTGAGTAATATTGTTATAATGCTGCTCAAGTTACAGAATAACTCAATAGTTTACTGAAATTCTCATAATGTCCATTTTAGCGACTTACTAGGTATTATTAAAGATGCACAAGCAACTCAATTCATCTGTCTAAGTCTGCGGGTCTGCCGAACTACACTCGAGAGCAATGAATCCGGGTCACTTAAAGAATGTTAAAAATCTCGGAAACTAAAAATGATAGGTTAATGCAATAAATTGTATTTAATAGACAATGTAATACTCCTTAAATGAAAGTAAAAAAAATATGAGTCGCCATACATTTTATTAACACAAAATTACATAAAGAAAAAAACTGCTGATCTCTCCTTAAAACAAAAATAGGAAACATGAAATTTTTGAACTTTATTACGATTTTCTTGAAATTTAATACTTCGTATTGCCTCCTCGTGCTTCCATTACTGCGTTTACGCGGTTTGGCATGCTGTACACCAAGTTCCTTATACGATTTTGGGGAATATTCTCCCATTCCTCTTTGAGAGCAATTTTGAGCTCACGAAGCGTGATTGGGGGAGGGTTTCGTTGTTTTACGCATCTGCCTAGCTCGTCCCAAGCATGCTCGATCGGGTTGATATCCGGGCTGCGCGCTGGCCACTCCATACGAGTAATGTTCATCTCTTGAAGGTAGTCATTCACAATCCTACCTGTATGAGGTCGGGCATTGTCATGCATAAATATAGCATCCTCACCTAAATTGACCATAAATGGACCAACGTGATCATTGAGGATTTCTTCCACATATCTTACGCTAGTTAAAGAGCCGTTTTCTATGATCACCAGCTCTGTGCGACTTTCAGAAGAAATTCCGGCCCACACAAGTACAGACCCACCACCGTAGGCTACTTTTTCTTCGATGCATGCTTGCTTGAATCTTTCCCCTGGTCTTCGATACACTCTGTGTCTTCCATCGTGCTTGTAGAGCATACATTTTGATTCGTCGGAGAACATAACTTTTGACCAATCTTCAATACTTCAATTTACGTGGCTCTGGGCATATCTTAGTCTTGAAATACGATGCCCACGCTCCAGTTTAGGGCCGTTTGCAGGTCTAAGGGGTTTTAAGTTAGATTCAGCAAGCCGACGTCTTACTGTCCATGCACTTGGGTTACTTCCTCCGAGGCGTCGAAACTGATTTGTGAGTTCAGTTCCTGTGAGAAAGGATTTCGAAGCATGGTGTTCACCAAGTATCGGTCTTCTCGTGCTGTGGCACACCTGGTTCTGCCCGTTCCTGGTCTGCGTAGGTTAGAACCAGTTTCTTCGTAACGTCGGAGAACTCTTTGTACTGTTGACAGCGACACACCGACAGTCCTGGCTGTATCGCGCTGACTCCGGCCGGTTTCCAGCATTGTAAGTATTCTGGTGCATTCTTCAGGCGTAAGCGACATAATTTCAGCTTGAATAATGAATATAGAGCACTATCAACATGGTTTATGTACCCACATAAATGACAGATTACAAACAAAAGCAAAACCAAATGCTGTAATTTCGTAGTTCCATCTTCGAAAGTGGCCCTTTTTCAAATTTGATTTTTTTATGATATAACTTTACAATAACTAAGAAGTTTTAATACCTTCATTTAAGGAGTATTACATTGTCTATTAAATACAATTTATTGCATTAACCTAGCATTTTTAGTTTCCGAGATTTTTAGGATTCTTTAAGTGACCCGGATTCATTGCTCTCGAGTGTAGCTACCGTGCTAGTGCAAATCGCTGCTTTCGCAACTTTATTTCGAGGATTCATTTGTTTTTTTTCTAAGTAGGATTTGTGCTCCGCTTTTTACATGCACGCGCGCTTTCTCGTGCCAGGATAGGTGGGCTGTGTGTGTTAATCATGGTTCTGTCTCTTTCAACTCACTCGTCTCTTTTCGACACGGAACATGTTGTCATGACAAAAACAATGAGTGCCCGACATTTGTTTAAAAAGACAGTTAGGTAACATAAAAACGTTTAGGTTATTATATGTATAGTAACTAGTTGTAAGGGCTTGCAACTTCACGTCGTGATGGCTCTCGGCCACCGTAGGCGCGGGCCTGTGGACGGTGAGTAATGGGCTAGCTCGTCGTCCTCCCGTCGTATGACGACAGGCCGTGTCGACAGCGCGTTCGTGTTCCACGCGCGCCTCAAAGAGATGTTAGCAAACATGAGGGGCCCGCAAGGGCCTATGCCTACCAGGGCTGTGAGACTGTTCGAAAGAGATACCGCGGCCCTGGAACATAAAGGGCAAAAGAAGGAACATGGATGGTTTTTAGTCAGTAAAAGTCTGACACTCCCTTCCGCTCCGCCCAGAGCGGGAGGAGTCATTTGATGATTTCCCATCCGAAAAAAAAGGGCTTGCAACTTTATAGTATTTTAGGATTTTTTAATAGCGACCAGTTACTTGATTATGTAAGAATTAAAAAAAACTCATTAGTGTAAAATAACTTTACCTTCAAAAGCCGGTGGCAAGAAAGTCAATGTAACAAAAAGTCGGTTATTTTTTTGCAAAAATGTTTTTTTAAGTCTGTAGGTAGTTCGCGTGAGATAATGTTAACGTCCACGCAGGCGACGCTGCGGGCAATAGCTAACTTTTATAGCCTAAATGATGATGGCAGTTTATTCACACCAATATCATGCTTAGCATTATGTTATTTCGGGCTAGAACAAGTTGTTAAATATGACATTAAGTTTTTGGACAGTCATGCTCAATTATAATAATCACGAGCCTTTTAGCTAAGTTGATTCGGTTCCTGCTACAAAATATTCCATCGTTGACATAAGCAATTGTGCATAGTTTGAAGGGAGTTACAAGCACCTTTAATTCGGCAGTACCTATTTTTTGAACAACTGAGCCGAAGCAAAGCAATCACGACACATAATTCGGCTCATCCCAATCGGGAATCATCGTTCGGCCTTGCCAAACCGAACATGCTTAAACAGGGGTAGATTTTTCTTCTCCTTCTGACACCTCTCCAATTACTGAATGTTGACCATTTTTTTTTTCGGATGGGACGTCATCAAATGACCCCTCCCGCTCTGGGCGGAGCGGAAGAAAGTGTCAAAGTTGTACTGACTAAAACCTATCCATGTTCCTTCTTAGCCATATGTGTTCCAGGGCCGCGATACCTATTCGCAACAGTCCCGCTGTCCCGCAGCCCCGGCAGGCATGTTGGCCTTCAACCGGAATATTAATTTCTCCTTGTCTTTTGCGAGTTAGAACAGCATGCAAGAGTTGATACCCTTAATAATCATGTTCGATTCGGGAAGGTACGACTTGAGCTACTGCAAGCGGGTTTTCCTCGAATTTAAATGTACGCACGGCGACCAATCAAGCCATACAAAACCAGTTTATGCGGATCTCTCATCGTACGGGTAATCTATTTAAAGCGAGGCCATGTTATCCTGGAAATGTATAGCTGGATGTGACCATCTGACGGTGCCGAATCAAGTCGACCCATCGCTCATATATTTTTATTTTTTTTTCGGATGGGAAATCATCAAATGACTCCTCCCGCTCTGGGCGGAGCGGAAGGGATTGTCAGACTTTTACTGACTAAAAACCACCCATGTTCCTTCTTTTGCAGGCCATGTTCCAGGGCCGCGGTATCTCTTTCGAACAGTCCCGCAGCCCTGGCAGGCATCGGCCCTTGCGGGCCCCTCATATTTGCTGACATCTCTTTGAGGCGCGCGTGGAACACGATCGCGCCGTCGACACGGCCTGTCGTCATACGACGGACGGACGGCGAGCTAGCCCATTACTCACCGCCCACAGGCCCGCGCCTACGGTGGCCGAGAGCCATCACGACGTGGCCCCCGACGCCCGGTGCTTCTCCCGCGGCGGCTGGGACGTGAGGTTCTCTCGTCACGTTCCGCCACCTCCTTCGTTAGCATGACTGCTTCGCAGAAGGAGGTATCGGCTTCCCATTCCCTCTCGCCCCGGACCATGGCTTGAACCAGGGCCGGACGCGAGAGGTCGCCGCCGCCAATCGCCGCTACGAGGACACGGCGGTGCTCCGCCCAAGCGGAGCAGACCTCCACGGTGTGCTCCACCGTGTCCTCCGGGCATCGCTCATCCATCACTCGTTATTTTCGAAATTATAAGCTCACTTCATACTATCCTTTAATAATTGCTTTACGTCAGATTTTGCATCACAAAATTTTTTTCGCAGTGCCATAAGGTTTATATTAGCTAAAGGTACAAAAACTGAAAGTACTGTAAAGGGTTTTTTCTTCCAGATTTGGCAGAAAATCTGTAGTAATATTCACGGCGGTCGCTTGCGCTGTGATAGGCTTGTGTAAGAGCTTGGTCTACTCCTATTGGCTGTATGTCGCTCTTGAAACCATGGAGCCTTTACTCGGAGACTGCTATTCTGCTACCTTCACTTTAGGTAATCAATCATTAAACATTTTAGCTTTGCTATAGTTTCCAGTGTCTTAAATGCCGTTGTTCATCTATTTATAGTCAAGACCTAGACACCCGGTATTTACTCTCAAAGCATTTCACATTTCTATGCTATTTTTAACATAAGCTTTTACAAATCCAGTACATTTTTGACGTTTCATTTATGTTTTCGATAAACTGTTCATCAGTTTTATCGCTAATGGAATGTTATTTTGTCTAGGTCCTAATCACTAAAACACATGGTCACGTTCCCAAATACTTTCACACGAAAAAAAAGTACATTAACAATATGAAAAAGCTTTCAGGATTTTATACAAAGTTTAAAAAAACCCCGGCCGATCCGACTCGAGGTATTATTAAGTATCATTATTCGATTTTATGTACGTAATCCTTTTTAACAAGTTTAAAAAAATACCCCGGTAAAAATAAAATAAAATGGGGAAACTTAGGTACATGGCAATACGTTGGCGCGAGCGGCGGCACCGGCATTCTGTTTGCTTCTCGGCTAGTGACGTCATAAACAAACTAACAACAAAAATGGTGTTGTCACATTTAAAAAAAATACAAGATTTTGGGGAAATGGTGGTAGATTGAGCACAATAATTGTGCATTGTGAAATTCATTAATATGGTGTACTTTCATCAATATTTCATTTTTATTATTTGATTTGGCAATGTGATTGGGATACCTAAATGCCCATTTCGGATCGGACAAGGATTTTTAAACATATTGTATGTATTTTAGAACATCGCTCTTTATTCAATTCATCTCAAACTGTTAAATATTTTAGCCATTGAAACCGTCACAAAGGAAAATCGACCGCTAATCATATTTGTACTCAGCATCTTCACGACTCTTGGCGGAATGTCAATGGCTGTCATAGCATGGCTTTCACCAAACTGGAGATTCTTCTTAATAGCCATATATGCCCCTGGACTTTTATTCACCCTATATAAATTCTGGATGGATGACAGCGTAAGATGGCTACTAAACAAGGGCAAGAAAAAAGAAGTCGATAAAATGATAAGACAAGCCGCTAAGATGAACAAAATGAGAATAGATGACACTAAGCTGGCCAACTTGAAATGCGAAGAGAACTCTGCAAAAGTGGGCTTCAAGACCTTGGTGAAGATGACGGTTTCATCTAAAAAGCTGTTCCTAAGACTTCTATGTTGTATTTGCATGTGGTTCACGGCTCTATTCAACGACTATTCGTTAATAATAAACTCGGTATCGATAAAAGGGAACAAATACCTGAACTATGGGTTGGCGGTCACGACGGGTCTGCCTGCAAGTGTTGCTATTTTGTATTTACTAACCAAATGCCAGAGGAAGAGGCCGTTGATATTGTCGTTCCTACTTACTGGTGCTTTTTGTATCGCACATTCGGTTATGCCTACAGGTACGTTTAGTTATTATTATGTAAGCCGTGCGTCTAAAAATGACAAACAAACTTTCATGGCGCACTGGCAGAGCGATTGGCTGGTGCGCTGCGTGTCGCGGGTTCGATTCCCGTACGGAACAAATAATTGTATGGCCTACACAGGTAGTTGTTCCAGGTCTGGCTGTTTTTGTTTGTGTTTAAATGTTTGTAAACGCACCTACAGTACAGGAGAAATTCTAGACTAGGAATTTCCCTTTTATTGTAGGTGCCAGAAACATTTTTTTCTTAAAAAAAGAAACAAAAACCCCTTAGAGAAAGAATTTTCTAGATTCCTTTCTTAGGAATCCACTTACGTGACGTAATAAACCCTTGTCTTGTTAAAAAATGTCTGCTCCTAGACCCAGCGGTTTACGCTGTGCGTGTACAGTCGTAGATTTTGATTAGATGCTATCACGTTTTCTTAGGTAAAAATGTTCATAACAAAAAAATATACAACAACCGAATAAAAAGGTTACAAACAAGTGAGATTACAGAAGTTTTACTACGGTTGCATTATTCCGCCTTAATATTTAACAAGGATACTATTACTATTACATTTATATCCCCACAGAACACGCCTGGCTATCAATACTGCTGTACATATCGGGCAAGCTCTGCTCCACGGTATCCATACGTATCGTGTACATATACACATCGGAATTATTTCCTACTTATACACGAAACACTATGCATGCATTATGCTCAGCTCTGGGACGAGTTGCTGCCATCATAGCTCCGCAAACACCGTTATTAGTAAGTCGTTTTACTAGTTTTTTACTAACTTTTATTTAACTTGCGACAAACTTTTATATTATATAAATTGTATAATAACTTTATAAGTTGATAGGAAGTGACACTGGGCATCATAATTGTTATGAATTCAACACGAATGAATTCCATCGGTTGATTAAGAGTTGAAAGATACTTTAATTTTTTTTTTTAAGGATTCTCAGCGTCAGGACTTATGAAAGATCATGAATATCATCTATTTGCTTTGTTCGTAAACTTCTGCTTAACGTTTCAATGGCCACCTAAATTGGTTCCCCCCAGAAATTAACTACGAGTTCCTTTAATACTTAAAACAAAGATGTACTAACAGGTTTTAGTTTAAATTAACATTAAGTCAGTTTATTAGTATTTTATTTTGTTGAGGATGTTATGAATATCGATTTCACGTTCCCAGGTAATGTTCCCTGATAATTCCATAAGAATACGCGTTCATGTGAGCGAAGCCGGCGGCACAGCTATTATATAAAATAAAAAATTAAAACATCTGCGAAATCTTTCACGTTAATAAACTAAAATGCTGTAAATAAAAAAAGTAGTTGAAAAAACTAAAAAATCCGAGTGACAAAGTGGCAAAGAAACAAGACATTTTAAATTAAACAAAAGTTGGAAGAAGGCGCGCCCATTCCATTTTCATAATTTTATATTCAAATGGGCCCCGATACAATTAATAAATGATTAACATGATGTCCATAGAACAACCTCGGTCTCTACTTCCTTAATTTTTTCCCATTTTTCATTGCAGATAGAATACTGGCATGGTCTCCCATCCCTCATAATAGGCATCCTGTCCTTATTGACAGCATGCGTGGTGACACTACTGCCCGATACCTCGGACGATGTGCTACCAGATAATGTGGGGCAGGCAGAGGCAGCGGGGAAAAAAGAGAAAGATATCGAAGTGTGTCCTGGAATGAGGAAGAAAGATAAATGTGTTGATGTGTGTTCTAGATTGTAAGGCTGGTTTTATAGTCACGCCGCTAGACGCGCCGTTGGGCAGCGCGCTGTTGAACAGGAACACCGAACGGCGCTGCTCAAGCGCGCGAATTTGAAACGGTACTACTACCCCAATACATATCCGAGCGCGCGCACTCCGACGGCGCTGCTGAAACGCGTGACTATAAAATCAGCCTAAAGTTCATCATAATGATTAGTAAGAGAATAAGTGTTACGACGAAATACAAGAAAGATACGCAAATCAAGTATCTTGACTTGGCTCGCGAGGTTGTCGACATGTGGAATGTGGACTCAGCGATCATTGTGCTGATAGTCGTGCTGTGCGGGTAGTTTGGACCCTGTTCCCAATACCGGTGGACTACATTTTTTTTTTTTAATGTTTTATATTGTTTTCTAAAGGAATATTTAAAAATATATAAAAAAATGTGTAAAAATAAATAAAGGAAATAACAATTATTATAATATTCTATAATAAAAGTATTATGTTTTGTAATTTGTTCTAAAACACATCTTCTAGTGTTCATCAGATGGTGTCAGGTACTGCCTGTTTATTTATTGTTTATTATTATTGATATAATCTTATACTCTGAATGTGCACGTCTTTCTACATCGTTCTCAGATAATATATGAATCTCAACATGAATGATGTAACCAAGATCTTGTAACAATATTTTGATTGAAAAGAGTGTCCATGGTGTTTCTTGCCCATTCTTCTCCATAGAGATCTACGCTTTGAATGGGCAACTACAGTACTTTCACAAGTTATTATGCCTTGTGTCTGTGACTGTAGCCTTCTTTGTTTTTCTGACATTTAAAAGTACCTGTTCTAAATGAAATAAATGCTTTGAGTTTGAGTAGTCTATAATATGGTAATTTTCAGCAATAGAAGGTAGAATATTTTGAAAAAATCGTGAAAAAAAAAACTAAAATTTAATAACGACTACCTTCATACTCTTAATACAATCCATCATCATTCATAATCTACTAAAAACCTCTCTCCAACAAAATCCACAAAATAGTAGGAATAATATTTTAAACAAAAATAAATTGGATAATACGTAAGGAATTCCCGTCACGTTTGATTCTCGGTTGAAACGAGAAGGCGACTATATTGAATCGGCTCTCGGTGTCAGCGCACCACCGAATGTACTTACTACCGTTATTGTGGGTATGACGAACATTTTAACTTGTTATAACTTAGAAGTGAAAACTTTGAAGTGTCTATTGAAGGCACAGAAAAGCTGAAGCCACAAGGTGGAGAAACTGACTGTAATGTCAAACCAAACAGAACTAGCTTTTTGCCACGACTCGGTTCGCCAGAATAACTTCAATAATCTTGTAAGTCTTTTCAGGTTGATTTCTGTGAGTTTTAACCCGTGGCCACGACTGACAAGCTCGAGTGACCCACGTCTTAAAAAAAAAAATATAAAAATTAAAAACTTTTTATTTAAAAAAAAAAACAACATTAATTTTGGTTAAACCCACATCACGCTTAATCTTAATCTGAAAGATTATGTGCGAGTGAGGCGTCTCGCTTGTTTAAATTGCAATATATTGTTTTAAAAATACATGATTAAATTATTTATTTATTTGTGAAAGATCAGGAGGAACTTTGTATTGATCCACTGTAAAGTAAAATTTTATTAGCCGTTAAACAGTCGTCTTAAGACAGTGACTGCGAGAAAAATAAATGAAACAAGTTTTTTTGACCATACTAGGAGTCACCAACACGTGAATTGTGTAGCAACAGACGGAAACAGGAGCAAGCCACGACATCAGGCGATACCGCCTGATGTCGTGGTCGGGGCATAAGAATAGTAACGTAAAGACAGTAACAGTTTAAAATGATGAATCTAGCAATCAAACTACCCACTGCAATTTTCCGTCACTCCCAATCCCAATACCCAGCACCACCACAATTGAAAATTCCACACAACCAATTCGAAACTCCACTTCAACAAGCTAAGACCTAATCACGATTTCCATAACCACAACCTTCGGCAACAGAATATTCCGTACAACGAAAAATAAAGAAAATGCATCATACGTGCTCCTAATACGGATTCTAAGCTGCAGTGAATCATGCTTGCTGTTGTGGAGTAGATAGGGACCAGAAGGTTAGCTACAAGCAATGACAAAAACAAGCGCATGCACTACTTTAAAGCCCCGTCGATATGACACAAGAACATTAAGTTGAAAGCGCCAGGGTAGCCCGCGAAATTCAAATTTTTGTTACTTCTTTCTTCTTTAAAAAGTCATTCAACGGGAACCAATGAACTTACAAGGTTGTATTGATTTTGATGATTCTCTGTAAAGCCGTAGGTGTTATGGTCGCTATATAAATTTTAATCAACATACAACCTGACACACTCACCTGCAAATTGTAAAACTTAATTCCAAAACGTATGAAAATTTGAATACTTACCTACCTACTGGGCTACTTTAGCGCTTCCCCTTAATACATAATCATAGAACTAGGTATGGTCTTACGTATGGGTGATCTTAAACTATGTCAAAAGAACGTCATTCGCGAGTGCGCTTGCACGATGTCAGTACCTGTACCAGTAACACAGTGCCCGTTGTGCTAAAATCGACGCTGTGTGTATTGGCGTGTTCGCTCGTTGTACAGACCGTTTCTTCTGCCCCTATCTATTCTGTGTCCCAACGCTCCTGTATTCGGCCGGTAACGTGCATTCGCGTCACGGATGAACGAAGGCGGCCGATTGAAACTAAGCTATATTGGAACGGTGAATTAGGCGTATCTTGATGTGAGATTGGGGATGGGAGTTGGGGAAGATGGGATTCTGATTAAAAATTAGAGGTTGGAAATGGTTTCGGCAGGAGTTTAAAATTTTGACAATTAATGTAGATCATATTAATCGTACATATAGATACTTTGTTGCTGAAAAGGAACCAATGTCTCATCGCGAGTAAAACTTGGATGGTGGAAGGTTCGGCCCCGATTTTGATGAAAACCAAAAATGCATCATTGGATCTTTGAAAAAACAATTGAATCAAAACTTCCCAAAATTTGATCCTTAATAGCAACACTATCGAATGGTGTAAAAAAATAATACAGTATGTTTTTTTGCATAATCAACAGCTGCGATTCCTGGCTTGGAATACTGATTTATCCAAAATTAAATGATGCAGTTCTAGTTTTCATCAAATACGGGTCCGAAGCTCCTTTGAGTATTTTTCGGTATTCCTCATAGTTCCAGATTTGGCCACCACGCTCACTTGAAAAAATCACCGAATATATGTATGGCTAAACGTGGCAGGGACTGACTGAATAAGGAAGGCGAAAGACGGGGTATCGTAGCGCAGCTTGGGGAGGCCTATGTCCAGCAGTGAACCGCAATATTCTGAGTTGATTGACTGACTGAAATTGCGACCTGTGGCTAGCAGTCAATGGGGGTAGTCAGGCTCTGATGATGAATGTCTTAAAAGATGTCTGTTTTTTACTGTTTGTGTATGTGAGCGCGAAACAGGAGTTTCTAGTGTGAGGCAACGTTTAAAAAAAACTTTCATGCTATATTGCTGTCCTTGCGGAGTTGGGCCAGCTGATGATTCAGCACAAATGCTATGTGACGGCACAGTTGACGCACTGGCCGAGCAATTGATTGTGGCGCTGCGTGTCGCGGGTTCGATTCCCGCACGAAACAAATTTAATTTTGTTTTCATTTTTAAAGTTTTTAGAGATTTTTTTTCGTACTGTATAAATTGGTAAATTTTTACAGTAGTTTAGTAGTTTAGTCTTTTTAATGGTTAAAAAAAAATAAAAGTAGGTATACATTAATCTATTTTGTAATGATTTGAAAATCATAAAGGATTAAAATAAAACAAAATACCTAGAACTTCCAAAAAATTAAAACCTGTTGGAGATCGAACTCGCGAACCATGTTTATTATTTTTGGAAATCTAACAGCATTAAAATCAAAAACAAAATAATCACTAAATGTGAATACTGGCTGCGATTCGAACTTGCGAACCCTGGTTTACAGGGCGGTCGCTGAACCGATAGGCTACTTATACCTATGCCAAATCATGCTATGATAGTTGTCAGTTGTCAAAAAGTAGCCAAAAATATGGACATAATGCTCTATTGCTCATCCCCCTAAGTTAATAGCGCGATAATATATAGCCTATGTGTTATTCCAGACTATAATTTATCTCTGTTCCAAACATCCAGATCCGTTCAGCCGTTCTGGCGTGATTGAGTAACAAACATCCATCCAAACTTTCGCATTTATAATAGTAGTAAGAAGTAAGATAATTATATACACCATTATTTTTAGGTCGTTCTGGAGCCGAATACCATGAACTCGATCATCGAACTCGAAACGATTGGGACTATTTTTTTTTCAAAAAATAACAATAAAAGAAAACACGAAAGAATAAATTTAATGTTTTTTTTTTTAAATAATGAGAATCGATCGATGAATGACTTCACTTGGGGCTTAAACATAAACGGTGCAATGTAGGTGTACTACCGTGAGTTCGGGGATTACGGGTAGTTATGTTATACGGGTAGCCAGAATTATAAACTGATTCAATTGACGAAAATTATCTAGCTTTTTAGCAAGGTACATACCTATATTGTAGGTAATAAGTAGGTAAGTCTCTTTAGCCAATCCACAAATAGCTAATCCGATTTTCTCTAATGCCTTCCTGGCGGAAATTCAAATTTAAATTTCACATAACCCTTTAGACGCAGGACCGTATGCAGAAAATCTGAATTATTAAAATAACATACAAATATTCATGATCCATTAAAGTCGGGGCCCTCAAACCTTTGATCCCCACATAAAGGTTTATCTGAATAGAATGAAGTGAAAATGAACTGCAATTAGCTAAATTGCCGAAAGCCGTAACGTGCCATCCCGGAAAAATCTAACCGGGGGTGCCGGGGGTCCCGGGTGACCCCCTTCTCTCACCCACATCGGACCACCTTGGGTGACAATTTGTGGGAACATCCTGTTAGGGCTACCAAGTTTTGAGGAAGGAAATCAAGTAGGTTTTTGTTTCGGAGAAAATGTGAAAACTTTACTTGAAGTTATTTTTCTTAACACTTTTACGACTGTTAAAGTAACAACGTCTAAAAGTTATTCGTAAATATTGTCGGCTTCCACTCGAAAAATGTTTTTCTTTTAATCCTAAATAGTATGAAATTCATTGTTATTACTTTAAACACTTCTATGGGATTGTTCGACGTTGCTGCCTTTGCATATGGAATGCATCTCATTTCTTAAAAAATCGAATTGTTAATCCTACCATTACCGTAATGCATTGTAGAGAATTACCTATTATAATAATATGATGTTGTGTTTGTATATTTTAAAATATGTTATTACTAGCTGTTGCCCGCTACGTCGTTCGCGTGGCAATATAGGTGTGTATTGTGAGACTGCCTCGTTGGTCGAGCGGTCTCAAGTGCGACTACTAATCATGAGGTCCTGGGATCGATTTCCGGGTCGAAAAAAAAAGTTTATTTAAATTACATAAAGTTATAACGCACATGATTTGGAGATCACCTTTTAAGCAAGAAGATGCTTGTGTTAGGTGACGCCGCTCTTCCACTTAACATTAAACAATGTATGCAATTGAAAAAATACTATAAATAATAGTGTTATTGGGGTATTCCATCAGGAATTTCTCAGTAGCAGCCACGGAATCTGGATTTGTGCCCGGTTGGTGGAATAGAATTGAATAGGCTCGCCCCCTGTCACATGGGACTTCAACATAACGAACGGCGAAATGTGGGTGTACGATAAGGTACACCTCTGCCTAACCCGTCGGGGATTACAGGCGTGATGTTATGTCTTCTCTGTTTGTCTGTAAATTTTTCACGGCCTTTCGGATTTCGATAAAATCGGCACACCAGGTAGACCAAGTCTTGCCGTGTCGACGGCGCGTTCGTGTTCCACGCGCGCCGCAAAGAGATGTCAGCAAACAGGAGGGGCCCGCAAGGGCCGATGCCTGCCAGGGCTGCGGGACTGTTCGAAAGAGCTACCGCGGCCCTGGAACATAAAGGGCAAAAGAAGGAACATGGGTGGTTTTTAGTCAGTAAGAGTCTGACACTCCCTTCCGCTCCGCCCAGAGCGGGAGGAGTCATTTGATGATTTGCCACCCGAAAAAAAAAAAAAAGGGTAGACCAAGTCTTTAGTTACGACTAAGAATACTTTCTACCCCGATAGTACACACGGCAATACATCAAGCTATACATATCCAGTATAACCTGATCTCGCTTTATATGAGTTTCCCGTACAATGAGAGATCAGCGTATACTGGTTTTGCATAGCTTGATTGATCGTCGTGCGTACGTTGCCTTAGAATAATTTTCGATATCAAAAGAACCAGGCTAAGGGATTCTGCCCACTACACCGTACCATACCATGACCGTGCTAGGAACTTATCATGCAACATTAATATTCTTTGTCTTTACATAGTCTAAAACAAAGTCGATCGCGCTGTTTGTACGCTTAGATCTTTTAAACTACGCAATGTATTTTAATGCAGTTTTCAGCAATAGACAGAGTGATTCAAGAGAAAGGTTTAAATGTACATGTCGAGTCACTAGTATTAAATAAAAATTAAATTTAAAAAACCCCCAACGCAAAAAAGGAAACCGAACAAACATTTAAAAAGGCAAAAAAATACCCATTGTTCAGCCATCAAATTCGATCGAGTGACACCTATATTTTAATTTGAGAAGTAGATGGATGGCACTTTAACACTTGCTCGTTAACATTTAATTTTTATTTAACCATTTTTAATTATTATTAATGTACTTACTACTAGATTTGCAATTTTTTTTTTAGTTTAGAAACTAGCTTTCTAATATAAAAAACTGCGTCCAAATCAGTTCAGTCGTTTAAGAGCTACGGTGCCACAGACAGGCACACACACTTTTTGTGTTGGGGGTTAAAAATATAAGACAATGCCCACTAGACCGTTCCGTCACCGACCAACACCGTAGCGTGGCATGCACGTAGCGTATAGGTACCGGTAAAATATTCTCGCTGACAATTGTTGACGCTCCGTGCATGGCACACGACGCAGCGTAAAAGTATGAGGCTATGAGGCACTAAACCGTTCCGTCACCGTGACGGAACGGTTTAGTGCCTCATAGCCTCATACTTTTCAATACAAAGACTATAGGAAGTAACCGCGTATGATGACCGTTCTAAGCCCATTAAATACGGGTATGATATGCCGTTGATACGTTCTAGTGGGCATAGTGGTCTGTGTTATGTTTCTATCCGTGCCTGATATGTTCATAGCACGATCATGGTACGGTACGGTGTAGCGGGCAGATAAATCGGAAAATTACTCATAAATAGTTTGTTAAAATCATAGCTAGTAAAGTGGTAACCCTAACGTCAGTGAAAATAGAGTCGTCCAGTAAAACAGTCGGTACGGTTTGAAATTATTCATGCAAATTTCAACCAATGATAGGGAGCCATGCATTTTAGTTCAAAATCTCGATTGGCGACCAAAAATTAAATTCGCACTGGAACGGTTTATACAGTGGAATCCCATTTATAGGACGATTAATACTGATCAATGTATGTAAATATGCTTACGTACTTGCATATTTGAAAGTTACTCAATTTGCATAGCATTTGATACGTTAAATGTATTTTTTTACGGGTCTATTTTTTATTTCTCTCTTCTCTTTAGCCAGATGAAGATACTCATTCACAGTTGGCATAAAGATGTTAATTATTTAAAAAATACATTTTATGCATTTTTTCAGGTACAGCAGTGGAGGCCCAGTGGTAATGGTCCCGATATACATGTCGCAGGTCGTACTACTACTACCTCAATACTCAAGTGCTCTCAAAATTGAGATATTTTACTAATAAATTAAAATTTTATGTTGACTGTAATTCTACTAAAATTAAATGCGAAAGTTTCTGAGGATGTATGGATGTCCGGATGTCTGGTTGTTTGTTACTCTTTCATGCAAAAACTACTGACCAGATTTGGATGAAATTTGGCACACAGATAGTTTATAACCTGGATCAACCCATAGGATACCACGGTAGTTTTATCACGGTAGTACGATGCTGTGGGACAATTACCGAATTACACGACATAAGCCAGTCATAAATAATATCACTTTAAAATGTGTGACCCCTGCCCACGAGGCGGCTTATCTTCATTAGCATTAGTTACAGTTCTTTCAGTTACGGCGTTTTCTCGAAAGTTTCAACTTCAGTCAAAACTTCGGCTCATTTTGGCCAACGCCAAACGTTTGGACGAAGGTGGATGTCGCCAAACCTTCGATTGGAGACTAGGGGGCGGCCATATTTTTAATTAAACGGTAGCTGTACACCTGAACACAAACATGGCACAAAAGTACTCCAGTGAATTAATAATTATAATACTTGGTATGATATGTGTACCAGAACTTGCAAAAATGTAGGTATTTTGCGATCATCGTCAGTAAGTGTTAAAGAATAATAAGGATCCATGCAGAGAGTCTAGACGTAACATTCTAATATTTTATTCTATTTTTATTCAAATGCACAAACACACATTCACACACACATACTCATACATAACACACACACGCACTCACTCGACTCACCACTCCTCGTTTTATTTTATTTTACTTAATTTAAATTTTAATATTTTGATTTAGGTTTGTGTTTTGTTTTGTATTAAATTATAAGCGCCTAAAATACTAGACATGATAATAAATATTGTGATACTCAAATAGGGAGTCGAAACTGTCTCTCCTAAATACAGATTGCTCAGTAATCTAGCTAGGAGAGCAGCGATATACTCAGAAATTAGTTGTACCTACCACATGTAATTATTAATGCATACTTTGTAAGGCCCATGTACTACCAAACTTTTATGTACCTAAATAAATTATTATTATAATACGATATTATATCAGGATAACGGCGATGAAAGTCCAAATTGTATTGAGTTGACACAAGCTACCGAAAAGCTTTTTACATTCCTTTTGAAAGTCGTTGTAGAAAAACATAACCTTCCTTCTGGGTCAGTCGGGTAAATACAAAAAGTTTTAGATATTAAACCAAGCGATTGTCACTGGTTCTAGCTGACACACCTCAAGTTAGTTGCTGTTGCACAAATATAGCATAATCAGCCTATAATGTTCCCACTGCTGGGACACCCGGCCTCCTCTCTATGAGAGGGAATGGGCTATAATCCACCACGCGGGCTATAATACGCCACCACTGGGCCACCGCTGCTCTCAGTGCAGTTACTGTTACAACCTAATCATATTTTTTTTTTCATGTGTTCATATTTTATTATCAGCTGAAAGAATTGCAATATCAAACTTCAGGTATGACAAACACTATAACCGATTATATTTATTTCCGACCAATAGGTACCAAGCTTAACTATCAGAGCCATATTCAAACGCACCAAATGATAACATTTCATATAAGCCATAGAGGCTTATAAAAAATTGCTATTTGTTCGAATGTAACGTGAATACGTCACCGCAGGCCGTATTTGATGGGGTGGTCACATTGTGTTTACGAAAAACGGCCAAGTTTGTGTGGGAACACGCACGGTGAAGTGTTCCGTAGAGAAGTTGAATGATTAAATATTTTTCGATTTTTTTTACAAGTCTTAAGTCAGTACATAAATGGCATAAAAAGATGGACTTTCAAAAAAAAAAAAAGCTAAGCTAAGCTTTCCCAAAGTTTCAAATCCCTCTTCAGTATCCCAGTTTCGCCCGATTTCAATACTGATTTGAAAACTGAATTTTAAATTGTTATAGATCGGCTAATTTGCATGATATAAATATAAATTATAGCCTATGTTACTTCCTGATAATTTAGCTATCTAATAATGAAAGAATTTTTGAAATCGGTCCAGTTGTTTTTGAGTTTATTCGTTACAAACATACAAAAATACGGATCTCTCCTATTTATAAATAATATTATTATTTCCTTTATTTACTTTGTGTGCACATTAATTTACATTTTTAAATATTTCTTAAAAAAAACATGGGAAATAAACTTTTTTTTTGTCACCGACTTCTGAAGCTAAAATTATTTTTCACTTTTTTTGTGTTTTTAAAGTCAGATTTATTTGTCCTATACAATTTTTTTCTATGCGTTCATTTTACATTGTTAACAATACATTTCAGGGTAATAGGCTTATCTTCAATAAAATGGAACTTACACACATAAGTATATCCTCTTCTGCAAATCTCGCAATTGAAATTAGGTTTGCTGTGAGAAAACCCAATTCTGGATTAAGTACGCCGCTGTACATAAGCTATATTATTGCAATTTTTATGTATTTATATTTGTTATTTTGTGTGCAATAAAGAATAAGAAGGTTGATTATTTACAGCTCTAACGGATTATAGACCAAAGTATTTTATATTTTCAATTTGATAACTCATCGCGTTTCTGAGGCAAGGGTCTTTACACATGGACAGACGGACAACGAAGTGACACCATTCGGATTCCGTTTTTCCGTTTGAGGTACGGAACCCCAAAAAAGTAAAAAAAACTTTGTTTTTTCCACTAACTGACACGCGTATTGAGCTGCGGGCAACTAAGCGGCGGCAGAATATGTTTTTGCAATTTTTTTTTAGTTTTTGTTACACTGATATTGCAATGAAAATATACGTTTATGGGTTGTGGGAACATAAACCATGTGTAACTGGTGTTGATAAAATAAGAGATCGAACAATAGAATCAAGATCATCATCTGTTTAGCGTTTTCCGAACTATGTTGGGGTCGGCTTCCAGTGTAACCCGATGCAGCTGAATAAGAGTATTTTACATGGAGCGACTGCCTATCTGACCTCCACAACCCAGTTAGTACTGGGTAATACGATACCTCTTGGTAAGACTGGTTGTCAGACTTTCGGGCCACTGACTACCTGTAACGACTGCCAAAGATCAAGCCGGGACCAACGGCTTAACGTGCTTTCCGAGACACGGAGGAAACTTGATATGTAATGGGTGGTCATCCATCCACGGACCAACCTAACCAAGCGCGGCATAACCAGAAGATTGACCCAAGCGGCTGTTATTATTTAGCCACAAGCTCCTAACAATAGAATCAAGATATGCTTGAAATATAGAGCCAGTTTTATGCAGGTACTTGAACAGGAGGTTAACTTAGCATCATCATAATCAGCCATTCACGTCCCCACTGCTAGAACAAAGGTGTCTTTTTTAAGGGGGGGAGTGGGCCATAATCGCATTCACCAATCAGCATTATGTGCTGATTGAATGAATGAATTGATGTCTTACTGTAGGTTTTTTGTTATGCCGCGGCCGGCTCCTTTACCGAAACTGTTACTGAACTCTCCGATACTGTTCTGCTCAGTAGGTTCACTGAACTCCATGTGTTTCGAGACCGGTGAGCCTACTGTGCAGGGGTAGGCGGTGTGTCTAGTTTCCTTTTCTTCTATTACTAACATAAGTTATAAGCAAAATTCTTATTACTAACACCTTGCCTATGGACTTTTTTGTCTGAAGTAAATGTTTTTTTTTATTTTTTTTTTACCGTTTTGAGTTTACAGTGGTGATTAAATCATTTAAACAAAACAAGCATGTAGTGCGTGCTTAATACGTAGAGGAGTACTAAGAATACTTGCCCTTACACTTGCAGCACGAGTTAGACTGTTGGTGAAAACCGCAGAAATGATTCTATTCAGCAAGCCTGAAACAAAACTGTATCACGATTTTGTGCGCTCCCAAAACACAGCAAATCTTTGGTATCATGGTACCATGGTGGTGGTATTTATGCCAGAGGTTTACACCCGCAACCAAATAAAGAAGGCTTGTATCTACGTACGTACGTTATTTAAAAAAAAAACAGAAAACCAGTCACAAAAATATACTCCACACCGCATAAGCTACCTTTCCTCCCGTTCGCTTTGTTAAATAAAATAATGAAACCTCTCATGTACAGCCTTTTTGTTTAAACCGTATTCTTTTTTATGCCTTTCATTTGACATTACATGAACGAGTTGAATGTCTGCGTTACAGCATTACTTTAATTAAAAAACTTTCTCAGGAAATGTTGAAAGTAACATTCAATTGATGTGATTGGCATGTCCTTTTGATATCGATCAAACAGGCTTCTAATAAGGAACGATTCTTTAGTGCGTTTTTTAAGATAAAATCATTTTTTATCTGAATTAAAATCAGAACTTTAATAAGAAATAAGGCCTGTTTCACCTACGATTAAGTTCCCGCTAACTTACTTATCAGATAATTTCATGCAAATTCTGTTCCATTTTTGAATTTATTCGGTGAGTACTCATGGCTGTTCGTACATTGTGCAATAGGCCCTAAGTAAAACACATATCTATGACGGGTTTTGAACCATAGACATAAAACTAGTCATGGACACTTGGTGATGGACAAGCTACAGATGCAAATACAACAAAAACAAACGAAGAATATACATAATAAAAAAGGCACACAGAAACAAAAGCCAGAAGGGTATATATAATCCCTAACCTAATTAATTCGTAAATTAATTTTCAAAGCTTTACCAAAATAAACTTAAAAGTTATTCTCGACATTAGTTGGTATTTATTAGAGTTTTATGTTAGGTACAGACGCCAGCACATCAAGCTGCTACAATCTGTCAATTTTCTTTAATAGATTTTCAACTTTATCGCTGAAGCATTAGGTTTAAGTTCGATTGGGAAAATTTTACAGTTTCGGGTAGCTTAATGTGCTGGCATCAGTACATCAAAAACATAACATCACGCCTGTATTCCAGAAGAGTTAGGTGGAACTGTAAGTACAGTCGCCAGCGCATCAAGTTACCACAAACTATAAATATTCTCATTCGATTTTGAAGTTAATAATCAACATGTTATGGTTTAAAATCTTTTCGAGAAAGGACATGGCCAAAAAAGTACATTCCATATACACCTACATAGTAAATATATTATATTAAGAAAAATAGAGAAGTGAATTGTTGCGTAGTTTTTAACCTCTCTGCACTTATCAGTATTGATTACAATATAATAAGTAATGCAAGTTGAATTCAAAGTCTCATTTTGTCAACTTTCGCCACTATGGACCGTTCGTAGACGAACACGTTCTACACCACGCATAGGTACTACTTGTAGATATGTATGTGAAATGAACGACAAATGCTCTTACCTGAAACATTTGATTTAAACAAAACTGTCATTGGTATTTCTTATGTAATTAAATTATATTTTGAAGTGTTGATACGTAAGATATATTTATTTCACACAATTATAGTAATAACGTAACCGTACCATAAAACGGAACGCGTTTTACAATGTCATTGTTTATGTCAAAATGGCGGTACTGCGATTGCACAGATCCTCCGTTGCGTACGAACTGTTTGTTTTTTTTGCGATTATCTTCTAATATTTTTGACTCCTGCTTATCTCTACGGAAAAAAATATTTTTACTTATTTTTACCAAGAAATGAGTAATTATTTATAATCTTTTGTTTTATTTCGTATTTCCCTTGTTAATTAGTAGTTAAACTGTTGAAGAAAAACGTCACTTTCGGAGTCTCAATAAATGTGACAATAATAACATAATACTTTGTCTCAGTTTTCTATCAGACTTTCTCAGTTCAGTAAATGTTAATCAATATATGGTTAAAAAACCTTAGTTCAGGTAGAATGACCACCTGAAATAAGGCTTTTGGATCTTGTTGAAATGCCTAATAATTCACAGCACTTCGTTATTTTAAAACGCCTTGAGGTTTTTAATAGCAAAATCATTATATCATACGCTTTGCCAGCAATCTGATAGAAGGTAACATGAAACTGTTTACGTCTAGTTATTTGTAATGAGAAGTTCTTTGAGCTTTTTATTTTTTGCAATTTAATATGGCAATATTCACGAATATGAAACACCAAAAATTATCGTTGTACATTAAATTTGATAACTATGCAAACGCCCATACAAAAATTGGCCATGTCCTTTGACAGTTTGTGTTAACTTGATGTGCAGGCGACTAGAAGTAAACCCAAAATGCCAAAATGGCTGAAAAACCGTTACAATATTTTAAAGTGTGTAACACCGCTAACTAGCAAACACTCTGAGGAAAGACGAGTAAGGTTGTTTTGAGAAAGTGCCTCCCTACCCAACCCATTTGTATCATTGACTGAAAATCTCCCATATGGACACGAGTTGTTATGACTGACCTGGAAGTCTTTAAATAGACTCACACAGTCACAGGGCACAAACACGCAGGGGCCACAGTTGGCCACACATTGGCCACATGTTGGCCGAAGCGTCCCTACTTCGGCCAACCTATGTCCGGCAAGTCTTCCTAGACCTGTTCCGGTGGAGATTCATAGATGACTCTACCCTGGAGTGTAAATGTGGGTGTTGCCTCACAAATGATGGGACACCTGATATTGTGTCCTGACTGTCCTGTTGTTTGCACATCACAGTAATTGATGGACGCTACTGAAAAGGCCAAACTCATGGCCAAATTTTGGGCTGACTCAATTTAGATTAACATGGACTTGCTAAAAAGAATAAGAAGTAGACCCATACCTCGCCAGTTACGATAAAATTTTATGTATTTGCGGGCAAGCCTATTGCCGTCAACCGGGCACCAATCCAGACTTCAGGCTGCTACTGAGAAATTACTGATGAAAACACCCAATAACACTTTGCCCGACCTGGGAATCGAACCCAAGACCTCATGCTCATATTCAGCAGTAGCGCTAGCAACCACTGGTCTAACGAGGCAGTCTTTCATGTGTTCTTATAATTTAAATTTAATCAGACGCCTTTGATACAAAGGCTTATATCGATGTGCGAACATGAAGGCTGTATTAAATTCTTCGTTGATTCTATTTGCGGAAGTAATACTAAGAATTAATATAACATTATCGGTGAATCAGGTAATTAGTACCTTTCTTCCTGTTGTTGCCTCATTTAATTTCTCAACCAGCTTTGCTTCAAAAATGTGGGTTCGTTTATAATCAGGTAAACCTTTATACCTTTGTAAGACGACCATAATAACCAAATGGTTTGAAATGAATATTTTGTCATCATTGGTAACATTTTTCCCTACTAGATTATTTATAGACCTCTCTTGAGGGGAAGCGACAGGGTAGCCCAGGGTAAAAATAATTAAAACTACGTAAATTGCAGTCACACTACCCCTGTACAGTTAAAAAAAACTGAAATGGACCATACATACACACAGTTAAGTAAACAAAAACAAAAAAACGATTAGCGATTTAATAATAATAATAATATATCATTATTTCAGGTAACAAACCGCACGCACTCACTTACAGGCACTGGACTGGGTTCAGGTCCCACTGCTGCCATGCTTGATCCCCTTCTAGTGAGTTCGTCCGCTGTATCGTTGCCTCGGGACTCGCTGTGTCCTTTTATCCATTGAATGGTTATATTATTGAGATTACCAACCTGGTTCAGACGTTGATGACACTCGTGTATTAACCCAGAGTTGACTGTGTGGTTGTTTAATGCTAGTAGTACAGCCTTGCTGTCTGAAAGTATGTGAATGGAGTGGTCCACAACTTCCCTGGCTAAAATGGTCGATGCCGCCAGGGCAATGCCCATACATTCTGCCTGAAATACCGTGTTATGGATCCCCAATGGTGCGGCTATGTGTATGTTGAGATCTTACGAGAAGACTCCAGCTCCAGTGCCGGTACCTGTCTTAGATCCATCCGTGAAGATCCGTACTTCCGCGGGGCTTAGACTCTCACAGCGGTGATCCTCGTGGAGTTGGATTTTGTATTTTTTGTCGAATACGAATTACTTGGGTATCCGATCGTTAATAGCTTTCGCTAGGGGGAACTCGTTATAAAATCTGTCCAGTATCGCGGTGTGTTGTGTGTACTTCTTACCCCAAAGTTGAAGTGTTTCAAGACGTACTGCCGCCATCGTCGCTTCCTGCTGTATGAACAGATCGAGCGGTGGGAGCCCCAACATGGCCTCCAGAGCCCCGGTCGGGGTAGTCCGCATGCAGCCTGTAGTCGCCATGCAGGAAGTCTCTGCATGCGTTGCAGTTTGATGGAGGCTGTAGCTAGTTTAGTGCGAGGCCACCAGACCACTGCCCCGTAAGTAATCATGGGTCGGATCACCGTGCAGTATAACCAGAGTATTATTTTAGGGGATAGACCCCACTTCTTACCTATCATCCTCCTGCATTGCCAAAAGGTTATGCAGGCCCTGTTTAGTTTGTTGTCTAAATGCCTATGCGGGGACTTAAAACGCTCTCTCCTTTAGCAGCTCAGCTCTGTGATACGAAGCCTGGTGCCGTTGCACAGTCTGGTTGCATCAAGGTTTCGCATCACCAAAACTGGTACGCCAAATTATAACTCCAGGGAGTTGAGAAATTCAACGGAGTAGGTACTATCATCATCAGCCATCACAATGATATGGATGTGTATACTTTTGTTTTTTTTTACTGACCCACTCGTTCTTTGGCGCTAGCACAGCAGTTGGATGGGAAAATTCTTCGGAAAATAGAATTTTCCCATCTCCGTCGGATTCCAGACGACCCTCTCTCATTTGCAGCAGCTTATTCGCAAAGACACCTGCCTTGTGGTCGTTTTACAGTTGGACGCGCATGATGCACGTAATATGGAGCTTTTCAATTCAGGAGGTTTTCACAGTGGCGACGCCATGAGACATGCGTTTCATCCGCCAGTGTGCCCCTTTTTTTATTACAAAATGGCCCCTCTTATTAACTGGCACCCGCGCTGGGTGGAACGGAAGGGAGTGTCATCCATGTTCCTTCTTAGCGCTTTGTGTTCCAGAGCTTCAGTATCTCATTCGAACAGTCCCGCAGCTCCAGCAGGCATCGGCCCTTGCGCGTGGAACACGAACGCGCTTTCGACACGGCCTGTCGTCATAAGACTGTTGGACGGCGAGCTAGCTAATTACTCACCGTTCACAGAGTCTAATGTCGCTGCGAACAAAATGATGACGCCACCCATCAGCACCTGGTTGCCGCGGATGTCCTGCAAGCTGCGGTTCAACGCCTCTAATGCATGCTTGTGCGACATTGTGCACCCGTCCCAAACTACTTCCTTTTTTTTTCCTTTCCTTTACTTTTTGGTGATATTGCATTTTGGGGCGTATCTTCGCATGCAAGATTCAGCGGCAATTTGAAAATGGAATGTGCAGTCCGACCACCCATAAGCAAAGTTGCAGCAATGCCTGAGGAAGCCACAACCACAGTTATATGACGGCACGGTTGGCGCAGTGGTCAAGCGATTAGCTGCTGCGCTGCATGTCGCGGGTTCGATTCCCGTACGGAACAAATATTTGTATGACCTACAAGTAGTTGTTCCGGGTCTGGGTGTTTTTCTATCTATAATATGTATGTATTTACAAAAAAAAAAATGTATATATGTAGTTTATCAGCCATCTAGCTACCATAACACAAGCATTAGGTTGCTTAGCTTGGGACTAGATGGTGCTGTGTGAAATGTCCAGGGATAAAAAAAAAAAAAAAAAAAAAAAAAAAACTATTTTGTAATGATTTGAGAAACTTAAAGCATAAAAATAAAACAAAATACCTAAAACTTACAAAAAGTGAAAACTGGTTGGGGATCGAACTCGCGAACCATGTTTATTATTTTTGAAAGTCTAATAGCATTAAAAAAATCACAAAAAGTGAATACTGGCTGCGATTCGAACTTGCGAAGCTCGGTTTACAGGGCGATCGCTGAACCGCTAGGCCACATATACCAGTGACAAATTCTTTGAAATAGCCGTTCTATTCTAATGCATGCTATGATATTTGCCAGTTGTCAAACCGTCGCCAAGAATTGTCACACAGTAGCCAAGAATATGGTTGTAATGATCTATAGCACATCCCCCTGAATTAATAGCGTGATAATAAATAGCCTATGTGTTATTCCAGACTATAATCTATCTTTGTTCCAAATTTCCAAAAAAAGATCCGTTCAACCGTTCTGGCGTGATTGAGTAACAAACATCCATCGTAACTTTCGCATTTATAATATTAGTAAGAAGTAAGATAATAAGAAGTAAGATTGTAAAATCTATGTTTTAATTTTGATGTACAATAAAGTATATTCTATAACAATCACACTCGAACGGATCAAAATGGTTAGTTCGACTATAGCGCGAGAGGGCGCGCCAGCGCTATGCACACAGGCACGCTTGCGTCTGTGTGAGTAATAGTTGCATTGAATTACCTAAACTTGATGTCGCGCGCTAGACGTACACGCTCTTAACGGCTGCACGGATATCGATGAAATATTTAACAGTGCGCTAAGCACTGTTAAACAATGAGTAAAGGAAATATATTATTTACTTTGATCCTGGTAATACGTTCCTGTGGAATGATTTCCAACGTTTTTATAAACAAAATTGATTAGAAGTTACACACCGCTGCCACGCTACTTCTTATATTTACACCACACCTTATCTGTATTGAATGTGTACGGAGGCACGGAGCACAAAACACTCACAGCAGCGGACAATGGCCGCCGTCGGTGTGACCACGGCTCACTCAAACTACTGCCAGCTCTCGCTATTAGCCCTAGTGTTCACTCCGATATCCTCTTTGTGGCGGGTTTTAGAACCGGTCTTTTTTTTGGTTCTTCGTGTATGTACTCCAGGAACTTGTTTCCATCAATCTCCACTTCATATCTATTTTTCTACGGACAGTAGTAAGTAACCATTGTATGATTAAAATGATTTAAATCAGGTAAGTTGATTTTGTTTCAATGTCTTTACTGAAGGCATAAAGCATGCTGTCTGTTCAGACTCTTGACCTTCTTTTTGTAAGTTCTTAGGAACTCAATTTCAATTGTACCTAAAGACTATACGGCAGACTGAACTAGTTGAACCTATAATTGCACAATACCTATAAATCTCTCTTCTCTGATCAAATCGAACTGAACCATCTGTTCCACTATCAGCCGAAAAAACTAATTGAATCGTTATCTATCTATCTACCTACATATAATAAAACTGTAGAAAAGTCGTTTTTGTACATCAAAAAAAAATCCAAAAAAAATAGCCAGGGTGTTAAAGGACAACCAATAGAACCCATTTCCAGCATTTTTGGAATTTTTGTCTGTTTGTCTGTTTGTCTGTTTGTCTGTTTGTCTGTTTGTCTGTTTGTCTGTTTGTCTGTTTGTATGTTTGTCTGTGTATTTGTTCGGGCATCACGTAAAATTTACAAAAGCAATGTAGATAACTTTTATACACAACGATTGAGCGTAACTTGAAGTAACATTTAGTTTTTGTTTCATTGCAATCGGTTCAGTCTATCAAAAGATATTTGAATTTAAAGTGTTACAGAAGTAAAATTGGGGTTATGTGCACTTGGTCTCACAACTTCCCGTAACTTTTATACACAACAATATGTGCGTAAATTGAAGTAACATTAAGTTTTTGGTTTCATCGTAATCAGTTCACACCTTATAAATGAAAAGAAAGAAAAATGTAAATTAATAAAATTATAATAGTGTTTCCGAAGTAAAATATTAAAACAGCACCATTTCTGTATATGATAATCTCTGTTTTTGCGTTACATCACAACAGGAGCTAATTTCTTCTGTGTACGGAGATTCCACAAACATGGGATATCAAGCCGGTTCTTGGCTATGTCAGCGAGCTATTTTGACTCCTCGCAATGTCCAAGCTGCGGCAATTAATTTAAAAACATTGATTCATGTGTCCGGGAATAGTAGAGAATACACCTCTATAAATACAGTTATGGAAGAAGATGACTCCACGTACTACCCAGTAGAATTTTTGGATTCCCTCAACACACCCGGACTTCCAGCCCACAAAATAGTTTTAAAAATCGGTGTACCAATAATTCTCCTCAGAAATGTATGTCCTCCAAACTTTGTAACGGCACTCGGCTCAAAGTCACAAATCTGCAGCAAAACATAATCGAAGCTGAAATATTAACCGGTTGCGGCGCTGGTGATATTGTTTTTATTCCAAGAGTACCTACCTATAATTCTTAACAACTTTCCTTTCTCTTTCAAACGAGTGCAATTCCCAGTCAGTCTCTATTATGCCATGACAATTAATAAAGCTCAGGGCCAGACATTATCCGTTGCGGGGGTGGACCTAAGTATTGGATGCTTTTCCCATGGTCAACTATACGTAGCTTTTTCTCGCGTAAACCCCAATAACCTTTTTGTGTACGCTCCAGATGGTTCCACAGCTAATGTTGATTATAAAGAAGCACTAGCATAAATACATTGTTAAGTTCCAACATCCACGCGAACGAAGTCGCGGGCACAGCTAGTTTTTTAATAACTTTTAAATCACACTTTGCAATAAAAATCAGTAAATTCATTATACTGACGTCGGCAGTTCTTGCGAACATATTTATTGCCAAATGAAATTCAGTTTCAATTATTCTCGCCCAGCCATAAATTGTTGATCTCTCGGCATATTGATATTTTTGTGTTCGAATTTTTTATTTGGACACGAAAAAGATTGCGTTTCGTACGTTATAAAATATTACTTTTTAATTATGAAACGAAGTATAGGCGATATGCTGTCCATAAAGTTTAAAATATACACTTCTCATCAAAAAAATCGAAACACTTTCGTTTTTATTGTTTTTGTCCTAATTTTTTACAAAAGAGAATTAATTCCATGAAAAAAAAAACATTATTGTGTAGCTGGCAGTTTGGTCATTACAGTAAGAAGAAAAAAATCAAAATTCGAAATTAGAATTTCATTTGTTTATCCTATAAATGAAATTAATCACTGTTTTGAGACAAATGTGTATTTAGGGTTGGAGTACGTTTCTCGTTTAAAAACTAAAAATTAGCGCTTGTCTTTAAACTTTTTGTTTCTTATTTCATTTACTGTGACTTTGGGACGTCTGAAAAAACTTTTTTTTCTAAAACATATGGATACTTCGCCCGCAGAAGCCGCCCAAGTGGTGGCATTGCTGGATTCTGGACTTAGTCAGCGTGTTGTGGCTGCAAGATTGCATCTAAGCTTATCATCTGTTCATAGAGTCTACAAACGCTATCGGGAGACTGGTTCGTTCACGCGCCGTTCAGGATCTGGCAGGAATCGGGTCACTTCTGAGCGAGATGATCGATTTATTGTAACAACTTCTTTACGAAATCGACGCCTTAACGCTTTTCAACTGCAGCAGCAGCTTCGCGTTGTACGAAGAGTAGCTGTAAGTGACTCTACAATAAGAAGAAGGTTGAAGGAACGCGGATTGGCACCGCATAAGCCAGCGAATGGGCCGAAATTAACTGCAGACCATCGAAGAGCGCGCCTTAACTTTGCACGCGAGCACCTAACTTGGTCATACCTTCAGTGGAGCAAAGTACTGTTTTCTGATGAGTGTAAAATTATGCTGTATGGTAACGACGGAAGGAACAAGGTCTACAGAAGAGATGGAGAACGCTTTGCACAATGCTGCATTGAAGAAAAGGTCAGCTATGGTGGCGGTTCGTGGACGGTTTGGGGAGGAATCAGCGCCAGCGGTAAGACAGAACTTGCCTTTGTGTCTGGGCCACGGCTGCCTGCACTAAACTCTCATCGGTACATCGAACAGTGTCTTGAACCTCGTGTGATGCCCTATGCACATTTTATTGGCAACGACTTCATATTCATGCACGACAATGCTAGAGCTCACACCGCGGGCGTCGTACGAGATTATCTTACCGAAGTCGGTATCTCCATTATGGTATGGCCAGCAAGAAGCCCGGACATGAATCCCATTGAACATCTATGGGATGAATTAAAGAGACGAATTCGAGCAAGAGATCCAGCCCCAGAAACACTTAGCCAGCTGCAAAATGCAATCCAAGAGGAATGGGATAATATACCACAACATGTGATCGTGACTCTCATCCGATCGATGAAGAACCGTATGGAAGCAGTAATAAGAGCTCGCGGAGGGAATACAAGTTATTAAATAAACGTTTCTTACATTTTTTTTTCATTTACGCGTGTTGTTTTACCCATTTCCTTCATATTCCATACAGGGTAAAAATTACTCATTATACAAAATACGAAACCTATGAAGACTTAATTTGAATTTAGAACAATAACATTAGGATTTAAAAACCTCATACTACTCACTATTAAATGACATTTTACATTTATTCCTAAATATACACATTTTTCTGATAATCCTTATCAAATCATAAACTGCGAGGTGTTTCGATTTTTTTGATGAGAAGTGTATATGGAATTCTTAATCACCAACGGAGAAACAACGTCACTTTACCCAGTCATACCAACACTTGACTACTACGTTGACTAGACCGTCGGTTCACCTACCCCGTGGCCTGCTTACGCTCTTCTAACACTGTTCCATGTGCCTTCCGGTCACCATTGACCGGACCTAATAATTATTTCCTTTATTTATCTATTTACACATTTTACATATTTTTAAATATTTCTCAAAACAACATAAAAAACATTTAAAAATATAAAAAATAGTGGTCCGCCGGTGTCGGGAGCAGGGTCCAAGCTACCGGTGGTTAGGGCTCCAGAGACAGGAACCTCCTCACAATGCGAGCCGTATCGAGGAGTACTGCCTTCTGAATCAGGCCCTTGATCCAACCGCCTAAGGAGAGCCTCGATAGATGGTCATCGAGGCTCTTGGCCATAAGGCCATTGGCCGTCACGACAATCGGCACAATGATAGCCGAGTTCACATTCCACATGTCGACAACCTCGTGTGCCAAGTCGAGATATTTTATTTGTTTCTCTTTCTCAGCTTTCACGAGGTTCTCGTCATGCGGGATGGTAACATCGACTATCATTACGCGGCGCGCTGATCGGTCTATCACCACTATGTCAGGCTTATTGGCCACAATTTATAGTCCTGTCAGTAATGATAGACTGATCCCAGTACAGCGTGACATGGTCTTTCTCGAGAACTGGGTCGGGCACATACTTGTAGTACGGTACCTCAGATTCCACAAGTTTATATTTCAAGGCAAGTTGCTGGTGAATAATCCTGGCTACTTGGTTGTGCCTGTGCAAGTACTCGCCGTTAGCTAGACGAGAACAACCAGAAATAATATGTCTGATGGACTCACCCGGACGGTGGCATGCCCGACACACGTCAACCGTCCCGTCCTTCATAATATGTTTCCGGTAGTTGTTCGTTAACATAACTTCATCCATAATCGCACACACCCTCACAAAACCCTCAGTTTCCCCAAAGAGGTCGCCGAAACGTAGCCAGGACACGGACGCTAGGAAATCTACATCCGGCCCATGAAGAGCCCGGTAGAAGCGCCCGTGAAGCTCCTTGCCTTGCCATACTTCCTTGCGGTCATCATTAGTAAGTACCACAGGTTTGCGCCAGTTCTCTTTAGCCATGGACAGCGGGGTGAGTCCCTTGTCCACTGCGACCACATCTCGGTGCATACCCACTTCGGCTTTTAAAAAATATTCTCTGAGACTGCACACCTCGCGGTTGTGGAGGGTCTTCGCGTTTAAAAAGCCACGACCCCCACACTTCCGCGAGATGTACAGCCTCATCACCGATGATCGTGGGTGATGCATCCGGTTTGCGGTCAGCAGTGTACGAACTCTCCTATCCAGGGCATCGAGTTCGGTCTGAGTCCATTTGAGTATGCCGAAAGAGTACATTAAAACCGGCATGACCCAACCGTTGAAGGCACGCACCTTGTTTCCGCCTGAAAGAAGGCTATTTAATACCTTCTTCAGGCGTCCAAAGAAGCGCTCCCTCAACGATTGCTTCATGTCAGTTACATTAATGCCTAACGCTTCCGACATACCCAAATACTTATAACTTTCGGATGAGGAGAGGGATCTGAGGTGTATGGAATCCGAGAGCTGAATTCCCTCGGATTCCATAATCTCCCATCGCTTTACATGCATGACTGCACATTTGTCCACAACAAATTCCATCCTGATGGCGCTACTAAAAGTTTCAGTTACTTTCAGTAGCTCCATCAGTTGCAATTTGTTGGGGGCAAAGAGTTTCAGATCATCCATGTAAAGAAGGTGAGATATGACCTGACCACCTCTCCTCAACCGGTAACCTAGACCTGAATCCTCTAACAATGTGCTTAGAGGATTCAGGGCTAGACAGAACCAAAGTGGACTCAGACTGTCGCCCTGGAATATTCCCCGTTTAATCCATACAGGCTCATCGTTCCCCTGGATCTGTCGACATCCTGGATATCGAAGGACCGTCCTCCATTGCCCCATACACGACTCAAGAAAGGCGCGTAGAGTTGCATCTATCTTGTACAACTCCAGCACCCTCATGAGCCATGTATGTGGCACCGAGTCGTAGGCCTTCTTATAATCTATCCAACATGTCGAAAGATCCTTGCGGGATCGACGAACCTGTTGGCTAATGGCCATGTCGATGAGGAGTAGCTCCTTAGTACCGCGGGACCCGTTCCTACATCCATTTTGAGAGGCAGACATAATGGAGTTTTTGTCAATGTGTGTATTAATTTTCACTCTCAAAATGGATGTAAGAAGCTTATACACCGTCGATAAACACGTGATCGGTCTATAATTCTTGGGTTCCGCGGGACTACCTGACTTATGGAGCAGGTGGGTTACGCATGATAATAATTATTATTTCCTTTATTTATTTTCCTTACATACTAATTACATTTTTAAATATTTTTATTAACAAAAATTATATAAAAAACATTTAAAAATATAAAAAATAGTAGTCCGCCGGTGTCGGGAGCAGGGTCCAAGCTACCGGTGGTTAGGGCTCCAGAGACAGGAACCTCCTCACAATGCGAGCCGTATTATTATTATTATCATGCTTATGGTTTTCTTCCGATCTCTGTATTAATTATAAAACAGAAATTATATAAGCATATAGCACAATCAAAGATTACGATCATTAAAGAAAATTATCCGTAGTCGAATATAAGAATCATGCGTACCACATTTTAAATATTATCTTACTAACATTATAAATGCGAAAGTTATCTTACTAATATTATAAATGCGAATGATATTGTGTTCTGGCTGTCCTGTTGTTTGCACATCACAGTAGTTGATGGACGCTACTAAAAAGGCCAAACTCATGGCCAAATTTTGGGCTATCTCAATTTATATTAACATGGACATGCTAAGAAAAATAAGAAGTAGTCCCATATCTCGCCAGGTATGTGTAAAATTTGTGTATTTGCGGGCAAGCCTATTGCCGTCAACCGGGCACCAATCCAGACTTCAGGCTGCGACTGAGAAATTACTGATGAAAACACCCAATAACACTTTGCCCGACCTGGGAATCGAACCCAAGACCTCATGCTCATACTCAGCAGTAGCGCTAGCAACCACTGGTCTAACGAGGCAGTCTTTCATGTGTTCTTATAATTTAAATTTAATCAGACGCCTTTGATACAAAGGCTTTCATATCGATGTGCGAACATGAAGGCTGTATTAAATTCTTCGTTGATTCTATTTGCGGAAGTAATACTAAGAATTAATATAACATTATCGGTGAATCAGGTAATTAGTACCTTTCTTCCTGTTGGTGCCTCATTTAATTTCTTAACCAGCTTTGCTTGAAAAATGTGGGTTCTTTTATAATCAGGTAAACCTTTATACCTTTGTAAGACGACCATAATAACCAAATGATTTGAAATGAATATTTTGTCATCATTGGTAACATTTTTCCCTACTAGATTATTTATAGACCTCTCTTGAGGGGAAGCGACAGGGTAGCCCAGGGTAAAAATAATTAAAACTACGTAAATTACAGTCACACTACCCCTGTACAGTTAAAAAAAACTGAAATGGACCATACATACACACAGTTAAGTAAACTAAAAAAAAAAACGATTAGCGATTTAATAATAATATATCATTTATTTCAGGTAACAAACCGCACGCACTCACTTACAGGCACTGGACAGAGGATACAATAGATAAACCAACAAAATACGAAATATGGCATGCTTCTTTTCGTTCCCTTTCTCCTGCAAACTAAAAACGTGGGATAGAGCGAGATAGCCACTAAGACACTAGCGCGGCTAAGATGAAAGCTAGGCTTAAAAAATGTTAACTTTACACTAATAAGGTCCGCACGAGACTAATGTCTCGCGCGGACCTTATTAGTGTAAAGTAGTTGTTTGCAAATAATATTTCGCGCGCGATATCTTTCCAATACACAAATGTTCAGTACACCGAAATGGTGAGGACTTTGTAGACTGCAGGACTATGTTAGCTGCTACTCAGCGGCTTCGCAACCACGGAACGTTTCGTCCGAACACGGCCATCGACAGGGGAGCCGATGTGCCTACACGTACTCGTCTTCAAAACGAAATAAGTACTGGCTGTACTGGACTATTTCGATGAGAATCCCCATGCCCGTGCCCGAGAAACTCTACCTACGCTCCTAGAAGACATACCTCTTCATTTATTTACAATAGGTATTCTACCGACACGATGGTGCCCTTGCTCATTTCACTAGGCAGGAGTGTTCGACAGCACCTTGATGAGGAGTAGGAGTCCAGTGGCCTCCCAGATCAGCTGATTTGACTTTTTGTTGTGGGGACGTATCAAGCCGTTAGTTTATTTTAGTGAGACAACAAGTGCCGAGGATCTAAAAAATAGGATAGTGAACGCTTTTGAAATAGTGAAAAATGACACTGAAGTGCTTTCTAAATTAAAACATTCATTAAGAAAACGGGCATTAAAATGTATTGAACAAGGTGTTGGACATTTTGAAAGTGTATTTAAAATACAACGTCCTATGAGTGTTCAGGCAATCAGTAAAATAAGTATTTGATTTTTTAAATGATTGTAAATAGGTATCTTGATTCACATCTTTTAAACAAGTGATAAGTTCTCCTGTAAAAAGCTTGTAGTACATTTACAATATCCTGCACTGACGCCGGCGATGTTCAGGTTTCATTCGGCTCTTGATTGGGAAACTCCTCGCTAAATCATGTTAGAGTCAACTCGACACAATTTGAGCTAAGCCCCAGCGGCTTAACTAACTCATATCTAGACGTTTTCATTTTCGCATGGTCGTGCCGAACAGTCGAATCATGCCGACGGAAGATCTTTGTAACGCCCTTAATATTATTACACACAAAATTTTAGCCAAAATACACGCCGTGTTTGTAATTTTATCTGAAAATTAATCGGACAATTTAGTTTTGGCCTACATTTAAATTGCCTTCTTAAATTAATTTTAGTGTAATGCGAATGCTTGTGGGTTTTGCATTTTGCTTGTTTTTATATTATAATAAGTTAATATTTCGCGATAATTGTATGTCATAAACTAGAAGTGGGGAAATTGGCGGTCCTCATTTTCATTAGTGAGTTGTTTTCCTTTATTTAAAATTTTACATACTGCGCAGTCAGAATAAAAGTGAAAAAAACAGAAATTACGCCAAATTGAGTTAAATAGGTACCTAAACCTACTGCTAATAACATGAGCTATCGTGTAGTGAATCAAAAAGTGACGATATCGAGCTAGAAATGGACAAACAAACACATTTCGTCTCTTTCATTTCCGCGAACACGAACACAAATTTGTTTTTTCCCACAAAACGCAGATTTTGTGTTAGGTCCTTTTTGATCTCAGGGTGCGATATCTTAAGATTCTCAATGACGGCCAACGGAAAGAAGTTACAATCAGATGATGATGCCAGTGAAACTGATGAAGTAGGGGTAACCGCTGAGAGCAAGGTCAGGTACAACACATGTAACCTCAACGACCTTCGTTGCAGACGTTGCAGTTTATTTGTAACCAGTGAGGACAATAAAGACCGAACTCAAAAACTTTTCTGCAAACATTACGTATACGATTTCCTTTGAAACACAAAATGTCTGTGTTCTACTTTACAAGGAATATCTTCTGTTGGAACCGTCTTCAAACAATCAAAATAACACGTCATCTGATTCAATAGAGCGCCTTACTTCACCTCAAATTGTAGCCCAAACTCAAATATTTGGACAAACATTCGCTATTGGACATTGCTAAGTAAGCGCCAAGAATCTACGCTGTGTGAATGTGGAGCCATACTTGTAGCGAACATGTGGAACGATCACTTTTTCTTTTAAAAAATTTCAAAGAAGTCTCTGGGCTGCTTATCGACATTTGGTGATACACAAATGATTCTCCGAAAAAGTATCCTGTTGTTAATCCAGGTTATAATGTTTTCGTCAATTCAAAATTGCCTGTAACTGGCCTACTTGAAATAAATGCTTCGATGAACTGTTCTTTTCTTTGTTTTTACTATGGACACTTTTAACATGCACATCTTGCTACATCGCTCTCACATAATGTACCATCTCAACATGAATGATGTAACCAAGGTTTTGTAAAATATTCTGATTTAAAAGAGTGTCCATGGAGTTTCTTGCCCGTTCTTCTCCATAGAGATCTACGTTAGGGAATGGGCAACTACAGTACTTTCACAGTTTTTATGCCTTGTGACTGGGACTGTAGCTACATTTCATTGTTGTCTTTGTTTCGACAATTCAAAAGTGCCTGTAACTGGCCTACTTGAAATAAATGCTTTGATTTTGATTTAGATTTTTGATATAAACTATCTGTATGCCAAATTTCATCCAAATCCGGTCAGTAGTTTTTGCGTGAAATTGTAACAAATATCCATCCATCCATCCTCACAAACTTTCTCCATTTATAATATTAGTAGGAATAAGATTTCGCAAAAATTGTAACTGAATCTGAACTACAACAAATACTCATGACGACGCCCGCCATTTTAAAGACCTCACACTAGAAGTTCAAACATAGATGCTAGCTTCATTCTAAATCACACGGAAGCCCGTTTGAGCTGCTGCCAACCTTACTAAACTAAATCGGATTTAAGCCTTTTGGACGCTAACGAATTTTAAATATGGGTAGTTAGCTCCCTGGATTGTTAAAGAGGATTTCAACAGATTAAATATTGATTTCCAGTGTACCGAATATAGGGTACTTGATAGTTTCATTAAGCGTTCGCTGTGTGAATATTTTATGGGGTGCCTGGTGGTTGATGTTTTTGTGTATGCAATTAATGTTACGGCTGGTTTTTCTCTCTCTGATGCAATTAATAATATTATAGTATAGCGCGAAATTCAGCACAACACAAACAAAAGGGTTCACAGGTACACGACATAGATAGATTTAGCAAAGTTATTTATGTTTTGTGACTGGTAGCTGTGAATCATTTTCAGCCCTCAGTGGTATGATTCTAGTGTCTCTGTCAACAACAATTATAAAAATTAGGGGTTGAGCCTGCATGACTATTTTCCGAATCGACACTTGCATCTTGGGAATTCACATAATATGCCGATTTTCCTTTCAGCCTCTCAAAAAAAAAAATCTGCCACATCTGCAGGAACAAAAAACTGGTGACCCTAAAAGATACCGAATTTAATAAAAAGATAAAGACAATAAAATATTGTGGAGTAGAAAAAACAAATATCAGGAGTACAATATCAGAAAGATATCGTTTAGAATAATCGAATTTGGCAAAAAAGTTTTTAGGTCTGACTGTGGGGTTCGAAAAATATGTAAATATGGGATGCGATAACAGACAATGTCCGACCCCGAAATCAAAGGATGGGTTTACCGACGTAAAAAAGTTAGTATATGTTATAGTTATTCCTTGAGAATTTATTAAGAAATGTAGATAGTGCTGTTTTCCTTTTGTTTCGGACAAATGCCCTGACATGGGTGAACAAGTTTTAATAAAAAACTTTTGTGTAACTTCAAATGTATGTATCTCATGTTGACCTAGTAGACAATCTTTTGTTATTTAGATAACTTTCATAAGTTTTGTCTAGATTACATAGGTCTAGAAAAAATAAATCGAAGTCTGTAATAGAAAATATTTTGGAGAAAGATTTTTTTTATAAATGCATAATGAATTCATTATACTGGGTCACACAGACAATGTTTAGTGACAATGGTGCCCTTGGAGTCTGCACGTCTATTCACGGCCGCGTGGTGGATTATGACCCTCTTCCTCTCACAGAGAAGAGGCCACGTCCCATCAGTGGGAACCACATGCAAATCAACCCTGAAATCACCAAACACTTTCACTTCTTCTCAATCACAATCACATACAGAAAGGTGAGACAATCTCTTTAAAAAAAGCTGTAAAAAAGTCGTTTCAGGACAGTAACGATGTTTTCGCCAAGACAATATTTATAGGGCGGTCCTAACGTGCAGTCCAATTCATTAATGTTGCCCTAGGGGTGTGCACGTTTTTCTTCACACCTTCACTAAGAATGTCTTATTTACGGGACCGCGGGGTGAAATTCTACTCCACATTGTCACAGTACGTGTTTTATAGAGAAACAAATGGGTGTTTGTTTCTGTTTTAAACAAAACTTTTCTTTGTGTATGTAAGGTGTCGTTTTAACATTAAAAGACGAAATAAAATAGTCGAAATGGTGAGGTCGCTGTAAAGATCTGGGCCGGTAGTCTCGACATAGATACCGACGCTCTGTCGCAAACTTTCGATCGCTTAACGTACATAACGATGCTTGTGAGAAACGCAAGTCTGTAACTCTGTACATCCAAGATGCGTTTCTCGCAAGCATTGTTATTGCAACCGAATTTTTTCGTTATAATTAAGCGATCGAAAGTTTGCGACAGCGTCGTTATCTATGTTGAGACTGCCGGCTCTGCTCTCTACCTAAGCTCTTTGCAGCAAAGAATACAAAGTGATGAGTTAATCGTATTGAAACACAATCAGTCTATAATGATGCTTGTCCCAAGCCTGTTCTCTGTAAGTGGAAGCCGTCTGTAATCCAACACGAGTACAACCGACACTTTGCCTACGTAAAGAATGACGATATTAGGCCCAGATTCCACCGAAGCGGAGACGAGAAGAAATGTGTTGAAAACCACCAATAGAATTTCGTTATTTAGGTACACTTTTCCTCTCCGCTTAACTTTAGTGAAAACAGTTAAGCAGCGAGGAGAGGAGATATCTCGTAATTGTTTAAGCCAACGGCCGCACTCGGCGGACAAGCGGACAGCGGACAAGAAGAGACGTGAGCGGTGTGCGGTGAGCGGTGTACGGTGAGCGGCGTGCGATCAGCGATGTGCTGTGAGAATTGTACGGTGAGTGGTGTGCTGTGAGCTGTGTGCCGTGAGCGGCGTGCTGTGCACATCTCCACACAGCTTCGGTAGATACTTCCTAGCTCCTAACCAACTCCTCTCCTCTCTGCTTCGCACATTTCCCTACATCTCCGCTTTGGTGGAGTCCGGACGAAGCTTATAAAAACAAGGTAGATCTACTTGATCTACTGTTTGTTACACTTACAATACTCCTAGTCGTCTACACGTCAATTAAGGAAACTAACTATATCCATCCCCTTACTGTTATACTAAGTAGAAGTACCTTTTCTCTAAAAATAAATAAATCCACAACTCCCTAAAAATCTTCATCTAAAAGACCTTAAGCACAGACTACTACAAAATTCCCTCAGCTTAAATAGCAGTAGGATGGCAATAGATTTATGAAAGGGATTCCCTTCTAGGCTTCATTACCCCGACAGTACAATCTAGGGGTTTAACGGTCTAATGTCTGATTACGGCTATCGATTTCAGCTCATGGAAGTCGGATCTGATGTAATTGAAATGAGCTAGAGGTTTCAATAAGATAAATCGGAAAATATATTTTGTGGGCAGTGTGTAGATTGGATTTATAGCTTTGTGATGGGAGGATAGTTTTAAAGTCATTACTGGCAGTTTTTTTAAATCTTCTTTTTTCCATAGGTTTTACCGTGTTAGTATTAGATAAATCTTTTTTTTTAAAGATCCCGTATTGTCCCAGTTCTGGGCAAACGCATTCCTTCCACTTCTCACGGTGATGTGTTTCTTCTCGCCAATTCGTGATGAAGCCATCCAAGGCGTCCCGCCGTCTCTTGCTCGATCTGCCGCGACCCGTCTAGCTGTCTCAGGGCTCCAGTCTTGCGATATTCGAGCCCACAGCTGTGCCAGTATATTTTACATAATTACTTATCTTAATGCCCCAGAAACAATAAGTTTTTTGCTATTTTCGATATCTACTGAGATAAGATTATTTTTCTTTTTGATCCTCGTGCCTGCATCCGTTTAGACTAGGAGCCGAACCCATCGAAGTTGGACAAGCCTAAGCAGATGCGGACGCTTTTTGGGTATCTATCAGACCAAAGAGATCATCTCAAGTTGAGATTCGATTTTCAATCTCGAAATAAGCTAAAATGTAAACCATCGTCGTGATATGAACTTTCCTACATACAATAACTTGTCCAATGATGGACCTAGATAAGGACTTGACCTAGAATGTACGGCTTCCTACACCACTGCAAACTATGATTTAACTTGAACTTTATACATGTTTACTTTACACGGAACACTGATAACCGGGAATGTTGGACCCGAACGCATAAGGGGCTTAGTAACATTATAGGGGTGAAAAAATACTGCTAGGTAAAACTCCTGTACCTTAAGGCCTAAATTTTAAAAATCTTTCAACTCTCTTTGTGGCAACCCATAATCCGAGCGCACTCGGTCCACGGCGTTCGATCCGTGTAGACTGGGATCACGTCCTACTTTCCCGAGCTAGCTCGTATACGGGTAGGGAAAAAATCAAATATTGTTGTTGACTGTGAAAAATATGTTCTATGTATAAATGTGATGCGGAGGAATGAGGAAAATATCGTGAGGAAAGTTTTAAGTATGACTATGGATGGGTATAAGAATAGAGGAAGACCAAAGAAACGATGGATGGACTGTGTGACGGATGATATGGTCCGAAAGGAGGTGTCTGATAAGATGACGACTAATACAGAAGTATGGACGAAGAAGACCCCAAATGAATTGGGAAAGCAAGAGAATGATGATGACTGTGAAAAACAATTGCGGAATGAAGAAAATGATTCGAATTAACTATGTTAATATCAACAGCTATCCTAGGATTCCGAAACATTTCTCCGACAGAACGATTCACTTTTGAAAATTTCATCGACAGAACCTTTCACCGACGAGCGATTCGCCGACACAACTGTTCAAAACTGAATCGTTCTGTCGGCGAATCGTTCGCCTTTGAAACGTTCTATCGGTGAAATAATGAAAAGTGAATCCTTGTGTCGGCGAAACGTTCGTCATTGAAAAGTTCTGTCGGAGAAAAAAAGAAAAGTGAATCGTTCTGTCGGTGAACCGATCAACGGCGAATCGAATGTCGGAGAAATGTTTCAGAATCCTATCCTAGTACACTCGTTTGAAGCTTACTCCTGCGAGTCCACTCGGTCCGAGATACTCTGACCGTGTCAACGCGGATTTATTAATTCGGTATACAAATAAACATAACTACATAACTAGCCTTTTATAATATTTCCATAGTTGGGACATATACCTCAACTCTGCGAGGGGATCAATATCCACCACGCAATCAGGTGCAGATTGGTGGCTCTCGCATGTCTTTGAATTTTAGGTTCTAAATCGCGCTGTTTTTTACATTTCTTCATGAGATGCACCTAAACGTCATCATAGAGACTCAACTGAGCAAACAGGCCCACTAACAAACATCTGACCTTTCAAACGCATCTCGTATAACTTTGCCGACAAGAGAATAATAGTGTCGTCTCCAGTTCCAGTTGATTTACTGCTCTCCCGCGCACTATCTCGTGCCTAGTAGCGAAAGCCTATTTATCTGGATAATGTTGCAATAATACTGTACATTTTCTTGAGAACATTTTAAGCCATATCGTCTTATATTTAGATGTCATAAAAGTGTAAATTCGGATGAATACTTTCATTACTTAGGAGATTAAATATGTGTATTAGTATAGTATTAGATTGCCATTTTCTTAAGTAGCGCTTGTTTGATTGTCTGTCCCATGAATTAATAGGTTTCAAACCCTAGTAGTAGCACGCAAAGAGACGCAATTTCAAGTTAGCCTTTTAATGCTACTTGCGACTCTTACGAATTATTCGTGGGTTTGTATAATATGCGTGTAAAAATCTGTTTTCGTCAGGACACTACATTTTGCGAAACAAAATGTAGTGTCCTGACGAAAACAGATTTTTAGCCGAAACCGAAACCGAACCTTCGGCCCTGGTCCCAGTATCGGCCGAAACCGAACCTTATTTAACATAACATTTATAATTGCTTTTTATTTATGGCATGTTAAAAGCTAACGTATTTTTACCCGACTGAGCGAAGCAAAGGAGGGTAATGTGTTTATCGGTCTATGTATGTATGTTTGTTATTCTGTGGCGCTCTAGAGACCAAATGCGAGGGCCGATGTTTTTAATTCTTATGTTAATCGATTTGTCTTTATCTTGCAAGTGTTACATGACAGCACTGAAAACGACGCACGACACTTCACGAATACCGACTTTTAGTGGAGCCGAAATCGAAAACGAACCTTATGTCGGTCACTATCAAAATTGCATGCCGCTTATGCACACATTCATTGATTTGTGGCTTCAACTTTGAACGACATGTTAAATGAAACTATCACTCTGAGTCTAATTACCTAGGTACTCTAAGTGTGTTTAGATCTTTGAACCCAAATTATTGTAATAAAAGATAGAAGGGTCATGCTATTCTTAAATTATAAAGGGGGCAGTAAAAGGGTAAATGCTTCACAGAAAAAAATTCCCATGGGTGTCGTTTAAGATTTCTGTTTCAGTCTTGTCTCCTTTAGTTTAGACTAGATACAGGAGATCGAACCAGAATAACGGCTAGTTGTTATTTCGCAGTTGTTAACTCACCCATAATATTTCTAAATAACTTAAAATAAAATAACTCAATAAACAACTTGAGCCAACAAGGCCACCACAATATTTTAAAATTACATAGGTACAATAATATTACATGGTATGCATAAAAAATCCTTTCATACGATTTTTTTGTCATATTCATTTATTTAAATTTGCTAACAAAATTCGTTCTAAAAAACTATAGAGGTGTAACTGTACTTCAACCCACCCGACCTTAAACAATTCGATTTCAATAACGCATTGTAATCGATTCAAACCACGACCGAGCAGTCAATTTGCATGAATGAAATCGATTGGGAATGTCTAAAGTCCTGTCCTATGGATGTCGGGGTGAAAATGGTGCGGAAAAGAAACTGCTACCTAGACTTGTAGTGTTGCTAGATTTCACGATTTGTGTGAAGATGGGAAATAAGGAACTTAAAAGTGGAACTCGTAATTCTTATTTCCTTTTAAACAGACTGTATTTTTAAATTGGTCAACTATTATTTTTAGGTTGCCAAAAAAATCCATACTTAGAAGAAAATTGTCAATAAAACAATAAATAACAAGATTTTTAGAAAATCTTGGACATGGAAAAGTCACTCTACACATATCAAATTACAATGATTGACATTTAGAAACGCCTTAACTACCCATCAGAGAGAGCATCGTAATTCCCAATTTATTTCAATCCAAAGAAAATGGTAGACGTACATTTAGGGTTATTTCAAAATTCGATGCGTTAACCCTCAGCTGTCCAATCGTCGGACATTTAGACAGATCCCTGATTGGGTTCTCTGTATTTTCTGCTTTGTACAGACGGACAAAAGCGGCACGAAGAAAACTGGAACTGCCAGGTATATCGGCGTGAAGCGTTTCAATGGAAATTGTGTTTCTATTCTCTAGGGAGTCGCGTACTAATTTCAATGGTTCGTGCCATGTTCGTGCTTACATTGGCAGTAACGTTTGATGTAGACGGGGCATTTTGTTTAGTATTCTTATTTCGTTCTGTGTGGGAACCTGTCCGTGTATTGATTGCGGTCTTCTAAGTGAATGTGGTTTTAAGAATTTGCGAAAAGGCACTTATTGCTTTTTACAAAAGAGACTTCTTTTGTCAATGTGTTATTTTGGAATATTCAAAAACACATCCTAAGTTTTGAAAGACAAAACATTCTATAAACACATAAGTAATGAACAATCGCGAAATTGTGGGACTAGGTACCTTATAAAATAGTACCTTCTTACTCTTTTTTTCTGTAAAAGGGGAACTCCATTACCTGTCTCTTTGAAAGTAAGCTACCATTTCTTACACTCATCGCTCAAGTAAGCCGCTTAAAAGCCTCCTTCACATTTTTAAATATTTTCCCTATTGTATTTACTTTAAAACAATAGAATTTCTCATACATCACAAAATGGACCGTTATTCCGTAACATTAAAGAAATGAAACTCGTTAATTACAGGATAATGGAGTGGTCCTTAATTATTAATTAATTATCGGTACACGTCGTTTGCAGGGCTGGGACACAATGGCGCAGTCATTTGTGATGAGTGTTCATTGTTGTTGCTGAAAAGATTTCCGCGCCCGAAAGAGAGGGAAATGATTAATAGTTCCCGATAATTGAACTATTCGAGTGGTATCGATTAGGAAGGATCGATTAGCGATTGTTTCCCCGCACTATGGGGACAATTGCAACGAACAATGGTTTTATACTTTTTTGTTGTAAATGTCGTGATCTTCGCGGACAATGGTTTTGGGAAATAATAAAGCTTCCGAAACAAAAAAAAACTTCCAACGATCTGTGGTTCACTGTAATACTAAGCTTGGATAAGCTTGGTTAAAAGGCACGCTTGGTTGTGGCGTATAATAAAAATCTTTGTTTTGTTTTTCTGTGTGTTGTACTAACTAAATGGACTTGTGGTCTGAAATAAAAGAATTTTAGTTTATTTATTTAAAATGAATTACCGAAAAATTATTAACCGGAAAAAAATGTTGTGTTTAACAAACAAATATGAGCTTATTCAAATTACAAATCTACGAAAAATAAGAAACTAAATTTCCAAAAAAAATACCAAACTTCCGAAAAAAAAATGTTCTGCAAAAAAATTGTTTTCTTAATCTCCATAAGTTACGATGCAAGAGCGAGCGAAGCGAGCTCGGGACTTGGGGTACCTCGACCAGGTTAGGTTCGAAGACCTCTTCGTTTTAGGTTACTTTAAACCTTGCAGACAGAAATAGGAGCCCCGCGTAGCGACTACTACGTCTACGTCAACTACGCCTTATAACATTTTGATATTTGTCTTGACGTTGATTTTATTCCTGTTTTATTTATTTTATAGGTTAAAATGCAATTTAAGTTGGTGGAAAAATATTACGTCAGCAAAAATGCTGTATTGAATTTCGGAATTTTCAGAATTTCATTCGGTCGTTTCTTTGTCCTTTCAGTTGTAGCAAAGTTAGTATATTTCTTATTTTGAGTAAGTATGCTCATTTTATTTCGGAGCTTTTATTACTGCCCTTTTTGGATTGTTTAAATGACAGCGGTTTTTTACGGTAACTTAGGTATTTGAGAGTCGTTAATCATAATTATATTGATAGAAATACGTTGCTAGTTGTATATTAACTAAAGGGCAAGTGATATTCTATCAGCGTTATCGCTGATGAAAATGTATGAAATGTTCAGTACTTTTCATACATTTTATAGAAAAGCGAAAACTTGTAAATCAAATTGAAAGTCATTTTAAAAATCGAATATAGATAGCCGGTAAGTGATTTTCAAGGTCAAAGGACAATGACCAAAGTTGGTACCAAAAAGTCTCGCGCCTCAAAACCAAAATATTATAGTAATTAGTTTCATATTTTTTTACGGCATTACGCGTCGGGGATTTGATTTTTGAACTGGAAATATACTTTTCGAGTTTAAAAGTACGAATATTGTTTTACTCCCTTTATATGACGTTCCGTTTCAACTGAATATAAATGACGTTCCGTTTCAATTGAACAAACCCTTGTCTGTCGAGCGGACTCTAAAATTAATTACAATTAAGTAAGATCAGTACACCAAATCGATTTAGTTTGGTTTATTGCTATTTGCAACAAAATAGATTTTCTCAGCCTAAAGATTTTGATTTATCGATTACATCCCTAAATCCCGACTAGTTTATAGCACTTACTATACTCTATGGTTTATAGTTATCTTATCTCTGGCATCTGACATTTGTACTGTACTGACTGACTATTGGCAATGTAAAGGTCTAAAATAAAATCGAGTTTCAGTCAAGCATACTGTGGATGTTACTTCAACTCGTAATTCTTACTAATATTAGTGTATTACGCTGTTTTTAGAGCAATAATGTAATGTATGTGTGTTAAAATACGTCGTTGGTAGCGTCGAAAAAATAGACCTACTTTTTAGGTTAGTTTCGATTTTATAAAATAACTCTGAAACGCGGGTTTTTTTTTCAAAAATAATTTTTGTAGGAGTTAATACGATCAGTGTAGTCTATAAAAAACAAGGTTTGATTTTGATGCAGCATGGTACGGGATTCCATACTTCCATGAGCATTCTCTTTTATTTGACTTAGGTACATTTATTTAATTACATTACATTGACATTATTTATTACCCTACTAGAGTTCTGTACGAACAACCCACAATCGCATTTAACTTTTTCCATCTACATCGAGAAGTGTGACATTTCCAAATCTACCCAGAATCTACCAAGGGTAATGAACAGATCCAAAATTCAGAACTGCCAACATCCCAAATCGAAAACTTCCAAATTCAAATTCTATAATAAGCCAGCCAGCCATCATTATTATAACGGAGTTAGTCACGCACCCCCGCTGAGTATTATCCTGGACCGAAACATTTCACGGGCCACCACACACCGTAATGTAAACCCCGAAAACTTATTGAATAGGAAATCAGGGATCCAATAAAATGCTGTCAAACCCAACGTATGTGATGAGACAGGTGTACAAACGTAATCTTTACTTTTCTGTTGGTATGAGATGGGTGAGGATTATTATGGTTATCTTGGTATACTTGATAGCGATGATTGTGTACTATTTTTACATTTTTATCTTTATTTTTTTAAACTACTTGTCGTAGTGGCTGTTACTTTCATGAACATGAGTAGTAAACGTTTGGTTTTTCGTTTCTGCCTCTAGGAAGTGGGTACATCCTACTAATATTATAAATGCTAAAGTTTGTGAGGATGGATGGATGTTAGTTACTCTTTCACGCAAAAACTACTAACCGGATTTTGATGAAAGGACATTGTCAACTTCGATCCAAGTGTGTTTCAGATTTACATTGTACCTTAAATGACAGGTGTCACCGAGTACATTTTTTATTATGGCAACAAAAAGAAATCCCAGAGGTATTGACATTTTTGCATTTGTATTAACATTTAAAAAGCAGTAAAAAGGGTGAAAAAATGAAAGAAAAAATGTTGTTTTATTTATGTTTGTTACCTACATAGAAAAAACTTCTTCATCGATAACGTAATCTAAAAACTCTTCTGGGCGGTTAATATTATCCTCGTGCCAGGCCCACCCCAGAAACCATACTACACACATTATATGGGTGCAGCAGGCCAGTGTGCGTTTCTCTGCTATGTGCAGTAATAATGTTAATCAATAAGTAAGCAGTTATATACTTTGGAAGTTGTAGGCCTACTGTTTATTTTGATTCTCAACAACCATACATTGGTTTTGATAATGTTATAATCAGATAGATATGTCGTTCAATTGGTCAGTATCGCGAAAAAAAAAAAAAAAAAAAAAAAAAAAATTGTATAGGTAAATGCCATGCCGCACATGGTCACACTTATAAAAATGTCAATACTTCCGGGATATTTTTCCTTGCTACCGTAATAAAAAATGTACTGGTTGAGACTTCTCATATTCATATCTGCAACACTCTTGGACCAGCACCCCTTGTAAAACTGACATTCTCCTTTGGCACACAGATAGTTTATACCTGGATTAACACAAAGGATACTTTTTATCCCGGTAGTACGATCCCGTGGGACAATTACCGATCTCCATGCGGGCGAAGCTGCGGGCATAAGCTAATACAGTATCATGCGGATTTCCTTGCACTTTCCTTTGTACACTAGGAAAAGAAAACTTATTTAGCACACAGTAAATAAAGTTGTACAGTGAGGACATATTAAAGTGCGAACTTCTGCCTCATAAACTAGGCCAGAACCCTAGCTGTGTTTTAGAAGCCAATGTTCCTTCAAATGCTTGGCACACAATGGAATTGTCAATCATGCAAGTAGTTACACTGTTAGCTTTTAATATAATTATGTACATAAAGCGCAGTTAAAATACAGTATAAGTTAGTTATGAATTTAGAATACAATTTTAATAAAATTTTCAGTTAACTTCTGCAACCTTCTGCAAGCTTATTGCATCTACTAGTTTGGTAATGTAAAACTGCATTACTCGACCCTGTTAATGAACACTATTCGTATCTTCCCATACAAGTTAATAGACCGACTATAACAGAATTTCGATGAGGCTTTCCTAGAACTCACACAATAATAACTTAATAAGCTTATTCTCATAAATCGGCCAGAAAAGGTATACACAATAACAGTAGGTACTTAAATAATAAATATCTACTTAACATAATACATATATTTAACTGTTTTGTAATATCTAGAGATCGGTTTACATGCAACATAAAATCGTTAAAATATGCATGCAAATACGGGGTGGTCGGGACACCGACGCGAAAACGGTAACCACATACTCAGTAAGTACATCGTACATAGTGTTTTTTAATAACCGACGAAAAATGTCTTTGTTGGGGGGGTGTCAGAATGACGTCTCTTCCACTCTGTATACATCATAAATGCTCGAAATATGCAACAAAAGTGCCAAAATGTGCAACAACAAATTGAAACAAGTACTATGATTTTTTTTTTATTTAGGTAGTTAGGTATTACATTTTCGATAAGATATTTTTTTATGACATCCGTGTTCTGTTCCTAGTTAATTATTATTATTAGTACGATTGAGCCTTCTATTAAAGAAAATATTTTTGTAAGCAATCGTCCTACATCTATACAATTTATGTACTTTATACGTTCCAGTTGGAAACAGTTAAAATTAAAAGAAAGATGCACGGTATGACGATTTTAGTTAAAATATGCATTATCTTCAGAAACAGGCATAATATGCAAATGCATATGCAAATATACGTCTGCATATAATGCCGTCTCTAGTAACTTAAAAATTGGTTGGTTACAACCAACAACCCACTTTAACCTTTCGTATGCCGGAACGTAGATATACACGAGACACAATCACTTTTTAATTGTGTCTATATACTCGGCATACGAGTGGTTAATATTCGTTCAATCAATACTTTTAACATTTGTGTGAAGTACTCGTTAGCACCATGGCTTTTTATTTTAACATCACCGCAATTATATTTTTAATTTTCATGATCATTACAAATTTTTTAGCCACACTTGTAAACTATTTTCAAATATATTTACCAGCATCTATGAAAAAAGCAGTTTTATACGGGAACTTAGCTAATACAGGTTCAGAAGTGAAATGGTTGCGGTTTATAGAGATCCCCAAGTCTTATTTCAGCCATTTTTATTTTGTTGGGGCAGTATTTGGCTCTTCCTTTTTGTGCTATATGGTGTCAGTGTACTTTTTTATAGTGGATGTGAATCAGTATGTGAAACTTGGACTTAAAACGTTGATAGAAGAGAATGAGCCAGGTACGTTGAAAAAAATATTTACTGTTTTTTACCTACGTTAGGACATTGCTGCGTGCGAATCAAGGATTAGGGTCCTTGTCACTTGTGCACCCACTGCTATCTTTAGCAATAATATCTACTGAATAATAATAAACATTTATTTAAGATAACTAGGATCCAATTTGTTAGTGGTAAGTACATATAACGATGAATGATTATTAAATCTATCATTTGTGCCTTTCTAGTGTCAGTAACAACAGCATTAACAACGATGGTACTCTTCACAATTCAATGTTCAAGGCGACTGTACGAGACTCTGTTCATGCAAGTGTTCGCCAAGTCCAGTAAGATGAACATCATCCATTACATGATGGCTTTTATCCACTATGGGTTGTGTGTTTTGTCCATCGTTGGGCATGCTCCTTTGTTTTGTGGTAAGTGGAATGGTTATTTTTATATTATCTTTACAGGGTTATTGAAAAAACACTACCTCTTACAAGTAGCTTCTATACATTACATTTAATAACTTTCGTTCTATGAGTTTTTGAAATATACAATAAAATATCAACATGTTTCTACGTAAATGATCGATGATCGCGTCAAGTTGTATGGGAAGAGAATTTGTAATTTTTTTTTTTGCTAATGCTTTTGCTAAAATCGTCATAGTAAGCACATCAAGCTACTACAATCTGTTAACTTTTATACATGTTTAACTTTATCGGAAAAGCATTAGGTTCAAGCTTGAATGGGAAAATTTGACAGTTTCGGGTAGCTTGATGTGCTGGCGTCTGTTAAAAATTTATTGATGAATACCTACCTCCCTACTAGCTACTGTTGTCGATAAAAATTCTAAAAAGGTCATTGTAAAAGCCAATTTTAAGGGAAATTGTAACCTCTTAAATTGAAATAGTAAGTTATTTGGAATAATGGGTATGCGGGGAATTAAAACGCTCTCTCCTTTAGCAGCTCAGCTCTGTGATACGAAGCCTGGTGCAGTTGCACAGTCTGGTTGCATCAAGGTTTCGCATCACCAGAACTGGAACGCCAAATTTAAGCTCTAGCTGATGGGACGGCACGCCCGTTAACTCCAGGGAGTTGAGAAATTCAAAGGGGTAGGCAGTACTATCGTCATTAGCCATCACAATGATATGGTATACTTTTGTTTTTTTTTTGTTTTTTTTTACTGACCCACTCGTTCTTTGGCGACAGCACAGCAGTTGGATGGGAAAATTCTTCGGAAAATAGAATTTTCCCATCTCCGTCCCACTCCAGACGACCCTCTCCCGTTTGCAGCAGCTTATTCGCAAAGACACCTGCTTCGTGGTCGTTGTACAGTTGGACGCGCATGTTGCACGTAATATGGAGCTTCTCAATCCAGGAGGTTTTCACAGTGGTGACGCCATGTGACATGCGTTTCATCCGCCAGTGTGCCCCTTTTTTATTACAAAATGGCCTCTCTTAATAACTGCCAGTGTCTGTCTAAAGTCGCCTTTTCAAATGACCCCTCCTCCCGCGCTGGGTGGAACGAAAGGGAGTGTCATCCATGTTCCTTCTTAGCGCTTTGTGGTGTTCCAGAGCCGCAGTATCTCTTTCGAATAGTCCCGCAGCTCCGGCAAGCATCGGCCCTTGCGGACCCCTTCCGGTTTGCTGACATCATTTTGAGGCGCGCGTGAAACGCGAACGCGCTTTTGACACAGCCTGCCGTCATAAGAAGTCCACAGGGTCTAAAGTCGCTGCGAACAAAATGATGACGCCACCCATCAGCTCCTGGTTGCCGCGGATGTCCTGCAAGCTGCGGTTCAACGCCTCTAATGCATGCTTGTGCGGCATTTTGCACTCGTCCCAAACTACTTTCACTGCTGCAAAAGGACTCCCCCGTTTTTGGTGATATTGCATGTTGGGACGTATCTTCGCTTGCATGATTCAGCGGCAATTTTAAAATGGAATTTGCAGTCTGACCACCCATAAGCAAAGTTGCAACAATGCCTGAGGAAGCCACAACCACAGTTATATGACGACACGGTTGGCGCGGAGTTTGGCACAAGCAAAATGAGGTCTATAGCCAGCTGTGGGCTGTGGATGATGATGACGAAATGGAACGGTCAGTACCGTTACATATCGTACCAACCAATGCTGGTGATTAGGAATTTAAGCTGTAGCTGTAGTAGCTGTTTCTTTGTAACCTGTAGTCCCTAATCCCTATTTATCTCCACTGCACTGTATTGTACAGACGCCAGCACATCAAGCTACCCGAAACTATCAAGTTTTCTCAATCAAACTTCAAGGTTGATTAAAGCTTTAGCGATAAAATTGACAGATTGTACTGATCTGATTATCTGTACAATTATAAAATCAATCCTGTGTAATTTGGCTGAATCTTGAAACTATGGTATTCATTTCACTAGCCTATGACCAAAAATGGTTGACTTATGTAACAGAATATTCCCAATCGTTTTCAGGAAACCAAATCAGGAACAACATGACATGGATAGACATCAACACAGAAATAGTCATTGCACCTTGCATCCTACTCTTCCTATACGCATCATACGAACAGCATCACTCACATAAAATCTTGGCCAACTTAAGAAAAAACAAAGAGACTGGCAGTGTCGTAAGTGATGATTACCAGATCCCTCAAGGAGGTCTGTTTAGATGGACTTCTAGTCCTCATAGATTGTGTGAAGTGCTCATTTACTTGGCTTTAGCTCTGTTGATGCAAAAAATGACACATGCTGTTATATTTGTGTGGGTTGCCACTAATCAAGTAAGTTTTTTACGAAATATGAATAAAAATGAATATTTTAACAACAATTGAATGAATCACACCCTTTTTCAGATCCAGTGCTCTATCGGGGCCCAGCAGTGGTATAAGAAGACGTTTAAAGACTACCCACCAGAAAGATACGCGATATTTCCCTTTTTAATATAAATTGTGCTTGTATAAACTCGTGTCGGCGCTCCCATAGAATTTTTAACCCGTAAAAGAATTTATTGTGGATAAGGGCAATACAAATAAATACTAAGTAGATTTGTAAGTATTATTTTATTTTAAGTTTAATGAGTTGCTTTTTTGTAGGTATTGGGTTTTGTGTTTTTTTATATTGTTTATTAGAGTATAAGTTGTAATTCCGTTACCTATACTTTATTTCATCATCATGATCAACAGCCAGACTTCACTCACTGCTGCGGAAGCCGGCCTGCTCGACTCTTTAATATGGCTGATGTTTCAATTTAAGTTTACCTATACCTACCTAACCCAATTTGTAAATATTTAATATTTACAAATTTAGTATGCCGTTTTTAGTGGCGGATACGTCAGATCTGAACCATCTAATAATAGGTAGTGCAGATCTGATACCTAACCTGTAGGTACACACAGTGTCAGTATGTGCTAACCCCTTAAGTATTAAAATGTCACACTGCTACAAGATTTAACACTTTACGCAAAATCTAAAGAATACTTCAAAAAGATTTCATTGGTTCGACTTGGAGTCGAACCATCGCATCACCAAACGTCGCCATACTCATACCGGCAGTTTGGCGAACTAGCCAGCTAACCCATATGATTTGCAAACAAATTGTTATACACTATCATCCGAGTCACTTTATCTTTAGGTCTGTCTAATCTATAGATGTTATAATTTGAGGGTATCCACTATTTTTACTTACTTCCGTTTTCTTTATTTATAAAATTAATCCATATCCTCAAGTTAGTCATTTCTAATTTTATGAAAACAAAAATAGTTGTTCTGTCTGAACAAAATGTTTGCATAAAAGGAATTGCGAGACAGCTTGCCATAGCATATTTTATTTTTCTTGATTTTTAAATTCTTTATAAATATTACTAAAACGAAATAGAAAATAAATAGAAAATATTTATTATTTAAAAAAAAGTGTAATGCCTGACAAAAATTTTCGTGCACATTTCGTGTCTAGGATTTGAACCTGCAATCTTATGCACGGCAAGCGGTCTTGAAACCTCCGGTCTATTTAGTCGTTGAATAACTTTGCGCTAACATTAAAGGCTCTCCCACATAGGCGCGTTATTATCGGTAGATAATACCGGATGCGTTAATGCGATATCTGTTTTTAGTATATTATGTATTATGATGGCTATGAAGTTACACACTACTGCGATAATAACGTCGCAATATTTGCATGCTGAATTTTTAGTAAGCGGAATACGTAGAACCTATTCATCTTTAACACCTCAATGTACCATATTTCACGCAAATAAACATTATTGTTATTCTTATATTACGCGATAACAAAATTATTAACGTTATATTGAAAAAATATATATTTTAAATAGACTTAAAAAAAACTAAATTAAACTTATTTATTCACTAAATATTTTTGGAAAACACAAAAACCAACTTGGACCTACCACGGATTTGAACGCACATGCATTTTGGGGGGGTAACCACTTACTGGAGTGGAGCTGCGTGCACCTACAAAAATATCTACCTATCCTACGAATAAATAATATGTTTGGCTATAAAACATTTAGCGTATTATCCAGGTGGTGTTTTTTTCCGCCGTAGGCATATTAATTGTATCTTGGGCTTCGTAAAACACCACCAGCTGATATGAATGTTGCTAGAATAAAACATGACGTGAAAGGAATACAAGTCAATTAATGTAGTAATTTTCAGAGTCTACAAATACAAATGTTTCATCATCATGAACATACTGCGCAAAAGATACCAATTTATTCAAACAGCTGTAAAATTTTAAAAAAGTAACGACGAAGTATTGTTACCATAATAATATACGATATCGTATTAATATAAACACATGTAGTACAGCTTGGCAAAAAAGAGTCTGACGCGGTGACAGTTGGAACTAATATCGATGATTGTGGTTACTTGTCAACTGCTAGTACATTCTGTGTCAACACTGTTGACACAGAATGTACTAGCAGTTGACAAGTAACCACAATCATCGATATTTTTAAAAATCTATGAATAACCACTAGGATATACGCACTGTTGACTCAACAGTGCGTATATCCTAGTGGTTTGTAAGACTAGCCAGAGCAAAAGAGAAATAAAAACCTTGCATTAGAACAGATAAGCATGATTTATTTACTGGGTATCAGACCATCAAAAATAAGCACAAAATAATGAACTACAACATTACATTTATAATTATATTATTACAATTCACTGTACTTACACACGTATTACAGAGCTCATTACACTTCCACAGTTCAACCACTACTGCCTTGCTAAAATGGCGCTGCCTCGAACTTCTAAAATCCCCCTCTACCAGACAAATAGTCAAGCGACATCGCAATATCCGTTAGCGCCATTTTAGCATTTTAAACAAGTCAAATAACTTACTAATTTTACCTAATACATTTGTGTAATTTAAAAAAATACTGTAAATATCTTAAAAATACATAAACTTATAGTATTTAGAGTTTAAATAGCTAACATTCGGCCATCCAAAACCTCGTACGTCCTCGTACGGTAGACAAATACTCAAAATCAAAATATTTTTATTTCACATAGGCACTTATGAAACGTCGACAAAAAGGTGCACGGTTCGGGTTGGTCGTTTCCTATGGAGAAGAACCGGCAAGAAACTCCATGGTTACTCTTTTAAAATGATTAGTTTTACAATATTATCATGTTACAGCATTAGTACTCAAGTATGGGGGGACAGCATAGGCCCGACAATAAGTCGTTGCTTACTACACAAGAAAAACGGAAAACAAGATAAGAGGTTAACAAAAGTTAACACACATCTAGGAATCTACAAGGCCTACACTGTTCACACATTCACAAACAATCGTTAAAAAGAATCTATACAAAGGTAAGAAAATATTATAAAAGACTAAATTAAACAAGTGACAAAAATATTGTCATCAGTGCTGCAACTATTACTATTCAATAATGAAATAGCAACCATACAATAGTTGTTATAACAGTTTAAAGTTTATTTACAATTTAAAGTTTATCATTTATTTTACTTTAGGTTTAAACATTGAATTATACACATAAAATTAGTATTCCAACTTACGTACGTATTCACTTATTCATTCATTCATTAGCCTTTATTTGCCTTAACATTTCTTTTATTACAATTCATTTAACATTACATACCTTACATTTTATTTTCACTAAACATTACATGTAGCAATACACTTAACATTTCACCTCATTTAACTATATACGTACGTACACGTTACATTAATGTTGAAAAGTTTGTCACATTTTCTTTTTTTTATAAAATATCATCTCATTATATTATACAATACATTTTTATAAAATAATGTCCTGAATACCATTAGTAACAGGCCCCAATATGTCCTGAATACCAGTGGCAACAGGCTACAATTGCCCTGAATACCCCTGGCAACAGGCCCCATACGTCCTGAATACCAGTGGCAACAGGCCACAATTGCCCCGAATACCCCCGGCAACAGGCCCCACTACGTCCTGAATACCAGTGGCAACAGGCTACAATTGCCCTGAATACCCCTGGTAACCTTAATACCAGTGGCAACAGGCCACAATTGCCCCGAATACCCCCGGCAACAGGCCCCACTACGTCCTGAATACCAGTGGCAACAGGCTACAATTGCCCTGAATACCCCTGGTAACCTTAATACCAGTGGCAACAGGCCACAATTGCCCCGAATACCCCCGGCAACAGGCCCCACTACGTCCTGAATACCAGTGGCAACAGGCTACAATTGCCCTGAATACCCCTGGCAACAGGCCCCATACGTCCTGAATACCAGTGGCAACAGGCCACAATTGCCCCGAATACCCCCGGCAACAGGCCCCAATTATTGTCCTGAATACCCCTGGCAACAGGCTACAATTGCCCTGAATACCCCTGGCAACAGGCCCCATACGTCCTGAATACCAGTGGCAACAGGCCACAATTGCCCCGAATACCAGTGGCAACAGGCCCCAATTATTGTCCTGAATACCCCTGGCAACAGGCTACAATTGCCCTGAATACCCCTGGCAACAGGCCCCATACGTCCTGAATACCAGTGGCAACAGGCCACAATTGCCCCGAATACCAGTGGCAACAGGCCCCAATTATTGTCCTGAATACCCCTGGCAACAGGCCCCATACGTCCTGAATACCAGCGGCAACAGGCCCCACAAAATTTTTCGTTACGTAGCCATAATCAACTACAGATAAATCACCTGTAAAACCAAATCAGTTAATAAACATATCTTTTCAATAATTAGTTTCAGTTACCATCGTTCTATAACCAACAAATATTATCAGTTTACCATTTACTATGCAAAAATCAATCAACATAACTTTTATTTATTTATTTAATCACAACGGTTGGTTACAAACCAATTGCAGTAACTAAAATTATAAAAATAAAAGAGACAATTATAACACATTAAAAATAACAAAGTAAAGCAAAATAATTGAAGTGAAAACAAATAAAAGAAAGAAGGTTTACAACACTTTCATAAATTTCTCTCTCAGTACTTCTGACATGCCACTAAAATCTTCATCCATCTATCAGCAGACAGATCGTCTGTTGGATTAGAATCCAAGAGATCATGGGTGTTTACAGACTATTTCGGCACGTTATCAAACAATTGGAAATTATGTGTTCATGTTTTATGCTTTACAGAACACAATATGAAGTAGAATGACTAGGTATAACGTACTGAATATACCAAATTACTGTTTAGCTGCATGCTTCATTCATTAGACATTTATGTAAGAATAGTTTTTTTTTTTTTTTTTTTTTTGCATACATAAAATAATAATTTGCGGAGACTTTAAATGTTCTTCAGGAAACCAAACATGCGATACTATTTAAGCTATTAAAGGAGTTTAATCTCAAATTAGAAATAAATGAACCCACGTAGGTTCATTTAAGCAGTGGTACGTTTTTAGATAATATTCTCCACAACATGCGAGGGTACAAATTTGAGATTATAGAACTAGGTGTATCTAACCACATAGCCCAACTTATGACGTTCCCGATACAACGAATGTGTTCTTTGAAATATTACTATGTAAAATAAAACGAGATTACGGCAAAGAAAATATTGATCTTTTAGGAAATGTATATGTGTAGTCTTAGTTTCTCCGATGTTTACGAAGCGGATGTCGTAAACAAGTTTTAATATAATTATATATTTATTCTTGATTTGTTTAAACTTTTTTTTTTTTTTATGATCTATGTTTTCCAATAGTCAAACGTAAACTATACAACAACTAGACCACAGTGGATTCCACGGGGAGTAAAACGCAGAACTAGGCGATCGTTATTGTGGAAATAAAGGCTAACACGAGACAATGTTTGAAAAACCGCTATTAAAAATTTCTCGAAAAGATACCAAAAAGTGATTAAATTAACATAGAAAACAAAACAGAAAAACAGTTACTTTATTGGAACGAGTACCAACAAATCTAAGGCTATTTGGAAGGTTATTAATTCAATAAAACCTAACTTTCCGGAAACGGATGTAAATGTTATTAATGACAATAATAAGTGTTTTAAAAACCCCAAAAAGATAGCGTAACTAATTTCATAGACTCTGTTCAATCGAATAGTAGTACTCGTCCAGCAAATAATAAGTTTAGCACGTCTGGTTCGGACTAATCTATGTTTATGGCGCCTGAAAAACACCAACAGCACAGGCTATGACGACATTGGTACCAGAGTGGTAAAAGCAGTTTCTTTTCATTAAGCCCCCATATTAAGTAACATAAATAGTATTCAATTTGGTATTTTTTTTTGAAAAGTTAAAAAGTTTCTATAGTCAAGCCAGTAGGTACATAAAAAGGAAGATAAAACTGATATTTCTAATTACAGGCCTGTAGCGCTAATACGAATATTTTCAAAAATTTTGAGAAAGTCTTCTATCATAGTATTTATAATTATTTGTATATTTTGTAAGGAACAAATAGGCTTTAGAAAAACTAAAACCATTAATATGGATGTATTCAACTTCCTTGAAAAAGTATACCATAACATGGACAGTAGAAAACCAGTGATGGCTATGTATATAGATATGACCAGGGCATTTGACTATGTGGCTCAAAAAATACTATTAGCTAAGCTCTATAAATATGACAGAGGTAACGTGCTCCTGCTAAGTAAACTTTGACCCAACAATAACGGAACTTGTAATAAGTGATCAGAGACTAAGCATTGGTACTGCCTTCACGGAATCTATTTCGATGTTTACGTCATATTTTCCTGAACAACTAACCATGGAATCGCGAAAACCTCTCAAAACTGGCAAGTCATTCTTCGACCATATAGTTGTTAAGTTACGGGCAACCGACTCTCAGCATGGAGCATTGACTTCCGAAATCAATAAAGCAATCTAGTGCTGTACCATTAACTAAAGCTAGTTTAAAATATTTGCAGTCATTTTCATGTTCTACGGATATACCTAAAACCGCTTTGTATCCGCCGAGTTGTATCCTTTTTACCGGGACAGTCGTTATTTAAATGTCCCACTTTATTACAAGCACGGTGTACACCGTTTGATTGTTTGTTTACACTCATAGTACGTGTGGCCTTCTTCACCACAATTGTAGTATTTAGGTGTGAATTCTGTCATATTGGTTTTAGTTCTATAGGTTTTATTACGTTTATTGTCAATTACGCCTGCCTGCCGCACCGTTTTGTCGATTCTCTTGTTAATTTAAACTCCCTTCAAATACAATAATAATTTATCGAGATCAGAATACTGGGCTGCTTCCGCACTTGTGTTTATGGAACAATCTTCAACACCAAAAAGTATACAGTCAATGGAATTCTTGCCGATAATGTTACATCTATTTAGTAACACTGTTTTGGCATAAAAATGTTCCTCTAATGACTCTCCAAAACGCGCTTTACAAGCAAGCATATCTGACAATAACTATAGTGTACACTGTACTTGGAAAAGTGGAATGTAATTTGTCTTGCCATTCAGACCAGGAAAACATAACACTGGGAAGTCCTTGGTACCATTTTTGTGCAAAACCTACAAGCTTTGGCAGTGCGTAATGACTTGTTTGCCTGTCCGACCAGTTATAAATTTGTGCACACTCATTTACTTTGTTTATCCATATTTCTATCGTTTGATTTCGTTTCGATGGATCAAATTCGGGTATAACATTAAAACAGGGAAACGTTCATTGTTTCCATCAGTTTCCATGGTCTGAACAACTTCTTTTAACATTTGTGCCAATAAAATTTTACCACTGACCTGTTCGGCAACATTAGTGTTACCCTGAAAAAGCCTCGTGTTGATGCGGACGCTCCTAGTTCCGCTATTCCTGTGGCCGACGTCAACGTGGCTGCGCCTCGTGCCGCTGCGGCTGCGCCTCGCATCGCTCCGGCTGCGCTTCGCACCGCTCCGGCTGCGCTCCGCACCGCTCCGGCTGCCCTTCGCACCGCTCCGGCTGCGCTTCGCACCGCCCCGGCTACGCTTCGCACCGCTCCGGCTGCGCTCCGCACCGCTCCGGCTGCGCTTCGCACCGCCCCGGCTACGCTTCGCACCGCTCCGGCTGCGCCTCGCACCGCTCCGGCTGCGCCTCGTACCGCTCCGGCTGCGCCTCGTACCGCTCCGGCTGCGCCTCGCACCGCTCCGGCTGCGCCTCGCACCGCTCCGGCTGCACCTCGAACCACTCCGGCTGCAGCTCGCACCGCTCCGGTTGCCACGTCGGGCATGACAACGGATGCCACAGACACTGCTGACATTACGCTGCTTGATGCTGCGACTGCGAGAGTTTAGCTGGAACAGTAATTTTGTAAACGAGTAAACCGTTATCTGGACTACTGATTTTCAATTGTGAAATAAAATAACAAAGTATGTGTGTTTCATTGGTTAAAACAAAACCTTACGAGTATTAATTATAAAGGTGAACCATCAGTATAAAATTACCAATTTTAAGTAAGCTCACTAACTATTAAAGCACCAACTTGTTTAAAAACATTTTCATTTAAAATATCAATCCATTTCATTAGGTACAAAAACAATAATAGCGAAAGTTAAGTTTAAATTTATCTAAATTACTAATGATTAAATTCATGAAAAGACAAAAAGGAACTGTACCTTATTACTGCACTTTTACCAGGGCGTTCGGGTACACTGAGATACCAAAGTATTCTAGAAACTGACATCGTTCGGCTGCTGATCGTTGTTCTTGACGTGATCTATGGCTGCATTCGGTCTCGAGTTGCGTCTTTTATTCCGGGGCTGGCTGAGTGATCGGCTCCTGGACCGACAACTGCGCCTATCGTGGACGTGGACCCGCAACGCGTGCCTCTCCACGACCACGGAACGTTGGCGGCACTCATGCCACGATACAGCGTGAGATTGCCCAAGAGGCGACAACTGATGCACGTTATCCATGATTTACTGAAATAAGAAATCAACGGACAAAAAATGTTGCAAAATGCCTACACTAAAACTACACCTATGTTTTGGAGAACAAACTAAACAAGCTAAATCAAAGACAGGATCAAATAACCCTTTATTTGGATTACTTCAAACCGTTTTGTAGGTTAATCAAAGATTTCATGCAATAGAATAAAATAAGAAAGAGAAAAAAAATGTTCAAAAACAATTTACAGTAGTTAGGGCATAAGTTATCTATCTCACTTCTGAAATGTAAGACTAGCCAGAGCAAAAGAGAAATAAAAACCTTGCATTAGAACAGATAAGCATGATTTATTTACTGGGTATCAGACCATCAAAAATAAGCACAAAATAATGAACTACAACATTACATTTATAATTATATTATTACAATTCACTGTACTTACACACGTATTACAGAGCTCATTACACTTCCACAGTTCAACCACTACTGCCTTGCTAAAATGGCGCTGCCTCGAACTTCTAAAATCCCCCTCTACCAGACAAATAGTCAAGCGACATCGCAATATCCGTTAGCGCCATTTTAGCATTTTAAACAAGTCAAATAACTTACTAATTTTACCTAATACATTTGTGTAATTTAAAAAAATACTGTAAATATCTTAAAAATACATAAACTTATAGTATTTAGAGTTTAAATAGCTAACAGGTTATTCATAGATTTTTAAAAATTATCTACTTTCGTTGCATAATTAACTATTTAAAATGAATAAAACTATTCGAAGCAGTGGCAGTGGCGACCTCATTTATTTCACACTCTTTTTAGCCAAGCTTTCTTTTCACAATTTACAGTAAAATTAAATACTAGTAAGAGCAGTATAATTTGGTGAATCTGGCAACTACACATTCCACTGTCTAGTGTCAGACTCAGAATATCAAAAGCAGCTGTCACTGTCAAAAGCAAGCAGCTGTCACTGTCAAAAGCACGTAAATAAAAGATTCAGAACTCGGCAATGTAGAGCGACGAAAGTTAAAATGATTGGGTATCCCGTTAGATCTTGTATTCGTGTCTTGGTAGTGTTTACAATCACCGCACGTACAGACCACTGCCTTTTATAACAAACATTAAACATGGACGACTATATTAACGTTATAGATTTTATATTTTTAAACCTTGCATTCGCAGTAACATTTACCGGTGTTATTATCAATAATTTTGAGAAATATGTTCCTGCTTTTATTATAAAGGGATACAGGTATGGGAGCTTCGCCTACCAAGGCGATGATGCCAATTTCCTGCAAGTTATCGAAATACCAAAGGCATATTACAGACATTTTTATTTATTTTCGACACTATTTAGTGCTTCTATGTTGTCCTACATGTTTGTGGTCTATTTCTTTGGGGTAACTGTTTGTTTTCCTGTTCATTTCGTGTTGAAGGTGCTGCTACAGGAAAATGAGCCCTCTGGTGAGTGATCTTTAGTGTTACAATTTATTATTTTCCTCTAACTATTGCTAAGTCTTATGTTTTTTTAGAGCAACATCTGTAGACAGATGTGAAAGGAAACCATGTCAAGTCCTTTCACTAATCAAATATGTCAAGACTAGTTATGAATTTTATTGAGGGTTTTTAAACACTAGGTACGACCTTGCCTAGTAATCAATCAATTTGTAAATACAAGGTTTTATAACCAGTGATCCACTTCTATCTTTAGAGGGGCGGTAATTCTAAGTTTAACTCATTAGGGTAAAAGTCATTCACTCATTTAAATTTAACTGTAATTTATAATGTATTCAAAAAAAGTTGTTGAATCTAAATTTAAACAGTTTAAGACTGTATTCTTTCATCTTAACATTAGCACTAGAAACGGGATATTGTTGTTTGTTGTTGTTATTTTTTTTTTTTTGCTTTAATCTTGATTTTATTCCATGAGTTGTTATCTCAAAAAGAGCTGGAGCCCCCTCTATGCAACGATTTATGGCACATCCCTGGAGATATAAAGTATGACATGCAGCTTTTAGTAACTACTACTCAACTTAAAGAACATAGACAAGGAACTCTTAAAGTTACATCAGGCTTATTAATATGTAAAGGTTGAAGTTGACACTGTTTGTATTCAATGAGAGTTGGGGCCTCCAAGGCTTGACATAATAGCATTGCAAATACTATGTCGCAACAATCCTCATTGCCCATAGTATGATTTAGGTAAGTCCATAAACAAAATGTGAATAAAAAAAAACAAGTATATTCAAATGAGGTATTATTATAAGCATTATGCTCCGTCTAGGCCTACAAGTCAGATTTCTATCAGAGCCTCTTAGCATATAAATTTTAACTTTAATATTCATAAATCTTATTCATTTTTTATTCTGTATAAATATGACAAAAAAAAAGTAAAATAAGTAATAAATCTATGCACCCATACTAATAAATAAAATTGAAGGGTTTGTTTGTAATTTCAAAATAACAGCTTTTTACTGAATAGATAATTGCATATGAATGTGTACAGTAATAACAAAAATTTTTTTGAATTTTTGTCTGTCTGTTTGTTCTGGCTAATTGGTTTTTACTGGCAGATAGCTGATGTTATAAGGAGTAACAAAAGGCTTTTATTATAGAAAAAGTGAACTTGAGACTATTATTATAGAAAAAGAATTAGGGTTCTGTGCAAAAAAAGAACTTGAAATTGTTAACAACATTTGATTAAAAATATGTCATTTTTTATAATTATAATAATTTCACACGGACGAAGGTCCTGGGCACAGCTACAATAGTATAAAATAATTCTTAATTTTATGACTCATAAATCATAATTAAGGAAAATTCTTTGTTTACTGTTTAAGAAATCAATGATTAAAGGGCATTAGCGTATCTGTCTTTGGCAGAGTCATCTCTTCAGTAGTAGAAAAATATTTTAAATAGTCAAGGTAGTCTTCTGTAGGCGAATGTATCATTGAATTTAATATCAATTGTACATTTCAGTTCTTCTTTCATATAACTTAACAGGGAAGACTAAAGAAAAATTGTATGACAGATGTTCACTGCCTAAATAAAAGCCAAGAGTTGAAATCCCAACAGTGCTATAATATTTAAGCATTAATTTAGGTGTTCCCTAGACTTAGTTACCTTTTGACTGCCAGAGCATAAACGCACGCGCGTGCCCTCCACACCTAGCCACAATTTCAACTACTATTTTGTCACATATTTGTGTCGTTTGGCAAAGAGGGCACGCGCTTGATTACTTATATGTGACTATGGTGGTCAAAAGTTTAAAAAGGACACAATAAATTTCAAGTGTTCAACTAAATGACTTGACCGCTTCTTTGGTCGAGTGGTCGCAAACGTGACTGCTGAGCTTGAAGTCCTGGGTTCCTGGGCCGGGAAGTAGCGTCGTAGAGTAGTTCGTTCGTCGTAGTAGTTTCAGTAGCAGCCATGGAGCCTGCTTTCGTGCCCGTTTGATAGCAATAGACTCTCCCCTTATTACATGGGACTTAAACATAAATGGTGAAATGTGTGGGTGTACTATTAGGTACACATCTGCCTATCCCTACGGGAACTACAGGCGTGATGTTATGATGATGTTCAACTAAATAATTATAACACACTTCTTTTTCAGTATCTGTAACAGCAGCGCTAATAGCAATGACTCTGCTCACCATACAATGTACAAGAAGGCTGTATGAGACTTATTACTTGCAAGTGTTCGCCAAAGCCAGCAAGATGAACCTGAGCCACTACCTCGCAGGGATCATACATTACTTTGCCTGTATCATTGCTGTTGTTGGGCAGGCGCCTCTGTTTTGTGGTGAGCTTATTAGGTTAAGTTGGATACTGCAGAATTTGGAATTAACTTGACTTACAGTTACATCGACTCAAGACCAGGCACTTAAACGTATATAATATCTGAACTGGAAATGGACACAACACCATTACCTCCGTCAACTCTTTGAAAGCCAGCGAAGAGGTTACTAGCACCAATAATAATAATGAAATAATGAGACCTCAAATGCATGTGTGTGTAAACCGTATCCACGATCGGCAACACATTCGAACGATAGGTACCCATTGAAAAATTCATTCATCGATCGATTCTCATTATTTCACAAAAAAAAACATTAAATTTATTCTTTCGTTTTTTTTTATTGTTACTTTTTGAAAAAAATAGTCCCAATCGTTTCGAGTTCGATGATCGAGTTAATGGTATTCGGTTCCAGAACGACCTAAAAATAATGGTGTATAAGTATAAAATCGAGTGCTCAGAGTGGTTCAATGTGTGCGTAGCTGCGTACGCGTAATGTTGCTGTGTGCGACTTTAGATACCTAAATTTAAGTTCACCGAAAATGGAACAGCGTCCTTAAACGATTAGAGCCCAATAAAGAGAAGACGAATAGTAATAATGTATTTTACTTTATCATCAGAATATAAATCGCCTCTCCGGCAAAATTTAGTTTTTTTTTTTAATTTTATCATAAATATCACATGGATATTTTAGTGAAACTTTTTAACCAAAACCAGATAGAATATTGTTTAATTTTCAGACGCCAGCACATCAAGCTACCCGAAACTGTAAAATTTTCCCAATCAACCTTGAACCTAATACTTTAGCGATAAAGTTGAAAATCATCAAATGACAGATTGTAGTAGCTTGATGTGCTGGCGTCTGCCTAAATATTTTTTCAGTTGCCAGCGCGTACAACAGATCCACAGTAGGTGGTGGTACCCTAATACTTTGTAATAGCTGTCTCAGATATAAGGAAAGGGGCCGTCCGTTATTCACGTGATGTTTTTTTTTAGTATTTCCCCCCAAAAATCACGTGTATTTTTAGTACCTACAAAGAATCATATTTTTTTTAGAATATTATCTTTAAATACAGTATAAAGTATAATCTAACTTTATTCTGAAATTAAGGACCATGATACAAATATCTTGACTGGCATAAAAATAATATTAAAGGAATGGTGATTTTGGGTGGGGGGGGCTTAGTCTTAAACCTCACCACGTATCACCAAGGGGGAGGGGGGGGGGTTAAAATGCTAAAAAAAACATCATGTGATGAATGGACGGCCCCAAAGGAAGGATATCATGCATGTGCACCACCAACATTAAACTTGTCATTTTTCTTAATCACAATGGAAGAAATATTTAGTAGACTTTTTAGAGATAATAAATTAGTATTTGTTTGTGGTGACTTAAATATTGATCTGTTAGTTAATTCACCCGAAAAATGCAAGCTCATCTTATTGTTTAAATCATTCAATAAAAAAAAAAATGAAGTGACTAGAATAACAGCAACTTTATGCATAGATATTGTATAATTTACTAATTGTAACGTAAAAGATTCGTTCCTGATCAGTGGAGTTAGGTCAGACCATACTTGTCAACTTGTATCTTTTGAGTTAGACAAAAAGTTACACTTAGCTAAAACTATTCAATTAAGACCTCTTACTAAAAATAATTTAAAATCTTAATAATACTGTTCTTAGCAATCTTTCTAAAGCTAGTTTTGATTGAAAAGACACCAAATGAACGACGGCACATTATTTTTTACAGTTTACCAAGAATTCAATAAAACGTGTCCTTTAAAAATAGTCAATTCTAAATCTAATTAAATGGGCCACTGCTGTAATAAAAAAGCAGAGATACTCTAGATTATATAATACGAAAAATCTTTGACTTCAGATCAAGTTTTTCATACAATATGCTAGTTCAAACATTTTCAAGTGTCTGCGCTCAAGCAAAATCAATAATTAACAAAATTGGTATTTCTAATAATAAAATAAAAATTGTGTGTCAGAAGTTATGTGAGAGGAATTTATGAAAGTGTTTTTAACCTTTTATTTATGTTTTCACTTCAAATGCTTTACAATTTCATCTACCAATTTGTCACATATTTGTGTCGTTTGGCGTACAGGACACGCGCTCGCTAGTCATGTATATGTGACTTTGGCTGTCAAAAGGTTAAATCGAGACTAATAAAAAAGCATTAAATAAATCACACTTCTTGTCATTTCAGGCAACCAGCACCCCGACACGATAAAATGGAACGACCTCCGCACAAGCATCCTAGCTGTTCCCTGCACAGTCATATTCCTGGCCACGTGGTACGAGCAGTTGAAGACTAACATTATCTTCGCGAACTTGCGCAAAGACAAGAAGACTGGCGAGGTTGTTTCTGAAGAACACAAGATCCCTCATGGTAGAATGTTCCAATATGTTTCAAGTCCACATAGAATGTGTGAGATTGTACTGTACACAATTTTACTGATGCTGGTGCCTACGAAGACATTCTTCTGCATCTATTTATGGGTTTTGGGTAATCAGGTAAGTTTTGTTTTTGTATAATTATATTGACTATTGCAAAAATGTAACGAATAATTATAAATAACTTTAGAATAGCAAATAACCAAACAATTTTAAGTGTCTAGTTACTTGTCGAGTCATCACATTCCTGGGGAGTCCGGAATTTCACTGTATTTTATGGAGTCAAGTAGTGTTTTTTGTCATTAAGGTGTGTTACAAAGGACACTAATTATTTCGTATGAAGACGATCCCTCACCTCGCAGAGATTGCTTAGTAATTTAGGAAGTAGTAAACAATGTTTATATTTCTGATTGATTCTGCAAATTGTTACAAATTAGTACTTAATTGCACTCATTTATAAAGAAATTGAAAATTTAAAGTTTGAACATTGACGGATGTAGATCCATAGTTTCATTGACGGATGTTTAATTTACAGTATTTAGGTAGTTACTGTCCTGTAACCGAAACCATGTTTCAATGTTATGGTGGTTGCATTAATATTAACAAGCATCTTGAAAAGCTATCTGTATTTCTATGCCAAGTATCAGTATCATGTAAATCGATAAAATTAAACTGGATAGAATGGTGCCTAATTTTGGATACGCTCGTCATCATCTTCCTGTCCTTGTCTCATTTTACTTGGAAGTGATTTTTGATATACCTTCTGGTATACATTAATGTAATTTATTTCCATTTCAGATCCAAACTGCGATCCAAGCCCACAAATGGTACAAGAAGTCTTTTGAAAAGTACCCCACCAACAGACTTGCGGTTTTCCCGTGCATATTGTAGTTTGGCGCGCGATTTCAAATTGAGAAGACTGAGCATTTATTTTTTTAACTATTTATTGAAGTAAAAATTAAGAGAAAAGTGTCAGATTATTATAATTATTACCTACATTTATTAATTAAACAGGCAGTGGGTAAATATCGTCAGGACTTTACGTGTATTGTTGTTTCTAGACCTCGCCTTAAATAAATAAGCCCGTGGAGAGGCAAATAAAAATGTTACAAATTAAAATATGTTTTTAATAGAATGTTATTTGGCAGTTTCATTCCCTATTTAAGTCACCTATTAAGAACAGATACAGATAGAGAAACTCTCATTAGAGATGTAATTATGGAATCAACCTCGAGTGACAAGTTTTTAAAATACTTAAAATGTATGTTAAATCTGTTTACTGTTATTATATAGTTTATAATAAAATAATATACTTTTTATACGTGTGTTTCGTTGTCGAAACAAAATCTCCGAGCAGAAAGAGACAACGTGATATCGCGATCTGACACAGTTTCGCCGTCTCTTTCACTCATAGATTCGCTATTACACGCACAAAAGATACCACGTTTTATGGAGAAATAAAATCGGCCACGGCGGTTTCAAATGTCAAATTTAAAAAAATATGAATTATCGGACTTATCACGTTATTGAAACAAAGAGGCGATTATCCTTTAAAATTTAAATACCCTTTGATTTATTGTCTCAACATCCAACCAAACCATCTAACTTTAAGATTGGGCCCAATTAATAGTAGGTAATTCTAAATTTTACTAACTAGTAAATTAAACACAGTGCAATAAATAGAAACAATTTTATGACCAACAGAGGAACAAATACGGACAACCATAATTGTAACACAATAACACACACACACTTCGACTTGATACGTCGGTCTTACTTACTAATATTCGAACTCCTCACTTGAAAAGGAAGCTGTAACCAAGAAAAGATAATATATTTAGTTTCACATTTTATTGATAAAACGTACTTTGAAAAATCGGCTGGCAGTGTCCCTTTAGGAGACACTGCCGCTACGGTTTTGTACCACGAGCGTCAAGGTCACCTACCCAGTCCTTTTCCGTTTGGGATCATAGGTATGCCTAATACGATGGTACAACTCCCGTCCCGCAATCTATTATACGTTTCGAGAAACAAAGCTCTCATAGTACAGTCAAATTGTTTTAATCGCATTTCTGACATGTTCACTGCGAATAGACGTTCTTAGGAGTTCAAGTCAAAACCTGAAGGCAATTTTTATGCCTGTACACTAATGTAGATGATCTGCAACATTGGCAGCCTGGTTCCACCCACTGCTGTGAGAAGACGTCCTCCCTTTTGTATCATGCTCCCCAGGCCTGCGGGAGTCTCAATCTTATCCGCATAACGTATGTATATAGATTCCTAAAAAATTTAACGTGGACCGTGCTCTTGTATATGTAACACTGGAGTAAAATGGCTGACCCAGTGAAACTCGTTTCTCAAGTCGTCGTTTGACCGATTGCCTTGCTATAGACTCGAGCCCAGTAATTTCTTCAGCTATCTTTCACAACACCTGATATCTTTCACAACACGTTATATTGTTAACAACCTAATTGACAGTTTGTACAGACGCCAGCACATTAAGCTACTCGAAACTGTCAAATTTTCCCAATCAACCTTGAACCTAATGCTTTAACGCGATAAAGTTGAAAATCTATTAAAGAAATTTGACAGATTGTAGTAGCTTGATGTGCTGGCGTCTGTACAATATTTTTCTCATAGGTACACCCACAAAATACGCAATTAGATAACTTAAAGTACATGTCATACCTATAAGGATATCCCTGCGTCTTAGCTCTGAACACGGACAGCAGCAGCGAGAAGAATACGCAGACCAGGACCAGACCCACGATGGACTGGAAGCGCCGACGCTTGCCCTCAGCCGCGGTGCGCACGATCTCTGTGTTCTTGACACCACCAGCCGCTTCAATCATAAGAATCATGCCCACAACCACTGCGCCATCTGATACAGTCGTTGAGGAAAAATATCGCATTTATTGTGACATTTACGATCTTTGTAGGAACTACAGGTAACAATAATATTTGGTCACCTTGTCTGCTACAATATATCTGACGGCGACTGTACAAATAATCTCTGTGTATGAAAGACATATAAGACAGTAAAATTAAAATATCTACCTTAATAGGATATCTATGCCTAATTAACGACTGTAAGTAATTTGAATTTGCGATTTGGACCATTTGCGATTTGAAGAAGCCTTTGGTTTTGAAGTCGTCGTGAGTTGACGATTGAGGGTTTTCGTCCTGTTTTTTAATTACCACTGCGGTCCAAACAGCCGCAGCCATTTATGATTCATTCATGTTCCCTGAGAGCGATAAAGGCATGGCTCTTTCTTTTGGGATCTATAATTTATTGTAAAGCTTTCCCTTACTGAAATTTTATAGATGCTTAAATATATATTTTATCAACCAGAACAAGATTTGCGCAACTTCTCACTGAAAAAAAAAAAAAACATACAACTGGTACTTTTAAAAAGGATACTCAAAACAGCCACAATATAACTCTCCAGAACAAACTGGCCGTGTGAGCCTCCATTAATATAAACGGGTCCGTTCTTAGTCCTATGGAAGAATGGTGGGCCCCTGATGTGATTCCACATCTGGCCAGAAACTAGAGCGAAACAGAAGAAGACTGCACAAACTGCCCACATTTGTTTGTTGTATAGAAACTCGAGATTGTTTCTGCGGAGGTACAGGAAGCCGGCAATCAGAATGAATAGCATCGAGAATGCTACGAAACCGGAGTAGTTTGGTGGCCGGAACACTCTGATCTGTAAAGAAAAAACTTACACTAGAAACAGTTCTTGCAACAGGATCAGTCAGGCAATTGCACGCTCAGTGTTTGGATAGAGACGCGATGCGTCTTCAATATTCAAAAGTGGTTGAAAACGTAAGGGCGGCCGCTCTCAATCGCAAAGCTATGTTATGATACTTATGTAAATATTGTGATATGATTACCTTCTTCTTCGCCATTTTTATGTAGGGTTTATTAAAATAAACTACACAAATGTAAGAACCTTTAACAACGGCACAATAATAGGTTTTATGAATAGGCTGCAGTATGTAGTGTTATCACAATAAATGATTGTAAGTAATGGCCTTACAATCTAATAATAAAAACAGCAATAATTGAAATAAACTGAAAATTTCATTAATTACAGATAAATTGCTGATTACACTTAATGAATAATAAAATTCGTCTTATGAATGTCAGATATCTCAGAGAGCATAAAAGATTAAATCAGTATTTTTAAGTAATTTATACTAGAGAGCAACGGCTTTCTCAAGACCAGATCACCACAATCAGATAATTTGGTGAAATTAAATAATTTTATGAGAGGTATTGAACTAAAACCTCTGTCTCTATCTTCTAAAGAGTTGTTTCTAATCTCTCTGATTTAGTTTTAATATTTGTGTGTCTTCCTAATATTAAAGAAAACAAAAAATATGTGTTTCTACCTGAACATCAGTTCTATCTTGAATCCATTTGGAAATAGCCTCTGCATGTATTCCAGATCTCTCAAAGTCCATTGAGTCAGCTGGTTTCGGCTTGCCTTTGGCTGGGAAGTGCATGATAACAGGGGCTGTGTTTAGACGAAGCTGAAAATAGGAAAACAAAACACGATTAAATATGAAGCATGACAAGTTGAGGATTAATTAGAATCCACCGACTCTAGCAGACCTTTTATTTATTATTGTTCAAATGTTCACAATCATGCATATTTTTTTAGTATTTACAATAAATTTATTCAACAAACTTTTTAGTTTGATGGTGTGTCTTTTATTTATAGCAATTCTGACATTGTAGTATGCATATGCATAGGATGCGAGAAAAAATTAAAAAGCTAAAAGTAATGGAATAAAATAATGAAGTACTCACCATTTGGAAGATTTCAGAACCCTCATCAAAATCCACCATACCGAAGAACAGCTTATTATTAGAAGCTGGTGCAAACCTGAACGAGTTAGCGACGATCAAGTACTCATCGTACACATGCTGGCAGATGGCACATCGTCGAGACGGTGCCATTGCGGTAAACATCACAACAAAGGAGTAATCTTTTGGTGGAGATTTCACATACTCCTTGAATTTGTTTAAGTTGAGGGATACTATTGATTTTTTGGCTGTTAGGTCTGTTAACTGTTGGACTTTATCTTCAAGCTGAAATGAGAATAAATAACATGAAGTGATCACTTTTCTTATAAATTACAAAAGGAATTCCATTGTTTTACAACTCAATGTCTGATATCTAGAACAATAATTTATCAGCACAAAAAAGTTAATGGAATAAAAATGTGGAACATTAAGTTAAAAAACTTTTTTTTGCAGAACACAGTTGTAAGTATTATTTAATTTTGGATTTCATTTAATCATTTATTAAAGTTTGAATTCCAATTTTTTTCTGATTCTTCTCACTCTCTTCTTATTGATTTTGAATACATCATGTCTTATACTTACTTCTAACACCTGTAATTGTAGAAACATCTGGAAGCTTTAGTTGATGGTTGCCTTTTAAAACTAAGGATGTTTTGTTCATGAAGGGTCTTGGCCTAGTGCTTCAATAGATATACCTACAGAGATGACCTAAATCTTTTTTAGTTTTGAATTACCATGTTGCAGTTAAAATGGCCCATGGCCCAGAAAAGTGACTAGTAACATAATTGTTGGAGTGATTAAGGTTCAATATAGATTGCAGGACTTCGTAAAAATAACAGACACGTCTTTCCTTCACGATGATTTATTCCGAACTACTTTAATGAGCGAGACAGACAATTATATATATGTACCGAACAATAATATTACATGCTAATTAAGTAAATATTCCGTTCATAACATTTCATACAATCCGATCTATTTTCTATAAATCCTTGACCACTACTTGTGCAGCTTGAGGTGACAGAAAAATAAAGTTTCACCTGAATAATAAAACCATGGTTTATGAAAAGGAAGTTAATGAGCGGCTTATAGAGTGTTTAAAATTAATATAAGTCACATTAATTGCCCCGTTTAAATGAAAAGATAACATGAAAACGCCGGTATGATAATCAAAAAGAATACTCTAACTTACCCCTTTTCCTCGCGTTTGAGCTGATCCTTCATAGTAAGTAAGGATCGTTGTTAGAATTAAAAGAAGTTTAAACTTCATTGTTTTAACTTATTAATAAAATTTACCTCAAAATTATTGCTAATAGAATCAGTAAACTATGTTTGACGCTTGACACAGTTGCCACCTCGAAATTCTCGAATTAAACGTCAACGTCAGAAATGAATGACGTGTGCCTATCCCATTGTTTTTGTTTAGGAAGTGCGTTTCATTCCTCGTTTTGGTTTGAAATTTTGAATGTCACGTTACCGTGGCTATTTAGTAAGTAATAATAAATAATAATATCTTGGGACAACCAACACACCGCCATCTGATCCCAAACTAGGCAGAGCCTGTACTATGGCAACCAGACAACTGATAAACGTACTTATATATTTCTAAATACATACATGATAAATTACACACCCAGATACAGAACATATAATCGTACTCATCGCACAAAGATTTGTCCTGTGTGGGAATCGAACCCACGACCTCCATCCTAGCAGTCAGGGTCACTAACCACTAAACCAACAGGCCAATCAAAAGGTATACAATTAGTAAACAAACTGACTAAGTACTGCAAGGAACATATGAGGTGCAGACGCCCGCACATCAAGCTACCACAATCTGTCAAATTTCTTTAAGGTGAATGCTCCAACCAGCCCGCGAAATTCAAAATTTCTTGCGTTTTTTGCAATTTGCAGGCCAGTGCTAGGTTGTATGTTGATGAACATTTGATTCGCGGCTGTAAGACGTATGTAGTTACAGAATTATAATCATTAAAATCATTAATACAACCCTCCGAGCTCATAAAGGTGTAAAAATGACTTTGACCTTGTAAAAAGTCATTTTTACACCTTTATGAGCTCGGAGGGTTGTATTAATGATTTTGATGATTATAATTCTGTAACTACATACGTCTTACAGCCGCGAATCAAATGTTCATCAACATACAACCTAGCACTGGCCTGCAAATTGCAAAAAACTTAAGAAAATTTGAATTTCACGGGCTACCCTGGAACATCAACCTTAAGGGGAATGCTCCAACCAGCCCGCGAAATTTAAAATTTCTTGGGTTTTTTGCAATTTGCAGGCCAGTGCTAGGTTGTATGTTGATTAAAATATTATTCGCGGCTGTAAGACATATGTAGTTACAGAATTATAATCATCAATAAAACGCTCTAAGTTCATAAAGCTGTAGGAATGACTTTTTCCGTTTTTTTTTGTTCCTACGCCTTTATGAACTTGGAGGGTTGTATTGGAGATTTTGATGATTATAATTCTGTAACTACATACAGCTTGGCAAAAAAGAGTCTGACGCGGTGACAGTTGGAACTAATATCGATGATTGTGGTTACTTGTCAACTGCTAGTACATTCTGTGTCAACAGTGCGTATATACTAGTGGTTTTTCATAGATTTTTAAAAATTATCAACTTTCCTTGCGTAATTAACTATTTAAAATGAATAAAACTATTCGAAGCAGTGGCAGTGGCGACCTCATTTATTCCACACTCTTTTTTGCCAAGCTGTACGTCTTACAGCCGCGAATAATATATTAATCAACATACAACCTAGCACTGGCCTGCAAATTGCAAAAAACGCAAGAAATTTTGAATTTCTCGGGCTGGTTGAAGCATTCACCTTAATAGATTTTCCACTTTATTGCTAAAGCATTAGGTTCAAGGTTGATTGGGAAAATTTGACAGTTTCGGGTAGCTTGACTTGCTGGCGTAAGTACATGCAGAATGGTGTGAAATTGCCGTTTATCCCAACAGATGTCGCATGATCGATTGTCCTGTCAGCTGTCAAAATCCGTACTAATAAACGATATATACGTTAACAAAAATCGAAAATAATTGAATACTTTATAGATAACGCAGCGCTGTGCTCCTGACTGCAAAGATGATGGGAGACATAATTAATTTCCTAAGGACCCAAAACGACGCCCGGGTGTTACCATTGTGAGGAATTGAGGATCGCCCGGAGAACACGGTGGGCCACACTGTGGAGGTCTGCTCCACTTGGGACGAGCACCGCCGTGTCCTCGTAGCGGCGATTGGCGGCGGCGACCTCTCGCGTCCGGCCCTGGTTCAAGCCATGGTTCAGGGCGAGAGGGAATGGGTGGCCGTCACCTCCTTCTGCGAATCAGTCATGCTAGCGAAGGAGGTGGCGGAACGTGAGAGGGAGAGAACCTCACGTCGTACTCGTAGCCGCCGCGGGAGAAGCACCGGGCGTCGGAGGCCACGTGGTGGCTCTCGGCCACCGTAGGCACGGGCCTGTGGACGGTGAGTAATGGGCTAGCTCGCCGTCCGTCCGTCTTATGACGACAGGCCGTGTCGATGGGGCGTTCGTGTTCCACGCGCGCCTCAACGAGATATCAGCAAAAAGGAGGGGCCCGCAAGGGCCGATGCCTGCCAGAGCTGCGGGACTGTTCGAAAGAGATACCGTGGCCCTGGAACACAAAGGGTAAAAGAAGGAACATGGATGGGTTTTAGTCAGTAATAGTCTGACACTCCCTTCCACTCCGCCCAGAGCGGGAGGAGTCATTTGATGATTTCCCAATTCCCATCCCAAAAAAAAAACGAAGCAAAACAATGTGGTCATTTTTTAATTAGTGCCTTTTCTATGTAATGGCATCTCGCAAGTCAACCTATGAGGCTGTTATCCAGCAATAATTCTAACTAAATTCCCTTGACCAACTCTTTTCTGTTCAATGACCATATTTAAGTCTATTAATCAGCTAAAAACTGTACCTACGCTAGCTGTACAATGCGAAGACTTTGACAGTTCCATTGAAATAAGTTAATTATAATATTTTTGCGTGTACTATCCATCTATTAATTATCTAACGGTTTTCCAAAAATCCCTCCACCTAAGAACCTACCTAGTAACATCTCCCTAGTTTCTTCATAAATAAAGGTACCTTCAGACTTGTAAATATTTTTTCACACCACCTGCTCGAAAATGTCAAAAGTGAGTCATTAGTGGCCGGGAGCACAGCCGGTCAATAATGTTGTACTGGATTTCATTATGACCCGCTGGTCAATAATGTGATTTGAATTTGGAATCTCACATGCTTAGCTAAGTACTATCAAACACTCTTTGGTGCCAGAAAGAGGAAAGCTATTCTCGATACCCTTACTACGCGTGGATGATATTCTCGATTTCCTACAAAATCATAACGGCTGCTTCTTCATATCGTTGCCATGTTTTCGAAGACATAATTGTAATATTGTAAGAATAATTAGATAACTACGAACCATTGTTTAAAAGGAATGGAATAACATTAAAACTGGCATTAATAATAACAAATACCGTACCGCGCCGTAATACGTAATAGTAATTAGCTGTAGGTAACATTAGTTAATTTATTTTAAGTAAACTGCGCTAAGATTGCTGTGGATTTTATGAATAAATAAATAAATAATAAAACCTATCTATACTACAGTCGATTTATCACATTTTATCGAAAATACTTTAATATTTTTACGAGCGTCTCCAATGACTGAATCTCAATGAATTCTTAATGCATACAGCCAATCATCCAAAACCATTCTACCAGCCCTGTATAAAGCATAGTTTACACAAACGCCACATCCATGAGAGTGATATCAATAGACACACACGACAAAACCGTAGAAGAGACTTTTTTTTTTGTCAAAAATCGAATTGATCGTGTCTTGGCTACTTATTGGTAGACGCAATAGAGACGTGAACTTTTGGCATTTAAACTTTAAATTTATCAACAAAGTATTATAAAATGTCGAGTGATGAAAGTGATTGTACTCCTGTTTTCGTACTATGGCTATTATTTTCTCACAGTAGGTGTAAAAAGTAGAGTATCCTCCTCTGGGCTAAAGCTGTCTTAGCCTTGGGCTAGCTTGAATCCCTCGCTGCATTCAGGATTCTTGTATTAACTCCCTCGCTTCGCTCGTGAGTTAAACTCTTAACTCCCTCGCTGTAGATATTTTAATCGTCGTAAATCTCTTTCATACACAGAGATTATTTGTACTGAACCTCATCGCAGTATGAAAATATTCAAGGCATTAAAAAAAGTCGTTTACGAAGTTTAGTAGATAGATAATACATTACGTTTCCTTTTTTTTTCGTTGTCTGATGTTTTTATCTATACATATAAAATTCAAAGTCCTGACTGACTGACTGAATGATATATCAACGCACAGCCCAAACCGCTGGTCCTAGAGAAATTCAATTTGGAGGGTGTATTTTTATCCACCAAGAAATGGGTTTTTCGAAATTCCACCCCTAAGAGGGTGAAATGGGTGGTTGAATCTTCTTTGAAACTTTATATTCTCTGGGTCCGTTGACTAGAAAATTGGTGTACACACTCTTCAATTAAAATGAGATACGTTTATCACAGTTTTTCCAAAATCATCCCCCAACAGAGTCAAATAGGGCTTCGAAACTCACGTGGACAGGCGCATGGCGCGCAGTATTGCAGTAAGTAGTTAGGATTTTTCTGAGGTAGACGTGTGTGTTAATTTAAGTGAAATCCCGATTTTCGCGTTGGCTCGTAATACGCGTAAAATTGATATTAAATGTTATGTAAAAGTATTATGTCTATTAATTGATTTCTTATAAATCATTTGATCGTCATCACCGGTGTCCAATCTATTACTAAGTAAACTAATATTTACAAGTTATAAGTAGGTAAGTACATTTAAAAAACGCGACTAACGATTCTTTATTACCTATTCAAGTTTAAAAGTAAAAACTAATATTACACATATATCTTAAATAAACTATTGTAAATGCAACAGTTTGGGTGGATAGATGTTTGTTACTCAAACACGCCAAAACCGCTGAACAGATCTGGATGAAACTTGGCACAGAGATAGATTATAGTCTGGTATAGCACATATATTACTTATTATCCCAGAAGTAAGATCCCGTGGGCAATTCCCGAACTCAGTAGTAAACAACAAACCTCCTCTGCTGGTAAAACCTTACCTCTTAGGTTAAAACCTCTGTTTCCAAATACCTAATTACTTATTTTTTAATGTTCTTTTCTAACTTCTAACGGAGTTCGTTTTTTTGGACATGACAGCATGTCATATTTGATGGATAAGAAAAGATATATATTGTATTCTGTTCTGCGCTCACCACACGGATAGTAACCTAATTTTAAATAACTAAACGTAGACATATTTATGTATCCAGAAGTGTCTAGTGTGGATATGTTTTAGAGCAAGTACACCAACAATGAACCGTGAGTTTGAATTTATTAAAAACTAGCTGTTGCCCGCGATTTCGTTCGCGTGTAAATTTTCGTGTATATGTGAGAGACTGCCTCGTTGGTCGAGTGGTCGCAAGTGCGACTACTAAGTATGAGGTCCTGGGATCGATGCCCGGGTATGGCAGTGTTAAAAAAATGTTTATTTTAATTACATAAAGTTATAACGCACATGATTTAGAGATCACCTTTTAAGCAAGGAGATGCTTGTGTGACTCCACTCTTCCACTTAACATTAAAAAATGTGTGCAATTGAAAAAAATAGTATAAATAATAGTACTATTGGGGTTATTCCATCAGGAATTTTTCAATAGCAGCCATAGATTCTGAATTTGTACCCAGTTGGTGGAAATAGGCTCGCCCCCTATCACATGAGACTTCAACATAACTGGCGAAATGTGGGTGTACGATTAGGTACACTTCTGCCTAACCCTTCGGGGATTACATGGCGTAATGTGTGACAACTGACTGGCTGATTAAAATGTGATAATGTGGGTGATAATTACAAAAAGAAGTCAAAATTAAATGGCGACGATATGGCTTAAAACCGTTTCTTTTGGCGCTATACAACTTTATTTTCAAAGTGAACAATCACTATTTATTCTAATACCATTCTGTGTATACAACATTAAATGACTTACCTATATAACGCGCATTTTTTGACTTGAAACACGTTACGCTGCGCGGTCGCAGGACCAAGCGCCGCGCTGGCCGAGCGTCGCGCAGGCACCCCGCTCGCACGCCGCCCGCGGCGACCCCCGCGCTCCCGAGTAAGTCGCGCGTCCCGCTTAAAAACGAACGCACGTAACACGTTTCTTCCGCGGCTCGGTCTAGAGTATATATATGTTCTGTGGGCTCGGTGCTCCCGCCAAAGTTTGTGAACGTACTTAACTTCTATAAATTGTGTGTTTCAATTAATAAACTGTTTGCTTCGTGCTATAAAACTATTGTTTTTGTCACTGAACATTAGCCTGCACCACCATAGTGACGCCCAACTCGCGGCCATGTTAGTTTTAACAGCGGCAAAACGAACCCAGTGAAGTGTGGTTAGTACCTATTTAGTGACTAAAGAGACATTATCATGCCACGAACGACATGAGTAACCTGAACACCAATCGACCGCAAGGCGGAGGAGCAAGGAAGCGACGGTTACTCCGACACAGACTGCGACTCAGTGGTGGCGCCGCGCGCCCACGCCGGCGCCGCTACCACCCAGGCATGCCACACAACTGACGCGGCCTGGGCGCCGCCCTCGACCACACGCTCGGCGGGGCCCAGACCGGCGCACCCGCCGCAGCGCTCAACACCGAGCGGCTGCTGTCCACCATGATGGAATCGTTCCCAAGATGCAGGCGGAGAGCAATCGCACGCTAATGGAAACCCTGCGATCGCTACATCATGGCGACCAGTGGAATCCAGTCGCGTCGACACCGGCGGCATCGCCGACGGCGAACGCGCCCACGGTCTCTGGCGGTAACTTTTCAAAGAGCACCGCCAGGTTCGACGGACAGTCACGCGACCCCGAGTTCTTCATCAGAACATTTAAAAGCTTAATCGTTTTTAGTTAAATGCACTGTCAGACTAGATATTCTTAAATAACTTTTTTTTTCATCTACCCCAGTATCATCGTATCATCCAAATGTTTTCTGATAATGAATAAAGTGATGGATTTCGTTTGTGAATCGAGTGGGAGTGACATTATAGAGGAGGAAATATTAAGAGAAAGTGAGCAACAAGTTAATCCATGCATAATGGAGGGGAGCTGTATTACTCCGGTTGAGACTCAGAGGGTCCCAGAGAAAAGAGTTAGAGAGGATAGTGAGGAGATTATAGAAGACGAAGATGGATTTATAACCGTTAGGAAAGGAAGCAGAACCAGCAAGAAGATTATCTAGGAAATCTGACACTAGTGTGAGCGGTGAAAGAAGAGTACAATCACAGGATAATGTCGTGAGTATTACGGGAAAAGATACAGTATTGCCAAAACCATTTGGTTTAGCTAAGTTATTAAAGTCAGAAAACATCATTAACATAAACAAAATACGGTATAAAATGCATACAAGGTAATTTTAGAATTTGAAGATAGAGAGAACGCTGAAAAACTGGTCAAGTGTCAAAAGTTTCAAGATATGGGGTACAGGTGCCAATTTGCAGATGAAGTCAATTTATCCTATGTTGTTAAACAGATAGATTTAAACATAGATATAGAAGAAATACAGCTGAGCCTAGAAAGTGAACATGAAGTTGTCAGTGTGAGAAGATTAAAACGCCTTGAGGTATCTAAAGAATCACGCCGTGATGGCTCTCGGCCACCGTAGGCGCGGGCCTGTGGACGGTGAGTAATGGGCTAGCTCGCCGTCCGTCCGTCGTATGACGACGGGCAGGCCGTGTCGACGGCGCGTTCGTGTTCCACGCGCGCCTCAAAGAGATGTCAGCAAACGGGAGGGGCCCGCAAGTGCCGATACCTGCCAGGGCTGCGGGACTGTTCGAAAGAGATACCGCGGCCCTGGAACATAAAGGGCCAAAGAAGGAACATGGGAGGTTTTTAGTCAGTAAGAGTCTGACACTCCCTTCCGCTCCGCCCAGAGCGGGAGGGGTCATTTGATGACTTCCCACCCTCCAAAAAAAACAACAGGTATCTAAAGAATGGGTGGACAGCGAGACAATACGACTATGTTTTAAAAGTTCCACTTTACCCCCATATGTATCTATGTATGGGATGGGTGTCGGTTTAAAGTGGAACCATATATGTTTCCAGTTACGCAATGCTCCGGTTGCTGGCGTTTTGAGCATTTAATAAAGTCATGTCCAACAAAAATAATAAGCTGCCCATCGATCACTAATAAAAAACTAGATACACAATCCCAAGTAAAAGTTCTTTAAAAACTGTCGCCAAATGTTTCGACGTACTTCTAGTTAAAATAATTATACATTAATGTAAATTCAACCTTAAAAACATTCACTAAGGTTGTATTCACAAAGCTACGTACAAAAAGTAATGACCTTTTACACCCGATACTCGCTGGTCAACCTATATCAAAACAAATTCTACCTTACACGCATGTTTTAAAGTCAGAATTACAAAGTGCCAATAAAAAGCAATAAAATTTTACGACCGAGCGTCGTCGCTTGGACAAGGAATGAATGGAGTCGAACTGCCCGAATATTTTTTGTTACTGTAATTTTATTTTAAAAATGTTTGTTGAACTTGTTTAAAAAAATTGGTATGCTTAATAAAGCATATTCTATTCTATGGTGTATATGTGTAATGGTTATAATTTACCTGAATGTAAATGTTTTGGATAGGGATTTATGTTTTCATTTAGTAATGAAAGTAATTGAAACAGTCATACATAATTATTTATTTATTCTTTATTTTGTGTCAAAAATTTATAGACATTGTTTGACAAACAACTTAAATCTAAATTCAATAGTTACTAAATATAAAAAGTAAGAATAGAAAGTTCTTGTAAAATCTAAGAATATTATAATCATTTGTCCACATTTTTTGACGCAATGTTTATATTTAGAGATGTTACAAAAAAACGGATAGGACTGAATAATTATGTTATTAATTTCCTTGAAATAAAATGAGTTTATTAAATAATCGCCTTTTCGATAGATTTTTATTTTTTTCCGTATCTTTTTTTGCTATGTAATGCAATCTTACTTTAAGGTACCGTTCGGTAATAGATTTTATTGTAATAACTCTATGATTATTATCGTGACACTTGGATGAAAATATGTCTACACCTAAAAATGATGACAATACCTTGCTGCAAATTTGAGAAATGTCGAAATTCTTGTTAGTAGTGCGGTAGTGCCTAATTGCAACTTCTGTTTTTTTGCAAACAAGAAATACATCTAGAGATGAATAAAACAGTCCCCCTAGGTTTCTCACATCAATAAGTTTGTGAAAAAAAAGCCTATCTTGAGCTAATAAACTATTTACACATGCGTCACATTTCATAGTTTTTACTAAATGGCGTATCACGTTTCCAGCTATATATCCCACGATCTGGTCGACATATTCGGATCTACATTCGGATTCATTGAGCTCCAACGATAATATGTCACAGTTTTCTTGAATATTTGTGTCTTCTAAGTTATTACTGGAGTTAATGATTTCTATTTCATTTTCTGAGCGATATCCTACTGAAGTTATATTTAGAGCGGACATTGTATTGTTACCACTTAAAATTGGAATATTTTCCAGAGGTATAGCATTTCCTGTAAATTTGTTACTTAGCTCTAAATGCATTAACATTTTCTTATAAGCGGACTTTAGCTGCACTGCATTGGGATTATTATTATGACCGCCATGACTTCGCAAGTGGCCGAAAAATAGCTCTACATGATCCTGGCTAAATTTGTAACTAAGAAGAAAAGAAAGACTACCAGAATCGACCAGAGTCCTATATAAATATGTCAGGCTTTCAATGCAGACTAAAAGTCCAATCACACCTGTATTCGCTTGGCACTTCCATAACGGAATATTTTCCGAAGTGTAAACTACTCTCGTTTCGTTTTTTCTTTTTATAGTTTTTTTCCGTTGGATATCAACACTTAGAGATATTAAATATTCTTTAGCTTTCACTAAATATGACATTATTTGTTCAGCATTACTAACACTTAGTGGTTTTTTGTATCCGTGATCATTTAGATTCCTAGTGTTTAATATGTCAAAAATATTATTTAAAATTAAAATGAAGTCGGCTGTTGCATTAGAGTCTTTAAAATCGATAAGATGTAGTTGCTTTTCACAAAACTCGATAGCCTTAGCCACACTTCGACTCAAGAGTTGCGTAGCTAATTTCACCTTCATTATTTCATTTCTAAATGCTATGTGGCGGTGAGATAATTTGTTGGCTAGATGTAGTCCCTTTTCTTCCTGTAAATTATGAAGACGACCTATGAGATCCCATCTTATTTGCTTCTGATTGGCATCCTTGATTATCTTTTTGGACTCAAATGTGTTACGCATAAGTTTAATCATGTGACATGCATCTAGAAACACAGTCACTTCATAGTTGCCTGAAGGGTGTTTGAAATGAGTTTTCATGTTCGAACAATCGTCAATGTTACAACCGAGGATTTTCATACAAGAAATATTTGTTTTACACCCATCAAAAGTCAACGATATCACTTTTACACCAACTGAATGACATTTTTCTAAAGCAATTTTAAGTAAATTGGCCTTTACTTCAGCTGTCAGACTTGAAATTAAAAAATAAGCTATAGGTATTTTAAATGATTCGTTTACACCTACTAACATAATGACATATACTTGACTGGCAATGTCATTTGTGTCGTCAGTGTTGCCAAGTCCCATGTCAATTAAACCCTCATAACGTTTACCATTCCATATTTTCTGTTGTCGTATTGACATTTCGTCAGCAATTATAGCACCTATTACTTCCTTTTTGGCTTTGCCTGTTTTTTCTTTCAGTCTGTCAAATGCTTCTCCCGTAAAACCAGGTTCTGCATTTATACTTCTGTACCAGTTGCATAAAGTATTCGGATGAGGTAGGCAAGTGTCAAACATTTTTCGTATGTACTTATACGCAGCTGGTGAATAGAAGTGTAGTGTGATGGCGAATTTTCTGGCACCTGGTGGATATTGAGCAAATGGCCGTTTTTTGCCTTTTACGTTCTTTAAATAAATAGCATTAAATGTGTCTGTAACTTCTATATGTTTAGATAGGTCATGAAGTAATGAGTGATCTACTGTTTGACGTTTATTTAAAAGAGACAGAACATCCTTCAAATTATTGTACTTTTTCTTTAGTCTCTTATTTTGTTTACGTAAGTTCGATATTTTGTGGTTTTTCACTGTTAAAAGTCTTTTGCAAGCAAGAAGTTCCTTCTTCATAACAACTTTTTTTGGCGTATCAAGAATTGAGCCAATGCTTAGTGATGAAGTTGGGCTTTTAAGAATTTCAGCAACTCTTGGTTCAATATTTATCTGAAACGAAACAACAATAATTAAACACGAGATAAAATATAATTTTGTGTTTATTTATATCGGCTATCACATTTTAAAATAATCAAAAAATAGCATCTAAAAATCAAAACAAAAAATAAATTTAAGGCTTTGCCGTCAAGCCTGTGAAATTCGTTTTGAATTGACGTTTGAATTGATCAACGTACAATGTAAAAATATTAACAATAAAAGTATCATTGTTATATATACAACTACTTACTTGTGGCTGTGCTTGTGGTTGCATGCAACATTGTTCAATCGCTTTTTTATCAAAAGAAGACTCCTCTTCTACATCATGATCATCTGCTTCCTATAAACAAAACACATTAATAATAATAATTTATGTGCGTAAATAACTGAACCCAATTTTATACATAATATATCAAAACCCACTTACTATTCGAGGTACAGCTGTTTTGTGTAGCCTTCTGATGCCTTTCGTAGTCACATATTCATCACTTTCTAAAAAATGTTTCGAACATACAACGCTTGCCTGGGTCGGCTTGAAGAATTCTTCGGATCTTTGACGTGCTATAACTGATATCCATTCTCCACACCTCACTGGATCTCGTGGAAAGCTAAAAAAAAATGTCATATTTTTAGTTTTATTTCATGCACATATTCAAAATTAAATCTTTAAAACGTTTATATAATATTTAGAGAAACAGTAAAGAAGTCTCATTTAACAAAAAAAACAATCATACTTTAATAATAAAAAAATAAAAATAAACAATAGCGTCTCCAACAAATGGAACAGAATCAACGCACATAACTCGAACAATTTAAGTGGCGATGCGATAGTATGATTAAATACGTTTAGTAATGGTCTTTACAATTGAGATGCCTTATAACTCCTGCTATTTATTACGACTTAATTTAAAAAATGTTTTTACGATGATTTCTTGTCAAAATAACAGTATTTACAATACAGTGATAACAATTAAATAATGATAATATTAATACTTACCGAAAATATGAAATTCCATCCTTTTTTAGCGTCCTGGATGTATGATTTTTACACTTTTTAAACGAGCACTGAGGCATGTTTCCCGTCAGAGCGTTCGAATGCTACTAGATTAAAAGCGCGCCCAAATGTTCGAGTGGGCGCTCATTCGGTGAGGACATTTTTTTGCACTGATTGTGTATCTAGTTTTTTATTAGTGATCGAAGAAGCTGCCCGAAATGTGGGGAAAATCATAGCAATTGTGAAACTATCAACTACAAATGTATAAATTGCAAGAAGATATGGCAATAATGGCATTAGAAAAGTCATGTCCCGTATTTATTAAAGAGAAGAACATACGAGAAATAATGTGTGAGAAGAATACTACATACCGAAAAGCCCTGTTCATATATTTAGAGTGAAGAAGAGCACCAGTTGAACATCAGGCTACTAAAGAAATAATGCATAACAGAGTAAATAGTTTAAATAATGATAAGACTACGTATAGTAGTGTAAGTGTCGTAATATGACATGTTAATCACAAAAGCTCGGCCAGAGAAACAAATTCCGGAAAGAAGTGAACAAAATAATAATAGAGAAGACAGAGGAGAACAAAGTATGGAAGGATCGGTAGATTCACTAATTCTGGGTAGGCCTGTAAGGAAACAAAAGAAAATGAAAAAAGTCAGATCAGAGTCGTAATTTTACATTTGATAATGAAGAGGAAACACATCAACAAGAAAGAATCGAAAGGAAGAAAGAGCCTACAAAGCGTAATGTAGACTTTAAAACATTATTTCATAAATTAAAACAAGTGTGTTTGATGTCCGATTGTAGCTTCGATGCCAAAGTTAAATTAGTATGTAGGTAATTTTATATTTGAACAATGTTTCCAGTTAGATTCGAGTCACTTCTACATTTTTGTCTTCTATTGATCCTCACTTCTACATTTTTGTCTTCTATTGATTTAAATATCTACAGTTGTTCGTATTAGTATCACCAATACACGGATTTTCGTCCATTAAAGAAAACACCTTAAAATGTACTTGTCCTACATAAAACCTACAATATTGGTTACCCTACTGCAGTGTTTGTATGGGAAAATTTAAATGGTCAATATCTTTGAAACTACGCAAAGTTTCTCCGTCACAATTTCAGGTTATCATTATCGTCCCCGTCACAACATTTTGAACACATTTCGAAGGTCGTAGATCATCAGGCAGTGGAGATACATGTGTCCAGCCATCTTGAACTCAGGTTGGCTGGACATTAAGTTTTTATTGATTTCTCGTAAACCCTTACATGTGACGCCATAAATCAAACGTTATTACTGTCACACATTGCGTCACCAAGTATTAGTAAAGGAACCATATTCGAAAACGCCCCCGTTATTGAGATTCGGAAGTGCCAGCCATAAGTTTTATACGTAAATTCAAGATGGCTGGACACAGATTTTTGCATTTTTCTACTAAACCACTGTACTTATCACAAAACTGTCACAAATTTATGTGACGCCCGTTGATATGCAAAAAGTCGTCATAATCACTTCCGTTACCGAGTTTGAGAGACCAGCGAAAAGTGGTTTTTCAAGATGGCTGGACACGTTTTCGATCGATTATCTAAGATTCTGTAGCGTCACAAATTCTGAAATAAGAGTGTTTAGCCGTCACATAAAGTGACCTATTGACCTAGTTAAATGCAAGCTATTATGAAGATTTGTCCAGCCAACCTGAGTCACATCCAAATCGTCACTAAATCTTTCAGTACCTACCTAACAGTTTGTCTAAGGTCCTTAGTGTGAGTCTATCTAGCAGGCCCCAACGAGATTTATCAACAGATGATAGCTTTTCATAAAGACAGTATTTTGTACCTAAAGAAAATAAATAAGATATAGGTATTTTGTCCCTCGACAGTTTTTGATTTAATGACGTTTCCATGAAGTGTCTAGCTAGCGGGCCCCTTATGATTATTTTTTTGTTATTATACTTTCAGATCGCCTAATAGTGCTCGAAGTTACCAACTATTATGTACCTTACAAATCCAAAATTTCGAGTTTCTGTGAGCTATACTTTAGAAGATATTCGTTATTTAGACAAACGTCCAGCCAGCGGGCCCGAGGTACAAAATATATCTTATTTATTTTCTTTAGGTACAAAATACTGTCTTTATGAAAAGCTATCATCTGTTGATAAATCATGTATATCAGAACGTTCGGCCAGTCGAGATAGGGAGCTGGCTGCTACTCCAGTTTTTAGTGACGATTATGTGACGCATAAAGATGCCAGCCAAAGAATATGTGACAGAACAGTTCGAAAGTTAGAAGCATTTATTTATGGCCGAACGACCTGATATCAGAACGTTCGGCCAACCTGAATCTCCATAACTGAGGACCTTAGAGAAACTCGTTACTGAATAAATATTTTGTGACGATTTAGTGACAAACAACCACTGCTTTACTTTTACTCGTAATGCCACCGGTTAAAAGTAAAATTAATTTTAGTTCCTGGAACATCAGGCCGTTCGGCCAACGTAAAATCTCCGTAACTGAGGACCTAAGAGAAACCGTTAATGAATAAAGATTTAGTGACGAGACTGAAACGTATTTTTATTGCTTTATTTTTTTTTTGTGACGGTCCCTTTATATAGTAAAATGAAAATTTAACATATAACCTCAAAACATTGGGATTATCGATTCCTCCGCAAGGAAGAAGCCCAGAGAAACCGTTAATCAATAAAGATTTAGTGACGACACTGAAACGAACTTTTATTGTTTTATTTTTCTTGTGACGGCCCCTTTTTATAGTAAATTGAAAATGTAACATTATAACCTCTAAACATTGAGATTATCGATTCCTCCACAAGGAAGAAGCCGAGAAGACTCGTAAAACCCCTGATGTGTTATAGGTTTTCAGTGCAATGGTATCCGTATTTTTGTTAATTCAAGATTAATCTATAAAAATGCACTATGGCGGATGGCGACTGAAATAGGGTGACCATGTATTCTAACGAAACAAGTATTTAACGAGTAGGTACTTGATTACCTAAACAATGAAGCAAAACACGTCGAAATAGTTGAAATGAGGTGACGATGTAGGTATCCGCGATCTATTTATTTTGCAAATCTATTTATATTGCAAATAAATAGATACGCGGACGGAGGAATATGAGGAGTGCAGATTAGTTACCAATATGTTCCGGGAAGTTACCGATCAGCGCCCTCTGAACGCCAAGCAATGAACTAGATGAATATTTATAATAGGTAGGTGCGTCTACTTATATCGATATTTATCGCTACGTATTTCGTTTACTGTGTTATTGACGTACATAATAATATGCGTATTGTTTTAGGTATCTAATAAACGAAATATAAATATATGTTGGGTAATGGGGTTATTGCAATGAGGCAATAATAAAACAAAAAAAAATATTATTGAATAAATTTATTAAACATTAATTATTACACCTTTATCCTGGTCTTTGTGGGGTTCTGTTTTATTATAATGTACTCGAACCCTGAGGAAGATGGAATCAGTTTCATTGCTTTCATAACAAGTAATAAATGAAAGGTACAAAGATATGTCTTCACTGTGTTAACACTTTCACAAAGTACAATCTATGCTGGAATATCGGTATTTCTGGACTATACGCAGGAACTAAAGCTCATAAAAACACCAAAATTTACACGAAAAACTGCGCAAGGGCAAGCAAATATACTGGTGTATTTTTTTTCTGACGTTGAGACCACAGAACATATATACTCTAGCGAGCTAAAGATTCTATCATCTAAAAAATCACTAATAATACAAAATTAAAATAATACGTGTTTTGCTTCATTATTACCTAGTCGATAACTTGTTTCGTTAGAATACATGGTCACCCTATTTCAGTCGCCATCCGCCATAGTGCATTTTTATAGATTAATCTTGAATTAACAAAAATACTGACACCATTGCACTGAAAACCTATAACACATCAGGGGTTTTACGAGTCTTCTAGGCTTCTTACTTGTGGAGGAATCGATAATCCCAATGTTTTGAGGTTATATGTTAAATTTTCATTACTATATAAAGGGACCGTCACAAAAAAAAATAAAGCAATAAAAATACGTTTCAGTCTCGTCACTAAATCTTTATTCATTAACGGTTTCTCTTAGGTCCTCAGTTACGGAGATTTTACGTTGGCCGAACGGCCTGATGTTCCAGGAACTAAAATTAATTTTACTTTTAACCGGTGGCATTACGAGTAAAAGTAAAGCAGTGGTTGTTTGTCACTAAATCGTCACAAAATATTTATTCAGTAACAGTTTCTCTAAGGTCCTCAGTTATGGAGATTCAGGTTGGCCGAACGTTCTGATATCAGGTCGTTCGGCCATAAATAGGTAAATGCTTCTAACTTTCGGACTGTTCTGTCACAAATTCTTTGGCTGGCATCTTTATGCGTCACATAATCATGTATCTCAGAACGTTCGGCCAGTCGAGATAGGGAGCTGGCTGCTACTCCAGTTTTTAGTGACGATTATGTGACGCATAAAGATGCCAGCCAAAGAATTTGTGACAGAACAGTTCGAAAGTTAGAAGCATTTATTTATGGCCGAACGACCTGATATCAGAACGTTCGGCCAACCTGAATCTCCATAACTGAGGACCTTAGAGAAACTGTTACTGAATAAATATTTTGTGACGATTTAGTGACAAACAACCACTGCTTTACTTTTACTCGTAATGCCACCGGTTAAAAGTAAAATTAATTTTAGTTCCTGGAACATCAGGCCGTTCGGCCAGCGTAAAATCTGCGTAACTGAGGACCTGAGAGAAACCGTTAATGAATAAAGATTTAGTGACGAGACTGAAACGTATATTTATTGCTTTATTTTTTTTTGTGACGGTCCCTTTATATAGTAAAATGAAAATTTAACATATAACCTCAAAACATTGGGATTATCGATTCCTCCGCAAGGAAGAAGCCCAGAGAAACCGTTAATCAATAAAGATTTAGTGACGACACTGACACGAACTTTTACTGTTTTATTTTTCTTGTGACGGCCCCTTTTATAGTAAATTGAAAATGTAACATATAACCTCTAAACATTGGGATTATCGATTCCTCCACAAGGAAGAAGCCTAGAAGACTCGTAAAACCCCTGATGTGTTATAGGTTTTCAGTGCAATGGTGTGAGTATTTTTGTTAATTCAAGATTAATCTATAAAAATGCACTATACGGATGGCGACTGAAATAGGGTGACCATGTATTCTAACGAAACAAGTATTTATCGAGTAGGTACTTAATTACCTAAACAATGAAGCAAAACACGTCGAAATAGTTGAAATAAGGTGACGATGTAGGTATTGCAACAAAATAAATAGATACGCGGACGGAGGAATATGAGGAGTGCAGATACAAATATTTTTTCCTTAGATACTAGAACTTATTAAATTACTTACCACTCTAGATAATATCACTGCACATGTACTACCCACTTTATTTTATTTATGTACAGTACTGTACTACCTATTATAGCTTGGCGTTCAGAGGGCGCTGATCTGATTATTTTAATTTTGTATTATTAGTGATTTTTTAGATGATAGAATCTTTACCTCGCTAGAGTATAATTATATGTTCTGTGGTCTCAACGTCAGAAAAAAAACAGGCCCGGGCTCGAGTACATTATAATAAAACAGAACCCCACAAAGGCCAGGATAAAGGTGTAATAATTAATGTTTAATAAATTTATTCAATAATATATTTTTGTTTTATTATTGCCTCATTGCAATAACCCCATTACCCAACATATATTTATATTTCGTTTATTAGATACCTACATGTTTAGACACACAAGTTTTAAACTTGTGTGTCTAAAACATCCATAAAACAATACGCATATTATTATGTACGTCAATAACACAGTAAACGAAATACGTAGCGATAAATATCGATATAAGTAGACGCACCTACCTATTATAAATATTCATTTAGTTCATTGCTTGGCGTTCAGAGGGCGCTGATCGGAAACTTCCCGGAACATATTGGTAACTAATCTGCACTCCTCATATTCCTCCGTCCGCGTATCTATTTATTTTGTTGCAATACCTACATCGTCACCTTATTTCAACTATTTCGACGTGTTTTGCTTCATTGTTTAGGTAATTAAGTACCTACTCGATAAATACTTGTTTCGTTAGAATACATGGTCACCCTATTTCAGTCGCCATCCGTATAGTGCATTTTTATAGATTAATCTTGAATTAACAAAAATACTCACACCATTGCACTGAAAACCTATAACACATCAGGGGTTTTACGAGTCTTCTAGGCTTCTTCCTTGTGGAGGAATCGATAATCCCAATGTTTAGAGGTTATATGTTACATTTTCAATTTACTACAAAAGGGGCCGTCACAAGAAAAATAAAACAGTAAAAGTTCGTGTCAGTGTCGTCACTAAATCTTTATTGATTAACGGTTTCTCTGGGCTTCTTCCTTGCGGAGGAATCGATAATCCCAATGTTTTGAGGTTATATGTTAAATTTTCATTTTACTATATAAAGGGACCGTCACAAAAAAAAATAAAGCAATAAATATACGTTTCAGTCTCGTCACTAAATCTTTATTCATTAACGGTTTCTCTCAGGTCCTCAGTTACGCAGATTTTACGCTGGCCGAACGGCCTGATGTTCCAGGAACTAAAATTAATTTTACTTTTAACCGGTGGCATTACGAGTAAAAGTAAAGCAGTGGTTGTTTGTCACTAAATCGTCACAAAATATTTATTCAGTAACAGTTTCTCTAAGGTCCTCAGTTATGGAGATTCAGGTTGGCCGAACGTTCTGATATCAGGTCGTTCGGCCATAAATAAATGCTTCTAACTTTCGAACTGTTCTGTCACAAATTCTTTGGCTGGCATCTTTATGCGTCACATAATCGTCACTAAAAACTGGAGTAGCAGCCAGCTCCCTATCTTGACTGGCCGAACGTTCTGATATACATGATAAATCTCGTTGGGGCCTGCTAGATAGACTCACACCTCAGTTATGGGAGATTCAGGTTGGCCGAACTTTCTCGATATCAGGTCGTTCGGCCATAAATAAGTGCTTCCAACTTACGAACTGTTCTGTCACAAATTCTTTGGCTGGCATCTTTATGCGTCACATCGTCATTAAAAACTGGAGTAGCAGCCAGCTCCCTATCTCGACTGGCCAAACGTTCTGATATACCTACATAAAAAAAACACCTTGTATACATATAGTCTTCCGAGGCTCGGGGAATACGACCGTTGCCGAACAGTGACGAAGATTTATGTGCCTCAGGTTGGCTGGACAAATCTTCAAAATAGCTTGCATTTAACTAGGTCAATAGGTCACTTTATGTGACGGCTAAACACCCTTATTTCAGAATTTGTGACGCTACAGAATCTTAGATAATCGATCGAGAACGTGTCCAGCCATCTTGAAAAACCACTTTTCGCCGGTCTCTCAATCTCGGTAACGGAAGTGATTTTGACGACTTTTTGCATATCAACGGGCGTCACATAAATTTGTGACGGGCACCGAGCTAAAAGTTTTGTGATAAGTACAGTCGTTTAGTAGAAAAATGCAAAAATCTGTGTCCAGCCATCTTGAATTTACGTAAAAGACTTATGGCTGGCACTTCCGAATCTCAATAACGGGGGCGTTTTCGAATATGGTTCCTTTACTAATACTTGGTGACGCAATGTGTGACAGTAATAACGTTTGATTTATGGCGTCACATGTAAGGGTTTACGAGAAATTAATAAAAACTTAATGTCCAGCCAACCTGAGTTCAAGATGGCTGGACACCTGTATCTCCACTGCCTGATGATCTACAACCTTCGAAATGTGTTCAAAATGTTGTGACGGGGACGATAATGATAACCTGAAATTGTGACGGAGAAACTTTGCGTAGTTTCAAAGATATTGACCATTTAAATTTTCCCATACAAACATCCATTAATATTGTGAGGTGACCATAATTTTACATAAATAAAGGATTTCTTTTTAATCGATTAATTGGCCGGTAGCATCCACGCCTGCTTTGTATTTGATTTCCCTGTGGGAATAAAAGGTTTTCCTGCAGTGAAAAGAGTAAGTATGTGTTAATTCAAAATAATAATTGACCACCAGCGCTGCAAGAGAGAGCCCACTTGTATTTCGCGTTTAGTTCATTATCTTATGTAACTGAAAATGAGAACTAAACTCGACAGCCGGCAGTGTATGTACTTTTAGAAGTGTTATCACTAATCAGAGTACTAGTAACTATTAATTAATCTGCGGTAAGACAACCTAATTTATAAGATTTAAGATTCGACCAGTTGTCCTAGTAGTACCAACTTTAAGCAATAGATGACGACACCAACATCAGATATCATGGCAGTATAGTTTGTCCTCCGACATTTTCGTGGTAGCCCGCGAAATTCAATTTTTCTTGAGTTTTTTTGCAGTTATTTTTTTCGTCCGCGGAAACAAATAACTTATAGATATGTATGATGATTCTTATGGTTATAATTATGTAAATACATACTTGTTATTGTCGCCTATTGGATATAAAGTTGAAAATCTATTGAAGATTACATAGCGTTTTCGTTCGTTCTGGTTGCTAACGCTCAGTAGTCTTTAATAGATTTTCAACTTTATGCTCTTAGGTATAAAGTTGAAAATCTATTGGAGATTACTAAGCGTTCACGTTTATCGTTTGCAACTTGGCTAGGGGGCAGTTTACACGCGTGATCGCCCGCCGCCGCGCCCGCACCCGCCGTCGTCCGGTACGCGGCCTTAGGACAAACAACGTTGTGGTACAAGGCGAGGGTTACGGAAGTGCAAATGCGAGTTGATCATCGTCATTTTCGCCATTTGAAACGCCGTATAAGTACAAATAAATAAATGTGATTTTATTTACAGCAAACATTATTTTTTCATTTAAATACCTTCAGAGCATTAGTTTAGTTCTCCTGACGTAATATATACCTACTAAAAAGAATAGATATCTGCACGTAAATAATCAATAACATTTAAAAATTACACCCCCCCCCCTCCTCACTTCTACATTCTTGTCTTCTATTGATTTAAATATCTACAGTTGTTCGTATTAGTATCACCAATACACGGATTTTCGTCCATTAAAGAAAAAACCGGCCAAGTGCGAGTCATACTCGCGCACCGAGGGTTCCGTAAAATTATTAAAAATATTTTTATTATATGATATAACTAAAAATGTATACTTTTCGCAATTTTTCCTATATCTCTGCTATAAGACGTTGCTTCATACCAAATTTCAAGATTCTGAGTTCACGGGAAGTACCCTGTAGGTTTTGATTCCCTTGCGAGTGTCGAAAATTTGCGGCATAAACGGGAGTATCTTTTGATCGCGTTGACTTAGAAGTTTGATTTTTTCACAGCTCCAAGAGACCATAGACTTGAGTATTTGATATGAATTTCAGCTTGATACCTCCACGCGTTCCTGAGAAAAAAGGTCTTGACAGACAGACAGACAGACAGACAGACAGACGGACAACAAAGTGATCCTATAAGGGTTCCGTTTTTACCTTTTGAGGTACGGAACCCTAAAAACACCTTAAAATATACTTGTCCTACATAAAACCTACAATATTGGTTACCCTACTGCAGTGTTTGTATGGGGAAATTTAAATGATCAATTTCTTTGAAACTACGCAAAGTTTCTCCGTCACAATTTCAGGTTATCATTATCGTCCCCGTCACAACATTTTGAACACATTTCGAAGGTCGTAGATCATCAGGCAGTGGAGATACAGGTGTCCAGCCATCTTGAACTCAGGTTGGCTGGACATTAAGTTTTTATTAATTTCTCGTAAACCCTTACATGTGACGCCATAAATCAAACGTTATTACTGTCACACATTGCGTCACCAAGTATTAGTAAAGGAACCATATTCGAAAACGCCCCCGTTATTGAGATTCGGAAGTGCCAGCCATAAGTCTTTTACGTAAATTCAAGATGGCTGGACACAGATTTTTGCATTTTTCTACTAAACCACTGTACTTATCACAAAACTTTTAGCTCGGTGCCCGTCACAAATTTATGTGACGCCCGTTGATATGCAAAAAGTCGTCAAAATCACTTCCGTTACCGAGATTGAGAGACCGGCGAAAAGTGGTTTTTCAAGATGGCTGGACACGTTCTCGATCGATTATCTAAGATTCTGTAGCGTCACAAATTCTGAAATAAGGGTGTTTAGCCGTCACATAAAGTGACCTATTGACCTAGTTAAATGCAAGCTATTTTGAAGATTTGTCCAGCCAACCTGAGGCACATGAAGATTTCTATGTGCGTTATCACTTTGGGAGACCTGTATTTTATTTGTTCACAACCATCAGTCAAGTGAGTACAACCGTCACACGATCACTATACCTACGTTCTCCAGTAGCCATATACTTACGAACCCGACCCATTTTGCTATCACCCACCCCCATCTAGTGATTTCAGTATGGTTATACCTACTTTGTGTGGTATTCAGTATTTGTTTGACTCTTGTGTGCGTGTGTGTGTGCGTGTCAAGGTGTGCTGATGTAGGTCATTTTCTCAACCCACCCACTGCACGTTAAATAAAATAACGAGGCTATGTATTTCAAAACAAGCAAACAATTGATTAGTAATTTACATTAGTCGTTTTCAAAATATTTTATTAACACAATTCATTCAATAACACCAAAGATTATAACATTCTCTAACATGAACTAAAATAAAATACAATTTTACATAAATGTATTTTACTTACCAATTTATAATCATTCAAACATCATTTCGACTATGAGGTATACAGAATAAATATTTTTTTGAAATATTTTTTTTTTTACATTATAAGTCGTCAGAAATGTAATAATACTATTTAAATATTTAATATTATATAGTTATAATTTGAATGCGATAGTTGCTATATAATGTCACGAAAGCATCTGCCTTCGAATACTTAATTTATATTGCTCGCATGAAGACCAAAAAGGAAAATAAAACACAGTATAATCAAGTAGAAACAAAATAATATGGAATGTACAAACCATGTTTATTTACTGATTCCTGGCAATACAATGTTTGTGACTTGCTTTAGAATTTATCAACAGCCACTCGAAAGAGGATAACATTTTTACAGACCCATTACAGTATGATAAAGGATACATCCACTATAACACTGAAAGCTATATAGCATGGTACTTAAGCCAGGTTTTACCTTAACAGCGATAGACATCGGACACAGTACCCTGGGGTTTAAATGTTTCATAAATTATTAAGATATCTTGTTTGGACTTACATTTCTACTCTAACTGTACATTAGTTTCGCCTTAATGCTAAAATAATCTAAAAGTGATATCGTCGGATGATACGAAGATACGTTCGCGAGGGGGTGTTTAACGCGCAAATAATCTGATATGTCGATAGGTGAAATAAAGTGATCTCCTGTCACCGAAAATAAAAAATGCGGTAATAAATTAAGAAATAAATTACGCCATCATCGCACGGTAGCAATTAAATGTAAACCATGATTGGGATTCGAAAATAGTAATTGTAATAGTAAAAAATAATAATGAAATAGAAAAAATATTTATACAATTCGCGTCTCTAGGCGCGGTGCGGCCGCAGCATCAAGGCTACACCGGGCCGGAGATATGCGAAAATAAAATAATATATAAATGATTAACGCTCAAGTAACCAACAAGTACTATACAAGATGTTTTGAGGTGTTCCAAGGGCCTATGCGGGTCTTTTTGCTACCGGCGACGACTTCCATGTGCGCGACTGAGTGACTGAGCAGATTCTGTGGCATAGAAACTAGGAGCACGGGCGACGGAGTAAGAGTGTGCTTGGTGCGTTTATGTTTTGGTGTATAGGTAGATGGCGACGATAAGACCGTATAGACCCAATACTTCAGCGAAAATGAGGATAAGGATCATGCCGACGAATAACCTGGGTTGTTGCGCGGTACCACGTACACCAGCATCACCGACGATACCTATGGCGAAACCAGCCGCAAGACCAGAGAAACCTACAGCGAGACCAGCTCCCAGGTGGACGAACCCACTGAAAAGATACAGACAAGACTTCATTAGTACATGTGTTTATGGAAGACAAGAACTATGGAAATGAATTACGCTACGTGTTGTTTCATTCAGGCAGGCAAGTAGCAGTGTTGTTAACCTATTTTCGAAACCTATAATCTTTCTAGAAAGATGTTGGTACCCCTTATAGAAAGCAGAAGCACTGAATCCGTTAATTTCTACATGTGACAAGTAATTACACAAAAAAAACTAGTATTGAGGTCAATAGCATGAAACATGCTCGCACGATTGTAAGTCGACGGTCATTATGAAATGAAAAATGTCCAAATAATGTCACTCGTGGGTAGTTACCATGGGTGTAATTATACATATCAGTCCTAACATTTATGAGCCTGAGTTACATTGAACATGGAGTAGTGTAAGGATTGTTGATATCAAAATAATATGGAAGATTTATATAGGTTATGCTGAATATATTACTGATGGCGTCAGCATTGCGAAGTAGGCCAGTAAGTAATGAATATGGATTTCTGTCTGGAACATAGATGTAAATTAACTTTAATCTCTTTGTGAATTGAATACAAATATAAAAATCCCAGTAGACGATTGTGCAATCTTCATCGTAATGCTGATATATTTTGTCTTATCAATTTGATCAATCGCTTCTCATCTAGTCATTTTACCGAAATTCCTGTTATGTTGGTATGGAAATCAAAATTACACAAGACAAGTAAAAAATATTATTTACAAAGGACACTAACAATATTTTACTGAACTTTATTTAATAACAAAGTTTTGCAAACAATACATTAATTATAATAAAATGTTTTTGCAAAATACAAAAGCCACTTGGACCTCTCAAGGATTTGAATGCACATGTTTTTGGAGGGGTAACCATTTAATGGAGATGTGTGTAGCTAAGGTTGCACAAGCAGATTATTTTTCGATACAAACGGAAAAGCTGATAACTTTACTATTTGGAGTTTAATACAAAAAAACCAAGCATAATATTGATTTGCCTTGTCATTATTTAGTAGTATTGTTAATTGCCTGTTTAATTGAGCCATAAAAATGTACTTTTTGTCATGGAATGTGTTCATTTTCAGTACAAAATGTACTAGGAAATAAAATTTTTGATAAAACTGTGACAGTTCACATAAGTATGAGAAATTACTATTTTGGAGTAAAAATATCTGAAAAACTTTAAAATAGATGTAGGAGCAAAAATTTACTATATTCATTACATTACACTATATTCTGTATACAGAACCCCAAGTAAAAAAAAAAGACGGGTTGCACTCCGGGAGTGCCGGCAGAAGTGAAAACTTGATTATAACAACGTTTTTTATAACAACGCCCTCTAGTAGCAGCTAAAAAAACTGTCGCGCCTACCAGTAACAGTGTTCTCTGTATCAATGCATCATTTTAGTTTTCAATATCAAAGATAGATGGCGCTTTGTGCTAGCGCCATCTACCAGCGGTCTCTCACAACAGTTACTCATTGCATTTGCTAATGTACTTTCTACTACATTCTACAAGATGTCGCTAGGAGTTATAAAACTACGATCATGTTCCAAACTTTCAACTATGAATCTTTCTTTCTCATGTTGTAAATGCCCAACCTGGTGTCAGAGTTTTATTTTAAAATTTAATTAATAGATTTGTCAGCCTTATCCCTAAAGCATTAGGTTCACAGTTGATTGGAAACATTTAAAAATTTCTTTAAATGATTTTAAACCATAAAATGTTGAAGGTTAAGTTCAAAATCGTCTACTCTCCATCCGTCTTACGCTTTTTCCAAATTTCTTTAAATGATTTTAAACCATAAAATGTTGAAGGTTAAGTTCAAAATCGTCTACTCTCCATCCGTCTTACGATCAGGTCACGTGTCCTGACGAGAGTTTAAGATTTTATACCCGTTACAGAACAATTTTTTTAAGTGCTCAACGCCGCTAAAGAAGTTTTCACTTCAAAAAAAAAAACTGACAGCCATCAACTCATGCTATTGCACTTCACTGCTAGACACAGGACTCTTCCTAGCTGCATGCGCCACAACCATCATGATACGCTGGACCTATGAAGGCTTGTCATCTATGACTATCAAGAGCTTACCTCTTGATAGTCATAGATGACTTTATTTAACTATTTATGTAAACACAGTATAATTCCAATAACTTACTTGTAAAGGGGATAGGTAGCGGGTTTGTTCACATTACCCCCAATCAGGACTGCCACTACTAGACCGTAGATGGCAATGATACCCGCCATGACAACGGGAATGATGGACTTCATGATCAGCTCAGGCCGCATCACCGACATGGCGGCAATACCAGTACCTGACTTGGCAGTTCCATAGGCGGCTCCCAGCGCTGAAATCATACAAGTAAAGAGGTTTAGTAAGATACGGCTTCTATGTAAACTTTCTATTTCAAACCTATATAAGTGGATAGTGATTTTCATTCAAATAGTGTGATATATTTTTTTATGTGGGTGGTAAAAAAAAATCCTTTTTGATTAGGCTAGTGTTATGCAAGTTATAGATTCTAAAAAGACAATACTATCTTAGCAAGTTTCTTGACCCCTAGTACCTTTTCAGTCATAGTTGCACTTTGTTGATTATACTGCCACACCCCTTTTGGTTATTTTTCTTAACTTAGGCCCGTTTTCATTCATTGCTGATGCAATTTGCAAGAATTTATATAAAATAAAAACGAAGGCCCATATAATTCGAAAACGGTGCGTTGTAGGACCATGTGTCTGAGAACCTAAATGGTTTTTATTATCTAAGTCAACCCGATACTGCAATAAAATTGGGAAATTTCCGAAAAAAAATCCAATAAGCTCCATAGCGCCCTAAGTACACTATGCTCCAACACCTCCGGCAGGGGGGGAAAGTGGGGGCCACTCTACAACCCCCACCCACTCCCCCCTATTAAGGCGACTCGATTCTAAACCCTACCCGTTTAATTTATCACAGCAGTGAGTCATGGGGATTTTAGGTATGAGTCAAAACATGCCATGCCAAAACTTCTCTTAGGATCTTTCCATGCTTGTTGAGGGTACTTTGCCATTTAATCTAAAACAAAGCATTGCTTTCTTTTAGTAATAAGACAGACCAGTAGATTCCCATAATTATTATCCCTTGTTCCCAATCATGTACCAGGGTCCCATTTTGTAATGAGAAGGTATTTGTGTATCAGAACATAGATAAGATATAACCATGTCATAGAACCTCTTTGATAAAAGTTGTGAAGCCTTTACATTCACATGACATAACCTTAATGTTTTAGGTACAGAAGGAGTCATGTGATTCTATCATTTATGATTGAAATGAAAGCTGTCCCAGAATTCTAATATAATTATACAGTTTTCCATTGTTACTGGCACTGTAATTATAATAGTGCTGATTGGATGTACTTATCTAAGAGTATCTATCTATCTTATTCTGTAAGCACTTTGTGTACTTGAGTGGTCATGTGATGACTTGAAATCAAGTTATGTTTAATTAGTTTCTGGATGTTTAGCATGAGGATCATTCTTGTGAAAAAGGTAGTTGGAATATAATACATAGGGAAGGTAGTAATAGTAGTATACACTAGTAGTTATAACATGAATGAACAACTGACTTAATCACATGATTATTATGTAGGGTGTGGAGTTGCAGACCCAGCCCGCTATACAATAAGTTGGTCATGTGATGATCAAAACCATAGAATGCCACAGATTTTAATTACTTTCCTTGTAATGAGGGGATTTTCCTGTACATTAGTTGTACTAACACTTCAGAAATGTATTCCATGATTTAAGTTATTGAATAGTAATAGAATATAAGTAATAGTGATGTATTAGCTGTAGCCCGCAACCTTCGTTCCCGAGAAATTAGCTTAACAACAGCTATTTGCCAGTTAAAGTCCCGTCAAAATCGGCCCAGCCGTTACGGAGATTAGCCGGAACGAACAAACAAACAGACAGACAGAAGGGCAGACCAGTAGACCGACAAAAACTGGAAAAATGTGTCCGAATAAATTTTCATATACATTCAATACAGAGCTGTTATTTTGATATTACAAACAGACACTTCACAAGGTGCGGCTACTACTATAATTAGTGCTCCTAAAATAACCTGATTCGGACTGATTTAATAGAGCAAGATTGTTGAAAATATTTTCCACCATCATTCCTGACATTTAAACACAGGTTTTTGAACTCCTGTAACCCATTTCGGGAAATCGATAATATAAAAGACAGCCATTTGTACGTTATTGTGCCACAAAATACATACAGCTAAAGATGATAGCAGACGCCGCCCCCATAACTCCAAAGAAGGGTCCATAGATTGGGTTCTCCGCAGACGTCGACATTTTGTTGGTTGATTGAGGGAGTATTAACAGGTCCCAAAAAACTGTGATGACTATCTGCACACACTCACTCGACGAAACTACTTTTGCACAGACAAATATGGCCCTAGCTTTGCAGACTCGATAGAATGGGTCATATGACGATTGATGTTAAACTGTTCAAGGCAGTGCTCGATATGACCTAAGTTCTGATTGGTTTTCATACGACACTTCCGAAATGCGCAGCCAATCATAAGCTAAAGATTCGGCTGCGTTATGACGTAGTTCATTGATGTGGATCGCTGGCCAGCACTTTTCTTGTGCGCATGTACTGTTTGATTGTTTCAATACTTTTATGTGATAAAACTTCTTATAAATGATGCACATATTTAAAATAAAGAATCCATAAATTAAGTTAGAAATAATCATAGAAGATTGTCTAATTAATTCATTTTGTTCAAAGGAAAAATAATAACTTAAAATTTAAAGTAATTCTGCATTGATTAAGTTAGAATGATACCATGTTTTGAAAACTACCATCTAGTAATATTTGGGCGATATTACAATTGTAAAAAGTATTATTAGGGAAAAGCCGATAAAGACTTATCTTTGTATTGGGTTTGGGAAACAAGAGCAATGAGAAGTATTATTTTAAGATAACTTTTTAATTTCCAGTAAGTATAGTAATCAACAAATCAAAATCATAGGTGGTATACCTCACTACTAAAAGTAACAATACTGTCATATTGATGACAAAATGGTAGATTCAATCAACTCAATATAGACTAGTATTAAAAGCTACAGCTCTTATAAATTCAATAGTGCGCATTGGTTTTTCTTTTGTAGAATCGCTGCGATAACATTTTCTTTCATTTTCATTTTTATAAATCCACACAAATTTCCACTGCACTATCGGAAGCATGCTAGGGATACATAGCTAAATCATAATAAGTACTAATGTTAATCATTTATACTTAGTAGTACAACTAGCTCAGTTTCAGTCTTATCATCAAAGTCAAAGCATTTATTTCAATTAGACCCTTACAGGCACTTTTGAAAGTCAAAAACAAAAAAGCTAAGCTACAGTCATAAGGCATAATAACTTGCGAAAGTACTGTAGTTGCACATTCCAAATCGTAGATCTCTATGGAGAAGAATGGGCATGAAACTCCATGGACACTCTTTTAAATCAAAATATTGTTACAAAATCTTGGTTACATCATTCATGTTGAGATTATACATATAATTATGTGAGAACGATGTACAAAGACGTGCATAAGAGCGTCCAGAGTAAAAGATTAAACCAACAATTTAAAAATAAAGTAATTAAAATAAACCGTGGCAGCTAAGAGATGACCAGTCCAAACTGACAGCGCCCGTTCACGAACATGACGCATGGATCAGCGCGATTCAACTCAACCATATTGATAGTGCCAGATTTAGGGCAGGGCAACAGGGGCCCTTGCCCCAGGCCTCCACAAGGAAGGGGCCTCCACATTTTGGTTAAGAAAAAATTACGTCCAAGCATCCAAGAGTTCATCAAAGAGTATTCAAACACTCCCCGAAATCTCGGATATCTACCTATCCCAGGCGGAATACTACAATTTTCTAGCTCGCTTCGCTCGCTAATACATCCTAATCCTATCTAAATTCAATAATAGTTGACAGATTTACTCCTTTTATCATTTCTAAATGAATGAGCAAAAATAATGTAATTCATTCGAAGAAGGTTGTGTGGTTATTATGTTACATCTTCTTTATAATTATACTTTCTCGGCTGTCCCAAAACAAATTTCGGTGCCTCCACTTCTAGATTGCCCCAGGGCCTCCACCCATAAATCCGGCCCTGCATATTGAAGGGAACTAAAAGACCCGACATTTCCCCCATCATCTTCTTCTTCTCCTTCTTCGTGTGCTAGTTGTGGTTTGTGTGGTTGACGGATGGCTTTGTGTATGTGGTGTGTGTGAGATAGATGAACGTTGTGTGATGGATGTTTGCTGTGAGTCCACTGTGTGTGATGTTTGTTGTATGTCTGATGTGGCCTCTTGTGTGCTCGGTGTATGGTTAACATACACGTTGTCTCCCAATACCTTACTGAGTATGGTGGTTGTGTGTATGGCTGCTTGTTTTTGTAGTATAGTTATGTCTATTGTTATGTTCAGTTGGTCTATGTATCTATGTAAACTTTTACTGATTATGCCTGTTGCTCCTATTACTATTGGGATCACTATGGTTTACGTATTCCATAGGCGTTGAATTTCTGACTTTAAAAGGTGGTATTTACTTCATTTGTCTATTTCTTTAGCTCCTATGTTGTAGTCTGAAGGTACTGCTATGTCTATTAAAAAGGTGATATTGTTGGTCTTGTCTACATATATTAAATCCGGTCTATTATGTGTTAGGTACGGTAACGTCAGTCTGTATAGGAATTTCCCACATGATTTTAGCCTGATCATTTTCTTTAACCTGCGGCTGTGTTAGTGTTTCTTTCTAACAAAGCCTCGATATTGTGTTTTTTTGCCAGACACCAGTGGACATACTGAACCAAGTTATTATGCCTCTTGACATAATTACGTGCCCGCTAACTTTTCGCACCCCGAGATAATGTGTTGCGTCGTTTCGTCTTTGTTGACACATAGACGACATTTATCGTCTAAGTCGCGTTGATGCTGACGTGTCATAACAGCCTGATCCTGTATAACGAATATTGGTGATTCTGTGGAGGGTGATATTTGTTGTTTCTTTATCAATTTGAATGAGTTTTCTTTGTCTATATTGGCTTGGTCCAAAACTGCTTTAGGAAACTGTCCATGTAATGGCTTATTTCTCCACTTATCATTCTGCTCTTCTTGACTATTGCCTGTTTGATTTCTTTGGCTGTATGTAAATTATTGTGTGGTAGTTGTAGTTCTCTTTCTATTTCGTGTGCTTCTTTTATTACTGAATATTAATTATCCCTATTTCTATCATGTTGAACTATCACTTTTATTAGATCGTCATTCTCTCTTTCTAAATAGTGTTTATATTTAAGCATCTGTGTTTTATACATTATTTTCTACATTTATTAACCCATCTACATCTGCTTTTTATAATATTATATTATGTATTATACACTTCTCATCAAAAAAATCGAAACACCTCGCAGTTTATGATTTGATAAGGATTATCAGAAAAATGTGTATATTTAGGAATAAATGTAAAATGTCATTTAATAGTGAGTAGTATGAGGTTTTTAAATCCTAATGTTATTGTTCTAAATTCAAATTAAGTCTTCATAGGTTTCGTATTTTGTATAATGAGTAATTTTTACCCTGTATGGAATATGAAGGAAATGGGTAAAACAACACGCGTAAATGAAAAAAAAATGTAAGAAACGTTTATTTAATAACTTGTATTCCCTCCGCGAGCTCTTATTACTGCTTCCATACGGTTCTTCATCGATCGGATGAGAGTCACGATCACATGTTGTGGTATATTATCCCATTCCTCTTGGATTGCATTTTGCAGCTGGCTAAGTGTTTCTGGGGCTGGATCTCTTGCTCGAATTCGTCTCTTTAATTCATCCCATAGATGTTCAATGGGATTCATGTCCGGGCTTCTTGCTGGCCATACCATAATGGAGATACCGACTTCGGTAAGATAATCTCGTACGACGCCCGCGGTGTGAGCTCTAGCATTGTCGTGCATGAATATGAAGTCGTTGCCAATAAAATGTGCATAGGGCATCACATGAGGTTCAAGACACTGTTCGATGTACCGATGAGAGTTTAGTGCAGGCAGCCGTGGCCCAGACACAAAGGCAAGTTCTGTCTTACCGTCGGCGCTGATTCCTCCCCAAACCGTCCACGAACCGCCACCATAGCTGACCTTTTCTTCAATGCAGCATTGTGCAAAGCGTTCTCCATCTCTTCTGTAGACCTTGTTCCTTCCGTCGTTACCATACAGCATAATTTTACACTCATCAGAAAACAGTACTTTGCTCCACTGAAGGTATGACCAAGTTAGGTGCTCGCGTGCAAAGTTAAGGCGCGCTCTTCGATGGTCTGCAGTTAATTTCGGCCCATTCGCTGGCTTATGCGGTGCCAATCCGCGTTCCTTCAACCTTCTTCTTATTGTAGAGTCACTTACTGCTACTCTTCGTACAACGCGAAGCTGCTGCTGCAGTTGAAAAGCGTTAAGGCGCCGATTTCGTAAAGAAGTTGTTACAATAAATCGATCATCTCGCTCAGAAGTGACCCGATTCCTGCCAGATCCTGAACGGCGCGTGAACGAACCAGTCTCCCGATAGCGTTTGTAGACTCTATGAACAGATGATAAGCTTAGATGCAATCTTGCAGCCACAACACGCTGACTAAGTCCAGAATCCAGCAATGCCACCACTTGGGCGGCTTCTGCGGGCGAAGTATCCATATGTTTTAGAAAAAAAAGTTTTTTCAGACGTCCCAAAGTCACAGTAAATGAAATAAGAAACAAAAAGTTTAAAGACAAGCGCTAATTTTTAGTTTTTAAACGAGAAACGTACTCCAACCCTAAATACACATTTGTCTCAAAACAGTGATTAATTTCATTTATAGGATAAACAAATGAAATTCTAATTTCGAATTTTGATTTTTTTCTTCTTACTGTAATGACCAAACTGCCAGCTACACAATAATGTTTTTTTTTCATGGAATTAATTGTCTTTTGTAAAAAATTAGGACAAAAACAATAAAAACGAAAGTGTTTCGATTTTTTTGATGAGAAGTGTATTATTATATTATATACTATTTTATATGCGAAAGTTTGGATGGATGTTTGTTACTCAATCACGCCAGAATGGCTGAACGGATCTAGATGATTTGGAACAGAGATACCCTGTAAACCAGGGATCGCAATTTCGAATCGCAGCCAGTATTCACTTTTTGTGATTTTTTTGAATGCTATTAGATTTTCAAAAATAATAAACATGGTTCGCGAGTTCGATCCCCAACCGGTTTTCACTTTTTGTAAGTTTTAGGTACTTTGTTTTATTTTTATGCTTTATGATTTTCAAATCATTACAAAATAGATTAATGTATACAAAGTTTGGATGGATGTTTGTTACTCAATCAACTTTGAATATTATTGCTTACGAATGTTGCTCAATGAGGTGCAGGGCCCGACAAGTTACCAGATGCTTAAAACCGTAGATTGTCAAGAGCGAGTAACGTTCAGGGAAGCATGTGAGGCACGTGGGCTATTAGAAAATGACAATAATTGAGATGAAACTATGGCCGAAGCTGTTCTTTGTGGCTCAGCAGCCAAAGTTAGGAAACTTTTCGCAATTTTAGTGAGCACTTGCGGACTATCAAACCCCTTTCAGCTGTGGGATAAATACAAAGACGCTTTATCAGAAAATATCACGTATAGGCTGAATGGCGCTCACAATGACCTAATCATTAACGAAACTTTGGTACTGATTAGGGATAAAATTATTTCCATATCTGGAAAATGTCTCACTGACTTTGGCCTACCCACACCGCAGCGAAGAACAGAATTGTCAAGCGATGTTATGAAGGAGCTAAACTACGATACCGTGGTTTTAGAAGCGCTGGTTAATGAAATGGCACCACACCACGATTGCTTTCCGAGCAACGTCAAGTCTACGAAACGATTCTGCGCCGAGTAAATAGTGGGGAGGGGGGATTTTTCTTTCTTGACGCACCAGGGGGTACGGGGAAGACATTTGTGTTGAATCTGCTGCTGGCCCAACTCCGTAATGACCGCAATATAGCTCTGGCTGTGGCTTCCTCGGGCATTGCTGCAACTTTGCTTAACCGTGGCCGGACTGCACATTCCGTTTTCAAATTGCCGCTGAACCTTGCAAGCGAAGATAACCCAAGATGCAACATCACCAAAAACAGCGGCCGGGCAGTCCTTTTGCAGCAGTGCAAGTTAATAGTAAGGGACGAGTGCACTATGTCACACAAGCATGCGTTAGAGGCGTTGAATCGCAGTTTACAGGACATCCGCGGCAACCAGGCGCTAATGGGCGGCGTTATCGTTTTGTTCGCAGGCGACTTCAGACAGACACTGACAGTTATTGAGAGGTGCACACCGGTGGATGAAATGCACGCATGTCTCAAGGCGTCGCCGCTGTGGTCCAGGATCGAAAAGCTCCATCTTACGTGCAACATGCGTGTCCATCTGTACAACGACCACGATTCAGGTGTCTTTGCGAATAAGCTGCTGCAAATGGGAGAAGGTCGTCTGGAATCGGACGCAGATGGGAAAATTATATTTTCCGAAGAATTATCCCATCCAGTGGCTACGGAGGATGAACTGGTGATGCACGTTTTTCCAAATTTGGAGGTTAATGTAAATAATGAAGAGTGGTTGTGTGAGAGGGCAGTGCTATCGCCAAAAAACGAATGGGTCAACAAAATAAATAAAAAAATTTTAGACATGATCGTCGGCGATTCAAAATATACACATCTATAGACACTGTAATGGCTAATGACGATAGTACTGCCTAGCCTGTTGAATTTCTGAACTCCTTGGAGTTAACGGGTGTGCCGTCCCATAAGCTGGAGCTTAAAGTAGGCGTTCCAGTTCTGCTGATGCGAAACCTTGATGCACCCAGACTGTGCAACGGCGCCAGGCTTCGTATCACAGAGCTGGGCAGTAATATTATTAAAGCCACCATTCTTACAGGAGCTGCAAAAGGAGAGTGCGTTTTAATTCCCCGCATATCCATTATTCCAAATAACTTCCCTTAAAATTGGCTTTTACAATGACGATAAACAAACCCCAGGGCCAAACCTTAAAAGTGGCAGGTATTCATTTGGGTACTCCATGCTTCTCACACGGTCAATTATAATTATGTTGGTTGTTCACGTGTTTCAAGTACCCAAAACTTGCACGTTCTGACCGAAAAATAATAAGACATTTGATGTTGTGTACAGATCGGTATTGGAATAAATAACGCCCAACAAAGCGTTTGATCGTTCACTTTGATAAAAAAAAGTGGTATAGCGCCTGAATGTTCCAGTTTTTAAGCCATCGTCCCGTCGTCGTCTCAACAAGCTGAGAGGCTTTAGCTGTCTTGCAGGTATTTTTGAAAATTTTAGAATAAGAAGCAACATACCTACTTATTAGAAGTTTCCGTATTAATATAAGGCTTAGGGCCATACAACTCCGAAAGTCTTTCCCGACTTTTCCTGATGCCTTTAGTTGCCCAGTCACTGAATAAAAACTTCGGGCAGATAGTTTTAGTTTTCTTCTTAAAAGTATTATTGAACTCAGTTTGCACTAATGAAAAGAATTCTACATACATAGTATTAACATTCTTAATATTTATGCCCTGCACAGCTAACTTATCAATTAAAGTGCTATTAAATTTGATCAAGGCACTGGAAGTTATTGGTCTAGTTTGTATCTGTACTTTTTGCAGTGGTGTGTTAAATTCAAAAGACACAGTTTGACCACAGTGATCAGAGGGGAGGTAATTTACAATGGCTTTCTCCAAATAGTCGCAGCTACAGAAAACATTATCATTACGAGTAGAAGTAGTTGTAGTTATTCTGGTTGGTTCTAAAAACACATTCGACAGATTGAAAGATTTAAAAAGGCTTAATAGTCTACTGCTGTTACGAGTTATTTTCTAAAATATTAAAATTAAAGTCACCGCAGATAATTACTGATTTATTACCACTTGAAAGTCTACCCAAAACATCTTCCATAACTGACTCAAAACAAGAGTAGTTTTGATAATTAGGGGGTTCGTATACGCACACTATGACATGCTTATCCAGCTCAACACATGACAATTTTCAATGCTATGCTCAACTGAGAGCTCAACTATGTCGTTACGTGGTTTTGATTTAAAACAATTTTTAATTAAAATTAGTGAACTTCCACGCAGCATTGATTTTTGGTTAGAGCAACTGCCCACGCTATAATTCTCATAATTTAATTTAAGTTCACCCGATGTTCAGTAATACAGATGATATCTTTGGTTTTATCTAAAAACAGTTCTATTTCTAATTGTTTGGAAGAAAAACCTTGAATATTCTGATGAAGCAATTTCAAGGAATTCTGCTCAACCCCTTTTTTACAATTAATTGATTGAGAGCTAGAAGATACCTTTAAGTTGATCAGTTTAACTAAGTTGTCATTCGTACCTTCTATTGTCTTATTGACTAATTTAAATCTAAGTTAATATTTGTATAATTACAATTAGTATAATTACTAATTTTAGAAGACCTATTTACAAAATACTGCGACATACTTAATGTCTGAGTAGGTATAAAGTAAAAGATAGCCGTGCTATTTGACGTCTAAATCATCGTAGCGTAGGTACCTAGTTCTTGGTAATCACTGGGTCGCAAATTCGCCAGACAAATTCAGATTGGAATATGCTATTCGCAACAGTGGATTTTAATTCCAAGACTTTCGTACTAGCGTACCATTCAAATTTTTCGAAATTTCACAATTTTATTGCAGTATCGGGTTGACCTAAACCATAGAAACCGTTTAGGTATTGAAACGCATGGTCTTCCGACGCACCGTTTCCGAATTAGGGGCCTTTGTTTTTATTTTTATTTACATAAATCGCTCTATATTTCCAAAATGGTAGCTCGGATGAAAAAGTTTTCGGGAAAGAAATTGTTTGCTCTAGTTGCAAACCTGATGATGTAAAAAACCCGCGAAATATTGAAAAAAAAATACGAGATTTTTTTTAAGGGGAATGCTCATACTAGCCCGCGAAATTCAAAATTTCTTGGGTTTTTTGCAATTTGCAGGCCAGTGCTAGGTTGTATGGTGATTAAAATATTATTCGCGGCTGTAAGACATAAGTAGTTAACTAGTTACAGAATTATAATCGTCAAAATCATCAATAAAACGCTCTAAGTTCATAAAGCTGTAGGAATGACATTTTCTGTTTTTTTTTTGTTCCTACGCCTTTATGAACTTGGAGGGTTGTTTTGGTGATTTTGATGATTATAATTCTGTAACTACATACGTCTTACAGCCGCGAATAATATTTTAATCAACATACAACCTAGCACTGGCCTGCAAATTGCAAAAAACGCAAGAAATTATGAATTTCGCGGCCTGGTTGGAGCATTCACTTTAAGTCTCGGACGACGATCTTTAACCTTGAATATGCTTAGGGGTAAAGGAATTAACCAAATTTTTGGAGATTTTTTTTTGTTGCAGTCGGTCATTTTGATTGCTGCACCTTTTTAACCTTGTCTATAGAAACCATTTAGGAAAAATAGGGTTTTAGTTATTTTTTGCGTGGGACGCACCGTTTTTGAGATAATCGCGTTCATGTTAATATTAGTATTAAAGTCGGTTTCCCCTGAGGACTGGTGAGATCGCCGAAATCACAAAAACTTGTTTTGTGATTCCGTTTTGGTTCTATTTAATCATTTCAGGCCAACATTCTCCAGTCTTTGCGAATGCACCTGCAATCTGCCCTGGACCTCTAGGCCAATCTCGGCAACTAGCAAAATGTTGTCGGCAAACAGTATTCACCAGGGAGGTTTTTCATGGATATCCGTCGTAAGAGCGTCCATTATCACCAGGAAGAGGTATGGGCTTAGAGAGCTGACCCTTGATTCAAACCAACTGCCATATTGAAGCTAAAGAACGAAAGTTACACACACAACATATATTTTGACCGTCAAGGGTAGTGCGATTTTAGAGTATAGAATAGAACAGAATAATCTTTATTTGCGTGAAATATTTTTTGTACTTTTTATCACTGATGTCTCATAGGACCCTATAAATAAAGAAAAAGAAAATGTTCTTTTGTTTCCCACCGTTTTGATTATAGAATCCTGAAGGCGTTTATCGCAATATTTGGCTTCTTTCCAGAGTTTGTAAAGAAAATGATACAAATTTGGATTTTGATTTAAAATCGGTTATTTTTTGTAAAAAAGTTTTTATTTTTCACTTTTTTTAAAGTCTGAAATCACCAACCCAGCTTGAGTAAGCGTGGTGACCAATGCTCGTACCATATCTGTTTTTTTTGTTCTTAATTAATGGAGATACTATGATTTATCAGCCCAACTTAGTTACCTATACAGATTTGTGTTTTTTTTTTTTAATGAAAGAGTTGATCATAAATTATTTATGCATTTTTACTTCGAGCCCAATCTCACCCAATCTCACGTGGGGGTCGTGTCAAAAAACGTCTCTCATAGGTAATCATGGACGCCCTATAATTGCGAACTGGACCAATTGCGAAGTGGACCAATTGCGAACCGGATCAATTACGAACTGGACCAATTCTGAACTGGACCTATTGAGAATTGGACAGTTGGACATTTTGCGAATTGGAAATTAAGCATGCAAATATTAATAATATTTGCATGCTTAATTTTAGTAAGCGGAATATGTAGAACCTATCTAATCGTATCTATAACATTTCAATGTACCATACGTTTGGGCGCATTATGTAAAACTAATATTGTATTTAAAAACTAAGCTAACAATTGAAGTCAAGATAAGCAAGAGTTACAAATTCAACTAAAAATGAATTATAATAATGGTACCTATTAAAATATTTAAATTATGTAGTATGGTTACATAAAAAAAGTCTAATAAATATGTTAGCTTGGTACGTATAATAAAACTACTAGGCACATATTGGCTTAAAGGCTAAAAACTCGTCTTTTGTATAAAATACATAGTGTTTTTTTTTTATTTGTTTATAGAGGCTTTGATCAATACAACCATGCAACCCTTAAAGTGGCATTCTATGTCTATGCGCTTAATACCTAATTTTACAATTTTGTTTAGTTTTAAACGTCCAATAAATCGATGAACGCCGGCTGCATTCATGAAAAAGGATGACTCATTATCCCGTTACGCTCATTGTACGCTTGCGACTTGTCGATCTCTCTTCCACTCGATAGGCCTATGCGACGTTGCCACGTTAAACTATCGTCCGTAAACCAACTTTACAGACAACCAATTTTTTGGCTGTTCCGGACAAGGGGGCAGCCAAATTATATTAAATAATTACACCAACATCAAAAGATACTGATACTGATCAAAGACCTCTCCCCATGACTTCCAGTTGTTTCGATCCAGGGCTAATGTGGGCCACTGGTCGTTGGTTTTGTCCAGCTCGTCCCGCCATCTTCTACGAGGTCTGCCGCGTCGCCTTCTGGCTGTGTCAGAGCTCCAGAAAGTGGTTAATTTGGCCCACAGCTCATTGGGCATGCGGCAGACGTGGCTAGTCCAGTCCCACTTCAGCTTAGCGGCTTTTTGTGCAACGTCAGTAATTTGTGTTTTGTCTCACATCAAAAGATATGAGTCTCTCCACCTCGCTCCGGACACATTCCGCTAAAATATGGGTGGTATCCTCTACCTTGTCACACTCAGAACAATTGGATAAATTACTCTTTCTCATTCTTATCTCAACGGAACATGTCCCGAACGTAGTCTGAAAGCAGTAACAATGTCTCTTCGTTGCATATCTGAACCCACAAACCAAGGAAGGCGGGAAAGGCTGTGTTGAATAGTTCCATACCAAATTCCCTTACTTAGCAACCTCTCATCAAAGTATTCTCTCCATAATTTTAAACATTGGTCTCGAACTCGATACAAGAAGTCACTAAATAAGGGAACATTAAGGGAACAACATACTCGTATATTCCGTCCGTGATAGCCTCTTTTGCTAAACGATTTACTTCCTCATTTCATACAAGCCAATATGGGATGGTACCTATTGAAGAACAATTTTTTTTGTCTCGGACTTAACCTAACCAATGGTGTTCGAGGTGCATCGAGCCAAGTGTTGCAGAGCACTCCTAGAATCTGTCAGTATTAAATAATTTCCTGATTCGAGTGGCTCAATGTAAGAAATAGCTTCTGAAATTGCTAGTAACTCAACGTGCATTATTGAAATTTTGGCACATGATTTAAACTTTATAGAAGCCTTCGTTTGCGGATCAAGAACAGCCCATCCCGACTCGCTACCTTCCTGTGACCCATCAGTACAGACTGACTAAATAATTAATATATATACTGCTCACAAACTTCATGTATATTGCTACACCTATACTGATGTTTCAGTTTGTCTGTGGCATTTATATATAATGGTTTTACTACAAAAATACATTGTAATACAGCGATCTTATAAGTTGTTTTTAAAGGTGGAGTTCTTTATTTATTTAGATATTTTGTGGTAGACTTTGACAGACATCATATAGCAGTTATTTTGAAAAATTGTAATATAAGGTCATTTAAAGTGTAGTGTAAGGTAATTCAACATTTAAAAAGAAATAATAGAAGAAATCATTTTTATGCATATGGTATCATTTAACTGTCAAAAATTCCTAACTTCAAATGTTTGGATACACTTCCAAAGACACGTTGTTTTCGTTTTGAAATTCCACCGATCACCTTATGTTGTATCCGAATTTTAACGCTCTGTGAACTAGATCACGTGATTGTTGGTTGATGTTTTCTCTTTTCGTCTTGAAGTAAAATATATAATGCTCTCACGCTTTAGTGCTGAAAATAATGTTATTTCAGAGATATTTGCATCTGTTTCCGCTGGCTGTTGATCTCTCTATCAGTGTCACGTCAACGTCATTGTCAAAAGTTTCACGTTGCGGGCTGGCGTCATGTTCATGCTGAATGCTCTTTCAAAGTTTTGGTTTCGTCTGTGTAACTATTATTACTAAAATATAAGTGAAAAAGTATGCGTGACTAAAATTTTCAATTAAACTGATATACTCGCAATTAACTCCAAGTCCACAAAATGAAGTTTCATTACAAGGTAACTAAAAAATATGTATATTTGAACATTTGGACTTGTTATGGTCTTTGTTTACAATATTTTTATTAGATAGAGACAAGTCGGTTCGATAAAACTGACATTATTGAATCCACTAAATATGTATTTTCATTTAATCACCACGTGTTCACATCAAATTCCTTCAAAATTGCGTTTAAATAACATTTATAGTTATTGCACATAACCTTTCTGCATGTTTCAGTTCCAAAATTTGTTGGCTACGGTTTATCGGAGAGGTGATCTCTTGTTCACTGGCGATGGAAATTGTGTCATAAGCCCAGTAGGAAACAAAATAGCTGTATATAATTTGAAACAGTAAGTAAAAAATAAGGGTAAATTTTTTTCACAGGCTTGTTTGTTGTGCTGAGCATAAATCCTGGGTTCGATTCTTGGGTCGAGTAAAGTGTTTTTGGATTTTTCTAGCAGGAATTTCTCAGTCTAGAGTTTATATTTATGCCTGTTTGAAGGCAATAGACTCACCCGCTAAAATATGGGACTTGGACATAACTGCGAAATGTGGGTGTACTATAGGGACCACCTCTGCCTAACCTTTCGGGAATTACAGACTTGATGCTGTTATTTTTGTAAAGTAGGAGATAGAGGATTATGTAGGTACAGTACCCGGCGTTAAATATTGCACATCAACCTTTATTCATTTCACTGTGATAGTGACCTGTAGTGTGCGTGGATTTATATGTTAAAAAGGCACCGGGTACAAAGCCTCATTTCCCACATGAACTATTATATCAAACGTTGACCTTTTGGAATTGGCTTTTTTACTCCTTTTTTCTTATCATCACTCCAAGATTTCCCTTTAGTTTGGATGCATGTATGTAAGACTCATCCATGTAGACAATATTTTTTCCTGATTCGCGAGAATTGCGTATTTTATCGAGGTATTCTATTCGTTTGAGACTTACATCGTGCTTTTCCATTAGAACCTTTCGATTATTTTCAATTTTAGTGAACCGAAATCCCATCTCCAGAAGTATTTTTCTCAACGTCTTTTCAGACCCATTGTAATTAATAGCTTCAGATAATTTAGCTTTTAATGATTTTATTGTTGGCAGGTCATTAAATCGCAAGTGAAAATGATACACCATTCTTCGAACAACATCGTCCATATCCAAACGAAATTGCTTTTTTGGTCTCCCTTTTTTTGGAGTGCTGAACTTAATTTCAGTAGAATGTGTTTCAGTACTGACTTCGTTTAATAAATTGTTCAAAGTTCTTCTTCATCAAAGTCCAGTGGCATTTGCAAATCGCTTTTGAACCTTCTTAAAATAACAACTTACATTTTCATCTTCATTTTTTTTAATCTGTCAGCTTCGGTTACAAAATATTTATTTATTTAAACATTGTAGATAATTTCGCGTGACTGACCTTGTAAAGGTTTCCCTCTTTTTCCTAAAGATGTCATAGTAGGTACAACTTTAAATTATTATTTAAATTTGGGGGTGTTAACAACTCTAAATATATATTTTGAACTGGACGCGACCGCACTCTATCGCACTTGAACAACGACTGACAAAACGTCATCTAGGTAGTGTGCGACAGAGATAACGCTCTACGAAGCCGCAATTAGCCGATTGTCTCTTTCCAAAGGTCGATGTGCAATATATATCGCCGGGTACTGTACTGTAATTACTTATTTGTTGCATATTACAATTACAGTACAAAGGATTGTCTTAGTGGGGTTATCATTACCCTTAACACTAACACTCACACTTAACACTATATAGTACTAACAAATAAAAACCATTAAAAATATATATTTTATTTTAGAAACAAAAGTAACACACTTTCTTTTGAGAGCTACTACAACTACACAGCAATTGATGTTTCACCTAATGGATCTACTTTGTTGGCGGTCAATGAGAGTATGTATAGCCTTTTAATTTTGTTCTTAAATGCTTTTTTTTAGTATCTGTGTGACAAACATGCTTCATCATCATCATCAGCCTATAGCAGTCCACTGCTGGACATAGGCCTCCTCAATCGCACGCCATTCAACTCGATTCTCAGCAACTCTCATCCAGTTGCTACCAGCCAAAACATGCTTGCATTTTGGAAACTGGAATAATGTGCATGTCTTAAAATTTGTATAGCATTTGGAAAAGTAAAAGAAACACTTGTTATAACTTGTATAGCTATGGTCATGGTCATACTCATTTATAAATATTTCCAATGCCAGTCTCCAGTAATAATGGAGTTGATAAATTGAACATTTTGTAGAGTAATGAAATCGAACGAAAGGAATTACACTTATTCAACATATTGAGTGCCACAATGGTCACTTGCATTAGTAAAAACAGTTTAAATGCTGTCTGTTGGCCGCCTAGAGGGTTCTGAAGTGATCGAGGGCATGCGGTCACGTGATGTCCGCTGCGACCCACTGGGTGGGGTTGGTTTTTAGACGACTGCCCAAAAAAAGGAGTGTTATGTTTTCAGGGTTCATGTATGTATGTTTGTGAGTTTCTTTATTCCACCATAACTTCTAAACGGCATAACCAATTTCAATGTATGTGGTATCATTAGAAGTGTTGAGTTATTCCGGGTAAAATAGGTTAATACAATTTTTTAAAAATAAAAGGGGGAGCCATGGTCCATGAAAAAAACGTAAATATTTTCTTTTCATATGTATACTATCATCGTCTAGAGCTTGCTTAGTTCATAACAAAAATATGTAACAGTAGTATTCAATAATTATGCACTTTTCACTATTAAAAAAAGAAATTAAATAATGTTGGTAATAACACTGTTTTTAAATGTAGGCGGGGGTTTTGCAATGAATAGCAACACTTTAAACTAAAGAAATCACTTGTAATCACTTATTTATCACACATAGAAAATTACGCCATTTGGATCAGACTTTTTAGTTTGTACATGTATAAATCAGAGTCACTTAATTATCGAGAACTACACGAAAACACTTTAAAAGATATAACTGGCAGACACGCGACGAGAAGCAAGTACTGCTTTGAGAGTTTACAGGATTCTGAACTGGAAAATTATAAAAGGCACCCCTTTTATCCTTTTACTCGTAGGCACAAGTTGCGGTTGTAGCGAAACTCATGCCAATCACAATTACTAATGGCACGCGTCAACCGGCGAAATGGCTCCCGACAGGTTTGGACCTGTCGAAACCTGCTCAAAACATGAAATGTGGTTTCGTCGGTTGACCAATCAGAGCTTTTGTTTACATTTTAGGGGTGTGGCTAAGCTTCTCCTTTGCCTATACTGGTTTTACTTAGCATTATTATTCGGTCTGATGACCGTTATGTATTTATTTATGTATACTCATTCAATTTATATAACTTATATACTAATGTTGCTGTGCTTCCTTTACATTCCACCCCCAGTAACAGGGTTCAGCCGCATTACATCCTGGTCTGTAGGAAGCACAACAATCTTAGCCACGGGCCGACGCAGGACCCCATTTACAGTTTTCACATCTACTACACGGATGATCCCATCATTTCCGTGGTACACCGCTTGAATAATACCTTTAGTCCACGCACTTCGTTCTTTGTTATTGTCTACTATCACTACCACATCACTGACACGCACATTTGGCACGTTATTTGCCCACTTTTCACGCCGTTGTAGTGTCGGAAGATACTCCCGCAGCCAGCGCCGCCAGAACATGTCGGCGAGCGCGTTGACCTGCCGCCATTGCCTGCGGCAGTCGATGTCCTTGGAGTCTCTGGGTGCAAACGGCGTACTCCCGGATGCGGTGCCCAGGAGCAGATGATTGGGTGTCAGGACCACTGGTTGATTGTGGTCATCGTATACGTAGCTTAGGGGGCGACTGTTGATCACCATTTCGGCCTCCGTGAGAAGAGTGTAGAGAACCTCCTCACGAGGCGCTCGTTCCTTTAGCGTACTTCGAAGTGCATTCTTGACTGACCTCACCAGACGTTCCCAACAGCCACCCATGTGTGGTGCTGCAGGGGGATTGAAATGCCACACTATACCACGATTGGTGGCCTCGTCCTTCATGCGGCTGTGGTTGAAGTCTTTCAGGGCTGACCGTAGCTCGGAGTTAGCCCCGATGAAGTTGGTACCCTGGTCTGAGTATAAATGTGCTGGTTGCCCGCGACGCGCTATTAGGCGCCGCAAGGCTAATATGGCTGAGTCGGCGCTCAGTGTAGCAGCCAACTCCAGGTGGACGGCGCGAGTGGCTAGGCAAGTGAAGAGTGCGCCCCACCTTTTTTCACGCCGTCGACCGATTGTCACCTCCATTGGGCCAAAGTAGTCCACTCCAACTTGCACGAAGGCCCTCCTGGTATTCCCCAATCTTGCAAGTGGTAGGTCGCCCATCTTGGGTAGGGTGGGCTTGGCTTTATTCACACGGCAGCGCTGACAATTTGCGACTACCGCTTTCACCGACGTCCTTATCTTTGTGACCCAATACTTCTCCCGTAGGTTATTCACGACAGTCTCGTGGTTTGCGTGTAAAGCTAATGCATGGAAGTGAGCAATTAACTTTCTGGTCAGAAGATGACGTCCATCCAGGATCATGGGGTGCTTTTCTTCAAAGGTAAGCACCTCGCAGGCACTCAATCGTCCTCTGACACGCAGCAGCCCGTCGTCGGTGATCATGGGATCCAACGCTTTTATGCTGCTGTTGTTGGGTACAGGCAGCCCCCTTTTAATGGCAGCCAGTTCTTCAGGGAAGCTGTCGTTCTGACACAACTTGATGAGGCAGTTGTGCGCCTCTTCCAGGTCTCGTGGGCCCAGCTCCGTCGTAGCCCGCTGTTTGTGACATCGTTCGATGAAGATTATCACGTGTGCCATGACGCGCTGAATGCGTGTCCATGTCGAATATCTCTCGTAGTCCAGGAGTGGTGTGGCAGATGTTGTTGCCACGTGAACCCGTTGTATGCGCTCGAGATCCGCCTCTGCTACTTCGGACTCGTGACACGCCGGCCACTGCTCCTGTGGGTCACATAAAAACGAGGGACCCGAGAGCCACTTGGAATTATTTCTAGGCCAACACAGCCTGGTCGCTTCGTCAGCCGGGTTGGCCTCCGAGGGGACCCAGTGCCAGTTGCCTCTGACTGTCAACCTATCTATTTCTGCCAACCTATGAGAAACAAATCTCTGGAATTCTTGTGCATCAGAATTGATCCACTTGAGTACTGTTTTACTATCAGTCCAATAAAATTTCTCCTTAATGAGTAAACCTAGCTCCTTTTCGGCTGTCTCAGCTAATCGACAGGCTAATACTGCCGCTTGCAGCTCTAGCCTAGGTATTGAAATTACCTTTTGTGGTGCTACTCGCGCTTTCCCTAACAGCATGACAATTTCCCTTGTACCTTCAGAGTTATAGCCTACTAGGTAAACGACCGCGGCGTACGCTAACTCGCTTGCGTCACCGAACACATGTAATTCTAAATTCTCGCGGTTTAACCCATACCATCGCGGAATTTTAATCTCATTTAAAATATGTAAATTATTTAACCAATCGAACCAAACTTTGGCATCTTTATCTTTCAGTAATTCATCCCACTGTATACCTGACTTCCATATTTTTTGCATTAGGATTCGTGACTGGATAACACAGGGATATACGAAACCCAGTGGATCATAAATTGACATAATCATGCTTAAGAATTGTCGTTTAGTGGGCACTAAACTACCATTAACTAATTCAGCTGGCAGTCGTTTAAAAGAAAGGTCAAAACCTAACTCGTCATCCTTAGGTGACCAGATTAAACCTAGTGTCCTTTCGACCATGCCCACTCCTTTTTCGAGTGCTATTCTTTCAGGCATGTCTAACTTTAATTTTTCCCTAAGCTCTGATGAGTTCGTGACCCACCCCCGTATAATGAACCCCCCGGAGGCGTGTATTCTGGTCACTTGCTCGATCAGGTTATTGGCCTGTTCCTCGGACCATGCACTGTCTAAATAGTCATCCATATAGTGCTTGGTTCTAATGGCTTCAACAGCCTCGGGATAGTCCTCACTAAACTCACTGGCATTTTTATTGAGTATATATATTGCCGTGGTTGGAGATGAGACCGCACCAAATATCATAGAATTCATCGCGTATGTATCTGGTTCACTATTCTGACTCGCGCCTCTCCACAAAAATAATTGGGCGCCTTGATCCTCTGATCTAATTTTAATGCGTAGGAACATGTCAGCGATATCCCCTGAAAACGCTATTGGCCCTATCCTGAACTTTAATAATATGCCGAGTAATGAATTTAATAAGTCAGGACCTGTCAGCAAGTTGTCGTTCAAACATGTGCCGTGAGATGAAGCGGCCGCGTCAAACACTAGACGCAGTTTCCCAGGTTTGTTTGGGTTTACTACACCAAAGTGCGGCAAGTACCAGACTGGAGAGGTACCTATCTCGCCCTCGACTTTACGTGCATAACCTTCATCTAACAATCTTGTGATCTGTTTTGTGTACGACTCGGCGAACACAGCGTCCTTGCGCATGCGCCTCTCGATGCCATTCAACCTCTGACGGGCCTGATTATAATTGTTAGGTAACTGTGTGTTATCATGTTTCCACAGTAAACCTACTTCCCACTGTGACTTGTCGGGAACGCGACGACTAGTGTTATCTAGCACACTTAACGCTCTCTCAACGTCCTTATGCTTGCGAGCGTTTTGTGAAATACCTATGGCTTCTAATTCAAATTGTGACTTTACTAAATTATGCAAATCAGGAAGAGAAACTGTCATGCAATTTACTTGATCGCTGCTACTAGTGGTATTGAGTGGTCCATGTATGACCCAACCTAGCTTAGTAAGTGAGGCAACTGGCTTACCAGATCGTCCTCGGCGAATGTCCCGGCCGACGAGAAGCTCCCAGTTGTCCTGTCCCAGCAGTAGCAGCGGCTTGGCTCCCCTCATCTCCATGCAACCCAAGTCGCATAGGTGAGCGTTGTCACTTATCACTGATGCAGACACTGTTTGCGTTGGTAAATTCACGTCTGTTATTGTACGGCACTTAACTGTATGATACTGACCATTAGGCCCTTTCACTTCTACTTGTACCACTCGCGAAGATTGGTCCGTTACTATGTTGCCACCCGCTGTTTTTAACGAGAGAGGTACGCGTGGTCCCGCTAAGTTGGTGGCGAGCGAACTGTCTATGAGCGATACTGTTGCACCATCGTCTAGTAACGCGTAGCACTGTTTACACTCACTATTGTTATAGTTTAAAGTCACTGGCAATATCTTCAATAGGGCTGTTGCGCGCCATTCCCCAATGTTCGTCACACTTTCAGTTTTAATTTCAACAATTTCTTTAGGTGACTTCTCCGCGTGTAATAATACATGATGTGCGTAGCCGCACTTTTCACACTTGCTTGCGCGGCAGAACCTCTTGGGATGTTTCTTGACAAGACATTTGAAACACGTGTTCTTGTCCTTGATTGTGTCCCAACGCTGCTGAACACTTAACTCCTTAAACTGCTTACAGTTTTCAATGGCGTGTTCCTTTTTGCATATTATGCATTCTTTAGGTGCGTGGGACTCGTCGCTCTGTGTGTACACTCGTTGCGCCACTGGAGGCCTGCTGTTGACCGGACGTGTAGTACTCACTGGACGGGCTTGACCGACGACATACTTTTGTTGCCTTGAAAGGGGCTTCTGTGGACTTGGTTCATTCATGTTTGGCTGCACGTAATATGATGATGAACGTGCCACGTGTGTCAGGAAGTGAGAAATCAACTCTAAGTTTGGTGACACTCTTAAGTCCACCCCCTGTGAGTTATCCAAACCCATGGCAAAGTCTCCATATTGAGCACGTTGTACTGGGGTCAGCTTGCTCAGCAGCTCACTCACTAACTGTGGGTTATTTAAATACCCTTCAGCACGAATGTTCTTTAACAGCGACACACAATTCCTAACAGTCGATGAGAATTTCCTCAGCTCTCGGCCACTTTCCGTCACTCTGGGTAAATCTCTCACTTTCTTTAGTGCGCACTGTAACACTAGGGTCGGGTGACCAAACTCTTCTTCTAGGGCACGCATTATTGCTGAAGGGTCTGTTGACGTTCGCAATAAGTCCTCCACCGCTGTCTTAGCCTCGCCATGCAGTGAAGTCTTCAGCCGTGCTATGTTTTCATGGGCCCTAAAATTGTACAACTCCGCTGTGTCCCAGTACATATTACGATAGGAAATCCAATCAGCAGGGTCACCATTAAAATGCGGCAACTCATACGCCTGCCTAGGCACTGGGCGCGGGCGCGCCATACTCGTGATTGCTTCTGCCAGTCTGTCTATTTTCCTGTCTCTTTCCCCTGACGATTCTCGCCGTCTTTCTGTATCACCCACTCCGACATTCCTCTGCCGCTGTGTATCCGACTCGAGTGTTGATACTCGAGGTACACTTGCGACCGGAGTAGTAAAGACGGGATAGTTATCAGGCAGACGGAACCTTACTGCTGTCGACACTGGCGTGTACACAGGCGTCGTAGTGACGGGCACCGATACTGACGCAGATGTCCTAGCTGCATGTGACATATTTCTTTCACGAGACATAGCTGATTCACGATATGAAATAAATTCATGATTCACTGTACTCACATTTGGAACGTGGATCGTGGACGTTTCCTGGTGCGCAGCCATTTCATCAGGCGCGCGAGAGACAGACGACGAGCACAATACTGTATCCATTTGTGCTGTGTCCGTCTGTGACACTTGAGGCGTTGTGTTGACCCATTCTTCAACGCGCTGTGCCGTATCTACGTCTGAGTTCGAATCGTCGCTCTCTGCCGCCGCCTCTATTTCGGCGATGTGTCTGCCTCCACCCTCTTCCTCACGAGGTTTTCTTTGAGCTGCACCAACTCACGCTCAGCTTCGTACTCTATCCTTTTTCGTAAGAATTCGACGCTCTTGCGGCTATTCTTAGACGAGCCTTTGCTGCCGTGTACCGACCTAGGGCGCCTTATTGCGCCTACCTGCCCCTCTGACGTGCCTTCACTGTAGTCGATTACTCGACCACCCGTCAGAGGTATATTAAGGGCGGACGTTGATACCGTAGTTGGAGCGACAGACGGTGAACCCGGTGTTCTTTCCGACGGTAAACCTGAGTCCGGAACGTTATCGAGTTTACGACGCGCACTTATTTCTTCCGCCAGTTTTCTTAATTTACTGCGCGTAGTTATCGCACTCTTTTGACTCATGGTTTATTAATTATTCACTGATCCGGCTCGAAGGACCAAAATGTTGGTAATAACACTGTTTTTAAATGTAGGCGGGGGTTTTGCAATGAATAACAACACTTTAAACTAAAGAAATCACTTGTAATCACTTATTTATCACACATAGAAAATTACGCCATTTGGATCAGACTTTTTAGTTTGTACATGTATAAATCAGAGTCACTTAATTATCGAGAACTACACGAAAACACTTTAAAAGATATAACTGGCAGACACGCGACGAGAAGCAAGTACTGCTTTGAGAGTTTACAGGATTCTGAACTGGAAAATTATAAAAGGCACCCCTTTTATCCTTTTACTCGTAGGCACAAGTTGCGGTTGTAGCGAAACTCATGCCAATCACAATTACTAATGGCACGCGTCAACCGGCGAAATGGCTCCCGACAGGTTTGGACCTGTCGAAACCTGCTCAAAACATGAAATGTGGTTTCGTCGGTTGACCAATCAGAGCTTTTGTTTACATTTTAGGGGTGTGGCTAAGCTTCTCCTTTGCCTATACTGGTTTTACTTAGCATTATTATTCGGTCTGATGACCGTTATGTATTTATTTATGTATACTCATTCAATTTATATAACTTATATACTAATGTTGCTGTGCTTCCTTTACAAATAAGTTATCAGATGTGTAGGGATGCTAAAAGGCGTCACATCACACAACTCAATTCAAAACTCAAACCCAGCTTGTGCTGGGTTTGAGTTCCAGGCAATTTCTAAAATCCCTTGGAATTGGCAAAATTGAAAATGAGAGCTGCGAGCTCTCATTTTCAATTTTGTCATTTTGTCATTTTCATATTTATTTGAACGAAATTAATTTACATTTTTTCAAATCACCAGTGACTGGATCATCATTCTCTTGCCCTTGCTAGGGCATTCATTTGTGGTCGGCGCAGCATGTCTTCTTTTTCCATACTTCTCTATTACTCGTCATCTCATCAGAAACCTCTTTTTGTGCCATATTATTCTTCACTCAGTTCATCCATCTTTTCTTTGGTCTTCCTCTACTCTTATACCCATCCACAGTCATACTCAAAACTTTCCTCACGACATTTTCCACATTCCTCTTTATCACATGCCCATACCACGATAACCGACAGTGACTCTGGATGACAACCTTAAATCTAACACTCTTAACGATCTCTCTAATCTTCCTCGGCCAATATGTACTTCATTCTCTTTTCACTCAGTTACAGAATATTAATCGGGCCATTACATCTATTTCTACAAAGGCGGTGGGTGATGATGGTCTCCAACTTCAGATGCTACTTCATATCCTTGATGACCTTATTCCTGTCATTTTACACATTGTAAATTATTCCCTCTTTACTGGCTCCTCTCCTTCTGCTTGGAAGAAGGCCTATGATTTGCCTCTTCCCAAAGTTTCAAATCCCTCTTCAGTACTCCAGTTTCGGTCAATTTCCGTACTTCCAATCCTGTCTAAAGTCCTTGAGAGGGTTGTTAATAATCAACTATCTCGTTACTTTTTCTCTAATAGCCTGCTTAGTCCTTACCAGTCTGGATTTCGTCCTGACCATAGTACTGTATCAGCCTTAGTTAAAATAACTGACGACATCCGATTGGCCATGGAAAACCGGCTCCTTACGGTGTTGGTTTTATTGGACTTCAGCAATTCTTTTAATTCAGTTGATTTTGACATCCTCTTAGGTATCCTTTCCTCTCTAAACATATCTCCTTCTGTGACTGCTTGGTTTGATTCGTATCTTCGGGGTCGCTCGCAGTCGGTACACTTAAATGAGGCTTGCTCTGATTGGTGCGATTTATCTGCGGGTGTTCCTCAGGGTGGCGTCCTTTCTCCTCTTCTTTTCTCCGTTTTTATTAACGCTATCCTAAGATATTAACTTCTCATTACCATCTCTATGCAGACGACTTGCAGCTTTATCGCCATTTTAAACTCGAAGAGCTTCCAGGAGCCATCGATGCCATCAATAATGATCTCCAAAACATCAGTCTGTGGGCTAAAAATTTTGGACTATTAGTTAACCCAACTAAATCACAAAATCTCATTATTGGTGGCAGATACTTCGTCAATTTATTGAGTCATCAGTCCCTCCCGCCTGTTGTGTGCGATGGTTTCGCTATAGCCTACTCCAAGAAAGTTAAAGACTTAGGTGTATTCTTGGACTGCAACCTATCTTGGCATGTTCACATTGCTGAAGTAAGCAAGAGGGTGTTTTGCTCGTATCCGTCACTTAAGCGTCTTCAGAAGTTCCTGCCATTTCAAACTAAAATAACTCTTGCTCAGTCTCTTCTTCTTCCTCTTCTAGACTATGCTGATGTCTGTTTTCTTGATGCGACTGAGGAACTTTTTGATAAGCTCGAACGTCTCCAGAAATTGTGTATCCGCTTCATTTTCGGGCTTCGTAAATACGACCATGTGTCGGAATTTCGGAAGCAGCTGAAGTGGCTACCTATTCGGCAGCGTCGAAATTCACACACTCTCTCTTTTCTCTTTTCTGTTCTCCATAATCCTAAAGCTCCTTCGTATCTTCGGTAACGCTTTGTGTATCTGGTTCCTAGAGGTAAACCTTGTCGCTTATCATCATCTCTTCTCCTTCGTTTCCCTCCCCACTCCTCAAGTCGGTATGATGGTTCATTTACTGTTCGTGTAGTGTAGTATGTATATGTATGTTTATCTACATAGGTATTGTATGCGTTACGTATATTATATTGTATGTATTAGTTTCTAAAATAAGTTAATTTAAGTTTTTTAAATGTATTGATTGTGCACGTAGGTTATCCTCTACTGTAAATCTCGCAATCGAAGTAAGGTTTGCTGTAAGAAAACCCAATTTGGGGTTAAGCTCGCCGTTGTACTTATGCTATATATTGTAATTTTATGTGTATATCTTTTAATTTTGTGTGCAATAAAGAATAAGAATAAGTTATCTTTTGCGGAATATTGATTTCCTAAAAAAATAAAGTTACCTTTCGTGGCACATTGTGCATTAAAATAAAAAGCAAATAATTAAAAAAAAAAATTAAAAACACGCCTGCCATATCAACCCCATTGTGCCCAAAAGTGGAAAACTGTAAAGCAATCTTTTCATTGCAGTCGGGGGACGCGGACGGTTCCTTACGGGCACAATGGCGGTTTAATTGCACAGTAAAAATTATAATCTATTTAGTTCCTAACTTGTGGCCATTCAACACTAAAATCATGTAACTTGTTTTTAATTTTTTAGTTCACTTTTTAATATGGCAGGTGTGTTTTTAAATTATTTGATTTTTATTAGTCTGGATTTTGGTTTCCGCACTTAGTCCTTAAAGTGGACCATTGTGTTTAAGCCATGGTGAACGATGGTGGCCGTCACTGCCAGCCCACCTCCCTCCAGAAGCAGATCAAACTTCCCGGTCTTCTCAGGGATGTTCTGAGAAGCCCGGCAAGGGATCTTGGTGCACACATATGGCATTCTAGTATTAGTCCCGACGTGATCTGGTTTCTCTTTAAGGATTGAAAAACTGAGGCACATTCGGAGAGTATACGAATATAGGTATCCGTAACTTTCCTGACCTCTATGGCGTGTGCCGCTTGGATAATAGTCTGGTGTTCAACATGTTAATAAATCCATAGTGAAAGTTTCTGTCTCCTGATGCCACTGGATGAAACAATGTTCCGTTCTCTTAAACCTTTTATCTAACTCAGAGACTCGTTTATTTCCAGAGGGTGAAGCCCAGATGATCAGTCTACTGACATGTACTGTCATACACAAGTACAAGTTCAAGCAACAGGTGAATGCGGTCAAGTTCAGCTTGGACGGAAAATACTTTGCAGCTTGCTGTGACGATATAGGTATAGTAATGTTTTTACTTAAACAAATTCTTCACTGAAGAGATTTTTTATATGATTTCTGAATTAATTTTTATGGTCTTGCTGAAACACTGCTTGGCCACCTGCTGAAGTGACACTAGTGTTGTGGCAGCAATAGCTGTCAAAATATAGAAATAAATTGTTAAGAGCGAAGGAAATGAGTCTTGCACGCGTGTATTTCTAAACACACACACAACCAATTATAACATTGTAAATTCCTGTAGTTTAAATTTTGTATTTATTTTATTCCAGTATTCATAATGACAGCACCATGCACATTCACTGGAGAATTCCGCTCATTTGTCATGAAACGAGTCTTCAAGAAAGCCAGAGACGAAGTAACCTGCCTGGACTGGTCTCCTTGCTCCAAACTCTTAGCAGTCGGTTCCAAAGACACAACCACCAAAATCTATACCATAGATTACTTAGATAACCTAAGCATGTACTCCCTCAGTGGTCATACAGATAAAATAGTCGGTGTGTTCTTTGAGAAGAAGAGTCTGGACTTAATAACTGTTAGTCGAAATGGTCAGGTTTGTTTGTGGGAGGCTAACATTGATATGGATGATCTGGTCGTGTCTGATGTTCAAATATCTCACCGCAAGAAACGTAAACTGGTGAAGGATGAAGAGAGTGAGGATGAGGTTGATGAAAAGGCTGTTATTGAGAAGGATAAAGAATATGTAAGTATTGGTTGTATAATTTTATGAGCTTCAATAGGGAATACATTGTCAAATAACTTCCACATAGTGTTTGTTTCTTTAATTCAGCTGCTAAGGAGTGTCTCGCTGAACGCCTTGCCGGAAAATGGAGTTTTATGTTGTTTTTCGCCGATTTCGAGTCACTTTACATTCAATATGACTTTGATTTTGATGAGCTGAATAATTCGCGAATTTTTAAGCAAATAAAATAAGTACATTCAAAAATGTAAAAAATAATTACTTCCTTAATCATTGGTCTAGTTGTTGTAACACACCACTGACTGCGGGTTCCTAGGACCTATTCTCAAATCAGGTAGCATCCACCACAAGGGGTTCCTTAGTAGCAGCTGGAGTCTACATTTAAGCCCATTAATAACTATAGTCATCATCATCAGCCTAGCCTTTTCCCAACTATGTTAGGATCGGCTTCCAGTCTATCCGGATGCAGCTGAATACCATCAATATAGTCTTGCCCCTAAAGTGTGGTACTCAAGCATGTTTCTTAACTAAAATCAGCTGTTCTATACATGTATTCACCTACATCCTACATGTATAGAACAGCTGATGTATTTATAAACAACTTTTTTTTTAATTTCAACGTCATGTTCTAGTGACGGACTCATGATTCTGGACCGTTTCTAACGTCAACGTTTAAAACCATGTTAACATTGCGCGTCGATTTCCTTCACACCGTGTATAAATATTACAATTTCAGGAAAGTGACAATGAACAAGATCCCACTGAAAGGGAAATTAAAACTGAAGATACGGACAGTAAGCGCTTACTATACAAGAAGTTGGGCAGACATTACATAGGTGACGATATTAGGAGAGCTCATCACAAGGTCAAGCTGACCGCGGCACAGTATCACAAGGATACTAAGATGTTGGTGACTGGTATGTAAACTTCTTCTAATACATTTGATGTCTAATTAGCCTATAATATTCCCACTGCTGGAACACACCTCCTCTCTAGAGAGTAAATGGCCTATAATCCACCACGCGGGCCAAGTGCGGGTTGGTAGATGTCACATGTCCTTGATTTTTTAGTTCTCGGATATGTCGATTTCCCGATGCTTTCCTTCATAGTTTTCAGAGCAGTGGTGATGAAATAAATTACACAAACTAATGCACCTGCCTGGGTATGAACCACGACTTGCTGCTCGTAAGTCGGGGTCGCCAACCCTGGGCCACCGCTGCTCTCTTATTTGATGATCAATAACGTATAGGACGATTATGAATAAGCACATTTTAAACATACTAAGTTATAAAATTGGAATTTGATGGAATTATTATGTTGCTTGAATGTATGTCACAAATATAGATGCTATAAAATAACAACTATGCTGGTTTGTATTTACAGTAGCTTCCATCGGCGATATATAGTGGCTAGGATAGTATTTTTAGACGATCTGTCAAATTTCTTTAATGAATTTTCAACTTTATCGCTGAAGCTTTACGTTTAAGGTTGATTGAGAAAATTTGACAGTTTCGGGTAGCTTGTTGTGCTGGCGTCTGTACCATTGATGTTGGCTACTGGCTGACATAGTGATTCAGAGGGCAATGTAGTTTTTTTGAGGAGAATGATGTCAATAATAGAAGTCGTGTTAATTAAAACTCCAATTAGTAAAATTACATAAATATTTTATATTCCAGGTTTCTCCAACGGCATATTCTTCCTACATGAGATGCCAGACGTGAATCTCATCCACACGCTAAGCATATCAGAACACAGGATCAGCAGCATAGCCATATCATCGCCCGGCGATTGGATAGCGTTCGGCTGTCCCAATATCGGACAACTGCTGGTTTGGGAGTGGCAAAGTAAACGAAATTTAATTAACATAAAATATTATTTAACAGAAAATCCTTCTGGTATCTTCTGTTCAGGGATCTGATGGTTCACATACAAATGCTTATAATAACGTTCATGTCAATTGTATCTTAAACACCAAACATAAAAGCTTAATATCCAATGATATGAAATAAACTTAATTAAGAAGTGAAAGGAATTTCACTTCTTAATCAATTATCAATCACGGCACGCTTGGCGTTGTGGCTGAGCGATTGGTTGCTGCGCTGCGTGTCGCGGGTTCGATTCCCGAACGGAGCAAATATTTGTATGGCCTACAGGTAGTTGTTCCGGGTCTGGCAGTTTGTGTATGTCAGTTTAAATGTTTGTAAACGCACTCACGATACAGGAGAAATTCCCAGTTAGTTAGAGCTCTCAACACACTGGTAATCAGTTGCATAATATACGTCCCCCGTCTCCCGACAGTTACATAGTCTCAGGCATACCTCCCTCCAATAGAGACCATTATCACTAATAACAACCTTATGCTATGTAACCTTGCATAAAGTTCAGTTTCCAACAGCTCAAAACTCAGATCCACTCACTTCGCAATTAATAATAAACCTTTTCTTCTTTGCTCATAATATTTATTTCTCAATGGGTGAACAATACATAATGAAGCAACATGGTCACTCTTTAGACATACCTGTCTCGCTTACTCCCCAGACGGATTAAAGTCACAAGTTTACCGAAATCTCGCTCCAATAGAGCCCCTAGCCATTCAAATAACAACCTTATTTACCTTTTATACAGCTCAATTTCCATCAGCATAAATTAAAATAATAATTTAGATTCTCTCACTGCTCACTCAATTATAAATCTTATGTGTCTTAAAAAAAAGTTGTTTTTAAGGTGAACAATACGTAATGAAGCAGCAAGGCCACTCTCTCGACATGACCTGCCTGGCCTACTCCCCGGACGGACTATACATAGTGACAGGAGGGTACGACGGCAAGGTCAAAGTGTGGAACACGACCAACGGCTTCTGTTTCGTCACCTTCAACGAACACAAGTCCACAGTGACCAGTATTACTTTTAGTGCCAATAAGAAGTTCTTTGTGTCGGCCAGTTTGGATGGGACGGTTAGATGTTATGATTTAACTAGGTGAGTTAAAATTGAACTTCTGATTGAACCATTATAGATGGAAGAATGACGAGAAGAAGAATTGTCATGGATAAATAACGGAATAGGGAGCACTTGAATCAAAGCAAAATAGCCCCTATGATAATTTCATTAAGGGTAAAGTGAACAACATAAAGGAATTGGACTAATTCACGTGTATAAGCTCACGTTTAGTCTGGGGGCGTTCGTCGCCAATCTGTCAAAGTGACTAGTTATGTGTTACAGTTTAGTTGGGACAATTCGTAACTATCCGTAGGGATTTTACCCTTGAATCGGTCACAAGCCCGAAATATTGGGATAGGAGTCTCTCATCTATTCAAATAAATAAGATAACGTTGGAGTGTTCCTTATACAGTCAGTAATTTTCACTACGAGCATATTTTCATATGCATTCAGTAAAAAGCTGTTATTTTGATATTACAAACAGACACTTCAATTTTTATTTATTTGTATAGATAAGAATTAGGGTTCTGTGCAAAAATATGTAAACCTTGAAAATGGCAACAAAATCAGATTCATATAGGGAAATAATATTTTTATAAAAATTTTACGCGAACGAAGGTCGCACAGCTAGTTTCTTAAATAAGAATTAAGAACAAATTACCCCACTAAACATAGCGCTCACTTTCAGATACCGTAACTTCCGAACCCTTACTTCTCCGAGCCTGGTACAGTTCAGTTGCGTCGCCCTAGACGCGAGCAGTGAGCTATGTGCGGCGGGAGGCCAGGATGTCTTCGAGATATTCTTGTGGTCGATCAAGTTTGGCAAGCTTTTGGATGTAAGTATTTTATACTTGAAACTTTGAAGTAGGACTTGACGTATCTGTGTTTGATATCTATGAAACGTACTTTTAATGTTAACATATCATGTGGCTGAACACTGTCCCCTGAGATACAGGTTCCCGCCTAGCTCAGGGGGTAGGGTCAAAACTCTGTGAACCTCGTTATAACCACCACAGAAAAACCATTGTAAAAATTTCATATTTTATGTACCCACTAAATTGTAATTTGTTTTTAATGGTGCGAATTAAACAATTTTTATTTTTATCAAGATAAAAACAGTAGCATCTCATACGATAATGAACTTAATTTGTAAAATGTTAATGCTTGTATTCGTATGAAACACTCGATAGCAGTCGCTAGTCGGATATTCCTAAAAGCGATTGTGATCGACACATACCGTAATAAGAATAAGGATAATTTTATAAAACTCTACCGTAAGCTTGAGTAGAGCCTAAGTTGGCTCTATAGACCTCAGACTGAGTTTGAGCAGATTTAGAGACTAAAAACACTTATTCGGCTCTGTTCAGCTTTTGTCCATAGAAAACAACGATTTTGTATGGAGATGGGTACGCATCTAAATAGACGCGGAAAGCTGAACGGATGACCACTCATTACATACCGAGTACTACTCGGAAAGCACGTTAAGCCGTTGGTCCCGGTTGTCAATAGGGGATGGGACACAGTATAAGCTATAAAAAAATAGAAGATAGACTAATCTTATTTCGTTGTCAGGTACTAGGTGGTCATGAAGCGCCGGTATCTTCCGTCACCTTCAGCCCCACTCTCGCTAGCTCGCGCCTCGTCTCAGCCAGTTGGGACAAGACCATCCGGATATGGAACTGTATCGAAAGCAGTGCCGACTGCGAGACGGTTCAGCTTACGTCGGACGCTCTGCAGGTTGCTTTTAGACCTGATGGTGAAGAGGTGAGTGCTTGTTTGGTGACTTTCTCGTACTAGTTAAAATCATTCATTATGCTTTGCTTTTTACCCACGGACCCCCTTGAGAACAGACAGGAACCACGGTCCTTCTGTTACGATCCTCACAGACTACTAAACCACGTATCCGGTGGGGGGGGGGGGCTCAGAATGATGTACATTCTGAGCCCCCCCCCCACATCGAAATCTAAGCTATTGCATAGGAAACAGCAGATATTTTTTAAAGTTATCGATGATAAGTTTCTACGTGGCATGATTGTAATGAATGCTGGTAACCGTTTTCGGTGTCCCTTGCAAACTGTCATTATTATTTTTTCTCTTTATGGTACACTAAGAAATTACAAACAGAATTGGTACAAAACATTGTGCAACTGCAATGGTCAGTCTAATCACTCTCCGTGATTTCAATAGCTTAGAAAAACAAAGTTTTATCAACCCCACCGCACAGTAGGCTTGTTTGCCATTCGTGTTTTTATACAGGGTGGGAGGGACACCAACGCTAAAACGGTTACCACGTATTTAGTACATCATTCTGAACCCCCCCCCCCCCACAAACAATTTTTTTTCCAACGATAATTTCAAAAAAAAAACTGCTTTTCCATACATTTTGACCGTGTAGGCTTGCAGCTTTATAGGAAACAGCTGTTTTTGTTTTAATAACCGACGGAAAATTTCTGTGACCGGGTTCAAAATCATGTCAAAAAAAAATAATTTACCTCGTTATTTCTTCAACAGATAGCAGTTTCATCTCTAGACGGAAACATAACTTTCTTTAACACGACGACGGGCGATCAGACCGGCAGCATCGAAGGCAGAAACGACCTGGGTTCCGGCAGAGCTGAAACTGATCTTATTACACCTGAGAAGATGTTGAAGACGAAGTGAGTTACATTATGGCATCAGCCGTTAATTTGTGGAAATAGATTACGTACATAAAGGGTTAGGCAGAGGTGTACCTAATAGTACACTCACATTTCGCCATTTATGTTTTAAGTCCGTTGTAATAGGGGGCGAGCCTATTGGCATCAACTGGGTACAGATCCAGACTCCGTGGCTGCTACTGGCAAATTCCTGGGAAAACCCAATAACACGAAACAAACATTCGTGATTGTCACACTATCCCACCCTCCCCTTCGTGATACATCGTGGTTTTTTTTTGTTTGACTTCACGCGGTTAACAGACGACCCTTTACTTGCTCGTGTAATTCGGTTAGAAAATCAAAAACTTATGATGATATGGCTTTTTCCAGAGCTTTCACAACAATTTGCTACTCAGCCGATGGTTCCTGCATACTTGGCGGCGGCAACTCTAAACATGTCTGCCTGTACAGTGTGAAGGAATCTATTCTTATCAAGAAGTTTGTCATCACGCAGAATAGGTCTTTGGATGCTGTTAATGTGAGTATAATTTTTGTAATTAAGGGAAATATGAGTTGCAAAAAGGGAATAGGTGTTCGCGAGCGCAGTACTTGTTGAGCAAAATGACCCGAAGCAGCATTACCGTCGAATCAAATTCGGGTCGGTTCGGTTTTCGGTATTATTCGAGCTAAGCTGGAACATATAAATATATAATCTGTTTTATTTTTTTGTATTGTCTAACTGAACAAGTGTGAAATACAAATAGTTTATTTTCTTTAACAAGGTTTGTACTACATAGCTAGTGATAGACGTGTCCTTTTAAGCAAGTAAATGCCTGTATTAGGACACTCCACTCTTCCGTAACTTAAATTTACGTAAAAAATATAAATACAATACATACATTTTCTTATTTACTTCTTAACATTCGATTTTGTCGTCCACCCGGCTTCGCATCACGCCGAACGGAAGGAAGCAGTAAAACAACCATTTTTATAAGAAGAACCTGCAACGCATTTAAACAAACTCTTTCTGTTACCAGGATTTCATAAACCGTCGACTGATGACAGAGTTCGGTAACATGGCGCTGGTAGAAGAGCGCGGAGACTTGGAAGGCGGCGATGTCAATGTGCGGTTACCGGGAGTCAAGGACGGGGATATGGCTGACAGGAGAGTTAAACCAGAGGTATTATCTTTTTTATAACTATATTTTTATGTAACACATTCAGACACCATGTAAATTGTTAATGAATAAATGAAATGAAATTAGGTGAGACTGACTGTTGTGAATGTATTTAATTTAATTTAAATTTCTTCTTAGAAGATATACAATCTGGTGTTTTCATTGACTATTAAATTACATCACTAACACAAAAAAATCCTGAACGAGGTGTCGACTTGTGTTAATATGAAAACGTTGATGTACAATGCATAGGTTACGGCTGGGTGATGGGTCATTTAACACCGTGTAAAGCCTTAGGATAGTTGTAAGACTAAAATGAATTTAAGAATTGTCCCAAATTATTTATTTGCATTGAATCCGTCCAACCTGCCTTCTGTTCGCTCGCGTTATTGCATTAATGAACATTGGATGGGCGAAAGTTGTTTGGTATCAAATTAATTTTGTTGCCTTAAATTACTAAATAAAAAAAAAAAACAAAATAGTGTGGCAGTTCCAGTAATCAATTCAAAATTAACGGTTGAAAACGACAAAAGGATCGGGTCTGATCATCCGTCATACTGTTATCGAGCGCCCACTCCCGGCCGCTGCTGCCCCACTACTGCCCGATACGGGGCTTTTGACTGCTGGATCACCCCCCCCCCACCCTGGCCCGTTTCACCCCTCCTCAGTGAACCTGCACCCCTCGAACTCCTGCGAGGGCTCCTTGTTAGTACCTGGCTTAGCATGGACGGCCAGCATGGGCGGCCAAGTCCCAGGAACCTGCCGTGTGACATCCGCCGCTCCCGACCTCCGTGTCGCGCGGTTACAGGAGGCGCCACGCTCCCAGTCGAAGGGGTAGTTGAAATACTAGAGTAGAAGCTTTCGGAATGTCGGGGTTTCGAATCTAGCTTTTAACTGTGCTACTTTTTACATTTCTCTTAGGGAAAGTGGGCAAATAAGGGTTTATTTTAACTTTTTCTTTGTTTAATCTATTTCTTATTTAAATGCAGTATCCAGGGCCTGCGCGCGTTCTGCGACAAATAAATATTTTTTCTTTTTTATCAGGTGCGAGTCCATTGCGTGAGGTTCTCCCCAACTGGAGACAGTTTCGCAGTGGCCGCTACGGAAGGTCTTCTAATATACAGCCAAAACGCCGGTATCGATGGTACATTCAGGTGAGTTGTTATTTTTATCATTGTATGAGCATAATCATCTTATAGCGAAGAGGCAACGCTAAACACTGATTACAGGACACCGGCCACTTGTCTGTGACAGAGAGTGGGCCATAATTAAGCTCGAAACAGTGAGGCAACTGACTGTTCTAGAACCAAAAAATCGTTTGACATCTGTAGCAGACCGTACAAAAAATACTACAGCAAAATAGAACAAAAAGTACTACAGCGCCATCTATGACACAAAGTAAGAACTAACATCAACATCGCGCAATCGCGCTATTAAAGTTATCCGCGACTTAAAACTATAGGAAAACTCGATAACGATTGTCGGGCAGTAGCTCACCAGACAAAACAACCTGTCAGAGGATCCTCCTTTTTCTATGGGGGATGAAGAACTTTACACACCTGTTCTTCATATCCCTGTACTTCCAAGTACCTGGGTCTACTTGGTGACTTCAGTCCCGCCCTCGTACCTCTGTGAGTCACAAGCCTCCCCCCACCTTTAAAAGAGGCCTGTGTCCCTGCTTTGTGAACATTGTAGGCTTATTATTCTATATTCTAATGTCATAAAATAAACCAACAGGCCATATCGTCTAGAAGCAACATCCACCCCATATGGAGTCAAACAGTTATTACTAGAAGAAGCATGGGGCTCCGCTCTAGTCGCCGCCATACAACTGAACGAGCACAGTGTCATACAACAGTGTGTGGAGGCAGTACCGGCCAGTGACAGTGAGTAGCAACTAAATCATAGCGAACACTTCTCTTAATCTTTGAACGCCAGACCATAAACGCATCGGCGTCCCCTCCCACGCCGAGCCACAAATTCAGCGCACAAAAAATATTCCAACATCTCATCGATAACCATTGCTTTTCGTCCCATATTTTTGGAATTAAATATCACTCGTAACACTAGTTTTTTTTAATTTAATTTGAAACTTTTTCGTATTATAATATCATTAAAAAGCAGTTACAAAGTTTAAAAAAATGACGTTTTCGTGTCGGCATTAGCCAACGGTGACGTGTTGGGCACGTTTTCAATTGTTGGCTATATCAACTGATTTGAAAGCTGTAGCAGACGATTTGCAGTGGAATCCGCTCTCTTGTGGTAGCTGAAGTCGCTCGTGTCGAAGAGCGCTGTAATGTCAACTTACTTAGAGACCTATTTCAAATCTCATCGTTTATTGCTGTATCCATAATGTGGTACAGGTGGTAAATAAAAAGACTAGAAACAATTATGGACCCTGTCAGGCACAGCAAATTTTTTATATAAGTAGAGAGAGGAAGAGCGCTTTATTACTTTTCCTTGTTGTTAAATTTGAATTATTTTTTATCCTATTAAGTATTTTATATTTTTATTTCATCAAAAAGATTTGAAAGAGTAGAGTTCTGTGAGCAATGTGCCCTGCCCATGAAATGCCGCTGCCATGTAAATTTGTGAATTCTTCAGGCTATGTGGCTATGCAATGCTTCATCTTTATAAATCATATTTTCTTTTCTCCCACAGTAAACTTAACCATAGCCAACCTAGACGATGACTACGCGGATCGCCTGCTAAACTCACTAGCCCGCCTACTAGAAGACAGCAGGCACTTAGAGCATCTGCTACTATGGGTGAAGGCTATAGTGACCGTGAAAAGGCGGAAATTCCCGCCGAGTGTGTTGTTGGCTTTGGAGAAAGTACTCACTGTTAAATACTCGCAGATCAGTAAGATGTAAGTATCTTTTTAAAACTTTTTCTACTTGTTTAGATTTTGGATATTTTCGACCGGGTCAACTGAAATTATCTAGCGAAACTTTATACTAGGTGTAAACGGAACCTTCACGAAGCCGTCCACCAAGCATTCTGTACATCAAACTAAGTAACCCTACTCAAAAATGATTGTTGGGAAACGTCTTTTTTTTTGTGTGAAAAATCATGTTTTACTGTAAAACTCAATATAACGGTCTCAAAACATTGTGCTAATGGATGCATTGAATAGTAAACTTGTCATGGTGGTATTTAAAGTAAAGCTATAAGCTTAAACCTTACCAACTAGTATTAAAACAAAAACTTGTGAAAATGATGGAACTTTGACCTCCAATATCTCCGTAACTAGAAGGTTCCTAGGTATGGTCTAGATTCAAAATGATCGCAATGATGGGGAGAACAAGTGCGTTTCGGCTTCGTTAAGAGTCTATTTACACCCTTTATACGTGATGCGTATCGATATTTATTAGACTTTAGTTCACACTTATTTTTCTTTGGGTGTAGGCCCAAACTACAGAATGCCATTTGCTGTATCCATCTATACTAATCACTACATATTATAAAACAAAGTCGCTTTTCCCTATTTCCCTTTGACCGCTTAAATCTTTAAAACTACGCAACGGATTTTGATGCGGTTTTTTTTAATAGATAGAGTGATTCAAGAGGAAGGTTTTTATGTATAACACATGCACCCGTGCGAAGCCGGGGCGGGTCGCTAGTAATATTATAAAGAAGTAAAGTTTGTGAGGTTGTATGGGGTAATCTCTGGATCTACAGAACCGATTTTGAAAATTCTTTTACCAATAGTAGAAAGGCACGTTATTTGTGAGTGTCATAGGCTGTATATTAACCCGAAAAATGAAAAGACTTTTCGTGGTAGTCTGATTTGCAAAGTAAGTCGGAGAAAAAACGGTCGAACGAAAACGTTTCTTACGAACGCTGCCTTAACGATGAGAGATATATGATTGAGTTCTAGAGAAAAGTTGTAGAACTTGATAATGCCTACAAAAAAGTCAGCGACAGCATTTGTCTAACTTTTATATTTAAGTCACAAAAAGTAGTTTTTTTATATTGAAAATCTATTTTGATTTATATTAAAACTAGTTTTCCGCCCGCGGCTTCGCCCGCGTCGTGTTCGGTTATATCCGTTTCCAAGAGAACTCTTCAAAAGTCCGGGATAAAAACTATCCTATGTTCTTTCTCAAGGTCAACTCTATCTCTGTACCAAATTTCATTAAAATCAGTTCAGTGGTTTAGACGTGAAAGCGTAACAGACAGACAGAGTTAATTTCGCATTTATAGTAGGGATCATCACAAGTAAAAATGTTTACCGCCCAACGAAGTGGGCACGGGTCAGCTAGTATCTAATAAAGGGAGATTCCTAGACCTCCAGACGTACGTCATTATATAAAAACTGAAGATTTTTTTCGGAAGTATCTTACCACAGAAGAACGATTAACTGTTATGAAAAGTTGGTCACTAAACTTATTATGACGATATTCGAATCCGTAATCAGTTTTAGTTAGTTAAAAAAACGAGGTAAGTTTTTTTATTTTTAAGATTATGCTCAGTTCGGCCTTCGTCGTCGTTTTTTTTTCAATTTTTTACACTCAAGTCTCCAGCATATTATTTTTTTCACACTTCAATAACATCTCTATCAAACTGTAAACGGTTTTTGGCAGATTTTTCGGCTTTTTAATGTCGACATTGAAGAACAAATGCAATTAATATTTTTTTTTTGTTTTTTTTTTATATTTTTATTCCCGTGTGTAAAATTGTCCGGAATGATGATGAGCTTAAAATGACGTCATATATAGCAGGCGGGCGGCAGATTGTATTGCTTGGTAACCATTTTACACTTTTCATGTCTGTGATAATTAAATTGAACAGATGACGAGTCCAGACATTATTAATTAACTAGCTGATGCCCGCGATCTTCGTACATCGTTGACTATAAAAAAATATATAATTTTTTTGCATTATTTTTCATTGATGCACCGCTCCTTTTGGTCGTAGCGTGATGTTATAGAATCGTTCATATACAGTATGGTACTGAAAAAAAAAAGTTTTTTTCAAAACTCCTTGTATTTTCTTCAACGGAATCTTTCTTTTTTTCTTCTTCTTAGTTTCCAATAATCCGGTTTTCCAATAACCGATAATACTGATACCTATTATTTAATACTAAAATCTTTTTTTTTAGGATTACCGTAATTATAACGAACTTTCCAATTAACCTACGACTTTTTTTTTCGGCGTTTCTTTTGAGCTAGATTAAAGATGTGGAAGTTGCGAATTTTCTTTTAAGAGGACCAAGTTTTAGCGTGTCTTCGTGACCCTCAAAGTTCGAGGCTAAACTGTTGTGTTCCATTGTCTGTGAATCATTACAGTACAGTCCAATGCGAATTTGTGCCTGAATAGGCATTGTTAAAACTACTGTAAAAACTTTTTGACGAACCATCCGGAACGATGACGATGATACGAAATAATAGCCATTTATCATGACTACGCTAAATAAGAACAGCCGCTCGGATCGATCTTTAGGTTAAGCCGTGCTTACCTAGGTTGGTCCGTGGATGGGTGACCACCCATTACATACCGAGTTTCCTCCGTGCCTCGGAAAGCACGTTAAGCCGTTGGTCCCGGCTGTCATTTGGAGATCTTTGACAGTCGTTACAGGTAGTCAGTGGCCCGAAAGTCTGACAACCAGTCTTACCAAGGGGTATCGTATTACCTAGCATTATCTGGGTTGTGGAGGTTCGACAGGCAGTCGCTCCATGTAAAATACTGGTATTCAGCTGCATCCGGTTAGACTGGAAGCCGACCCCAACATAGTTGGGAAAAGGCTAGGCAGATGATGATGATATCAAGACTACGCTAATACCTATATACAACAAAAGCATTTTAACACAAATTGTCTGAACAAATCTACCGATTTGTCAATCATTCAAATACATCTATAGTATAACTACTTTAAATGTTGCAAACAGTTCAAGGTGACGTTGCTTGTGAACAAAATTTGCATCGCTATGTCAAACTTGGTACATTTTATGTTAGTTCTGTAATTTTCGCGAAAAATAACGATTGACGAGATCACGGATCTTTTTCATAAAAATATGAGTTCCAAAATATTATGTTCATAACATTATGAATTTTTAAGGTTTTTTTGTTATATTATTTGTTGTAGTGCAAAATATAGTTCAATTTGTTTGGAAATTAATGTAGGTACTTCCAAGAACAAACACGGTATACACAAACTTTTAAAGTTAGGGGTTTTAGTTAGGTTATACATGCATAAATGTTCGTAAACTAAGACATTCTCCTTTTGCCACAAATTAAGGATGCAGAGAGAGTATTCTAACTTTTAATGACTAAGTGACACCTAGACCTAGATCGCATTAGACTAAGAAACTTTGAAACCTAAACATACTGTAAACTACAAAGTCGTGCACTATTTAGAATGTCCCCAAACAACGGCACACTAATCACCTGTAAGGTTTACGCAGACGAGAGACAATAATTTGTTTACCGATGACTAAAGTTCCATGACTGACGAAATGTGGACTTACCAAAGATACACCTTTGCCTAACTCTTTGGGGATACAGGTGTTATATTATGACGCTACGTAACGTAAGTTAATCACCTGCAGAACGAATACGCATTCAGAGTTGCGGTGGCCCACCGATAAATAAACTGTCGTTACCCGTGCGTTCAAACTTCAAACCTAGGCAGACGTGTTACTTTGTGTAATTTATTTCACTCAGCTCAAAACGGTGAAAGAGAACTCTTGTTCTTCCTAACGCTATCCCACTTTAGATGGGGCTCTCCTAATTTTCTGGAGCTTGGACTATCTGTCCTGGGTGGTCGGGTTGGGCAGTTCTTCCGTCATTAGGAGCTTCGTCATGCTAGTCCACCACGTAGCCGGAGGTCGTCCTCTACCTCTCTTATATTCAGGTAGTTGCAATGCTTTCTTCACCACATGTTTCTCGCATGACTTGACCATACCATCTGAGACATGAAAATGAAAACGATGAAAGAAAACATTGTGAAAAAACTGGCATGTCCTAGAACTAAGAATTCTGCAACCAGTACTGGGACTTCTCTCATGGAGAGAAACATCAGCTCCTCAGCTGCGGAAACATTATGGGTTGATCATGCCGTGCATATCCATCACGCACACTACCGTCAGAAGTCCATCGTCTGCGCTGGCCTTTAGTTAGATCACGTGTTACATCGATAAATCACGCACGAAACGAATCGTGACGGTTTCAAGGTCAAGTGTACGATAGGTAAGTAGATGTTCTCGACGATGAGTCTGAAGGCCAAAGAAAAACATTTGGAGATTTATCGATGAAGATCTGAGAAATTGAAGATTTAGTAGGTGCATTTTTAGGACGGATATCGTTGGGTTTTGACGATTTTAACATCTGAGTTAGTTAGTCGTAATTTTAATGCTACGTCTATTTTATTATATTTGCATACATACATGTTTGCTTGCATACACACGCCCTTTACCCATGGGGGTAGGCAGAAACTATAGAACGCCTTCTTTACATACCCTTTTCGCCTCGTCCACGTTCATACATCTCACACGGTTGCGAGTATTGTTGCATTATGTATAATGGATACTATAATGTTACTGAGTTTTACATTTATTCTTTAATCAAAATATTAATTATTTACAAACTACAAAACTATAATAGAAATAAATATGTACAAGTAAAAAGGGTTACAGGGCGTCCAAAAATTCATCCGCATCGCTGTCAACAGGAAAAGTGCCCAGAAGGCTGGCAGCATTACCACGTTGGATGGCAATGCTGATTCTTTGGCCAAAAAAATAGGCCCGCCCTCTGGTCACGTGAAGAGTCATTATGTATAATTATGTTCAAATGAGTTGATTTACTGACTGCCTCGTTGGGCTCGTGGTCGCAAGTGCCACTGCTGAGCATGAGGTCCTGGGTTCGATTCCCAGGCCAGGAAAAGTGTTATTGGGTTTTTACATTTTTGCACTGTTTGATGGCAATAGGCTCGCCCCCTATTACATGGGACTTAAACATAACTGGCGAGATGTGGGTGTACTATTAGCTACACCTCTACCCAACCTTTCAGAGATTGTATGCGTGATGTTATGTTTATATAATTTAAAATAGTTGCCATATTCCAGTTTGATCAACGATTATCATAAAGCGACGATATATCGCTTTAGATAAGAAGCAGAATATACTCGTAATATTGAATAGGACAGGCAAAATGGATACCTAAAGTCTAGCCGACACATTCATCTTTTAGGTTTCCACTTGACACAAAAATTTCGGTATACAGTAAATCATACTGATATATTACCTAGATCTTTTTCTATGTCCTAGTTTACATTAGAGGTATTTGCGTATCAACTATGGATAAAGTAAGTAGTCTACAGTGTAGCGAAGGGTAAATTTTTGTAAGATGTAAGCCGGAGTACATAACTTTAATGTGAATATATTATTTGTCTATAGAATACTGACTGTGCCATTTTTCAAAGGGAAGCCGGTAGGAATCCAGTTGTATGGAACCTTCGCCACAAAATTTATCTGAGTACGGTCGTTTGTCAGTAACTATTAATAGCTGTAGACGTAGCTACCGGTATGCTTCTTCAAAAAACTTCAGTATGAGAACCAAAGCTAGTTAAGCTGGTTGATGGCTGTTCGGTTAAAAAGTGCTTAACCTGACCGAAGCTACTCTAACAAATATAACTCAGCCATGAATTGTCATCCAAACTAAACATGCTTGCAAAGTTTTAGCTCAATGGGAAACCGGGAAGTGGATCGAATTAAACTTATTATAAGTTTTTTTTAATTGGTTGTAAGTTACATCATCATCTGCCTAGCCTTTTCCCAACTATGTTGGGGTCGGCTTCCAGTCTAACCGGATGCAGCTGAATACCAGTATTTTACATGGAGCGACTGCCTATCTGACATCCACAACCCAATTAGTACTGGGTAATACGATACCCCTTGGTAAGACTGGTTGTCAGACTTTTTGGGGCACTGACTACCTGTGACGACTGTCAAAGATCTACAAATGACAGCCGGGACCAACGGCTTAACGTGCTTTCCGAGGCACGGAGGAAACTCGGTACCTATGTAATGGGTGGTCACCCATCCACAGATCAACCTAGGCAAGCACAGCTTAACCTAAAGATCGATCTGAGCGGCTGTTATTATTTTGCCACGAGCCCCTGGTTGTAACATACAGGTGAAGTTAATAAAACTGTATTAAAAATGGTATTCAATAAAACGTTTATCATCTTAGGCGGCCATAGCGTTAACTATTGTTAACTTCAGGTGTGTCGGTTGACTGTTCCAATTTGCACGTGATAAAGTAACCGTATCACAGCTGATTTATACAAAAAAATTGACGCTTGAAAATATTATGGTTCGCTTTAAGTAAGTGGATTCTGTAGAATTTTACACAGATCCTGCAACATAAAAGACACTCGATTTCTTTCTGTTAAAGCCACCGGAAAGTAAGAATTGGACGAAGGATTTCTGCATTTTAAACCTAAATTAAAAAATAACTACCGTCTCTTTCAAAGCTGCATCCATCCGTAGTAGCCAAAGTAAAACTCGAATGAGCGAAAAAATATGAAAGCAAAAAGAAATGCTCGACGGCAAAGAGCTCTAATATTGCTAACTGAATTAAAACTGTATCTTTCAAAGAGTTAAGTTTAAATTTAAAATGTTATGTTTTACGGATTTTTTATGCATGTTCATAGGTATGGCTGACCTTAATGTGTGTCGTACGAAAAAAATAAACAGAAACGTTTTAAAAGTTTTATATGAGGGTTCCGTGTAAACTTGTAGGTATTTTGTTATTAAACTTATATCTACAGTTTTCAGATTTTTCTTTACACGTGTTCCTAGACCTTGCTTCTTGCCAAATTCCATGATTCTAGGTCAATGGGAAGAACCCTATACGGTTTTGATTCCCTTGTGAAATCGCAAAATATGCGACATAAACGGTCATATCTTTTGATCGCGTTGACTTACTTACAACTTCGATTTTTTCACTGCTCCAAGAGGTAACAGACTTAAGTATTTTAATATCTTTCAGTTTGATACCTCCACGCGTTTCTGGTTCCTATAAGGGTTCCGTTTTTGCCGACTGAGGTACGGAACCCTAAAAGAAACTATTTTTTTAAACAACTTAGTCTAGAAGCATGTGTTCTATGTATCCTTGCTGTAGGATATTTGAGAATCCATCCCCTAAGAAGATTAAAATAGTGGGTGAAACTTTGTATAGAAATTAAATTAAGTGATTATTGCTCAGTATTTGACACGGAGCGACTATTTGACCTCCATAAACTATGTAGTTACTTAAACGGGACCACCGCGAAGTACTATTCTTCCAAACAAAAAAAGAATCATCGGAATCGGTTCACAATTGGCGAAGATATCGCTGAAAATACTTACATACAAAAAAAACAAATCAGACGAATTGATAACCTCCTCCTTTTGGAAGTCGGTTAAAAAGTAGATTTTGTTCCAAGGTAGAGCGGGCGAAACCGGCGAGATAAGGCTATCAGCTGTTTATCTCTACGTCAAAGAACTAAATCAAGGCCACGAGTTACCTAGTAATAAACCTGACAGCAATCTGTCATCTTGTTATCAGCAGTCTGATTTTATAAGTTATGATTGCATGATATAACCTGCAGTTATCTTACAAAGACACTGCGATTTTTTTAAAGGAAAGTGCACGAGATTCGCTTTTTTAAGACCGCTTGCACCACGTGAATCACTAAACAAGTTTAACGTTAAACGTATTTAAAACATCGTGCTGTAAACGCTTTGAAGATGACAGAGACGGCATGACGTTTTAAATATGTTTAGCATTAAACGTGTTTAGTGATTCGTGGTGCACGCGGGCCTTACTTTGGTACTAAATTACGCATAGATGTAATTTAATTCTAATCAATCATTAGATTAAGCAGTCGTCCTCGTAGCCCAGTAGTAGTGGCCCAAACTTACGAGTACGAGAGAAACCAGGCTTGTTTACTTCAACACCTGCTCTCGAAGCTTCAAAACGGTGAATGAAAACATCGCTAGGGAACCAGTATGACCTTGAACCAAAAAATCGAAGACATGTGACTTCTATCAATCTATACCGAGACTGCATAGTGGATTACAAACCCGTCCCTCTTGCAGATACTGGCTTTCTCGGCGTGCGTCACAGCAGAGGCATCTTTATAAACTGATTATTTATGAATTACGTTAATTATTTATGAATTACGTTAATTAACCAGCTTAATAATCTTTGCACATCTTAACAAAATTTTAATGTTCTCAATTTGGCACATTTTTGACGGTCGGCGTTTATAGCTAAAGCTAGATAAATGACGTGCGGCAGTTAGTTATATGTATTTAAATCTGATGGACTCTACTAAAGGTTCCAAACTAGTACCCAAGTTCTGCGACGACGCAATTTACATTGCCAAGAACGAAGAAAGAAGACGAATCTAAAATCGACGACGTGGTTCTTTTACTTTTCCCTACTTCCAACAATTTCAGAGTTTTGCATACTGACCCGTCTCAATTAATCATTCTATAGACGGGCCAATAGATGAGGATGTCTGTTGGTTTCTTTCCACGTGTAAACATGTCCCAAGGAACAGACAGATTAATGTCTTTGACCTAGCATAAACCATCAGCCCTTAAATGATTAGCATTGTAGGAATCCTGGTAATGTTAGTGGGTTTTCACGCGCTGGGACGCGCTCTGTTTAATTTTGTTTAATTTTAAAAGCTGGGCTCAATACCGAAAATTGAAACCATTACGCGTTAGAAAACTCACGCGTTAAAAAATTGCTCGTGCGTACAGGGGCTAACGTTCTACATAGTTTACGGACTTTTTAAATACAAGGTGTAAATGGCCCTTAAACCAAGCATTCTGTACATCAAACTAAATAACCCTCCGTAAAAAATGTATTGCTGGGAAACAACTTTATTTTGGGGTGTAAAATCACGCATTACGGTAACACTCAATGTAATGCACTGTTTGCATTGTGCTGATAGATGCATTAAATAGTAAGCGTCCATGAAGGTATTTAAAGTAAAGTTATATCATCTTATAAACTAGTATTTAAAAAAAACTTGTGAAAAAGTTGGAACTTTGATCTCCAATATCTCCGTAACTAGAAGGGTAAGGATATTTTTTGTTCTGGAACCTGGGATAGGTTCCAGAACAAAAAATATCACAATGACGGGGAGAAGTGCCTTTCGGCTTCGTTTAGGGTCTATTTACACCCTTTATAGTAATATTTTCCTTACCTTAGCCTTGAATACCCTTTTTTTTCGGATGGGAAATCATCAAATGACTCCTCCCGCTCTGGGCGGAGCGGAAGGGAGTGTCAGACTTTTACTGACTAAAAACCATCCATGTTCCTTCTTTTGCCCTTTGTTCCAGGGCCGCGGTATCTCTTTCGAACGGTCCCGCAGCCCTGGCTTGAATCGTATCCTAAACGTGGCTGTTCCACGTTTAGGATACGATTGTAAATGATGTATCCTAAATGAAATTTGCAAACGCTTATCGCACAACCGCCCTCCATACACTCGCGACATCGAGTTTTATTAGAAGAATGTTCAAAAAAAATAATTAAATAGCTTTTAATATTACCTGTTAAAAGGTCATTAACTTGTATAAGTATGTTACTTTCAATCTACAGTATAGTTTGTGTTTTCCAGTTGTGACTTCAACAAGTACACGATACGCTGCATCAAGACAGTAGGAGAGATGACTCCGAAGATGGAGGTGGATGAGCCGATGGACAGCGACAACGAGTCCAGTGGAAGAGGAACAGGTTCTGATTCAGATTGATAACGAATAAAGAGTTGATCTCGTACTTGATGTGTTTTATTTTGTATCTTCGTCGAACTTGGAAACTTTTACCACAAGGCGAAATTGACAATCGTTATTAGCATGAATAAATCTTCGCAGATGTGTTATAAACATCCGAACTGCTCTTACAGATTATATTTTTTAAAATTTTATGCGACATTTATTGCTTCATTCAATTTTGTTTGCACCAAAACAGTAAAGCCTTATTGTAGCAAAATTTTAACTTTTTTTTCTATAAAAACTTTTTTAAAAGTCCAATTTTTTAGTTAATTTCCTGTAAAAGTATAAAATACTGCGCATTTCGTTACAAGGATGCTTTAAGAAATTCTTTGTAGTTTTGTTTAAGCATGAATAAGTAACTAAAATATCTCTGGACTGTGAATTTTCCAAGTGGGCATGGTCAAATCCGAAACTATAAGGAGTTATATTATATTGCCCGATATTGATGAAAACTAAAACTGCATCATTAGATTTTTGAAAAATCAATATTCCTAGCCAGGAATCGAACACATTGATTTTGAAAAAAAAAAACACTATATAAGGATCAAATTCTGGGAAGTAATGACATACGGCTTTCAAACTATTGTATTCGTCGTCCCGACATGAGAAAACAAAATGCAATCTAATACCCAGAATACAAATAAAACACAATATATCCATCAATTGCCTTTATTAACCATAGTAACACTGGGTCCCGATATAAAACTAACGGAGTTACTGTTGCGTGGCCATGAGAGCAGCGCGTTGGCTCTCGCGACCGCTACCGCTGACGCTATGACTGCTATGATAGCGACTGTGAGCAGCAACCATCGAGCTACTTCCACGTAGCCTAGGAGTTTGTGTGAGTCGAGGAGTTCCTGCTGTATTGAGGGCGGGATTGTTGCTCCCTGAAAAAATTTAAACATTTTGAGAACATTTTAATCTATTTCGAGTATACCTAGTTTAAATGTATTGTAAGTAGGTATGTGGGCTTACCCCTTTATTGTGGCATGCCCTGTCAAAGCTTTATTACTACAATGGTCTATATTGACTCTGTGCTTTTTTAATGATTTTAGGTATACCTAATGTGCGGGTTATTTATGCAGAATAAACAGTTTTTCATTCTTTTTGAACTAATTCTTCCCAGCTTTCACTAGGAAGTGGCGAAGAGAATTGTCTTGTTTTTTGACGCCCATAAATGTTTTTAATTTTGATTTTTGAGGAACTTGAATTCTGTCGAACAAAAAACAAGTATTTCTGATGGAATTGTGTGTAAATCTGACATAAGTGGCACAGACCAGAAAACCGCACCAACTCATAGTTTAGGTACTATTGAGGTAAGATGTAAAATTATTATAAGGGTGGAAGGGACACCAACGCGCAAACGGTTGGCACGTATTCAGTACATGACATCATTCTGAATCCCTCACATAGAAGTTTTAAAACAAATATTGCCCATGCGTCTAAAAATCACCGTTCACCAGGTAAAATTGAATTATTTGGAACATCCTTTAACTCCGGATTTTCCCAACGAATTCTACTCCATCATTTGTCTTTTAAATGAATTACAGCAATATTTTATACTTTTAAAACATCTGGTTTCCATACAATTATCTCCAGGAACCGACTGCATTTACTCCTGGCGCTATGCCAGGAACTAAAGATCAAACATAATAAATGAAAAAGTTAAGATGAAAATATTCCTAAATATGTTTTACGCTAAACGTTATGGGAGAGAGATAAGATGCGGTAAGGAGATAGTTTAGATTATTTATAACAAAGAAAAGAAAACAGCTGTCAGTGACTGAATGTAATTACCATAGGACCCCTCCCTACCTATCTATAAGAAGGTAGGTAGATACCTACTAAGGATACCTGCCTAGGAAAACGATCAGCTGTTTAAAAAATTTGGACACGTAATAATAATATGTAAGTATGTGCAATTCTGTAATTGGCGCAAATCTTTGAGATTCATTCCTCAAAATGCCATCTCAGACGTAGATCTATATAGTCCTCACAGGACTGGAATTTATAAGAGAGCCTCACCCAGAGCCTGAACCTCTTGAGTTTGTTTCGGGGTGTCTTCTCGCAATATAACTTATCTATAAATCTATTTTAAAAACAAATTTGACGAGTTAAAATTATTGTAGGTACCTGCAAACCGCAAACCAAACCACCTACATACCTACCTACAGAAATAGATATAATTTACTGTTTGAAATGAAATAGTGGAGCTGCTAACTCCAGACATGTGGATGTTTCTCACAAAAACATCGAACCGGGGTAAGAAACCTACGACTAAGGGCCTTTTCTTGTTAAGAATTTCTGGAAACCATGCACAGTATGTACCACAGGTGTGTACCTATTGTAGTACCTACCGGAATATTTAGTGTACGGTATTCATGCTACTTGTTTAAGAGCCTAAGAGCACTATGTGGCCTTAATGAACCAGCCAGCCTCTGATTTTCTATTCTAGTTTTAACATAATTAGGTATGAAGACCTTAGGTATACAAGGTCCTAGGAAGGAACATGAACGCGCAAACTGTTACCATAAATTCAGTACATGAGTCTAGACTACTCGTATGTCTACCCAACAGCGAAAAATTTTAATTTAAAAAATTTTGGTCGGCTGTTAAAACATCTGTGATTTCATTAAAAAAACTTGAGGGGTTAGTACATACTGACGCTATGTGTACCTAACTCGTGCGTATCTTAGCCGTGTGTCACTGTGGAGTTATTATACAAACCTCTTCAAGCCATAACATAGGGAACAAGCCAGTGGGTACGCTCTTCAACTGCGGGATGTTGTCAATCTTCCGCAGTTCTATGTTGAATTGTAGCCGCTTGTAACCGCTGAGAACTACGCCGGAGGTCTGTAAAATTATCGTTTTTTTTTATTAGATTTTTCTTCTTCATGGAATATTTGGTGCAACTAGATTATGGCTAATCGACGTCAACTGCAGTCTGTCGATGGATAATCTCTCTGGTATGGGTTGCCGGTGTTGGGACACACGGCTCCTCTTTGTCACTGGCACTGTACAATAATAAACCTCGTGGGTCCAGTGTAGATTTATCATTTTTGTTTGTAGGACATGCCGGTTTCCTTACGATGTTTTCTTTCACCATTTTGAGTGCTTTGATGATGAAAGTAACGACACAAGCTGTTAATACTAGAGCACTATTGTGCTGTTTGTAGCACTATATGTCTGTTTCAAAAAGAGCAGTACACTGCTCTGTCGGCATGTCCTAGAATTAAAAACTAGACAAACACTTGATCGGCCTAAACTGTGGATAGGTATATCATTGAACGTCCACCTGCTTGCACCTTCTTTGGTTTACCATCTCTGATAATAACAACTCACAGGATCAATATAAACATAAGAGTTATGCTTCTCTTTGTCGGGTTGGACTCCTGACGTGAAGAATTCGAGCAGTTCTTCTGAGCCGAGGTAGAAGTGCGGCAGGGAGGCGATGGCGGGCGCGCCCTGGCACGGCATTAGATTGAGGAGGCCCATCAGCAGGCAGCCGTCGTGGTTCGCGCTCCAGTTTCTGGAAGAACAAAAAGCCATACAGGGGACAATAAGGGAGTCACATCACAAACTCATCGATGCGGAGGCTTGAGAAATATCTTTGTGTTCATACAATAAAAGCGAAAAAGACGTCATTCGCCTTGTTGCGGTTTGGACGACGCGATTCGAAACTGCGTTAGACTATTCGCTTTTATGGGACACTAAAGCTCTCTTTGACCCGCTAAGCCTAAGTCTGCCGACATCTTAAAGCCCATAGAGCCGTAGGTGCTTGTTGTGGGTGCATCTGGTATATGCAGTCTATACTTACCCACACAGTGTCACACAGTTTATTGCAGCCATTAAAATGATGAGATAGGAGCAGTTGGGGGCACTGGGGTACGCAGCGTCTACTAGCACTACTAAGAATAATTAAATATCTTGTGACAAAACATTACATGAGTATCAGTCGGTTATACTTATTTTGCCATAATCACTATACACAGAGTACCTACAGAGCTGTTTAGTTCGTGTATCGCCTTGAGTAACCAGAAATAACATAAGTCTTTGAATTGGCTCGTGCTCAGGGCATCATTCAATGCGCCTATCGATACAGAAATTGCGTTAAAATAATTAAAAAAAAATACTAACTTTTTACAAAAACATCTGTTGTCATGATTTGCGCTCTTCGCTGCTAACGCCGACTCCGAGATCTCATAGTAATACGAGCTGATGTTGAACATTTCCCTCTTGTCGACTAGATCCACGTAAAGGGACCTGTGCACCAAAGATATAGACAACTTTATTGCTTAATGCCATCGTTTGAAGGTTGCGTTTGCAGTGAACAGATTAGGAGTTATTCATTTAACCGTTTAAAATAATGTTTCTCGCAAGGGAGTACTTAGCAGAGGAGGGTGGACTTAATATTTCCGCACTCTTAAGCGGAGACAAGTTACATTATGATCATAATCAATCAATTTACCTGCAGATATCCGGTTCAAAAGTATAAAGCTTCTTGGGCACTTGACCCTCTTTGATGGGAGGGAATATGGAGGAATCGGAACCGTTGATTTTTCCACAGTATTTGTCGCCCCACATGGGCATGCCCTGCTGACCCTTGTAGGTGACGATGTTACCGAGCTCGTACACGTTGTCCCGACCTCTGATCATCTCGTACGGCCCTGATTCTGAACGGTTCATCTGGAATTGGTATATGAGTATTTTTACTTTCAAAGATAATGAGATGAATAAGAAGTCCATAAAACGAATTGTTCATTAAAGATCATGCGAGTTTGCAGCTACAATATTGATTGAAAACTTATAGAGTCTACAGTGCAGCGTGAAAAATATTCAGCTGTGCATACATTTGGGTCGAGTAGGTACATTTAAATGTTTTAAGAGCGATTGTTTTTTCGCGATAACAGTTTTGGTGCCATGGTGAAAGTTGTTCAGTTAAAAGTTTACGCCATCGATATTTTTTTAGACAAAAAATACGAATAGATGAACGATGGATTTTCTGAAACGAAACTGCAAACTTTTGACGCCACGTGCGTAATTTGAATCACAGCTGCATGTCATGACACTGTCCACTAACTGGCGTTGCCGCTGCGATTTCAAAAGATTAGCGTTAATCAACTGGTTCATAGATACCATCATTATAGAAAATGTGGGTTGCAGGTTGACTGGTAGAGAATGTCTTGTGGCGTTAAGTCCACTATGTACCACTATTGTACCTACATGAAGTTTAAATAAATAAATAATGTAGAACTGGTCTCGTTGGTCTAGTGGTAGCAAGTGCGACTGCTAAGCATGAGGTCCCGTGTTCAATTTCCAGGTCAGGCAGTGTAATTGAGTTGAACGATCAGTAGCAGCCACTTAGACCAGATTTTTGCCCGATTGATGGCAATAGGCTCGCCCCTTACATGGGTCTTATACATAACTGGTGAAATGTGGGTGTAGGTACTATTAGATACACGTCTATCTACAGGCGTTAGACGCTGTTACAGGCATAGTGTTATGGAACTGATTAAGTAGCTAAGTGTATACGTACATGAGAGAACATAGAGAAATAAAACCCATTTGCTCCTTCCGCTGGTCGCATGGTAGGCGGCATCTCGCCTTTTATTTTACCGCACACAAGACCTGTAATGAAAAGGAATTGAAACTTTCAATAATGAAGAGAAGTCTCAATAGTTTTATAGGGTACACCGACCTAGGGTCAACCTTCCTCACGCCGTATTCAATTTGGAGGATCCAAAAGGGTCACGCAAAACGCACTGCGGTAGCTATTTCCTGAAATTTTATTCATCTCACTTGTTCCTTTAGGGTCTTTGAAGAAATAGCTACTTGAATGTTAATGTGTTCCCCAAACAAGTATCTTTTTACTCGACTGCTGTTTGACATTTGGGACAGAGAGATCGTCGTGGTCGTGGTAATATTAATGAACTGAAAAGATGAAATCCTTTAAGATAAAAATAAACAAAAACTGAAGAAGAATTAACCTCATAAGCAGTGAATTAGTATGTGCGAGCTTGATTGCTGAGTATTGTTATAACAAGTCGCTTGATAAGCGTTTTGTTGATGTAATTATTCGTTTTCCCTGGTACGTAATGTACGTATTGATAAAATTTGAAGTAGTTGAAATTTTTCAACTTGCTAGGCTTCACACGTTCCTGAGAAAATCGGTTGTAACACACGGACAGGCGGACAAGAGAGTGATCTTATAAGGGTTCCTTTTTTACCTTTTGAGGTACGGAACCTTAAAAAATGTATATTGTAAAGGAAAACTCATAAAGTACCAAAGCAAAGTTAATATTTATAAAAATAAAGCACTTGAATCGCACCAGTAATCAAGGAGAAATCGGTAAACATATATGAAAAAAAAGATGCTGGTGGAATATTATGTATGTCACCAGCATCTTTTTGCCCTTTTTAAAAATTTACATTTTCTCAAGTGAACCGTTGACTATAATGAAGAGTTTTGTTTCGGCTTTTTAACGCTCCACAGACCCGAAAGTGTTCTTAATCTTGATGCAGCATCATGAAATCTTACCCAAAGCAGCATTATCACCATCGCAGCTCAAGTAGATGCCGTCGAAGAATAGGTCCCTCACTTTGACCCTAAGGAAGGCATCCTCTAGACTCGGGAAGAACTGTTCCAGTGCTTTATTGATCACTCCCACCAAACTTGGCATCATGTCGTGAACTGTTAACAATGCAGCCTGGAAGAAAAAGATAGAAAAAATGCTATTTACATTATTATTCCTTTATTCATCACTTTCTTATTTTATACATTTTTAAATATTTTTAAAAACAAAAGTAAACAAAACATTTAAAAATATAATAAAATCAAGATACTTGATTTTTTATCATTCTCAGCTTTCACAAGATTCTCGTCATGAGGGACAGTGATGTCAACAATCATTGCACGGCGCTCTCGGCGATCTATCACCACAATATCAGGTTAATTTGCTAAAATAGTCCTGACCGTGATGAAACTTTTTTTTCTATTTACATTTTAATTAATTTAATTAACTTTTATTTCATTGTGTAATACATACAAATACAACTATCTCTTGCGATGTTGAGTGGGCCTCTAAGGCCCATTTCAAATGTTTGATCGCTGTTAATCAACCCTGTAAGGCCCATCTGTCACTGTCATCGGTTATGTCATAAATTTGCTTATAAAAACTGCATCTATCTTGCTCAAAACTTTCACAGAGTCTAGGAGAAAGAACACGAGAGATATACTGAAGATTATGTAATGGCAAATGATTCTAAATTATATAAAATGGTAAAAAAAATATATTTATTATTGTGTGACATTAATGTGGGAAGTCAAATGCGTTGGATCGACCAAGTCAAACCAACTGCATTCAATAGTCCACTCCACGAATGTGTAAAAGAAAAGCTACAGTACGGGAGGAATGGCGACAGATTGTGAAGTTTTCCACCACCCCTGATGTGATGACCACGACCACCCTGCCAAAAGTGTGACGTCGAAGAAGAAGACATTAATTTAGACATATTTATACAGACATTTTTCTACCAAAAAGGCTTTTAATTTTGCCTTAAACAAGTGGCTGTGTAGTAAGGTGTTTAGCTCAGGAGGCAACTTATTAAATATCTCTACAGCTTGATAACGCAACAGCACGGTTGTTATCCCCGCAGGGTTAGGCAGGGTCACAGATATATATATCTGTGGGCAGGGTTGAACACTAATAGCACAGCCATATTTTGCCAAAATTATGTTTAAGTCTTATGTACTAGGGAGTTAGAATATTGCCATCAATCTGGCATAAATTGACTCCGGGCTGCTACTGAATTCGTGATGTAAAATCCAATGACACTGCCCGACCCGGGGATTGAACCCAGACCCTCACTCATGTGGAGCGTATGCGACCACTCTATTGACGAGGTAACTGTATCATCGTCATCATCATCAAAGCTATAAATTTTGACTGCTGGATATTGGCCTCCCTCAATAATCGAGACATCGACTGACATTTTAGGTATACTTTCAAAATAACTGATTATGGATATTGACTACAACAAACAAAAATCTATAATAAACTCTTCGAAAGAAGAACTTTCAGGCTTTAGTCAAGAAATGAGAGTTTATTTTTAAACATTACAATAAACCATAGAAATCAAAAAGGTTCAATCCCTAAACAGAGAGAGTTCAAACCAACTCCCAATTTTATTAATCCTAACTATCTTTAGCAAATCTACCTTTTGAATCTCACCGTTGTGTCTCCGTCATCAGATAGCAAGAGCCGACAAAAATTTGGTACCCGGTTCTAGCAGGAAGGCGAACATTGACCTGTGTATGAAACCGCCCGGGGAAATGCTCCCGGTTGTTGCCCTTCCTCAAAATTGAGTCCCCATCTAAGGTTCGAACTCAATCAGTAATTGGTTGCCCTTAGGGTGCTTGTATACTGGTTCCCAGTACGGACAAATAAAGTCAAGTCACCTAGTGAAACCTCTGCCAGGTGAAGTAAATAAACCGGCGCACACTGTAACGGTTGGATTAAGCTGTATCCGGTTAGGCTGGAAGCCGACCCCAACATAGTTAGGAAAAGGCTAGGCAGATGATGACTGCGCCTGTGTATTTATGTGCATCCGCATATTAAGATATAGGATTATTTTTATTTTACCCGCATCGATAGGTACTGATCCGACATGTAACTTTATGCAGGCTCCCTTAGAACCTTACCAACGGATTTTTTTTGTACGATAAGTTTACTCCAGTTCAATTTAAAAAATCGGAAAGAAAAGTCGTTCATAATGTAATTTTTTTGATTTCCGAGAATATTGGAAATCCTTAACGTTTTTATGTGGCAAAAAGTTTCGTATTTACGAAATGCTTGTTGTTTTTCTTTGCGATGTTTAAATTATTTGTCAATACACTTTCTCGAAAACTTGTTCTTATCGCACTACGATTAGGTTCAACAAGCAACTTATTTCACACCCGTGGACTTTTAATATTTTTCCGCACACGTGCGGAAATAAAAAATCCTCAGATACTTATACTAAGTCCAAATGGGTTCAATGACTATAGTGGGCAGTGATTGTTTTTTTTAAATCTCGGCAAAGAGTTAAGTGTCCATAAAACAAATATTTACTTTTATGAACAAATTAACATTTATTTGTGTTCTAAATTTTCATACTAGGCTGTTTAGCGGCATCATACCTTTGCTTCTTCTTCAACCTGGCGAAAGCAAACCGCGGAAAATAGTTTCCTAATAATTCCTGACAAAAATATTTTCCGTTCTAATAATTTATTTCTTCGAAAGTGTATTGAAAAACGTCGTTTGAAACGCGGGGGGATTTGCTCGGCTCCATAACACCTTCGCCTGCAGCTCGGGTGTTAATTCTTCCTCGAATGCAATAACAAAGTTTCCCCACTTATGTCAAAATGTACCGTAATATATATCTGCCGTGTAGCCGTGTGGTTTTGAAAATTAAACTTCTTCAGGGAAAGTAATATTTTGCCTAAATCTCTTGGGTTGTTAATTAATCTTTCGTACAGTATGAAAAGTTAAACGAGCAGAGTAAGCTGTGTTTCTTGTGTATTTATTTTGATGATTTACATATTTTCGCCTGGAAAGCGATCCTTTTCAAAACTATGTTGGGGTCTACAGCGGCTTGCAGACTCACCGGAAGGATCAATTTTTTTAAATGAAACAACTGCCTATCTGACTTTCAAAACCTAGTCAATGAGTAAGGGGAGACTGGTAGCCAGGCTCAGAATAATACCAAATAGCAGTTAAATACGCGACAGTTTTTAATTGATCTTCTTAAAACTAACTGACATTCTTATGATATACGCTTTTTTGATAAATGAGCCTCTAAATGGTTTTGTACTTTTAATGATTAATGCTTTTTCATCCAAATTGGTAGCAGTTACTCGAAACCAAAATGGGATTGTTTCGAGGCACTTTAATTATTAGGTATATGTATTAGAGTGTTCGTTAATGTTTTTAGGAAAACCACATGAGAATTACTTGAGTTTAAATTAAATGCAAGACGTAAGTTTCTTACCAAGTAAGAGAAGTGTATGACAGTGACTTCGTCGTCCTCCGAGAGGCCGCCGGAAGCTTCAGCATCGAACTCGAAACGTTTCCGTAGCATGTACTTAATTGTGTCGTTGTCGCCGTACCCCAAGATCGTCTTCTCACGATATTGTCTGAAAATGGAGAAAGTATTTTAATTGTTACTTAAAAATATAAAAACATAATAAGTAACTATATGTACTTCTGTCAATTGCCTGTAGTTAATTTGATCAAATAAATAACAAACAGGTTTTTAGAGCTAACATCATAAATGCAAGATTTCTGAAAGTTATAATAATAATAATTCATTTATTTATTCAAGTAACAAGGACTCATTAATACACACAAAATTCAACACAATACATTAAACATACTAATAGAACACAAAACAATAAACACACACAACATAATTATTATATTTATATTGACAGCCGACGACTGTAGGTTACGTTACGTTACGTTATGGGAGACCATATTATTATCCATCCTAAATAAATGTAGAAAAATTATTTCACAACGGACGCAATTCGTGCCGCTAAACAATTACTTCAGACAAAAAATCACATCTTAACCTTAGTACATAACAGTTTTTTTTTCAAGTCTATTTTCTCAACACGGAAGACAGACGATCCTGAAGAAAATCATAAACAATTTAAAAATATTTTTAACGAGTACTTTGCAGCTGCTAATGAATCAAGTTCGTAAGTCAAGATTTTGAGTGAGAAGTTCATTAATCTAATTGTTTCAACTCCGAGACAGTAAACAACGTGTTTTTCAAATAATGCCCGATTTAAAATACTTCCTTGTGGATGAAACAGTTGAATAATTGTTTCATTTGAAAGGGTTGTTTATTTCAAGAAGGGAATTGATAAAAAATATCATTCTATTTATATACTAACTAATATTATAAATACTAATACTAACTAATATTACAAAGCTGAAAAGTTTGTTTGTTTGTTTGTTTGCTTGAACGCGCTAATCTCAGGAACTGTTGGTTCGAATTGAAAAATTCTTTTTGTGTTGGATAACCCATTTATCGAGGAAGGCTATAGGGTATATACCATTACGCTACGACCCTTAGGAGCCGCGCAGCGTGTGACACCGCGGGGAACAGCTAGTATACTAATATTATAAAAAGGTAAAATTTGTATGTTTGTATGTAGGGGGTAATCTCATGATTTAATGATCCAATTCCAAAAATTCTTTCACTGGCAGAAAGCTACATTATTTGTGGGTGCTCTATTGCATATTAGTCGAGCTATCACAATTTTTGTGGGAGAAGTCGCGGGCGAAATGCTAGGACTTAAGAACTGGACAAGATTGCCCTACAAAAGCCACGCCATGCCTGTAGTCCCCGAAAGATTAGATTAGAGGTGCACCTAATAGTACATCCACATTTCGCCAGTTATGTTTAAATCCCATGTGATAAGGGGCGAGCCTATTGCCATCAACCGGGCACAAATCCAGACTCCATGGCTGCTACTGAGAAATTCCTGATGAAAACACCCGATAACACTTTGCCCGAATTGAACCCAGGACCTCATGCTCAGCAGTCGTTCTTACGATTATCAATGAGGCAGTACCTAGTAGTGAGGATAATGTAAGCATAACATCAGTCAACCATCATCATCAGCCATTCTTTGTAATGTGCTGTACAATTTTTCTTTAACGATTTTTTACAAAGAGGCCATATTACCCAGTACTAATTGGGCTATGGAGGTCAGATAGGCAGTCGCTTCATGTAAAATACTGGTATTCGGCTGCATCCGGTTAAACTGGAAGATGACCCCAACATAATTAGGAAGGCTAGTCAGATGATCATGGGTTCGAACCTACGATCCAACCGCCACCACCGCTCTCTCAAATTACTCGCCATGTTTATGCCCTTTCTTGTTTAATGTTAGAGTTCTTTATGTTAATCAAAATATCTAATATAGAAGACGAATGCATCGTCACCTACATTGACACCTACTCAAGTCCAGTAATCCAGTTGCAGTATGTACGACATGAGGCGTTGATTCAAAATCCACACGGATGTCTCTGTCGGACCCTAACCGACTAAAAACCACCCCGGTGTTCCCTTCGCACACTTGCACCGGGGATCATGGGAACTAGTGCGCCTTCCACGATCCCCGGCTAGTGCGGGCCTCCTCAAGTCTGCGGGGGGAGTGAGGTGTACTCCCCCCGTAACGCTAATAGGGGGGCGCGCGGAACACTACGCGCCACCGCCTCGGGTCCAGTTACTGGACATAGGCCCTCCCAAGTGTCGGCACATTGACCGGTCCCAAGCGTCTCGCATTGATTGATTAGTGGTAATTAACTCGGCATTGTGCGGCATTTCTTACCCTTCGCAATTTTAGAAAAAAGCGTCTATTTTGCTTTCCTTTCAGTGAGTTATTTGTGGTCGGCGCAGCATGTCTTCTTCTTCCATACTTCTCTATTACTCGTCATCTCATCAGACACCTCTTTTCTTGCCAAATCATCTTTCACACAGTCTTCCCTTAACATAATGGTGGCGAAATAAGAATATTTAGGCCATACCATAGACACCCCTTCGATTAAAACAGGCTTGATATTAAGTGTTTTGATCTTTTTACAAGGTTCTTAATATATTGCGTCCTCTATGAGAATTTTGTGTTGTATTTTATTGGTGGTTGGTTTTTCTCAAGTCCGTTGTGTATTCCACGATTTTGTAGATTAAAGTCAAGTTCAAAGCCTGGACGTGATAGGATACTTTGTAAACATTGGAAGGAAATTGCAGCTTTATTTTGATGCAGATTTTTACATTTTAGATTGGAAATGCTTTAATACAAAAATTCGCTGTTACCTATAAAACCCTGGAGCGAGTGGTTATTTAGTTTGTAAAATGAAGATTTACAGAGGATCGCTAGAAAAACCCGAATTTTTTTGGGGCCGTACTTTAGATTGCTTCTGGAAGTAAGTTGGGACCTAGGCCTGCAACTTAGCCATGTTTTAAACGTTTTGTAGGTGGCAGAGTACCTACTGACTTCGGTTTTTGTCCTTCCTGCGGAAACATTATTGTATGTTTGTACATAAAGGAATGTTCGGACTGAGGCGCAACCCACGGGATATGCGGGACGAAACTGCGCTTAGATTAGTTCAATACATGGGAAGTCACGTGACTAAATTCGCGCCAGTTTTAACACCTCCAAATAATCAGCACGACCGAATTTAGTACTATAGCTGCGGTTTTTTTATGTTTACGTTGTCAGAAAACAATTTAAAAAATATTACCAGTGTACATTGTGCTGTTACTAAGAAATAATAGTTACAACTGATCGGATAGTATTGTGATATAGGTATGAGGGAAACAGCAAATCACCGAATTCAGTAACTACCTCAAATCTTTTCATTGGGGACAAACACATATCTTTGGCTAAATATAGACCATTCATGGTATTTGAATTCAGTTTCACTTATTTTTGTATCATCTTGAAACAGGGAAAAAAAGTGCAAAATAATACATATATCGGGTCCTTAAGTTTTTTTTTGCACTTTTTTGCCCCACTCTACCTGAAGGTAGCAAAACATACTAATCCGTAAAAACAACATTATTGACATCTACCAATTTTTCCTTAACCGGTATCGATGTAAAAATAATTAAGAGATAAACAAATCTAAGAAATATGCTGATACTTTGCAAATGGCATACCTACCTACATTTCATGTCCGACGAACGAATGAAAAAACTTCAATGATCTCTTCATACGGTTTTGTTTGCTTTACGTACTTGCTCAAATATTACGTTTGTTGCCTGTGATACTACCAGTATTAAGTAGTACCAATGGTTAAAAAAAACCGTAGAACTACTAAGGGATCCAGTAGTACCACGAAAAGTTTTTTTTACCCGTGTTACACTCGGGATTGGTACATAAGATCAACAATTATAATCTCAACACTGAAGCTTATGTACTACTGGTAGTACCACGGCCAATAAACGAAATATTAAGGCCTACCTACCTGTAGACAGTGCGGATAATTTGACCGAATTCACGGATTGCTTAAGAACTATTAGTGCAATTATAGAGGTAGGTAAGTAATGTGCAATCAGTTATTATTACGGGTGATTTTAATGCGCACCCTGGTCAATTGTTTTTCAAAGAGCTCAATGGTTGAACAGGAATGGTTATGTTTGTATATATGTTTTCTTATATAACCCAAAGGTTGGTGGTAGAGAATGCCTTGTGGCATTAAGTCCGCCTATGTACAGTCGCCGTCAGATATATTGTAGCAGACAAGGTGACCAAATACTTCTGAACAATTTAAAATGTCAATAAGTTCCATACTACAAGTTACCATTAATATCTGAACATTCATTACTTCATTAATATCTGAGCAGATACGTCCTGTAACCGTTTTGCATGGAACCAACAACCTGCTCACAAAAATTTCGTCCTCTGAAAGATTCCCAAACGTTACTTGCATGTTGTCTTAATGCTTCCTTTGTTCGACATTGCTTCCCATCTCACTCTTGCACCATTCCTACTGCAATTTTTCCTCAACTGCTCAGATATCTAAGACTACCCCATCTGCGTAGATACACTTGACGTTGTAATGTTCAGATATTTTTGGTTAGTTGTTTATATAGAAATTATTGACAAGCATCTGCTCAGATATTAATGAAGTAATGAATGTTCAGATATTAATGGTAACTTGTAGTGTATATAACTTAGTGACATTTTAAATTGTTCAGAAGTATTTGGTCACCTTGTCTGCTACAATATACCTGACGGCGACTGTACGTGTTGGTCAAGTCACTTTTTAAAATTTATATAACGAAAATCGTCTCCATTACATATAGTTTCCATTAATTACCAATCAATAGACACGATACGTGTACAGACGTGTCTATTGATTGACTTTTTCATCTATCATCAAAACATCAAGGTTGTTTTGCATAATCGTGCGAAATGACGTTTTTCAAGATGGCTGGTGCATTGGGAGCCTAATATACTATTTCGACTACTAATGCCATTTTTTCCTATAGGTATTGATCATTTTTGGAACTATTCATTTCCGCCATCTTTGAACGTGTTGCACTGTTTACTACATATTATAGGTACCTTTTGGACTCCTTTTCCTTCCTTATAAATGGGTCACCACTACACTTTCAACAGTGTTTCCTAGCGAAACCCGTTATTCAAAAAATATGCTGTGATTAACTTACGAGTATTCTTAATTTCACCGAAATCTATCTTTTGAGAGTATTTTTATGAATGAACGCGAACTCTAAACGTGGTCCCCAGATTGCATGAAGCACTGCCATTCTTCTTTGTGATATGCAAGCTTATTGGCACGCACGCACTACGTGGCAAATTCTTGTTATGTAAATTATGTGTTTTAATAACGTTAGTTAATAATAAGATTACGTAATGACATTGATTAACCGACAATTGCTCCTCCCACCATAATCATCAATTAACATCTACGAGATAATAATACATCTGTAGACGTGGCGTGACTGTACATTGAAAATATATAGAAAAAAAATAGTAGGGGTGTTAAAGGATCACACACAGAACCCATTTCTACCATTTTTAGAATTTTTGTCTGTTTGTCGGGTTGTCTGTTCGTTTGTGCGCGCATCACGTAAAAACTCCTCATTGTAGTCAGTATCGAAATATTGAAACATAAGAAGCATTATTCCGAGTAAGATTTAGCGTTTATTTCATCAAATTTAGTTAGTAACCTTATACGCGATTTCTATGATAAATTTAATTATTTACGTAAATAGGTTTTAGCCGAAGAGTAGTCGGCCGAAGAGTAATAGCAGAAAATGAATTTGATTTTATTTTTCCTTTTGTGTTTACTCTTTGCATGGAAGTAACAAGTACTACGTACAACCCATTACTAAATGAAATCTCTTAAAAATTTGAAAATCAAAACAACATTAAAATTTGATTAAAATAAAAATTTGTTCCGTGCGGGAAAGGAACCCGCGACACGCAGCGCTGCAAAAGCGTATAGCGTATAGCATCGAAGATACCCCAACATGCAGCATCACCAAAAACGAAGGAGTCCTTTTGCAGCAATGAATGTTACAGAAGCATGCATTAGAGGCGTTAAACCGAAGCTTCCAGGACATCCGCGGCAACCAGGCGCTGATGGGTGGCGTCGTTTGGCGACTTAAGACCCTGTGGACGGTGAGTAATGGGTTAACTCGCCGTCCGACCGTCTTATGACGGCAGGCCGTATCGACGGCGAGTCCGTGTCCCAGGCACGCTTCAAAGAGATCAAACTCAGCAAACCGGAAGGGGGGGGGGGGGCAAGAGCCGATGCGGGACTGTTCGAAAGAGATACCGTGGCCCCGGAACACAAAGGGCTAAGAAGGAACGTGTACTGCCTACTTGGTTGTTCAGTGCCCAAAACTTGCATATGCTTGCGGAAAATAATAAGTCCTTTAATGTTGTATACAGAACGGTATTAGAATAAATAGTGCCCAACAAGGCGTGTGATGGTTCACTTTGAAAGGAAAGTTGGAAAGTGCCAAAATAAACGGTTTTTAAGCCATATCATCCCCATTTAATTTTGTTTGGGACTTCTTTTTGTAGTCATCACCCACATTATCACATTTTGATCAGCCAGTCAGTTCTCACACATCACGCCATGTAATCCCCGAAGGTTTAGGCAGAAGTTTACCTAATCGTACACCCACATTTCACCAGTTATGTTGAAGTCCATGTGATCCCCTATTACACTACCTAGCGAGCCTATTTCCACCAACTGGGCACAAATCCAGATTCCGTGACTGCTATTGAGTAATTCCTGATGGAATAACCCAATAACACTATTATTTATAGTATTTTCTTCAATTATATACATTGTTTAATGTTAAGTGGAAGAGGGGAGTCACACAAGCATCCTTGCTTAAAAGGTGATCTCTAAATCATGTGCGTTATAACTTTATATTATTAAATTAAACATTTTTGTAAAACTGCCCGACCCGGGCATCGATCCCAGGACCTCATGCTTAGTAGTCGCAAATGCGACCAGTCGACCAACGAGGCAGTCTCTCACATACATACCAAAATTTCCACGCGAACGAAGTAGCGGGCAACAGCTAGTAGCTTAATAAAATTAATTAAAGTTTAACAATAATAAAAAACCGAATGATGTTTTCGTTCGTTGTTCGGCTGATTTGACTCCGGATTTTCCCAATTAATTTGAATGTCCAAAAGGTTACCTGATACTGATAGCGATACTAAAATTGAGACTCATGGCGTTCAATAGTTTAATTGGAGGAAATTGATAATTATGACATGTAACAACAGACAGTAATTTTGTTCTCAAGACTTACTTGTAAACAAAAGGACCTATTTCCTGCAGCATAGGTTTCTGCCCTCGGTTCACCTCGTCCACGTTGGTGACGTTGAACACGTACACCTTGAAGTCAAGCGGCATGGGTAACTTCAGCCATTTGTCGAACATCATTGAATTGTTCTCTAGTTGTACATTCTGTAACAAATGATACGTATAAAGGATGGTAGTAGCGAAGAAATAAATTATGTACACAAAGTACTGGCTGCCTGCGTTCGCACCTACGACGTACAATTCGTAAATAGTCATTCCTCACACAATCCATTCATCTTTTCTTTGGTCTTCCTCTCCCTCTCAATCCATCAACCCATCAACATTTATATTCATCACTCTTTTAGTCACACGTGTTCCATCCCTCCTCATCACATGTACATACCAAGACAGACGACGCCCTTTCATCTTTTCCGTAACTGGCACCACTTTCAAACTTCATCATATGTTCATTCCTTATGCTCATGCTCATGTCTTAGTTTATCCATTTTATTATTATTTATTTATTTACTGTTCGGTCCGCACATTTAATTCTGACACAATTTCTTTCGTTTGCTTTCTCCGCTTTCGCCGTGTACACGAGTGTCGCTTCAGCTTGTAACTCGGGACCAAGCTTTATAGCGACGGTCTGCAGTGCAGTGCACAGACTAGAGACATACTAACATAATTACAAAACTATTATTATTATGGCTGGTAACACGTTTTATCGAGGTCTGGGTGAATCGACTTTGAAAGGTCTTTCGTTTTTATTCGTCATTCAATAAACACAATTAGCACTAACAAATGTGTTTATTGATTGACAAATATTTACGACGTAGAAAATTGTATGCGAGTGTGATGGTGATTGCGAATGTCATGCTCGTGTTTTAAAAGCAATGATGCATTGACAATGACATTAGATTTGATAACATGCGATTAACGTCCTCCTGACCGTTTTCGGTGACAGCGCGTGGCGGCCAATCAGTACAACTTTGTTTTTATTAGCTACTCATAAAAATACGAATTAATAGATGGCATCAATACAAACAAGAGAAACCCTATGAGTGAAACTCTTCTAAAGCGTCACGTTTCCAAGATGTAAGTCAACAAAGTTACAATCTACGCCTTCAGTTCAACTTTGATAGCTTATATTTCGAGTATGTGATGCTTAAGAAAATTTTGTCGTATCCTATACTTGTTTGTGATTGATTCAGGTTTCATGTGTGGCTAATGAAGTCAAAGTTGTTCTGATGATGCCACAGTGTAAAGATCCTAACTTTAATGGCTTTTATCTCGGAAACGTGACTCTAAAGAAGATTTTGTCTTGAAAACTTGTTTGTCAAGTGTAGCTGATACCAGCTATTGATTCATATTATAGGTTTTATGCGTGGCTACTATGTTGAAATAAAAATAAAATGGCGGAAGTTGAGCAGGCCACGCTTCATACAAAAATCACCCTGCCATTCTGTGTTTCCGCCATTTTATGTCTTTTCATGTAAGTACCTACAACGTTAAAGTCGCTTTTGAATTTTGTATATTAACTGTATTGTTTTAACCTGTATTGTTCGTGAGTGTTTACTATTTGAAAGTCTGCAGTAACATAATGGTTTAATAGATAACGCTAAAAGCAACGTTATAGCCTAGATGTCATCAGGATGTTGATGATAAGTGGACTAAAAGGATCTTCAAACTATTGATTCCCTATATAAAGTTTTAACCCTTTTTTTTTTGGGGATGGCTAACCATCAAATGACTCCTCCCGCTCTGGGCGGAGCGGAAGGGAGTGGCAGACTTTTACTGACTATAACCCATCCATGTTCTTTCTTTTGCCCTTTGTGTTCCAGGGCCGCGGTATCCGGTGCTATCATTGTGAGGATCACCCGGAGGACACGGTGGAGCACACCGTGGAGGTCTGCTCCGCTTGGTCGGAGCACCGCCGTGTCCTCGTAGAGGCGATTGGCGGCGGCGACCTCTCGCGTCAAGCCCTGGTTAAAGCCATGGTCCGGGGCGAGAGGGAATGGGAAGCCGTTACCTCCTTCTGCGAAGCAGTCATGCTAGCGAAGGAGGGGGCGGAAAGTGAGAGGGAGAGAACCTCACGTCCCAGCCGCACGTGCACGCCCGGTGTCGTATCCATTATTGACCGAAAAAAGTAGCAAAAGTACATGCGTCTGAGCAAACGATGGACAAAAACTAAAGAAATGATAAGAAATATCCGACGGTCCTCATTGTAGATAAAAATAACACTAATCGCGAACTACGTTACTGGGTTATAAAATCGATACCCTAATAAAGAATCAACGAAATAAAGATGGTTTTGTTGGAACTATGTAGCATGTAAGCATTATTCCTATGTATACCTACAGCTAATATAGCTAAAGTACAATTGCATGATATGATAGATCAACACCAAAGCGCATGCTATCTGTGTGCTTTATAAATCACTGTCCTATTTTTTTCTTCATGCTAGTGCTATTAAAAAATTGCGCACACTACAAAGAATTCCACGAGATTTTTCATACACTGGTATTTCTGGCCACCAATAAATCGCATAAATCCGACAGACGTAGGCGGGCTGGCGGCCTTAGTCGTAAAAATGTTAATAGCTGTCACATTGTTCTGGTTTTCAAATGGAACAAAAGGCAGCCAGTACGTCAAACTAAGCCGGGCAAGTTTTCAGGGATCGATATTGAACAGTTTCTGAACTTGCCAAAGAAACTTGCCAAGTTTGTTGGCGTAAGTCGCATTTAAAAATCGACTAGACAAACATGGAAATTCTATGATGCAACCTCTGTCACTTGGATTTAAGGGTCTGGCGAAGCTGGTCCGCAATTGCAATTTGAGACGAGTGCAAAAATCAGACGGAATAGTGCCATCTCTCGTGTGTGTAGTATTATAACTATACGGTTCATTCATAACGACTAAATGAACAATTATAATTACAACAAACTACTACTACTGATACTACTATTACTGCCGAATGAATATAATTACAAAAAATAGAAATGCTTATGCATAATCGGCCAACGTACGGTGGGACACCTTCAGGCTCAGTGGAGTCAGTGGAGAGACGATCTTCGTGGGGTGGCTGGTAGCAACTGGATGAGAGTTGCTGAGAATCGAGTTGAATGGCGTGCAATTGATGAGGCATATGTCCAGCAGTGCTATAGGCTAATTATGATGTTGATTCATTGTTTTATTCGTTCGTGGGGTATATTAGTATCCACAGACTCACACACTAGTAACACACACAAACACACACACAATAGTAGCACAGACTAGTAATGCGTTTCGATCTAGTTCCCTGCTAAACTTGTTTTGAATGTAGGAAGGATGAAGGTACCTATTATAACAATACTAAGTGACACCTAACTGAATGCCTAATGACCGATTTCACCAACACTAAGTGACACCTAAATGAATGTCTAATGCCCGTTTTCACCATCCCTAAGAGATACCTAAGTGAATGCCTAATGCCCGATTTCAGCAACACAAAGTGACACAAAGTGACACCAGTTTGCACCATCTCTAAAGGATACCTAACTGAATACCTCCCGTTACATATCCATCAAAATATCGACATCGTCATATCGTCATATCGTTATATGTGGGGAACTGGCACTGACTGGAATAGTGAATTTTGCTTGTTACGTTGTTTTGTTGTTTTGACTTCTTTGCTACCGATTTTCGAAAGTAAAGTTGTTTACGCGGATTAAGCGAAACAATGCGAACGTTTTGGAATCGTTAGGAACACCAGAACGAACAATACGTTTGAAAGGAAGGGTGCACAATACCTTAATCAGGAGATTAAGGTATTGTGAGACACCAAGGAGACTGTGGTGAGGACATCACCGTCTCCTTGAGCGTTGAACACCACAAACACGACGAAAACACACGAATTTTCATAATATTTCGAAATTTTCGGTCAGTAGGTCGTCTTAGGGGTGGATTTGTAGGAGTCGGAGTATACGCTTATGAGCAGCAAAGAAAATTTTTTTTATTGAAAAATTTTTTTTTTTCATTTTCCCAATTTTATTGCAGCATAGGGTTGACCTAGACCATATAAACTATTTAGGTTCTGAATGTACAGAATGTCACATTTTTACAGAATGTCACAGCCATTTACGAGTACTAGGTACTAATTGCATATTTATTGATAGTTTCTCGATAGTAATCTAACTGTCGCTGGTCATTGGACAACCATTATTCATGTACGTAAGTCATGTTTAATAAATATGTTGCTGATAAAGTTGGAAAGGTTACGACAAAATGGGAATTGACCGTTTGGGTTTGGATCGTGAACACTGAAATGTACTGTAACTGTGACTGAGTCGTTGGCATTGTGGTCGCAATCGTGACTGCTGAGTAGGAGCGATGTGGGTTCGATTCCCTGGTCTGGCAAATTGTTTTTCCATCAGGAATTTTTCAGTAGCAGCCACGGAGTCTGAATTTGTGCCCGGTTGATGGTAATAGGCTTGCCCACTATTACATAGGACTTAAACATAACTGGCGAAATCTGGGTGTACTATTTGGTACACCTCTGCCTAACCCTTCTGGGATAAGAGGCGTGATGTTATGTATGTTAAGTAAATGTGTGAGAACGAGGCCCTTACTTTGACAACAATTAATCACAATCCCAATTACCGATAGTTGGTATAGTTTTGAAAACTTTGGAGCTGGTAGGTTTCTTTTCAGAGAGGTGCATCTTTAGGTGCACGAATCGAGCTTGAAAATGTTTGCACTCCACCTCCGATAAGTTGGGGCACTGTTGGAGTAGTGTCTGCACTGCGTGTCGTGGGTTCGATTCTCGCACGGAAGAAATATTTGTAGCTGTTCCGGGTCTGGTTGTTTGTGTCATCATCATCATCATCCACAGCCTGAATTCACCCACTGCTGAGTATAGGCCTCTCTTTTCTTCTTCCAATCTCCACGTTCCTGTGCCAGCCTCATCCAGGTTTTTCCCTTGATGGCAACTATGTCGTCTGCCCATCTGGCCGCCGGACGACCCACATTTCTTTTCCCCGTTCTTGGACGCCATTCGGTGACAGCCTTAGTCCACCTGTCATCACTGTGCCTTGCTAGGTGTCCTGCCCACCTCCATTTGAGTTCCGTAACGCGATTTCCAATATCGAAAACCTTTGTACGTCTTCGGATTTCGACGTTAGGAACTCGATCTACCAGCTTTATGCCGAGCATGGAACGCTCCATGGCTCTCTGTGCAACTCTCAGTCTATACACAGCCTCCTGCGTGAGCGTCCATGTTTCAGCACCGTACGTCATGGTGGGTAAGACACACTGGTTATAGAGGCGGGACCTTAGACATAGCGGAACTTTGGCTGATTTCAAAATGTCGTCCAATTTACTGAATGCAGCCCACCCAAGCTGTATTCTTGGGGATATCTCCTTTTGTTGATGCTCTTTGTCAAATGAAAGCATATGGCCAAGATAGACATACTGGTCAACCATCTCCAACTCCTCATTTCCAACTTTGATAGAAGGATTTGAACAGCCGTTGATGTTTGCCATAATCTTCGTCTTGGCCATATTCATCTTAAGAGCTACTTTAAAAGAAGCATCGAACAGGTCTTGAAGCATATTTTGAAGGTTGTTTGTGTATGTGAGTTTAAATGTTTGTAAACGCACCCACGATAATGGATAAATTCCTAAAGTGGGGGTAAAGTTTAAAAAAGTCAGGTGTTCATTTAACCTTTCATACAAGTAGTAACATTGTCGACTTATCTATCGACCAGAGAGGCTTAGGCAATTCAGAGAACGGGATGCAAATGGGACCGAAGAGAGCTTTAAATTTTAAGCAATCCGGAGAAAAGTTCTAGAACCATTTAAGAGACTGCAAGTGCACTCCCTCCACTGACGGTACGGCTGGTCCATAAATTTAAGGTCGCTCAGCGGGCTATGGAACGGGCTATGCTTGGAGTCTCTCTGAGGGATCGCATCCGGAACGAGGTGATCCGACAGAGAACCAGAGTTGTCGACATAGCCCACAGAATAAGTAAGCTGAAGTGGCAATGGGCCGGTCATATTAGCCGCAGGACCGATAACCGTTGGGGTAGACGTGTTCTTGAGTGGAGACCGCGAATTGGCAAACGTAAGGTGGGACGCCCTCAGGCTCGGTGGAGTGACGATCTCCGCGGGGTGGCTGGTAGCAACTGGATGAGAGTTGCTGAGAATCGAGTTGATTGGCGTGCGATTGAGGAGGCCTATGTCCAGCAGTGGACTGCTATAGGCTGATGATGAAGTGCACTCCCTTGCACCCTCTCCGCCTGAAGTTACATAATATAGAATCCTTATCCTTACTTCCTTACTATATACTATACGAGGAAACTCGGTATGTAATGAGTGGTCACCCATCCACGGACCAACCTAGGCAAGCGCGGCTTAAACTAAAGGTCGATCTGAGTGGCTGTTATTATTTTGCCACGAGCCCCATTCCCTATATACTATACGATATACTTATATATACTTAACATTATAAATGCGAAAGCCCTAACCTAACTTTGTTTGTTTGTTTGTTTGTTACCTTTTCACGCCTAAACCACTGAACCGATCATCCAGAAATTTTGCATATACTCGTACGTTGTCAGGTGTACATAAACGTCATTATGATTGAATTATATTGTTACAAGCTCCCGAACCCGAATTGATTGTCAAAGCCACGGACAAAAGCTAGTCATTATATATTAACGACCTAGTTATATTCTGTACTGTTATTATATTATCTGTGGCCTAACTATTCTGTCAGAACTGAAGACTATGTAACAGGCACTTTTTGCAACTTTCCATGACAACTATTTCGTTTGTTTTTCTTTTTGTGTTTATATACAACGTGTAACACAATAAACGCCAGACTTCTCGTGTCATCCAGAACATGATACTAAAAAACTTTAGAATATTCATATTTTTTTTTTAGTTTGACCATACATGTTGATCAGCCTCAGTAGTCCAAATTTTGTTTTACGAATTTCTAGAACTCGGAGAACAAATTTTATTGTTCGTTTTCGTGGTCTGAGACACCACACGAGACGTCTTGCGTTTATTATGTTACATCCTGTATACTACTCATACCTACGACTGCGCCTATGTGTGTTTTCTTGCCAAAGCGATTTAATGAACCTCCACTCGGGATTCCCATTATTAATTTTAGATTTGTAACATAATTGTATTACATTAGTTCAAACTTTAACCGTAACAAGAGTACTTAATTTATCCTAGAATAAGATTTATGATATAAAATAATATAATTTATTTAGTGCGCGTTGTATTCTATAGTTGTTATTGTATTTAATGGATTTAGACTCGACGCAATACAATAATCGTGTGAGGAAAATAAATTGTACTGTTAAGACACTTATGCTAAAGCTTAATAAAGAACTTAAGCCATAAAATAAATTGTTTACAATATTATGGAGAAAATTCTTTAAAACGTAGAAGGCGTTTGAAATTGAGTTAAATGAATGAAAATTACGTATCATCATAACATCACGGCTGTAATCCCCGAAGGGTTAGGCAGACGTGTACCTGTAGCACAACCACAGTCGCCAGTTATTAGTTTAAGTCCATGTACGAGTAACACGACGTGAGCCTACTGCCATAAACAAACCACAAGTCCAGACTCCAGGTTGCCACAGATAAATTTCTGGACCAACAGAATAACGCAATAACTATTTCGTCATGAACATCGAACCTAAGACATCATGCTAAGCATCAGCTACTGCTGGGCCTGCGACTATTTGACCGGTGAGGTGTGGATGAAACTGGTTGTCTCCACTATACTATTACATTATTACCATGCCCACGAGTCCCACGACCACATTGTCAAGAGTGAATGACTAAGAAGAATAGTATAAAGTGAGCAATATTTGTATATTTTTTTGTAATCACGACGATTTTGATGAAAGTTGCAGTACAGGGGTTTACAGGCGAAAAATCGATGTAGCTAGGTCTCATATCTGGGAAAATGAGTTTTTCTATTTTCTAGCTATCGCCCAGCTACTTACTAATTATTTGTTGAATGAGCATTTCTGATTAGTCTTGTCGATTACTTCCAACTTACTAAAAGTACGCGTTACTTCAGTTATTAATCAAAGTGCAAAATTGCACTTTCACGTAAAACTTTTTACATTTATCACAATCACTCCGAGTTACTTTAAAACATAATTGTAATAGACGATTGAACGTATAACTTTTAAAATTTTAATTGTGTTTTAGATTTAGTTTTGAACATAATAAAACTTTATAAAATGTGTTAAAAACCTATGTTATTTTTTCAGCAAACGAGGAACCCGTGTCTAAATAATAACAGCCGCTCGGGGTCGATCTTCAGGTTAAGCAGCGCTTGCCTAGGTTGGTTTGTAGATGGGTGACCACTCGTTACATGAGTTTCCTCTGTGTCTCGGAAAGTACGTTAAGCCGTTGATTCCGGCTGTAATATGTAGATCTTTGACAGTCGTTGCAGGTAGTCAGTGGCCCGAAAGTCTGACAATCAGTCTTACCAAAAGGTATCGTATGGCCAAGTACTAAATGGGTTGTGGAGGTTAGATAGGAAGTCGCTCCATTTAAAATACTGGTATTCAGCTGCATCCTGTAAGACTGGAAGCCAACCCCAACATAGTTGGGAAAAGGCTAGGCAGATGATGGCCAGGGGCCCAATTCTGCTATTACAATAGTGTCAGAATGGTCTGTCATTGATTTCATAATTGTTGATTTTGACTTGTCAAAACTTGTCAAAATCAACAATTATGAAATCAATGACAGACCATTAGAATTACCATTAGAATGGTCTGTCATTGATATCATAATTGTTGATTTTGACTTGTCAAAACTTGTCCAAATCAACAATTATGAAATCAATGACAGACCATTCTGACACTATTGTAATAGCAGAATTGGGCCCCAGATAACGTGGGTACACATATACACCTACACCTATTTCAAATATTGAATTTGTTTAACAGTTCGCAAAACTTTACTGTACCTATTCATTTGTTTCACAGTGTATTTGTTTTCCCAATTGTTTTTTTTTTGTTTCTGAAAACAAAAGCACAATTTTCCAAAACAATAGACAGTTCCCAAAGGGTCGTGGGTTCAAACCTGTCGATAGATGAGGTTGTTTCGAACAATGTTAAACAGTGTTTACTCTTTGTTCAAAAGGACAAAATATCTTTTCCAGTGATTACATACTGGTAATTACAGGTAAAAAATATACGTCTTTATTTCTTTACTGGTACATTTTCTAACCTATGTGTATTATTGATTTACGAGTTCATTGCCATTCCATTGTTTATATTTTGGAGTAAGAGATGACTGCTGTAAAATCTAAAATAAAAACTTAGTAGGTACACAAGTACTAAGTGTTTCTTAGTACATGTGTACTAAGTACTTGTACATGGCAAAATAGTTGATATCATCTTATGCGATTTTTAAAATGTAATTAAAATTAATTTGTATTTTTGTAAATAAGTAGTTGTATTTTATTGTAGCACTAAGGGGCTGTCTCCACGAGCGAGAGAATCGCGACGATATTATCGTCCGTGCCACGTATTTCTATACACTCTCTTAGAGGCCCTCTCCACGAGCGAGAGAATCACGGCGATATTATCCCATACAAATACGTAATATCGCCGCGATTCTCTCGCTCGTGGAGACAGGCCCTAACTGTGGCCGCGGCTTCGCTCACGTGAGCGCGTGTTCTTTTGGCATTATCAGGGAACATGACATGGGAACGTGAAGTCCTAGTATATTCCTAACAGCCTCTTTTTTAGAGGATGTTAATAAGAGAAGATCTATGCAGTAGTTTTGCGCCATTCCGGAACATCTTGGATTTTTACGATTTTATTATATGTATGTAGATAGATAAATATACATATAGATAAAACCTATACTTTGTCAGAAAGGATGTATTTTAATAAATTAAATTACAGTTTTACTTTTCATAGCGTAAAGATTCAGCTAAGTGCTTGGAGATCGTGCGAGCTATTCAGAAGTTAAACCGAAAAAAAAGATATTACTGTATTTTATTTGATCTGTACAGTTTTGTGTGTATCATTTCCTTCTAAACGGTAAAGTATACAACAAACAGCAACCTTTAAACTTGTAAAACCTTTAGATAACTTGTAGTTTATGGAAAATATCTATAAGTGATACACATTTATGGTTATGACATCGCATTGGCTGTGAAGGTGCGTTCACATTGTCTTGTCTTCATTCATTCTCGATTGGCCTGTTGGTATCGTGGTTAGTGACCCTGACTGCTACGACGGAGGTCGTGGGTTCGATTCCCACACAGGACAAATCTTTGTGCGATGAGTACGATTATTTGTTCTGTATCTGGGTGTGTAATTTATCTATAATATGTATGTATTTAGAAATATATAAGTATGTTTATCAGTTGTCTGGTTGCCATAGTACAGGCTCTCCCTAGTTTGGGATCAGATGGCGGTGTGTTGGTTGTCCCAAGATATTATTAGATATTATATTGGTCTGGGTTAACTACTGCTCCTGTTGATCTCGGTCATCCTCATCATCATCACCACCAGCCTTGGTTCTATGTTACATTGATGTCTTCTTTCAAACTTTGAGCCTAGTGAATAGAGTTCTATTCTGCACACACATAGCAGAGTTCGTAGTTATCAAGATAATTATTTTCGTTGATAAATTATTGGATAAGTATGTTTTATTCTTTAGTTTTAACACAAATGTTCTGTTTGTTGATTAATTAAACACAATGTTTGTGACCGTTGTCTTTTAAAGTTGTCACTTAACGCGTTAGAGTACGCGTGGGAGCGGAAAATAGCATTCGGATACACGTGAAGTTTATTAATTATAGTTTTATGATTTTTGTTACTATCAACATGATTATCAATGATAATGATCACTTCGAATTCTGACACATAGTGTACCGTACAGCTCGGAGTTTAGATGTGTAACCCGGTGGTTGGCAACAGGCTAGTTACCTAATTACTAAGTAAATAAAACTGGTAAAATGTGGACGTACTGTAGGTAACGATGAGCCTAATGCTTCGGAAATGACATCACAATTCTCCTGCCCTTATCCCAATTTATTTGGGATCCACCATGTCTTCTTCTTCCATACTTTTAAATTATTCGTAATCTTGGCAGTCACCAGCTTATTCTTCGGAAATAACAGGTATAATTTTTATAAAAGCAATGCATCCGAGCTCACTGGCTCCTCCGATGTAAACTCACCCTTACCATGACTGCTGGTCGAGCAAGGATGCTACTCGTTCAAGGATATCAAGTAAATCGGTTGATGTAAGTAGCTATATCAATTATTCTTACTCATAGCGAATGTACTCAAAATTACCTACTTATAAAATAACTAGCTGAACCGTGCCCACGTCGTTGGGCGGTAAACATTTTTACTTGTGATGATTTTAATATAAATCAAAATACAGTTTTAATGTAAAAAACTACTTTTTGTGACTTAAATATAAAAGTTAGACATATGCTGTCGCTGACTTTTTTGTAGGCATTATCAAGTTCTACAACTTTTCTCTAGAACTCAATCATATATCTCTCATCGTTAAGGCAGCGTTCGTAAGAAACGTTTTCGTTCGACCGTTTTTTCTCCGACTTATTTTGCAAATTCGACTACCACGAAAAAGTCTACAACCTCACAAACTTCACCTCTTTATAATATTAGTTTAGATGAGATTTTCATGTAGGTATGTGTATTTACAAGACCGAAACCAGGTTCAAAAGGGAGTCCCGTTTGATATTTCTACATAAACATCACGCCTATAATTCGTGAAGGATTAGGTAGGTGTACCTAATAGTTGGTACGACCAACATTTCGCAAGTTATGTTTAAATCCCATGTAATAGGGGGTGAGTCTATTGCCGTCATCCGGGCACAAATCGAGACTCCGTGGCGGCTATGATAATTCCTGAGAAATTCCTGATGGAAAACCCAATAACACTTTGCCCTACCCTGGAATCGTACTCAGGACCCCATGCTCAGCAGTAGCGCTTGCGACCACTATACTAACGAGGCAGTTTATATTTCTATGCACATACTTCTAGAAATACCGCTGTAAATTTTCATTAGATAAGATAAAAGCAAAAGCTCGCGAACACTTACATAAGAAGTTGGCAGACTCGTCCCACAGTTAATTTGTTGTTTTTCCTTATCTATGTAAGAATTTTAACTCTCTTTACTTTGCATATTTTGTTTTTATGTATGTATATATGTATTTATTATTATATTTTAGCCTTTGTAATTTTCTGTACTATTGCACCTACTGTTTTGTCTCTGCATCACCCTAAGGCAGACTGGTAGAAAATGCCCAAGGCATTAAGTCCGCCTTTGTACATTATGTGCATAAAGTTTTAATAAATAAATAAATAAAATATATTTATTTGCTCAAACATGTTGTGTACACATACAATAATAAAAAAGTGCATGTAGGATGACATAAATAAAATTTCGTTTATATTCAGGTTAGGGTTCTTATGTAGGTACCAATTACGGGTGTACACGACATTCTCTTAAGTACGATAAAGCTAATTCATCGTAAAGTTATAGAAATAAAATGTAACCTAAAATAGAAAACAAAACATCTTTAACTTAAACTAAAAAAGAGATAAAGTAACTGACTTACACAAATAACAATAGTAGTATGGACAAAATCTCCATATAAAATCTAATAAAAAACTAAGTATAACCGTTAATTAGAATGTCGGTTCAAAAGAGAGTACAACAAGCTTTTGTACTTCGGTAGGAACCAAAGAATTGAGTTCGTTGTATTGAATGCACATTCTTGATACTGGTGAGTGTCTCCCGATGTTACTTCTACTGGCTGGCGGTTGAAAAAGTCTAGAAATTTGCCGTCTAGGACGATCATATGGGACTGACGAGATGACACGTTCTAGCAACTATTCGCATTCAATATGACTATTGACAAACTTATGGAGAAAAACTAAGTCATGGACAGTGCGACGGTCTCAAAGCGACACCATTAGAAAGAAAGCCAAATGTTGTACGTATGGACATCTGTGGGATATTCAGATGCAATAAAAAATTGAGAATTGAGAATTCTTGTAGACATGTACCTATGCAATATGTCTTGTAAACGCTCGCTGGATATTCTCGAGACGCTGCGAATATACAGCATACATAGGATTCCATAAATTGGTATACTCTAGTTGACAACGTACCAAATGCCTTGAAAAGGATAAACTTTAGTTTTTACCTCAAATGATTTTGCGTTTCTTTTAATAAAACCTAACATTTGAGCTGCTTTCTTCACAGTATCAGAGATATGCGAGGTGAACCATATTTTGGTCCTAAGTTACTCCCAGGTCACGGATTTCTGAAACTTCTTGCAAAATAATATTGTTTATTTTGTAAAGGGAAATGGCTGTAATTTTCGACTGTAACGTATACAAAAATATTTTTCTACATTCAAGGTCATCCCGTTAGATTCACACCAAAGACTGATTTGATCAAGATCGAGTTGGAGTAGACTGGCATCTGCTAGTGACTATACTCTTTTATAAATCTTGAGATCATCAGCATAAAAGGAAAAGTCGCAGATCTATCGAGAAGCAAGATCGTTGACAAATGTTATGAAAAGAAGAGGACCCACGTGCGAACCCTGTGGTACTCCAGACTTGTTATAATACAAACTAGATTCATGACCTCCCACTGAAACTATTTGTGTCCCGCCGCTCAAATATGATTTAAACCAGGCAAGAAGGGAGTCATGTCTTTGTACCGTTACGATGCATGCGTTCAGGATAAGATTATTGCACTTTTCCTTAATATATTGCTAGAAAACTTTTTCATTTAAGTCAAAGCCTGTTCTATTTTGTGTTTATAAGTTTTATGGCAGATATTAAACAATTTAGAACATCTTCCGCGTAATATCGAAAATTCTATTTTGTCGCGCGGGTTGCTAAACTTGCGGTACCGTTTCCTGATTTTGTTTTTCTCAGCAATTAATTTAATAAGTGAAGAGGAAAACCAGCGTGGATATTTCTGCTGTTTAAGTGAGCGTTTCGGCACATTGCTCACTATCGTGGCATTAACCGTTTCATAAAATACAGACACCATGTCATCAGAGTACAACAAGAAGAAACAATTGATTCCCAGTCAGTGTTCCTTAGTTCCCTTAAAAATTGCGGAGCCAGACAATATTCGACGATTCAATAGAATATAAAAGTGAACACCATCCTTCACTTTTATATTCGAATGAATCGTGTTCATGTAGGTACGATTTTAATAGCAAGCTATTTTAGTTAAATAAAAATGTTGTACATAATCAAATGCCTGTGTCATGTCACAAAATATCGCGCACACTGGTTTGTTTTTATCCATATTTGTCATGACCGTGTGTAAAAAATCATAAATCGGTATGTTAATTGATTTGTTTTTCCTAAAGCGTTTTTGTTCGTTGCAAAGAATATTATAAATTGAGTTCTTTATACATATTACTTTTTATTTTACATAATTATTTTAGAAAACCTTGGTATCAAAATCATTGTAAAATACTCCTTGTAAATTCTTTTCTCTTGATCTGGCATACAAATATAGGCATAAGTAATCATTTAATTCAATGGTTGTGGTATTATGTTGAACTTATTGTTTAATTTTACAATATGGTAAAAAAAGAAGTGTGTGCAATATAATAATTTAAATAATGTATAATTTTAAAATTAATGGAATGTAACTGATGTAAATTGTAATTTAATGTAATTATAAATTGATTTTGCATACCGTTAAGACGGTGAGACATGTAGCACTATGCAATATTATGAACACCTTGTAAACATACCATGTTTCTTGCAAATAAATAAATTGAATCAATGAAATCGGCCGATTTCATTGATACCAATGTTCTCGAAAAATTCCATTAGTAACTCTCTATCTTGTTTTTTGAACAATGGCTTAATTACCGACTTTTTTAGGACTTCCGGAAGAATACCTTCGCTTATACATAGATTTATAATATAACTTTGCGAACAACACACACACTCGACACTGCTTTAAGTATTTTGTACAAATGCCATCGTAACCTACACTGTTTGTATTATTAATATTTAATACGTCGCTTGGCAAACTCGGAGCCATGAATTTCTGTTTAAAATTTGATTACTTTGATGGTAGTTTTCGCATATCAAAGCTGTAAAAAAAACTGTTACTAAATTCCTGCCTTCCTTTATTATTCTCCGGTAAAGTTTTTTTAAGATTACGCGACTACTTAAGTACTTACTTAGTCCAAAGATTTATTTATTTAAATATTCTACTACATAAGTTGTTATAGGTAAGTAAGCATTAATATTGAACTTTGCACTTCAATCTTGATCGATGTACTCGCTATAAAAATATGGGTTTTTCGACTTAGATAGTAATAAAACGATTCCGCGAATATAAACTTAGCGGAATTTAAATTTTTTTTTTTTATATCTAAAACTTCTTGTAGTCGGCGACTTCGTTTTGGGTGTATTATCACCCGACTGCGGTAAAGCCCAAAAGGAGAGTTATGTACTTATTTGATAACTTACATACATACTGACATACATCACACCTATTATCCACCAAAGGGTTTAACAGAAGTGAACTTATAGTACACCCACATTTAGTCAGTCATATTTTTTAAAACAAAGATCCAGGATAATAATTAGCCTATTTCCTTTTTCCTAAGTCACATGCTACTTACCTATCTGTAATAAAAGCCTTGAAAAGGTGACAGACAGAGTTACTTCGGCATTTATAATGTTAGTATGAGTTGCGAATTTCTAGTATACTTAGCTGTTAACCTTTTCATGTTTCTGCTATAACTAGGAGATTTACGTCAATTGTGCAAATGTTTGCCAACTCGATTGCAATTGGACACACGTATTATTGTGACAGTGATTAAAACAATGAAAATATCTTTTTTTTTTTGGGATGGGATATCATCAGATGACTCCTCCCGCTCTGGGCGGAGCGGAAGGGAGTGTCAGTCTTTAACTAACTAAAACCCATCCATGTTCCTTCTTTTGCCCTTTATGTTCCAGGGCCGCGGTATCTCTTTCGAACAGTCCCGCAGCCCTGGCAGGCATCGGCCCTTGCGGGCCCCTCCTGTTTGAAATATAATGACGCGTCGAACACGAACGCGCCGTCGACACGGCCTGTCGTCATAAGACGGACGGACGGCGAGCTAGCCCATTACTCACCGTCCACAGGCCTGGGCCTACGGTGGCCGAGAGCCGGAGACATCTTATTTTGTCAATATACTCGTATTTCATAAATGTTAACCAACAGCGCTCTCCTGACAACCTCAATGGCGCGTCAAAAGATCCATAAAACACTCTAAGATAAACAACTACGTCAGCCGTAATGTCATTCAAAAATATTTTCATTATTATTCAATCCAGGTTTTTCGTCACCGAAGCAAGTGAAAATTGTACAATACGCACATGAATCTGAAAAATCAGAGGTGCCTGTCTTGGGTTCGAACTTGAGACCTATGACTTGACAGTCCGACGGTCACACCACTAGGCAATCACTGCTTCTTATTCTATATACTGAGACGGGCGTTCAAAATCCAAAAGAGCGCTTCTATTTAGATATATCTTTAAGTACCGCCTAGCAATAATAAGCAATTTCTTTTGTGAAGTATATGTTTCCTCAAAGGTAGGTCCTGTAATCCGAAGTAAACAATAACGCGGACTTCATTGTTGCAAGTGTAAGCAGTGCGATTGTTCTCCACTCTTAAGCAAACCTCAATTCAAGTTCAATTTGTACCTATTTGTGTTAAGAATACAGTAACATAACATCACGCCTGTAATCCGCGAGAGGTAAGGCAGAGGTGTACCTTATAGTACACCCTCATTTCATTTCGTCCGTTATGTTTAAGTCATAACCGTGTGTAAACGGACGCAGGTGAATACCAGTATTTTACTTGGAGCGACTGCCTATCTGACCTTCAAAACTCAGTTACTGGGTAACACGATAGAGCCCTAGGTAAGACTGGTTAAGATTTATTCGGCAGTCTGACGAAGTAGTACACGCAAATCTATACATCTATACTCTATAGAAATAAATGAAATTGAAGTGTCTGTTTGTAACATCAAAATAACAGCTTTTATTGAATGTATATAGGGTACTTATTATAAAAATACATTTCCGGCTTATCTCCGAAACAGCTGGACCGATTTTGACGAGACTTTTACTGGCAGATAGTTAATATTATAAAGTCTAACTAAAGTTCCTTTTATTTTAGAAAAATAATTAGGGTTCCGTGCAAATAAATTAAAACCCTTAAAATTGTTATCAAAATCCGATTCAGACGGCTAATCTCCGAAACGGCTAGGCCGATTTTGACGGGACTTTTACTGGTAGATAGTTGATGTTGTAAGGAGTGACGAAGGCTACTTTTATTTTAGAATAAGAATTAGGGTTCCGTGAAAAACAATTAAAACCCTTGATATTAACAAAATCCGATTAAAAAAGGGAAGTAATATTTTTTATAATAACTTCACACAAACGGCAACAGATAGTAACAAAACAAAAACACTATTTGGTATACTGGCAAAAACGTTCAATTTTATGAATTTTATCAAGTTGGTTCTAAATCTTATAGCACACTTCATGCAATGGTGTTGTTTGTAATTTTAATGTTTATTTTACAACTCTATTCAGACCACAACTGTTCAATTGGAACACCATTAAATACATAACATGTGTGGACCGTTTTGCAATAACATGATAACAAAAAACATGTTTCTTTGTTGTAGTTTTTATTTTACCGTTTTTGGTTCTGGTATCTCACACAAATCCTTGTCAAGTATGAATTTTACACTGTAACTAGAAGTTATAAGAATATCATCCACATATACGAAGAAGACAAAATGCGGACATAGAGGTTAAGCTCATAAAGTACCGAAGCAAACAAATAAACCGCGCGAATTTCTTCTACCAAATGAAAAATCACATAAAGGACATGGCCGAATCCTGCCCTCAGAATCAATTCATAATTCGTAATGTACACTAATTATTATTATATTAAAGTTACTTCTAAAATAAATAAAAATTAATCGCAACAATTACATATCTCTAGAACAGGCGACAAAAAATCTCAAAATAATAAGTGTGTTAATAGTTTTTTTGTGGTTTTGTTTCATTGAATGCAATACAAAATGCATCTACGTTTGGATACACGCATGACACAAACACTGTATCTATCTGAATTACGCCTGACGGTCAGACTAAAATGTATGTAAAACACCTGTGACTGTCAAATTGTATTGCTAGGGCACCTTAAAAAGTTAACGGTTTCACGATTATCGCAGACACCACTTTTCGACCTGCCGCGCGTCTTGATGAATATATTCAAATATTTATTTTCAAGAGTGTGTATCCAAATATCCTAGAGTTATTTTGAAGTTTCTACGCTCAAAACCAAAGAGCTCAAAAAAATGTTTAGGCACATTTTTTGTATCCTATTTATAGTGTCTCTCGCTTCTTCTTTGATCATAAAACTTAAACTATTATGATTACACACCTGTAAGCTTTAATTTGACGTACTGTATGTCAATGTACATGAATATTTTTTGTAAGGGCACAGCTCTATACAAATTCCGGCCATATCATTTGACAAGTCATCACGGAGAAATCAGTGAACATCATGGAAAAAAAAGATGCTGGTGGAACACAGTTATCTTGTTCTAGAATTCGCTAAATAAAAATGTTGTGTTCGACTGACAAAAACCCAGGTATAGTGCAGCGTTAGTTCTTTTGGCGCTTAAAAGACAGTGACAAGAGTGTGCCATTGGTAGAAAAATTGAGAAATTCTATGTGAAAATGTTTTTCTTATTCGAAATTTACAGTCTTCGTATAATACTATGTTATATCAGAGTTAATATTACTACTTTCTTATGAGATTGGCAGTTTTGTATTTCTTCATGACAATGTTTATTTACATATCCGGACTATTTCGAGAAGGGTAAATGGGTTTTTTTTTGGTAAAAAGTATTTTTTTTATAAATGAAAATTATTTCTTTTGAAAGCTTAAAGTAAAAAAAAATGTTTTAGTAAAAATCGATTTGAATAAAAAAATAATGTTTGTCATAACAATCCAAACTGCAATTGTTTCTGGTATTTTATGATATTGGATTCGTAATTTTAGTGTTAATTTCGTGATTATTCAAAGTAACATGGTATGAACACGGTGTTAAGATTTGTGTTAAATTAATGTGAAATTGTGGAAACGAGTCTCTTGATGTGATGATGATATTTTGATAATGATATATTATGACATTCAGTAGTGTGTTAACATTAAAAAACTACTTACACATTCAATTTCCAGGCTTCATTAAGTTTCTCGGTAAGTAAAATAAAACTATGATGTTAAAACCAAACCACAACCAAAAACACCAAGCTATATGTAAAATGCGAAGACAATTTGAAATAAACTCACTTTTTGTATTTGTTTGTCAACTATTTTCTGGAACCCCCACGACACCATAATAATAGCGATCACCAAAAACCCCAAAGACACAGCAAAAATCAATTTCGAATGTTTTCCCAACATTTTTAACACTGTCCTTTTTAGTTTAACACTTTTTTTTTATTTTTTTGTAATTTTTATTTTTAGTTTTAACAGTTTATGTTAGATTTTTTTTTTGTTTTGCAACTCTTTAGCGTCGTGGCATCAGTCCGTCTGCGTCACCACCTGAACTATAATTGTTAAAGGATTTATATTCTCGCACAGTTTTCCTTGCGACGAGTTTTTTTGTAAACACTTTGACTAAGGTCTCAAGAGACCAGTTTTAGATGCAAATGGGTTAAGCTTTTTTGTGATTTTGATTACCTGACAACTTTTTCTGGCATTTCGTAATTTTTTTTTGTTTGCTTTTTTATCAAGAGTAAATTTTATTTTAAGTTAATGCTAATTAAGTTTATTGACATTGTGTTTCAATAAAAATATTTAAGTGTATTTTGAAATAAGTAATACGTGATTTTATATAGGTACCTACTTATTTCCGATTTTATGATGATTTTACACCAAGTTTTCTACTAATCGCTGAACAAAGGCATTAGGCAGCTCCTAAACAACACCTCAACATAGCTCGGTTCATGGCGCACTGAGCAACAAGTATATTTGATTGGTACCTATTCTGTAATTACGATCGTTTTATTAATTAAGAATTCCTGTCTTTTTCTATCTAGAAACGAATTAATCTTGGGTTTTTGCTAAAAATGGCATAAACGAGTTTCGTAAATAATCGGTGAACATACAAGCAAAAACAAGATTCCGACGAATTGAGAACCTCCTCCTTTTTTGAAGTCGGTTAAAAAGAAACAAATCAAACTAGTTAATAGTAAATAAAATGTTATCTTCGTAGTTATCGGAATGATCAGAATTGAATATTAGCTTTTTGAGAATCCAATGACGATTATGATTTATGTAGTAGATATACCCTATATATATACGCCATAGGTATCAGAGTACAGAGTGAATTTTCCAAGTGGGTGTGGATGACTAAATTCGAAACTATGAGGAATAGCGAAAAATACTCAAAGCAGTCTCGAGCCCGATTTTGATAGCAACTAAAACTTCATAATTAGATTTTTGGAAAATCAAAATTCCTAGCCAGGAATCGAATCCATTGATTTTGAATAAAAAAACACTATTATTACACCATTCGATAGTATCGCTAATAGGGATCAAATTCTGGGAAGTAATGGAAGGCGGCAAATTGAACAGCGGCGGCAATTTGATACTTAGCTAGTGTTATAAGGAGTAACTGAAGCTTCTTTTATTTTAGAATAAGAATTAGGGTTCCGTGCCAAAAAATGAAAACCCTTGAAATCTGCAACAAAATGTGATTCAAAAAACCGGCCAAGTGCGAGTCGGACTCGCGCACGAAGGGTTCCGTACCATTATCTATAAAAAACGGCAAAAAAATCATATCTGTTGTATGGGAGGCCCCCTTAATATTTTTTTTAATTTTTAGTATTTGTTGTTATAGCGGCAATAGTAATACATCATTTGTGAAAATTTCAGCTTTCTAGCTATCACGGTTTATGAGATACAGCCTGGAGACAGACAGACAGACAGCGAAGTCTTAGTAATAGGGTCCCGTTTTACCCTTTTGGGTACGGAACCCTAAAAAGGGTAGTAGGTAATATTTTTTTATAATAAATTTACGCTAACGAAAGTCGCAGCAACAACTAGTAATAAGTATTTCGCGTTCTTCTGTCACCATTGTTGCATTATTACAACATAGCGGAAAGTGGTAATCAATAACCCAACCAGTACTTAAAAGATTGAAGTTTAACAAAATTCCCACCGCATCTAATCAACATAACGTGTCAAAATATAAAAAAAAAATCTATTATTAAACATCATTTATCATCATAATCACGAGGATGTAATTTTTTTTTATTATGACACCAAGAATGTCATGTTAAAAAAAAAACTTTACAAATTAAAATATTATCGTAGGACTGGTACGAACGCTAGACAGAAGCGCGATGTAAGTGTAACCTCCGAAGGCTTAAGCAGCGGTTTACCTAAATAGTACAACCACATTTCGCCAGTTATGTTTAAGTCTGATGTAATAGGGGTCGAGCCAATTGCTATCAACCGGGCAATCTGTGGCTGCTACCAAGAAATTCCTGATGGAAAAACCTAATAACATAATGCCGGGAATTGAACCCAGGACCACATACTCAGCAGTCGCGCTTGCGACCACTAATGAGGCAGTCAAAAAGAAAGAAGGAGAAGAAAGGAACTCGCAAAAATGTAAACCAAAGTTCTATACAATAATTGGGAATCAAACGAGATTACCTGCTAAACGAAGTCTTGATTCTTATTTATGAGTGGTAATCTGAACAATAATTAATATTAGAAGGTAGTATTTCCTTTACAACGTATATATACCGCGGTTTTAGATCGGAAAAATGAATATTTTTTTAAGAATTGCAATATTCGTGCCGTCTATTCCCGTTTTGGCACATGACAGAAACGTCAGTTATTTTAGAGATCTTATCATTGGGGTCAACCTCTGTTTTCTACACAGAGTAGTTCCAAATACCTATCCCTAAGACGTCCCACTGACCATCAGCCTAGCGACGCTTTGATGCGCGCGTGGAACACGAACGCGCCGTCGACACGGCCTGTCGTCATAACATGGACGGACAGCGAGCTAGCCCATCACTCACCATCCCCAGGCCACCGTCACGTCACGTTGTTCACTGTCGCGGTTGGCGACGAGCGTAACCTGTACTTGCGTAGATATCTGCGTCTCGGGTTTACGATTTTCACTAACAATGCACTTGATACACTTTCTGTCACTCGACATTATGTTATTTTGGTAAAATGTAACTTAAACTTAGTTTTAAATTAATAATTTAACAAGAAAGAACTTTTTCTTGCGGTGTCGTAAATGCGTGAAAAAGAAAATTGACTTTTCTGTCAAAACGGGAAAGGATGGCACGAATGTTGCAATTCGTAAAAAAATATTATATTTTTCGAACTAAAATCGCGGTGTCTATACGTAGTAAAGGAAATACTCCCTTGTAATAATTATTATTTTTCAGGTTACCTCGAAAGAAAATAATAATTTGTTTTCCCAATTTCAAAATCGTTCAAATGTACGTTACGTTCACATCGCGCGTTCGTGCTCAGGAAGGTTAATTAAATGATGGAAGGTTAATAAAATGACAGTTCGCAAAAAGCCCTACAATGTAATTAAATTTGCATTATCTTAATAGTCATGTTTTTCTCAAGCCATTGTTTGCAAAACAGTAGTAATTGTACGTGCGGATCTTAGAGTACAAGTCTGTGTTATCATTCTAGTATTTACTATTGCAAAATATTCCAAACCCATAGTCTTTCCAAAAACAAAAGAACGGTAGGACCACATTTACATTAAATAACATTCTGACTTTCATTTGAATCCAGTTTTCTAACAAATATGTATGTACTTGGTCGGAGGACCAAAATCATCATCTGCCTAGCTTTTTCCCAACTATGTTGAGGTCGGCTTCTAGTTTTACAGGATTCAGCCACCACACCCATTATTCCACCCATCATTTTATTTGACCTCTACAACCCAGTTAGTACCTACTGGGCAATACGATACCCCTTGGTAAGACTGGTTGTCAGACTTTCAGGCCCCTGACTACCTTTAACGACTGTGAAAGATCTAAAAATGACCAACGGCTTGACGTGTTTTTCGATGCACAGAGGATACTCGGTAAGAAATGGGTGGTCACCCATCCACGGACCAACCTAGGCAAGCGCAGCTTAACCGGAAGATCGAGCCGAGCGGATGTTGTTACTTAGCCACGAGCCTCTATCGGAGGACCAAAGTGGTTGAAGCGAAATGAAATTAAAACTGATGCTACAGCTGAAATATTTGCTTATGTTTGTAAAATTTTTTTCGTTTGATTTTTAAGCCGTGATATTAAAATAATTTTAATTAATACAAGTTTACGAAACAGCCCATTGTCTCTTCAAAATTATGATTTTATTTATGTCATAAACACCATTATAATAATGATTAAAATATAAGTAGTAATTGTATTTTTTAAGCCTTTTGAATTAAACGTATTTTTGTATCTAAGAAGTTTTGTGACAAAATTCACAATAAAACTTTGAAAAAAATCCTAATATCTTTTGTAATTATTTTCAAATATTTTTTTTCTTTATCAATTTTGAATTTTCTTATTTTTAACACAAGCACAACACTCGTACCGAAGGACCACGATGTTCAAAGACGTTAGAACCAAACACTGGATCGAATGGATACTGAGCTGTAGTACACCAGTCATGCCATTGTCACACATAATTGCAAACACACACTACCGTGTAATGAAGCTTTAATAGTGTTGTACTTGTAATGGATATTAGTCGGATATTATTCGTTCATTAGGGATATTTTATCAACTTGTTTGTTCCATCATACTATATAATCTAGCCTAGTGGTGTGACCGTCAGACTGCCAAGTCATAGGTCTCGAGTTCGATCCCAAGACAACTCTGAATTTTCGGATTCATGTGCGTATTATATAATTATCACTTTCTTCGGTGAAGGAATACATCGTGAGTAAACCAGCATGCCTGAGAAATATTTCTTGCCTAGCCAAGTCAAGCCCAGGGGCGGCATAAAAACTCTGACACCAGGTTAGGCACTAACCACACGATAAAGGAGATTACATTTGGCTGGCTGGCGACTGCTATAATGTGACCTCCCTAATTTCCATTAGGCTAAGTAATATACTTTTAAGCGATAAAAGTATATTACTTAGCCTGTGTCATCCCACAGCTGGGCAAAAGCCTCTCACCACTTCCAATTTATTCGATCCAGGGCATCCCGCCATCTCCTAAGAGTCCGTTTCCAAAAAGAGGAAAAATCCTCAACGCACTTTTTTGGTGTCACTATAGGACTGTGTGTATTGTTTTTAAGTATAAAATACGACGAAGACAGCAAGTCTCCTTGCGCGTGCTCGAGAATGCACGAGCATCTAATTTTATACTTAAAGGTAATATTGAAACAGTACTTTATTCACTGACATCAAAAGGCTTAAAATATTAAGAGGTCTGCCGCAACGCCTTTTGGCTGAGTCAGGTCTTAGTCACGTACAAACAAATTTTTGCCCGAATCAAAACGCAGTGTTATTGGGTAATTCATCATCATCTTCCAGGCCTTGTCCCATGTTATGTCGGCGCAACACGTTTTTTTCTTCCATTCTCTTCGGCCAACCGTCACGCTATCATTTACTTCTTTATCTTTCATATCATTCCTCACACAATCCATCCATCGCTTCTTTGGTCTTCCTCTCCCTCTCCATCCATCAACGTTTATATTCATCACTCTTTTAGTCACATGCGATTCGTCCCTCCTCATCACATGTCCATACCGTGTTATTGGGTAATTAACAAAGTGTATTCTGCAATTCTGCTCGATTTTATTGCTTTAATTAATACCTTTGTGAATTTTACGATACATATGATAATGACAGAGACGGTTCCTGAACTTTTATCAGAAATTATTATTAACAGTGGTTAAATACCACAATATTCGATAAATATAAGAAAACAAGTAGGGAAGTATACACCATTATTTTTAGGTCGTTCTGGAACCGAATACCATTAACTCGATCATCGAACTCGAACATCGAAATAATGGTGTATATTATTCTTTCACAGTTTTTTTAAATGTCTCATTGATTATTCTCCATAACACCACGCCTGTACCTAAATAGTACCTACACCCACATTTCGTCAGTTTATTTAAGTTCCACGTAATAAGGGGCGAGCCTATTCCCTTTTTCTACCGTTAGTACACCCGTATTCATAACGAACTTAAATACGCTAAATATGCCTCCAGGAATAAGAAAGTTGCCGTGTCGACGGCGTGTTCGTGTTCCACGCGCGCCTCAAAGAGATGTCAGCAAACGGGAGGGGCCCGCAAGGGCCGATGCCTGCCAGGGCTGCGGGACTGTTCGAAAGAGATACCGCGGCCCTGGAACATAAAGGGCCAAAGAAGGAACATGGGTGGTTTTAAGTCAGTAAGAGTCTGACACTCCCTTCCGCTCCGCACAGAGCGGGAGGGGTCATTTGATGATATCCCACACTCCAAAAAAAAAAGAAGAATTAGAAAGTTACGAACACAACGAATTGAAATTAACTTTTAAAAATCCAAATATACCCATGGGCGTATTTTGTCATTTGAAAATATTGTAATACATACAAAGTACAAACAAACAAATCATAATTTTGATATGAATGAAAGCGTTCTTGTAATGTTATGAACTAAAACAATATGAATAAATAATAATGTGGCTTTTTCCCTGATTGAATTATGTAGCACAATGGTACATGACGTATTGATTGTCTGAGGTCCGGGTTTTTATCAGCATAACATCACGACTTGTAATCCTCGAAGGTTTGGCAGAGGTGTACCTAGAAAGTACACCCACGTTTCGCCAGTTATGTTTAAGTTCCTTGTAACAGAAGGCGAGCCTATTAAATATATATAAATAATGTCTTGGGATAACCAACACACCGCCATCTGATCCCAAACTAGGCAGAACCTGTACTATGGCAACCAGACAACTGATAAACATACTTATGTATCTAAATACATACATATTATAGATAAATTACACACCCAGATACATAACAAATAATCGTACTCATCGCACAAAGATTTGTCCTGTGTGGGAATCGAACCCACGACCTCCGTCCTAGCAGTCAGGGTCACTAACCACTAGACCAACAGGCCAGTCTTTATATTTCATATTGCCTTCACCCGGGCACAAATCCAGACTCAGTGGCGGCTACTGAGAAATTCCTGATGGAAATCCCATTGACAATGCCCGATCCGGAAATCGAATCCAGGACCTCATGCTTAGCAGTCGCGCTTGTGACCACTAGAGCAACGAGGCAGTCAATCCATAAATATCAAACTAATCTAATTTTTACTTGAATCCCAGTAACCCAACTTAAAATTTGTAATAGCTAAGCGTTATTCTACCACTATCGATCAATCGCCAGACTGCAAATCTTTACGTGTCGATGGACTTAAATAATACCCGATCCGTTAACAGCAACCAGCACAGCTCTTTCGTTGGCTTCGTTTAAATCCTGGAAGGTGCAGGTGGCTGTGCAGGATGAGCAAGAAAGGATAGGAAAAGGAGGCGAAAAAGGACCACCTTAGTAGAATCATAATAGGATATTAATGTGAATCACGCTACAATTCGTAAAATGGTCGCAAAGTGATCCCTACTAATATTAATATTATAAATGCGAAAGTAACTCTGTCTGTCTGTCTGGTACGCTTTCACGTCTAAACCACTGAACTGATTTTAATGAAATTTGGTACAGAGATAGAGTTGACCTTGAGAAAGAACATAGGATAGCTTTTATCCTGGACTTTTGAAGAGTTCTCTTGGAAACGTGATATAACCGAACTTGACGCGGGCGAAGCCGCGGGCGGAAAACTAGTAATTCATTATTATTAACTGCGTTTGCGACCATTTTACGAATTGTAACGTGATTCATATTAATATCCTATTATGATTCTACAAACGCGGCCTATTTAGACCCCCGTTCTTAGCTAATACTGAGGCAAATTTTTCTTTTATTTTCAATTTGGTTTAAAAGGAATTTCGGGTTTTGAATTCGACAATTATGTTCTATGGAGTTTCCTTGAGGTTTCAGGAGAAGTATGAACTGTTTTCCAAGCTACAGTGTAGTTACAACTGCTGTGCTGGTCCCAAGCATCATATTTATGGCAGAGTAAGTGGGAATCAAAACATGGTTTCCTATAGCCACACAGATACCTCTCCGATACACCAGTTTACAGAAAATGAAGTATTGAAACAAATAACGAGACTCAAGCCAGAAAAAAGCCCAGGACCGGATGGAATCACCAACGAATGTATCAAGGTTGCGAAGAATCTGCTACTGACACCAATCACTATCCTATGGAATAAAATACTTGACGAAGAAGCTGTGCCACGTCAATGGATGACATCGGAAATTATACTACTGTATAAAAAAGGTGACCCAGCCGATATAGGCAACTACCGTCCTATAAGCCTAATGTCTTGTTTTTATAAACTTTTTGCCTCCAGTCTACTTGAAAGGATAGCCCCGGTCATCGATGCCCACCAACCGATCGAACAAGCCGGTTTCAGAAGCGGTTTCAGCACGATGGATCATATCCAAGTGGTTGACCAGGTGATTGAAAAATATTTAGAATTTAACAAACCCCTGTATTTGGCTTTCATTGATTACAAAAAAGCTTTTGATTCAATCTCACACGAGAGCATCTGGGAATCGCTGAATGCAATAAACATAAATGAAAAGTATATCAATATCCTAAAAAATATTTACTCTAACAGCACAAGCAGAGTCAAACTGGATAGAGTAGGCGAAGTAATTAACATAAAGAGAGGTGTCAGGCAAGGAGACCCGATATCACCAAAATTATTCATAGCCGTCTTACAACACGTAATGAGTGAGCTGCCATGGTCCAATCAAGGTATTAATATAAATGGATTTTTAAGTCATCTCAGATTTGCCGATGACATAATTTTATTCTCGGAAACCCCTCACCAATTAAATAAAATGATAAACGAATTAAACCAGGTTAGTACAAAAATTGGTTTGGAAATGAATCTGGATAAAACAAAAATTATGTCTAACCGCAGAGCAACGCCCATCTTAACAATTAATAACACACCTCTAGAGTCTGTCAACCGCTACATATACCTAGGAAAACAAATTTCGTTTAGTAAGGAAAGGAACACTGAAGAACTTAACCGAAGAGTGGCGATTACCTGGAACAAGTTCTGGTACAGTCAACAGCAAAAGTAGATGATCAAAATCAGAAATTCAATACCAATGAACGGAGTTCGCGTCATAACTATGTGGTATCGAAGTGATTCAAACGTATGTGATTGTAAATTATACCAAACATTTACTACTAGTACAGCTGCCATATATTCGTGAACAGTTTTGACTCCAAAAGTCATGAACTCAATTCGCATCAGAACTAAGAAGTGATTTTTTTTTTCAAAACTAGAGAACAGTTGAAATAAAAAAATAAATGATGAAACTGAGGCCACGTAATCATGAGGCAAATAATTCATCCATACTTATTTTTAATTACCCCAGTAATTTAATTTGTTATGTTTTACGGAAAAACAGCTGAATTGGATTTTCTTTTTTCATCAAATTGAACCCCGAAAAAAGAATATGCTCATTAAAAATCATTTAACTGAAAAACTTTACTATTTTTTTTTTTGTAACTTCAGTCAAATGTTTAAAAGTAGCTGATGTGATACAAAACGATAATTCAATAAATATTATTATCTTGGCATGTTTGTGAATTTATGTCAATGTTCAAAAGTAGCTGATGCGATACAAAACGATAATTCAATAAATATTATTATCTTGGCATGTTTGTGAATTTATGTCAATGTTCAAAAGTAACTGATGCGATACAAAACGATAATTCAATAAATATTATTATCTTGCCATGTTTGTGAATTTATGTCAATGTTCAAAAGTTGCTGATGCGATACAAAATCATAACTCTTTTACCCAGTCAAGGAAGGTAGATTGTGTAGAAGGTGTTTTAATATATTGTAGCCGACTGGGTAAAAGCAATCATTGAGGTATGATTTTGTATCGCATCAGCAACTTTTGAACATTGACATAAATTCACAAACATGGCAAGATAGTAAGTAATATTTATTGAGTTATGATTTTGTATCGCATCAGCTACTTTCGAACATTGACATAAATTCACAAACATGCCAAGATAATAATATTTATTGAGTTAAGATTTTGTATCGCATCAGCTACTTTTTAAACATTTGACTGAAGTTACAAAAAAAAAAAATAGTAAAGTTTTTCAATTATATGATTTTAATGAGCATATTCTTTTTTCGGGGTTCAATTTGATGAAAAAAGAAAATCCAATTCAGCTGTTTTTCCGTAAAACATAACAAATTAAATTACTGGGGTAATTAAAAATAAGTATGGATAAATTATTTGCCTCATGATTACGTGGCTTCAGTTTCATCATTTAATTTTTGATTTTAACTGTTCACTAGTTTTGAAAAAAAAAATCACTTCTTAGTTCTGATGCGAATTGAGTTCATAACTTTTGGAGTCAAAACTGATCACGAATATATGGCAGCTGTACTAGTAGTAAATGTTTGGTATAATTTATAATCACATACTTTTGAATCACTTCGATACCACATAGTTCTGACGCGAACTCCGTTCATTGGTATTGAATTTCTGATTTTGATCATCTACTTTTGCTGTTGACTGTACCATAAGGAAATACTAAAATCACAACTTCCGTTACAGACCAAGAAAATAGTCATGGATACAGGACTTCTACCGTGCCTCACCTATGGATGCCAAACTTGGATCTTTGATCTCAAAACCAGGAACAAAATTCAGACTACCCAGAGAAAAATGGAAAGAAGCTGCCTAGGTATAAAACTAAAGGATAAGATGAAGAACGTTGACATTCGAAAGAAGACAAAAGTATGCGATGCCTTAACTTTTGCAATGAAGGCTAAATGGAAGTGGGCGGGCCACGCAGCCCGCTACAAGGACGATAGATGGACTCTACGGTCAGTAAAGTGGTCTGGACCAAAAGGCACCAGATCAAGAGGTAGACCAAAGGCCAGATGGGCAGACGAAATTGTAACGTGCGCGGGCGGAAGTTGGATAGAGAGAGCTAATGACAGAGAAGACTGGCGTTCCTTGGGGGAGGCTTTTACCCGAACGGGGTCCATGCATTTATTAACTACAAACAAGTAATAATTAGATAAATAAGATTTAAACTAAGTACAAAATAGAAACTAACTTAGTTATTAATTTAGACATGGAATTAAATAAAGCTTATTATTATTATTATTTATATTAAGTGGGAATGACTGCAACCATTTGCCATTACCCGACTGAGGCGAAGCCCAAAAGGAGGGTTATGTGTTTGACCTATAATTATGTATGTCCGTTTCTTTGTTCCTTCATAACTCCTAAACGGATGAACGGATTTGGATAAATTATACGTCGTTAAATTTGTACAAAGAAAAATGGCGGATTTGGGTTGCCATATCATGGAGGTTGAAATTTTTTTTCTTCCAGTACCATCGGGTGGGGAAGGGTTTTAAAAAGTGATTACGAAAATATAAACAACTTATATGTTAAAAACCAATTCGAAGTGACAAATCGTTGAAACAAAGGGAAAAAATAGTATACAGTGTGTTTGGTTAACGGTTACCGATGCTTTAAGGACATAATATATTATATACTCATTTCTATCGACAAATACACGTTTATAAATACTCTTAACCCAACACCCTGCGAATGGCAGCCATCTTGTTTGTGATTTAAGGTATGTTCAATAAAATGCAAATATCTTTGAATTGAAGAGACCTAGAGACTTGTAAATAACTTTATTGCAAGGGGCTTACCTGCTCATACAGGCACGCTGGTTACGACGGCGGACCTTATTTTTCTGAAGAACATCTCCAATAAGTTTAGTTTATGTATTAACCTTGCTTCCAGCTAGGGTGTCTCAATAAATTATCTTTTGATTACACAAGTTATGAAGTCTGTAACAGTTCCCCTATTAGTTTCTAGAATAAACAATCTTATTAATCTCTATAGTTCACGGTTAATTCGATTCATATTAAATTTCTTCTTGGTTCTAAAATGCTTACTTTCAATCATAGACAAAAGCTGTGGGGTGACTGTCAGCGGGTCCATCAGAGATCCTAGCACGAAAGCGGAGAGTAACAACTAAGTAACTTCTAAAGATTTTTGATTCGTAATTACAACTATCCGATGTTATTTTGCTTTGAATTTATGTGGCATGCGTATTTCGTCACATACATATGCATAAGGATTTAAAATAAAGGGTGTAAAAATACCCTTAATGTAGCCGAAAGGCACTTGTTCTCCCCGTCATTGCGTTCATTTTTTTTGTACTGGATCATACCTGGGAACCTTTTAGGTACGGAGATATTGTAGGTCAAAGTTCCACATTTTTATAACATATTTTTTTGAATTTTTTAAATACTTTTTTTAATGTAATAACTTTACTTTAACCACCTCCATGACCAAAGCATCTATCAGCACAATGTTTTGAGTGTGCAACATTGAGTTTTCACGTCAAACGTGACTTTTCATCCCAAAAAAAACAAGTTTTTTCCTAGAAATAATTTTTGCGTAGGGTTACTTTGATGTGGGTTCGTTTACACCTTGTATATGACATCAATAGGCTCGCTCCACTTAACATGGGGTTGACTTACCTATGACATAATCTAACCATAACTTACTGTAGACTTCTGTCTCTCTCTTCGCAGATATAAATTCTACTACTACTAAATAAACGCCTGAGGCATTAACATGCATGGATACCATGTATAAAGCATTTCCTTATTATGTTCTTTGTTGGTTCTTGTTATTTTGAAATATGACTTGTCAAAAGCCACCTTAATTTATCTAAAATAAAGCTTACTTTCGTTTTGACAGTGATCTAAAATATAGTAAAAATAAAATACCTGTGAACCGTCTTTAGTTTTATCCACCCTTATCGCTCGCTGTCATTTGAACCTTACCTCTGTTTGCTTAAAGCCCGACTTAGGACGTTGCTTACTGAAACATTTAATTATTTATTTATGACCTTGAACTTTTTCCAATAACATTTTATTTTTTAACTTAAATAGGTGGTGGGTGGTGGTCCCTCTGATGTTCGGTATATTGGTTTAAAATCTTGCAAGAGTATTCGAAGTTCGCATTTTAACAACTGTAATTTACGAGTATTTAAGTCATCTCAGGTTTCAGGAAAGAAGCAAATGATTCAATGAATAACATTCAACTTCTATCATGATTTTTGAAACTCAAATAAAAATTGCTCAGGATCAGGATTATCATGAGCAATTATGAAAGAATAATATAATAATAATAATATTGGAAGATATTTCTTTTTAGGGTTCCGTACCCAAAGGGTAAAACGGGACCCTATTACTAAGCCATAATATATATCTCATAAACCGTGATAGCTAGAAAGCTGAAATTTTTACAAATGATGTATTTCCGTTGCCGCTATAACAACAAATACTAAAAATTAAAAAAATTAAATATTAAGGGTCCCCATACAATAAACGTGTTTTTTTCGTATTTTTTAGATAATGGTACGACTCGCACTTGGCCGGTTTTTTATATGTGTTTTTATTTGACGACGAGAATACTATACATTTCTCTAACATTATCATAAATATCAGATAATGATTGATGATTATGACGAAAACAACTACACTTCTCATCAAAAAAATCGAAACACTTTCGTTTTTATTGTTTTTGTCCTAATTTTTTACAAAAGAGAATTAATTCCATGAAAAAAAAAACATTATGTGTAGCTGGCAGTTTGGTCATTACAGTAAGAAGAAAAAAATCAAAATTCGAAATTAGAATTTCATTTGTTTATCCTATAAATGAAATTAATCACTGTTTTGAGACAAATGTGTATTTAGGGTTGGAGTACGTTTCTCGTTTAAAAACTAAAAATTAGCGCTTGTCTTTAAACTTTTTGTTTCTTATTTCATTTACTGTGACTTTGGGACGTCTGAAAAAACTTTTTTTTCTAAAACATATGGATACTTCGCCCGCAGAAGCCGCCCAAGTGGTGGCATTGCTGGATTCTGGACTTAGTCAGCGTGTTGTGGCTGCAAGATTGCATCTAAGCTTATCATCTGTTCATAGAGTCTACAAACGCTATCGGGAGACTGGTTCGTTCACGCGCCGTTCAGGATCTGGCAGGAATCGGGTCACTTCTGAGCGAGATGATCGATTTATTGTAACAACTTCTTTACGAAATCGACGCCTCAACGCTTTTCAACTGCAGCAGCAGCTTCGCGTTGTACGAAGAGTAGCTGTAAGTGACTCTACAATAAGAAGAAGGTTGAAGGAACGCGGATTGGCACCGCATAAGCCAGCGAATGGGCCGAAATTAACTGCAGACCATCGAAGAGCGCGCCTTAACTTTGCACGCGAGCACCTAACTTGGTCATACCTTCAGTGGAGCAAAGTACTGTTTTCTGATGAGTGTAAAATTATGCTGTATGGTAACGACGGAAGGAACAAGGTCTACAGAAGAGATGGAGAACGCTTTGCACAATGCTGCATTGAAGAAAAGGTCAGCTATGGTGGCGGTTCGTGGACGGTTTGGGGAGGAATCAGCGCCGACGGTAAGACAGAACTTGCCTTTGTGTCTGGGCCACGGCTGCCTGCACTAAACTCTCATCGGTACATCGAACAGTGTCTTGAACCTCATGTGATGCCCTATGCACATTTTATTGGCAACGACTTCATATTCATGCACGACAATGCTAGAGCTCACACCGCGGGCGTCGTACGAGATTATCTTACCGAAGTCGGTATCTCCATTATGGTATGGCCAGCAAGAAGCCCGGACATGAATCCCATTGAACATCTATGGGATGAATTAAAGAGACGAATTCGAGCAAGAGATTCAGCCCCAGAAACACTTAGCCAGCTGCAAAATGCAATCCAAGAGGAATGGGATAATATACCACAACATGTGATCGTGACTCTCATCCGATCGATGAAGAACCGTATGGAAGCAGTAATAAGAGCTCGCGGAGGGAATACAAGTTATTAAATAAACGTTTCTTACATTTTTTTTTCATTTACGCGTGTTGTTTTACCCATTTCCTTCATATTCCATACAGGGTAAAAATTACTCATTATACAAAATACGAAACCTATGAAGACTTAATTTGAATTTAGAACAATAACATTAGGATTTAAAAACCTCATACTACTCACTATTAAATGACATTTTACATTTATTCCTAAATATACACATTTTTCTGATAATCCTTATCAAATCATAAACTGCGAGGTGTTTCGATTTTTTTGATGAGAAGTGTATATTAGTGTCGGCTTCTAGTCTAAACGGTAGCAGCTAAGTATTCTACATGAAGTGACTACCTATTTTACCTCAACCAAGTGCTACCGTGCTTTACGGGGTGAAAACGAACCCTCCACGAAGCCGTCAACCAAGCATTATGTACATGAAACTAAGTAACTTTACGCAAAAATGACTGCTGGGAAACTACTTTTTTTTTGGGGGTGAAAAATCACGTTTTACGGTAGGATTCGATGTAACGCACTCAAAACATTGTGCTGAAGGAAGGATTGAATAGTACGGGGGTCGTGGAGGAGATTAATGTAAAAAAATACGTTAAAAGCATGTTTAAAACTTGTGAAAAAAGTGGAACTTTGACCCCCAATATCTCCGTACCTAGAAGGTTCCCAGGTATGGCATAGAACAAAAAAATAATGATCGCAATGACGGGGAGAACAAGTACCTTTCGGCTTCGTTAAGGGTCTTGTTACACCCATTATATTATTTCTGTAACATTATAATAAAATTAACTCGAGGAGCTCGTAGCTAACTAATAACAGCCGCTCGGGTCGATCTTCTGGTTAAGCCGCGCTTGCCTGGGTTGGTCTGTGGATGGGTGAAGACCAACTCAGGCAAGCGTGGCCATTACATGCCCAGTTTCCTCTGTGCCTCGGACAGCACGTAAAGCCGTCGGTCCCAGCTGTCGTACATCTTTGTCGTTACAGGTAGTCAGTGGCCCGAAAGTCTGTCAACCAGTCTTACCAAGGGGTATCATGTTACCCAGTACTAACTGGGTTATGGAGGACAGATTGGCAGTCGCTCCATGTAAAATACTGGTATTTAGCTGCATCCGGACTGGAAGCCGACAGCAACATGGTTGTGAAAAGACTAGGCAGACGGATTATAATAAAATTAACATTGACAATACATGAAACGAATGCTTTTATTTTTAATGTAGACATAAGTATTGTCATTAAAGTATCAAATAATACAAAAATGACAAAATTGCCCAATCAGCCACGGATCAAATGACAATGAGATTACTTCCTGTAATATTTATTTTATGACAAAAAATATTAGCGTACTATATTTATATGATAATTTTAAATGTACGTGGAATTATGTATCTATATACATATATATGAATTACCTTTGACCAGCCGTACCACATCGACACATAACAAAACATCACGCCTGCCTGCAGCCTGGAATCAGCCATTTAGCATTTTAAGATCTTTAAAAAACATGGATTGCAAAAAAAATATATATTTATGAACCCTTAAGTTAAGGCAGTGGTTTACCCACATTTCGGCAGTTATGTTTAGCATAAGCATAATCAGCCTATAACGTTCCCACTGTTGGGACACACAGCCTCCTCTCTATGAGACGCAATGGGCTATAATCCACCACGCGGGCCCGGGCCGCGGGGTACTTATGTTTATATACCATGTAATAGGGGCGAACCTATTGCGATCAGTAGGGCACACATTGTGACTGGGATATTAGTTAATAGATATGATAATTTCTTGATGGAAAAAATCCAGTCCAAACTTAGAAATACAACCCTTGGACTTCATGCGCATCATTTGCGCCATAAGACAAACTAGGCAGTTTGCATAAAGTAGTTTGAAAAGAAATACTTTTAATGATGTTATCTTGTTTCCAGCATGCCATTTTCAATGCTAACCAATCGATAGTTTACCGCGCAGTGGGTAAGTAATTAAAATACTACCCAGGTTCGTGTTTAATGATTCTAACGGTAACTACCGCTGCTGTAATTTAAATATGAAAAATGATCGTATAGTACTTATATTAGCAAAGGCTGATATTGAATGTAACATAACATCATGCCTATAGCTCCCAAACCGTTAGTCAGAGGTTGTTATGTATTAAATTATAGTACATCCACCATTTTGCCACTTTTCATTATAAATCCTATTTAGCCGGGGACTTAAATCCAGACCCCGGGCTTTTTTAGAGAAAATCTGCTACAATCAGGAATCGAACACAGGACCTTAGGTTCAGCTGTAGCGTTTGTGACCACGATTCCAACGAGGTAGCGCATTTACTATTTATTTCATGTTTTAATAGCGTGAGTTTAATAATTTAACGTATTCATGAGGACAAAGTTTTCCACACTAAGCTAACCATGAAATTGCATTTCGATCAGATTAAAACCTTAATAGCTTAAATATATAGATTAGAATTGTAATGTCAAGGTAATGTTCATCGTTGTTTCAAAGCCATTTATTGCTTTCGTTCAAATTTTTGTATTTTTTTTGGTCCTAAGGGACGCATTTGGTCGCAATTATTTGTTGGTCCTATGAGACGAATTAGGTTGAGTAAAAAAATTGTCTCATGGTTGTGAATAGGAGAAATCCCTGTGGAAGTTCAATGGTTACATTCAGAGCACGGAGACACCTACGTCTGCTAGAGGCAGCATTGTTAACACTTTACATACGAACCAAGCATGCCACCGTTTACTTGCAATTCGAGACAAACGAGGGAAAGATACTGACGGCTGTGCACTTTCGAAGCCACGACTTTTACTAGAACTGCGGTTTCTAGAAACTGCCGATGATTCCGTGCTCTGTGGTTATTTTCATGAAATTCATTAGATTTCTGATGTAGATTCGATAGTCAAAAAACATAATTATACCTAGACTTATTTTTGGTTGGATAATATCATTGTAATTGGACCGTAGACAAGAACTATTGAGATCATTTTAAGTACTCTTAGTCTATAATAATCGTTAATTTGAAATTCGTATCAAATGTACTTTGACTTCATTTCATAGCTCAAGTTTCTTTAGCAAATTATTTCCAGTCTTTAGATTATTAATATATTACTTTATCACATCTTAACGTAGGATTAATTCAGTCAATTTTATCCCAACCAACTTCAGAAGGTACCAAAAAGCTATGTCGATTAATAACAGTCCTTCATCGGTGACTTGTATGTTTGCACCAAGTGTTTTATATATTTTATCTAATTATTTAAGTTTATAATGTGTGTGTAAGTTATAAGGTTTAATGTAACAATGTAAAAGGCACGATGGGGTTGACATATCTAATTAGATAAAAACCCCAAAACAAATAAAAAGAAAAAAAAAAAAAAAACTTTATCACATAGTATAGGTGCTAATTGAATAAATTATCGTGACAACCAATCATTGGAAGACGTCAGAACATTACATAATGTTTATCTATTTTTTTTTTCTTTTTCATTTTATTTATTTCAGTAACAATTTGTACATCGTATCGAAATTTTACACTAAATTATAAAAAAAATCATATGGTGTGTGAAGGTCAATGATGAAGGGTGTTGATTGTTATGGTAAAAGGAAATGAGTTGTCTGATGATGGGATTAATTCTATAGGATCATTATGATCATTCTCCTGTCCTTATTCCAATTTATTTGAGGTCGGCGCAGCACATCTTCTTCTTCCATACTTCTCGTCATCTTATCAGACACCTCCTTCCTTAAAAGCAGGATGATCCTTCACACAGTCCATCCTTAATGGTAAAAGAAAATACGTTGTATGATGTTGATAGTTATTCTATCCTAATTTCTTAACTAATATTATAAATGCGAAAGTAAGTTTGTTTGTTACCTTTTCACGTCTAAACCACTGAAAAAAATTCATGATGATCGGCATCCTGAAATTTTGCATATGTTATTGTCACAGAAGACAGAGTACAGAAAAGCATATAGGGTACCTTTCATCCCGAAAAAAAAGTACTGTTCCCGAGGAAAAACAACAATAACGTTTTTATGATAATAGATGGCGCCACGTGTCTTTCGAATCACATTTTTTTGTTATTCGATGCGTTTTTATTTTCATTATGATTACATAATTTACAAACTATAAATCTATATAGTAATATTATGTAAAATAATATAATCATGATTGATTTATAGTATTTCAAGCAAAGTACGACTCGAATTGATTGTCAAATTCTAAATTAATGCGACCAAAGCCGCGGGCAAAACCTAGTAGGATATAATCGTAATATAGGTACAATACGGTCTAGTATTTACAATAGCAATCAACCTATCACGTTTCCCCAGCTGGGACACAGTCATCCTACCTGCGAGGGGGAGTGGGCTATAATCCACCACGTGGGCCCAGTGTGGGAATGTTACAATATTCGTTTATTCTAGGATATCCTCGGCCGGTGTTCTCACAATCTTTAATATATAAGTCGAATTAAAAATACATGAAGAAAAAATACATGCTATGCCTAACCTTTTCCGAACTTTACTGGGGTTTTCCAGACTACGGGAGACGACAACTCACTCTATTGGTAAGACTTTCAGGCTACCCTCAACGACTGTCAAAGATTTACGAATGGTATAAGGAAAAATTCGGAAAATCTGAAAAAAAAGGAGAAATATTTGTTATTCATTGTCATCTGTGACTGTTATTTTTTGTCTATAAATTAACCTACTGCGAGATAATTCCATTACACACTCGTTTTTCCAATACGATTCAACAATATTCATTGCCTTTTTTACTTTGTCGAAAAGACGAATAAAATTTCATCTTTTCAAAATGTATCGGAGTTTTATAGGATACTGTGTAATACAATTGGGGTGCTGAATATCAACAAGCGTCCTGGATTTCTCTTTTGAAAAAGTACGAGTTTGCTTTTTGTATAAATGGGGAAATATCGTAGAGTTTTTCCATCAGAAAAATCCAATCACAACCAGGTGTATATCACCGTTTAACATAAATCCACAATTTATGTAGCTTAAAGCATTACAAAATTGATACTGAGACACGAGTACAAATTACAGTTTATAGCATAGCGCTTCTGCATAATATAATATTGCGTACGGAAGGACCAGTTAAGCTAGACCTCTGTTGGTATGGGATATCGAGGACCAGGTAGGTTTGCGGATGTAGGGCGATCGACGAAGATTAATGGCCCGCTCTTGTACATTGGTATAGAATGTAACAGCTGTTTTGGAATTATACAGGGGCTTACACCAAGTGAGTTGCAAGGCCGTAATTGTCATTGGAATAGTCAATATTGATGAATTTGTAAACAACGAGTTCAGCCTATCACCTACCTATTACATTTTACATTTTTTTTAAATAGTTAGATTTAAAAAAAATGTAAAATGATAATTCGAGGTCGTATAGTAGTACGGGCTCACGGTGTAAACGTAACGATAAAAAAAAAAAACAAAAAAAAAACTCAAAAAAATACTCGTTTCACATGTAATATTTTCATAATTTTAATAATTTATTCACATTTGTGAATGATACTGGTTGTGCTTGTGGCAAACAATTTAACTAAAAAGAAAATTGTACTTTCGAATCAAATTTCGACGTATTTACGTTACGTTTAACCGCGCGTTCTAGGGTCTCAGGACTGTGCTGACGGTACTTTGTTTTGACTTATTGTTTAAAACCAGTAGGTTGCCATGTTCAACTCTATTAATTAAAAGCTAAAAAGAGGCTCTTCAATCAATTATCCCAGTAAACGATGGAAGACAAAATCTAATACTATCTTGAGCAGAACTTGTACTCAACTTTTTCGACTGACATACTCGTAATCTAGCCATTCCTTACGCATGAGAAATGTGCAAAGAATTGCTAGATTACGTACATCATCATCATAGATACAAAACCAATAGCCCCCTATGGATGCATTCAAAAAATCACCTGCTTTCGAACCACAACAGAAAGTACTTGATCACATGATTAAAATGACGTCATCATAAGGAAATGTCTATACCTTAGAAATTTCTCTCACCCGGATTTAGGATTCCTGGTCACGGTCGTATATCACCTGCAACGAGTAAGTCATGTTAAAAGTAAGGTTGAGCGCACACTTGCGATTTGTGGGAAAGGGACCATGGCCACGACTTTAAATTCCATTAAACATATTTAAGAAACTTTATTCCGTCTTTATCATCTTCAATCTATCCTTAAAAACAGAAAAATGTTTTAAATTCATCATCATCATTACACCTGTAATCCTCGAAGGGTTAGGCAGAAGAGTTCTGAATAGCACTCTTACATTTAGCCAGTTATTTATTTATTTATTTATTTATTTATTTATTTAAATGCCTTAAAACTATCATTACAGGTCTACAACCTAATGCAATAGCTAAGTCACACACACAAAATTAAAATTAAAGCACCAAAAAACCTCTCAAGGTCCTGGTTTGTAACACAATGTATACAAAAGTACTTTTGCGAATTCAATGTTATGTTAAAGTCCCATGTAATAAATAAAAGGCGAGTCTTTTAGTAGAAAACTTGTGGCGAAAACGGCCTTAAAGTTGGTTCTTGTATTCAATAATTAGTTATTTATGTAGCTACACATCAACAAAAGCAACACAAACACACAGAAAAAGTTAAGTACAAAGGTTAAAGGCTAAAATTTAAGAACAAAAAAACTCGTTCTTAATTTAACAAGTATTACAAGCGACGGTAAAATGTGTCCTTTTTAGCAAAAGTATTAAAACGATTTTGTCTTATCTAATCAATCTTGATTAATGTCAAACGACACATTGCTATTCTTAGTTATATTCTTGTATCTGTATTTTAATTAATTACATAAGAAACAGTACCAACTTTAAATAGAAAGTTATACCGAAACATTCTACTATGCCTAATGCCTACTCGACGAAAGATTCTGTCTCACATTCTGAAAAGCCAGTTATTTAAGGAAATCTAAATTTACTTGATCGGCGAATGATATTTAAGTTATGCCATTTGTAATTTTAAGTTCAAAGTGTTACTACGACTGTCATACACAGGTAACACTGGTTTTATTTATGTCTACTAAAGACTGTCAAAAAACTTGAGTTAGGTGTAGAGTATAATAATATAACATAACTAACTCATTTTTTTAAAACAATTCGGTTAAGACCCCGTTATCGGGATCGAAATTGCTACAAATAAACTGTAGCACCCATTTCAAGAAATTCACCAAATTACAAATCACCTTGTATACATTCACACTTCGCTAGTTAGGTATATTTATGTCTGTCCCATGTAACAGGGGTTAATCCCATGTAGCGGGGGGTAATCCTTCTCCCTCTCTAAATAAATCCCAATAAAACTGCTTGTCCGCATCTAGGGAATCGGACCGAGGGCTTCACATCTAGCAGCGCGTACGAATTGCGCATAATAGGCCAACGAGGAAAGAATTGTCTAGAATGTGCGTCTATCGTAACATAGCCTTAACTACATTAGATATTCAAGGCACAGTATTCCTCGATCGACAAAAGTTTCCATTATTTATTAGAGTAACGGTGTACTTGTCTTGCGTTCGTGCACACTTGCGACTAACGTGTCGCATATTAGCACGCGTTTAATCTATGTTTTTAATTGACTGATTAAAACTCTTGAAGTACCTGATAGCTAAATACTTAATGATGATACAAAGATTGTTGACACCACTTGTAGTAAACAAGATAATAGGCATTGTAAACATTTTGTAGTAAGGTTTGCTACTCAATAAAAGAGGATTACAAGTTACCTACTTCTAGTAATTAATTCAAAGTAAAATCTTCTTAGATCAATAAGCCCTACAAGTTCGTGAATGGAAATTTGACGTGAACTCTGATATCATAAATTAATCTGATTTGGGTTGTATAAATTCTCACTAATGACTACGTCTATGTATCATGATCATTATGATGTAGATTCTCCACAAGGAAGTCTCCACTTTCACCCACTATATTTATTCTAATTCCAAATGTGACTAATTGTAAAATCAAAATCAAAATATTTTTATTTCACATAGGCCTAGATGGGCACTTATAAAACGTCGACAAAAAGGTGACAAAAGGTGACATGACCAGTCGCAAGTCTGCTCCAAAACTATTACACTAGTACATTAGGCCGAGCACATACGGTAGCTAAAGCCCCGAAGGCTGTCCCTATCAGGTGTTATGACAGTAAAAACAATTATACTATATGTGGGTGATTTGTATACTGTTCTAATGAACAGATAAAATTGTCCTATAAAACCGAGAGTGTACAGTGCGCCCTTATTTTGTGAAAAAAATACGAAGCACTAACAATGTTTAGTTTGCAACTAGTTTTAGTTTTAGCGCTCAGTTTTTTGAGTTCAGGTGAGTGAGTTTTTGAATTTCGTTCGTGTAATCTAGGTTTTATTTAGTGGGTCGGTTTTAAACAGTTGTATGTTTAGGTAATATGGTTATAATTCATTGTTTTGACCGCCTCATTTGTCTAGTGGTCGCCTCGACCGCTGAGCATGAAGCACGACTGCTGAGCATGAAGTCCTGGGTTCGATTCCCGTGTCGGGCAAAGTGTTATTGGGTTTTTGCATCAGGAATGTCTCAGGCGCAGCCACGGAGTCTGGATTTGCACCCGATTGATGGCTTCGGTAAGCATGTTTAGCCGTTGGTTGTACCTGTCATCGAGGATCTTTGACAGGCTTTACGGGTACTGATGAGCCCTATGTCTAATAACAAGTATTTCCAAGAAGTATCGTTTGACACAGTTCTAACTGGGTTGTGGAGGCCAGATAGGCAGTCGCTCCATGTAAAATACTGGTAGTCAACTGCATTCGGATCGGCCGAAAGCCAACGCCAAAATGGTTGAGAGGAGGCTAGGTTAGGTTATGGTCGTCATTTAAATAGTAATCATTCATCCTGTGCATTATTTTCTAGTTTTCTATATATAATAAGCGACTTCCGAAATGTTATACTAAATCGGTTTCTTCCTATTTCAGTGTCACCATTCGACTTCGACTTCGACTTCCCCCATGTCCCCACAGTGGAAGACTTCCTGTACGGGCCAACGCCATTCGATGACAGGATCGTTGGAGGCAAACCGGCGAACATAGAGGATCATCCGTACCAGGTGTCCTTTATCGTGAACAACTCCTACTTCTGCGGAGGGTTCATTGTCAGCGAGAATTATATACTGACGGCGGCACATTGTGCGCAGAAGTGAGTAACTGTCATCTTCATTAAGATAATTTCTGAATGACGTCTACTGCTAGAAATCGGCTGGTCCTCAGTTTTGCAGCGGATTTCCACGTTCTTCACAAGGTCAAGGTCAAGGTAAGGTCATCTTTCAATTTAAAAAAATGTTCTTAATAGAATCCAGATTGGGCTCGCTCTTTTTTACATGAGAGTTACTTACCTATGACATATCTAAACATAATTAACTACAGAGGGTTCTGTGTCTCTTTTCGCAGATTTAAATTCAACTACTAAGTTAGCGCCTGAGGCATCCCATGGATAGAGCATTTCCTTATTATTTTCTTTGTAGGCAACCAGGCAGCAAATTACCTAGACAAAGAATTGTAAGGTTCCTCTTTGCACGTGTCTTGAAGCGGTGGTTATAAATATAAGAGGAAATTAGAGGATTGTTTATAGTATTATTTCTAGTGTTGCTATAGAAAGGTTATCATTATTTTTTTACTGAGTTGCATTTGTCCACATATTTTTTTTTAATATAACATACAGATTATGTCCCACAGATAGGTCCCCTGGCTCCCAAACTAGGCTTTCACCTGTGACTTGGGAGACTATGTTTCTCCATTAAAAAAAGTCATTTTTTATGTCATAGCCTAGAGAAATGTAGTGAAAAAAGAAGAAAAAAAAATGGTGAAAAATTGTTTTCATAGATCTATACTATACAGCAGTAGCGAAGGGTCAATTTTGTAAGAAGTAAGCCGGAGTACATATCTTTAATCAAATCATTTATCTATAGAATACTGACTGTGCCATTGTTCAAAGGGAAGCCGGTAGGAATCGAGTTGTATGGAACCTTCGCCACTGCTATACAGGGTGGAACGGTCATAGACACACAAACGATTACCACGTATTCAGTACATCATTCCGAATCCCCCCACTCTGTACTGAATACGTGGTAACCGTTTGTACGTCGATGGGGACCTTCCACTCTGTATAAACTATCTATTGAATCAAATTCTGATCAAACCAAAGACAAAAGTTGATGACAGCAATTTACAATACAATGAAGACCTTGCCTTTGTATACAGTCAAATTATAATTCTATTGTACACTGGGGATAATTATAGCGAACTGAACGATGTCAACTTGTCCGTAATATCAACTATGTATTCACGCATCCAATTATATCTTTATGCATGGTTAGTGGACAAATTGTAATTTTTTACAAGTTGTCCACTAACCATGCATATCCTAATCTACTTATAAAGAATAATGATGGTTTGATAAGTACGTATACAGGGTTATTTGTAAAACACCAGCAACCTCTTAAGAGGTCATTGTACTCATCATTATGAACAACTTTTACTATGGGACCAAACCTGAAATCGCGAAAAAAAAACAGCTGTTCCCTACATTTCGATGATCGATTAAATCGTCAAAATGTAGGGAACAGCTGTTTTTTTTTCGCGATTTCAGTTTTGGTCTCATAGTAAAAGTTGTTCATAATGATGAGTACAATGACCTCTTAAGAGGTTCCTGGTGATTTACAAATAACCCTGTATAATTTCAATAATGTAATTTTATGAATATTGTCACGGTTTATGCACCATCTTTTCCTACCAATTTATACGCCATGATATGCGACTAAACATGTTAGAACTTTTCTGGATCTGACTATTATCTTGCATGCAATGTATCATGTACACCATGTTTAAACAAATACAATTTTACTGACTTACTTACTTTATTAATGATATTAAATCATTAATCTACAGTGAGCCAACGATCGCACATACTTAATTATCAATAGCTGAACCTGAAGGGAAATCAATTTATTCGGCCGCTGTGTTTTGTTTTTTGCCGTCCTTGTAACTTAATGGTCGCCAATGACTCTGTCAATACCAACTGGATGTTTTCCATTACGTTTGGAGTTGCTTAATCGTTTTTCTCCATAGAGTTTAACGATGGAATGGGCAACTAGCATCAACTTGCCGACTTACTACCCAACTCTTTGACTTGTATACAAGTGTCTGACAGTTGACAATTTTATTGAAAGAAATGGTTTGATTTTGAGTTTGTGTTCGATGTTTCGCCTTTACCGTTAATAATCGTTTGTGCTGTTTTATTCATTTGTCATATTAATAGTTTTAGGAAAAGCTAGTATGATACAATGAAAATCTTCTACAGATACTTACTATTAGTTTAATTTTATTTTTTAAAACGTTGCTCGTCACTAAGAATTACTCCGTGGGTGCGTTTAAAAACATTTTAGCTTACACACAAACAGCCAGACCCAGAACAACTTAGGCCACCAAATATTTGTTCCGTGCAGGAATCGAACGCGCGACTCGCAGCGCAGCAGCCAATCGCTCAGCCACTGCGCCAACCGTGTCGTCTCAATTTAGAGGTATAAGGAACTTAGTGGAAAGGTCCCCAACTTGCATTGAGAAGGGAAAATCTACCGATGCCTGATGAATTACTTAGGGGCTGTCTCCACGAGCGAGAGAATCGCGACGATATTATCGTCGTTGCCACGTATTTCTATACACTCTCTTAGAGGCCGTCTCCACGAGCGAGAGAATCGCGGCGGTATTATCCCATACAAATACGTAATATCGTCGCGATTCTCTCGCTCGTGGAGACGGCCCCTTAGTCAGGCTGTTTTAATTTCGCAGTAAACTTCGTGTGCGAAGTAGGATTTTAGGTCGTTGATGTCACCACGTCATTCTTATTTTACTAACAGTGCTACAAGGAAAGTTTTTGAATGACAATGACTAACGTCTACATTGTCACCAGAAGATATTTGCACAATTATACCATATATTTTTTCAAAACCTTACAGCGTAGACCCATCAACAGTGGTCCTTCGAGCTGGTAGCACCTGGAGGAAGAACGGCACCATCATACCGATAGCAGAAGTGATCCCTCACCCAGAGTACGACAGTCCCAGGTTCGACAAGGATGTGGCTGTGATGAAGACGGTGGAGCCTATAGAGTTTACTGATGTTATCCAGCCAGTCAAGCTGCCTGCGAAGGGCAGGCCTCTCAAGGACAATTCTATCATTATGGTCAGCGGATGGGGGAGGACTGAGGTAAGAAATATACATAATACATTCATAAACTCACGCTTAAAATTCCCGAGGAGATAGTCAGAGGTGTACCTTTAACACACCCACATTTCGGCGGAAATATAAAAGACGGCGAGCCCTTTGCGGGTACAAATTCAGGCTCCGGGCTGCTGAGGAATTCCTGATGGAAAACGCAATAACTCTTTTCTCCACCTGGGAATCTAACCCAAGACCAGCTAATGTGCCTTTTAAATTCGAAGCTAGTATTCCATCATTTTTGTTTTTGCAATTCTGTAATCTTGTTGGTAGCGGACTATAGGCTGGTTTTATAGTCACGCCGCTAGACGCGCCGTTGGGCAGCGCGCTGTTGAACACGTTCATCAGCGCGCGCGCTCGGATATGTATTGGGGTAGTAGTAGCGTTTCAAATTCGTGCGCTTGAGCAGCGCCGTTCGGTGTTCCTGTTCAACAGCGCGCTGCCCAACGGCGCGTCTAGCGGCGTGACTATAAAACCAGCCTAAGAGTAAGCTCTCGTATTAACACGCCTTTATTTATTTTTATTATTAGCTTCATCTGTAAGTAACTATGTAAAAAAATCTTGGAAGTTTTTGACCCACTTCCCGATATTCAATTGAGCTATTTGCATACATGTTTAGTTTGGAGGACAATGCATGGTTATCGTAAGAGACGTCATTCTAAATCCAATATGGCGGACTACCAAAGATGGCGGACTAGTTATTTTTTATGCATTACCATGATATGGGTATCAAATGAAAGGATTCGATGAGAATAATACGAAAATACACGATAAATGACGTCACTCTAAGCGTGTTTTAGTTTAGTGTATAATATTATTTTATTGTATGATTAATCATATAGGTAGATAGAAAATATACAACAAATATGAAACAATACTGATAACTTACACCAAAGCCTGATACAACATAAGAAAACATTAGATTTGAGTTATTGTTGGCTATACTTCAAATTGAACAGACTATTAATACACTATTGGGTATTGACTATTGAGCTATGACAAATCAACAAAATCAAAAATGAAAATCAAAATATGTTAACCCGCGATCATGGCCAATATCGCTTGCCACAGAGTCGAAATATCGGGAGCTCAAAATCATGAACAATCACGGAAGATATTCCGTAAGTGACAGTAAGTATATGTTTAATCAAAATTTCTATTTCAAATAGGCCTAGTATAAAACGTCGAAAAAAAGGTGCACGGTTGGTCGTTTCCAAAGGAGAAGAATCGACAAGAAACTCCATGGTTCGTAACGTACTAGTTTCCCAAGTGGATTTTCCTTGAAAACACAATATTGCGTACCTGAACTGACACTCGGTAGATAAATATTTGCAAGCTTTTCATGCCGAGAAGACTATTACTGTCGCGTACGTGTCGACTAAAGTTACGAAAACATCAATATAATGTCGAATATGTGACATAAATAACATAACATTTTTGATTATAGAACATAGTTATAAGGGGTGGAACTGACACACTGACGCGAAAACGATTACCACGTATTCAGTACATCATTCCGAGTCCCAAAAATCAGCTGTTCCATACATTTTGACCGTGTAGGTAGGTACTCGTATTACACTTTTGTAGGAAATATGGAGTTACTTGTTTTTTTTAATAACCGATGAAAAATTTCTATGTGGGGAGGGGGGGGGCTCTGAATAATGTACTGAATACTTATGTAGTAACCGTGTTCGCGTCGGTGTCCCTTCCAACCTGTATAACATGATTAGTTTTGTGAGATACACAAACACATTTGGTTCGTAGTACACTTACGTGTATGAATGTGAAAGTAGCAAAAGAATTGTGTTTTGTGGCGCCGCAAAAATCGAAAAGAAAACTTATGTTTGTGAGTTCTGCTGGACATCGAATTGACTCAATACTCGACATTTATTTATCGTATAGCGAGTTAGTACTAAAGAGCACACTGGTTCAGTAATATTAAAGGTAGGTGGGTTATTTGTGTGAGTTTAAATGTTTGTAAACCTACCCACGATACAGGAGAAATTCCTAGTGAAAAGCAATGTTTAAAAAGAAATGGTACTGGTTCTAGCAACACACAGAAAAAATGACACATTAGAATTAGATGATAATATAGAAATTAGTTCGACACACTGTATTTCCATTTTTTTAGGTTACATTATAGAATTTATAAATACGATACTTTACGTTTTGAATAAAATGTGCAGAAACACCCGCTTGTCTGTTTCAGGGCCAAAGCTTTATTGAATCCCTAAAGTTAATAATAATGCTTAAAAGCATAATAGAATTTTTACTAGCCGTGGCTAGAGGTTAAATTTGGCATGCCTCTACAAAAATTAATAACTTCTCCGGTATAAAACTTTATAACTTTGTTCGGACAAAATTATAGGAACTACTTATTTTATGAAATAATTTTGAAACAACTCTTGCAACCTTAGAACAAGGTACTGAAGCAAAGTTTGCGATACTCGAACCAATTAAAATTAATTAAATGAAACTGTTATACTTGATTGCTTTTGGTTCTCCGTTCGACTCATTTATTTCATTTTGAAAGAAATTGTTCTCAAATAGGTTGGCACTAAAAACTTGAGAGAACCATGATTTTCTTATTGATCTTACAACGTTTTCTTTATATGAGTATGATCGGAATTTATAGTTATTTGCTCCTTGTTTAAGTTAATAAGACCTTAATAATTAAAGCCGCTTAGTATGTAATTAAAAAGAGTGGCCCTACTAATTAAAGAACTAGCCCATGGGTCCCGTTACAACACTACACGACATCGTGGCAGACCAAGAGAGAGATTGATGGACGGTGAGCAACAGAAGGAATGTGTGGGTTTGGGAGATTGGTGTCCCACTGCTGGGCAAAAGCTTCCCTATCCCAGGCTATGTTATGGCATGGTTTATACAGGCTAAGATTGCTAGTTAGCTAGCCCTACTAGACGATAAATGCAGACTGTTTACTAAAAGCCAAAATGTCGGCGGGCAGGATCTAATGCGACTTCCGCTGCCCCGGACTAGTCCGGCCTGCTTGACCTGCGGGCCTCGTCCCAGGGGGAGTGAGGTGTAAAACTCTTAGAGTTAAAGTTACGTCTAAGACTGGAGCGCATGAATACCTACTACGCGCCGCCTTCTCGAGGCCAGTATGTATGGGGGGAATCCGTCTCAGCTTCCTTCCGCGACATAACCATCAGTAGCGAAGGGTCAATTTTTGTAAGAGGTAAACCGGAGTACATATCTTTAATGTGATTATATTACTTGTCTATAGAATACTGACTGTGCCATTTTTCAAAGGCAATCCGGTAGGAATCGAGTTGTTTGGAACCTTCGCCACTGATAACCATAAAAATTTCCCTGCCCTTATCTCAATTTATCAGGGGTTGGCACTGCATGTCTACTCCTTCCATTCTTTTTCATTACTGGTCAATACACAAGCCATATCATCCATCATATAATATCTTCTCCAAAAACTTATGAAAAATTATTCCAGCAAGGAGGTAGCTCGATCCCGGAACATCTGATGGACGTAGAGATCCCGGTGGTGCCGTACTGGCAGTGTATGGCCGTCTACTTCACAGTGCTGACCAGGAACATGTGGTGTGGAGGCAACTTCGTGCTCGGCGGGAAAGGGACTTGTCAGGTACGCCGATCTTTTGAAACAGGTTTACTTTTGTTAATGGTATTCATGGATAGATTTAACGATCAAATAAGACGAACGATCCTGAAGAAATAGATCTCTAAATAAATCCTTTATTTTAGAATTTTTGGAATATTAGTAATTTAGGTCGACTGCTCTGTAAAATGTCTCAGTCTTCTCGAAGTAAGATTACGACGAGAACCGAGTGAGGTGTGCCAGAGTGGTGAGAAATTCTATTTTGTCTGATTACTCCAACTCCAAGTAGCATTTTCTTTGCAATATAAGGATCCAATAGGGTAGTTGACACACCAATCACTTGACATACTTTTTATGATCTGTCAAAACGCGATTCACCCTCACATTTTGTATGGCAATAGCACGCTGTGACGTCACTATTTAGTCAGTTCAATGACTCAATTATTTATTGATTTCAAAGCAACTAAAAATCTAATTTAGCAATTAACTGATAATAAATCGCGTTTTCAGGTCTAAAATAAAGTGTTTGTTTTGGAGAAGCTGTCTTGGAATTATTTTTTAATGGTGTCAATATCCCTATTATTATTATTTATGAAGTCTTGGGTTCAATTCCCAGGTCTAGATTTGCGCCCGGTTGATGGCTATAGGCTAGCCACCTATTATATGGGACTTAACATAACTGGCGATATGTGGGTGTACTATTAAGAACGCCTCTGCCTAAGGCTTCGGGGATATATTGTTTTCTCAGAATTGGATTCATTCTCAATTCTACAGGGTGACTCCGGCGGTGCGGCAGTCCAAGACGGTCAAGCTATTGGCATCGTTTCCTTCGGCCGCGGTTGTGGCCAGTCGTTCTCACCTAGCGTCTTCGCTGATATGGCCGCACCTCCCATAAGGGACTTCATAACGAAGCATACAGGGTTGTGAGAACCGAGGTAACAGATGGCAAGACAAATGGATGATTAGTTTTAAGTTTATTTATGTTTAGTTTTAAGAAAAACGTACGAACCTTACAACAAGAAATAAAGGGTGCGAAAAGACAACGAAGATGTAAGGCTCTTGTTCTCCCCCTCATTCTGATATAACTTTCTAGTTACGGAGATATTGGAGGTAAAGGTACCAACTTTAAAATAAAACGAGTTTTAATATCGTACATTCCTTGTCGATGTTCCATACATTCGCACAAAGCGCTTTGCTACATTGTTTATTATGCGCACAGCCAATGACTGGAATTCCCTGCCTTCGTCGGTGTTCCCAAGTTCATATGACCCCAATCTATTTAAGTCGCGAGTTAATAGGCTTCTTTTGGGTTAGCTCGTTCCAGCGTCGACCTCATCTCTGTCCTCAGAGATTGAGGCCCATTGAATATAAAAAAAACATACCTTTACTTTCAATACCTCCATGACTCCTATACAAACTGTCAATGCATCCATCAGCACAATGTTTTGCTAGCGTTACAAGGAGTCCTATCGTAAAACGTGATTTTTCACCCCAAAACGAAAAGTTGTTTCCCAACCATATGTTTTGCGTAGAGTTACTTAGTTTGATGTACAGAATGCTTAGTTAACAGGTTCGTGAAGTGTCCGTTTACATCTTGTATGCGTCAATACGAGTAGTTTAATATAAACCTTACTAAATTAAAGTCAAAATACATTTTTAAACTAGAACCTCAAATTGCTGATTATCAAACCAAACCAAACTTTGTGCATTTGTCGTAATTGGGTTAATTTAATTTAATAATAATTATTCGAAAATAAATAATTTAAAGCATTTCACTTTTCGTTATAATTTATTTACGTACGTCTATTACAATGGTCAAAATTAGTTCACACAGGTACATAAGTTACTCGTATCAAGGACACAGAAGCAATTTGTATTGAAGAAGCCTGCCTCGACTGCCTCGTTGGTCTAGTAGTCGTATGCGCGACTGCTGAGCATGAGGTCCTTAGGTTCGATTCCTAAGTCGGGCAAAGTGTTATTGGGTTTTTGCATAGCAGAATTTTTCAGTAGCAGCCACGGAGTCTGGATTTGCGCCCGGTTGATGGCAATAGGCTCACCACCACATGGGACTTAAACATAACTGGTGAAATGTGGGTTTACTATTAGGTACACCTCTGCGTGACGTACAGGCGTGATGTTATGTTAATATAGGTAGTATTTACAGCCCTGAAACTTCTAGGAAATGTAAAAATCTTCAGTCATAGTCACATGCAAAGAGACTAATCGGATAATCATCAAATCATTTGTAATCACACATCAAGCAGGATGTTCTGACTCCTCAAGGTAAGAGGTAACTGCTGGTCATCATGACTATAAATACATATAATTGCTAGATCATGTGTATAGTTTGAGAATAGATTAGGGATCCTCATTTCGTGTGTCAATTGTTTTTACTGCCAAAACGTTTAGATTGGTAAAATAATCTGATTATTTTAGTTTAAACCGTCGAAGCAACAAAATTATTAATTAGGTACCTATATTTGATATTGGAGCAGTAGAGTACTTCCGTAAAGTCGTTGTTATGCCAGGAGCATGGTTGGGATTCCTTATGGGCCTTACACTAACTCTTTAAACCGAAAACTCAGCGCCTTAGCAACTGAGATGACTCTATCAATAAGCTGACACTACCAATCAATGGACATACAATGGTCCTGGGACCAATGTGAAATCTTTATTTGTCAACTCTATAAACTAGCAAACAATTAACGGACACAAAGAACACTCAGACGAAAAACAAAGTGAATCACACATATATTTATCTCAGATGGGAATCCAACACACGAACACCCGGTGCAAAGATAGTGGCAAGGCAATCACTATAACCAGTAGACCCGTGCCGGCAATTAATGTTATATTTATAATATATAATAACAAATTATTGTAATAAAAATATATGATTATTATTTTCGCAACGTAGATAGCATAAAACTGGGAATAAATACCTGTAATAAATGTACCTGTGTTGAAAAAAAAGATAGTAAATATATCAGTGTTACGGTGTTATACATTAATAATTTCTTCTATGTTGGTTTCTTTAGGGCTGCATGCAATTCTCATTGTGACTTCTAAATGAGTGGAAAGACTAAAATGATTTGTTTTGCCGCGGGCCGCATAAATATCATCCGTGGCAGTTTGACGACCACTGCTCTAAACCGTTTGCGGGCCCAGGTTGGCTGTTGAAATAATCTGGCCAAGTGGGGTATCATCGACCCGTCCCAAATACAATGCCAGTGTGGAGCCCCTCTGCAGGATATGCCCCACTTCCTTTCTTGACCATCCTACACAGCCACCTGCACCTTCCAGGATTTAAACGAAGCCAACGAAAGAGGCTCCATTCTGGTCGGGTATTATTTGAGTCCATCGACACGCAAAGAAAAAGAAGCAACTAAGATTGCTGCGGTTCTTGCGCAACCTTGAAATAGCTTTTTTAGAAACAAGGAAAAGTGAGAGTTTTTTTGTAATCTCTTGTATTCCTATTTGGAATAAACCCAAATGGACCAACCACTTGGGTTGTGGAGGTCCAGCTGCAACCAGTTAGACTGGAAGCCAACCCCAACCCCATCAAAAAGGCTAGGCAGATGATGATAATTCTCGATACTTAAGCCTAAGACCGAGACCGACCATTTCCTAAATACACATTACTCAAACTTATGAATAGTACCTGGGCGACCGCTCTTCTCGGCTGAAAATAGAGAAAACACATTTTCCCAGAAATGAGACCAAGGGGCTGTCTCCACGAGCGAGAGAATCGCGACGATATTATCGTTGTTGCCACGTATTTCTATACACTCTCTTAGAGGCCGTCTCCACGAGCGAGAGAATCGCGGCGATATTATCCCATACAAATACGTAATATCGCCGCGATTCTCTCGCTCGTGGAGACGGCCCCCAAGCTAGATCGACTTTTCGCCCCCATTAACTCCTATATTGCACCTTTCATCGGTATCGTTAGAGCCGTTTACGAGAACGTGATTACAAATATTGCTAAATTAATAGTACCTTTATGATATAATCGCGTTTCCATCTTGCTCTTGTGGTTTGTCAATTGTTTGACCGTTACTGGAATGACGCTTAAAACCTAAGTGCATACAAATTAATATTCACAGATCTCATCTAAGATAAAGTCCGTACAATGAAATTATTTCACACATTTTCCCCACGTAAAATGTCGCTATAATCTATAGCCATGAAATTGCAGTATATTACTACAATTATGTCCACGGTCCACTGAACTTTGGTATACACGTTTCTGACATATCATTAGATAAGACCTTGATTAAAATAGCTGGGGATCATCACATGTGAACAACGTGGGATTGTGATTATGAGGTTTCAACGATACCGTGTATTACTGTTGTACCTAGCTAATCTTAATAATATATGGGATTTGGTGTACCTACGATGTGTCGAGAGTTGAGATTCGCAGTCCAGTCATTGGTGCTAAACTGCTAATTGGATTGGACTATGTTCCTAAATCGCTTTATGGAACTCAGATAGAGTTGGGCAAGATACCAAGGTGGGGTGATGACATGTGGAGTAAAGCTGTGACCGAGGGAAAACGAGATGCTGGTCGTTCGGTGGCGAGATGGGTAGACGACATTGGAACCGTCAAACTTGGATGACGCTGGCAAAGGAACGTGGGGCCCATGCCCAGCAGTAAGTGAAGGTGGGCTGCGGATCATCCACACCCCATGATGATTGGTCTGTAATTGTAATCTTTGTATCGTGGGTGCGTTAAAATCACGCCCAAACAAAGAGTTCTGGAACAACCTGTAGGCCAAAGCCATAAATATATCTGTTCCGTGCGGGAATCGAACCCGCGACTCGCAGCGCAGCAGTTCATCACCCAACCACTGCACCAACCGTGCTGTCAAATCTCCGGTTCCTGAAGCTCAAGATAGTTCCTGTCATTGGTTGTTTAATAACTTTTTGACTTAAGATCCCGTTATTACAACACCGCGACAACAAGAAACAAGATCATAATATCTCTATTGTATTGTGGTGATCTAGAACCAGTAACGTAAATATTTGGCAGTTTATTGGGAAACCAAGGTTTAATATAATGTAGACCACAGGGAAATGGGTAAGTGTGCTTCAAGACGTTATTAACAAAGATAGTAATTAAGTCATACGCAGTGGCGTAGCTAGTCCTAGTAGGGCCCTGTATAAAATTTTTTTGGGGGCCCTTTGAAGCCAAGTGCGGTGAAGCCCAAAACGAAGAGAAAATTATCAGTATTAAACTAATGATTTTTGTAAAACAAGGAAAATAGCATCCTGACATCGCTTTAGCTGTCATTCATTTTACTTAGAGAATGTGTGAGTGAGCAAGGTAAACAAAAAAATGTGTAACTACGATCATGACTAGCATAGGTTAAGAGTTCAACGAAGAGCTAGAAAATTATAGCTTTCATCGAAAAGCAAGCGAAGTGAGCTCGAAAAATTGGTGCTTTTTAAATGGCCATTGGCGAAGCCTAAAACAAAGAGCGAGCGAAGCGAGCTCGAAAAATGTAGAGCTTTTTGGGCCTTGATAAGTTATATTTTCATTTATAAAAGATAAATGAGAATCAAGAAGAATCTTTGAGGTTTTGAGAAGATTTTGTGATTTTTTCCTCATCAGGGGCCCTTGTTACTTGGGGGCCCCGTATCATTGATACGGCTGATACGGCGGTAGCTACGCCCCTGGTCATACGCCCACATCCGAACTTCCTAGCATTTATTGCTTGGTATCTACTTCAGAAACATGTTATAATTAACTGAAAACACCGTAAACATTAATTAATGTCTATGTACTTAAATAAGCAGTACCTATGTTGTGTACATGCGGGTACTATGATTGCGTAAATCTTAATTATTGCTGTATACGTTCATAATTTTCCTGGAATATTAAGTGTGCCGTCCTCTATCTAAAATAATTAAACTGTGGACATACTCAGTTTCATTTTAATTAAAGTTTCATTTTAGGAGGAGCTCGTGAATAAATAATAACAGCCGTTCGGGTCGATCGTTAGGTTAGGTAGGTCCGTGGATGGGTGACCACCCACATACCGAGTTAAGCACGTTAAGCCGTTGGTCCCGGCTGTTGTTTGTAGATCTTTGACAGTCGTTTCAGGTAGTTAGTGGCCCGAAGTTCTGACAACCAATCTTACCAAGGTGTTTCGTATTATCAAGTACTAACTGGGTTGTGGAGGTCAGATAATCGCTTCATGTATAATACTGATATTCAGCTGCATCTGGTTAGACTGGAAACTGACCCCAACATAGTTGGGAAAAAGGCTAGGCAGACGATGATGTATTAGGGCAACTTTCAAATTTTAAAAACTATGCAATAGGGGCGCTAGTTATTAGAAAAAATATTATCTGAGGATATTACGAGTTTGTAGAACGACATAATTATGCCGTACTAATAACTCAAAAATTATACTTATGGAAGCCAGAATTTTGAATATAGAAGCGCTCTTTTACAGATCATGATACAATATCACGTGATCTCAATCTGATCTGATAGTATAATGTTGCATGTAAACAAACAAATAGATAATTATAATAAATCTAACATAACATCACGCCTGTAATCTCCGAAGGGTTAGGCAGAGGTGTACCTAATAGTACACCCACATTTCGCCAGTTATGTTTTTTAACTCCCATGTAATAGGGGGCGAGCCTATTGCCGTCAACTGGGCACAAATCCAGACTCCGTGGCTCATACTGAGAAATTCATGATGGAAAAACTCAATATCACGTTGCTCGACCCAGGAATTGAACCCAGGACCCGGTGCTCAGCAGTCATGCTTGGGACCACTAGACCGACAAGGCAGTCAAAATCAAACTACAAGAAAAAAGTCAAATTACTTACAACTTTATTAAATTATTTACAACAAAGCACAATAAAATTATAATCATCACATTTTACATTAAATAATAAGTCAAGTGATCTTTATCACAAATCACAGTTCTTTTACTATCGCCATGACTGCATACGTCACTCCCGAGAACATGGCAACTAAGGCGAATATTCCAATGACCACATTCTTCCATACAACGAAAGAGCATGGGGTAATGTCTTTGTTCCACCTAAAGACAGTTTCCGTGATGGCTGGTAGCAGGAGCCCCATGACGGACAAACAGATGGCCCCGACTAACTCCATGAAGAGCTCCAGTCTTGGTACAGCACTGGCGATGCCGACTGTGAAAGAAGAAAAAATTAGTGAGATTACGTATGTCAGTTTTTTCAGTTTTCTAGTAATCGAGCGATTGATCTGGCGTGGTTAATCTTGTGTCCTGATCCAAGCAAGTGATCACGCGAATATGCGATAGTCGCGTTCATGACACTCATTTGTAAAAAGAATCGCGTGCTCGTTCGCTTAAGTTAGGAGTCGGCCTTTAGCTCCGAATTGCACAGAAAATAAGTATGGAGATCGGCTCTACATTGTTCTCAAGTTGCTAATTTTATGTTCACTGTTGGGATTGGGCCTAGATATTATGTGGGCGTAAATAATACATTGGTCTTATATTCACACAAACTAGGCGTAGGCTTACTGAAGCGTACAAAAGCAACAATAAATAAAACACTACACCTATTAACTACTAAGTAATTAATTCAACGCCTCAGAAACGCCTGACATTATTCTCAGAGCAGCCCGCAGCGTTCCAAGGTTTAGTCAGGCGCTTAATGCACAAGTTACGTTGTCGTAAGAGCGTTATCACACTTAAATTGCCAGTGCCTTTTCAGCGAGACGATTATTTTGTGGAAGGGCTCTCAGTGCGTGCGAAGCGAGCTAGCTGCGACTATGCCACGAGTTCTGCACTCTCTGCGCCCTCTCTTGAACACTCACGTCAATCGCTCCCGGCATGCTAACGCAGTGCAGACGTTACGCATACGTGGCGTGCTCGCTACGCATACGCAGCGAGTGCGTTTAGCAATCGCCTCGTTGGGAACCAGCTTGCAAATCACTAGTGTGACAAGGCTCTAAGTTCTACGTTTTCCGTTTAGCGAGAATGCACTCGACCTCGCTCCGACTCGTAAGTCTAAGTAAAATATGATGTGGAAGGAAGCAACTTGAGAATCTCGACTCTTGTGTTTAAACTAAATGTTTAGATACTTGAGTGGCTGTTGATTTAGAGAAAGTTGATGAAACTTGTAGGAAAAATACCAAATACGGGTTGTATTTGGTATTTTTTCTAGAGAAACAGTTTAACCTTTTGGCTTTTAAAATAAAATATACTACTTATAGAAATACAATTATAGATTAATGAACAGTCAGAATATACAGCCTGCATTAAGAATCACCCACGCATTGCTATACTAATTATTACAGGCGGTACATAATTACAATGAAGCTGGTGACATTTAATACCTACTGTTGTATGTTTTAAGTTTTATTTCTTGCAAAAAACCCTTTTGTATTTGTATTTTAAAATCTGTATTTTCCTATGAGAATCCAGAGGACTATCACTTAAAAAAAAATACATAGTGGTTTGAATTAGTGTTTAACCACAATGAAAGACAGGGAGGGAGTAAAGTTCCTTATCTTCTGTTGAAAAGGCAGCATCCTCCGATCTGACGGGTACGTGTCTCGTTACTTTGGTCTCACTACTGCAAATATATTCTTATTTCCCTGATAATTAGTGTGTGAGCCCCATGTAGAATTTTGTGTGTGTTTAGGTTCAAATGTGGCTTTATTTTTTAGAGAGAAGACGAAGGTATTGAAACGGTTCTGACTAAAGCTTACCTAGCAGCAAGGTTCCAACGAACCGGACTCCAGCGAGGGCCCAGGGGTGTCCCCTGGCCGGTATCCTGTCCTGCAGCCGCCGCCACACCACGTCAACTGGCACGTAGTAGACCAGGGTGAAGGAGAGCAGCATCACGCAGGCTACAAGGAGCTTTGCAGTTTGGGCGAGACTGGAAGATAAGGTGGTGGTTACTTTCAAGGATGTCGTGAAAAACCTCTTAATATAGACTCAAAGTTTTGGAGTTCAAACTTTGAGGTTTTGAATGGTGGTCAGGTGGCTAGTGTCGTAAAAGGCAATATTTAAGGCCAAGATCTATGAACTTTACTTAGCGCTATATTTTGCTACGAGCCGTGTTTCTGATCCTAACTGTCAAACTACAGGTGCAAGACAAAGCCGGGAAAATTTCCTAGCCAAAGCATGCTTTAAAGCACTCGGTCTATGACCTTAGGAGGCTGATAGGAGCTGCTAGCAGTAATCATAATCATCCCAGACAGCTGAACTCTGTAGTGACTTCACTCATCAACTGCGCATGTGATCTATGCGACGAGGAACATTTACGTGTCGAGCTAACACATGTGCAGAGGGTCCTACAGAGAAACGGATATACAGGGAAGCCCGCACAACCTAAACAAAAAACTGGTTGCAAGCACCGGAAGTGCGCGGTTGAGAGACAGCCAGCATTTTTGCCGTACGTGAGGGGAGTGACAGATAAGGTTGCGAACATTCTTCGGAAATACGCCGTAACGACTATATTCACTCCTTTCAGAAAAGTGTCTCAGATGCTGCGTTCGCCGAAGGACAACTTTCCGCTGGAAAAGCCCGGTGCTTATAAGGTAGACTGCAGTTGCAGCAAGTCGTATATCGTTCAGACGAGACGTACGGTAGCTTGTCGAATATCAGAACATATCAGGGTGGTGAAGAACAATGACATCCATAGTAAACATTTTCTGGAATCAGGATCGAACCACTAGATTGAATTATATAACCCTCAGGTACTCTCGACAGAACGCCACTATATTCTTAGACTGGTGAGAGAAGCTATTGAGATTACCTAATATAGGAACCTCAACCACTCAGTGGTTCAACTGTGTAAAAACCGAAAAAGTGCTGAAAAAAGTTCGCAAGCGGACACAGTGAGTTTCGTGTGTCAGGAACAGAATCGAGTTGCGAGTGACAGTGGTAGCGGTACCTACTGACTATGATTTGTCTGCTCATAAGCACCAACCCGCAATAACTTCAGTTTATTCGTGATCATGGTGCTTGTAACAGCGGCGAAATATCGGGAACTCAAAACAAACAGTAAAAATGGTAAATATCCTGTTTCTAGGGTTAATGATAATCAAAATCATAACTGAGATCAACATCGTCTTTTCCATCCAAGAAAATACAAGGTTATGTGTTTTCAACAAGAAAAAGCCTGTGATTATTAAATTTTATAAGCAGTACGCTTATGAAATTTACAACAGGAATAAAACTTAGATCCTTATTATCTAACTTACATTTCCTCCTGCGGCAAGTTGAGTGTCAAGCTCCCTCTGACCTCATCACCATACTTCAGGTAGCCGATGAACCCGACGAATCCGTACATCACGGCTATAGCCGACATCGCCGCGTTGAGCACCCCTGGACAGCCGAGGAAGTCCTGGGGCTTCTTCATCTCGTTCTCAATCGGCATCACCACGCCGATGCCTTCCATCGCGAATAGACTTGTGCTGGAAAAGGAGAAGAGGTATATATAAATTAAGTTCAGATTCCGATTCTGACGGCTATTGAAAACATTATTTGAGGTAAACTCGTTTCCTAAAGTATTGAAGAATTGACTGGACTAAATCCTGGTAAAGTATAGTCTAGACCGGTAAGCTGGGGTATTTTGTAGGTTCCACAGCCCTTCCCTTACCACCGTTTTCTATCAGTGTATTGTTCAATTGCCGGAAGAGTGAGTTTGGTATCTGTTACGTGCTTTAAAACCCTCCACACTATCCACAGTCTTCGACTCAATTTTCGTCTTTTCTAATACAGATGCAAAATCGGCCCGAGTCGATGATGTATCAATAAGTTAGTCGTATTTAGTTCCTCATCGAGTCACGTCGTGTGTCTTCTTCTGAACCGAAATGAGGTGACTTTTTTTATTGCTACGACATAATATATTGTGGTCCCAAGCGCGACTGCTGTCGTGGTCCTGGGAATAGGTCGGGCTAAGTGTTATTGGGCTTTTCCTTCAGGAAATTCTCAGTAGGTAGTAGCCACGAGGTATAGACTTGTGCCCGGTTGATAGCAATAGGGTCGCCACCTATTATATGGAACTTAAACATAACTGGCGAAATGTAGGCGTAATATATGGGCACCTGTTTATCCCTTCGGGGATTACAGGCGTGATGTTATGTTAAATAAAGTTCTTTATGACCGTTATTTTCTTAGAATTGTGACAGACATAATATCATAAATTTTTTGATCGAATTTTTTACTTTGTATTGCCCAGCGAGAAAAAAGTGAGAACAAATAGTAACTGTACCAATAAAAACGATGTAAGAACAATTTTTATTGTAGATACATATATGAAATTAATGCCTTGCAATTTTAAGTTTTACCGACCTAAGTTGCCACCTTCTAAATGTACCATAGTCTATCTAATAAGCGCTATGTTTCGAAGTTTTTGTCTAGTACATAGTTCGGAGACTAATATACTGTTGCCGATAGAAGGTGTTTAACACAGCCAAAGTTTTAGGATACCGCTGCACTGAAGTTTCGCAGTAAATAACTAGTTAAAGTTATTGCTTCAACAGATAACTACGGCTAACACGAACATTAAATAGAATAGTAGAGTTATCAAATTTTCAGGAATTATAACAGCAACATTGACAGCGTTCTCATTTGCAACATAATATAAAATGTTGGATCCATTTATATTCCCGGCCGAATTTCGGTCGAGTTTATCTCAAGAGACGTTAGTCAAGTATGCAGGAGTTAATGTAGTGCACAATTAGTGAATGGCAGTCAAACACGACTGAAAAGAGACCAGCCGCAAAAGCCACGGAAATGTCCCACCATTCACTTCCAAACTCTAAGCTGCTACATAGAAACATTCTAACGGAAAATCCCAATAATTGCTACTTTCAGCAGTCGGGATCGCCATGAGACCAACGGGAGTAGAGTACGTATCCTATTAGGCTTGATAATAGGATTATTTTGTGCTTCTTATAGGGAAACACTTAAAACGTTCCATAATTTATTGATAAACTTTTGAGAAACTTATGTTGTCAACTGAATCAAAGCCAATGCAAATGAGCATTAACTTTAACCCTTTCCCATGTATTCGCAAAAAGATAAAAACAAGAAACCGCAGACACATTTCTTATTCCTCTACCCCTTTGCCGTCCCTACAAAATATTCCAGTATTAACTACGGATATTGGAATTTTCGGATCAAGTGCCCGTGTCTTTACCCCTTGTATTATCAATTAGGTCCTGTTCACAGATTCAGGCGATGTGACTTGCGACGCCAAGCGAAATGCACGCATGACTACGGTCTCTGACCTCACGCCGACTGCGACGGACGACGTTCAGCTTTCCATCACTGACGATGGCCATATGGGGTGTTTGTAAATGCACAGGTGCGATGATGCTCGCACACAGCCCGCGACGGCCCAAGGTTATTCGGACAGACCAAGAATCCGTCGGTTTTGACGTTCCGGCACGCTGTCTAGCGTCTGAAGTTTTAAAGATACCCTAACTTAAGAGTTCCCAGATGTGATTTTGTTAAATGGGGGTCCGCTAGGCTCAATGTTGGATCCTTTCCTCTTTCTAGTAAATGATCTACCCCGTTTATTGAAAAACTAACCTCAAAATATGGTGTCATTTGCTGATGATACTTCCCTTATTTTTAAGATAAATAGATGGGCCAAAATCTTCTACTTCTTCAATCTTCACGTCCATAATTGGTTCACAGCAGTAATAAATGAAAAAAAGACTAAATGCATAATAATATTTGCTTTACAGAATGTTAAAATTAGTGATTGTGATATAGTATTGAATAAAGAGAAAATTTAATTCGTAGATAAAACGGTTTTCCTGTGAATTACGCTTGAGTCAAGGCTACAGGGGTTCACATTTAACATCTCTTGCGGGGCGGCTAAGTTCAGCAGCATATGCTATTAGAAAAATCCGTCAATTTTCTGATGTACGAGTAGATACCGATAGGTTGGTCTATTTTAGTTACTTTCATAGTATAATGTCTTATGGCATTTTGTTATGGGGACGGGCTGCAGAAATTGAGTCTATATTTATTCTGCAAAAAAGAGCCATCAGAGCCATTTATAATTTTCGTAGGCGCGATTCTTTAAGGGAATTGTTTAAGAAAATTAACATCATGACGGTACATTGTCAATACATCTACAAAAATATAATGTACGTACGAAAAAATTAGCATATTATTTTAGTAAAAGAGGTGTCAGACACAATTACAGTACTAGAAATAAGGACCAGTTAGTTCAGCCAGCCTTCAGACTTGCTAATGTAGACTCATCTTTCACGGGGTACTGTTTAAGACGCTATAATAAAATTCCACAAAGTATTCGTGAACTGAATGAGACGAAATTTATAGCATTAAATAGTATTGTAGGAGCTGCGGAAGATTGTACCACTTTCGTTCTATAAATTCAATCTCTAATCGTATAGCCCATATTGTGTGAGTACTGTGTACTATAAACTATCATTCACTGGAAACCTACGTCTTTTCTTGACTTGAATGTGCCCTGGCGGTTGAGAGTATGTCATGCTCACTAAAATGTCTCGCTGATGGTGGCGCGTGTGTCGGATCCTTTAGTTTCCTTTAAATGATTGAGTTGAATGGTGCTGATACAATATGCGTCATGTTCGTGAACGGGCGCTGTCATCTCTTTGTTGCCACGGCTTATTTTATTTTATTTTTTGTTTTTTTTTTTTACTTGGACACTTTTAACGTGCACAACTTGCTACATCGTTCCAACATAATGTACTATCTCAACAGGAATGAGGTAAGGTTTTGTAAAAATATTCTGATTTAAAAGAGTGTCCATGGAGTTTCTTGCCCGTTCTTCTCCATAACGATTTACGCTCTGGAATGGGCAACTACAGTACTTTCACAGTATTTATGCCTTGTGACTGGGACTGTAGCTACATTTTCATTGTTGTCTTTGTTTCCACAATTCAAAAGTGCCTGTAACTGGCCTATTTAAAATATATGCTTTGACTTTGATTTCTCGTTATTGTAAATTCTGGACGTATGAGATTTCCCCCCGCATTTTGAACAATGAGCTAAAATGCCGCCGAGCTTGACCGGAAAATTCCAGACGTACGGCAACCTTACCATAGCTTTACTGGTTTCTGTCGAACTCGTAATTCGAGCTTCGTAACTCGCGGAATGCACCTCTTTCATTTGTTATCACTAGTCACAGTCGCAACACGCGTGTCGCTCGACCGTGTAGGTCGCCTTTACATTCTCTGTTAGAAATATAGCATGTCTACAGAATATGCAGATTACACTAACTTTTTATCTTAAAATCCTTATAAAAGAGATCTACTTGAAAACGATGAATATTTATGATGGATAAGTAACGCAGATGGGTGTAATGATAAGCCATTTGTTTTGAAAGCATATTTGAAGGATTTTACAAAAATAAGGCTGTGCTAAGCCGAAAGTTATAAAAGTTAATCTTGATTCAAGTAGAACCTATGTCTTTTTCTTATCCTTTTTTTTACTGCAGAGATTACATTATGTGCCAACCATCATCTTCTTCCCCTCCTTATGTTACTTGGGGTCGCCGCAACACATTGTGTTTTTTTTAAATTTTATACAACTTTTTTTTTTGGGATGGGAAATCATCAAATGACCGCAATCAATCCTCCCGCTCTGGGTGGAGTGGAAGGAAGTGTCAGACTTTTACTGACTAAAACCCATCCATGTTCCTTCTTTTGCCCTTTGTGTTTATACACCTACTAAATACATAATCATGTGTGTGTTTGATCAAAAATAATGTTTTATTACAGTATAGAAAAACAGAATTTGCTTTGTGTAAAACAGTGTTAATTTTTAGGGTTCCGTACCTCAAAAGGTAAAAACGGAACCCTTATAAGATCACTTTGTTGTCCGTCTGTCTGTCTGTCTGTCTGTCAAGACCTTTTTTCTCAGGAACGCGTGGAGGTATCAAGCTGAAATTCATATCAAATACTCAAGTCTATGGTCTCTTGGAGCTGTGAAAAAATCAAACTTCTAAGTCAACGCGATCAAAAGATACTCCCGTTTATGCCGCAAATTTTCGACACTCGCAAGGGAATCAAAACCTACAGGGTACTTCCCGTGAACTCAGAATCTTGAAATTTGGTATGAAGCAACGTCTTATAGCAGAGATATAGGAAAAATTGCGAAAAGTATACATTTTTAGTTATATCATATAATAAAAATATTTTTAATAATTTTACGGAACCCTCGGTGCGCGAGTCTGACTCGCACTTGGCCGGTTTTTTTTTTTGTTTTCTAGAATTTATTATGTAAGACATTGTATTGTATTATCATTTAACATTAGAACGGAATTTTGGGATGACAAATGTGTGTCTATAATGATTTTATGGTCCAGAGATCAATATTTAAGCGTCTTTTAGATAGAAAACGCTTTGACACGCAAATAACAATTCAGAGAAGATTGTAAATATTTGTAATTTAAATTACTGCTTTCACTTTAGGTGTGTCTTGAGTAATAGGTAGGTAGATTGAAGCTAAAATTAGTATTTCCATTGTAAAATTGACAACCAGAAAACAATTAATGTTCTTCTGCTTACAAAATAGTACTTACTATAAGTAAGGACAACAGTACTATGTTGCTGTAGTACTTTTTGTACTGTTCGCTACACACTAACCTTATAAATGTAGGCAGCCCACTGATAGACGTAACCAGACTCTTATCAGAGAAGTTGGGAGTCTCTCTCAAACAGTAGTACAGGCAGATACATATGGAACCGAGCCAGACGAAGTTCGCTAGTGCTGAGAATGGTACCAGGTACTTCAGTGTTGTGATCTGCGTTAGTGGCAGGAGCACAACTAGTGTCAAACCACAGAAGACCGTCACTGACCAGTCGGGGCCGCCGTATACTATTGATACCTGGAAAAGAGGGTTAGATTTTGGTTATTTTTTAAGTTGTTATTGGGCGAGATACGACTTCTATGCTTATCCTTATATGGTCGTACGTAACTTTAATAGTTAGTACTTTCTTTATAAATACCCTGGGCAACCAATATAATACCACAGCCACCACAGCTGACTACGTTGAAGATAAAGAGGTTTGGCTTTAGTTCCTTCTTACTTCCCTGGTAGCTCAGAAACAGCACAAATATGTGGATGTCTCTAACTATTCTCAATCTCATATTTTTTTTCTTTTCATTTTAATTTACAATGTTTTTTTTTTACAATGGTTATCACATCATTTAAACACTCTTTGTTCAGAATAGTTGCAGCACTGATGACAATATTTTTGTCACTTGTTTAATTTAGTCTTTTATAATATTTTCTTGCCTTTGTATAGATTATTTTTAACGATTGTTTGCGAATGTGTGAACAGTGTAGGCCTTGTAGATTCCTAGATGTGTGATAACTTTTGTTAACCTCTTATCTTGTTTTCCGTTTTTCTTGTGTAGTAAGCAACGACTTATTGTCGGGCCTATGCTGTCCCCCCATACTTGAGTACTAATGCTGTAACATGATAATATTGTAAAACTAATCATTTTAAAAGAGTAACCATGGAGTTTCTTGCCGGTTCTTCTCCATAGGAAACGACCAACCCGAACCGTGCACCTTTTTGTCGACGTTTCATAAGTGCCCATGTAGGCCTATGTGAAATAAAAATATTTTGATTTTGAGATAATTGTCGATTCTCTAAGTTTTAGCTGAGCATATGGGAGACAGAAAATACTCACTTGTCTAAAAGACTCTGCTATGACTACTACGTACACGCAGCAAGCTCCCATGTGTGTTAGTGCTAATGCCCAGTCTGCTAGCTCTCTGAAAATAAAAAAGTTGATTTTATAGAATTCATTGTTTCTTGTCACTACCTACGTGTGCAGATTCAGAGTTTTTTCCCTAGTATAAGGCAAATGTTTTAAACTCAACGCATCAGGAATCATGGAGAAAGGAAACACGATTTTGGAGTAGACTTCCATAATCTGAAGTTTAAAGTAATTATTGTCATAATGAAAAGTCACAATTCTGAAGCAGACAACAAGAGTTTAATAAATTATTAATTACTAGTTATTGTCCGCGGCTTTGCTCGCGTTATTTTAGAATTTGACAGTCAATTCGGGTCGAAGCGAATTCAAGCGAAAGACACGTGGCGCCATCTATTATCATAAGAACGTTATCGTTGTTTTCCTCGGAAATTCAACTTTTTTTCGGGACGAAAGGTACCCCTAGGTCCGTTTCTGTACACCTGTTTCAGTATGATCGGTTCAGTGGTTTAAGCGTGAAAATGTAACAAAAAAATAAAAAAACTTACTTTCGTATTTATAACATTAGTTATTAAGTTAGAATTAGGATAATCATGTAAGCGTAGAAAAAGGTATGTCTGTCTACCCTGCTGAATGAACAGCCAATCAAAGATAAAGATATGTACACATAGGCAGCAAACCTGCGATTAAATCCGTTTGTTCATGTTTAACTCCTTTACATCATAATATCATCAAGCCTGTAATAGGCCGCATTTCGCCAGTTATATTTAAGTCCCATGTGATAAAGTGCGAGCCTATTGCCATTAACCGGGCACAAACCTAGACGTCGTGGCTGCTACTGAGAAATTCCTGATGGACAAAATCCAATACCACTTTGCCTTGTGAATCGAGCCTAGGACCTCATGGTCAGCAGTCGTGCTTGCGACCACTATACCAAAGAGGCAGCCACTAACTCCTCTGATGGCTGTACTACAAAGATAACACATTTACTGTCCATTCTCACAACTCACCTGGAAAATGGCGCAAATTTTCTGACAGGTTTAGGTCCATGTTGGAACACAAGGTCGCATGTGTCTGCGTATCCTAGGCTCGGCTTTTTGAGTTCTACGCACAGCTGCTGTGATGTTTTTACCTGAAAGGAGAAGCAATGTAATCGTTAATTTAGATGAGCTATTTAATAGGTTCGTGAAGAAAGATGCCAGCATAAAGGTCCAGGTTTCCAGGTTTTACTCGGTATTGACTCATACCGACTTGCCCGTACGGGTGACCACTGAAATCCAGCGCTGTGCTGTGGGCCCTTCATAGCACAGCATCATGCTAAGTGGTAGCCTGCTTGTTGCAGTCACGACGTGCAAGCTGTTAACTTTTCTTTTTCTGTTTCTGTCCTGTTATATTTATAATAATTAATACGCCTTATGATTATTGTTATTTCTTTTTTTTTGTATGCACGTCATGTCCCTGCGACAAATAAATATTTTTTCTTTCTTTCTTACTGGAAACCTGACCTTTATGTACCAATCATGTACCCAAAATCAGCTTATCCTATAACCGAAAATGCGAAGACATGTCTTATGTCTCCAACCCGCCCTGTGTCGCCGTGGTGGACCCTCCTGGCCAGTTTTAAATAATGACAAGGACCAATAAGTGGAATAAAAGGGTGGAATAAAGTCTTAGAGGGTCACCAACAACTTCGAAGTTGCGACCGTTGGGCCACCGCAGCCTCACCTAAATTGGTCAATAGCCCTTCTACTTGAAATTACAAAAGTCAAAGGTTTGTTAACACTATTTGTTTTTACATAATACACAATTCCTTTCTCCATTACTTGGAAGTTGACCACAGAGCCCAAATGTGGGTCATGGTGGTCTAAATTATGCTTACATAAGTTAGGTAATTATTTTATTGACGTTTTATGGAGGATTGACTTTCAGATACTTGATGATTATGAACAGTGCTTCTGCTACAATATAACTCTTGGATTTGCCTTAATTTGCTATGGTTTACATGAAAAACTTTCAGCGCTTGCAAATATTAGTTCAATTTGATCTACTATAAAATTAGCATTTTCCAAAGACTTTGCAGTGTTACTCTAATTATTTATTTACGTTATTTAACGAGTATTTTGTCAGAAGCCCGAAACTCTGGCAACCAGTCTTATCAAAGGGTTTCTTATTACTCAATAACCGAGTTGTGAAGGTCAGATAGGCAGTCATTTCATGTAAAATATCGTTCAACTGCATCTGGTAAGACTAGGAGCCCACCCTAACACAGTCGGGAGAAGGCTAGGCAGATGATGATGATGGTAACTAATTTCCTTTTCTTTGTATAAACGGTAACAAAGGAAATGCCTAGGAGTTACCTAAGAATTTGAAGATTTAATAACTATTGACAACTCTATGATATAACATCAAAAACAATCATTAGAAAGTGTCGTGGGATTTAATTACCCAAAACGCCATGGATAATGGGAACCACAAAATTAACATTACGTAACGTAATGGTTTTATCTAACGCGTAGTACCGCGTTTACGTTCGCGGTTACCGTTTGACGAGATTGCGCTGTACCCCAAGAATGTTTTTGAGTGCAACATAAAACCGTTTCTCATGAAACGAAACAATGAAATAACTCTGTATAACTTTTGAATTGTTTGTGCAATTTTGGTTGAAAGTTTTGAAAGCATAAGTTTAGAAATACTAAGAAATAGTTATCTATGTAAAAGTTAAAACTGCTCATCAGTCAAAAGCAGTTTTCCCAAAGGAGTCCCAAGACAAGGAGAAAGCTGCTTTGGAGAACAGAACAGAACGACCGAGCCACCTGCGTTTTCTCTATTTATTTATTTACTTAAGGTTCACCCACAGCACATACATACAAATACATTATACTAAGTCATAAGGTAATATTCTAATATACGTAGGTACGTTTTTAAGTTCGCGGAATGGGGGGGAAGGGATAACAATAGGTCATTATCGGAATGGCCACAACTTCAGCCACTCAATATTAGTATAAATACCAGGTTTTATCTTAATTGGATCATTAGTCTTTGAACTATCGTCAAGCAAACAACTCAATCGGGAAGAAAGTGTGAATTATGGAAAAAATCGAGTACCGTGCCGTAATAAAGTTCTTTACCAAGCAAGGAAAGTCAGTTCAAAATATACTGGAAGAGATGGAATCCGTTTACGGGGACTCTTGCCCGGGTAAAACCATGGTTTACAAGTGGCACAGTCTCTTTAAACAAGGCAGGACCTCACTTGAAGACGACCCACGGCCCGGATGGTCGATCGAGGTGACTACTCCGGAAATCATTAAAAAAGTCGAAAAAATAATACTGGAAGATGCCAGACTAAAGAATAAACAGTTTGCAGAAATGGTTGGAGTATCGGATACGACAATTTTCAAAATTCTACACGATCATCTTGGCATAACAAAGGTCAGTGCAAGATGGGGGCCAAGAATGCTCACGCCGCCTCAAAAACACCACCGCGTGGAGTGTTCTCGCACGTTTTTGGACCTCTGTAACGAAGATAAGGATGGACTATTAAGTCGAATTGTTACTGGAGATGAAACTTGGGTTCATCATTATGAACCTGAGTCGAAGCAGGACTCTATTCAGTGGCAAAAAAAGGCACACCACCACCCAAGAAGTTTAAAGTGTCACAATCGGCTGGAAAAATCATGGCAACAGTGTTTTGGGATTCAGAAGGGATCCTGTTGACCGATTATAAAGATAAACGCGTTTCTATAACCGGAGAATACTATGCTTCTACCCTCGAGAGGTTGAAAGAAAGTATTAAAGAAAAAAGGAGGGATAAATTGACCAAAGGTGTCCTTCTTCTTCACGACAACGCGCCTGTTCACAAGAGCCGTGTTGCGTTGGCTGCCCTGCATAAGGTGGGCTTCGATATTTTAGACCATCCACCCTACAGCCCAGACCTGGCTACCAGTGATTATTACCTCTTCCCAAAACTGAAAAAAGAACTTCGTGGGAAGAAATTTCCAACTGATGAAGTAGTGAAGGACGCGGTTTCAGCTTATTTTTCGGACAAAGACAAAACATTTTTTATGAAGCTATACATAAGCTAATTGAAAGATCTGAAAAGTGTATAAGTGTAGCAGGTGAATATATTGAAAAAGAAAAATAATTTAGTATTTTTATTTTCACTTCTCACCCTCCATTCCGCGAACTTAAAAACGCCCCCTCGTATGTGCCAATTACAGGTAAACACAACATTGACAACAAAGACGCCTGATTACCGCTTGGTTGCTAACTTAAGTCTAGGTGTAGCTGTATTACAATTACTGTTATATTTCTTTCTGTAATAAGATTTTGCGTATTAATTTAAGTTATTTTTAATTCTATTCATTTTTATTTCTCTTTCTGTAATCACATTTTGCTAATTAATCTAAGTTATTTTCTTGCGCTAGCAGACCATTGTACATTTTTAACTTTGTGTAGTGACTGGGTCACCAAGATACATGCTATACCAGTTTGGGACCCGCTGTTAAAATCTGTCAGTATATCTGTGTTAACGGAGCGCTTTTGTTACAGAAAAACCTACCTAAAAGTTTCCAAGGAATTATCCGTAATTTTTTTTAAAGTAGTAACCGGTCAAAAGTAGTTACGACTGATTTCTACTTTTGATTGTAACATACTGTCAAGGCTCTTTCTAAAGTTCATTTCGTTGCTAATGGATTTCCTTGCATTCTCTTGTATATCAGAGTACCTATACCGACTGTATTACTGAACTTCGAAGTTTAAAATACCGATGTACCCGAATACATAAAGTCTGAAAGTACGACTTACGTTAGTCAGAAGGTACGCTATGACGAATTCCTTATTTGAGAATGAGATTCTGAGACAGTATTTCACTTTAATATCAGCCTTTTTCCAACTATGTTGGGGTCGGCTTCCAGTCGTCCCTTTGGTAAAACCTTAACGACTGTCTAAGATCTACAAATGACAGCCGGGACCAACGGCTTAACGTGCTTTCCGAGGCACGGAGGAAACTCGGTATGTAATCCACAGACCAACCTAGGCAAGCGCGGCTTAACCTAAAGATCGACCCGAGCGGCTATTATTATTTAGCCACGAGTATTTCACTTTTACAAATGATAACTCAATTAAACGTAAGTAGCCCGAGGGGTGGGGGGTAAGGGCCCTCTGATACCCTCTGACTGGCGTAAGTCGTACTTTCAGACTTTATGTATACGTTACATCGGTATTTTAAACTTCGAACTCTAGTAAGACAGTTGAGTATACTCGTACCATAATTGTACTCCACTAGATTATTTTTGTTCACTATTTATGATTGCTCACATACGAGTGAACTCAAGTTCATGTCAAAGTATAAATGTACATAGCACACACAACAAAAAGTCAAGTCGATTGCTAAACTTACTAGTGTTGGTTGGCATTGAACGAAAAATCCTTTTTCTTCAAAGTGAACCGATTTGTAAATATAGACAAAAGGTTACTCAAGGTCGCTTGTATCTTGGGTGTGAAACGTAGGGCTACCAACCTGCTGTGTAACCAACCTATAAGGTGCCCTGCTGGGACACAGTTATTCTCTCTGTTTTCTCTGGTCTGAGCAGGGCTGTAATCTACCAAGCTGACTAACCCAGTGTGTGAGTTGGTGCACGTCACATGTCTTCGAATTATTCTTTCTAGGATTGCGCGGTTTCAGTGATGTTTTCCTTCACCGTTTTGAGATCAGTATTGATGAAATAAATTACGCAAAGTAAGATGCTTGCCTGGGTTCCAACCCACGGACTACGAGACGTGGGACGAGGCCAATTCTACTGGGCCACTGTTGCCAACTGTATGACTGAATAAAGAACTTCCACGTCAAGTCTAAAATCCAGACATATCTGACGAATTTCGGTGCTAAAGTGTGAATTTATTCGCGCACCGAGTGTCGCATAATTTTTTGTTAGACGTACTACCGAAATAATTCAGGACTCTTTTAAAAAACCGTCCATTCTCAGTAGTTTTTCCACGAATTTATTCTATTTTCCAGGGTATCCGAACAAATTCTCGGGAAACTTCGTCATATTGCAGCCCTATTCAAATGTAACATCATCGCGAGTACCCCTTTATCTGTGTTTGACATACTTTTACGTTTTCGACGACGAGAACGTGCTGCTGTGTCATAAAGTTTATCTTTTGCAATAAAAAGAATACACTCATAAAGAGTCGGAAGAAAATCTGCTGCGTGGATTTGTCTTTCCGTAAGCCGGGTACGTAGTGTCAGTGAAAATTTTGTGAGTTTACTGGACGCAGTTTACATTGCGCTGGTTAAGGTTTCTCTTACTTTTCAGTAGATTGAAACTTAGTCACTGTAAAATAACCTTAACGGAAAATGCACTATAAAATTTGCTCGCTACCGGGGAGCTTTGTTTTGTTCAGGAGGATGCGCTAAGATAGTCCGCGAAATTCACTTTTTCTTACGTTTTTTGCATTGGATCATATTTTGTTCAATAAACAGCTTGACTTTGACCTGCAAATTAAAATTTTAATTTCGCAGGTTACCGTGGCACTTTCAACTTAACATAATATCGTGTTACTTCTAAGGGTTGTGGGTGTCAACCAAACCATCCACCTGATTCATCATCATCACCAGCCTACGCAGTCCACTGCTGGACAAAGTCCTCTTCAATCGCAATCCACCTGATTGATCGCCTTTAAATTAACAGGCTAGACCTGGGAGAGGAATAAGTGGTAATTGCTTTCAAAGCGATTCCTGCAACGACTTTCAAAATGATTGACATTAACTTTGCGGTATTCATTATTTTCAAGTCTAATACGTTTTTGACTTTCCTATCAGCGTCATCGTTTACAGAAACTCGCTGTGCTTGGACCCTCTGGTTTTTTTAAAGAGCCTACAAAATGACTAGAGACCGGATTATTATACAAATGCATTATTGTATGTGCATGTTATGGCAATTTTTTCAAGATGTTGCATTTTCTAGCAAAAATCGGCTAATTGTTCAATATTTGGGCATATTTCGTTTAGTTTTGCTGTTGCTTACTAGGAAAATCAAAAAATATGCCTATGGAACGACCGTTTTTAATAATAAACATTTTAATTGAAGGAAAACTCAGTACTCAACAGTACTCGTTTTTTAAATTTCGTCAAAACGATAGTAGTTTCAGTTATTTGTCTTATTTACTTTAATTTTACATACATTATTTCGTAGTAGTTGATTAAATTTCATATTGCATATTTTCGTACTTTCTTGCGTTTCGTTGCTTAATACGACCATTTCTTTCATTCATTCTACAAATGACAATGACTTACCAGCACATGTATGGTATGACAGCAAACGAATCCGATGAGTAATGTACCGAGGCTTCCTATCACTAGACCGGCAGAACTGAAGGCCAGGGGCATCGCCAGCACTCCTGAGCCCAGAGATGCCTTTAGAAGATGAGCTAGTGCGCCGAAACTCCTGGAAATTAAAGAAAAGTCTTCGTTTTAATAAAGTGGAACATAGAAGAGGAAGTGTGTAACTATAGTAGGGCTTATTTAGCATCAGTTGTATTATAGGAAGCGAGCTGACGCACAAAACAAGCCTGAAAACTTCGTGAAAGATCCAGGACGACTAGAGTATACTCTAGTCGTCCTAAATACTATGTTTATTTATTTATTTATGTACACACAGATACTTAACAGGACAATATATTAACATAGAAGAGCACAAAGGTACTGCTTATTTCATAACAAATTTCTTCCAGCAGACCTGCGAGAGGAAAGATGGATTAGAAATGTAGACACAGTGTGTAGAAAAGACAAAACAAGGAAATTTAACTTAACTTAAAACAAAAATAGATCTATAAAAAATAAACATACATACTAATATATACACATATAAAAAAAAATAGAAAATACTGGTATTGTAAATATTTTCCTATACTATATATACATACATATAAATACAGAATATTACTGTATAGAGGAGAGGTAATGCTCTTTGACTTGCTTTTTGAAGAGAAATAAAGTTTTAGAATCTCGAATGTTAGGCGGAAGTGAGTTCCACAAACGTACTGCGTGAACAGAGAAGGAGTAAGAATATAGTTCAGTTTTATGGGATGGGAAATTAAGGTGATGCCTGAGGTGGGATCTACACAGTTTCAACATGAAATTTTAATCAGAACTGCAGGAGAAAAAAAAATTAAAAGTTGTTAAGTGTATTTGTATTGGTGCTCGTGACTGTATGCCTGTACACGTGGACGTAGTTATTGGGCCTTGGGTAATCTATTGTCAAATCTTGGGTGAAGCGATTTGGATCACCCAATCAATGAAAAAAGCTTACATGACATTCCACAACAGATCTATTTGTTTTTTTCTATGTGGTGTACAAGAAATCAAAATCCTAATTTAAAATGTTATGTATAAAGTTTTAATTCCATAAAAACGTACCTAATCTTATTGATTTCCGTAAAGTAAAGCCTCATTCCATAACTTATCTAATAACCTTAATCATGATCTGCCTAGCCTTTTCCCAACCTTGTTGGGGTCGGCTTCCAGTCTCACCGGATGCAGCTAAATACCAGTTTTTTTTTTTTTTTTTTAAAAACCTTGCCCCACACTAGGAGTTTCTCCTGTATCGTAGGTGCGTTTACAAACATTTAAACTCACATACACAAACAGCCAGACCCGGAACAACTATCTGTAGGTCATACAAATATTTGTTCCGTGCGGGAATCGAACCCGCAACACGAAGCACAGCAGTCAATCGCACAGCCACTGCGCCAGCCGTGCCGTCAATTTGACATGGCGCGCCTGCCTATCTGACCTCCACAATCCAGTTAGTACTGGTAAACAATAATCCAACCCAATTCGATGGTCTGGTAATACGATGCCCCTTAGTAAGACTGGTTGAAAGCCTTCCGGGCAGTGGATTTCTGTAACGACTGTCACTACTGTTATTATTTAGCCACGCGCTCCTTGCTTCTCTAACATCCTTACTGTTAACAAGTTAATAAAATAAATTCTATAGATTTCCTTTAGTGCACAAAGTTTCACTTTTTATATAAATGTCTCTTAATTAATTAGTGCCGGTACACTAGTATTTAAACAGTTATTTAAACAAACATATAGTATATCTTACATAACACTATGTAAATCCCACGGTCTAGATTCTGTTATCAGCGCAAAATCACCAAATGTCTCGGGTCATTAGCATTTGGTGTCGCTTTTCTAATGAAACAATAGCTCTGGGACAAAACTATTCCTTCACTATTTCTCTGCCTCGTTATCTTGGGTAACTATAGTTTTGATGTGTAGATTAGTTTTAGTTTAGTTGTTTATTCCGCTAACTAAGGTGATTAGGTTCTAGTTTAAAACCGATCTCACTACTGAAACTGAACTACTAAAATCATTGAAAACTTACGACACTACTTAATTTTACCAATGGAACTGATAGCAATCAGCAAACGAGATGTCAGTGTTATCAATGTTGCGGGGTATTGACACTGACAAGATCGCGGTTAAGATGTGCGATGTGCTTGCAGTTTCTGATTCATTGGTGATTTCTTTTAGTGTTTTAGTTGTATTTATAAGAAAACTGAAAGATCCGAGTCTGATTGACTTACTATTATTATGACTTACATACTGTTATTCTGATTGACATAATTATTATTCCGTTTGACATCATTTTTACTACAGTAACCAGTCTTTTAAATTTTTTTAAAATTTTCTTTTTATTACTACTGATTTACTATTTAGTTTATTCAGTGGTACAACTTTATATATTTAGGTAGGAAGTAGGTAGGTAGGAGGTAGGTAGGTAGCAGGTAGGTCGGTAGGCGAATCCGCGTCGTAGACAGTCATTTGTTTAGATTCTGAATCAAAAGTATTAGTATAATTCTGAATCTATCCTTTATTATTTGAGATACGTAGGTACAATTTCTTGCTTCCGTAATCCAGGCCGTCGTATCTTTAATTAAACCGGATAGAATCATTGGTTCATCAAGATTATTAAGTGAACCGAAAAAATGGCTCGTCAAAGCGTTTTTCAGATGAATTAACAATGTTAATAAATTCTTAATAGGCCTTTCGACAAAAAAATAAAATAATTGCAGCTATGGGGAAAAATATACATAATATGGCTGTTCTTTCTGATTATATCGTATTAAAGCTACCTTTTTTTTTTTTTTTTTTGTTTGTGGGAAATCATCAAATGACCCCCCCCGCTCTGGGCGGAGCGGAAGGGAGTGTTAGACTCTTACTGACTAAAAACCACCCATGTTCCTTCTTTGGCCCTTTATGTTCCAGGGCCGCGGTATCTCTTTCGAACACTCCCGCAGCCCTGGCAGGCACCGGCCCTTGCGGGCCCCTCCCGTTTGCTGACAACTCTTTGAGGCGCGCGTGGAACACGAACGCGCCGTCGACACGGCCTGCCCGTCGTCATACGACGGACGGACGGCGAGCTAGCCCATTATTCACCGTCCACAGGCCCGCGCCTACGGTGGCCGAGAGCCATCACGGTGTGGCCCCCGACGAACGGTGCTTCTCCTCCCGCGGCGGCCGGGACGTGAGGCTGAGGCTATCTCCCTCTCACGTTCCGCCGCCTCCTTCGCTAGCATGACTGCTTGTATTAAAGCTACCTACGCTGGGGTTGTATTTAATGACCCTAAAAAGCACTGACTCTTCAGTACATCTGAATCACCCTATTAGAAACTAACCTTTTCACAAGATATATTCCTATGATGTTACCTCACAATGTGCTAAATTCGCATAGCAATGAATTACCAGATAGATGGAGTTATTTTCTATTATTGCGAGGTGGAAAGTTCCTCATATCCCATCAATAAAGGAAAAAAGCTTGTGCGAGGATTACGTGTGACGTCAGGTATGACGCGGGGTTCGTTGGTGGCGATGTAGACGTCTGCCGAGCGGGACCGTGAGAGGGCCGATCCCGGTAGGAGAAGAACACGCCGAAACCCTGCCTGCAGTACTTAAAGCAGCCATGAGTTTGAGATCGCGGGCGTTGAGAGTGGGGACTCAGTGCGCTCACCGAGTACTCAGAGATGACGGCGGCACAGTGGTCATGTGCTGCCGTGCACAATTGCACAGCGAGGCTCAGGGGCTTCTCTATAGTCTCCCCAGGGATGTTTCCCGAACAGGCTTTGCACAGAAGAGGCTCCGGACTGCCCGGACAGGTCTTTTAAGAGGAAACGGTGCCTCCTGCCACGTGCGGATTATGACCACCGGGGTGGTTTTAGTGAGGTAGAAGTCCCATATTCCTCGGTCTTATTCCCGAAGACCGGTCGCCTTTGAAGGATTCATGAAGAAAACAAAAAAAAAATGGCGGCGATGTTTTAACTTTGTTTTTTTTTTCTAATAATTCACTAGTTAAACATCGTCACCTCTTTTCTGCAATTCATCGATAAAATTAAATATACAAAATGGTTAAATAAAAACTACTTACGAAGTATTTGATGCTATTGGTCTGTGTTGCGAAGGAATGTAGGGGTCCAAGTCTTCTCTTGATCCATTGTAAGCAAGCTCGATTCTGTAAAATAAATAATACATGAATGAAAATGGTGCTCATTCTGGCAACGGGTTTTCACAAACACTTTTAAACTTGAAAAAATTGTATGAGAACTATATGATTGGGTCCCTATCTTACTACTTTGAGGAGAAATACCGAAAATATCTCAGAGGTTATAGTCTCTTTTAAAGTCCGTACATAATCTTGATCAAGTCATATCACATTATATGGAGTTGATCTTCGGGAGAAGAACCCATCTATATGTGAGTGGACTTGTCCAGTCAGTCCACGCATTTGTCAGTAATCTTGTAGCTTACTCAGAACTCAAGGAGTTTGAAATTAAAATATAAATAAACGAATAGAAAGGTAGGACAAGGCTATATATTAGACGTTTGTAATCAAGCAATAAAATTATCTTTTTATACGGCAATTTAAATTCTATGTTAAGGTTGAGTGAACAGAATTTACCTACACGTGGCATTGGGGTAAGAGAAATTGAAGTTTTATATAATAGAACTAGGCACTTAATTTAACAGAGTAAAATTTAAATAAATGATGAAATTAAATTGAGGCTTCCCCTTGTTTTTGAAAACTTAATCATATGTTTGCTGCGCGAATGACAGCAACTACTAAACATTTACGTAGGTTGCCAATTCATTTGACATTACATGAAATAAATCTATATCAGCACATAGAAGCAAGGGGTCAGCCTGGGCAACCATCTGACCATGTTAAAAAACCGGATAATATTCTGGGAAAACACCCAACGAATGCTCAAACACTGGGTATTAGCTTGGACAAACACCCCACCGACGACGTTCAAACACCGGGTGTTGTCTGGGTAAACACCCAACCTTGCTCCAAAAAAACTGGGTAAAAATATACGTACAATTTCCTTACCCAAGTCCACAAAAGTTAGTAACTTGATCACAAAAATCACCATACATTTTCAAAGCACGACTGTACCAGTTTGACATATCAGCTCGTTCTCGACTCCAAAGCAGTGTCTCTCGAATATAACCCGAACAATATATTAGGTACTTAGCAAATTGACAGGAATCACAATGTATTAACCCCAATGTTCAGGCGTCAATCGTTGTATTGATGAAATACTTATTTACTATTGCATCATGCAATGGAAGGAGTTTATTCATTGATTTTATTACTTTATTTCTGCTCGTGTTGTCTGCTTTCTTATTTACGTCGTAATGGGTTGGTTATTAAAAGTTTTGTGTGTTTGTTTACTTAAATAAGTATGTATATAATAATAATAGGGTCGCCCCTATTACATGGCACTTAAATATAACTGGCGAAATATGAGTGTACTATTTAGATACACCTCTGCCTAACCATTCGGAGATGACAGGTGTGATGTTATGATAATATAATAATACTATTATTAAATAAAAAGGATTTTCCAATTGTCTCGTAACTAAATCCTCCTTAGAGTGAAACTTCATAAAAGTTTCTTTTAACACATTTACATAATAGACGTATAGAATTTTTTAACAAGTTTGATTTCAGAAAAATGTTTGAATACAATTTAATAATTGAAAAACAAGAAGCCAGGCATCTTTTCTAGGCTGCGGGACTGTTCGGCTACGGGACTGTTCGAACGAGATACCGCGGCCCTGGAACACAAAGGGCAAAAGAAGGAATATGGATGGGTTTTAGTCAGTAAAAGTCTGACACTCCCTTCCACTCCGCCCAGAGCGGGAGGAGTCATTTGATGATTTCCCATACCAAAAAAAAGGCATCTTTTCTAAACTCAAGGCAATGAAATACTCAAACATAATGTAGTTAAGACTCTTGAGTATTCTATACCAAATAATATATCGGTTTAAACACAAAACGAGATGGCAATGTGATTTATCTTCTACTAAACTTCTTCTTCAATAGGTCCCTCATCTATTTTAAAAAAATCGTAGCTACTTATTCCATATTCAAATCCTTTGCTTTCCAATTGACGTTATTTTCACTCAAAGAAATATAAACTAGAAGTCTAATTATAAACTCTATTTTCCCGGAAAGTTAAGTGCAGGAAAGTTCTTTTGTCTTTTTTCTTGCATACGGTACAAGTTCAGACATCGATTTTTTTATTAAAAGAAGGTTTTTTTTTGTCGTAATGGCATCTCGCAGGTCGACCTATGAGACTGACTGGCTGGTTTGACTGTAAGGCTTCCAGCCAGGGGAAAAAGAAGGTTATAATTGTTCCGTTTATAAAGTTAACATTTTCGATCCAAGAGTAACAATTGAAACTCGGAGTTGAAAATAATGTATAACTAACATTTGTAATTGAAATACAAGTATGCCATTGATTTGTTGTAGACCATTAAGGTGGAAACATACTATTGAAACGTGACGCGACGCAATGTGTCGACACCCCATGTGCACCGTGCACATTACCAACACGCGATGCCACGATGCGCTTGCAATTTCTGAATACAGGCTGTGTACAGCAGTGAACGTGTATGGTCGTGAACTATGGATCTACTAAGTAACGAGTCAGATGAAGATTTTGAAGAAGATTTGATGCAAATTTTGGGTACATTTATTTTACTTAAATGACTCAAGAAGAAAAAAATAAGTAGACGGTATTGGGGGCATGAAATAAATCAAAAGAGAAGGACGTGTGGTAAATTTCATACGCTATATCCAGACTTGCTTCTAGACAATGAAGATTTCATATGTATTTTATAACAAATGACGCGTGGCGTCGGATCTGGCAAGAAACACACTGCGTGTGCTGCGTCGGGTGGCGTATTAACCCCCACCACCGGCAACACGTCGATCTGGCAGGTACGGATCGGGTGGCGTGTGCGCGCATTTCGTCGGGACGGGTGTTTATAATGTGATTCTGGGCAAAGAAAATAATACGATTTGATTCAACTCAACACGCATCGCGTTTTGTCGGGTCGCGTGGCGTTTCAATAGTGTGTTTCCACCTTTAGGTATGTTGTGTTCTGCGTAAAATGTCTATGTATGGCGATGGCATTATGCTGGAGGTTGAATTATGTATTGTTGATGGTAATTTATTTTCTTATAGTGGAATAAAGAAACATTGAATAAAACCTTACATAATAAAGGTAAGTAGATAAAAATAATGAAAAAAATCTTCGTAACATCATTACGACTGTAATTCCCGAAGAGTTAGGCAGAGGTGTACCTAATCGTATACCCACGTTTCACCTACTATGAAATTCCTGATTGTAAAATCCATTACATATATACAATTACGAATATACAATTATATATTTTCAAATATATACAATTCCGAGCCTACTTAGGAAATGTGTAAAATAATGTTTCAAAGATTCTTTAATACAAACATTTCCTGTGACATTTATGTATCTCTTAGGAATTGTATGCAATTCCGAGATGATACTAGGAAATATTTATATAAAAACGAATGCTCTCTGTGAATAAAATAAATAAAACAAGAAAAAAATCAACGTCAAGGTAAATATCAAAATGTTGTATTAAGGCGTAGTCGACGTAACCACGCTACGCGGGGCTCCTATTTCTGGCTGCAGGGTTTAAAGTAACCAAAAACCGGAGTTGGGGTGCCCCAAGTCCCGAGCTCGGTTCGCTCGCTCTTGGATCTTAAGTTTTCCTTGCCACAATGCCTTGTGCATGTTGTTGTGGTGTGTAGTGTATTAGCAATTAGTGTAACTTAAAAAATTAGCGAGTACGATAGTCGCTACGACTGTGTGTAGTCCCCCCTCGCACCGAAATTCCTTCTGTACTTAAGTACATCATGAATGTAATATATTTATGATCGCTATTTAGGAAATGTATAGATTTCCTAGAAAATTTCTATTTCGATGGATGGATTGTGTGACAGATGATATGAAGGAAAAAGGTGTAAATGATTGCGTGACGGTTGACTGGGGAGAATGGAAGAAAAAAACGTGTTGCGCCGACCCCAAGTAACATGGGACAAGGGCAGGAAGATGATGATGATGATCATGATGATGATAGATTTCCTATCTATTTTAGGAATTGTACACATTTCCTAGTAATTGTATACAATGACCTTTCCGTTAACTTAAACACGAAGCAACTTTTAAGTGATTTTCTCCTACTGTATGGATTAAAGTTTTACTTTTTTACGAACATAAACTATGTGTATGGAACTCGTATGACTTCCAGTATACTATGTTCGTAAAAAAGTATTACGAAATAGGTCTTATCTCAAAGCAGAAACAGTTATTTCCCTAGAAAATAGCTTTTAAATTTTGTTAAGTATTTTGTTTTGTGTGTCCTGTGTGTGTGTTTTTGTGTGTGTGTGTGTATGTGTATATGTTTGAGAGATATTTCTCAACGGCATGTAAAGCCAAGTCAGAGGCCCATGGGCGGCATAAAAACTCTGATACCAGGTTGAGCATTAACCACAAGAAAAAGCAGAAAGAAGATTGCTGGTGACTGGACATCTCTGCTTCATACTTCGGGTAATACTGGCGTAAAGTTTTGTTATGTAAATGTTACGACGTATTTCTACTTCAACATAATGTAGTTTCTTATTAGTTTAAGATCAATACATCAGCTGTTGATATGTTGTGCAAATTGTCCAAGTCAACTGAGATCAATGTTTCAGTGACACACATTATGTTGACCTTGAACTACAAACCTCCTACATTTTATAGTCATCATCTGCCTAGCCTTTTCCCAAATATGTTGGGGTCGGCTTTCAGTCTAACCAGATTCAGCTAAATACCAGTATTTTACATTGAGCGACTGCCTATTTGAACTCCACAATCCAGTTAGTACTGGGCAATACGATATCCCTTGGCAAGACTGGTTGTCAGACTTTCGGGCCACTGACTACATGTAACGACTGTCAAAGATCTACAAATGACAGTCGGGACCAACGGCTTAACGTACTTTCCGAGGTACGGAGGAAAATCGGAATGTAATGGGTGGTTACTCGTCCACGGACTGAGCTAGGCAAGCGCGGCTTAACCTAAAGTTCAACCCGAGTGGCTGTTATTATTAAGCCACGAGCTCCTTCTACATTTTAACAGCTTACACGCCCATCAAGAAGGGTATAAAAACTTTCAGAATGTTTTGTAAATTATTTGCTTTTTTATTTTATTTAGTTTTGTAGACTATTTCACCAGTCTCTTATTTTTTAGTTGAATAAATTTGTTTAATATCCCCTTTGCATTGGCATTCTCCTCCTGCAGACGCTCATAAATCTATAGATTTCTTCATCTTTTCATTAATTCGTGTACATGGCATCCTATTAAAAACTTCCAGTTGCTCTCAAGTAAACGTTAGTTAAATACTTTTTATAATCTTTCTAACATGAAGGTTTCTCAGAATAATAGACAAGGATTTATTGTTTACTTTCTTCTCATTAAAAAAACTCTTAGAAAAGTTTAAAAATACGAGTACATGTCGAAGATGTTTTATTTTCGTTTCTTTGTTACTTTTGGGAGCATTGTGCTTATATTATTATGATCGAGAGTTTCACTTAATCCGATTCTTAATAATACTAAATAAAAAAAAACACGCTTTGGAGTGACGTCATTTAATTTCTCATAATATCCTTCTCAGCAAACTCTTTCATTTGATTTCCCTATCACGGGAATGAATAAAAAAATAACTAGTCCACCATCTTTGGGAGTCGGCCATATTGGGTTTAGAATAACGTCATTTAGTTAATTAGGCATTACCATAAAAACTAAACATGTGTGCAAAGATGAAATGAAAAAACCGGGAAGTGGGTCCAATTTAACTTTTAAGATTTTTTTACATTGTTAATTACAGGCGAAGCTAATACAAGCATATTAAAAAGGACAGCGATCGTTATTTTGGAATCAGCATAAGTATCCTGTTCTAGTGTACTGACTCCAGGCGATACCTAACTTAACACCGAGCGCAAGACCCAACAGTGCAGTAAAACTTTGATAGTAGTAATATTTTGATTGGCCTGTTGATGTAGTGGCACAGATTAGAGTGGTTAGTGACCCTGACTGCTAGGACGGAGGTCGTGGGTTCGATTCCCACACAGGACAAATCTTTGTGCGATGAGTACGATTATTTGTTCTGTATCTGGGACCGTAATTTATCTATAATATGTATGTATTTAGAAATATATAAGTATGTTTATCAGTTGTCTGGTTGCCATAGTACAAGCTCTGCCTAATTTGGGATCAGATGGCGGTGTGTTGGTTGTCCCAAGATATTATTATATTATTATTAATACTTAGGTATTGCAATGAGGTTTAGTTTAGTGAAAACGTACATTCAGCTGTGATCTGAGTGATGCATCTGATAAAACCAATATACAATACTTTTAGCAAGTTACAAAAATTTAGATTTTCATAACATCACGCCTGTAATCACCGAAGGGTTAGGCAGAGGTATACCTAATAGTACACCCACATTTCGTCAGTTATGTTTTAAAGTTCCATGTAAGGGGGCGAGCCTATTGCCATCAACCGGGCACAAATCCTGACTCTGTGGCTGCTACTGTGAAATTACTGATGGAAAAACCCAATAACACATTGCCCGACCCGGGAATCGAACTCAGGACCTCATACTCGGCAGTCGCGCTTGCGACCTCTAGAGAACAACGAGGCAGTCGATTCAACAGTAGATTTTCATCTAAGTACTCGTATGTGTTAAGGAAAATATGACGGTACTTTGTGCCCTAGTAACGGTAGAGCATTACCTATGTCAACTCTTAATCAGTTGCAACAATCTATTATCCTATTATGTCGTACCAAACATAAACATAATTGCGGTGAGTTAATCTATTGTAAGAACTGTACAATGGATAATAATTTGACAACAATACATTCTTCTTTTATTACGTCATCATCATTCTGCTAGCATCATTCCAATTTGTTTGGGGTCGGTGGAGCATGTCTTTTTCTTCCGTACTCTCTATTGGCTTCATACAGTAAACAACTTCAGTACAATAAACTATCATGTCAACTTTATAATAGGATAAATAAAAAGATATAGGTACCTACACAATAAACAATTAAAAGAGTGTACACACACAACATGAAACACGCATTCACACAAACACACACACACACACACACACACACAAACACCCACACACACACACAAACAAACAAACAAACATTCACACACACACAAACACCCACACACACAAACACCCACACACACACAAACATACTGTTTATATCTAAGGTACTGAATGAATTCTATATTGCTGTGGAAGATCGGAGTCTCGTAACACAGGTTGTGGAGGTGAAATAAGCAGTCGCTCTATGTTAAATGCTGTTATTCAGCTGCATCCAGTGAGACTGGAAGCCGACCCCAACATAGTTAGGAAAAGGCATGACACATGATGATGATGCTACTATTATAAATGAGAAAGTTTGCGAAGATCGATGGATGGATAAATTGATGTTTGTTACTCCTTAACGCAAAAACTACTGAACGGATTTGGATCAAATTAGATACGCCGATAGTTTATTCACCAACAACACTTTATCCCGGTAGTATAATTGCGATTCCACGCGGGCGAAGGCGCCAGCCAGTACGCACATACAGTATTAGTACTTCTTTTTTCCATGGGGGTAGGCAGTACACCACCTACGATCCTAATCCTTTGGCTCGTGATCAGCTTAACGAAATACATAAGCTTACCGCTTAGCTTGGCCAGAGGATAAGTGTTGCCATACAATGGCTTTTGGGACAGCGTTGAGGAGGAATTTTTTGATGTCCTTGTATAGTTTATTTATTAGTTTTTAATTAACCATGTTTATAGTTAGTTACATCATCATCATCATCAGCCTACAGCAGTCCACTGCTGGACATAGGCCTCCTCAATCGCACGCCATTCAACTCGATTCTCAGCAACTCTCATCCAGTTGCTACCAGCCACCCCGCGAAGATCGTCATTTATAGTTAGTTTACCCTACTTTAATTAAGTAGAAGAAATTAAAGTTTACCGTGGTTAAGGTTTTCACAAAGATTTCAAAGCTGGAGCAGATTTTCACCACACTTTATTTGGAATTCGCACAAACTGTTGAAAGTGCAGCATGTGTCGTACGAAGTTACTTTAATGTGCTCAGTTTTCCTACATTTGAACTAATTTCAGGACTTTGTGAAACTTTGAAAACCACAGCTTCAGCGTAGCGTCGTTGTTGATATTTGGCACGGCAAAATGATGAAAATGGTTGATTTCCACAGAGGTGAATCACATTTATATCGTGCCAGTTCTATTAGATGATTTAATTTTTCATAATAACAATGGAGATGGCAAAAAAAAACCCAGAATCGCCAGAAAGTTCATATGTGCCGTTTTTATCTATATACTATAGGCAAAATACCGCTGCAAGTCGCATCACGGTGACGTCATGTAGGTTGGTCTGAACCACTTCTGAACTTTCATTTGTTTCATTGTGCTGTCACACGCATGTGGCAAGTTCGGAAATGGAACAAAATTTGTATCAAATTATCTGCCAAGTAAATTAACGGACACTAAATCGTAGGTGGAGAAACAGGCCCTAAGTGACTTTACTTGGATCACTTGGCTTGTGTATAGGCAGTTGCAATTTTAAAGTCTAGTCAAGTCTTGACTTAATTTCACCAGGCAACTTATTGGAAATAATACGAGTATGTTACTTCGTGTATTAAGATTTCTAAAAAGTATTTTTGCAAGATTTTCTAAAAGGTATTGGCAATAGGCTCGGCCGCTATTACATGGGACTTAGACATAACAGGCGAAATGTGGGTTGTACTATTAGGTACACTTCTGTCCAAACCTTCGGGGATCAAGGCCGTGATATTATGTAAAAAGTTTTTCATTCGGTAAACAGATGGAGGGAGTGGAGTAGCCAAGCAGATAGATCTTTTCGATATATTGTAACAAAATTGAGAAAGCATTTGTGTCTACCCAGACAGGAGAAGTGTCGGTAATATTGGCATATGTCTAGACATTGTGAGATGAAGGACGTACACCTGTGTCCAATTCGACAATAGAGGATTTCCATTCAGAATAATGTTATTTCACGTCTGTATTACTTGAAGGGGAGAGGATGTATTACGTACTGTTTTCTTCAGTTTCGTTATGATGCTGCACACAACAAAAAACAGGCAAAATTCAAAGTTATGTGACATCAAGAGGAGGAGAGGCATGTACCAGCAGTGGGGACAATATAGGGCGATAATGCTGATTTTAGGCACACAACTACAGTGGCCAACGAAGAAAATCCTTATGAAAAATCCTAAAATATCGACTTCGAGAATTTCTCAAATAGGGATCTATTTATTCTTATTTTTGAGATTTTTATGGCTTACTTTACGACCACTATTTTTTACTCTTTTCAGTAATATGTTACTCTTAAATCCTAATTTAATAAAAAACTTTTTCTGAGCCAACCTTTTCCCAGACGATCGATTGAACTCAAGAGATTTGAACTGGCAACTCCTTGATCTTTATTTGTGGTTACGAAATTTATTTATGGAGCTCTTTCTTTTGCGTGAAAAGAATTCTAACATTGAACATGCGTATGTACCTTGCTCTGTCTGTTACTCGTTACAAAATCGTTCGAAATTGGCACTCAGGTAGACTCGGTTTAAATAAGACTGAAGTGTCTGTTTGTAATATCAAAATAACAGCTTTTTACTGAATGCATATGAAAATATATAAGGCATTTTTAACAAAAACACATTTATTTCAATTTTTGTCTGTCTGTATGTCTGTCTGTTTGTTCCCGCTAATCTCCGAAACGGCTGGACCGATTTTGACGAGACTTTTACTCGCAGATAGCTAATATTATAAGGTCTAACATAGGCTGCTTTTATTTTGGAAAAATAATTAGGGTTCCGTGCAAAAAAAGAAAACTTTGAAATTGGTAACAAAATCCGATTAAAAAAAGGGAAGTAATATTCTTATAATAATGTCACGCGAACAAAGGTCGCGGGCAACAGCTAGTTATCAATAAAGTAACTTACTTTGAACTGTAGTTGTCCGAAACCGTGTGAATGGGGGGCGCCGACGGTTTTGTTTTCTCCATGTTGCCGGTCCAATTTGAGTCGTATTACCCAAAAGCGAAGGTTTAAATTCTTGTATCGCGTGCAGGTTCTGGTTGCTGAATCATCAATCCATTGCCAAAGATTATCTGGGAAAAGGAAAAAGGCAATTAATTTCGGCTGAATCGTGTTAAGGCTGTAGGTAATTAATAATACAGTAAGTAGGTGGCATTACTTTGGTCCCTATCAGAATACCAGTGCTGTGACTTTTTTTAAATGGTACAGAACCATGCTGAGATGGGGCCCTTTGGGCTCGTACAGGACCAATTTAGTTTGTCTAATTTTTTTTTTTATTGTTTGTACTTTTTAATATTATTTTGTTTTATTGTTAATAAAACCATTTTTTTTATCTGTGCGAGACTAATACATACTTTTTAAATTTTTCTGTTAGGCGAATGATACCATCTATTGAAAATTAATGATTTTGTACAGTCAATATTAAAAGGAAGTACCTAAAGTTAAATACAGTCACAGCGTTTTGAATACGTAATGTAACCATGTATGTTTTTATAATTAGCAAGATGATGTTTTATTTAAAAGGGTATTATATTATTATCTATCTATATCTATCGGCATCTGTGCCCTCCCACATATAACCCGTCTGCCTTCAAAGCAAGAGTGAACAGGCATCTTCTGGGCACGCTCGTTTCATCATAGACCTCATCCATCGCTTTCCACCAGGCGTGATCGAGGTCATGAGCAGGCCCATTTTGTAATAAAAAAAATAACGTATTGTTAGGAGGTTCCTCTCTCTGGAGCCCTGACTGCCGGTAGCTTGGACCCTGTTCCCGATACCGGTGGGCTACTATTTTTTTATATTTTTAAATGTTTTTTTTTATAATTTTTGTTAGGTACTTAAAATATTTAAAAATGTGTATAATATGTTGGAAAGATGAATAAAGAAAATAATAATAGCTGAGGATTTTTTAATTTCTCAATGAACGCCTGCGTCTGTTTCAAGTGGTAGTTATTATTATATCTTCAAGTTAAAGGTAGTCGAGTCACTATAATTTTCTCATTTTTCTATTGAGGTTGCTTTATTGTCCATTGTACCATATTACTCTCATTATTTTTTATCACGGTGGTGTTCTCCATGCAGTTGTCTGTATCATGCTTGTTTACGTGCCTGATATGTTCATAGCACAGTCATGGTATGGTACAGTGTAGCGGGCAGATTCCTTACCTCGTAACTGTTTTTTACGAAAATGACAAAATTTTCAATAAAAGCAATATTAAGACTTATCTACTACTAGCTTTGGCCCGTGGTTTCGCTCGCATTAATTGAGAATTTGACAATTAACCTCTAAAGTTTCTAATTCAATCACGATTCGAAAGACACGTGGCGCCATCTATTATCATTAGAACGTTACTGTTGTTTTCCTCGGGAACAGTAATTTTTTTCGGGATGAAACGTGCCCTATGTCCGTTTCTGTACACCTGACAACGTACATATTTTCGGGATGATCGGTTCAGTGGTTTAGGCGTAAAAAGGTAACAAACAAACAAACTTACTCTCGCATTTATAATATTAGTTACGAAGTTAGAATACAAATCATGGTCGAGGTGGTTGACCCTATCAGGTAGTTAAAAATACCATGGTCAGTTTCACTGAACCATTTCGCTCACTAACCAATTAATTTGTAGCAGTTACATGCGACATTGACACACAAACAGCTCGACTGTTTTAGTTAGATTTGGTTTTGGTTAGTCACCTTGATACTTTTAACTAGTTATTAAAATTCTTTCTTACTGTTATTATCTAAGCTAATAAAGTATGCTGTGTGTGTACTGTAAGTTTTAATTTAATGGCGTTGGGAATGAAAATAATAACATGGTTTTGAATTTTTGACGAAATTATAGTTTGTAAAGCTGATTACTTATATTGTTGGTACGGTTAACATAAAAAGTTAGAAGAAAGAAATATTGCTGATAAGTTTTTCGAGTTAAATTTAATACTTTAATCTATTGGTTGCGGAGAGTTATTTGTATAGTTTATATATTTATCTGTGGAAACTTGTAAAAATGGCCTTCAAATTCGTAAATGTTTAAGAACAGTGTTAATATAAGCTGTAAGTTTTACGAATAATATAAAAAAACTAAAGTGTACTTATTTGTATACTTAAAGTTTAGGATTAGTAGATTTACAATTTTAAAATGAAAAGTTTACAACTGTTCCCAGTTGCAACTGATTAAAAATAATTTTAATAGGTATGTGAACATGAAAGTGAAATTTTTCCTTAAACGGAACCCTTATAGATTTGTTATGTCTGTCTGTCTGTCTGTAGGTCTTAAAAATGATATTGAGGTTCCTAAAACCATTTTTTCAAAAAGTCGATCGTTTGAAAGATAGACACTTCCAAAGTGGTAAAATGAGTGTCTCCCCCTCAAATATCTAAAGTAAGAGGAGGAAAATTCTGAATAAATATTGGATTGTAGAACGTAAAAAAAGCTTTCAACTAAAATTGGTTTGAATAAGATTTGATATACTTAGTGTTTGACATTATGAGTAACTTTTTTTTTCATTAACATACTATGAAAAACAGATTTAGTTTTGCGGTTGAATGTAATAATAATACAACATTTGAATGAGCCTTCAAAATATTTTTATCATATTGTTTGGTGCTACGGAACCCTTTGTGCGTGTGAGTACGACTCGCACTTGGCCGGTTTTTTTCTTATGTACGAATAACATTACCTTAAACTGAGACTAAAATCAGATTATAACGATATTATTAATAACGTTAAAAGTAATAGAATTTCTTTAAAAAAAAAATACCGTCAAACCAATAATAATTAACTAATACGTACAACATTCCTGCAACACGTGGAACAGTTGCATCTAATCTTAATTATAAATGTCAACTGAGCATAAAAAGTAATGATTATTCTGTTGTGAACAAACAAACAGTAACTGTCACGTGTTTTAAATTAGCCAATAAATAAATGTTTAGTCAAAGAACATACAAAGGACAAATCGTAATTTTCTATCCTAATTTCAATTAAGAATGAAGAATGACATGTCAGGAAAAAAATAAAGTTGTAAAAACTTACAATGAGAAAGAAGCCTCTGCTCAGCATTCGGGCAGGCATTAAAAAAAAGAATGCTAGGTAGCATTCTATTTTTAAAAGTAGTCTAAATTTAAATTATTTTACAAAATTCTGGGCAGCCAGGCCCTCATAACCTTGCCGGGTTGTCTATTGTTTACCCGAAGATTATATACCATAATCATCATATTCCCGAATTTCATTTACCCGAATTTCATTTGCCCGAATGTTTTGTTTGCCCTAAAAGACATATGACATACTTTTAATTGCCCGAAACTTAGATACCATAAGATTCGAGTGCCATACGTATTGTTTTTCATATTTTTAATTGTTTTAATAATGATTAGACATAACATTTAAACGCCATAATGATTATTAGACATAATATTTAAATGCCATAATAATTATTAGACAAATATTTAAACGCCATAATAAATTGTTTAATTGTGTAATTGGTTGTGTAATTGTTGTTTTGTGTTATAAATTTATTTATTCTTCTCTTTTAAGTTTAATGGTCACAGTTCTAACCTAACTGAAATGGCACTTAATCAAAACCTTAAAATATTCTATGCATGGTCGACTAAAAGTCCCGATTGCATCCAGTTTCTCCTAATATAACAACCGTTACACACCCATTGTTGATGGCAAATGATGTTATGGCATATGATAATTATGGCATGTGATAATTAGGGCATGTGATAATTAGGGCATGTGATAATTAGGGCATGTGATAATTAGGGCATGTGATAATTAAGGCATGTGATAATTAGGGCATGTGATAATTAGGGCTTACAATTATTTTGACAAATTATGTTATGGTAAGTGACTTCATGGGAAAAAAAGCTTCTAGCACGTGACTAATATAGCAAATTAGAGTAGGGCAAATGAATATTACGTCATATAATATTATGGCTGTTGACTATTATGGCAAATGATATTAGGGCAAATAAAAAATCGGGCAAACCAAACGGCGATATACCCTTTGCCGTCTACGTAATATATCCTTTCATCTATGACAACATGCCATGAGATATTCTCATCTGATTCGTATCGATATGAGAAAAAAACGAATAATTAAAAATGTAAATAAATTATGAAAATTTTACCGCAAAAACGCAATCCTAATTCCTCAACAAAAATGTCACTGGCAACCACTATTCACGTTCATCGAGATATCAAAAAAGACATAAAAAACTGCCGAGTATGAGTGATTCTCACCTTCAATTGTTTGAGCACTATTTACACTCTTTTATCTCGAAAGATGTGCTTATCACAACATGTACACTACTTCATAGCTACGACACAAGTACTTTATTCGACAAGCAATCAACGTTCTATGAAAACCGCGTCGGGAAAATAATATACAGCATGTATTATTAGATAACACGTCCAAATCCCGCGGCGTATTTGCACTTTAAAAACATCTGCTTTAAACACCTATATAAAAAGTTATCCTATATTTTAATGAAGGATGTATTTTACTTGTGTGCCAATTTTCATAAAAAAATCGTTTATTTGTTTTGGCGTTAACGAGTTACAAACATCGCCACAATATTTCACGTGAACAACATCAGTATAATTATTTCCTGTAATTATTTTTACACAGATTTATATTAGTACATTTTTTAATAATAAAAAAAATATAAAAAAGTTGTAGCCCATAGGTATCGGGAACAGGGTCCAAGCTACCGGCGGTCAGGGCTCCAGAGAGAGGAACCTCCTAACAATACGAGCCGTGTTCAGAAGTACCGCTTTCTGAATCAAGTCCTTGATCCAGCTGCCTATCGAGAGCCTCCTCAAATATTGGTCGAATGTACCTAATTATTATTATTATAATATTTAAAACTTGGTAAAAAAAGGGCAGGGCAGGGCTAGGACACAATATAATACTAGGTAGTAGTACACTTTTTGTAACATAACATCTGTGTAATACTGGAAAAAAATACGTACTTTGTCCACAAGTTACACAATTGCTGGTATCACAAACAGTGGTATACTGCAGCCACTTCCATCCTTTTTATTTACTGATCTTCCTTACCGTGTGCAATCGAATAATTTGTCCACACACAATGAAAAAACGTTAAACAATGTCATTAGACTATGGAGTGATAGAAATTCTAAAGTACCACACTCAACAAATTACTATAAAAAGATACTAGGAACTACCACCTTCATCAGAAATCATAACACAAGTGTTGACATACGGTTGAAAAAACTGGAGAAGTCTCAGTTAAGCGTCATGTTCGTCATCAATATAACTGATTCTATGGGGTTTTTCCAATAGTTTTAGGAAACGGTACTTCTTGATATAGGGCCTGGGTTTTTGAAGCAATCGGTAAAAGGTACCCGGTTACAATTATATTTAGTTTATCTTTGGAGAGTTGCTTTCAATAAATAATATTAATTAAAATAATTTATGATTTCAAACTCAATTTGAATGATGGAATTGAAAACGAGATTTAAAAAGTAATAAGATTTAAAAATCAAAAAAATTAAAACAACTATGTCATTCATTTTGTATACTGGCTGTAGGTACCACAATCCTTACCTATTTTGAAATGGGAACAAATTTTTTGAGCTGTTATTTAAATATTCGAGATGTTATTATGATCAGTTAAAAAACATATTGAGCAGTTATTTAATTTAATGGCGGTTGATTAGTTATTGCGACAGTAAAACATGGACAGTAATAAAAAATCAATTAGTCGGTTATTTTATCATACAATGTCAATTCTAAAAATAATTAAGCAGTCCAATAACTGAATGAGCGGTTTGATAAATAGTTCGGCAGATCATAGCGAGCGGTGAACCCGGACTTGGGGTACCCCGACTCGGACAGGTTAGGTTCGAAGGGGATGGCGGGGTGTAGTGATCGAGCGGAGTGAGGGAACTAAGACCCCGACATACCCTTCGTGTTAGGTTACTCTAAACCCTGCAGACAGAAATAGGAGCCCCGCGTAGCGGAGCTATGCTCACTACGCATTTTAGGCGAATAACTGCGCACTCGTAGCTGCCCATTTAGTTATTTTACTGCTCAGTATAATTATTAAATGATCCATTTTATTATTTTTTACGACTCATTTTTGTTTACTTTACTGCAAAGTTTTAACTACCGACCTTGTTAATAAATATGCATTTTGTAATTTTTAACTTACCAAAACCGCTATTTACAACTGCCTCTTTAAATCAGTGCCTTTTGAAATCCTTTCCAGCCTTTAAAAAAATCTAGACAATTTAACAAGAACATAACTTTCATTCACTTTTAAACCAAAATTCGATTTGTTGACACATCACAACACAATTCAAATAAATAAAACTTTTTTTCTATTAATAATTGTACCTATCCGTGAAGAAAATCCGTGTTCTTCAGCCAAACCTCACTTTAACAATAACTAACAAGTAGACAATGACATTTGTTATTTAGGTTAGAAGAAAATGATGTAGTCTGTATTATTTCCCGACGCGAACAATAGCGATTGAAATTATTTTATTTTATAAAACAGTTTTATGAAAATCACTGGCATTCGGAATTGTATTACTATGAATGGCGTATATCTTCTATGACATGAATTTTAAGCTGCTCCGTTGGTCTTGTGGTTGTTGATCACGAGGTTCAAATCCCGGATCGTGTAAAACATTGATGAGTTGCATTTCCGACCTCAAAAAACCCAAGTTATTCATTAAACGATGACATGGAATAATTGACGGCAATGTTAAGTTAGTCACGCACGATGATGATGGTTTAGTCAATGGGGGCCTTAGCAGGGAACAATTGAACAGGATGTAGCTTCAGAAAACATTTTTTGTCCATTAAAATGTTAACTTCTTTCATAAAGTACTAATACGTTTGTTAACCTCTTATCTTGTTTTCCGTTTTTTTGTGTAGTAAGCAACGACTTATTGTCGGGCCTATGCTGTCCCCCCATACTTGAGTACTAATGCTGTAACATGATAATATTGTAAAATCTAATCATTTTAAAAGAGTAACCATGGAGTTTCTTGCCGGTTCTTCTCCATAGGAAACGACCAACCCGAACCGTGCACCTTTTTGTCGACGTTTCATAAGTGCCCATGTAGGCCTATGTGAAATAAAAATATTTTGATTTGATTGATTGAAATACCCCATTTTTTTAAGTCGTTGTTTTTAGTATGGATGGACTGAGTGACGAGGGGATCAAAGAAAACGAAGTGAAATTGCATGACGGTTGACAGTGGAAATTGAAAAAGAAAATTTGTTGCGTCGACCCCAGGTAACATAACATAACATCACGCCTGTAATCACCGAGAGGTTAGGCAGAGGTGTAACTAATAGTGAACCCCCATTTCGCCAGTTATGTTTAAGTCCCATGTAATAGGGGGCGAGCCTATTGCCATCAACCGGGCACAAATCCAGACTCCGTGGCTGCTACTCAGATATTCTTGGAGGAAAAACTCAATAAAACTTTGCTTGACCTGGGAATCCAACCTAGGACCTCATGTTCAGCAGCCGCGCATGCTACTGCTAGACCAACGAAGCGGTCCCGAGTAAAATGGAACAATAAAAGGAAGATAATCATGTTTTTATTAATACGCAAAGAAAGAAAGCCACTGTTTCTTAAAATATTTTTCTTTTACTATGTTCCTATTGAGTGTATGTAAAACCAAAATAATTTATGTAAATGTCTCAGAGAAACGGTTAATGAGATTGTCTGACAGATCCCTTAGGATTTCTAGGAATCCTAATTAGGTACTGAACTTTTCTTAAAAAATATCAAGGGAAATCATTTTTGATCTGATTTCGTTGCTTTATGTCTTGGTTTTAGTATTTCTTTTATTTCTTTGAGGTCTTAGTTGAACCGACTTGAGCTTCAGAGCTGATTTAGTATGTAGACAGACAGCGAAACTAGACTTTTTATTTTAATAAGATATTTTTACAAGGGAACATCGACTTATGTCGGTTCATTTTATATTTTGTACTATTGCGATAGTGCGATATTGACTTCTTTTTATTTTAATAATATCGTTGATTGGAAATGTATGCCGAAACGTGGAACTTTGAATTGTTTCGTCAAATAACAACTACAATAGTAATAATCACGCTGCTGTATATACAGTGTTTGCTTAGTGAGTCCTCCAAGTAAATATTGCTCTGCATAGCTATTGTATGTCGCAGTCTGATCTTACCGTGAGTGCATTTTATTAAGAAAAAGATAATAGTTTTTTATGAATCGCGAGAAAATTATTGATGATGATTACTTCTTGGTACATATTTCCTCAAAGCCAATGGTTGAGTGGTTTTATGGTTCGTGAATTACATAGGTACCTATTCGTGTTTCTATTTTTCCGAGTAGGTTTTAGGTAGCTCAGGAAAATAAGGAAATCGGTGAGTCGCAATATATCATCGTTATTACTGACAAATCCGTATTGTAATAATTTGAAATTGTATATTGTTGTATTTGATTGATTTTTGTGACTAGTTTTAATATTGTATTAGGTAAGCTGACCGGGAACTTTTTCTTCGGAAGACAGCGCGGCACGAACGAAGCGCATCGTGGGGAAACAAATATCCCACACCGCACACACACACCACCACACTTCATCGCAGAAAAACGAACCTCTGGTCACGAACTGCAGTGGCCGATATGAAATCTTTGAACTGACTAGATGACTGCGAACTCAAGTTGGGCGCTGCCGATCCAACTTGGCTAGAGGTATAATCGACCCATCTCGGACACAATGCAAGTGTGGAGCCCCAACACAGGATATGTCACCCGTGCCCGTCGTGAACAACTAAATGCACCCTCCAGGACTTGAATGAAACAAACGACAAAGCTGTCTAGGTTGCTACTTACTGATTGGACCACATCTTAGTCATCGATTCGAGGAGAAGAAGAAGGTAAGCTGACAGGAGGAGATCGTTATGCTGTATTTAAAGTTTAATAATTAAAACCTTTTTTGTACCAATTGTCTCATAAGTAAATAGCTATTGTGCAGACTGTTAAAGACTTATTTGGACTTCTCCGAGGATTTGGTTTATACTATTATGTATATACTACCTAATAGCTACAGATATATGTATAAGTTGTAAATAAATGCCCGAAAACCTCTTATGGATGATTTCCACCAATCGGAATCGCATCAGATCGGAAAGGATACGAACGGATGCGGCGATAGCCGATCGCGTCTGGAAGGATGTCGACGCATACGGTCGGATCCGTACTGTCGCTTCCGAACGTATCCATTTCGCGCACCTAGTCAAATAGTTTCATTCCTACCGTGTTGACGTGTTGTAATTTTTGAAAAGGATTCGTTCGGATACGACGACAGGTGAACGGTGCCGATCGAGCGTCGCAGCATACTTTCGGCTACGATCACGTGTCGCGGAAGACGCCCGCGGTCAAGCTGCTGTGCGCGGCTTGGTAATTTAGACTATAAATACTGTGTAAACGATTTAATATCATTTAAAGATTGTATCTGTTCCGATCCAATGCGATGCGAGCCGATTGGTGGAAATAATCCTTTACGGAGTCATTCTATCAATTTGTATCCACTCATCATTACGAACAAGTTTAACTGTGAGACCAAATCCGAAATCGTGAAAATAATCAAGAGGTTGTTTTCTTTTTTCCGTTTTCCTGATTTGTTCATAATGATGAGTACAACCATCTTTTATGAGGTTTTTAGTTGTTTTAATTGCCCCTCGTATATTTTTAAAACAACCTGTAGCTAAATAGTACCTACCCACCTATCTATGTTAAATAACATTGTCTTCAAATCGTTCGAGATTAGCATTGGTCTTTACGTAAGAGAGATAATGCCTCTGCAGCATGCTTTACTTCAAATTGACGTGTATTAAGTCGCTGCAATTGCTATGTGAAGGTTTAATGTTGGTACGAAACATAAATGAGCTGGGCAAAAGGTTTGATTGACGAGTCTACGGGCCAAGAAAAACATACGAAAGAATTTTAAAAGAAGAAGATAATGAGAGTAAACATACTATCATCACTACAAGACCAACAAAAAGAAATTAGACGATTCCTAATTGGTTTTGACCAAATGGAGGCTAAGGTTGGGCCTAAGAAACCAGGGCCGTCCAAAAGCGCGGAAAGAAGCGGATCGATGAGGGACGCACAGAACAGAGAAGAATGGCAGAAGAAAGGGGAGGCCCATACCCAACAGTGGATGATTTAGTGCTGATTGATGATGATGAAGGCTGTGTCCTCATAAGGTGGACAGTGAGCGGCTGACTGACAGCGGCGAATCGGTCTTAAACTAAATGTAGAATGAGCGGCAAACTGCAAATTACCCGCGAACCGCTGGCGAAAAAAATATAATAAAAACTTGAGAGGTGTCAAGGGACACACGGATGGAACAAAGTTTTAAAAAAATTATTTAAAAAAAATAAAAAAAATATATATCTGGCTTGCTTTCTATAAGAGAGAGACAGACAGAGAAACATGCACACGCCGCACGGCTTACAATAGCTTGCTATAGCAAAAAGTGTCGTTACAACTTTTCGTCTTAATTTTTTCCGTCTAGCCCCCTTTCGCAACGCGTGATAAGGAACTTCGTTCCAAAAATATAATAATAAATTCGCTGTGAATCGGTCGCTCATTGAATGAGTCTACAAGCCAAACGTTGCAAACTGCGTATGGTACGCGCTATATGGACACTCCATTTTAATTTATGCCAATTGGATGCAAACAGTCAGTCGCTCACCGATCGCATACCCATAAAGTGGCTTACAATTAAAAAAATTGAATCTTGCATTTTTTGCGTAATTAAATGTTGGGCTGTATGAAATGCTAGCTGTTCCCCGCGGTGTCACATGCTGCGCGGCTCCTAAGGGTCGTAGCGTAATGTTATATAGCCTATAGGCTTCCTCGATAAATGGACTATCAAACACAAAAAGAATTTTTCAATTCGTACCAGCAGTTCCTAAGATTAGCGCGTTCAAGCAAACAAACAAACAAACTCTTCAGCTTTATAATATTAAATAATTATAAATTATATAGTGTAGATGTGAGAGCACAAGTACTTTAAAAAAATATCATCTCAAACATGTGAACTAGATTAAGCAATAAAGATGATCCTGATGAGATAAGTCTGTAATCTCACGCTCTTATCATCATAATCATATTATTATCAGCTGCGAGGTTGATAATATGGTGTCGTTAGGATGTGATGATAACTGACATAAATCTATTTCTATCAAACAGTTATTATATTTGTTGGGACCCTATAAGGGCTATAAGTTAGTCAGAGTGGTTCAGTTGTAATAACCGTAACATACGAGTCATGGTCATGGATTCGCCAGGCTCGCAGTTTACTTTTATCACCAATCTTTTCAAAACGGTGAAGACCCAGCCCGCACTCGGCCTGCGTGGTGGATTAAAGACCACTCCCTATACCAAAGAATAGGCATATGTTCCAGCAGTGGGAACATCATTAGATGATTATCTTCATCGACTGCCATTGACTGTCTCGGTGGTCTAGTGGTATTGGATTTTTTCATAAGGAATTTCTCAGTAGCAGCCACGGAGTCTGTATTTGTGCCCGGTGGATGGCAATAACCTCGCCCCCTATTACATGGGACTTAAACATAACTGGCGAAATGTGGGTATACTATTAGGTACACGTCTGCCATACCATTCTGACATTATTATGATAGTCTATAAGGTATATATTTTGTATATTTTTTTGCATATATGTTATGGGTCTTTGTTACCTGAAATGCATGATATATTATTATTATTACAGGCGTGATTTACATGTTATGAACTATTTATGTTTCACATAACAATTGCAACGCAATTTGAAGTGAGGTATACCGCAGAGGAATTATCTTTGCTGCGTAATATACTTAGACATAAGAGTTTTTTACGTAGTGGAGGTGGCTGAGAAAGGGTTTTTTCATAATTCATCCTCTTCAGAGGTTGAAATTTCGTATCGCACTTTACCGATGGGAAATCTTATCTTGTCACGATATATCACGATAAACTACCAACAACAATACGGAATCAATGAAATGATTTAATTAAAAGTCATTGATGGTGGGTTTTTTCCCGAACACTCATAGCGCAAGCTCGTCGTCAAAAATTGAAAGTCATGTTTGCATTGTTGTCATAATTTATTGACCAGAGGCCACCGACCATGGCAATGATTCGATCATTAGTCATGAGGTTCTCGTCGTCATTTCTCGTGCGCATCGTTTAGTTACAATTCAACCAACTTATCTGTGCAGGTGGGAAAACACAGAACAAAAATAAATGTTCCAAGTTTGACATATCGATGCATTTATTCTTGACAAGCAGCGTCACCTTGAACTGCAAACTTAAAGTGGTCATACTGTAAGACATTAAACGTCAAAATGAATTGGATTTTGATTTCGATTGTTTTCTAGTTGCCCATACCCTCGTCCATCGTAAAGCTAACAGGATGAAACGGCATCAGGGTATATTCCACATCCTATCCTGGTGCCCTCTGTGGAACGAAACACTGACAATGTGACCTCTGCGTTGCCGGAGACGCCGTGAATGTGGCGAGGTTTCTGGCCAACAAATTCCAAAATATCCGTGCCAGCGACAAAAAAGGAGAAGGATTACTTTTATCCTAAGTATTTTTACAGTAGTGGACTTTTATTGAAGTATCTTTCTCCAACTAGACTAGGATCGGTGTAAATTGATCATAACAGCCATTCTGGAACTATTTGATTCAGTACTGAATTTTAAACTTCATAAAATTAATTTACATTTTTTTTTAATATCGCTTTATGGCTTTTATTTATTTAAACTTCATGTACAAGAGTGGTAATTAGGCGGACTTAATGCCACAAGGCATTCTCACCTTTCAACCTTCGAACCTTTCAACGTTTTTCTAATGGAAAAAGCTATGGAACAGTTTACTTTTTATCGTAGTTCTTAGATTCTCGACGTGTCCGTTTATGACGCAAAACGGTCGTTGTATGAAATTATTCGAACGGCGTGACGCTACCGGCTAAGAATTCACTTCCAGATAGCACACGAATAAATTAATTTACACTAATGAAAATTTGAAAACGCGTCACAGAAGCATAGAATAGTTCTTATTGAAATTGATACCTGTAATTTATATGGTGTACTTTTTTTTTCTATCTGCTCTGACCCACTGCCGGGAAAAGGTCTACCTGCACTCTTTCCATTTCTCACGAACCCGCGCGTCCTCCTTCCAGTTCTGACTGAACCTGTCCAGTCGACCCGTCATCTCTTTCGTAGTCTGTCGTGACCCCGCCTCACTATGTCGGGTGTACTTAATAAAGAGTATTTCTAAATACCTTATTTATCTAGAATTTGTACTATGTTGATTTAAAACAGTGTCCATGAAGTTCCTTGCTTGATCTTCTATATAGACAACTAGTTTCTACTAGTTGACCTGCTCTTTGACAATACAAAATTGCCTGTTATCAATAGTTTATTTGAAATAAATGCATTGAGTTTCAACATTACATAGACATTTTAGAAATAAGTTTATTCGCTTTAAAACCTGCTCACAATACGTCATCATCTTCTTGCCCTTGTCCCATGATACTTGGGGTCGGCGCAACACGTTTTTTTCAACCGTCACGCTATCATCGACTCCTATTTCTTTCATATCATTCCTCACACAATCCATCCATCGTTTCCTTAGTCTTCCTCTCCCTCTCCACCCATCAACATTTATATTCATCACTCTTTCAGTCACATGCGATTTAACCAGCACACAGTACGCTGAGATTAAAATACTCTTGATAAATTGTCAGTCATCTTTCTCACAAATACCTCGTTTCCGTGGGGTGTTAAATGGATTATTCGCTTAAATTCTTTTGTAAAGTTATTATTCAGGTTTTGTACAGTTATGTTTATGCTACACCCACAACAAACCGTTTAGTTACCTTTGTGGCGTTATGTTTTTGAATGAGAGTAAAATGAATATAGTTAATTTTGATGAAATGTTATTTTTTTGTTGATATTTTGGGTTGCCCTCAGCAACTACAGGCAAATGTGCCTCTTTATTCAAAATCAAAAATCAAAATCAAAATATTTTTATTTCACATAGGCCTACATGGGCACTTATGAAACGTCGACAAAAAGGTGCACGGTTCGGGTTGGTCGTTTCCTATGGAGAAGAACCGGCAAGAAACTCCATGGTTACTCTTTTAAAATGATTAGTTTTACAATATTATCATGTTACAGCATTAGTACTCAAGTATGGGGGGACAGCATAGGCCCGAGAATAAGTCGTTGCTTACTACACAAGAAAAACGGAGAACAAGATAAGAGGTTAACAAAAGTTAACACACATCTAGGAATCTACAGGGCCTACACTTTTCACACATTCACAAACAATAGTTAAAAAGAATCTATACAAAGGCAAGAAAATATTATAAAAGACTAAATTAAACAAGTGACAAAAATATTGTCATCAGTGCTGCAACTATTCTGAACAAAGGGTGTTTAAGTGATGTGATAACCATTGTAAAAAAAAAACCATTGTAAATTAAAATGAAAAGAAAGAAAAAAAATGAGATTGAGAATAGTTAGAGACATCCACATATTTGTGCTGTTTATGAGCTACCAGGGAAGCCGCATGCGCAGAAGGAACTAAAGCCAAACCTCTTTATCTTCAACGTAGTCCTTGATTTTGTAATATGCTTTTTTAATAAGGACACGTTTAATGTAATTTTTGAACTTTCCATCGGTCAGTTCTATAACTGACTTAGGTAATTTGTTATAAAAACGTATACTGTTAATAAGAAAAGACTTACTAGTTTTTGTTAACCTGAATTTGGGTATTACAATTTCGTGTTTACTGCGTGTATTAATATTGTGGAAGTCGCTTCTAATTTTGAAAAGCCCTCGGTTTTTGCGGACATATAAAATACATTCTAGGATATAAAGGGAAGGCAGAGTCAGTACATCGATCTCTTTAAATTTTTCTCTGAGGGACTCGCGAGGACCCATTTTATAGATCGCGCGGACTGCCCGCTTTTGTAAAATGAAAATTGAGTCAACGTCTGCCGCCGATCCCCACAGCAGAATGCCATAAGACATAATACCTCTACGTAACTTAAGTTTTGTTTAAATCTCACGTATCTGCTAAAAGGACCTATTACCATGAGGCACAAAACTTGAGTCCAGGACACCAGGCTGCTACTGAAAAATTCCGGATGAAAAACCCAATAGCACTCTGCCCGACCATTGAATGTTCTATGAAAGATGTTCAACAAGTTTTATCTAAGTTAATTTTACACGTTTAACAGTAACTGTAAGTGTTTGGAATTGATCCATTTCTCTAAGAATCATTATTATATGGAAAGCTGTTTTTTTTTCTTCAAACAACTACTTTTTCTTGGAAAGTTATTCTCTTCTTTATATTCCAATATTTAGATCTCTCAACAATTTTTTTCTTCTAAGATCACTATTGCTGAGTAAAACCATTCGTTTTCGACTTATGGATCTACGATCACTATTGTTGAGTAAAACAATTAGTTTTCGACTTAAGGCTCTACGATCACTATTGCTGAGTAAAACTATTCGTTTTCGACTTTAAGGCTCTACGATCACTATTGCTGAGTAAAACTAATCATTTTCAACTTAAGGCTCTACGATCACAATTGCTGAGTAAAACTATGCGTTTTCGACTTAAGGCTCTATGATCATTATTGCTGAGTAAAACTAATCATTTTCGACTTAAGGCTCTACGATCACTATTGCTGACTAAAACTATTAGTTTTCGACGTAAGGCTCTACGATCACTATTGCTGAGTAAAACTAATCATTTCCGACTTAAGGCTCTACGATCACTATTGCTGAGTAAAACTAATCACTTCCGAGTTTAGGCTCTACGATCATTATTGCTGAGAAAAACTATTGGTTTTCGACTTCAAACTCTACTCAGCAATAGTGATCTCAGAAGAAGAAGTTTCTAAAGGCTTTCTCATGGGAGCATTCGCCTGTAATGTAACAATCCAAGATTCCGTTTTGTACACAAACAAGTGAATCTGAACTGTTATATTACAGGCAAATGCTCCCGATGAAAAAGCCTTTACAACTGATTATTCGAATACGTTTTAGCAGTCAACCATTGTTTGAAAATATCCATGAACTGAAAATAAATAAATTCGCAATGGTTCGATAGACTGCTTTTCGCAATAACATATTATTACATTACATTGATTTACATCAGAATACATGGCAATGATTGAAAATTGGTTCAAGTTTGATAAATTATATAATGAAAATACAAATAGTTTCGTACTAACTATTGCCCGCGGCTTCCCTCGCGTGGAGGTCGGTACATTACTTGATAGAAACGTACAACTGGGATTAAAGCTATCCTATGCCATAATTTAGGCCTTTGTTACATATTTACAATATTGAATTTAATATTGAAAATATAACAGACATAACTACCGGCAGAAAGGCAGACGAGAGTCGATTACAAAGAGAGAGAGAGTATGGATATTACACATGGTACACATGGTATGGTTATTATTATTTTATTATTATCTCTTTATTCATTTTTCTAACACATTACTTACATTTTTAAATATTATTAATAACAAAAATTATAAAAAAAAACATTTAAAAATATAAAAAATAGTAGCCCACCGGCATCGGGGACAGGGTCCGAGCTACCGGTGGTCAGGTCTCTTGAGAGAGGAACCTCCTAACAATACGCGCCGTGTCCATAAGAACTGCCTTCTGAATCAAGCGCTTGATCCAGCTGCCCAGCGAGAGCCTCCTCAGATGTTGGTCGAGGCTATTGGCTATTAAGCCATTGGCCGACACGACTATCGGCACAATGACTGCTGTACTCACGTCCCACATGTCGACAACCTCGCGAGCCAGATCTAGATATTATTATTGTTGGTATGGACATTTACGAAAAGTTTGTACAGAAAATGGTGCCAAGAAAATTCATCACTAGCATTTCACAGCTGATACTTGGAAGTTGGAACGATAAATCAAATCTTAGTTAATAGTTCTTGAGGATAATCTTGAACGTTTTGTAATCGTGCATCGAACTAAGTTTTTGTTACATAGGTATTGTATAGGTATACTTTGATGATAGATAGCTGGATTAGTGGCTAGACGTGACACTTGTATACTGTTCGTGCATGCACCTTGCGATGCCGCAAATTAGATACTGCCTATTTTAACTTTTTTACCGCCATTGTCACATATACGTGACAAGCAAGCGCGTGCACTGTAAGCCAAACGACACAAATATGTGACAAAATGGTAGATGAAATTGTGACTTGGCGTGGAGGGCACGTGCGTGCGTTTATGATCTGGCGTTCAAAAGGTTAAAAAGCTTTTTCGGAATCTGGCCCAAGACCTAATAATTTATCAAGAGGAGAGCATCTTTCTCTTTCGCTCTGTTCTCACATATAGTAATTAAATGGCTGCTGTAATTTGTGCAATACCTCACTTGCGACAGATTCAATATATACATAGACTTGAAAAATATAGATGGAGGCAATAGGCTCAGAACGTGTATCGGATCTATGCATGTATTAATATTTATAATACACGATAAAGATCTAAAGAATGGAACTTCAATATTCTCTTATCATTTATTAGTTCACTACTGAGGCAAGTAATTGAAATTCCTAATCACTTGGGTTGTAATCCACATGTTGAAGTTTCATTGTGATTCGAAGTGTTAGTGAACGTATATCAGTCTATCATTTTAGACGTGGTTATAGGACATCACAAACGGCCCAAATTACCAAAGCCATGGCAGACTCCCACAGAGAGATTACAAATACCATATTGTGTTAGTATCACCAACCCGCACTTGTGCATTGGTAACAGTGGCGTTTCTTGGGGCCAACTATACGGCAAGCCCATAAAGGACTGTTCAGAAACCCTAACATCATGAAGAGTAGTCTTTAGTGAATATTAAGTATTGGTACTCAACTAGTACTAATACTTAACATGAAGAGTCAGGGTGCAATAAATGGTGCAGATTTCAATAAAAAGGTTTTAAATGCTGCTTATATGTGTGCTATCTTACACTAGTACGAGTGAATAATGAAGGATTTAGGTAAGAGGGTGTACCAACACCCATAACGAAGAAAGGCACTTTTTCTCCCCGTCATTGCGATATTTTTTTTGTTCTAGGCCATACCCGGGAACTTTTTAGTTACAGAGATATTGGGGGTCAAAATTCCAACTTTTTCACAAGTTTTGTTTTTAATACATGTTAATGTAAGATTTTTACTTAAAACACCTCCACCACACCCGTACTATTCAATCCATCCATCATCAAAATATTTTAATTGCGTTACATTGAGTCCTACCCAAAAAATAAAGTCGTTTCCCAGCAATAATTTTAGCTTAAGGTGAATCCTCCAACCAGCCCGCGAAATTCAAATTTTCTTAAGTTTTTTGCAATTTCCAGGCTAGTGATAGGTTGTATGTTGATGAACATTTGATTCGCGGCTGTAAGACGTATGTAGTTACAGAATTATAATCATCAAAATCATTAATACAACCCTCCGAGCTCATAAAGGTGTAAAAATGACTTTGACCTTGTAAAAAGTCATTTTTACACCTTTATGAGCTCGGAGGGTTGTATTAATGATTTTGATGATTATAATTCTGTAACTACATACGTCTTACAGCCGCGAATCAAATGTTCATCAACATACAACCTATCACTGGCCTGAAAATTGCAAAAAACTTAAGAAAATTTGAATTTCGCGGGCTACCCTGGAACATCAACCTTAAAGTTACTTAGTTTGATGTAAGTACATAATGCTTGGTTGACGGCTTCTCGAAGAGTCCCTTTACTTAATGGAAACTTAAGTTTTCCTTATACTTAACATGCACTTATAAAGTAGCTATACTTGACCCCTGTTTAGAAGTAGGGTAGGCTTTCTTCATTATGAAACAGTAAAATCTGAATAATTATTATAAGTGGGTAACACGCTTTAGGATCTTCAGACGTGAAGTGAGACACATGTGTGGTGATGACGTCAAATGGCGATTGCTAAGCCTTTCGATTACGTTATACAACGGTTGCCAAGCTTATCAAACGTAGTGATTATGGTGTTAATTGCTGAAGGTCGGTCATTAGACTGAGTTTGAAGAGATTTCTTTAATGTGATAAGATAAAAGTAGGTGTTCACAGTCATCCTGTTTGTGTTTTACAATTATACAGGGTGCTGGGTTAATGAAGGACATACCTAATAACTACGGAATAATTTTAACTATTGGGCCATGAAATATGAAAATAACAGGTCTAACTGAAAATCCTGAGTTCCAGCAGGTTGACAATAGCATTTTGTCTGCTGAAAGGAGGAACATACCTATTGTGGTTACAGTTCCTTTTACCTTGCACGATGAATCAAAATCAGCACATCTAAACTGCGTTTAAGAGCTGTCAGTTTCAATATTTCGTAGCAGTTTCGAAGCCAATAGCTTTCTGACGCGGTTTAAACGAGCTGAACGAGTTTCATTTATGATTTTAATTCGACAATTTTCAGGCTTGACTAAATCACGCATAGCATTCAATGGTGATTGGCTACATGACCTTAGATGTGACCTCAGCACAACAAATGACCCGGAAAGGTAGCTACTGAACTAAATCGTGGTTTAATAACGGACGCTTGACGACACATTAACGTTGATTTGATGGATTATTCAATTGGGTCTATGATAGTTTAAGCCTAGGAACAAATTGGCTTCTCTCTTCTCAAGTATGTGTGAATGTAGCTCAGGCAGAATATAACCCAGTCAGTCATGTTCGTAGCCAGGTTGTTACTACACAAAGTGCTTTTGAAATTCGAAACATCAAAAAAAAATGTCACATTTGTAGTTCGGTGCGAGTTTCACTTGTTTTTAGAGGCTTTTTGGACGTTATAGGCTGATTGTCTAAACATTGTGGAGGAGCTCATGGCTAAATAATAACAGCCGCTCTGATCAATCTTCAGGTTAAGCCGCGCTTACCTAGGTTGATCTGTGGATGGGTGAGCATCCATTAAATACAGAGTTTCCTCCGTGCCTCGGAAAGCACGTTAAGTCGTTGGTCCCGGCTGTCATTTGTAGATCTTTGAAGTTAGTGGCTGAAAGTCTGACAACTAGTCTTACCAAAGGGTATCGTATTACTGGGTTGTGGATGTCATATACGCAGTCGCTCCATGTTAAGTACTGGTATTCAAGTGCATCCGGTTCCATCCGGTATGCATCCGACTGGAAGCCGACGCCAACATAATTGGATAAAGGCTAATGATGATGCAGATGATGATAGGCTGATTGTAAAGGGTCCCATCGAAAAGCAATATGATCTTTGACATAGCCAGCCTTTCCACAACTGGGATACTGGCCCTTTTTGTGAGGGGGAGGGATAGAATCCGTTGTTCAAATAATATGGGGCAGTTAAGCTATTTTTCTTTTAGCCGTGCACGTACGAAACAGTACAGTTAATAGTGTAAACAAAATGTAAAGGTCAATACTATCTAGATCTAAGGTAAATAATAAGTAAACTTATTTTGTGCACACCTACTGATATCTTTGCATAAAATGTGTGCCAATAAGAACCATGTAAAAAAGCGATATCCAAAAATAAACTTCATTACCGTATTATGACCGTATGACCTCAACACTAAATAATTCCTTTTTGGAAAGTATTATAAAGAACTCGTAAGTTCTGTTTTAAGAAGATACAAAATTATTCGTAGTTTTATTTATTCTGCGTGGATTTGTTGTGTTTACATTACGATGGTCAAAGAAAAAGATTTTGACGTCATAAAAAATCATGACGTCATTTTTTTTTTATACGCAATTGGAGTTGTTCAACTTGCTTTTTTTAAAGCAATTTGAACAACTCCAATTGCGTTTCAAACACTTTCCATGACAATCCGAAGGAAGAAAATTCTGAATTCATTGATTATCATTTCCTTTGCACAAAATCTTAAATTGTGCCATTTATTTTTATTGAATTGACGAAATGAATGGTACCGTCATTGCAGATGTGTTTCGCTATTACTACGCGTCTCTTACGACTTTCTGCATTACTTATTGATTCTTATCAACACACTATCTTTGTTTCCCAATCATTATAATAAAGATCTCTTCAAAGTTCAAATCAATCGGTTTCTTCTAGGCAAGCGTGCTCCACTTTAGTTTTACATTAGACTACATTATCATCTTTATTGCAATTAGAATAAGGTTTTATAACGCGTTATGGAATTATATTAAATCTAGTTTTTATTCTAAACTTATTATTTTGTACAAAATTACAAACAAGGTGATTGGAAAATGCATTAATTTTTATATCATCAATTAAAAAATAAATAATAATATTGTCTTGATGTGAACATGTAATTACAAGACTGAATACAGTGACTGAAGGTCAATGCCCCTAAAAACAAAAAAAAACTTAGGTACTTACAATTGCAAAGGCAATACAAACATAAAACAGACAGTAAATGTGTTACGCAATCGGGATGCAGAAACCCAAAAACCATAATTAACCAAAAAGGCAATAAAAATAAATAACCACATAAATTCGACTTTCACAAACACGGACTTGTGTCCCTTTAAAATGTCAATAACCTGCACGAAGCCTTAAAAGATGACATAAAGAAAAAGTGCATGTGTACCTTTTTTATTTAAGGTTCACGAAAGTGTGTGTCGTAAGTCCAAACTGCATAATCAGATTCGCAAAATTTGCATTATAGACTATAAGGGGTGGAAGGGACACCGACGCGAAAACGGTTACCACGTATTCAGTACATCATTCTGAGACCCCCAACAGAAATTTTTAATCGGTTTTTAGAAAAAAAAAGGTGTTTCCTACAAATGTGCAATAATTACACGCTAAATATGATGAAATCTATGCTCAGAATGATGTACTGAATACGTGGTAACCCTTTTCGCGTCGGTGTCCCTTCCACCCCGTATAATATGTAGCGATAATTTAAGGTAATAGGTCTAGGATACCACGCGTTCACTAGAGTTACGAAGCGTATAAGTAGTGCTTAGACAACCCTTATAGTTTACCTAGCAATAGATTTCCAACAAAATTGGCAGGTACCGAACGTGACCTAGGGATTTGCTTACGTAAGACCTTATTAGGATGACACACGTGTTTCTACTAAATCCTCTAAATTTAAACGAGTCTGCTTCAAGTGAAGTATTGCTGCCTTGGCAATTTGAGAGAGGTTTTTGATCAATGGGAAATTACAGGCCGATATGATACGCTATGGTTGCTTATGCTATAAATGACCGATATTAATTATATGATCAATCATAAACAAACGACGCACAGCCTAATATCTTGACTCCACCAAACCGGAGACATGGCGATGTGTATTCTAACGATTATGATTAGTTGATTCCCGCACGTTTCCTGTCCGCTCCGCTTGACTCCGCTTTAGACGAAGTCTGAGCCTAAACCGCTGGGTCACATTAATGAAATCTTTCATGAGACTTCATGTTTGCATAAAGCGTATGCAAACAAGACAGAAGACATAAGACAGGTGGAATAATTTAAAGGAAGATTCTATCAAATTACCGTGTAAGACCTTCCTCATGTGTGTCACATGAGGATGGTGTTACATGGTAATTATTATAACTAAACAAGAAAGTTCCGTCAGGTATTAACCCAAGACTTGCGTCAATCCTCGTCAATCCGTTCTGTACGGTCGACCACTTTTCAACCTTATTACTTAGGGCATAAGGGTGAAAAGTGGCAGACCTTCAGTGAACTCGGTAGTACCTACTTTCCTTTCCCTAAAAAGTAAGTCAATTTGCTATTCAAAGCAGTTTATCCTTATACACCTATTTGGTATGTTTTTAACGTCGTCTTCAATGTCAGTGTCACCAGCCTTAAAAAAAAAACAAAAACGATAAAAGCCTTGAGGCATATCATAAGGAAAATGATTTCCATACAAGGAGTCCTCTAAAAAGGTTAGAATAACATTATGGATGTATTGTTTTGGTAAGATTTATGAGACAAGAATGAGGTCAAAGATATGTATCAAAAAGGAAGAATGATTTGGGAGCATGGTTAAAGTTATGCCTAAAGCTAGTACGTAATATATTGAATAGGGTGGTCAGGGATATTGTGCGGTGTAACAGAGACTTATGTTTATTTCCACAATTTGGGGACTTTTTTGCTTCTTAATCAAAGGGATGGTAGTGTTTTATGACCCTTCTGGTTGGAGAAACCGTACACGCCACGCCGTGTACGCTTAGTTTACAGAGACAGTAATCACTAGAGACCGGATTAGAATATGCAACTATAAATCGTCGAAATGCATGCCAATATGCTTCATAAATGCACGAAATATGCAACATAAAAATTCAAATAACTACTACAAAATTACGATGATTCGGACGAAAGATTATGACGTCGGGGGCGGTACGCCCTTAGTGGACCTGGGCAGGAAACTTGCAAGACGTGGAGATGGCCGATGGAGCAAGGCTTAACCCGAGTGGTGGCCAAGGTTAGGCCAAAGAAACTAGAGCCGGCTAAAATCTCGTTGGGTCGACGATATCGTCAAAGTCGCGGGAAACACCTGGATAAAGGACGCGGAGAATCGGGAAGTGTGGCAGGAAATAGGGGAGGCCTATCCATACCTAGCAGTGGGTGATTCCAGGCTGATATGATGATGACTACAAAATAATGTTTTCTTTTTAATTAACTACATTTTCTTGAAAATCGAGTTATGTTCCAAATATCAGTAATTTTATACTAAATTAATTTGCTAGATTTGACCAATACATACTATCTAACAAGTTAAATAAAAGCTTATAATAATAAAATCGCCCTACCTAGGGCCTTAAGTTTTCCTACCCCTAGTATAATATACTTGGATTCCACGCAGTACCCAAGTCTTTTTCAGACAATATGCTTCCAGTATCGTCTTCGCTACCCATATCAGCTTTCACACTTACCAATTTATCTTTGATCAGACACTGCTGCTAAAAATAAGAATTTTATCATTTTCAAAGCACACCATATTTTTATCCAAAAATATACATAGTATTTGAGCTCTATCATTTATTTATCATGATTTATACATAAGTACCATTAATGATAATTTGCAATGCCTTAAGAATAAAATAAATATTCGGCTCGCCATTTTTTCCTCCACATTGACATTGTATCATGAGCCTTGTTCTACTTTGATAAGGTCAGCAGAGTGATGCATTCAACGTCTATGTATATACATATTAATATAGAAGTGTGATAATACTGAATAGTTTATTTTTTGTGGTGTAAGGAACTATGTTTGAACACTACTAGACTAGGCTTCGACCTCTAATGATAAATGATTCATAGTAAAGTCTATTCACAATATTTTTTCTAAAAATTATACATTACGTCGTTTTCGTGTGAAATTCTAAATAAACCTAACAACCATGTCGGGTCGCGGAAAAGGTGGCAAGATGAAAGGAAAAGAAAAGTCTTGTTCCAACCGAGCTGGTCTGGCCCCGTGGGACGTATCCACAGGCTGCTGCGTAACGGAAACTACGCCGAGCGCATCGGTATTTTCATTTAAACATTTAGTTTCAATTTAGTGAAAGTGTAGCGTTAGTTGATTTTAGAGTGACTAACTTTAATTGTTTGCCTTCAGTTTCCAATTGCTGAGCAGAGCCCTTTTCTGATGATATCAAATTCTTTCGATATATCGCCAATGGTCTACATTGCCTGAATTAAAAAGTCATTCGATTTGTGGCATTAAAGTAATTTTTCAGTACAAAATTAAGTTTTTGGAACCTAATTTTAAACGTAGTTTAGTATAACTGCAGGAGAAGAAACATAAGCAGTCATAGCCTAGTGGTGTGGCCGTCGAAATGCCAAGCCAAGTCTCGAATTCGAACACAAGACACGCCCCTCTGATTTTTCGAATTCATGTTCAACGTGAATGTGAATTATAACTTGCTTCGCTGAAGGATAACATCGTGAAAACAGCATGCCTGACAGATATTTTTCGACGGCATGTAAAAGTCAAGTCAGAAGCCCATGGGTGACATAAAAACTCTGAATAGCCACACGATTAATAAATAAATCCCAAACTAGGCAGAGCCTGTACTACGGCAACCAGAAAACTGATAAACATATCTTATATATTTCTAAATACATACATATTATAGATAAATTACACACCCAGATACAGAACAAATAATCGTACTCATCGCACATAGATTTGTCCTGTGTGGGAATCGAACCCACGACCTCCGTCCTAGCAGTCAGGGTCACTAACCACTATACCAACAGGCCAATCAAAAAAAGAAGAAGACCAGAAGGAGACTTTGATAAAGAAAGAAGAAGACCAGAAACGTAAAATATTAACGAATGACGTCAGAGTTTTCTGTTTATTATTACAACACGTCCCTAGTCTCTCTTGTATTTTTGGATAAAAAGCCATTAATTTTTCACACTTTTCAAATACTGTAGCACATTTCCGAGTGCTATTGTTCTTAACTTGGCCTTTTCCCTAATTGATTGTTACGAGGCTGACTTTTGTGTCCAGAGACAAATCTGATAATTAGAGCATTTAGGTACAAAGGCAGACAAGTAGGTCCTCTTGAGTTTGTCGCGTGTTTCTTTGTCAGAGGAGTAGGTGTTTGTTCATTGAAAGAAACGTATCTCGAGTGGTTCGCGATAAACTTCTGATAGTATTTGTGTGCATAAGATTATACAGTTATTTATACCTCTCAGGTATATTCCCCAGAAATGTATTTCATAATTTGGGTATCTTTTTCAATGACTTGATGGCAATTAAATAGATCTGTAATAGATTCCATGAAATTTGACGGCACCGTTGGCGCAGTGGCTGAGCGATTGACTGCTGCACAGCCTGTCGCGGGTTCGATCCCAGCACGGAACAAATATTTGTTTGGCCTACAGATAGTTGTCTCGGGTCTGGCTGTTTGTGTATGTGAGCACCCACGATAGAAAAGAAATTCCAAGAGTGGTTCAACGTTTTAAAAAAAATGATACGAAATCCAGTTCCATTATAGGTACGCCACAATGTCTTTTTCTAATTCTCGTTCGTTCTCTAATTCTGCCTGTCTGTCTTTACCCTTTCATGCCTTTACACAAAAACCTTATATAGAAAATAGGATATTTTTAATCCCGGTAGAACGTTCCTATAGGAAACCATTCAGCCTGCAAATGGGTAAAGCCCCGGGCAAAAGCTACTATCAAATAGGGTTAAAGCAAAACGTATAAAAGCAGATTCTCTCGTTTCCCCTCAGATCGAGTCAAGCATGTTAATTCGAAACTATTCAGGGAAGTACTTTTATATAAGGGATGTAAATATATGTATATTTGAGAGGGGGTGGGGGAGGGGTAGAGATCCCTCCCACACAGATTTTTTTATACATTTCAAAATCTCATTTTGAGGTTATGTTTTCGTATTTTTTTTGACATTATAAACCTGATTTATGGGGGGAGGGAAGCCCCCCCCCCCTTTCTACGCCACTCAAGGCAGTGTCGCAGTCGAGGGAGGCCCGATCGACGGAGTCCCTACTTCTGGAGGGCTTACGGGGCTCCTACATCAGAATGGTTTAAAAAAAAATATAGAAAAAATATAGGGTTTAACAGCGTATGATGACCGGAAATAGGTAGGTATGAAATGATGTTGATACGTTCTAGTGGGTATAGTAGTCCGTGTCATGTTTCTTACCGTGTCTGTCTCATTCATAGCACGGTCATGGTGTGGTACGGTTTAGTTGGCAGAATCCTTAATAGTATTTTTATTCAAGTTAACAACAAGTTACAAGTTAAAAAAAAATTGGTTGTTTGTAAAGTTGGTTTACGGGCGATAGTTTAACGTGACAACGTCATAACAAAACATTGATAAAATGATTGCATACTTGTATGCTGCGCAAGCGTACAATGAGCGTAACGGGACAATGAGCGTAACGGGACAATGAGTCATCCTTTTTCGTGCATGCAGCTGGAGTTCATCGATTTATTAGACGTTGTTACGTCAAAAGAAAACCCTGCAACAAATCAAATACCAACTCTTTTAACTCAGTGTTGTTTTTTTCAAACAAAAACTAACTGGGTTAAAAAAATCACAACAGAAAATTCTTATGTAATTAACTCAGTTCATTAACTCTTCATTTGACAGAATTGACTTAAACTTTCAGTAGTGGGTGTACAGTCACGAGCACCAATATGTAAACACTTAACAAGTTTTCAAAGCGTTTTTCTCCTACTGTTCTGATTAAAATTTCATGTTATTACGAACATAGTATTCTGGAACTTATATTTTTATGAAAACGATCCTATCTCCAAGTTACAATCGTTGTTTGTTGCGTAAATTGCTTTTAAATTTAGGAAAGTATGTACATATTGGTGCTCGTGGCTGTACTATTAGGTAGACCTCTGCCTAAACCTTCGGAGATAGCAGGGGTGATGTATGTTATGTTATGTTATGTTTTTCAGTAGTTCATGTCAAATACGTCAATAAAATGCAAGTTTGCCTTTTTCGTTGTCGTTGATGTAAAGTCACTTTGTAGACAGGCTGTTAGTCTAGTGGTGTTAGTCTAGTGGTCACAAACGCGACTGTTGAGCATGAGGTCCTGGTTTCGATTCCCGGGTCGGGAAAAGTGTTATTGGGTTTTTCCAAAAGCACTTTCTCAGTAGCAGCCACGAAGTCTGCATTTGTGCCTCTGGGAGGGTACTACATCGGACTTAAACATAACTGACGAAATGTGGGTGTTCAATAGGACAGGTGTACCTACCTAATATGGTACACCTCTGCCTAACCCTTCGGGGATTACAGGCGGGATATTATATTATGTAAGTTCATAGACAAACATCTTCAGGTTTGACATTTTCATCAAAACGAGGCCCTTACGATATACTGAGGCATGACACGGGAACTCCCATTTTATTAACCGACTTCAAAAAAGGAGGAGGTTTCTCAATTCGACCGTATATATTTTTACTCTTTGTGGTCACTTCCCTATTAACTCTTCGTCACGTGTACATCTGTCCTTGAACACTGTGTCATAATTCGAACACGAAGTATAATGTAAGTAAATGTTATTCGTAAAAAAACATATGTACCTACTCGTCAAATTCAAAGTGATTAGGTACCTGTTTGCAAAGAACTAATTTGCATAAAATAATACTGGGGCACGTAACTCAAGATCAATGAAAATACTTTTCGTAGAAATATGGCTTTATTACGAGCGATTAGTTTTCTACCAGGAATCCTTGAAACCTTTGAGAATAACGTCACGCTTAAATTTCTTGAAAGGAAAGGCAGAAGTCTTGCTTTTGCACCAGTTGGTGTATGTCATGAAACTCGAAGTACACCTGGTTCCTCAATCGAGAATTTGAGGTCGAGAACTTGTCAAAATCAGATTGCTTAATTTTTTTGTGAAAGAATCTTCGAATTTCAAACGAGAGTTTGATAAGTTATCATTTCCTTCTGAATTGTGGGCAAAATTAAATAGCTTTTTAGGCACTTATCTATTTATTTTATTAACTATATTAAATAAAGTCTAGGTTGGAAAGAAGTAACCATTAGCAAACTCCGGAACACCTTAAACTATATATTTCAGAACAACGAACTACATTTTTGGCGTCAATGAGTAGTTTTTTTCGTCTATTCATATTTGAATACCTTTACTGGAAGCCTTATGATGTTATATTTGTGCGAAAACTACATAATATTCATATACCTACCAACTAGTATATCGGTATACAGAAATATCGTTTGTATTATGTATGTGTGAACGGATAAGTTGTGGATAACAATTTAAATATTTTCGGTACTATTTAGTTGTTAATACCATGAAATTACTCGTACGTGAAGATGATACATAAATACGGACAATTTTGTTCGATTTTGCTGTTGATTTGGCTCTTAGCACAATTTCAGAAATTGGTAAAACTAGTAAAACCATTTGCATAATTATGTCCACTCGCCGTAATAATGTGGGATCGGATACCATAATGATATGGGTGTGCAACACCCAGAACACATCGGGAGGAAATCGGCAGGTCCTACAACCAAAAATTCGAAAGCATATAATATGATATCAATCAGCCTATACTGGGCCCGTGTGGTGGATCTCTCACAGAGCGGAGGCCCGGGTTCCAGCAGTGGGAATCTTATAGGCTAATCATGACAAGGGGCAGTTTCGGATTTTGTCTGTGGGACGCCCATGTACATGCACAGATTGGCCTGACAAGCGTATCAATGTACACAGGGTGTAATAGGATCAATCAAAAAGACGTCAACCAAGCTGTACATCAAACTAAGTGAAACTGTGGTAAAATGATTGTTGAGAAACAATTTTTTTTTTGGCGTGTACAATCATGGTTTATGGCAGCGCTGAGTTCCGTACGGTATATCGAATTACCCTTGAACGATATAACTATCTACAGAAAGCATGGTTCACCGACGAACGGTAATACGAAAAAAGTATTAGTCGATACCATAATTTACCGACAGCACGTTTCGCCGAATAACGCTACATAGAATGAATGGTTGGCCGATACCAAGATTTGCCGATGTCTTGGTTCGCCGGAACACTCGCTTGATCGTCGCAGATTGAATATGAAAAGAGTCTAGAAAAGCACTTGTCCCAAAACAGTGAGATGAGCATTGAAACTTTCTTAGTTGGGCTAGCTCACATCATGTACATCAAAAATCATTAATATAACATTTAACTGGTAGTATTTTTTTTTCAAAATTGATTGTTTTCTATCATTTTTCTTATGATTGCGCAGTTTGCAACTTTTATTTTTGTTATTTACCATTTAATTATAAAAGTAATCAGATTTGCTGTTTTATTATTTTCTTTACATATAAGTAGGTACCTAGGTATTCTAGTAGTTAGGTGTTAAAGAAGATAATATCTATCATGGCACAGGTAGATGCAAGTTATATGCAGTTTATGATTGCGCAGTTTGCAACTTTTATTTTTGTTATTCACCATTTAATTATCAAAGTAATCAAATTTGCTGTTTTATTATTTTCTTTACATATAAGTAGGTACCTAGGTTTTCTAGTAGTTAAGTGTTAAAGAAGATAATAGCTATCATGGCACAGGTAGATCAGTAGATGCAAGTTATATGCACCTTAAAGGTTCCTATGCTTTTAAAAGTATACAAATGTTTTATAATAAGGATAACAAGGTGAAACGTGTCCTTTTAACGTTCAGCATTCCTTGCATTTCGCATAAAAAATGCAATAAAGGAAACCAGGTTTTTAGAACTCGTTTTATAAAGGACTATAGTCATTGGGAAGGTAACTAATTGTGAGGAATTATCATTGATTGTCTTTCTCGTTCTAAAAGAGTTACGACTGACGTTAGATTTCGAGGTCGAAGAAATTATTTTATTTTCGACAAAAACACAACTGCTGAAATTTGGGTATACCACTTGGACGTCTGCCTTGGCCATCAGGGATAACAGGTGTGAAGTTATTTTGTATTATTTCAGCAGTACCTCGGTTTCAGGAATTGGGCCTCGTTGATGACAAAAAAAACATGGCTAGCAAAATGTGAGTGTAAATATTATGCACACACCATGTATACATATTAAAACAAAAATAAAGCAAATGCAGGGTTTTACGATTGAAGTCATAATCCCAGTTTTAAGTGAAGATTATGCATGCACTGTTGTCTTATTTTGTATCGAATCTGACCATATTATTTGTCGTGATTTTGATCACGAAGATTATAGTTTGTGGTTTGATTGCAGAATGTAATCACGTTTACATAAAACATTATGACTCATGTTTTGCTACTGAAACGACGGTATTGCTGGGATAAATAATATACTTCTTTTGTTACACCTATTTTCGAAGTAAGTTGATGTAGGTAAATAAGTCAGATATTTTTCCTTTTTTCTTCTTCTAAAGGTGCGGACTGGCTGCGGACGGATCTGTCAGAATTTGGTTCCCACAGTACGGTCCGCAATAAGACGAATGATGACAAGTAAATCGGACCAGGATTTCGCTACGCGTTTGGTGCCTTCATTAGTATTAGGTACTTATAACCTTACTGACAAGCTGATGTTTTCAGCAAGACATGGGTTAGGCACTTTCAAAAGGTCTGATAGTAAATCTTTATTCAAATCATCGTTGTTATTAGATAAGGCTTCGAAGTAAGAAGTTAATTTGAAGAGACAATGGTAAACGTTGTAATAATTATTTTTCAAACAACTGTAACGTAGAATGTAGTAAACAATACCATTATATCTATTTAACTGAAAAACAAACGTGTACGTGACAAATACATTTTAACTGAAGCCACTTATATCTTTGTTTAAGACTACACCTTAAACAAAGATATTTAAAAGAGTAAGTACTACACTTCTCATCAAAAAAATCGAAACACTTTCGTTTTTATTGTTTTTGTCCTAATTTTTTACAAAAGAGAATTAATTCCATGAAAAAAAAAACATTATTGTGTAGCTGGCAGTTTGGTCATTACAGTAAGAAGAAAAAAATCAAAATTCGAAATTAGAATTTCATTTGTTTATCCTATAAATGAAATTAATCACTGTTTTGAGACAAATGTGTATTTAGGGTTGGAGTACGTTTCTCGTTTAAAAACTAAAAATTAGCGCTTGTCTTTAAACTTTTTGTTTCTTATTTCATTTACTGTGACTTTGGGACGTCTGAAAAAACTTTTTTTTCTAAAACATATGGATACTTCGCCCGCAGAAGCCGCCCAAGTGGTGGCATTGCTGGATTCTGGACTTAGTCAGCGTGTTGTGGCTGCAAGATTGCATCTAAGCTTATCATCTGTTCATAGAGTCTACAAACGCTATCGGGAGACTGGTTCGTTCACGTGCCGTTCAGGATCTGGCAGGAATCGGGTCACTTCTGAGCGAGATGATCGATTTATTGTAACAACTTCTTTACGAAATCGACGCCTTAACGCTTTTCAACTGCAGCAGCAGCTTCGCGTTGCACGAAGAGTAGCTGTAAGTGACTCTACAATAAGAAGAAGGTTGAAGGAACGTGGATTGGCACCGCATAAGCCAGCGAATGGGCCGAAATTAACTGCAGACCATCGAAGAGCGCGCCTTAACTTTGCACGCGAGCACCTAACTTGGTCATACCTTTAGTGGAGCAAAGTACTGTTTTCTGATGAGTGTAAAATTATGCTGTATGGTAACGACGGAAGGAACAAGGTCTACAGAAGAGATGGAGAACGCTTTGCACAATGCTGCATTGAAGAAAAGGTCAGCTATGGTGGCGGTTCGTGGACGGTTTGGGGAGGAATCAGCGCCGACGGTAAGACAGAACTTGCCTTTGTGTCTGGGCCACGGCTGCCACTAAACTCTCATCGGTACATCGAACAGTGTCTTGAACCTCATGTGATGCCCTATGCACATTTTATTGGCAACGACTTCATATTCATGCACGACAATGCTAGAGCTCACACCGCGGGCGTCGTACGAGATTATCTTACCGAAGTCGGTATCTCCATTATGGTATGGCCAGCAAGAAGCCCGGACATGAATCCCATTGAACATCTATGGGATGAATTAAAGAGACGAATTCGAGCAAGAGATCCAGCCCCAGAAACACTTAGCCAGCTGCAAAATGCAATCCAAGAGGAATGGGATAATATACCACAACATGTGATCGTGACTCTCATCCGATCGATGAAGAACCGTATGGAAGCAGTAATAAGAGCTCGCGGAGGGAATACAAGTTATTAAATAAACGTTTCTTACATTTTTTTTTCATTTACGCGTGTTGTTTTACCCATTTCCTTCATATTCCATACAGGGTAAAAATTACTCATTATACAAAATACGAAACCTATGAAGACTTAATTTGAATTTAGAACAATAACATTAGGATTTAAAAACCTCATACTACTCACTATTAAATGACATTTTACATTTATTCCTAAATATACATATTTTTCTGATAATCCTTATCAAATCATAAACTGCGAGGTGTTTCGATTTTTTTGATGAGAAGTGTATATTTGTATGTCTTTGCTATTAAACGTCAAATGAGACTTCTTAAAAAAATGCCCCTGGCTGGAGGCCTTACATTCAAGGCATCCACAGGACTTGCCCGGTTAAGCAGTAGCCAACCTCCTAGGTTGAACTGCGAGATGCCCTATAAAAAAAAAAAAAAAAACTTCAAAAAATCCAGTAGTGATCTCTTTGTAATCAGCCAAACTATGTAGTACGGACAAGTTCTGATTAATACTTACTAAAGTATCTGTTAATGTCCGTGTCCGGAGACGTGTCTGTAACTCGTCCGTCAGTTTTGCCCGACCCTCAAATGATTTTGTCGGAAAATATAGCCTGAAAACCTACAGGCAAAATGCGGCCGAAGACGGTAGAAATGGGTATGTTCGTGTACTGTTTTGCTTTGTAGGAAATTAAGTCTGTGTTCAACCATTTGATCTCAATTTGACGTCACAGAAAATTCAAGATGGCGGACGTTAAACGACAAAATGTCAAGTTTTGTACATTTCCGACTATGTTTCAGTTGTTTCGTTTTAATATTTCTTCTTTTCTCTCCCATTATTGCGTTACTGTGATGCCGTATTTTTTTCATATTATTGCTAAACAAAGCGCGCTGATTGACGGTTTATTACAGCGTGCAGCGTGACATTTGTTTGAAACGGCCTTGAGTAGCAAGGCATTGGACGAGAACGTAATTGCTAGCAGTGAGACTTGGGCTTTACAGCTGTGAAGTTCATATCATGTTTTGTTTTATTTTTCAAACTTTACTAATCACATGTTTCACGTTTTTGTAATTAATTTTGAGGCACCATTTTATTGGTCACTTTTTAACAAGCGCTGTCAGCGGTAGTCTTTTGATCAAGTTGCAGTTCTAGTTTTGAATGTTTTTTACTATTTATTTTATTGTTTATCAAGTTAAGCAGTAGGTATTTGGGGTAGGTACAGGACAACATCTATGTTCAGAAGGACTATTACCACCTCTTTTATCACTACTATCTTATTGTTATGGTTCTATTTTTAAAACACTCAATGTTTTAAAAATAGAGCCATAGCGTATGCGTCCGGCTGTACTGCCACTATAAGTAACTAAGATACTGAAGTACTAAGAATACTGCTTTTTAGTGAAGGTGGAGAATTAGGATGAATTGTGGTTTTTCTCCTAAAAGCGCAACACATTCCCGTATTAATTTACAAGCTTTCTTTAGAATAAAAATAATACATATAAAATATAATTTTAAGAAAAAGAATATAAAAAATTAGTTCATCTGGAATAGTTTTATAAACACGCTATCTGTGTTACACATTCTTTCAAATTACACAGCTGCTGAAGTATTATTTCATTTATATATATATTATTTATATATATGCAATACTGAATTTAAATGATGTAACGCTTACCATATAAATTAATGTCACTAACATATTACCTACATATTGTACTAGAAAAATGTATTACGATACGAAATAATTTATTGTTAAGAAAACAAAACAAATAAGGAATCAAGGGTTACAATCAGGAGATTTATAAGTTTTCCAACAAGGTGTTACCTTTCATAAACCTACCTACTGTTATTAATTTCGGAACCCTATAGGACCACATTTTTCTCAAGAACGCGTGTTTAATATATCGAGGTATGGGAGAATATCTATTTTATTATAAATATATTTTTTATTTTTTTTATTACAAAATGGGCCTGTTCTTGACCTCGATCACGCCTGGTGAAAAGCGATGGATGAGGTCTATGATGGAACGAGCGTGCAAAATTAAAATTGTATTGCAATCCGCCTTATATCTGTTATAGACGATTTTGAAAAAAAATTCTTTAAGGCCTAGTTCCGTGATGGACATACCAACGACACACAAGTTTGGACGGGACGCTCGGTGCGCTAGTCAAACTCGCACTTGTCCGGTTTTACAGAGGGAATAAAAAAATCTCAATGTGCTTAAGTTGTTGGCCAAGATTTGACAAAACAAGGCTTTAACCCCTGTAAATTATCTGCTGTCTCTAACCTCGCTAATTCCTACCAATTTTCACTTACTACGTTAAATGTTAATGGTCGATTTGGTGGTTTAACCTAATGACTGCGTGGGAGCAAAGGGTGAATTTAGTTTTACGAGAGTTTAATATTTTTAACCTTTTGGTACACGTGACTATTTTGTTTCGGTGAAATACATTGTATGCTTAGTTTTGTGCCTTTTTTTTTTTTTTTTTTTTGGGGGGGGTGGGAAATTATCAAATGACTCCTCCCGCTCTGGGCGGAGCGGAAGGGAGTGTCAGACTCTTACTGACTAAAAACCACCCATGTTCCTTCATTGGCCCTTTATGTTCCAGGGCCGCGGTATCTCTTTCGAACAGTCCCGCAGCCCTGGCAGGCACCGGCCCTTGCGGGCCCCTCCCGTTGCTGACAACTCTTTGAGGCGCGCGTGGAACACGAACGCGCCGTCGACACGGCCTGCCCGTCGTCATACGACGGACGGACGGCGAGCTAACCCATTACTCACCGTCCACAGGCCCGATAATTTTGATACTTGGGACAAAACCCAAGTTAATTAGGTCCAGAAAACGGACGGACGACGAGCTAACTTAGTTTTGTGCCTTGGATGCAATGTTACGGAGCAAAGGTTGTCAACATTGAAATGGCTCATTGTCCGTGTTTACATCTTTTTGGGGCGGACTGTACATAGCCGTTGTTTCTTGCTTTAGAAAATATTCTTCAGTTGTTTATTTATTTGAAAACTTAGTTTTTTTTTAATTCTTATATTTTATCGGATGCTTTTATCCGCAAATGCGAGCCAGCCTCATATCATATCTAAACTACATAAATACACCATTATTTTTAGGTCGTTCTGGAACCGAAACGATTGGGACAATTCTTTTTCAAAAAGTAACAATAAAAAAAAACACGAAAGAATAAATATAATGTTAATGTTTAAAAAAAAATAGTCACAATCGTTTCGAGTTCGATGATCGAGTTAATGGTATTCGGTTCCAGAACGACCTAAAAATAATGGTGTATAATATAAATTATTATTCTCTAAACAAATCATGGAGTGTTTCGGTCCCATAGTAAAACCCGGAAAAGCCGGTTTTACTATGGGATTTATACTGTTAAAGATTATATAGAGGGCAAAAAGCTTGGGATTGAACTGCTCCAATTTGAATCGAAATTGAATTGACTTTATTTCTATTTTTATTTTTTTACAATTTGACATTTTCTGAACTTTCTTTATACACATGACATTGTTTACTTTTTCAAGTATGATATTATTTTTTGACGAATATTTACATGTTAAATATTTAATTTAATTTTTGTTTTTTATTTAGTTTTGTGTGTATTGATATAAATTAATAAATTGACATGATTATTTAATATGGCAAATATTTTATTATTTGCTGTAACATGATAATATTGTAAAATCTAATCATTTTAAAAGAGTAACCTTTTTGTCGACGTTTCATAAGTGCCCATGTAGGCCTATGTGATTTTGACCGAAACACGGTTCCACATGCCCTTGTGCTATCTCCGGTGTAGGTTATGATAGTTGTGTTATTTTAATGAAATAATTATAATATTTTCATTATTATGTTTTTTTTGTGATTAATTAATAAATAAATAAACGGAATACATCGTGAGGCATAGAACCAAAAATTCGAAGACAATGCTCGCGTGGTGGATTCCGGCTTTCACCCTTTATCAGAGAGGTCTGTATGCGAGTGTGTTGGAACGTTGATTTATTATTTTGGATCTTTTCTTTTTGTAAGAATAAGTTACGATGTCTGAATTCGAAAAACAATTAATAAAAATTGAGGATAAATTCAAAACTCTAAATCATTCTTTTTTTCCTTATGCGTGGTGGTACCAACCCGTTTTGAACATATGACACCGGTTAACCGAAAACCTGCTTAATAAATGAGAGAATATTTAATTCTAGCCTCCTTGGTCATGAGCTACGTGCGCAAGTGACAACCGTCTTGCCACACGACTCCAGAGAAAACAAATGAAATAAATTGCTTCATGAGTCAACGCGACGGCGACGTAACTCGGGGAGTGACGCTGACAGTGCTCACGCAACTCATTTTATTTGATTATTGTGAACGTGAGGACTATTATGGGTATTTTTTTCCATTTACTTTTAACGATTGTCTGGCAGTTTGAGTACTATAAGCAACCTACCCAAATGTCTTTTTAGGGTTCCGTACCTAAAGGTTAAAACGCGACCCTATTACTAAGACTCCGCTTTCTGTCCGTCCGTCTGTCACCTGGCTGTATCTCATGAACCGTGATAGTTAGACAGTTGAAATTTTCACTGATGATTTCGGTAACTTTTGTTTGTTTGTCTTTTGTCACCGGCTTCTGAAGCTAAAATTATTTTTCGCTTTTTTGTGTTTTTGAAGTCGGTTTTATTTTTTGCAAAAAAGGTTTTTTATTTTTTCAGTTTTAGTTCCAATGTCCTTTATATATATTTTCTATGCGTTTTTTACATTGTTAACAATACATTTCATGGTAATAGGCTTATCTTCAACAAAATGGAACTTAACATACCTAACTGTAGAAATCTGGGTGTACTGTACACATCTACGTACACGAAGCAAACTTAATCGGTTTGCAGGGCACACCACAAAGATGTTGGTGTGCGTAAAATCAACTGGTGTATTACTTTGCCTATTTATTAGTGTTTGCTACCCGTTGTCCACGCACACACAATAAAATTTCTTGTCACTAATGTTGCAGGGAATATGACGCATAAATTTAGCTAATCATACAATCGTCTCCGTGGCGCATTAGTCGAGCGTGCGATAAATAATTTCTTACTGCGCCGGCGCCGTAGGATCGAATCCGACTGCCAACAGCTTAATGTTTTTGTATGTTTTAATAAAATATTTTACATTTGTTTGTTCAATTTATTGCTTAACTATTAGCAAGTCTCTTTATATTTGGGTTAGAATGTATTAATTGTCTACCCTCTAAAAATGACAAATCATGTTTAAGTTAGTAGTTTAAGTTCATCGTCATAATGCTATTGACTATTGGGGTTTCGTTACGTTTTTAGACATTATACCCTGCGTTTTTTGAGAAGTGCTTTTATTTGTGAATCAATATGAATCATTGAACCACACTTTTATGAGCTGAAATAATTCTTTTGCATGAGCAAAATGTTTCAATTAGTGAAATTGCTAGACGTTTAAAGATATCGGTGAGTAACAAAATGTTATTATGATGTTTAGAAGTTTAATATGTTTAAATAATCCACATGTTATTGATTGTTGTTTTTTGTAACAATATTTTATTATTGTTCACAGAGAAGGACTGTGCAATTGTGGGTCCATCGTTATGCAGATTCGGGAAGCATTGATCCTTGCCGACCGGGACCAAAGGCTGGATTTGCATTCACAGATTGGCATCTGATATAGTTGCTACGCATACCGCTGAGCCCTTCCTCACTACTCGTTCCACGGCAACTAAACATGACGTGACATTACAAACTGTACGAAACCACTTGCGAGCAGCTGGTGTGAAATGTTGTAGGCCAGCCAAGAAAATTTGAATGTCAGATATTCACAGGCAAAACCGGGTACGCTTCGCAAGAGAATATTTAGATTTTGATTGGTGCAATAATATAGTTATATTTAGAGATGAAAAATGTTTTAAATCAGACAAGGACGGTCGCAAAATATTGTGGCGAAAAGATGGTGAGCGCTATCATAAAAAAAAATATTCTTCCATGCAGGTCTAGTGGAGACATTTACTTCGTGCATGAATAAGTCATAGATAGCGAAGGCGCACCAATAGGATATTAATAAAAATATCAGGGGGTAATTCGATTTGTTTTATGTGAGTGATGTTATTGTTAGTGAGATAACAATTTAGGATACCTGTATCTTAATATCTATCTTATTAACATGTTTATTCATTTCACTAATAAATAAATTACCCACTTGAATAAGAAAAGTAACGTTATTTCTTGTCCGACTTAGAATATTTGTCATGCACAAAACTTTTTAATTTGTGATTATAATATAAAAAAAAACCTAGTCAATAAATGTTGTTGATTTCTTAATACAAATTGTTTAATTTTTACTTCCATATTTTTTTTCGAATAATGTTCTTATTATCAGGTAAATTACAATAAAAATTCAACAAAATGAAAATAAAAGTTTTTTAATAATGCAAAAAGTTGACGCCAGCGGCGCAGATTCGATCCTACGACACTTGATTTACCAGCCGAATGATTACACATCTATGCCACGACACCGGTTAGTCATAGGGTTAAATTGATGCTTCATATTCTTTACCTCATATTATACATATACTATAGTGAAGCAAACACTAACAAATAGGCGAAGTAATACACCAGTTGATTTTACGCACACCAACATCTTTGTGGTGTGCCCTGCAAACCGATTAAGTTTGCTTCGTGTACACCCTCAGAGTTTATAGGCGTTATATTAGGTTACAATATTATGTAAACAACAAACATCCAAGCGATTGCAACAATCACGGTAGATTTGCTGTCTAATATTGAAGAGTTCCATTGTACATCTCCGAAGATCAGCATCAGATCTTCACCAAAATATATATATAATAGAATAAACTCCTTTCGAACAAAAAAAGAATTTTGCAAATCCGTTTATATATGACGGAGTTATGCCCGAACATAAATAAAAAAAATAAACATCCGAACTAATGACCTCCTCCTTTTGAAGTCGGTTAAAAACCTAATGCGTCGCAAGTCACATTTCTCACGAAGCCGTGAACGTCGTTTTTTTTTACTAATCGCCTTTCTATCAAAAGCATGTTTGAGGAAATCTAGTTTACTCGTAATAATGGTGTGGGCGTCGAAACGCAAAATATTGATCGACAAAGAAAAATAAACGTTGAAATATTTTTTCAATTATTACAAAGCGTGCCTCTGGCTTTACAACCCAGATTTGTGATAGATGTAAGTTCTATTTTATTGCTTTTGTTAGCTGAAGGATAATCTTGAACTCGCTACAATTGCTTTCATTCATAAATTTCACGGGAAACCTTTTGGTAAGTCCGGATCAAGACCTTGATCAGAAAATCTGCTGTTAAATGTCAAGTTAATTAAAATTGTGACTTGTGGAATATAGGACTGAGGCTAAAGGTGAAAAAACTTCAATAAGTGACGAGTGTAAAAGTATGGGAGGAATACCGAATAGGGTACTTGTAACTTGTAACTGGACTATTTTGTAAACAGCTAAGTTCAAGCTTATGATTAACATAATACAGGGTGAATTTTTCAAGTTGGCGTGGATGATTAAATCCAAAACTATGAGGAATAGTAAAAATACTCAAAGGAGTCTCGACCCCGATTTTGATGAAAACTTTTTTTTTTTTTTTTAAGTTGCCCCACACCAGGAATTTCTCCTGTATCGTGGGTGCATTTACAAACATTTAAACTCAAATACACAAACAGCCAGACCCGGAACAACTATCTGTAGGCCATACAAATATTGGTTCCGTGCGGGGATCGAACCAACACGCAACGCAGCAGTCAATCGTTCAGCCACTGCGCCAACCATGCCGTAAAACTAAAACTGAATCATTGGTTTTTTTTATAAATAACATTCTTTCTAGTGGGGCATAGGCTCTCTGCCTCTGCCCTACCCCGGGGCGTCTTACGAGATGGAGTAGGCCATAATCCACCACGCCAAGCTACCGCGCAATATTTTATTAAAATTTTTGAGTTAGAGTTTATTAATCCCATTAAATCAATACCCTGGATGTCAGTATTTCTAGTTCTGAAAAGCAAAAAAAACTTAACCAAGGCAATTTACGAGTATTGAGTCTATTGAGCCATCTGTCAATCACCAGAGCCAACTGTCTGTTGTGTCAATGCCACGATGCCTTTAGAATTGGCAAGTCATCCGGTGCGACAGTTTAATCAAGTGTATTGACTGCAACTGTTTTTTAAACTTGGAACAATTTGACTGTTTACACGATTTTTTTTTTTTCGACTGCAACCGTTTTAAAACGTTTAGACTATTGCTAACTAACGGTCTGATCTTTTGATAGACTTTTTCAACAGTTACCGTAATATGATTCAGCTGAAGTTTTACGCATTCTTGTGCCTAACTATATCTATCATAAGCGCTGGAGTTTTTCAGTATCTAGGTCTAATGAAGTACGCAGATATGTAATTATACTAGCCTTTTGCCAACTTTGTTCTCTGTCTAACCGGATGCAGCGGAATACCTGTATTTTACATGGAGCGACTGCCTATCTGACCTCCACAACCCAGTTAGTACTGGGTAATACGAAACCCCTTGGTGAGTCTGGTTGTCAGACTTTCGAGCCTCTGACTACGTGTAACAGTAACAGTCGGAACCAACCGTAGCTACGGAGAAAACTAGGTATGTAATGGGTGGTCACCCATCCTTGGACCACTTGGACTAGGCAAGCGCGGCTTAACCTGAAGATCGAACCAAGCGGCTGTTATTATTTATTATTTCCACGAGCTCTTCCTTTAATACTAATTGCTAATAAGTTATTTTAAATATCGATAAAAGTATGTGATTACAATACCAAATTAGTGCGACCGCTAAACGCTTTTATTTAAATTCGCATGCATATTTATTACTTTCTTATATCAATGGACAATACAATGATTATGTCATAGTAGCTGAATATTATGTCATAGGAGGAACTAATCAATAATTGTATGCTATGAACTGACTGAATTGGCTGATAGATTCAATAACATTGGAACGGAACATTGTTGATTTGTTCTTAAAATGTAACTTGATTAAAATGACAGCTGTCAGGATGTACATTATTAAGCCGATAATTTTATTAAGACTATGTTTTTTATAATTTAATTTAATGGGCCCTAATTAATACCGATACCGAAATAAATACTAACAGATGAACATGCATTTGTAATGATTTATTTCAATATGACCAAAGCTATTCCTCCCTTTAGTTTGGGAGCTGTCATTTTAATCAAGTTACGTTTTATGGTTTTTTTTTTGTACTCGACTGAATTCAATTGGGTTCGGTGATCTTAGCTGTCAAAAATATCTACAGAGATGAAACGCAACACCTCAAAGATCACAATTACATTTACGTTTTTTATCCATTTTTAAGCACAATACAACATCCGTAACTTAATTTGGGTAAACTTTTTTAATTACATAAGAAACGATGAACCATTTGTAATAATTACGATTTTTTTAAATTGGTGGGTACGTACAAATTATATCTAAATTACACTTAGGTACTTACCTAATATAAACTGCAATGTTTTATTTCTTTTACATACGGTACTGTTTTAATGTTATTTATTTATTTATATACACACAGATACTTAACAGGACAATATATTAACATAGAAGAGCACAAAGGTACTGCTTATTTCATAAGAAATTTTACGTAGACTACTTAACTGAATTTATTTTAATATTAATTTTAGTATGGATATAAAATGAAGTTATCAGAAATCCGTTCAGTATTTGAATTTGAAATAGTATATTTTGATATAAGTGGGGAAACTTTGTTTCGCGCTTTGCTTTCAAAAAATATTTACGCCGTATAGACGCATGAGATATGCATCTATACGGCCTAAATATTTACTTGCCGAGATTTAAAAAAAAAGTAACCACCGACTATAGTCATTGAACCCTTTGGACTTAGTATATGTATATCTGTGGAATTTTTTATTTACGCACGTGTGCGGAAAAATATTAAAAATCAACGTGGGTGAAATACATTGCATGTTGAACCTAATCGTAGTGCGTTAAGAACCAATTTTCGAGAAAGTGTATTGAAAATATTTTTTTCAGGTTTTCTTCTCTTAAGCGTTGCATATTGTGACGAGTGTATTGAATTGTTGTTATAATATCGATTTATATTATTATTGCACTTAGTACGTGTGGAGTTTATGCACAAAACTGAATAAAATCGTTAAATGGACTTGCATTTGTCCATTCTCCTTTATTATTTTGTTTTATGTTTTTTTCTGTATTGAGGACAAATGTTTCAAATAATGCATCCGTTTTTTTTAATAAATAAAAACTTCACACCATTAAGATTGTTAATCGCTCTTTCAATTATAGCTTAACTGTAAATAATCGCAACGTTAATGAAACCGGTAAATCAGTTTTATTTAGTTACGTACGTCCCTCGATAGTATTTTAAAACGCAACAACGTTTATTAATTTTATATTTAAGTTATTTATTAGTCTTAATATTAAAAATATCATGAGAAAACTGCTACAATGAAACTATGTATTATAAATTTAATTTAATTTATCATTTAATTCGAGCAACAAGACTCATAGTGTTATAAAGACTTGTGTTTTAATATAATACAAATAAATAATACTCACGGAACAAAAAAGAAAACTCACTTAACGAAAACACAATTCAAACCACGAACACAAAAAAGTTTTTAATAAAAAAAAAATATTATTTTCCGAGCGCGAAATTTACGCAGCGCGCACGTGCATACACTGTGTACATAAATTAAACATTAAGCCGCTATGTCCACTACGGTACAGGCAGAGGCTGCAGCACCACTAGCGTGTAACGAGCAAGGCCTTTTGAAAGGGAGTGCGCAGGCGGCGGAAGTGTAAACAAACTACATAGTATTTAAACAAACAAGGGTATTGATAACATTCGTACGACTGTAAAATATATTTTTATCATTTATCCTTTAGGTGAGCTATGAAAAGAGGTTAGCTTTAGGTATATTCTACCGGGCGATCGTTGGGTGATGCCGATAATGATTGTAGGTGTCATTTCTCTGAGACCAGTGGTAGCACAGTGCATCTGTCCAAGATTTACGAGGTGCAGCCGTAGGTTCGAGCCCAGACAAACATTTTATTTTATATAAATTATTCCATTACCACTGCTCTCAGAACTTTAAAGAAAACATCATGATAAAATCGGCCTAAAATCGAAAATATTTATTTTGAGTGGTGGATGGACTCTCACAGAAGATTGAGTGTGAGAGAGAGTGGGGCCTATCTGCCTTTTCCCAAATATGTTGCGGTAAGCTTTCAGTCTAACTGAATGCTGCTGATTACCAGTATATACCTACATGGAGCGGCTGCCTATCTCACCCCCACAGCCCAGTTAGTACTGGCTTAGACGTTACCCCGTGGTAAAACTGCTTGTAAAACTTTTGGGCCACTGACTAGCTGTAACGACTGTCGAAGATCTACAATTTACATTATAGACTGATTCTGTTATGTTATTTACTTTACACTTTCAGGGCTTAAGAGAGGCGGACTTAATGCCATAGGCAGTTACTACCAGTCAATATTTGTGTGATGCAGTAACAAACAATAGTATGTTCAATTTTGAAAACCATTGGGTCATTCAGAAAACAACAGTAGGGCAATTGCTGTTACTCTTAGTTTTTTTTATTGTTTTTTACTGCAAAAAGAAACAACTGCAACTCAATGAAATATGTTAGGTCTTGTTTTTTGGATTTGCATTTTTGAAATTAAAGCAATTTTCATATTTTGGTGTTTCCTTGTTAGGACTATAAAAATTGTATCAAAAAAGAGCAGAACTAGGTTATATTTATATGGATATTTTGAATGCATCAAATGACAATCATTAAAATATTCTCATACGATTTATGCTAGAAAACTATTTAAAAATGGCCTAACTTTCTATTTTCTCTCAGCATGAAGATTATTGCACTAATATGAGTTTAAATAATTATCAAATTTCGTTTTTCGTTGACATAACAATTGCTTGCCATAATATTTTCCCTCCAATTAGCGTATGTCGTCGAGTTCATAATACCAATATCAGACGCTTCACTGTAATGAACGATTCACTCAGGTGACTATTTATGTTTCTTGAAAGAAAATAAATGTTCATTCTTCTTCTTTATCGTGTGGTAAGTGCCTAACCTGGTATCAGAGTTTTGATGCAGCCCATGGGCGTCTGACTTGGCTTAACGTACCGTCGAGATATATCTCTCAGGCATGCTAGTTTCCTACTATGTTTTCCTTTACCGAAGCAAGTGATAATTATACAATGCGCACATGAATCCGAAAAATCAGAGGTGCGTGTCGTGGGTTCGAACTCGAGAAATATGACTTGGCAGTCGGACGCCACGACGGTCACAGCACTAGACTATCACTGCTTCTTATTGATATAAATGAATGTCAAAAATATTGATGATTTTGAGTACTAAATTTTCATTGAACACGACGCACAACAACATACGCATAAAAAAGAGCGAAGGTTGAAACTTTCGTCACATTCGCGTAAAGGACCATCGCTCCGCATATTAATGCTGCTGATAAAATGATATAAGAATGATTCTTTCGCTTTTTTCATATATTTTTCGATAATTTCGTAGGCGACTGAAAGATGCAATGGGTCGAGTTCGTTGGATAGTTTTATTGATGAATTTATTTGTATTTTCGAAGAATTTTTTGATCAGACGTTTCACTTTGAGTGAAAGGTGTTGAGTGAAAATGAAAAAAGCAAAAATGAATCGACTGATATCGGTCTAAGTAAGAGAAGTTGAATAAATAACCAGAGAACTATAATATATATTAACAAATCGCGTGGAAAATTTACAGTTTTCCGGAAGAAAAGTGTTTATTTATCAACTTAGCAATCGATTCGTTAGCTTATCTGTGGAAATGTATTGAGCCGACGGAATAATATACAATAGACCTCTTATTATTGTATTCGAGCTAAACATATTACAATTTTGAATCAACCGGCTTGCATAAATTATTGTTATTTGCCTAAATGATGTATGAACATGGACGAAGGAAAAAGAGTATTCAATGATCGTAGCCACTGATTTTTTTTTAATAACCGGTTAAAAATTTGTGTTGTCCAAACACAAATTTTTAACCGGGTATTAAAAAAACAGCCGTTTCGTACAAAAGTGCAATACCTTCACGGTCAAAACGTATGGAACAGCTGATATTTTTTTTAAATTACCGATGAAAAATTTCTATGTGGGGAGGCTCTGAATGATGTATTGGATACGTAGTAACCGTTTTCGCGTCGGTGTCTCTTCCACCGTGTATATGTAAGTTAACAATATATGTAGATATGATATTAAGTAGGTATGTATCAAGCATATTGTATAAATTCGAAATAACGTTATTTTATTTTTCCACATAACAACATAATGGGTGTAAAAGCACCCTTAACGAATCCGAAAGGTACGTTATTCGTTTTGACAGTCATTGCGATCATTTTTTGTTTTATACTTCATTCCTGGGAACCTTCTAGTTAAGAAGCTATTGTGTGTCAAAGTTTCACATTTCTGACAAGTTTTTAATGTTATAACTTTAAATGCATCTATCAGCACAATGTTTTCCTTACCGTAAAACGTGATTTTTCACCCCCAAAAAAAACCCAGCAATATTTTTTGCGTAGAGTTACTTAGTTCGATGTACAGAATGCGTGGTTGACAGCTTCGTGGAGGGTCCGTTTACACCTTGTATTTTATCTCCTCATCAGAATCACAGTCATATTATATTCCCTTAAGGCTTAGGCAGAGGTTTATTTAGGTAGTTAAATGGCGATTCATTTTTTTTCATACACCTTTACAAGCTCATTCAGAATAGTTAACTGTTTTTCAATGACGTAAATAAAGGAATTTAATAAACATACGCTAAGTATATTTATATCTTTATACCGTGGTCAAAGCAATATTCCACTCGCGCGCAGGTCCGAACTATTTCGCCATCCTATAGAATTGTGCATACAAATCTTGTCCATTACACAAATGATGTAAGTTATATTGTAAACCAATAATTACAACGTAAATTGGCAAAATAAACGATTTACAATAAGTGTAAACAAATTATGACGACATAATTAACAACAAAAAATACATGACGTAGGTAAATGAGAGCAAATTATTTGCTAACAAAGAACTGTTAATGGGTTTTTTAAACCCAAAACCAGTTTTCGATGTATCATTTTTTGTTGTCAACATAGCGTTGGAACGTGTTCGCTAAATTGATTTATTAATTATATCTGGCCTAGTTATGCCGTATAGTATCCACTGATGACCATAGGGCTTCCCAATGACCAATTTATTCAAAATTTAGGTTGTTTTAGCTTACTTACAGGAACCTGTTAAATCCCTGATCATAATTTCCCTATCGCCTTTTACAACACTTGTTGGGAAAAGCAAAAGTCAGAATATATACGAAACATTTTTAATGGGGGGGGGGAGGGGATTCGGAATGACGTACTGAGTACGTGGAAACCGTGTGTGGTCGATGCCCCTTCCACCGTGTATACAGTTGCATATGCAAATTTGTATTTGTATATAATCCGGTCTCCATTGATGACGTATCCTCGTCATAGATTCCCGTGCTTTTCCTGATAGATTTTTCTTGGTGGGATTACCGGCAACTTTACCTCTTTAACCGGGATATTTTATGCTGTGGGAATTGTAGGAGTTAGCTTTCAATATCAGTTTAATACCCAGTTTGTTTTTATCTCTTTTAAATTTTTGTACAATATGATTCCTCCAAAGAGTTACAGGCGTGATGATATCATTTATATTTTGAATAATTAAGCTTAATTAGCGAAAAATGGTCTGAGAGTCTATTGCTATAAATCGAGCACAAATTCAATCTTCGGGTTGCCACTATTATTAAAGCAATGACAGCAGGCAACACTTCGAAACATTGGACAGACTTATGAATTTAAAAAAAGGACGACGAAAATCTCGAAGTTGCTCAAAAAAAGCGGCCTTTGCTTTATTTTGTGTTTTTGTTTGTGAGATTACAATAAGGCGCTTTGCAGATGGAGCAACTTTAGTTGAGGTAACTATCAACTTTTTTAAAAGTTTCCTTTACAAGTTGCCAGTTGCTACAACCAAATAACCCGGTTTACGGATGGCGCAATTTTATGGCAATCTGTGAGCAACTTTGATTGCTGAGTTACTATCTACGCTACGTACAGTGTGATGGTGGATCTCGAAGAAGAAGCACTTGTTCTCATTATATTACGTCGCCGCCGCCGTTGAGCAACACTGGCGCTGCGGGGGATCAACACTGGTGGGAGGAAGGGTGTGGAATCGCTCGATGCGTTGCGATTACTGGTTGTAAAAACCAGCAACTTTACACAACCGATACAAATTCGACAGTTGCTAGTTGTGGCAATTAGAAACTAACTTAGTAATCGATTACAGTAACTGAAAAGTGTTGTCGATCACAGGAACTTGTAACTCGAGTTGCTACGTGTGCGCAGTCCCATTGAAATATATTATGTAAACAGCTACAAGTTGCCAGTTGTCAGTTGCTGCAATAGTTGCTCCATCTGCAAAGCGCCTAATGTTCGCAGTTGTTGGCACGCTAGAGTTTCTATCTACTGAGGCGTTCCTTTATGTAACAAAAAAACCTTATTAACAAAATTAAGCACCAAGCCTATAAAATAATTTACATGATATAACATGTAAATTAAGTTTAGTCCAAGTCCGGATGCACTAGTTAAAATCATTAGAATATCAGGCTACCATCGCTCCCACGAGATAAGGAAACTAACACAACTATGTATGTTAAGCGAATATTATTGTTATATAAGTCAATTATTTCCTTAATTATAATTCATAGTGTTGCTTTGTTTGATTTAAACCTACATTTTATGAACGAACTTACGTCGGATGGCGATGGGGCCGAAAAGTTTTGGTGTGGACTTCGTGTTAGAAGGTCTCCCACTAGGTGGACCGATGATCTGGTTGGAAAGGGATTCAGCAGAATATCAGCGTCAGGTACATGCCTGACACATGCTGAGCTGGACTCCCATTTGGTGCAACCTTGAGACGCACACCGCACCTGGCATACTCGTTTTTTTTTTTATTTATTTATTTTTGAATTATGTCATGGTGTCACTATATCTCTTTAGTAGATATGTTTGTCTTTTTGTATATTGGCACCTTGTGTTTTATTTTATTTTATTTAAGTTATGTTCTTATAATTTGTCTTCATTATTTAATTGTGCTTCTGTGTGTTGTGCTATGTCTCTTGTGTGTACTGAATAAATGTTTTATCTTTCTATCTATCTATCTATCTGGTGAAGGTTGTGGGGATCCGCTGCATGCGAGACGCACGGGACCGGTCAAAGTCGCGACACTTGCGGGAGGCCTATGTCCAGCAGTGGACGTCTTTCGGCTGAAATGGTGTTGATTATGATACGTCATAACATCGCTTCTGTTTTCCCAGAAGGTTTGGTTTACGCAGAAGTATTCCATATACTCACTTTCCACCAGTTATCTTAAAAACTCATGAAATAAGGATCGATCTAGTTCTTGGATATTCTGGGATGCTACAGAGGAATTATGCTCTTGATGGTGAAATTCAATAAAGGTAACTTATACATATTTTGAAAATCATATTGGCTAAAAGAGTAGAGGAAGACCAATGAAATGATGGACGGGCTGTGTGAAGGATGATATGGCTAGAAAGGAGGTGACTGCTGCATAAGCATAATCAGCCTTAATGTTCCCACTGCTGGGACACACGGCCTCCACTCTATGAGAGGGAATGGGCTATAATCCACCACGCAGGCCCAGTGCAGGTTGGTAGATGTCACATGTCTTCGAATTTTTGGTTCTAGGACATGCCGGTTTCCTCACGATGTTTTCCTTCACCGTTTTTGTGAGCAGTGGTGATGAAATTAATTACCTACACAAAGTAATGCGCCTGCCTGGGTTCGACCCCACGACTTACTGTTCGTAAGTCGGGCCCGCCACCACTGGGCCACCGCTGCTCTCCATGGTGACTGCTGAGATGACGAGTAATAGAGAAGTATGGAAGAAGAAGACATGCTGCGCTGACCCGAAATAAATTGGGATAAGGGCAGGAGAATGATCACGATGATGACGTATTTCGAAAATACTGCGTGAAGGATGATATGGGTAGAAAGGAGGCGCTGCTGATATGACGCTGCTGATATGACGACTTAGGGTCTGTTTCCACCAAGCACTTGGTGGAAACCCTAATAGATAATGGACGAAGAATGCATGCTGTCCCGACGTCAAATTTTAAGGATTTCGAAAACACCAGGCTTGGCATTCACGCTTGCTACTACTCAAATCAAATCAAATCTAAATAAAATATTTTTATTTCACATAGGCCTTTATGGGCACTTATAAAACGTCGACAAAAAGGTGCACGATTCGGGTTGGTCGTGTCCTATGGAGAAGAACCGGCAAGAAACTCCATGTTTACTCTTTTAAAATGATTTGATTTTTACAATATTATCATGTTACAGCATTAGTACTTAAGTATGGGGGGAACGCATAGGCCCGACAATAAGTCGTTGCTTACTACGCAAAAAACGGAAAACAAGATAAGAGGTTAACAAAAGTTAACACGCATCTAGGAATCTACCGGAATCTACTAGACCAAAGCAGTCAAAAGGTCAGTTATTTCCTCAAAATAAACTTGATTGCTCAGCATTGTCAGACTTCATGACTGAAATATTAGCAAAGCATGTTATTGTTTGACCTTCAATGTGGTTTGCATACATTACCGAAGGTACGCAGGTATTTTCTAACATGATTAATTGAAGTGAATCAATTCAATAAAATTGTAAAAAACCCATTCCTATTAGTAATTGTTCAATATGCTAAACTACATCAACCATTGGAATTTTTATTCGTTGTATTGTCCTACTTCTACCTCGGGGCAAAGGATTCCCCAGGTTCTTCCAGTATTTAGTCAGAATGACTAATATTCCTTCTTTTGAAAAACAATAAAGGGGTACAGTCTATATGCAACTCTTAAAGAGCCCATACATCATCATCACCTTCCTGCCCTTGTACTTTATTACTTGGGGTCGCCCGGTCGGCGCAACACGTCTTTAGGGTTTCGTTCTTCAAAAGGAAAAAAACGGAACCCATATAGGATCACTCGCGTGTCTGTCTGAGTTGAAATTATTACAAATCTGTAAGTCGGACGGACGGACGTGTAACGTAAATAAATGAATTTTAAACATGGGGGCCACTTTTAGGGGGTAAATTAGATGAAAAAAAGGTTGTGCAAACTGAACGCGTGGAGGTATCAAGCTGGAATTTATAACTGTCCCTTGGAGCTGTGAAAAAATCAAACGTCTAAGCCAACGCAATCAAAAGATACAGCAATTTAAGCCGCATATTTTCTAACTCGCAACTACTCACAAGGGAATCAAAACCTAAAGGGTACTTCCAGTCGACCTAGAATCTTGAAATTTGGCATGAAGCAATATTTTATAGCACATATAAAGAAAAAAATCCGAAAACATTAAAATTTTTAGTTACATTACATATTTTTTTCATTCACGGCATTTCTCACACAACCCATCCATTTTTTCTTTGGCCTTTCACTCGACTCTTCAATGTTCATTATATTTATCACTCCTTGAGTCAAAGGCGTTTATCTTCTTTTGGACAGATACTAAGGTACTACGTTTGGATTTCGATTAAACATGTACTGCCAAATTTCGAAAAAATGAGCCGAAATCGACGAGTCCATTATACAATCTAACTTCAGCTTATCATAAATATAACATACATTTTGTTATGCGTTAACAATCGCTGTTCACACTGTAATTTTATCTTTAAAATGATGGTTACGGCATTGACACAAAACTCGTGAAGAGGATAATCACTTGATGACTAAACATCGTAGGTAGTACCGAGTTCACTGGCGTTCGACCACTTTTCAACTTGTCAACATTATGACATAAGGGTGATGATAGTATAACAAAATTGCGCAGAGCAGGAAAAGAATAAGCTGTGACAGGTAAATATAATAACGTAATCCTTGTAATCTCCGAAGGGTTAGGCAGAGTTGTACCAAATAGTACACTCACATTACCCCAGTCATGTTTAGTCTCATGTAACAGGGGGCGTGCCTATTGCCATCAACCGGGCACAAACCCAGACTCCGTGGCCGCTAGGTACTGAACGTTCCTGATGGAAAAATCCCTTTACTCGACCTGCGAATCGAACCCAGGACCTCATGCTCAGCAGTCGCGCTTACGACCAACGAGGCAGTCAATAAAAATATCTATGTCGAACTATAATGTAAATAAATAAATACAATTCCGAACATTTCACCTGAAAGAAATACACACAAGATATCCTCATACACGGAAATCTAATACAATTTTCGTATGATTCGATCCATGATGACGTTACAGTCCTTTTACGGTTACCCTTTTTCATCTCTGATATTTCATCACAGTTACAATCACAATGATATTTATTTTCGTTGCTAAAAAGTGGTTATTGTCTGAACAAAAACAGCTGTGTAAATGACTAGGTATACGCATAATCAGCCTATAATGTTCCCACTGCTGGGACATACGGCCTCCTCTCTATGAGAGGGAATTGGCTATAATCCACCACGCGGGCCCAGTGCGGGTTGGTAGATGTCATATATCTTCTAATTTTTGGTTCTAGGACATGCCGGTTTCCTCACGATGTTTTCCTTCACCGTTTTGAGAGCAGTAGTGATGAAATAAATTACACAAAGTAATGCGCCTGCCTGGGTTCCCCACGACTTACTGTTCGTAAGTCGGGGCCGGGCCGCCACCACTGGGCCACCGCTGCTCTCGTGGTATACAGAGTCTTGGTCTAATTAATATGTCAAGTTTGTGAAGTTCCTACAACTAATTTAAAATGGCCGTATATAGTAGGTCATCATCATCATTATCTTGCCCTATTGTAATTCATTTGAGATCGGCGCAGAATGTCTTCTTCTTCCATAGGTACATAATAGAGATGTACCTATGGAAGAAGAAGTCTCGTCATCTCCTCAGGCACCTCGTTCGCACGCTCGTTCTTGCAATATCACCCTTCACAGTTCATCCATCGTTTCTTTGGTCTTCCTCTACTCTTATACCCATCCACATTCATACTCCAAACTTGGCTGTATGGTGAACATGTATCAGATCAATTTCCGTTTCTATAAATAGAGCAAAGCTAATGATTAGTTACATTACTATTTTACTACTATTATTATTTACTAGTATTACTGCATTGAAATCGGCATTCGTTCCCTTTCAATGTTCGGCCTTCGTCGGATCGTAGGCGGCCTTGCGTATTGTATGTTAGTCGCCCAGCCACTGAAATGTTTTACTTAAGAGTTTACTTATACTCAAACGGGGCTATTCATTTAGCTCATTACAAAACTAAAGGAACACAGGACAACCGCGAAATCTGTTGACAACAAAACTTTTTCGACTGTAACTGTGCAAGTGGAAATGTCACTTATGTACCGTGCACATAAGTTTAATTTCTTCATATCATGTATGCATTTATTTTCTGACTTCTGACCTTGTACACACGGCGACAAATCAAGCTATACATTTCGAGTATAACATGGCCTCGCTTTGTATAGGTTTCCCGTACAATGAGAGATCCTCATAAACTGGTTATGCATAGCTTGAATGGTTGCCCTGCGTACCGAAGGACTAAAACTATTTTTTGGGTCCTAAGGCGATTCGCACATGACACTGCTCTTCCATGCGGTCGGCGGGAGGCGGTGATACAAATGTATTGGCGGAGCGCCGCGCGGTTGGTAGCGTTTTTTAATTCCCTATAAACCTCCATGGATGCTGAACTACTCGTATAAAACGACGGCACGGTTGGCGCAGTGGTCAAGCGATTGACTGCAGCGCTGCATGTCGCGGGTTCGATTCCCGTACGGAACAAATATTTGTATGACCTACAAGTAGTTGTTCCGGGTCTGGGTGTTTTTCTATCTATAATATTTATGTATTTACAAAAAAAAAAGTATATATGTAGTTTATCAGCCATCTAGCTACCATAACACAAGCATTAGGTTGCTTAGCTTGGGGCTAGATGGTGCTGTGTGAAATGTCCAGGGATATTTATTTATTTATATTTATTTATAAAACAACCGTTGCATAGATTTACTATAACTACATAGACTTATGCATGTACCAAAACTACGCCGTATAACTTACAAAAATCTATTACATTATTATGTATCTACCTGCCATTATTGACTGCTGTTTTGGAACAGCAATCTAGACCCCTAAACGTGAGTGTAGTACTTAGGAATAAATCTAGTAAAATCAGATTGTATATTCAAGTACCTATTCGATTTAGTTGTGTACTTACTGTAGTGTATTGTATTACTTTACTTTTAGGAATTGAGAACGTTTTTCAACTGTTACCTACTGGCTTTTGACCGCGGATTCGCCCGTGAGCAGGTCGAGGTTTTTTCATATTTGCCAATGATAAATACTTACGTTGACTAAATTCATCGAAATCAAGAAGTACCAATTCTTGGTGGTTTTACCGAAGATACAAGGTGAGTTGGAGGAAAATAGGTGTCAATGTTATCATTGAGTGACACCAATTGAAAAATGAGGTCTCAGTAAAGTGGGGAAAACCTGTGTTGTTTGATCTGAGTTGTCTTTATCGAAACAAACGATAGTAGTTAAAAAAGGTAGAAAAAAAAGTAAATATGTAGTACCCTCGTTAATTAATGAGCTACCCCCACAGCTGATATCGCATGTTAAATGTAAAGACCAACTTAAAATTGTTCTTCAAAAACACTACCTCTCATTGTGTCCATAGCTAGTTTTGCATCTGCGGACAATAGCAACTTTCCATATGTGTAAAATGTGTTTCTTTCTGTAAACTCACTTCTCTTATTTTCTAAGTTACTTTATAATAAAAATCGAAATTTGTTTAATGATATTGCGAAACGAGAACTGCTGACAAACTGTTTTGCAGTTTGGCAGACTTTTTATATGTTATTGTTAATTTTTGAATAAAGTAAAAAAAAAAGTTCATTCCCGAGAAAAAAAATCTCAATGGGTTACCATATAATTTGTGAAGCAATTTACTGGAGTCATCGACACTGCTGGGTAAGCAAGCTGACAAGAAGGGGGGGGGGAGCAATTTTCGCCTATTTTCTTACATACATTCAAAACAGTTTATCTTAAAATTATAAAAAATTATATTTGAGATGCTCACAATGAGCCCTTTCATTTTGTTATGTAACACGATAAAGATTGCAAAAAACTTTATTTTCATTTTTCCTCAAAAGTGACCCCCATGTTTAAAATTCATTAATGTACGTTACACGTCCGTCTTTGGGTCACCGACTTTCATATGCGTATCAAAATTTCAACTCAATCGGTCCAGTAGTTTCGGAGTAAATTGGCTGTGATAGACGGACAGACAGACAGACACTCGAGTGATTCTTTAAGGGTTCCGTTTTTTCCTTTTGAGGTACGGAACCCTAAAAATGAGACTAACAAACAATTAAAAACAATTTAATAACTAAAACATAAAATTAAATTAAGCACGACGGTCAATCAAGCTAAACCAGTTTATGCGGATCTCTCACTTTATAGAAAATCTATACAAAGCGAGGCCAAGTCATACTGGAAATGTACAGCTTCATTTACCGCCACCGTGTGTACAATCGGAGGCCAAAAGGCTCCATTTCAGCATGGTGATAAGACTTAAAAAATAAGATGTCGCAGTGCTGGTAATCAGATGGGGCCGAAGTAAAATCATAACTATCGTAATTTTCTAGGTGCAATTCTAAAACAGAATTCTTATTTATTTGTTTTAGTACATGGAGGACTTACAGCTAATAAAAACAAACAAAAAGGGAACCATAGTCACCAGAAAGCCAATTACAAATCCTCACGTATAGACTTAAATCGATAATTCGCAATTACACTTGTAATAGGTACCTAAGAATTGAACTCAGAACAAAGCTACCAATAACACAAGCAAGATTGTTTTTAAATTGATCTCATTACATAGTAAAGAATACGAACAAAACTGTTTGTTAAATCAACTATCTGTATTGGGAGTAAGACCTGCAATTATTTAATTTAGAACAATGTTCTTAATTGGTCTGCGAGTAAAACAATCAATGTACATTTATTTGGTACATGGCTGTATGGATGCCTATTTCATCTTGCTTACAGAGTAATGAAACATAACATAACAACACGCCCGTAATTTTTGAAGGGTTAAGCAGAGGTGTACCTAGTAGTACCTTCACCCATATTTCGCCAGTTATCTTTATGACCTCATGCTCAGTAGTCTCGCTTGCGGCCACTAGACTGACGAGGCAGTTGGAGTAATTAAACTATGATAATTTTGATACTTTTTTTTTTTGTATGGGAAATCATCAAATGACTCCTCCCGCTCTGGGCGGAGCGTAAGGGAGTGTCAGACTTTTACTGACTGAAAACCATCCATGTTCCATCTTTTGCCCTTTATGTTCCAGGGCCGCGGTATCTCTTTCGAACAGTCTCGCAGCCCTGGCAGGCATCGGCCCTTGTGGGCCCCTCATGATTGCTGACATCTCTTTGAGGCGCACGTGGAACACGAACGCGCCGTCGACACGGCCTGTCGTCATACGACGGACGGACGGCGAGCTAACCCATTACTCACCGTCCACAGGCCCGATAATTTTGATACTTGGGACAAAACCCAAGTTAATTCGGTCCGGAATAATAATTATGTATTTTTAGACGTTACGCATCTTATTTACAGCCGCTTCATGAAAGTAAAACCACCTCATCATGTCGGCGAAGCTACAGTAACGGAAATACTAGTAGCAAGTCAAAAGATTCATAGCATTCTTACTACGAATGATTTTTGACATTACGAGGAAATGGTCTCTTCCCACCGTCTCGTACCAAGCCGTTTGGTTCTAAAACCGCTGTGGTACGCCGGCGCTGGCAAGAGCTCGACGAGTAATGTCGTTAATGCAGGCGTGCCGTGAAATGCACCTGCGCTCCTGTAGCAAGACAGGCCATGGTGTCCGAGACTGTCGACAGCTTCACCGCAGTGACACCGATGCGGAGCAACACAAGGTGTGCCTAAGCGTAGAATCGGAGCGATAATAATTACGTACTTACAATTCATCAACATTTATTGCCTAAATAACGCTATCGAGCATATAAACTTTTCAAACGTATGAAGCATTGAATTGGAAATCTTCTTAAACATTTTAATGTGCGCCATAGGTCCTGGCGCGACTCTCAAGCAGAATTGTGGCCTCGAAGGGTGACGGGTTCAGTCAGGCGAGCCAATAAACTTGCAAAAACAGTGATGCGGATGTTCCAGGATCTAAAAATCGAAGATATGTGACACCCACCCACCCGGACTGGACCCACGTGGTGGAATACGGCCCGTTACCTCTCCATCTGTGATAACCCTGCGTCCCAGCTGTGAGAACGTTTTAGGTTTTAGGCTGGTTCTGTATATGCTTTTTTTTTGCCGCTCAGAAATATTGGTAGAACTATCGTAACTTATGGAGGTTGCCTTTGTAAATGCAAAGTTTTAAGAACATAAACATTTCGACATATAACTCTGAAATAATGTTGAAACTAAAAGTCACGTCAAGGCAGGTTAAGGACCTGTGATTGCAGTTAAGATTTAGCAACAACTTGCGGTTAACGTAACAACAGACACTCATAGTAATGTTAGTGAGTCATTCATCATTAGTGTGTAAGACGTAATGGAGGCCTATTATGTGGGAGGAGACCGTCTTATTCGCAGAGCACGGAGATGTCAGTTCTTTGAAGCCTCACTAGTGTTTGCAAGTGGTTTGGGGTGTCATACCCGGGTCAGAAAATGGTATTGGATTTTTCATGAGGAAATTCTCACAAGTAATCAGAAGTCTGAAATTGTATCCACTGCCCAGTTCCCGTGCTATAAAGACCTTTTGGCGCCTGAGTGGTATTGGTGGAGGGGAGTTTATGGTAAATATTAGAGAAATTGCATCGATTAAACAAGATAGTTGCGTTTGATCCGATTTTAGTCACGCGCCAAAAGATCCTTGTACTATAATAGCTCTGACGACACGGTTGGACTTGACTGGTAGATGCGCTGCGTATCGAGGGTTCGATACCCGCATGGAACAAATATTAGTATGGCCTACTTTACTGGTAGTTGTTCTGGGTCTGGCTGTTTAGTATGTGAGTTTAAATATTTGTAAAAGCACCAACGATACAGAAGAAATTCCTAGTATGGGGCAAAGTTTAAAAAAATAGACATAAGTGGTGGAGTAAACTCTGCTGTTGCCCGCGACCTTTGTTCGCGTGAAATTATTATAAAAAAGTATTTCTTCCTTTTTTGAATCGAATTTTGTTACCAATTTAAAGGGTTTTAAGCTTTTTGCATGGACCCTAATTATTTTCCTAAAATAAAAGTAGCCTATGTTAAACCTTATAAAATCAGCTATCTGCCAGTAAAAGCCCCGCCAGAATCGGTCCAGCCGTTTCAGAGATTAGCAGGAACAGACAGACAGACAGACCTACATACAGACCGACAGACAGACAAAAGCTGAAAAAAATGTGTTTTTGTTATAAGTGCCGTATATATTTTCATATGCAATCAGTAAAAAGCTGATATTTTGATATTATTACAAACAGAAATTTCAATTGTATTTATTTGTATGTATAGAAGTTTATGTAGTTAATCATTTTGTATCAGTTAAATTCTAATTTAGACTATCTTATGCAACTCCATTCTATGTAATAGCTCATATCCGTGTATTTGCCACTAATTTGGCAGTTACAAATGGTTACAAAACACATACATCGACACTCTGTTATGTAAGAGACAATTAGATCAACACTTACATATGTATTACATATTCGGTGGTGATTATCCGTAGTTTTGTTTGTATGCAGCCTCCATTTGTTATGTAATTCGTCTAGACGGACACCATGCATCGGAATCAGAATCAGAATCATTTATTTGTTAAACATAGGTATAAAATTAGGGATCTTATAAATAGTTAAGGTTCTTGCTATGTGTGTGTATCGTTAATTTCTTCTTTTTTTATAAAGACATAATATCATCTGCCTCTGCTTTAACCCAACTTCATTGGTGTCAGCTTCCAGTCTAATCGGATGCACCTGTATTATCAGTATTTTACAAGGAGCGACTGCCTATCTGATCTCCAAAACCCAGTTAATACTAGGTAACCCCTTGGTGAAACATCAATCCATGCGTGTTATTATTTAGCAAGTGACACTACTTCTGACAGTCCTTTTTCTGTTCTCACAATTTTTAAATAATACTAAGAAGGAGTTAAAAAAATGTTGTTGACGATTACGATATATTTATCACTAACTGTTGCCCGCAACCTGCGTCTACATGATATTATTATCAAAACTAGCGACCCGCCCAGGCTTCGCACGGGTGCATGTATTACACATATAAACCTTCCTCTTGAATCACTCTATCTATTAAAAAAAAACGCATCAAAATACGTTGCGTAGTTTTAAAGATTTAACCCATGAGAAGGCGCGCTATGATAATTTAATATAATTTGCTCACACAAAAATCTAATTCAAAAATTTTTTGTCTTTCCCATGCCACACCAATTCAAGCACTTAAGTACCTTCCTAAATATTCACCCCCTCTCCCCTGACGCAATTCTCGATCCGCTCAGTGGCGTTGCGACCGCGCAGCAAGGCGTTTGTGGAGGCCGTGTACCAACGTGCGGCAATTTGCTCATCACGCGCCCATTATTTTGCACCTCATTACTTTGCACCGAACATGTAAAATACATGTGTTCAGTGTGTTTCGAGAGGCACATTAGTGTAGATTTAATGGATGATTAACACTTTTTAGTTTTTGTTATGTAACAGTTTTTATTGTGATTTTTATGAAACTTGCCAAAAAAAATAATTAATACTAGGTTGTTTTGTTATTTGCGTTAGAAGTTGCTATTATGTTTAATAGTTTTGATTAAAATACTTGTTTTCTTACTTACTAAACCTTGTGTTATTTATTTAAATACATTATAAGCCAATAAATATAGAAACACTAAAAATATAAACATTTATGATAGTGTGAGCAATTTGCTCGCACGCGCCTACTCGTGTAAGAAAATTAGGCGCGCCTTCTCACGGGTTAAGCATACATAGGTTTAAAGGGACAGAGAAAGCGACTTTGTTTTATACTATGTAGTAATAATACTATATTTCTATCAGATTTTGTTAACAATTTCAAGGGTTTTACATGGAATCTTTATCCTTTTTCTAAATTAAAAGTAGCCTTAAATTACTCCTTATAACATCAGCTATAAAGCAGCTGCCAGTGTAAGTCTCGATAAAATCGGTCCAGTCGTAGTCGTTTCGGAGATTTGCCGGAAAAAACAGACAGACAGAAAATACTTGAAAAAAATATTTTTGTTGTAAGGACCGTATATACATACCTTTCATAATTATGCAATTAGTAAAAAGCAGTTATTTTGAAATTACAAACAGACACTTAAATTTTATTTATGTGTGTAGAATCTAAGCACACGTGTAACATCCGACATGAAGACCCACTTCCCACGACCCCAGAACTTGCTCAAGCCGTTCATTCAAAATTAATTTTGAAATAATAAATTGAGTACCGAACTAATTGAAGAAGGAATATTTTTTGCGCCATAGCAGTTTTTAATAAACACCACGTTTATTCATAATCCAAAAAGTAGAATAAGGAACGACTTTAATTGCCGGTCTGTTTTTTTTTAATATATGTTATGAGCTCTTTAGCTCAACCAGCGAAGACCAACAGACTCTTTTGTAAAAGTTAGTCGCCTGAGACGACTCTTAATATACTTGATCAAATAAAAGGACAAAAAGAACTTTGATAGTATTTTATTAACTCGACGTTTTTTAGTGTTACTTACAAACTAGTGTTAAAATTAATCATATCACATTTCTTTTTTCACAATAACAAAAACTTATTTATAACAAAATAGATGTTTATTGTAATTGTACTCAACATTTTGTCTATTCTTGTAAGTTTAAAGTTTGAAAGAAAATAAAATAAAAGATAACAATTTCGTCTCATTTTTTATGTTGCGTTACTAAGAGGTTTAAAAGTTATGGTGTCACTCAATGCAAAGGAAAAACTTTATTTGAAAGAAATCTTCGTTATAACTGATGTTGGACTATTTGTCATCCTTTCTGTTTATATTTATTTCGATAGTATGTAATTGCTTATCTTTTATTAGACAACATGTTTTCTGAGCCGCTATGATGTTGTAATTGACAAACTATTAGCTGCCAATAGGTACCTACTCATTTATTGAGTAATTTCAATAAACTCAGTAAGCTACTTACGATAATAACTTTAAAAGGCTAGTGTATTTATACTAGTAATAGTATTAAAAATGTCTCTTAAAATCTTAAGTTATCGATTTAATCTAAATGTAAAGTAAGATACAAAATGGCATCTGAAGAAATAATAATATTGGTAACTACACTTTAATTATGTAGTAAGGTAAAAACTAGGGGAAATTCTATTACAAGAGAAGAAATTAAAATACATTACAAAGACCTCTGTAGAGAACTGGTTATCGATCAAATTAAGTACTAATTAGTCTAAGAGACGGCGTTTTGTGAAGAATAAACTTTTGTAGTCACAGAGTCTAAATATTTCTTCTTTAAAAAGAGAAAGCGATGATGCTGCCAGCTTATTAGCTTGCCAGGTAGCATAAATTAAAATTTACTAAATATTAACTTAAATTAAATCAGCAATTCATTTTAATACTTTTATATAGTCTCTTTATTTATGAATATTTTATTACAACTGTTTTTCTGTGTTTCTTTTATTTTGAATTTTTGACAGAAAATTATTTTGTTAATTACTAGATTTCATCTTTATAAATTAATCAAATCAGTTCATCACGTTATTTCTACAACATTGTTTGAAAAATAGTTACCATTTTTATTGTAATTTTTTTATAGTTTTTGAAAGCAAAATATTATTTATTTACGTATTTACAAAAAACATTAAACGTAATTTACAAGAGAGCCCGCCTGAGGTAATAAGATTCCATAATAATGGATGTAGCAAGACCCTTAACGACACCGAGAGGCACTTGTTCTCCCCTTCACTGCGATTTTTTTTTGGACCATACCTTGGTTCTTTCTAGCTACGGAGATATTGGAGGTCAAAGTACCAGTTTTTTCAAAAGTAAAAAAAAACTAGTGCTGCTAAAACTTTACTTTAAATACCTCCATGACTCGTTTACTATTCCAGTTACAGAAAAGTTGAAAGGGAATCGACTGTCTTGATATGGACATGTGATGAGGAAGGACGAATCGCATGTGACTAAAAGAGTGATGAATATAGACGTTGATGGATGGAGAGGGAGAGGAAGACCAAAAAAACGATGGATGGATTGTGTGAGGAATGATATGAAAGATAAAGAAGTAAATGATAGCGTGACGGTTGACAGAGGAGAATGGAAGAAAAAAACGTGTTGCGCCGACCCCAAATAACATGGGACAAGGGCAGGAAGATGATGATGACTCGTATACTATTTTAATGCATTCACCAGCAAAATGTTTTGAGTGCGTCACATTGAGTCTTACCGTAAACAGTGATTTTTCACACCAAAAAAGAGTTGTTTTCCGCAATAATTTTTGAAAAAATTTGATGTACAGAATGCTTGATTGTCGGCATCTTGAAGGGTCTGTTTACACTTTGTATATTTGAACAAACATAGTAGATAAAAGGATAATAATTAAAAACAAGAAAAGACATGATAAAACTAATGGTAAAGACAGAGTAAAAGAATAGGTACACAGAATAATAATAACAAACATTAGGTAAGTATTCAGACAGGCAATCAATACCAAAAGGTCTTTTGTATCACAACCTTATTAGTGAGTTTATAGTCCAAGAGACTAACTTAATCATAACGACCCTACTAAGTAGTCCTAACAATTAAATGGAATGTCAACATCTCTGAGTTAAAATTTGGACGGAGTTTCGTCCATTATTACAAACCTGTCGTATTTTGAATGATATTAATTGGTCTGTGACAGGCTGTTTGACACAACTATAACTTCATTTTTTAAAAAAAATCTTACAATTGGTTTTTAATATTTAAACTTAGCCGTCTTTCTTTATTAAATGGCGTTCTAAAATTTCGTTTTATGACTTCCTATATTGTCGAAAAGGTATATGTCATGGTCCTAATGCCAGCTTCCCAATCAAATCATAGTATCATTCATAGATATTCTAGTGACATTAGCTACCACCTCCAAACCTGGAGCGTCATTGAATTTGTCCAACATGCTTTTGATTGAAGTAAAGGATCCTGCAAAGAGAGCGACAAGGGCTATCATGGCGATGAAGATGTTCTTCCAAAGGATCCAGTTGAAGGGTCCCAACCCTCGGTCCCATTTGTGAACGGTATCAATGATGGCTGGAGTGAGGAGGCCGAGGGTCGAGAGGAAGATGGCACCGCTCAAGTTGATGAACAGTTCCAGGTCTGGGAAAGCTGCTGCGAGGGCAACTGTGGGAATAAAATGAATGTTAAAAAGAGGTCATTATTTTTCTGAAATGATGTGTGGTGTTTTAAGATAACAGGTTAGGTCATAATAATATAATTGTAGAACATACTCGTAGTTTATTGAAAATCTATTTTAGACCGGTCACAATATTATCTATTATTTTCAGAGAACATTTCGCTTATCATTCGCACTAGAAACGGGATATTTTATGTTATTTTAATTTTTATTGAAAGGAACAGCAAACAGTTACATTATAAGAACTTATAAAGCCACATAGCGCTGCTCTTTTAAAAAAATGTTTTTAGGAGTGGCACCTAGGATCTATAATAAGATCCCAAAACAAATTACACAAATTAAAAACATACACGAATTCAAAAAGGCTTTCCTGAAAATATTATCTGAAAATACATATTATACGGTGTACGAATACCTAACTGACATTATAACTACCTTTTCTTTTTTTGTTTGTTTATAATTTTAAACTAGTTTTTTTTTTTTAATTTTATTGAAATATTTTTCATTGTTTTAATGTGTTTTTCAATTTCATTTAGAATTATTTTATGATGTGTATAACACGACGCCTTACGCCATCTACCGGATTGTGTGCACTACACTACGCTACCCGAATAGATCGCAACACAACCAAGATCAATCATCGATAAGACGATAACATCAACAGCACCTATAGACTACAAGCGACATCTAACATTCGACGTGTGAAGTGTCCGTGGCGTCAACGAAGGTTACAACCACAAACAAGCATGAGATGATGAAGACACACACTAATATGTGAAAACCGAAAAACACACTGTGGTCGATAGCCCCGCAGTCACAACTGTTGTCATAAGCTTGCCCTGAGCGGAGGCCCCGTCGCCCTCAGGAATAGCCTAGCTAGGAGGTGAAGGGATAGGATAGCCCCGCAGTCCACCCCTAGGACCACTAATAGGTTTAACCTTAGTCTAACTTTATTTGTTAAAAGTCTGTCAAGTTTGAAGTAGAGAGAATAAACTCCTATTTGTCATCCAACGCTGGTTTTATTCCACCGCCACCATTACATGTGTATAATGATATTAGTTTTTATTTACATAATTTAATATAATCAGCATATTTATATCAAAATAATGTTTGTACGTCGATGACGGCTGGACATAGCGTTAATTAATAAAAAAAAAATAGTAAATAAATAAAAATACTTGTATTTGTATTTTATAACTAGTTTAACAAAATAGCAATTTGGTTATAATGTAACCCACAACGATGTCCACAAGTAGAGACAGTAGTGTACCATGTTTACTGTTTATTTTGAGTTCCAGTATCCCGTTTCTAGATAAAATGATAATGTTAGTGACCATGACAATTTAAAAACATTGACTTGTTCTATGAATACAGTTTTTTGCAAGCAAGATAGAATTGGCAAGGTAGGGTTTCTGACTCCCTTTGTCAAGAAAGACTTTCAATGTAATTTTTAGCATTTTAGTACGTCCTTAAAATAATGAGTCATCCATTTTTTTTTTTTTTTCGGGTGGGAAATCATCAAATGACTCCTCCCGCTCTGGGCGGAGTGGAAGGGAGTGTCAGACTTTTACTGACTAAAAACCATCCATGTGCCTTCTTTTGCCCTTTATGTTCCAGGGCCGCGGTATCTCTTTCGAACAGTCCCACAGCCCTGGCGAGTCATCCCTTCAATCTAAATATTAAAATACCTATGGCTGCTGTTTTCATGAAATTATTAAGTTACAAGTTTCTTCAAACAAGTGATCTATAGAAATTATTACGATCGCGGGACGGTCCCGTACGGAGTAATAAAACGTTGCCAAACATCCATAACAATTCATTACAAACTTTTTTTATTCCTCAATTAGGGTTGTAATCTCTAGGGCTATGTCATGAAATACGAAATGTAAAATAATACTTTTTAGTACCCTTATTTTTTTTCAGTACTTTACGTCAATTAAAATAAATTTCACAAACAATTTTTATGTCAGAAAAGTGCAAAGAATTTGTGCAGACTATGTTTTGATATCTACTAGTATCACTAACCTAAATATTAGTTCTTTTTTTTAATTTTAATAATTTCAACTGAACTGCTACAAGTACACATATACGGTCACTTACGGGATATTTTTTTCTTCTTTTCTCTATATTTTTCTCTTTTTTTCTTATCTTCTTCTTTTTTATCTTTTTCTTCTTTTTATCTTTCGGGAAATCATGCACAATCACGAAAGATATCCCGTAAGCTACAGTACAAGTTTAGTTTTAAAAGTGAAAGATTAAAACAGTGTTTACTACAAGTACATATACATAAGAAATACTAGTAGGTATGGATACAAACAAAATACAGGAAAATAGTAGTGGTCGACATTGATTATTATGGTAAAAACATGTTTGATCTAGAGACAATATCCTTGATCAAGGAGGAAACTGCATTCCAGCAATTTGGTCGTCAAAATTGGTCTTTCAGAACAATCAACAAAGATTAGGAAATGATGGACGCTACTGAAGGCGCCAAACTAGTGGCTCAGTTCTGGGCTAATACAATTTACCTAGATTGCCATCGACACGCTAAAAAGAATGACAAAGATAGCTAACGCTTACCTGAGCCAACAACAGCAGTGGTCCTGATAGCGATCTGCGTGATGTTCTGGTACCTAACGGACACCTTGTTGTGAAGCTGTCTCCAGATCATCTCCATGGGCACGTAGAACTGCAGACTGTAGGTGAAGAGGATCGCAAGGGCCATCAGGATCTTTGCGCTTTGGGCTAGACTGGAAAAAACAATAACGCAGTATTAGTCGCCTTGGCTGCTTAAAGTGGGTTCTAGGTTTAAGGTTCTAGAACCTTCAAAATGATCAAAGCAATACATACGATATTAAGATGTACATTTTCTGAATAGTAGTAGATTAGAGCTGCCTGTTAAGCTTATTAACATTAAACACCTGTCTGCCTCAGTAAAGTCAATTACGGGTCGTAAATAAATACTCCCTTGCGGGATTTGTTTATTAGCTATGCTCTCAGTATAGTTTCTTGAAGACGTGTACTGAACAGTGTACCTATATCTTGCTCTAAAGTCAACCGTACATCAGTGCCTTTAATTTCACAGTAACTACATATTTAAAAATGGAGCGATTATCTTCGCAGGGTGGCTGGTAGCAACTGGATGAGAGTTGCGAGAATTGAGTTGAGAAGCGTTGGATTGAAGAGGCCTATCTATGTTCAGGCGGATTATGACGAATTTCAAAATCATTCCGGGACTTTATATGAAGGTACTATATTGCTTGCACATGCACAAGCACATGTTACTTACTTCCTTGAAGTTCCGACAAAATATAAACTCAAACTATTCCGATCTGTGTTGATAACAGTTGCATTACAAAAATCATCGTTACTTTAGGGTGTCCACTGCTGTACGTTTGACTGAACAACGAAACATAAGCATAGCAGCATAATTAGCCTATAATGTTTCCTCTGCTGGGACACACGACCTCCTCTTTATGAGAGAGAATGGGCAATAATCCACCACGAGGGCCCAGTGCGGGTTGGTAGATGTCACATGTCTTCGAATTTTCGGTTCTAGGACATACCGGTTTCTTGACGATGTTTTCCTTTGCCGTTTTGATAGCAGTGGTGATGAAATAAATTACACAAAAGTAATGCGCCTGCCTGGGTTCAAACCCACGACTTATTTGTAAGTTGGGGCCGCCACCACTGTCAACAACCAAGACGCGAGATAAAAAATCGTTTTCCAAAACAGTACTCACACTTCATCTTGCGGCAGATTCAAGGTAACACTTCCCCTAACATCGTCCCCATACTTCATGTAGCCGAAGAACCCGACGAGCCCATACAGAGAGATCACGATGGTCATGGCCACGTTCAACACTCCAGGGCATCCGAGGAACTGCTGGGGCTTAGCCATCTCGTTCTCAACCGGCATCACGACGCCAATGCCTTCCATTGCGAAGATCACTGTGCTGGAAAGAGATGGGTATATTTAGAATATTGTAATCTGACATAAAACATAGCACCACGCCTGTAATTACTTAAAGGTTAGGCAGAAGTGTATCCTGTACCTAACAGAACTGGCGAACCAGTTCTGTTTAGGTCTGTGTGTGTTCTGTGGAGTAAAGATAACTGTGGTTTGCTGCCCCAGCAGTTACATGCGTGGCTAGTATTCTGCCATAATACTGACCAACTGTAAAGACATATCGTTATTCTAAGTTTATATGGGCAGGTCCAAAAAGTTGTTTTGTTTCCAAACTCAAAGGATTTGATCAATTAAACAAGCATTGTAATAACTATATTTCAGTAAGTTGTAATAATAATTAAAAGTTTCGGAGCCCTACAAATTTTAATCGTTTTATTAGTATTAAAATCAGGTCGGTCGTTCCTTCTAATTGTTCTAGACTTTTCAGTTGTTATTTTGATTAAATTTCATGAATACCTCTTGAATTTAAAGTACGTGTTTAATGTGTTAGAAGTAATGTTGTTTTATTTGTTGAGTTTTATTTTAGTGCAGTACTTTATAAATTAGTCTGAGGAGCTCGTGGCTAAATAATAACTGCCGCTCGGGTCGATCCTCAGGTTAAGCCGCGCCTGCCTAGGTTGGTCCGTGGATGGGTGACCACCCATTACATACCGAGTTTCCTCCGTGCCTCGGAAAGCACGTTAAGCCGTTGGTCCCGGCTGTCGTAGAACTTTAACAGTCGTTACAGGTAGTCAGTGGCCCGAAAGTCTGACAACCAGTCTTACCAAGGGGTATCGTATTACCCAGTACTAACTGGGTTGTGGAGGTAAGATAGGCAGTCGCTGCATGTAAAATACTAGTATTCAGCTGTCAGCCGTTTAGACTGGAAGCCGACCCCAATGTAGTTGGAAAAAAGGCTAAGCAGATGACTTTATAATGTAGTCTTGGTCATAAAATGCACAATAAAAAACAACTTTCATCACTCCTTAGGCATTCACCCTCGCCATCAACTTGCTATAACTGCAGTAGGTCCAGCCAAAAACGTAGCAGACTGAAAACAAATGAAATCAGCAAAAAATCAAAAATAGATCCTCACCTGATAAACAAAGGCCACTGCGTCACACTAGCCACCACCACCCTCCCTTCAGGCTTCGGGAGATCACTGAAGATGTAGTACATGGTGATGGCAAAACAAATCACCAAGAACACGTTAGCTATCGCCGAGAAGGGTACCAGCCACTTCAAGTTCCTGATCTGGCAAATAAGTACTAAAGGCACAAGAGTTAGTGCACAGTACGCTTCGACTGATAACTTGTATTCTGGCATGTATTCGTCTAGGACCTGTAACGAAAGAATATCGTCAGTGTCAGATTATTGTCTTAACTGCCTCGTTTGTCTAGCAGCGACTACTACTATGCATGAGGTCCTGGGTGAGATTTCTAGAAGCCCGGATTCTGCATTCAGGGCTGGTTGATGGCAATAGACTCGAACCATGTTACATAAAACTGGCAAATGTAAGTTATATAAACACCTCTGGCCAATTTTAGAAAATGCAGTCATGAATTTAAGTGCGCTGTCTTGATTGAGAGTTGCTTTCAGATGCTGAGGAAAACTTCTCTTTCGAAGGGAAGAGCTTCTCAATAGAATCCAATAGGGTGCCTAAGTTTCAACGATAGTCCGAAGGCCTAGTTAGGAAATATTAGCAATGCAACATGTCTGTTACTTGTCACGGTCTTAACGCGCAACGAACATCCGCCACTCCACTCAAGAAAATGTCTACCCTAATGGTTAATATGGCCGACCCTGTTCTTCTCTTCTTCTTCGTCGTCACACTCTTGGCAGAGTGGTCGTGGTCGTCACATCAGGGGTGGTAGCAAGCTTCACGACCCTGTTCTATCGTTCGTAAAATAATCGCTTGAAATTTCAAGCATGATAAAGTATTGGAGGAAGCATTGTTCTGTTACTAAATAAAGTCAACAGATCGATACTCATAATTGTACTACTAACCAAAATCACGATACAACGATAAAAATAATTAAATATTTGTCAAAGCGCCTTGGAAAATTATAACAGCAAATAATAATAATCAAAATTTGACTAAAGTTTTCCAAACATTACTCTCGATATTATTAGTCAGAAAATTAATTTAATTTTATCTTAATTAATTTGGTTTTCATTTAATTAATTTTATAGCTGTATTAGAGAAGTTTTGCAATTTATTACAAAGCTTCTGAATGTTTAATGTTACTTGTACCTAAAGACCAAGATCAAAGACGGTAGAAAGGGAATTTTATACCTCAAAATACACAACAAAGGTAACATAAATTTTGAAAGTCAAATGTGAAAAAGAACATCAAACTTTTTTCCACAAAATTACATTAAACCATTTACCTAAAAGAAAAAAAAAAACAGAATAAGCATATTTTGCTAACCTCTTTGAAATTTTCAGCGATGAATACGATATAAACACATAGCGCTGCTAAATACGTGCAGGTCATCGCGTAGTCCACAAAAGTTCTGAAAAAGAAAATAAAGTTTTGTAGCTTCAATCAAACAGAGTTATTGTTGAACGTGCTGGTGTAATAAATCAAAGAACTTTGCTAAAACGCCCTGTGAATCAACGTGTATGAAATCTATGTGATTATTCCTAATTTATGTTATGCTTTAGATATCAATGTGTGAATCGCACGGATGATTTAAAATCTTGTATAAATTCTTGCTTTTTTTAATTCGCTTTTACTAGCTTTGCCTGTAATTAATTATGTAAAAAAATCTTAGAAGTTAAATTTGACCCACTTCCTGGTTTCCGATTGAGCTGAAATTTTGCATGCTTGTTTAGTTTAGATGACAATGCATGGTTAGCTAAATGACGTCATTCTGAATACAATATGGCGGACTCCCAAAGATGGTGGACTAGTTATTTTTTATGCATTTCCGTGATATGGGTATCAAATAAAAGGGTTTGCTGAGGAGAATACAAAAAATAATATTATGTTACTCTAAAGCGTGTTTTTTAACTATAATGTTTTATTTAGAAACGAATTTAAAAATCACCTCATTGGTGTCTTTTGGTAAATACCCGAAGTATTTATAGATAGGCCTGTTGGTCTAGTGGTTAGTGACCCTGACTGCTAGGACGGAGGTCGTGGGTTCGATTCCCACACAGGACAAATCTTTGTGCGATGAGTACGATTATTTGTTCTGTATCTGGGTGTAATTTATTTATAATATGTATGTATTTAGAAATATATAAGTATGTTTATCAGTTGTCTGGTTGCCATAGTACAGGCTCTGCCTAGTTTGGGATCAGATGGCGGTGTGTTGGTTGTCCCAAGATATTATTATTATATTATTATTATATTTATCAAAAGTCAGTGAGAACGTTATTTTTATTTAATGTCGGTCAATTCGAATTTTAAATACGGGCTGGAAGGGACACCGACGCGAAAACGGTTACCACGGATTCAGTACATCATTCTCAGCCGAGCCACATAGAAATTTTTCATCGATTATTAAAAAAAATAAACACTGCTGTTTCCTAAAAAAGTACAATACCTACACGACCAAAATGAACACCAGTTTTTTTTTAATTACCAGTGAGAAATTCATTTGTGGGGGGCTCAGAATGATGTACTGAATACGTGGTAACGGTTTTCGCGTCGGTGTCCCTTCCACCCCATAGAACACATAAATTAATTTAAGAATGCTGTAGGTTCATAAAACGACAAAGCATATCGCAAGAGCAATGACACGGAGCATTCATAGATTCCTACAAGAGACATTTCCTAAAATTAGATAGACACTCGTTTCGCCATTAGTATTCATGAACATCGTCTGTAATTCATTAGGCTTTTTCAGATCGTTAATGTTAATCTTGTTTATGGCACGTGTAAGCTTCTGTTGGAGAATTGAACACGTTGACATTGTTATTATCATTACGTATTCCCCGTAGCGGAAGGCATCGGTGTTTACAAGGTCAAATTGAATTTGCTAGTGAAACTCCGTAGACGTAATGTGTAGTACCTTCATCAACTTGGTGGTACTAACCATATTTTACGGCGTTTTATGAATAGATTTTAGAGCACTGTCAGCCTATACCAATGCTGCTATTCCACCAGATGGGTCCAGTTCATGTTGGTGGATGTCACATGTGTTCGAACATGGCCGGTTTTTTCACAATATTTTTATTAATTAATAGCATAGTTAAATCGCGACCGTTGGGAGGAATGGAGGGAGGGTTTTGTCCAGCAGTGAGACAATATGGGCTAGCTATAATTTAATACATTATATATGCATAGTTAAAATAAAGACTGTTATTGCTATAGCTACGTCCACGAGGGGTCTTACCTTGCAAAATTAGCCCAAGGCCTTAGTCTCTTAGGACCAAACTCGAATGCAGCACCACAAGTTTCCGCGAAGCCCATCGATGGCTTCTTGGCATCCACGCATACTTCTTGAGATGTTTTCACCTGAGAAAAAAATCTTTTCTTGAGTATCAAATTCTAAAGTGAGAGATTATTAAATTTGAAACCTGACTACTTTGTTTATTTTTCTTTCAACGTAATTTCAGCGACTCATTTTGAGTCATGCAATGTGCATTTTAATAAGTTAATAAAACTAAACAGATTCTTTTTTTTTACGAGGCAGTTCATTGAATCGGGTCTAGAAATAGACAAAATTCGCTTGTACAAATCATCATCTGCCTAGCCTTTTCCCAACTATATTGGGGTCTGCTTCCAGCTGAATACCAGTATTTTATATGGAGCGACTGCCTATCTGACCTCCACAACACAGTGAGTACTGGGTAATACGATACCCCTTGGTAAGACTGGTTGTCCGACTTTGGGTAAGACAACGTTCGGTAAGAACACATGTACCTACCTACCTACCTAAAAAATGTTTGTTATTTTTGTAAAAAAAATATCGAATTCCGAGGAAAAGAAATAGTGAACTCTTCAACAGGTTCATAAAATATTCATTGTATTTACTAAACAGAATGTTTGGTACAAGTACCGACACAATTCTTTGACGGATTGGGTGGTGTGAAATTTCACACCTTAACTTAATTTAAAGATTTTGGAAGCAAATAATATGTACATGTTTTGCTGAAAGAAAGGTGCACACAACGTACGTAACACCAAAAATTATCGCGTTCTATTACAACTTCAAACAAAAAAGTTTTGATGACTTCGAGGTGACATTTCGCTTATTAAAGAAACGAAAATGTATCTCTATTACCGTGACGCTTATATTATATTAAAGGTTCTGTGGGTAAAACTAGGATATTATACCCCCTATTAATTTTACCCCCTGACCGTCTCTCAAACACCCTGTGTTTTTAGACACCAACTTAGTGACAAAAAAACCGCAAAGTGCGAGTTGGAGTCGCGCACCCAGGGTTTCGTATAAGCTTAACTCCGTATTGTGTTATTAAACTACATATTTACGGTTTTCAGATTTATTTCCTTTAAATGTGCTGTAAGACATTACTTCTTGTCTAATTTCATGATTCTAGGTCAACGGGAAGTAACTATAGGTTTTGATTTCCTTGTGAAATCGCAAAATATGCGACGTCTAAGGTCATTTTGGTCGCGTTGACTTGAGTATTTGATATTAATTTCAGCTTGACACCTCCACGCGTTCCTGAGAAAAAGGGTCTTGACAGATGGACAGACAGACGGACAGACAGACAGACAGACAGACGGACAGACAGACGGACAGACAGACAGACCGACAGACAGGCGTACAGACGGCAAACAAACTGATCCTATAAGGGTTCCGTTCTTACCAACTGAGGTACGGAACCCTAAAAAGCGGTAGGCGTATAACTAAAACTAAGCCAACTCTATAAGTATAAACAGCAATAACGTGCTTGGTAACAGAAGGTTATTTTCGAGTTCAGTGTCCCTCAATAATTTCGTATTATTATGTTTGCAGTATTTCAACCGACATGATCAAGTGGATTCGGGTTCATTAATATAAATGGGGACATGACACTTTGTTTACGCCTGCGTACTTGAATTTCAGCGTTATATTTGGTCACACATTGTGATCACAGACTTGTACAGACGCCAGCATATTAAGCTACCCAAAACTGTCAAATTTTCCCAACTAACCTTGAACCTAATGCTTTAGAGATAAAAATTGAAAATGTATTAAAGAAATTTGACAGATTGTGGTAGCTTGATGTGCTGCGTCTGTACCTTGAACTTTTAAACGTAAAGTAAATCCGAACGATTTTTAAATTGAAAATATTCGTTTCGCATTCAATATTGACTTAATTTTTAGACAATGAAAGCATGACTGCTGAAAATGAAGTCCTGAATTCGATTTCCTGGTCGGTTAAAGTGTTATTGGTCTTTCCATTCTCAGTAGCAGCCACGGAGTCTGGTTTTGTGTCCGGTTGATGGCAATAGACACGCTCCCTATTACGGGACTAAAACATAACTGGTGAAGTAGGTTTATTTTTACTAAGTTCCTACATAAGTTCTGCTTCTCACATCGGGGTAAACACAACCCTACCCTGCCTGCGTCGGTGTTCCCAAGTTCATATGACCGCAATTTATTTAAGTTGCGCTTAATAGGCTTCTTTTGGGGTAGCTCATGGAACCAGCCTCAATCTAGTCCTGAGGACAGAGATGAGGTCGACGATGGAACCGTCGACCTAATCTCTGTCCTCAGGACTAGATTGAGGTCAAGAGTAGGTCCATTTAATATTATATAAAAAATCACCCACGATACAGGACAGATTCTTAGTGTGGGGTTCTTTTTAACGGAAAAAAAAACAAGAATATCGTTATGACATGTTTTTAATGTTTATGGATGATGCCTATTGTGTTGATTGCAAAATTTCAAACCAAAATAATGTAAGACAGTTGTATTTTCGATTAAAAAATTGGTCGAATCTTCTTACTGTTTTCGTCGCTTGTTAGTAACAAACACGCGACGGCAACAAAATCTCTTCGAGATTTAATTGTAACTCGATAGTCTTAAACCAAAGTGGACTGCGGAAATGGCGCTGAATAAAGGGGAAAAGGGAAGCTTAAGTCATTAATTCCTTTTAATTGTCCACACAAATCGCCTGCCTAATTTTGAACAAAGAAATATTAAAACCGACTGTTACAAAGCAGATTCCTTTCACACTAAGCGACATCGAAGTGAATGTTATACTTCACTGTTGTTTTTCAATGCTCGGCTATGGACAGAGAGTTGAAATTCCAACGGTGTAGGTAATTGTATTTAGGAGTCCCATAATATTGAAAAAGGGCATCCATCGGCTTTTGGGAAACATTGCCAGTTTATTTGAATACAGTTGAGTGAAGGAAACTGGCAAAATAAGGTGCTTGAAATTAGGTAATTTTATTTTGACGAAGAATTAATGGTATCATTGGACTGTTACGTTATAAGGCGCGCTCCATGCATTGTTGGTAGTAAACAAGTGATTTTGAGAAGAATGATTTTAGGTGAGTAATCTATGAATTTAATGTCAGTGGGGATTAAAAAGGAGCCAATGTAGTAGGTACGTAGGTATTATTAGTATTATTATTCAACGGTTTCCCATAACTGTGCTCTTAAACAAATTTTTATACAATCAAAATAAAAGAAGGGGTTGCAAGTAAACAAATAAATAAATTAAAAAAAATCACCAAAAAAAAAATGCACCAAAAATCACACCAATAAATGAATTTGAATAATAATAACAAAAGCACTGATGACTTAGTTATGAAAGGGTATGAATAAATATGAATACACTTATCAAAATTCAAATATTGATTGTAACTTTGAGATGAGATCTTTGTCAGAGTGTGGGTTCCAAAATATTATGTTCGAAACAATATGAAATTGTTATCTATACAGTAGGAGAAAATCACTCTAAGAAGTTGCTAATTGATAGAAGTGACTGTAGAAATAGGTATAGGACCAAGGTTTATTATTGAAATTCGTTTTATTAAATTTTTTAATGGCAGCTGCAGTAGCTTCGAGATTTCACGAGTCGTTAACTATTGCGTGAACTGACTTCCTTATCCTTATTACATAATTATGATTATGATAATAGTGGAATAGTTAGTAAATACAAAATAAAATTATCGTAGGTATTGTATAGCAATCGCAGACACTAATCTGTATTGCCGTCATTTTGGTCTGGCCAAGATAGTGTCTATTGTGAAACAAAATGTGATATCTTGGTTAGTTTTGGTGTTCCTACCCAGAGTAGTGGGTAGAAAACAACGTGGGTAACGTTATTGGTAAAAATTGGGCTAAACCAAAATTTAATTTGTCACTTAATATGGTAGAAACCTGAACTCCTTTGCGGTTGCAAAAGTTGCTTTAGGATAACTGAAAATTGAACAATTACAGGCTTACGAAATTAAGCATTTCCGAATATCGTATGATCTTTTTCGACGAAAATGTCGAAATAGATCATACGATAAGTAAAGTTAATTTCAAACATTTTCAGTAACTTAACAAATTATCAGAATCTAATTTTATCAAACAAAGGTTTTTGCTGTATAATTGTGGGCTATTGTTTCTGTTCCACGGGATGTGATTAAAGCTTTTTTAAGGTCATTGTCACCAAGTATCGAGTGATTTAAATAAATATGAAGGGAGTTTAGCAGATTCAGTTGGACAGAGCATTATAAAGGTCATAGGACACATATCTACTCGGCAAGGGATTGTTACTGTATTACCTTTCGCCTCGCCAAACAGGCGTCAACCTAAATTGAATTGACTGAATTAAATGAATTGCAATTAAAACACGGCATTTGATGTATTAGGTGTAAAAAAGGAATTTGGAAAGTTTCCAAATACTTTTTTTACATCTAAAACTAAATATTCGGTGTTATGATATTAATTATTGCAATTCATAATCACTATTTTAGTTCACTGGTTAGCCATATCTCTTAATTCCATACAGTAATATTGCCAAATTAATCAAAACTTCGACGTTGCCTACTTTCTTTATAGACGCTCTTAAAGTGGTCATACTGTCCAAATATGACAGGCGTTGAAATCGATTGTCATTTGTCTAGGCTATCACGATATCTATTAAATTCATTTTAGTAAAATGGTACTAAAGGGCCCATGAATAAGCTTTTCGACAGCAAATGTCAATTGAAAAAAAATGTCTTTTAAAAAAAAAAAAAGGGGGTTATTTACATGTAAACCATGTAAATAACCCATTACATGTAAATAACAACACAAGAGGGCTGGCCCTTGTGTGTCGTTATTTACAATTCTCAACAAACGTTTAAATAAACAATGCATCTAACGTTCTAACCACAATAATAAAAAACATCAGTCACGGAACATTGATTAATAGATGTAATCTCCTAAGCGCTGAATAGCTAAGCAATCACCTTGGCCTTCACGACGCTTCCTACTAATGTCGTAAGTAGTGACGAGACTGCAAATAGACGGATAAATAACATTTACATACGATTTCTCAGAAACAAATGATGAACAAGGTCTCAAAATTGTAGAGAATTGTTTCAAATACCTTCTGCCTTTGGTATAATATTATGTTATATTTACCATAAAATTTTGCAAAATAGGTGTTAAATTCATGGGGGAGAAACGGTAAACCTGCAACTATTGTTGGATAAGTAGGAGCACAGTATAAAAATTGTAGAAAGGTTCAAAAACGGTACAAAAGTTGTAAAAAGGTACTCTTTTCCCAGAACATTTTAAAATGATCAGGGAAAAATATGATGAAAGAAGAAGACAAAGATGTCTTTTTCTGAACAGTGCTGCATGTCTAACAATCGTTGCCGATTCACTCGAACTTTGAATAGATCCAGATTATTCTGATCCAGATTATTCTGGATCTATTCAAAATTCGAGTGAATGGGCTTCTTCTAAGCATGGGTGCTCCACCCTAGGCCGTGTCATCGCTTCACATCTGGCGAGTTTCATTTTGATGGCGTTTGCTAGAGAATCGGAAGACGCATTATTTCAGCTAATCAAAAACAAGCAAAGTCTCTATCTAATTGGAATAGAACACAAATTTAAAAATGGTTTTGTACTGTTACCTAGGTTCATGCAGTTTTTTCACTCTCCTTAAAGTTGCTATTTTTGACTTACGCGGCGTTAGAACTTCAGCGACAATTTGACACTTCATATATAAGTACATAACTTGCACGCTTGCTCGCAGACAGAATATAAATGCATTTTAGGATATAAGAAGTTTCTAAATAAACATTTTTGATCTGAAGGGTAATTGGGAAGCTCAAGTACCCAATGATTGTAAAACGGTAAACTTGGATTACGTCCATCTATTGTATTGTGTAAATATTAAACATTCTTTTTAGGGTTGAGGTATAAAAAAGGAAAAAAATGGAACCCTTATAGGATCACTCGGGTGTCTGTCTGTCTGTCTGTCCGTCTGTCACAGCCAATTTACTCCGAAACTACTGGACCGATTGAGTTGAAATTTGGTACACGTAAGTAAGTCGGTGACCCTAATACGGGTGTAACGTAAAAAAAAACGTTTATATTTCAGATCAACATTCATAAAATTACAATTGGATTTCAGTTGGTAAGTTCATCCAATTTCAAACGTTGGGACCACTTTTGAGGGTTTAATTAGAAAATCCGTCGTGCTCTTGCCACCGCCGGGGTGCCAGCTGTCTTAGAACCCAATGGCTTGGCACGCGTCGATGGGAAGAGACCAGATGGTATGACCATAATGCCATGGAAGTTGGGTAGGGCTTTGGTGTGGGACGCAACTTGCGTCGACACCCTTGCGCCATCCCATCTTCCTAGCACAGTGGGCTGCGCTGGGGCGGCTGCTGCAGGTGCTGAAAACCTCAAACGGCGCAAATACAATAATTTAATTGGCAGTTATGTGTTTGAGCCGTTTGGGGTTGAAACACTAGGGCCATGGGGTCCGAGTGCCCACCTAGTTTTCCGGGAAATCGCCAAGCGGTTGGTCGACTCTTCACGTGACCAGAGGGCGGGCCTATTTTTTGGCCAAAGAATCAGCATTGCCATCCAACGTGGTAATGCTGCCAGCCTTCTGGGCACTTTTCCTGTTGACAGCGATGCGGACGAATTTTTGGATGCCCTGTAACCCTTTTATACTTGTACATATATATTTCTATTATAGTATTGTAGTTTGTAAATAAAGCTTTAATAGAAAAAAAAAAATTTTTTGAAAATGAAAAAATAAAGTTTCACATCATTCACTAAAAGTAAGTGAGTTGTCAGTTCGATAAATCCATTACTTATGATTCTTAGCAAAACAAACAGACTTATTTTATCTCATAATTTCACGCAAATGAATACGGAAGTCGATCAAATAACGCGTTCAAACGGATCATAGAGTTTTTTCGAATATTGTTCATTCATTATTATTTCACCTCTGGTTTTGCTTTGAACTTTATTCACATTCTCCTAAGGTTTATGTCAAAGGTAAAATATCTGCGAAAACACTGTAGTCATGATTAACAAGCTCTTACAGCATTTATTTATTTTATTCGTCCGGTAGATACACATGGATATTCGGGACGGTATGTCCCAATTATACGTGTGTAACACTCCGGAATTTGGAAAATAAAGAATCATTTGAAATCATGAAAGCGAAATATGCAAGCTGAAAGTTGAAGATATTGGAAAATTTTCATTTGAAATTCTACGACGCTTTTTACAATTTTCTGCTTTCCACTAAAGCATGAATAATGATGCCTGTAGCTAGACAAAAAACGGTAAAAAATATTTTCAAAGCACTGTACTGTAAAAATCGGAATCTTCATAGATTTTATCATAGGAATGGAAAACTCGAATCTTTGAAAAGCGACAAAATTCATTAAGTCGGACTTAATGAGACGTGATACATGGACTAATATGGAGATTTAATACTGCCAAAATTGATTTCCATGTGGCTAAGACTTAATCAGTGATACATCACACTCGTCACATACCTACCTTTTTTTTTGGGGATGGGAAATCATCAAACGACTCCTCCCGCTCTGGGCGGAGCGGAAGGAAATGTCAGACTTTTACTGACTAAAACCCATCCATGTTCCTTTTGCCCATTGTGTTCCAGGGCCGCGGTATCACTTTCGAACAGTCCCGCAGCCCTGGCACTCACATACCTACCTACGGACTACTTCTTCATGTTCCTGACAACACAGTATTTCAATTTTTATTGGCCTTCGCTAATTTCACTGCGTCGTCTGTGGTAGCGCAAAGGTCACTCTGATTGCATGCTTTGGGGGATTGAAGCCAGAATAGAACATCAAGAACATGTTCTGTTAATCTCTAGAATTAAAGAATTAATCATCATCATTCTCTTTGTTCTTATCTTAATGAATTTGGGGTCGGCGCAGCATGTCTTCTTCTTCCATACTTCTCTATTATTGGCCATCTCATCAGACACCTCCTTTCTTGCCATATCATCTTTCACACAGTCCATCCATTGTTTCTTTCTTTCTTTCTTCTTCAATCTCCAGAATTAATGAAAGAACAATTTTCTTCCGGGAGTTTGAACTAGAAATAATTGACAGCACGGTTGATGCAGTGGCTCCGCGATTGGCTGTTGCGCTGCGTGTCGCGGGTTCGACTCCCGCACGGAAAAATATTTGTATGGCCTGCAGGTAGTTGCTCCGGGTCTGGCTGTTTGTGTATGTAAGTTTAAATGTTTGGAAACGCATCCGCGATTCAGGGGAAATTCATATCTATAGTGTGGGGCAACGTCTAAAAAAATAAATAAATGCACTCTTCATAATAGTGAAATTTATAGAAAAAACGTCTTACCAGCACATAAACGCAGTGTGTGCAAATGAATCCGACTACTAATGTCCCGATGCCTCCGGCTGCCAGACCTGCATTCTTGAACGCAGCAGGCATAGCCAGGATACCAGACCCCAGCGAAGACTTCAGTAGATGCACCAGAGATCCTATTGTCCTGGAAGAAGGCCATATTTGTTAACTATCTAGAAAATCTTATTGCAAGATCACATCGGATTATTAAGTTGAAGTTAACACATTCGATTAATTGTCTTCAGCATATTGAAATATGAGATAGAGTATATCTTTCAGTGTATTTTACATGAGAGATTGCATGATCCCCTGCCACTCTTCTTTTCTTGAATTTACGGGTTTTGCCTTCAATTTGGACTACATTTATAATAAAATTATTATGGTATGTTCAATATTACGTACTCCTGAAATACAACTTCTAATAACATTTTATATAAAAGTTAATTGGTTTCTTAATGGGACTCACGAATTCGGGTGCTCCACTTTTCTGTGTTCGAATGGGTTGTAGGCTTTTTCATTGATGACCTCTTTTGAGCCTAAACTTAGTGTTGATTGGAAGCCTGGATTACTCGCGAGGTTGGCCCTGAAAAAAATAATTGAATTTCGGATTAATTCGGGATTTTCTGGTTCCGTCTAGAAAACGGATACGATGGTTGGAATATTTCGAATAGGTTAGAACGCAAGGATTCTGTTTCGCTGTTAAATATTACAAAAAGATGGGCGATACTGCTGATCATTTTGTTGGCATTATACCTATTTTAGAAAAATATTTAGTCCACTATAGAAAGAGCCTTTCCTTTATTGAGAACCACACGAAACACTAAAGTAGACCAATTATTTGAACTTTCAGATCACGTCAAAACAATGTTGATTAGACCTCAAAACCGCAAAATTATATTCGGTGCCTGCTTTGGCACAATTACTTGTTACTCCACGTAACTCTATTACTTTACAAACTTATGTAACAATTACATAGTACTGTCTAAACCAGCCTTAAAACCCATTTAGTCTAATGCCCAACTTTCGCTCTGAAGGCCCAGAAGCACAGAGGCAACTATTACTTTTAAGATAACCTTTATAGTATTAACTTAAAGATAAGACTAACTGCGTATTAGGTATGTATCTAGGAATAGAATTGTAATTTCTACGAATTTCTTGTGCCAAAGTTGGTCCTTATGTACTCAAGCGTTTACTCCACCATTTATCCATAGTGAGAATCTAAATCTGTTTGTAGCAGACGACAACCTCCTGAGTTGACCTGAGAGATACATACACAGAAAAAAATCTGTCTGTGTATTCTGTTATTTTACTGTTACCTTTTCAAATTTTACGGCGGAACGCGGCATTTCGTCTCAAGCTGAATTGTCAGATATGTTCAAACTTTTTTTCGGATTTTTGCGCTTCGAAAGATTAAAGATAACATGAGTAGGCGTCGTAGAAGAAAATATCGTATCTTTTTTTGTCAAAGTTTTCTATTAACTTGGGACTGTTGACTTAAATTAAATTGAAGTTTTTCAATGTTAAGGCCAGCTTCTCCGAATTTTTCTTTTTAAAAAAGGATGCTTATTCATTTGAGCCTTATTAAAAAGAGTGGGCTGTAATCCACCACGGCCAAGTGCGGGTTGGTAGAAGTCACTTGACTTCGAAGTGTTGTAGTCTGAAGCTAGTTTAATTGTTGTTTTAATATTTTACTGATGGACAATCCCAACCAGCACATCATCATCTGCCTAGCCTTTTCCCAACTATGTTGGGGTCGGCTTCCAGTCTAACCGGATGCAGCTGAATACCAGTATTTTACATGGAGCGACTGCCTACCTGATCTCCGTAACCCAGTTAGTGCTAGGTAATACGATACCCCTTGGTAGGACTGGTTGTGAGACTTTCGGGTCACTGACTACCTGTAACGACTGTCAAAGATCTACAAATGACAGCCGCGACCAACGGCTTAGCGTGCTTTCCGAGGCACGGAGGAAACTCAGTAAGTAATGGGTGGTCATCCATCCACGGACCAACCTAGGTAAGCGCGGCTTAACCTAAAGATCGACCCGAGCGGCTGCTCTTATTTAGCCACGAGCTCCTCCACAACCAACCAGCACACAGCTTCTTATTGAGAGTCCTAGTTAGGCAATGCTGTAGGTAGTAACAACTAGGAAAACTAGATTAATAAATGGATAATAGGTTGGAAAGTGGGTCGCAATGGATGTTTTGCAGGAATAACCTGGCCAATATTGTTGTAAGAAAACTATTCCTGTAGATTTTTCCATCTTTAATCTATAATGAGTTTACCAGAGTTTCCTGTTTTGACACAGGAAATTATCGGACAGACTATCAGATGATCTAACAATGATCTTTTTTCTGTGTGGGAATCGAACCCACACGCAGCGCAGCCACTGATCGTTGAGTCAGCCTTTGCGCCAGCCATGCTCTCCATTAGAAAAAAAATATCTAAATAACATTTTTTTAACACAGCTTGATAGATTGCATAAATTAGAATAAAATTACTTCAAATTCTGATCTATTCTGTCGGCAATCAAAGGTACCTGAAACGTCTTAGATAAGTACGAAACTTTAAGTACGAAATTTAGAATGTACAGTACTTACGTTGAATTAAAATTCTCGAGCACAATGCTGCTTTTTTTCTCTCCGTTCACCATTATGCGGTATTTCTGTAAAGAAAGATATAAAGATTAAAGTTGCTTTGCTTGTTTTTTTACAACAAGTGAGCCGTGACATTAATTTCAGTAAACGACTGTCTCTGACACTTTGAAGTAAAATAAGTTTATTATCGCCTGACATAGACCGCGGTCACAGAAAACAAAAATGTATGAAAAACAAAGGACAGTGGGCGGTTAAAGGTCTTTTTTTAAGGACTTTTCTCAGTACACGATGTGTTTATATGGATGTGTCCGTGTTACCAAAGCCGACTCCGCAATTTTTCTTTAACTGTATGACTGATCCTTTATACTTCAGTATCTGTCAGTATCCAGTGTCCAGAGGTCCGATTTGACGGATCCTTCATACATTTTGTAGCACACTCGACAGCCGAATATGCCTTTCAATGTGAACACGGCTTTAATGATGTAAACATTTTGTGGCTAGAAAACGGGAGAAAAGGAATTTATTACTTAGAGTTCAAGTACGAATAAAATTATATGATTCTTTTAAAGGACTTTTTAGTTTATTTACGGAGACTTGGCGAACTTTGGCGGTCTGAAACCCATTCTATTTTTGTCTCTCAAAGAGTGGCATTAGTAGAAAAACAAGTGACTAATGTACGAATATAAAAAATATGAAAAAAATACACAACCATTACGTGATGCAAATCTTTCACACTTTCTGTTTTATCCCATTATCTAATGACCCATAAGAAGTGACTTTTATCTCCAAGTAATACTACGGTTAAAAAAACTTCACGATGCTACAACAGAAAAAAATCAACTGTCGAGCATGATTATCGTTACGTCGCGTCACGCAGGTAATTTTCATTTCGTCATGTCTGGAAAAAAACAGACCAACATAATTTGACACACGGCGATTCAAAGAACTAAAACTTTTAGTGCCGAATTTTACAATTAACCAACCATCTTTGCAAGTAAAGCCACCGCGAACACTCAAGTTATACTGGTCAGTTTGTAAGATAATAATCGTTGATAATCGTACAAAGCGTACATTTGACATGTATGTAATCGGTGTCAAGTAAGTCGAAGTGGGACACGGGAAAACGCATCAGTGATATTCAGTTACTGGATGTGCTAAAATTTTGAATTACAATCAGTTTCTGGTAGCTATGTTACCTACACTGGTTGCTGGTTACTGTAAGCCTACATAATTCTACTGCTGGACCAAGGCCTGTCCATATGTCTAATTTGGATCACTCGTCTTAATTTATCCATAGTTTTGTTATTTTAAAATTCTCGAATCCATGCATGTCGTATACTAACTCTTCGTAACTCTGTGTAATATATTTCTATGAAAAGTCTTCAGAAAATTAAATCTCTTTTTAGTGGAGCGTAGATTTCCAGCCAGATTGAATAGATGACTCACAGCTCAGATTTCTTAACCGGCACGGAATTAAAGCACGAACAATACACGAATCACGATGAGTCACCGTAGACCAAGCACAATAATAAACCATCAAGCCCCTTCCAGTCCTCTACATCTCTAAGGATACGTCGGCGGTATGATAAACGAGTCCAACTTTTTTCGCCGGCAACCATTTGGAAACGAGCCCCATTATGTTTTTTTTTTTGCAAAAACCGGACAGCCGGTAATTGGAAATCGGAATTTCGAACGATGAAAATTAAAATTGCGAATTTTAACTTGGCCCGTTTTTTTGGCTTGTTGTGTAGGCATGCTGAATTGTGGGATATTTTGATTTCTGCTGTTGATGTTGGGGCGTAAGCTATTTTATGAAGGTTAATGAACTCTTGAATGAAACTACCTTAACGTTATACACAGTCTACTATCAGACATTTTGTCTGGCAGTGTTAGCAGGAGAGGCACAAAGTAGTTTTAGTCAGTACTTATATGGAACTTCAACACATAAGAGGACTGACACACGTTTACGGATTAATATACAAAAATAAGGTACACATGGGGACTCCCCGTTATTCATACGTGTGTTAATTTAAAACGTGCCGTCATCTAGCATTTTTCCCAACTATGTTGGGGTCGGCATCCAGTCTAACCGGATACAGCTGAGTACAGTAAGTACAAGTATTTTACATGGAGTGACTGCCTATCCGACCTCCACAACCCAGTTAGCACTGGATAATACGATACCCCTTGGTAGGACTGATTGTCAGACTAGGCCACTGACTACCTGTAACGACTGTCAAAGATCTACAAATAACAGCCGGGACCAACGGCATAACGTGCTTTCCGAAGCACAGAGGCAACTTGGTATGTAATGGGTAGTCACCCATTCATACTTGGCAAGCGCGACTTAACTTGAAGATCAACCCGAGTGGCTGTTATTATTTAGCCAGGAGCTCCTCCGTATGAGCCTCGAGCCTAAAAGTTTAAGACTGAAAGTACCTAAATAATAGCTCATTTAGGTGACGTTCAAGTTACATAAGTTAATGTTACTATTTTACATAAATATCTATCAGGATAAAACAGCAGTTTTGTAACAACGTTCTCATGACACAATTGCATTTGATAGTGACTGAATTAGCATATACAAGTACATGGTGGCATTGAAGTAAGCCTTCGTCTGTATCTACATGATGAGAATTACAATGTCAATGTTATTTATTTGGTTTTTTATCACTTTTTGCAATGTGACCACTAAAAGCCACATACGAAGCCAAATAATAAAATGAGTCACCTGGAAAATACTTTACACCTTATCATCATCTGCCTAGCCTTTTCCCAACTATGTTGGGGTCGGCTTCCAGTCTAACCGGATGCAGCTGAATACCAGTATTTTACATGAAGCGACTGCCTATCTGACCTCCACAACCCAGTTAGTGCTAGGTAATACGATAACCCTTGGTAAGACTGGTTGTCAGACTTTCGGGCCACTGACTACCTGTAACCACTGTCAAAGATCTAGCTTAACGTGCTTTCCGAGGCACGGAGAAAACTCGGTATGTAATGGGTGGTCACCCATCCACGGACCAACCTAGGTAAGCACGGCTTAACCTAAAGATCGACCAGAGCGGCTGTTCTTATTTAGCCAGTAGCTCCTCTATATACTTTACACCTGTACGAGTATTTTTAGCATGAAAAACAGGTCGTAATTTTTATATTAAGACTAACTATATAATACGTTTTTTTGTACGTGTGATAAAAACACGTGTTTGGTTTAATGATTCACTTTGTTAACCTTTTTTATTCTCAGAACCATTAAGTTTGTTTTTCTCAGCTTCGCGCTTACGTGCGAAATAAGTATCTAAACATTAGTTAGACAAAAAAAGTGTGTAGCATCTACATTAAAGGTTGTTATCAAACAAAATGGATTAACAACCACAGCAACTGCCACTAGATTACCAGAAGGTTAAAGGCGAATTTCACCAATATAACTGATCTCGAAAACAGCGGCGCAGGAGCGGGCAACGAGCGGTGCACTCCAGTCAACGAGCGCCGCCGCCGCCGCCGCCACCGCCCCGCTGCCCGCAAAATTCGAGGCCGCGGCCATAGCGTTCAAGTACTGACACTGTCGCGATTGCTATGGAATTTTGACACTCAAATGCCGTCCGGATGAGTTGGTCGCGATCAGTTTTATTTGTAAAATCCGCTCTTAGTGATCAGGATACACGAAACCACAAGTATACAGGAAGATTTTTTTATTACGTTTTAAATTTTAATATTATGATCTTTATTGAAAATAATACAATACGTGTTTTTTCTCTTAGTATCACTCAGTACTTAAATATTAAAATACAGCATCACATAGTTGTCCAAAAAAAGTAAATGTTTGTGAACATCATGCGCCGCGTAAAAGACTCACGCGCCTGGCCCCGCCCCCAAACATTGATAACAATCAAAACATAAGTTGCAAATTTTCCTTTCCCGTCACCATGCAAAATTAAAATTCCGGATCGAAAGACACCATTTTTTAAATAAGTAGGTATGTAACATTTTCAAAACAAAATATATTCTTATATTTTGTTTTGAAAATTTTACATACCTACTTATTTAAAAAATGGTGTCTTTGAAAGATACCCAATTTGTAGAAAAAATTTGGAACGTGATAAAACAGTCTTCATGATTGTATAAAAAAAAAAACTTTACTTCAGACCTTGATATGATGTTAGTAATACACACTAATTTTATGCTATGTTACGATGTAATAATGTATGTATGTATATAATATATGGGTGTAATGTGTGTATGTGTATGTTGTAATTTTATGTTATGTTCATATACGAAATAAAATATTTTAATTCATATATCTGACGCATACACTCACCTGACGCACCGAGTATATGTACGATTATGTACACGTACCCAATGCACCATAACGGTGCAGCACGGCTTTTCACCAATGTTAATAGTAATAGAGACTTCAAAGGAGATTGGCAAACACCCAAAGTAAGACAGGCCCAATTATGGTAAGGTCGGCGAACAAGAAAGATAATTTAATCAAATCACTGCTAAAAACACACAACGTACGATGAATACATTAAAATGAATATATTCATCATGGAAATAAAAAGATAATAATAAAGAATAACATTTTTTGGTTATAGGACATGGTAGTATGTTTTGCTTTTGTAGGTTTTCTTTTTGAAAATTATAAATTGCTAAGTCTGCAATGATAAGGACGATAAAAACACACTTCCCCATGGTTTTCGTAATTTTTTCAAACAACGAGAAATAGACAAAAACATATTTCATTTAAAGGACACGTATTACTTAAAGATACGGTAGGTATTCCATAATACCATAAGCATTCCATGGATGTAACTGCATAAGCCTTCAACTCGATGAGGAAAGGCCACTATGGCACACCCACAACCTCATGTCAAGGCCTAATGGTGCTCAAGCCTGTTGATTTTGCAAGCCACTTTGCATGGGTAGGTAAGTGTTATATTTGTTTTAAGGTATTTTAATGTAGGTTTAAGTAAAGTAGGAATACTAAAACTATAATTTCATTAAATTACCATAATTTTTTTTTTCACAAAACCTTAAAAAAAGTTTTATTTTACGTATTTCGTTACTAAATTGAATTAGTTAGTTTCGTTAATTTATTATTATTCAGCTATAAACAACATCGAACAATCAAACTTTTGGTGTTATGTTATCCTTGTCGCAAACGAGCGATGTGTCGGATTTGATACTATTTTATAGTTCTAAGAAACAGAGGCGATAGGCCGCCCCTATCACCTTGAATCTATATACACGATCGGTGACCCGTGATAATTGATGACTGATAGCGAACTGTTTTCAGGTAATACGTCACTGGACTGTGAAACAAATTATTATGAATTTTTTAACACCCTTGCTCGTAAAGCTGATATAATTCCACCGGTTTTAAATATGTAAAGCGGGTCATAGCAAACGCGTGTGTTACCAAGCAAATAGTTAAGTTATCGTCCATACAAATTCCATAACAGTATTATTTGCCATTTCAAATGTGGAACTGATCGCCGCCGCACGACTCCAGCTAGTGAGCAGCGCGCTGTTGCTATTCAAATTTCGAACTAATCGCCGCGCGGCGCCAGTCAGTAGGCAGCGCTAGCGCGCTGTTAAATAAAATGGCGGGAAAGCAACAGTGTGCATTCACAATTGAGTTTATTTAAAATAAAAATAAAAAACAGTTTATTCGGTAATTTAATAACTTGGCTGCATGCTCTAGCGTCTTTGCCAACATTTTCACGCAGCCACGGCAGAAAATAATCCTCGCGCCATTTTTCTCAAATTTTCTTTTCTTTGTACTTGTATTGTGAATATCTTTTTTTTCTGCTCGGCTCAATTACGCCCTCGCCTTCGGCTCGGGCTGAAATTCCGCCTCGCATGTTATAACCATCTTAACGCACTAATATCGTAATGTACTATTAAATACAGAAGGAGTGAAGTGCAATATCCAAGGGTATACGATTTTGTGACACGATACTGGTACAGTACTGAATTAAAGTAATGATAATTTTCATGACAAAAGATCACCATCAGGTTCGACGAATGAATGACGGGTTAATCGAACCATTACTATGATTAATCGACGTTTTATTTCAGGGTTACTGAGTTGACAGTCATCTAAATTGCAGCATTACATCCAAGAGTTTTTTGTGCATCTTAAACTCTAAATGTATTAATTAAGTTTACTTGTTATTCCAGTTATCTTTTTGAGTTAGTGGCAAACGAGAGTATCGGAAAAAATTGTTTTAATGACGGACTGATCTTATTTTTTTTACCTGTGTCTCTCCAAGTACTGAAGGTTGACCATCAACTCCGATTATCGTTCCGATTCGGAAAAGCTCAGCAGCACTCGTGATTCACTGGTGAACGCATTACATTATAACGTTACAATTATTGACACTAGGTTACTTGAAAGCGATTCAATGCAGTCATAGATCCAAAAGACAAAGGAGATGCCGCCATCACATAAGGCATCAACATTCTAGAGGTGTCCCGTGACAAATCATCTAAATTCACTCTAATGACATCGCTCACGGGTAATGTACGGTCCCATTACCGCTCTATTGTCTTACGTAAGGATTATGTTACATTTAAAGCAAATACTATGCGAGGCGAAGCTGTGATAAATTGAAAAGAATCTTAGAAAGTGGCCGTACTTTATGTTTGTAAGAAAGAGCTCTCAAGGTAGATATGAGAACCATCCATCATCATTATTATCTTCATTTAGGGTCGGTTTTTATTTGTATTATTTAATTTAAATTATTTTGTTATAAATTTTCGACTATCAACTAGTATTTCTTTAATGTTATCACTTATCACTAAAATAGAATTTCATGTACCTATTAATTTTTTTGAATATAACACGTAAAATCAATTCTAATTTCGCATGACTATGATTGAATGTATTATTGTTATGCAATTTTAATAGCTGATGAAATTAAATGGCTTTTTTTATTTTATTTCATTTATTTTAATAGTAAACCATCCACATAAATTAATACATTTAAATAAAGAAAGAAAATAGTATGTTTATTTAGCCCATGCCACAAGTGCACAAAAAGAAACTTAAATCTAAACAAAAAAGATAAGATTGTGTGTCTCATTTATAGATCACATCATCTGCCTATCCTTTTATAACTATACAGGGTTATTTGTAAAACACTATTAACCTGCTGTTCAAATCAGCAAATCAGCTGTTCCCTACATTTTGACGAATTAATCGATCATAAATGTAGGGAACAGCTGATTTTTTTTCGTGATTTCAGGTTTGGTCCCATAGTAAAAGTTGTTCATAATGATGAGTTCAATGACTCTTAAGAGGTTGCTGGTCTTTTACAAATAACCCTGTATATTTAATAATCTTCGTGTCCTCTTCTAGTCTGATCGGATGCAGCTGAATACTAGTATTTTACATGGAGCGACTGCCAATCTGTACTCCATAATCCAGTTACTGGTTAATACGATACCACTTGGTAAAACTGGCTGTCAGACTTCCTAGGCTACTTGTACCGACTGACAAAAATCCACAAATGACAGCTGGGACTAACGCCTTAACGTACATATTTTCCGAGGTAAGAAGGGAGATATTTATTCAAATTCACATATTGTATAATATCCTTTTTAAAGAAATAGCTTATTTCTCTGAAGAAATCGTAGCTCTTGATGGAACACAACTGAAAGTACCACAGAAATTTTCCGCCATATTGAATGAAGGTAATGTCTTATTGTTTGTTTGTTTTGGCATGTAATAGTATTTTATTAGTAACTAAAGTCACGTAAGAAACCATTTATTGTTTTCAGTTATTTTATGGGTATGCTGGCAGATGATAAAGGAATATAATCTTTGTACGTTAACAATAAAGATAATTGAGGGATTGTTTAAAAACAATACTTCATTGAAACTAGTCGTCACGAAAACATTTAGAAACATTTAAGTCAACAGGCAAACGTTTATTTTTGTTCACTATTTTTTATCTGTATTGGAGATGAACTATTATGAATTTATGATACTGCAAGACAAGCAACGTGTCCCATAAGATCTGCCATAGGCAAATTACGAACTTCCATACAAAAATGTATCACCTACTTAATCCTTTTAGAGCACGAACTTCCATTATCTCACCCCTTTTTTTTTGCGATGGGAAATCATCAAATGACTCCTCCCGCTCTGGGCGGAGAGGAAGGGAGTGTCAGACTTTTACTGACTAAAAACCATCCATGTTCCTTCTTTTGCCCTTTATGTTCCAGGGCCGCGGTATCTCTTTCGAACAGTCCCACAGCCCTGGCAGGCATCGGCCCTTGCAGGCCCCTCATGTTTGCTGACATCTCTTTGAGGCGCACGTGGAACACGAACGCGCCGTCGACACGGCCTATCGTCATAAGACGTACGGACGGCGAGCTAGCCCATTACTCACGGTCCACAGGCCCGCGATTATGTGACCCCTGTGTTCACCTTCGTAATACGTACCTATAAAAAGGAAACTTGTGCAAAAATGTCATGCCTGGTGTGTTCTAGGCGGTGCATTTTGACATGACATATAATCATTAAAAAACCAAAATTAATACACTCACGTATTAATTTAGGTTTTTTAATAAATAGATCAACTTTAGAATTAATAACACGTAACAGGCTGTCAACTAAGAGATGAATAGTCGTGTCGTTTTTGCTTTGGAATGCGACAACTATTTTGAAAATAATCATCGAACTAAGTACCCATGTAAATCAGTTACATATTAGGTAACACATTCAATTGCAAAGACTGAAGGAAGTAAAGAATGTGTACCAATAAATTACTGACTTCACCTATGAATATGTTGTTGGTTAATATCACTGTATTGCGATCAACCGACTTAATTTTAATTTATGTTAATAACATTGACTAACTACGCTATAATAATATGCTTATGACAGCCACTAATAGCAATAGGTATTTGTTGAAGTCAAGCTTTAATTTGATTGCTACGGATTGACAGAAAGTCGGATTACATTAGAGGTTTTCATTAATTTGATTACCATAATATTAATATAATATTAGTTCAGGTTATCGGTGAGAAATAATTTGATGAAATGAATTGCCGATCTACGTTGAGATAAGTAAATGAAGCTAAAAGTGAAGAGAAGCGATTGTGGAAAGATTTTCACTTTTTATAATAACGACGACTTATCTAAATGATTGAGTTATTCTTTAGCAGTTAAGACGAACAAATATAACCTTTAGGTTATCTTATCGAAATAAATGGGATTACAGAGCTTTCGTTTTTTAAATACAGGCTGAGCATGGAATCAGGACGTAGATCTAGAAGTGATTCGTTTGGCTAAAGGAGAGAGACATACGGCGTGGAAGGGACACCGACGCGAAAACGGGTGCTAAGTATTCAGTACATCATTTGGAGCCCCCCCCCCACATAGAGTGTCCCTTCCACCCTGTAGATAGATGAGTACCTTAACCTCTACCCTGTCATATATATATACCTCTGAGTATAGTACAAAATAAATTTATAAGATATTACGTTATTACGGAGTCTATCCCTTTTACCCGTTAATGTATCCAACCTTATTTATATTAGATATGGTAGGCTACAATGAGCTAAGGGTTAGGAGGGATCTTGCACTCGCCTTATATATATTTAAATTAAATAACTGAGGGAAGGTGCATTATGCAGTTATTTTAGGCCAGGTGAGTCTATTTGTTCCGGACAGGTACGTGTGGCGACGATGGCAGCCACGACTGCTAGTGGAACCGCGTGCTCGGACCAACCTTTTAAAGGCACTCCGCACGCTCAACCTCATAGCGAGTGACTGATTCATAAATGATAATTATAAAGCATATATATGATAAAGCAGCAATTGTTTTGAAGAAGTACTCAATTTCACGTCATGCAAATTAAAATGGACAGTTATAATTATACTCTAAAGCATTCATAAATGTCAAGTTTATGACTCTTCCTGGATTTTCAGGATTTCAGGAGTTATAGTCCAATCAAAACGTTATTACCCCCGCGGCAGCAATAGCCGCTGTTACAATCTGAGAACAAATGACAGTCGACAACAACTGGTCGCATATAACTGCAATTTATAACGGTTGTTTGTTATGCAGGTGTGACAAGGTTAAAACACATTCATTTGGGTGTAGTAAGGCATTTGTAGAGAGGATACGATAGGAAGGAAATTGCAATTTTAGTGACGGTTTTGAAGAAGTTAGCACTTCTGTTTCGATATTGAAAAATATCTTTTTTTTACACGCTGAAATTCTTAAAGTGCAAGTCCTACCTGGCCAGTGTTATTGGTGTTTTCCACCAGGAATTACTGTGTACTATAAAAATGTTTTGCGTGTAATCTCCCAGGGTTGTGGATTACAGGCATGATTTTATGTTGTACTTATTTCAGTGGTTCGACAAAAAACCTCAATTCAAGAGAACAATAAGGGCCTATAAAAGCATGACTTCGATGGAAATACTTGTTATCAATGCTTGGACACAAAGATAATAATAGTTTAACCTCATCATCATAATTTATAATGATAAATTACTAGGTAGATGCCTTCATTGATTGAATACTGAGAAACCTACGCGGAATCAGCACGATTCCTCGATCTCGACTTAATTAGACGTTATTTATTGACGTTCATACAAGGAGATTAACTGATTTGCATGTAGATACTGTAGAGACGTAAACCTCTTCGGTTAATTTTTTTAATTAACTGGCACGCTGTAGGTAAATAAAAACTAAATAAACATAAGTTCATAATTGGAAGATTAAGGAAAAGAAATTAGATCGAGCCTGGCCGTGCGTCAAAGTGAATGACAAATTAAGATGTAAATTAATAAAATTAATTATTTATTAATTTAAACTTCATGTACAAGAGTGGAACATTGGCGGACTTAATGCCACAAGGCATTCTATACCAGTCAACCTTTGGGTCAAATAGGACAGCATTGTGGTAGAGTACAAATAAAAATTATAAAATTACCATTTTGTTAACAGAAATTGATGCACATAAATGGGTACATACTAATACATATATGGATACAGATAAAATAAACTTATATATATATATATATATATATATATTTATCCCGCAAACAAATAGCCGTCCCCTGAAGGCGAAAGTGCATTTAAACTGGCGACCACCTGCTTTTGGCGTCCGCATACCGGACGCCACTTTATTTGCCGGTGGCACTTAGGTCCTAATGGTCCTGGTTAGCCTTAGGACAAAAATCAATAGAAGCCAAAAAGTCGTTTAAATGGCTGCAATAATATATTGAAAAGTTCCCGAAAAAATCTCAGCGCAGTTGAAGCGCTGCTGTAGCGCGTATATCCACAGCCGTATATCTCGGGGGTTTCCTGACTACGAATCCGCGTATTTGGCGTCCGTAATTGCGACGTTGCCAGCTCAATCATTAAATCTGTTACTATTATATAGATCACATAATATCTACCGTCCGCAAATAATAATGTTGTGATTTGTTAATTGTTGATTAGTTATAGGAGGTACTCAACCTAAGTAGGTTGAGTTGTTTGATCCGTTGTGAAACTAACTTTTGTTAATAATTTATGGCGAAGTTGACAAATTGACAAATTTGGCATACATTTTAAAAAAAGTGTGTTTTGATAACGGAGCAAACAACTCAACCTTACTTAAAATCCGAGATGTTTTAGAATTATCCCTACTTTCCCTACTAATATTATAAATGCGAAAGTAACTCTGTCTGTCTGTCTGTCTGTTAAGGTTTCACGTCTAAACCACTGAACTGATTTTAATGAAATTTGATACAGAGATAGAGTTGACCTTGAGAAAGAACATAGGATAGTTTTTATTCCGGATTTTTGAAGAGTTCTCTTGGAAACGCGATATAACCGAACACGACGCGGCCGCGCGGGCGAAGCCGCGGGCGGAAAACTAGTAATACATAAGTACCAAAATTATGTTTAACTCTAAGTGCCAAAGTTGCATAGAGTAATTAATAAACGTTGTGTTGTTGACAAAATCAATCAACGTTTGTCTCCTTTTTTCTAGCACTCGGCGTGTTATTAGTATCTTATACCACACCACGCCACCATAACACGCTGAGAGAGTACTTAGCAATTATAAATATTTTTCATTATAAAACACACAAACACTGTGAATAAAAGTGATACATTTGCAAGTTCTTTGTTTTTGTTTGTGGATAGGTTAGCCCATTTAAAATACAATTAAATGAAAGAAGTTTTGAAGTACATAAGAGAAATATTCTAGTAATAGGATATTTATCTTGTTTATGAAACATGCTTGATTGAATTTATTGATTTTTGTTTCGTTTGGAGCGCAAGAGACCGAGCACTCATATAATAATACAATCGCCATGCTCCGGCTTCGCGTAGTATGAATTAGAATGTATTATACTTCTAATCGTTCCAAAAATAATAACTTACCAGATAGTGCAAAACCGCATCAAATTTGGTTGCATATCTTAGGAGAGACAGACACACAGACCGTAAGTTTCTACAATTAAGGTCGCCAGGCTATTGGGCGTCCGTATATAAATATTGGGCGTCCGTATATACCTAGCTATTGGGCGTCCGTATATAGCTATTGAACGTCCGTATATAGCTATTGAACGTCAAGCCTACTCAGCTGTTATAGTTTTCCTTTTAACTTCGTTATATAAACTATCACCGCGAATTTTTTCATGCACCCAAAGAACTGTTTAGCTGATAGAGGGGGGAGACACTTGAGTCTAACAAAAAAATGCACTTTAAAGCTTAATATTTCACCAACGATTCCCATAATCGAATTATTTGAGCAAACTCCCAATTTTTTAAAGACCTATTCAACGACAATCCACGAAATGGGGTACGCGAGACAAAAAAAAACCCACTTTACGTGTTCTACTTTAGGTACTGGAGATACCCTTAAAAATACTTTTCGACATTTTACTTCATCACTTTGTCGGCGTAACCAATCTGTATATTTAGGTATGTCCAATTATAGCTTTTTAGTACTATAAGTCTTTAGCTCGTGGCTAAATAATAACAGCCGCTCGGGTCGATCTTTAGGTTAAGCCGCGCTTGCCTAGGTTGGTGACCACCCATTACATACCGAGTTTCCCCCGTGCCTCGGAAAGCACGTCAAGCCGTTGGTCCCTGCTGTCATTTGTAGATCTTTGACAGTCGTTAAGGTAGTCAGTGGCTCGAAAGTCTTACAACCAGTCTTACCAAAGGGTATCGTGTTACCCATTGCTAGCTGGGTTGTGGAGGTCAGATAGGCAGCCGCTCCATGTAAAATACTGGTATTCAGCTGCATCCAGTTAGACTGGAAGCCGACCCCGACATAGTTGGGAAAAGGCTAGGCAGATAAAGTACTATGAGTCTTTGAGCTAAGTTGCGGACAGACAGACAGACGGACATGGCGAAACTATAAGGGTTCCTTGTTGACTACGGAACCCTAAAAAATGGTCAAGTCGTAAACTGGAATTCCCTGAAGACGAAAGCGCGAGCGAGGAAAGGCACTATACGATTTCGCATTCAAATCTGGTGCAGCCCGACTGGGAACCCATCTTACAGTAGTTTGCAGCCAAATAGTACCGCCTTGAATAGTACCGTACTCCAACAATTAAGATCGCCAGGCTATTACACCACACCACTGAAGCAAAGGACATCGAGGAGTACGTGCGCCAAAGGTTGAAGTACACGCCAAAGCTTAAAAGCTACTGGAGTTGCGCCACAACGTCAATTTAAAGGAGTTTGTAGTGCGCATACCAACGTGTTTGCTCCATTTGGTGTTGGAAGACAGTTTTTGGCCGCAGGATGTGGTGTTCCGTCGCTTCCGCGGACAGATTCCACAAGAACGCACAAAGCATTGTGCAAGTGAATTGTTGGGCGTCCGTATATAACTATTGGGCGTCCGTATATAGCTATTGGGCGTTCAATAGCTATATACGGACGTCCAATAGCTATATACGGACGCCCAATAGCTATATACGGACGCCCAATAACAATAATAAACCATTTATTTCAGGTAACCTAAAGATCGACCCGAGCGGCTGTTATTATTCAGCCACGAGCTAAAGACTAATTTGACAAAAAAGCTATACTTTGACAGCAGATTGGTTACGCCGACAAAGTGGTGAAATAAAATCTGGAAAAGTATTTTTAAAGGGTATCTCCAGTACCTAAAGTAGTACACGTAAAGTGGGGATTTTTGGAACGAATTTCCTTATCGCGCGTTGCGAAAGGGGGCTAGACGGAAAAAATTAAGACGAAAAGTTGTAACGACACTTTTTGCTATAGTAAGCTATTGTAAGCCGTGCGGCGTGCGCATGTTTCTCTGTCTGTCTCTCTCTCTCTTATAGAAAGCAAGCCAGATATTTTCGTTTCGTCTTTGGTCTGTGGATGGGTGATCAAGGTTAAGCAACGACTGCCAAGGTCTGTCTGTGGATGGGTGATCCAAGTTAAGCAACGGTTGCCGAGGTCTGTCTGTGGATGGGTGATCAAGGTTAAGCAACGACTGCCAAGGTCTGTCTGTGGATGGGTGATCCAAGTTAAGCGACGGTTGCCGAGGTCTGTCTGTGGATGGGTGATCAAGGTTAAGCAACGACTGCCAAGGTCTGTCTGTGGATGGGTGATCCAAGTTAAGCAACGGTTGCCGAGGTCTGTCTGTGGATGGGTGATCAAGGTTAAGCAACGACTGCCAAGGTCTGTCTGTGGATGGGTGATCCAAGTTAAGCGACGGTTGCCGAGGTCTGTCTGTGGATGGGTGATCAAGGTTAAGCAACGACTGCCAAGGTCTGTCTGTGGATGGGTGATCCAAGTTAAGCAACGGTTGCCAAGGTTGGTCTGTGGATGGGTGATCAAGGTTAAGCAACGACTGCCAAGGTCTGTCTTAGGATGGGTGACCAAGGTTAAGCAACGACTGCCAAGGTCTGTCTGTGGATGGGTGACCAAGGTTAAGCAACGACTGCCAAAGAATTTCGTTCCATCCGGGTGTCCCTTGACACCCCTCAAGTTTTTTTTTGTCTTGCGTACCCCATTACGTGGGATGTCGTTGAATACCTAGGTCTTTAAAAAATATTGCGAGTTCGTTCAAATAATTCGATTAAGGGAATCGTTTGTGAAATATTAAGCTTTAAAGTGCAAATTGTTAGACTCGAGTATCTCTCCCCTCTACCAGCTAAACAGTTGTGTTTGGGTACGTGAAAAAATTCACGGTGATAGTTTAATAACGAAGTGAAAAGGAAAAAAAAACCAGTTTATGAGTTACAGTCGACCAAACTATAAAATGTACTTGGATAACATATTTACCTAAACATAATGTATGGGAGCACAGGTGTTTCAACTGCAAATGTAAGTTTGTTGTTTATTATTACAATAAAAATCATCGTTCAGAGGCAAATCGGACCGTAGGAAGTGTCCGCGTATTTTGATGGGCTACTACGGAACCCTACATTGTGCGTGGCCCGACACGCACTTGGCCGGTTTTTATTATTACAATAAAAATCATGGTTCGGAGGCTCATAGGTCCGCATATTTTGATGGGCAACTATGGAACCCTACATTGTTCGTGGCCCGACACGCACATGGCCGGTTTTTTTTAATTATCTGCACATGTTCCCTCCATGTACTCACTGAGACACCGGCCTTCTGCCGAGGGAGAGACTAGGCCTTCATCACCTCTGTGACCCATTCCACCCAGACCTACGGGTCGGATGACTAGAAGTAAGTACTAAACCTTTTTCTTGAATCGATGTCTTCAAGATGTTTTACATACACATACTTAGAATATTAAGGATATTGGTGCAGGCCATGGCAGGATACAATCAAAACCTTGACAAATATTTACCATTCAATCCATTCATTCATCTATGCTCATTCCAACACAACAGACTTTTTAACAATTTTAATAGGATAATGAAATATAAGGTAGGTACTCGTAGATACATATTATATCAATATCGGGCATCCGTATACGTATAGATCTTACAAATATTGGAATAAAAATGTTGAAACTGTGTACTACAGGCAAGCGATAGTAAAAGAAAGAGATAAGTAAACCGAAAGCTGGCAACGTCGCACTCCCAAATACCGTCCATCCTGTTAGGACGTCAAATAATCGATGACATAGGTAAATCACGATCAATATATCCAGGATGCCTATAATGTATCACCATGATTCGGGGTTCAAAAATGTTGGGGCATGACTGCAAGAGGAATATCGCGAAAAATACAATTATCGGAAAATGACGTATCCCACGGAGCTGGATATCGAAAAACTAAGCAATATACATTAAGATATGTTAAAAAAAATAAGGGGAACTGGGGGACGTCGTACTGATGCACTTCGTGCATGACGCCAAAAAGATTCTAGGATGTAAATATATATATATATATATATATATATATTATAATACATACACATACACACAGTCTGAAATACGAGAAACCTTATAATAATTACGATGACTCTAGTAATGTCTAGATCGTAAGCAATTTAGTCTGAAAACAAATTACTGATAACTAATAATACAAAATACTAATTATTACAAATAACTGCCCAAAGCGCCTTTTATTTGTATACAACATACACAAATCACACAATACGATCAGGTCCTTACAGTATGTATTTATGAAGAATATACGGGTTGTTTGGTTTTACATGGGACTTGAGCATAACTGTCGAAAATAGAACAGGCATTATACTACATTATGTTACATACTTATTCTCCTTTATGTGTAAATTACTTCTCAAATCTTGCCTAACCAGTAGCAGCCACTGGCACAGCTTTATCAAAGGCTCTGCACAGTTTTATCATTGGCTCAAATCCTGGAAGGTGCAGTTTCTAGAAAGGGAGCAATATGGGGCAGAAACAAAGGAGCTTCACACTGGCACTACTGTTGGGATGGATCGAGGAATTCATCAGATCATCCTTTAGTCAGATAATTTTTACAGCTACAACCTGGAACCGTAATCCGATAAGAGATTTTCAGATCACTGCCACTGCAGTTCGTATCCAAGCGGCAGGTGTGTACTATAAATAATAATAATATCTTATAATAATATCTTGGGACAACCAACACACCGCCATCTGATCCCAAACTAGGCCTTCCTCGATAAATGGGCTATCCAACACTAAAATATTTTTTCAATTCCCACCAGTACTTCCTGAGATTAGCGCGTTCAACCAAACAAACAAACAGACAAACTCTTCAGCTTTATAGTATTAAAAAAATAAGTATAGATAGGATGTCGTTTAATTTGTAAAGGTACTGTGGTTTGTTTTATTTCTCAAAGGATACAACGAGAACAATCAACAATATACAGATAATACATCTACGATACAGAGAGATGATACATAACATCACGCCTGTAATCCCCGAAGGGTTAGGCAGAGGTGTACCTAATGTAGTGTGTGTACTACACACATTTCGCCAGTTATACAGATATTACATGGGACTTGACTAACAGTCCTATGTAATACAGGGCGAGCCTGTTGCATCAACCGAGCACAAATCTAGACTGCTCCTGAGAAATTCCTGGTCGAAAAACGCAGTCGCGCTTGCAACTGCTAGACCAACCTATATTAATAAACACCTAGCTGTACTAAAAGCATGAAATTTTGGACACCTCCTAAAAAATCTTAAATTCATTCATTTATTGATAGACAATGCACAGCAATCGCTTGTCCTAGTAGCATAAAATTTAGTCCAAGAGAAGGAACTTCTTCGTATAAGTAATCAGGACTTTTTGGGATGAATGTTTCTCCGGAAGTTTGTCATTCTTTGTTTTTGGGTATGCAGGGGCACAGCTTGTAGTTTAGAAAACATAATGTCACAAGTATTTGTATTAAACTGTATTCTATAGTGAATTCATAATGTCACAAGTATTTGTATTAAACTGTATTCTATAGTGAATTGTGACTAAATTCCTTTGGAAAATATTGAAAGTAACTTTTAACACCACCAAAAATATTTACTAGCAGGTCAATTTCCATCATTAGTATTATAGGCCAATGTTTTACAATGCGTAAAAAAAAACATAACATAACACCGCAAAATAAATACTACACCTACAACGTGACACTTTACTGACTTCGCAAATAATACCAAAAACAATATCGTTTGTAATAAAAATAAGTTGCAATAAAATTATTGTTGTAGTCAGCATGGCGGGTGGAAAACCGGTACATAAGGCCCTTCAGAAGCTTTTTGATTCCGTCATACTCGAGAGTAAAACGGTAAACGGTAAAACCACCACACTCCTGCACCACAGGCATGGTGCAAGGGTGTGGTGGTACTTTTCTTCAAAAAGGGTGATAATGCCCGGCTGAAGAACTATGGGCCCATCTCACTTCTAAGCCATGTCTACAAGTTATTTTCAAGAGTCATCGCGAATCGTCTCGACCGCAAATTTGACGATTTTCAGCCTCTCGAACAAGCCGGATTCCGAAAAGGCTTTAGCACCGTATAGCACATACATACGCTGCGGCAGGTTAAATATAGAACTGCGTCCATTGTCTTGAGGACACGCGGCGTGGCATACGCTGGCAGAGTGTGCCGCATGGGAGGAGCCGCGCCGTGCCCTCGTGACAGTAGTGGGAACCAACCTGTCGCTGCCGGCCGTCGCTCGCGCGATGGTCGGGAGCGCAGAGTCGTGGGATGCGGTGATCTCCTTCTGTGAAACGGTCATCTCACAGAAGGAGGCTGCGGAGAGGTTGAGGGAGGTCGAGACCACTCTCCCCATCCGCAGCAGACGTGCCGGGCGTCGGTGGAGAGCGGACAACGCCCTCTTCCAGCCCCCCTAAACGGGTCCAAACAAAATGTATTGACTCTGACACGCCAGACAGCTTGGTACCAGGGAAATACACTGGGTACTTTTAAATATCTAATTAAACGTCTGAATCCCCGAATAGTTAGGCAGAGTTGGAACTAATACACCACATTCTACCAGTTATCATTCTTATGTAATAGAGGGCGATTCGATTGCCATCAACCGGGCACATATCTGGATATAAGTACAGTAATTGAAAAATTCCTGACGGAAAACTCATTGGTACTGCCACACCTGGAAATGTACTCGAAGACCATTGTACAGCGCATTTGCTCTTACGTTCACTTGACAAACAAGATAGTGAAATTACGAGTAACCTCTCTCTCAAAAATTTAAATGAGCCGCGGATTTAATTGCCACAATATTTTGATTGCTGGAAATCTAAATTGAGTCCGCCCAGAATTTAGATCCAAGTTTGATACCTTCAGTAGCATCTATCAGGTCCTGTAAAGTGCAGACAGCTATGCTTTCATGTCTGTGGAATTCACTGCCGGCTTCTCTGTTTCTCGATCATTAGAATCTAGATCTCTTCAAAGTTCGAGTGAATCGGTTTCTTCCAGGTAAGCGTGCTCTACCCTAGGCCGCGTCATATCGTTTCACATCAGGCGAGTTGCGGACAAATGCAAGCCTATTTAGTATAAAATACCGGCCAAGTGCGAGTCGGACTTGCGCACGAAGGGTTCCGTACCATTATCTATAAAAACGGCAAAAAAAAATCATATCTGTTGTATGGGAGCCCCCCTTAATATTTTTTTTTTAATTTTTAGTATTTGTTGTTATAGCGGCAATAGTAATACATCATTTGTGAAAATTTCAGCTTTCTAGCTATCACGGTTTATGAGATACAGCCTGGAGACAGACAGACAGACAGACAGCTGAGTCTTAGTAATAACAAAACACAGTACTAAGTATTCCATCAACACCGTTCCAACTACTTGACTATACAAGTAATCCAAATATCTCAATAAATAATGTATTATTAATAAGGTCGAAGGAAAGAGTGCCATCGCTATTAAGCTGCATTCTGCAACGATCACACTTTCTGCTATTAAATACCAGTTTTTCCGTTACTTTCCCAAACCTACTTTCTTGCAATTAACTGTTTATATGTTACTCGTTAATTGCATTTAAAACTTCACGAAAAAAACAAAGTTTAATGTTTATGGTTGCGGTAAACTTAAAAACTAAAATATTTGCTGCTTCTTGAAATAACAGTAAGGTTTTAATGTGGCGTTTTTAGCGAATGAGGAAATTTCGCCGTTTTGATGTCAGACCCGAGTTAACGCGGGCCTGTGGACGGTGAGTAATGGGCTAGCTCGCCGTCCGTCCGTCTTATGACGACAGGCCGTGTCGACGGCGCGTTCGTGTTCCACGCGCACCTCAAAGAGATTTCAGGAAACCGGAGGGGTCCGCAAGGGCCGATGCCTGCCAGGGCTGCGGGACTGTTCGAAAGAGATACCGCGGCCCTGGAACACAAAGGGCAAAAGAAGGAACATGGATGGGTTTTAGTCAGTAAAAGTCTGCCACTCCCTTCCGCTCAGAGCGGGAGGGGTCATTTGATGATAGCCCATCCGAAAACACACGAAAAAAAGTTGCGGTCAAGCTGAGCGGACTGACAGAGTTTGATAGATACATACATATTTCAGTAAATTTATTTGTTAAAGTCTGCCGTACGAACGCGCCGTGACCGCACCTTCAGACTATTAACCGACAGGGAAAGGCTAGGCAGATTAAGAAGTCTGATCTACACTTTTATTGACTCATCTAAATAAGAAAATCTTTTAACTGCATAATGCAAGATTAATAATTGCAACGATACAAACCTATATTATGTAGGTACAGCATAAATGAATGTTTAATAATACATAATACTTAGTCGATAATAGCTTGATATCTCACCGTTTAAAGTCACCATTGTGCATTTATCTGCCAGTTTCACAGCTGGCTGTCATTATAATACGCAGAAGCGTAAATAAAGATTGTGTAGGTACTTCTCAAGGATCTTGTATACGATACCTCATGATGGCGTTATTTCAAGACGAATACAGTTATACTTAAGACCCAGGTTAGTATAATGTAAGAAACGAACCTGGGATATTTAAACTTAAGTACGTCTACGAATAAAACCTTTACTGACTTTTCTTGCATACTTCTGTTAATTCAGCTTAGCTTTAGACAATTTTGCGTGATCTTTACCAATTACGACTATAATAGTAACTAACTGTCTTATACCTGATTTCTGAATTAAACATTTCAATTCGCCCGCTAAATTAATAATTTCCATTTATTTTGCTACATAATGCTAAAGGACAATTTGACAAGTTCTCAACCTCAAATACTTATTCCTAACAAAATAATACCTACAAAGGTGTTTAAAATTTATGTTAACGCGAAAATATGTTTACTGTGCGTTGTTTACAAACAAATTAAAAAGTTCGCCTCGCGTTCGCCGCGCGTTATTAAGTCCGCCTCTGTACTCTGTGCCTGAAGTGTTAAATAAGTAATAAATAAATAAATAAATTAAAGGCTCAATGAAGGTTACCTTTCAATTATTCGCGTTCAGAATAACTTCCATGGAAACATGACGATAGGTAGTTAATATTTTATACATTTACTTCCTTAACTTGACAATTAAAAAGCACAAGGTATTTAGGTGTTGTGTTCCGTGAAATGTAAAGGTCTTATATGAAGAAAAATATGAGTCATTTTGAAAGAACGCTGCAAGTAACTACTGATATTTTGTTGTATAATGTCAAAGTTGAATCATGATGGTCAGGCTTACACCTAGTCATTAGTTGACATTGCCGTTGGGGTTGGGGTTGGTTGAGCATGTTCCGATCCTCTGATCGAAGTGATTTCTGGGAGGCCAGGTTCATTTTATACAAGGTGTAAACGGCCCCTTCCATCTTGCACCGCATGCCCTATCACCTGCGCTCTTGATGATTTAATTACTGCATCAGCGAGCGGGGTTCGCGTGGCTGAGTTTTGCGCTAAACATATTTGATTTATTTTTCTTATTTTTTTGCCATCGATACGCTAAGAAGAAGACGGCCCCTTCACGAAGCCGTCACCCAGCATTCCGTACATCAAACTAAGTAACCTACGTAAAAATTATTACTGGGAAACGCCTTTTTTTGGGGTGAAAAATCACTTTTTACAGTAAAATTCAATGTAACGCACTTAAAACATTGTGCTGCTGGATGCATTGACTAGTAAACAGGTCATGGAGGTATTTAGATTAAAGTTATAACCTTAAAAACTAGTATTAAGGTATGGTCTAGAACAAAAAAACCGGCCAAGTGCGAGTCGAACTCGCGCACAGTGGGTTCCGTATAAACTTTTAGATATTTTATTATCAAACTAAATATTTATTGTTTTTAGATTTTTTTCTTTACATGTCGTGTAAGAAATTGCTACTTGACAAATTTCATGATTCTAGGTCAACAGGGAGTACCCTATAAATTTTGATTCCCTTGAGACTGTCGAAATACACGTTTTTGCGCCATAAACAGCCTTATCTTTTTTTTAACGTTAACTTAGATGTTTTATTTTTTCACAGCTTCAAGAGACTGTAGACTTGAATATATCGTTTTAATTTTAACTCGATACCTCCGATAAAGGGTCTTGACAGACAGACAGACAGACGGACGGACGAACGAGCAACAAGGTGATCCTTTATGGGTTCCGTTTTTTCCTTTCGAGGTTCGGAACCCTAAAAAATTATCACAATGATGAAACAAGTGCCTTTCGGCTTCGTTAAGGGTCCACTTACACCCTTTATACTACCTACTCAGACGAGCTACATGAATTTCTCACAGGCTTCTCGGTCTGAAGAATTTACTAACACAGTGCTCTTTTACAATGTGCCATTTTTTATCGCACATTGTATTTCCAACTCTCGGCGTGGAAAAATACAATTTAAAACAGATTCTGAAGGCTTCGATGATGCTTTCGTTAAACAGTTATTCGGACCTTTATGTAGTATATAAGGTCCCATTAAATAGATGGACAAATTTTAACAAAGCGTTCAGTACGTCTAACCAAAGATATCCAAGCAAAAAAACACTGATTAAAGTGATTTCATTTTGATCTAAAATAATAAATTGCCGGCACTCTAGAATAAACACGTGCAAAAAACGGTCAAAACAAAATGACTTTAATCAGTGTGTTTTTTGCTTGGATATCGCTGTGTTAAAATTTGCCAATCTATTTTAATGAGACCTTATATAATTATCTTGCTAGCATTTTAATCCATTAGCAATATTATATTAACAAAAAAAAAGTTTACTCAATCATTGCAAAGAATCTCGCGATAAAATAAAGTACGGTGCCAAGTAATTTAAAAACTTTACTTCCGCCCTGGAAAATCGGTTCCGACCCCAAGGGGTCATTATCGACCACTTTGGGAATCCCTGTAAAGCAAAAGCAAAAGTTTGCTTTTGCTTTTGCTTCTATTCATAAAAATCAAAACGTTAATAGCATCCATATTGGATTTTTTAGGTACTGAAATTCGGCAGACATGTTTTTATTGTATACGATTTAAGTGCATTTGAAACCACCAAGTTTTTGTTGCGAATTTTAAAATAGAAGAGTTTTTGCAACTGGGTTTTTATTAAAACAGAATAAAGTAGGTGTCTAGGGATTTAATAATCTTACATAGGTAATTTAGTAATGTGAATTATATACTTGCTAAAAGTGTTACTTACGAACGAGTGACTTGATAAAACTGTTAATCTACAAATAGATTCTAATAACAATCGCAGGATTTTAAGGGACTAAACCGCACTTATTCAGTTCTGTTCAGCTTTTGTCGATAGAAAACAATGATTTTGTATGGAGATGCGTACGCACCTGCTGAAGCTAAGCTAGGCTAAACTGAACGGATGCGTACGCATCTCCATACAAAGCTGAACAGAGCTGAATAAGTGTGGTTAGTCCCTAATAGTTCTCAGAAATCTCTGTGTCCGATATAGATTAACATTAGACAACCACTAGATTAGTGTTTCTATTTTAAACAACTGATTTAGAAATTAGAGTAACCTTTCATAAACTGTGTCATGTCGCACCCGACATGACACAGTTTATGAAAGGTTACTCTAATTTCTTATGGCTTATATTATTTCAAAATATTTTATATGCCTTACCTAATTGAGTTTAGTTTCAAAATTGAACTTTACTAATTTGGGAGTATTTTGAAATCAATGGTCAATAATTTCGCTAACATGCGACTACAAAGCGTGGGCGTAGTCTTGCCATGACTTTTAAATGTCAACATAAAAATGGTTTTCATAAATTAACACAGTCATTGTCATTTTTACCGACTGCCTCGTTGGTCCAGTGGTCGCAAGCGCGACTGCTGAGCATGAGGTCCTGGGTTCGATTCCCAGGTCGGGTAAAGTGTTATTAAGTTCTTCGAATTTCTCAATAGCAGCCACGGGGTCTGGATTATTGCCCGGTTGATGGCAATAAACTTGCTCTCTGTTACATGGGACTTAAACATAACTGGCGAAATGTGGGTGTACTAAGGGGTACACGTCTGCCTAACCCTTCGGGGATTACAGGCGTGATGTGATGTTCTTATGTTGGAGTTCCATAAGAGTACAGTTTACTTAAAAGCTGTCATAAGGGTTAGGTTAGGCGATGTCAATGTAGGAAACATTCATTCACAATACAAATCGACTCACACTTTTGATTTTGTCATTATAGTGATTATCGGACCCGACCTTAGTAATTCATAGCACCTATTCTTGCATGCTTCCTATGATAACACAATTCAATCTTCAGCTTGGATTACTTGGTATATCCAGCCAGGATTAATCTACTTAGGTACAGTCACGAGAACGTATATGTGTAAACACTTTGAAAAATTGTAACTTTATAACTTTGGGATTAGAACTAATATGTAAGCGTACCTAGTAAGGGTTCCAAAGTCAAAGTGAAAGTCAAACCAATTATTTTAATTCGGCCTTTAAAAGGCACTTTCAACACACACTCACACACTCATCACATCAAACACTGTTTTAAACTTTCACGGTTAATAATTAAACTTTCGGGACTGTCACTTTCGGGATGTCTTCCGTGATAATCCATTATTCTGCTGCCGATATTTCGACGCTATTGCAAGCGCCATGATCGCGAAATGACTGTCTTATATGATATCCCGTAACTGACAGTATAAGTTTAGAATTATATCTATTGTTATATTATGTTCGCGTTATCATATAATTACGATCAATACGGGAGTAGAAAATCAGATATTAGGTGTAAATAGTTTGTACCCAGATACATGATTTTATTTTGCAAATATGTTTATCAAACAAATTTTACATGTTATTTTATTTTAAACCAGAGGACGCCAGTGTTTTGTACCTGACTACTCTGAGAAGAAACAGAGAAATAAACTTAGAGGTCTTGGAGGTCTGTTTTATTCAGACATAATCTTGGTCAAGTCACGCGAGGACTATGCAGATAGTGTCTGAGATAGTCTCTTGAAGAAAGAACCATACAGATTTAAGTGGACCTGTCCAGTACATGCATTTGTCATTTATCGTGTATCTCGACTCATAAGTTATGAGTCGAGATCCTCCTATGAGTTATGAGTACTCATAGGAGGATTATGGAACACTTCAACTAAATGTGTTAGAACTGTAATCAACCACGCTTCATCGGTAGCAGTGATATTGGTCTGTTTAGGTTAACTGGTTTGGCCTGAAATTGTGTTTGGCCAAATATGCATACATATTATATCTCGAGACTGTACCCACTCTAGCTTCAATCACATTTACGGTAGACGTGGTCGAAGGTACTCTAGCAATAATCGTAACTCGGATCAACGAGACGGCACTGAAACATGCTGTTATGTCAGTACGTGGTCCCAATACTAACTGAGAATGTACTCCATTCTCAGTTAGTATTGGGACCATACAGACGTAACTTTAAATTATAGTGCTTGCAAGTATTATTGTCGTAGATCATGCATGGCTACTCTACAATCAGACGTCATGAAATACCTGTGTCTTGCCAGTTGTCATGAGAAACTGTGGACAAAATTGTAAGCAGTTTTGTCCACAGCAGCAGTAGTAGCAGCAGTTTTGTGCATTTTTTTTGAGTGTTACTGTAGGACACAATGTAACGAACACAAAACATTGTGCTGATGGATGTATTGGATACTACGGGGATCGTGGAGGTATTTAAAGTAAAGTTATAAAATTAAAGATAAACGCATTAAAAAAAATAACTTTAGAAAAAGTTGAAACTTTGACCCCTAATATCTCCGTAACCAGAAAATTCCCAGGTATGGTCTAGAACAAAAAATGATCGCAATGACGGGGAGAACCAGTACCTTTCGGCTTCGTTAAGGGTACTTTTACACTCACTATAAACGGGATCACCAACTGCCTAGCATTTCCCCAATCATATTTAGGTGAGCTACCAGCATCTGCCTAGCCTTTTCCTATGTTGGGGTCGGCTTCCAGTCTCACCGGATGCAGCTGAATACCAGTATTTTACATGGAGCGACTGCCTATCTGACCTCCACAATCCAGGTAGCTCTAGATAATTATGATATCCCTTGGTAAGACTGGTTGTCAGACGCGTAAGTGACGCATGGTTGAGACGCGTGGGCGTAGGTAACTTAGGGGCTGTCTCCACAAGCGAGAGAATCGCGACGATATCGTCCGTGCCACGTATTTCTATACACTCTCTTAGAGGCCGTCTCCACGAGCGAGAGAATCGTGGCTATATTATCCCATACAAATACATAATATCGCCACAATTCCCTTTTTTTTTTAGTGGGTGGGAAATCATCAAATGACCCCCCCCCCGCTCTGGGCGGAGCGGAAGGGAGTGTCAGACTCTTACTGACTAAAAACCACCCATGTTCCTTCTTTGGCCCTTTATGTTCCAGGGCCGCGGTATCTCTTTCGAACAGTCCCGCAGCCCTGGCAGGCACCGGCCCTTGCGGGCCCCTCCCGTTTGCTGACAACTCTTTGAGGCGCGCGTGGAACACGAACGCGCCGTCGACACGGCCTGCCCGTTGTCATACGACGGACGGACGGCGAGCTAGCCCATTACTCACCGTCCAGTGGAGACAGCCCCTTAATGTCAAAATTTAACATAGTGCTACTGCCTATCTTTCGAAACCTTCTGGAATAAATTTTAAATGATGAATATCATATCAAAATAGAACAACAGCGATGAAAATTGAGATAAATTTATAATATGTTTAGTAGTTTCTACATTCTTCCACGATACGTCATCTGCCGTGAGACAAAGTCATTTTATAGTCTCGTCAGACGTTTGTTTTACGAGGGTTATCTTGATTGATATCTATGAGATAAGGAATACGGTCATTTTTAGTACGTAACGTGATCTAAATTAACTGTCTATTTGGCATTGAAGTTTAATAATAGATACTTGAGTATAACATAACATTACGTTTTTATATCCCTCATTATGGCATGATGTTATTTTTTTCACTTCCCAATCCATACAATGTTATATTCGAAATTGTCCCAACAAGAGGTCTTAGCACGAACATACGTTTTTCAATTCACTAACTGTCGTATGTTACGTGTTTTTTTTTTGCAATAAGCACAATTTCACTCAAAAAAATTATCGAAATTTTAAAACTAAGTAAAAATGTGTGTGGTATTAGTAGTTTCAATTTTGAATCGTTCAATTTAACGCTATATAAAGGTATAGACGCCAGCACATCGAACTACCCGTAACTGTCAAATTTTTCCAATCAACCTAGGCTTGAACGTAATGCTTTAACGATGAAGTTAAAAATCAATTAAACAAATTTGACAGGTTGCACTGTTTCTTAATGCGAAACTGCTTGACTATCTACTAGCCTGATGGAATTGAGTATGAAGATAGCATGAATTCCAAGGAAAGCCATGTCTTAAAAAGAAACCATTGAAGGATTGAAATGAGGTGTAAAGTTTGTATGAAACAATTCGAAATCCACATAGTCGAAGAGTCGTGCTCTTACGAAGTTTATTTTACAGCTCCTCAATAAGTTAGTAACGTAAAAAGACAAGAAAAGAAGTGCACAGTAAACAATTATTAGGTACTAAATAAGAAAATGATTTGCAATTCTTAAAAGGTAGGTATTAGTTTAGTGACTCTTATAAAATTGTTCCAATAAAAAAGCGATGTACATAATGGCTCTCAGAAGCGACGATGGAAATGTTCTCAAGAGTTGAGAACAAAAGGCGAAGATGTTCCTTATAACGAACTAAAGAAAAACATTAATTTCTTGATGAAGTAACAGTTTCTGACTAACTTTGTACCAACACACCTCTACTCTACTTTTTGTTTGAATAATTACTTAAGTACCTGGACGACCGAGCTCTACTCTCACGGGTGAAAATAGAGAAAACGAATTTTCCTAGCTATGAGACCTAGCTATATCGAGTTTTCGCCCCCGTTAACCCCTATTGCAACTTTCACCGAAATCGTTAGAGCCGATTTCGAGAAAATGAATAAAAATAATATGCAAATATTGCTCATTTGTATACAGGGTAAACTAAACAGCAGAAAAAAAAACTGCTGTTCCAAAAATTTTGCCCGTGTTTGTCGGTATTGCATTTTTGTAGGAAACAGCAGATTTTTTTTTAAAATAACAGATGAAAAATTTCTATGTAGAGGGCTCGGAATGATGCACTGAATATGTGGTAACCGTTTTAGCGTCGGTGCCAGCCAGCACCTTGGTACCGGCTCCCATAGGTCTAGTGTTGGTTGGTAAGATAAAAGTGCACATACAAATAAATAAAAAATTTAAGTGTCTTGTTGTTATTTCAAAATAGGTTTTTAAATAAAATAAACATGTATTATTTTTTTATTCTTGTCTGTCTAACAAAGCCCGATTCAAATAGGGACGCAATTTTTTTTAATAACAATTACACGCGTTCGAAGGTCTTGGGCAACAGTAAGTCCCAACTAAATCTTTGACAGTTTTATGATATAGCTATTAAATAGTGATTAACAATTAATTTTGCTGACCGTTCCATGTGAAAATTAATCTATAACACACGCAGGTTAGGGTCGTATTAATCAGGATAACAACACATGACACTGCGGTTTATATTAATTCGCCTTCTCACTCTGCTTCGCAATTTCAACTCGAAATTGTCTAGACAGGTTTTCGCTGGTATTACATTCCCAAAATCAGTTTGGAGCCGGGTTTAACGAATAGACGTAGGATTTATTAATGGAAGTCTTCTATGGTATGAGTGATATTTTTATTATAAGCATTCTTGTTACCCTTCTTTGTTAAATACAGATACAAAAAATGAGACTGCCACGTTCGTCTAGTGGTCATCAGCGCTGCTGCAGAGCTTGAGGTCCTGGGTTCGATTCCCAGGTCAGGCAGTATCGTTGGGTTTTTCTCAACAAAAAAACACACTCTCAAACATACACACTCAGTAGCAGCCTGGAATTAAGACTTGGATTGGTGCCTGTTGATGGCAATAGGCTCACTTACAAACATAACTGTCGAAATGTCGGTGTAGGTAGTCTCAATTTCACTCATCGTGAATAAAATTAGTGTGTGTACAAAAAATAAATTGGATATTTTGCTCTGTACTGGATGACTTTTAATACTATGATTTCATAGGTAGGGCAGATAAAATGCCACTAAGCCACTAACCGGTCTATATTTATTAACGACTTTAATCCTTATATTGCAACGTAAGTAATATGTAATTATGTAATTAAATAAATAATCTAATGTCAGCTTTTATTGTAGTCTTCATTTATTCAAAGTCGTGCCGGAGATTTTATCGTCAATAAATCTTATGATTTCCAATATCATCGCAAGATGATTTTATACATTGTGTTAGTGCAGAATCCGTAAAGGTACCAACACTACCAACAGAAGATGAGGAAAATGAGAGAGAAATGTTAAATTATTACAGAAAAGATCTTGACTTATTCTTACCTATTTTGTGCTTAAGCGTAACCTGTAGAGAATCGTAAAACAGTTTTTCCTGTTTATTTAGTTACATTTTGTTCATCTTTAGGTTTTTCCCGGGGGTTTTCCTCTAGATGTGTCACCCTTTAGTAATCAGGGGGGTTACTATGTTACTATGACCTCTTAAAGCAGGATTAATTCCAGTGTGGAAAAGAGACAGTATACAGGTCGTCTAGCGCCATCTCTTTCCCACACTAGAATTACTCCTGCTTTAAGACGTCATGGTAAGCCACTAGATAGGTACACATTTTTTGTAATATTATTTTATTGAATCTATAGAATACTAGTTTTCCGCCCGCGGCTTCGCCCGCGTCGAGTTCGGTTATATCGCGTTTCCAAGAGAACTCTTCAAAAGTCCGGGATAAAAACATATTTCATTAAAATCAGTTCAGTGGTTTAGACGTGAAAGCGTAACAGACAGACAGACAGACAGAGTTACTTTCGCATTTATAATAATATAGTAGGGATAGATCATATTGAACATAGAATATGGAACATAGAATTTATTACTTTGTCAATATAATTTAACAGTCGTTCAACTTAAACAGCTGCTTCGTTGGTCTAGTGGTCGCACGTGCGATTGCTGCGCTTGAAATCCTGAGTTCGATTCCCAGGTAGAGCAAAGTGTTGTTGGGTTTTTACATCAGGAATTTTTCAGTAGGAGCCACGGAGTCTGGATCTGTACCCCTATTACATATTTATGTCATTCAACTACTAAGGAACTCTAAAATAAATAATCAGAAGTTAAAAGCAACACTTTAGCTACCTAAAGTGTGTACTTTCAAATCCGGTTCCTCAAAAAACAAGGTCAAACATATTACGTGTATTAAATAGGTAATCGGATATTAGATAATCTTCACATAATGAAACATCTAAGCACAGTTATCGAAGCTCATTAATTAATTTCACTGCACTGTTTCGCCAAAATTTTTTATTGATTTGACAATTTTTTTTTTTGGAAATTCTTTGTGGTCAGTAACCCTAAGTAATAAAACACTAAATAAAAAATGTACGAAATGTTTGTCGGATGTCTATGTTTCATCTCGAAAGACTAGATTTTTGAGTGTACGACTAAACGCCGGCTTGACCGATTTTTATGTTTTTTTTTTACTATCGGTCAAGCCGTTTCGGGGGAGTATGGTAACTAACATTGTGACACGAGAATTTTGAGATAGATATAAGAATAGAGATACTCGTATGATAAGAAAGATGTACCTATACTAATAACCAATGCAAGATTTTTATTTTTTGTGAATTGTATAATTACAAGAAAAGCATAATCGATTTCCAAAGTGAGTTTCTGATTATCGGACATAAATTGCGTCGCTGATGAGCCCTGTCGGCGAAGAGTCCTGTCGGCGAAGTGTCCTGTGGGCGAAGATTCCCGTCGAAGTAAAGTCTTGTCGGTGTTCAGTCATTCGGCGTAGTGTCTGTCGGCGTTTAGTCGTACACTCAGATTTTTCGATGTAGTAAAATTCTGGTCCTCCACTTCATATTAATAGAAGTTAGCAAAAGTGTGAAGTGTCTAATATAAAACTTTTTACAGGCAAAACAATAAAAGCAATTATCAAAGTTCCTTGTACCAAGAGCTTTCAAAATAAAACTGATTGATCGCTTTATTAACGTCGATCAAAAAACTTTTCAATACGAAATAATTACTGAAAACCTTGTTAAGACGTTGAAAAATTGTTTCTTGATTACCCTAGTTTAGAAAATATTAATATACCGTCTAGGCCTATAAAAAGAAAATAGATTTGAAATAGAAACGATTATTCGTGGTTTGAGAAATAGGTACAGCTATTGTTAATCTTGTCCCAGTTTTCCGAAAAATTGTTTCATAATTACCTTAGGTTGGAAAATATTGTAATATGTACCAGTTAAATACAGGATTGGCCTACTTCAGTTAAAATGGAAACAAATCTGGAATGAATAGAATGATTTATTCTAGGTTTTGGAAATATTATAACAATCTCGTTCTACTTTTCCTTAACCAAAATGAAAACGGTTTTTGATTATTCAAGTTAGTGATGTAACGATAATTTGTTTAAAATGGTAATAAACTATATTTCGTATAATTTAATTAACTCCTAGCTCGTGCCGACACGTGGATGTTAACATCGTAATTATTATTATTGTTTAGCCAAACGGGTTGATCCTTAGGTTAAGCCACGCTTGCCATGGTCGGTCCGTGGATGGGTGACCATCGATTACATACCGAGTGTCCTCAGTGCCTCGGAAAGCACGTTAAGCAGTTGATCCAGTTGTCATTTGTAAATCTTTGACAGTCGTTACAGGTAGTCAGTGGCCCGAAAGTCTAGCAACCAGTCTTACCAAGGGGTATCATATTAACCAGTGCCAACTGGGCTGTAGAGGGCAGATAGGCAGATGCTCCATTAAAATACTAGTATTCAACAGTAGGCGGGAAAAGCCTGTCAATGATTGAAAAGATGACATTTTTTTTTGGTACTGGTGAATGGTAGTTCATTTAAGTGAGCTGGTCAATCACTCCCGGCTTGCCAGGGGTTTCCATCGCGAAGGCTATAAAAATAATGGTCCTAGTTACCATAAGAGGTAAGTTTTAATTATGAGTTGCCAAATTAGTCTCATGGTGGTGATATAAAACCATAATATTTTACGGTTTGACGAGAGGTCAATGCACTGTGGTAGGTCATAGAAGGGCTCATAAGAGTAGGTAATATTGGATAAGTATCTATTATTGGACTTGGCTCAATCGTATTGAGGTCTAAAATTCCTAGATAATTATAAGCTAGGCTTACCTACATAAATATGAAACAAGTTTTAACTTATCGTACCTAAAGATACGTCTGATTACTTCACTCTTAGTTATGACAGGTTCAAACGAGCTGTTGACGTCAATAGGGTTGGGAAAAGCGAAGCGAGCGTACAGGCGATTCTTAGAAACAAGTAAATAAACAAAAATAAAACAGTAGAAGTATGTGAAATTAGCTTTTTGTGATTACAGTCGAGGAGCGTATTTTTATATTTTGGCCAACAAGTGGGAAAGTTCTTTTCGTTTTCAAATAAAAGATAGAAAACTTTAGGATAGTTTCTTACTATTTCAAGTCTTGTCTCATACATTGCAGTAAACACTTTAATTGAAGTAAAGTGACGAAATCTGTCCATTCTTCGATTTTCCTGCCCTCATCCTATGCAGGTATACTTTGAGTTGGCCTTGCATAGTATTGAATTTTAATGAAGAGGTCACTTCATAGTTATGCGTCGTTGTTCTGGTGGTCGCAAGCGCGATTGCTGGGCATGGGGTCCTGGGTTGGATTCCCAGGTCGGGCAAAGTGTTATTGGGATTTTCTCAGTAGCAACCACAGTGTCTGGATTGCCCCTATTACGTGGGACTTGAAACATAACAGGCAAAATGTGGTTGTAGTACTAAGTACTTACACCTCTGACTAAACCTTCGGGGATTACAGGCGTGATGTTATGGTTATGGTACTGGTTTTGTCACCACTGAAGTATGTCGTACTATGGTCGCAATGTACTTAATTTTTTTTTGTCGTTTCCCACACGGAATTAATATTTGTATGGCCTATAGATAGTTGTTCCGGGTCTGGCTGTTTGTGTATGTGAGTTTTAATGTTTGTAAACGCACCCACGATACAGGAGTAATTCCTAGGGCAGCGGGGGCAAAACTTAGAAAAAAAATGGGTCCTCGATTAAAATATTTTCTTTTCTCTTTCTTCCATGTATTAAATCACGGAACATTCATATTATCAGTGTCGAAATTCGATAATCTCTTCTTTAGTTTGCCTCTCTCCCTCCACACATCAACATTTATTGCAGTTATTAAAATGATAAATATAAACATACTAGAGTATGTTGATATTTAACATTTATACAAACGAATACATTAGTTACTTCAAGAGATTAGTATCTGAATGTTGGAACGGTATATAATAGTTATGTCGATGAACTCTGAACGGATGATCGTACGTTGACTGTTCTACATTATTTGTACTAAGATTTATTGTATAATTTATTATGTAGGAGTTAAGTAGTGTTATAATGGTATTTTTTAATAGTAGATAACATTACGTCTGTTAGTCCCGAAGATCTAGGCAGAGATGTACCTATTAAATACACCAACAATTCGCCTATTATTTTAGTTTAATTCCATGTAAGAGAACTGCCTAGCCTTTTCCAAACTATGTTGGGGTCGGCTTCCAGTCTAACTGGATGCAGCTGAATCCCAGCATTTTACACGGAGCGACTGCCTTTGTAACCTCCACAACCCAGTTAGTACTGGGTAATACGATACCCTTTGGTAAAACTGGTTGTCAGACTTACGGGACACTGACATCCGGGACCAACGGCTTAACGTGGTTTCCTGTGTAATGGTCACCCATCCACGGACCAAGCTACGCAAGCGCGGTTTAACCTAAAGATAGATCCGCGCGGCTGTTATTATTTAGCTACGAGCTCCTTACAAGCACTGAACTATCGGACAAGAACCCTCGGTTGGAAAATATAGTCCTTCCTCAGAAATTAAAACATTCAACTGTTATACTGCCCATATCCTCGTACTCACGCTACTGCAATAAAAACAGTCATAACGCACAAGTCATCACTAACATTAAATTTATTTACGATCATCATCACAATATTCTTTACGATCTGATACAATCAATTACGAAGTAAGTTGTATAACAAAAAAGCGGAACACATCCACACTGTAACTAATATAACAGACACAAGACACGTGCCGACCCGGATATGATATACGTCGTGATAATACTGCATCAGTATTCACACTGCATAAGTCTATAACGGACGGTTTGACATCGGCGTTATTAAAAGAGGAATGGTTAGCGCCGGTCACCGGTAACAAACTAGTGGTTTGTAAGCTTAGGCACAGATGTATGTAGATGTATGTACCTAAATAACGCAAGAGCACCGGCTTAAGCATGTTATGCTTAACGTAGCTACTGTCGCAGCAAGCTAATTTGTTTCAACAACTCCATAAGTGAATTCTAGTAGACATTGCAAGCACCAAAACGTAGTCTATTTTGTACAGTAACTTGTTTGTTATCATCTGCCTCATCGTCTGCCTAGCTTTTTCCCAACTCCAACTGTTGGGGTCGGCTTCCAGTCTAACCGGACGCAGCTGAATACTAGTATTTTACATGGAGCGACTGCCTATCTGACCTCCACAACCCAGTTAGATACGAGTAGGTTATTCTTTTTCGGGTCTCCTTGTTTCATCAAAAAAAAAAACCCAGGCAGGCGCATTACTTTGTGTAATTTATTTCATCACCACTGCTCTCAAAAACGGTGAAGGAAAACATCGTGAGGAAACCGGCATGTCCTAGAACCAAAAATTTGAAGACATGTGACATCTACCAACCCGCACTGGGCCCGCGTGGTGGATTATAGCCCATTCCCTCTCATAGAGAGGAGGCCGTGTGTCCCAGCAGTGGGGACATTATATGCTAAACACTTTTCCGCATAATTTCATTTGCCAAATTATTACTTAGCAAATAAACTCTTCACAAATAATTGTATCGCAAACGTTATGTTTGGCAAGTGAGCGTTAAACCTTTAATGAGCGTTAATTTGCTTACCAACTAGTACTTTTACCAATTTTAATGTAGTCAAGTATTTCAGTTGGTAAAACATATTTTACGCAAAATAAAATAAGCCAAATATTTAGTATTGTCAGTTTTCAATGTACCATTTCTATTCAGTCAATTGCTTAGTCAATGACAAAAGATTTGCATCTTTATGGCAGTTCCACAGAATACACAAATTATATTACAATGTGTTTTGTTATGGTAAATCATAATTTATCATCTACCCACATAACAATGCTCAAAGTCGGTAAATCATGCAAAACACTATCACTGTGTTTTGTAGCATTTTTTAATTACATAATTCCAAAGTTTACAGTTAGAATACACCATGCATGCAAACAAGCATACACCATGCATGGTTTCTGTCACGGCTACGGCGCGGCGGCGGTCCCACGCGAGCTTATCGTCGCAGATGGTTTTAACGTTCACCACCGCAGCTTCGGGGCGGCGAGCGTTGAAACTACCTGCTCCTCAGCTCGCGGGCTGCCTCGCCCCTCCACTCCTACGCGGCCTTAAATTACACTCTATGGGTAGGACAGACAAGACTACGTGGAGTTTATTTTACAGCGAATCGTTTCTATCTCAACTTTTTTCGCACATATTGCCTTGTTTTTGTCTGTATATTTTTTGTCATAACAAATCACTTGACGAAATGTTTATTGTCTAAAGACTTTTTGCTGTAATAAACTAATAAATCATTTGATTAAAGACCAAATGCCTAAATGACATTATCCTTGGTAATTTATTATGCCGAGTAAAAATTTAACCAAATTAAAATGTATGTACTAAAATCATTCCAAATATAGCATTGGTGTAAAAAAGGTTGATAAAATTTGTTTGGATAATGAAATTTTGTCAAAATAATTTTGGCAGAACGACAGGCACCCTTCTTTTTCATTCAGATTAATAATTCTAGATAATTATACATATGCAATCTGGTTTACCCACCTAGACACAGTTACCTGAATGCATAGTAATTGCTTGCCAAAACCAAGTTTTTTTTCCGGAAATGATTGGCCAATCCAGTTTATAAATCCCTAAGTTTATTGCATTTTGCGGTTTTATTCAACGGTTTAAAAATTAGGATGATATCAAGTAAATAATTATGTGAAAATGTGTCTGTTGTTTTCTTTTTTGCCGAAAACCAGTCAGTTCTACTTGAGAGTTAAAAGTAGGCTACCAATTGTTTGGTGTTAGTCTGCGTCTGATCTTGACCTACACATGGACTGGATTTTCTTTTAAATGAATAGAGCACTAATAATTACGAAAATAGAGCTGAATGGGGTTGGTCCATGCGCCATGTTCGTGAACAGGACTGGTCATATCTTAGCTGCCACGGTTTTTTTTTACTATTTTGTTTTTAAATTATTGTTATAATCTTTTATTCTGGACGCTCTTAATGTGCACTTTTTTCTACATCGTTCTCACATACATGTATAATCTCAACATGAATGATGTAACCAAGATCTTGTAACAATATTTTGATTGAAATGAGTGTCCATGGAGTTTCTTGCCCATATTCCTCCATAGAGATCTACGCTTTGGAATGGGCGACTACAGTACTTTCACAAGTTATTATGCCTTGTCTCTGTAACTTTTTAGCTTCGCCTTCTTTGTTTTTCTGACATTCAAAAGTGCCTGTTATGGTATAATTGAAATAAATGCTTTGAGTTTGATAGGATACTAGTCGAGGAAGTGCTATTAGGTAAGACTAGATTTGGTTCTGATAAATAATGCCAAAACCCAAACCCAAAACCAAAAACCCAAACAACCCAAACCCAAAACCTAAATGATGTAATTGTACTTATACCAAAAATTTGCATGTCATTATGTTATGAATAAATATGTTAAGCTACTATTATACTACCAATGTAAGAACTTTTGTAACCATATTTATCTGCAAATAAATCTTTGACTTTGACTTTGAATGTTTTTGTTGTTGCTTTGTGGTTGTTGTTTGTTTTGTTTGTGTGTTTGTCTTTTTCATGCTGGATCTTTTCTGTAGGATATTCTTTCTTCATGTGTGGTTAGTGCCTAACCTGGTGTTGCCGTCGAGAATTTTCTCTCAGGCATGCTGGTTTGGTTTCCTCGCGATGTTTTCCTTCACCGCAGCAAGTGATAGTTATACCATACGCACATGATTCCGGAAAATCAGAAGTGTTCGAACTCCGACAACAATAACGATTGGAACGTTACCCTTTTTTTTTTCATTTGTGTCGGAAATCATCAAATGACACCTCCCGTTCTGGGCGGAGCGGAAGGGAGTGTCAGACTCTTACTGTCTAAAAACCACCCATGTTCCTTCTTTTGCCCTTTATGTTCCAGGGCCGCGGTATCTTTTTCGAACAGTCCCGCAGCCCTGGCAGGCATCGGCCCTTGCGGACCCCTCCTGTTTGCTGACATCTCTTTGAGGCGCGCGTGGAACACGAACGCGCCGTCGACACGGCCTGTCGTCACAAGACGGACGGACGGCGAGCTAACCCATTACTCACCGTCTGGAACGTTACCCTAGCTTCTGAAATATGTTTATGTGAGAATATAAACATAAAAATCCCTTGTTCTGTCCCCTGGTTTGAGAGCATTTCAAATAAAAATAGCATGCCTAATTTCACGTCAGTGTATTGCAATAAAACTAAATAAAAACTTAACTACATCGTTGGGCTAGTGGCCGTAGACGCTAATGCTGAGCATGAGTTTTTGGGTTCGAGTCCTAGGTTGGGCAAAATGTTATCTTGTTTTTTTATCAGGAATTTCTAAGAAGAGGCCCTGCGGCCTTTCATTGTTCAACACGCAACGAACTCGTGGCTAAATAATAAAAGCCGCACGGGTAGATCTTCAGGTTAAGCCGTGCTTGCCTCGGTTGGTCTGTGGATGGGTGACTTATTACAAAACGAGTTTTCTCTGTGCCTCCGAAAACACGTTAAGCCGATGGTCCCGGCTGTTATTTGTAGATGTTTGACAGTCGTTACAGGTAGTCAGTGGTCTGGAAGTGTGACAACCAGTCATACCAAGGGATATCGTATTACCCAGTACTAACTGGGTTGTAGAGGTCAGATAGGCAGTCACTCCATGTAAAATACTGGTATTCAGCTGCATCCGGTTAGACTGGAAGGCGACCCCAACATATTTAGGAAAAGGCTAGGCAGATGATGATGACATTGATGACATTCTATCACATACAGATATAATCTGAAAAACGATTTCCAAATAAGATATCATTCTTATCAATATTAAGATTGATGCAATGCACTCAACACAAACAAACACTTACGATAATAAAAACTAACATTAGTATTTTTTATATATTGCATTAAGTACTAGTAACATTTTGTTTGATCGATAGATTATCAAAAATTCCAGTGAATTTTTACTCTCGCGATAAAAAATATAAGATTTTATTTTTTTATAACATTAAAAAAAAACAGTTTTAAGTGAATTATAGAACAATGTTTTATGCGGAATATATAATATATTGTATAAAAATAATAAATTTGTTAAATATTGTTAAGATTCTATGGTTTTCATGTGAGTATCAATGTCGCAGGCATTTTGTATGATTTCGCCATTTACATACGGCGTCGGCAATTTATAAACGCTCGCTGTTATGAAAAATGCCGAAGGCAAAATGTATAATGCCGTGTCATTATCTAATATGCCGAAACACAGGTCGACGGATCCGCGCTGCGCGGGGCTCCTATTTCTGTCTGCAAGGTTTACAGGAACCTAACTAACCGAACCTCGGGGTGCCCCTGACGTCGACCGTCTAGGGTTAGCGTTTCCGTCAGCAGGTCGACGGATCCCCGCTGCGCGGGGCTCCTCGATTCTCTGTTGTTATGTACGTGTCGCAGGCATTTTGTATGATTTCGCCATTTACATACGGCGTCGGCAATTTATAAACGCTCGCTGTTATGAAAAATGCCGAAGGCAAAATGTATAATGCCGTGTCAATACAAAATGCCTGCGACATCAATATCATGATTTGAATTAAACTTCAGATCTTATCTATTATCAGTTGTGTTCATTTATTAAAGTCCCTTGAGGATAAGTCTATTGCCATCATTATCATCATCCTGACCTTGTCCCATGTTACTTGGGGTCGGCGCAACACGTTTCATTCTTCCCTGTCAACCGTCACGTAATCAATGGCCTATTGCCATCGAATGAGCATAAATCCAGAATCCAAGCAGAAGTAGCCGTTAACTCTTAAAGAACAGGCGTCATGCTGTATGTTTTATCTTAGGTTTGTAGCTAATCTATCATAGATTATAATGCAATCGATGCATAGTTTCTTCATAAAACCGATTTATAACATTCCCAAGCCTTATCGGACAGTACGCAGATTAGCGCAACACACACTTGATCCTATCTATTATTTTGTATTGCCAATAGATATGTCCTCATTTCACAACTTGTTTCAAATATATTGAAACCTATTATTAGGTATTACTTAATTATGGATCAGTATTAAGAAATAAAAAATAAAAATTGCCTGCCAAAGGGGACTAGAATGCAGAATACTCAATATTAAAAAAAATCCGGCCAAGTGCGAGTCGGACTCGCGTACGAAGGGTTTCGTACCATTCAGAATCAGAATCAGAATCAGAATGTTTATTTGTCAACATAATTACAGTGTGTGAGATGTTACATTTTCGTATGTGCTCTATGTTAAGCCATTTGGCGTACAAATATTATTATCAATTTAAATTAAATTCAGTTAATTACTTGCAACAAATAAATTACACAGTACATTATTTAAAATTATAACAATACACTAATTAAAATTACATAAATCAAAGCAAGTCGATCAATAAATTTTCTCAGAATGTCAACAGTAAAATTTAAGAAATAACTAATGATAAAATATGATGTCAGAAGATAAAAATGTAGTAGATAGTGTCAATTTTATAAAAATTAAATTAATACAGGAAATTAATTTAAATTAATACAGGAATGTCAAAGAAATTAATATAAATTAATAAACTATTTCTACAATGTTAACAAAAAAAATCTAAAGAAATATTTAGATGTTAAGTATCAATAAAAGTACATGAGAATAATGTCAACTGATTGCAATGTCAATTAAGTAAATACCGAATAATTACAGACATGTCAAAACAGATATGATGACCATTAGGTCCATTAGCTTACTGTCTGAAGGAGGGATTATAGAATTGTCATCCAAATAATCCTTTAGCTTTACATTTATCTTATCTTACTACTATTATAAATGCGAGTTTGGATGGATGTTTGTTACTCAATCACGCCAGAACGGCTGAACGGATCTGAATGAAATTTGGAACAGAGATAGATTATAGTCTAGAATAGCACATAGGCTATATATTATCACGCTATTAACTTAGAGGGATGAGCAATAGAGCATTATGTCCATATTCTTGGCTACTGTTTGACAACTGTCATAGCATGCATTAGAATAGAACGGCTATTTCAAACGATTTGTCACAGGTATAAGTAGCCTATTGGTTCAGCGACCACCCTGTAAACCAGGTTCGCATGTTCGAATCGCAGCCAGTATTCATTTTTGTGATTTTTTTAAATGCTATTAGATTTTCAAAAATAATAAACATGGTTCGCGAGTTCGATCCCCAACCGGTTTGCACTTTTTGTAAGTTTTAGGTATTTTGTTTTATTTTTAAGCTTTATGATTTTCAAATCATTACAAAATAGATTAATGTATACTTTTCGTTTTTTTACCATTCAAAAGACAGTTAATCATAAATTAATGAATGAAAATTGACCAATTTACACTATACAAAAAAATCTCTAAAAAGTTTAAAAATTAAAACAAAATTAAAATTTGAGAATATCCACGACGTTGTAAATATGTTCCGTGCGGGAATCAAATTCGCGACACGTAGCGCCGCAGTCAATTGTTCAGCCAATGCGCCACCTGTGCCGTCGCATAGCATTTGTTCTGAATCATCAGATGGCCCAACTCCGCAAGATCCGCAATGTACAGCATGAAAGTTTTTTTTTTTTAAGTTGTTTGACACTAGAAATTTCTCCTGTAACGTGGGTGTGTTTACAAACATTTAAAACTCACAAACACATACAGCCAGACCCGGAATAACTACCTGTAGGCCACACAAAAGTTGGTTCGGTGTGGGCATGAAACCCGATACAAACAGCGCAGCAGCCACTCGCTCAGCCACTGCGCCAACCATGTCGTCATATAACTGTGGCTTCCTCAGGCATTGCTGCAACTTTGCTTATGGGTGGTCGGACTGCACATTTCATTTTCAAATTGCCGCTAAATCTTGCAAGCATCCCAACATGCAATATCACCGAAAACGGGGGAGTCTTTTTGCAGCAGTGGAAGTAATTTGGGACGAGTGCACAATGTCGCACAAGCATGCATTAGAGGCGTTGAACCGCAGCTTGCAGGACATCCGCGGCAACCAGATGCTGACGCATGGCGTCATCATTTTGTTCGCAGCGACTTTAGACCCTGTGGACGGTGAGTAATTAGCTAGCTCGCCGTCCAACCGTCTTATGACGACAGACCGTGTCGAAACCGCGTTCGTGAAAATGAGGTCGCCACTGTGTAAACCTCCTGGATTGAAAAGCTCCATATTGCGTGCAACATGCTCGTCCAACTGTACAATGACCACGAAGCAGGTGTCTTTGCGAATAAGCTGCTGCAAATGGGAGAGGGTCGTCTGGAATCGAACGGAGATGGGAAAATTCTATTTTCCGAAGAATTTTCCCATCCAACTGCTGTGCTGTCGCCAAAGAACGAGTGGGTCAGTAAAATAAACAAAAAAAAAAAACAAAAGTATACACATCCATATAATTGTCATGGCTAATGACGATAGTGCTGCCTACCCCGTTGACTTGCGGAAAATAAAAAGTCATTTTATGTTGTATACAGAACGGTATTAGAATAAATAGTGCCCACCAAGGTGTTTGATGGTTTATTTTGAAAAGAAGGTTGTATAGCGCCAAAATAAAACGGTTTTATGCCATATCGTCGCCTCATTTAATTTTGTTTCGGATCTCTGCGCCCGAAATTACAGTACCCAAAAGGACGCATTTTCCACATTATCACATTTTGATCAGCCAGTCAGTTCTCACACATAACATAACATCACGCCTGTAATCCCCGACGGGTTAGGCAGAGGTGTACCTTATCGTACACCCACATTTCGCCGTTCGTTATGTTGAAGTCCCATGTGACAGGGGGCGAGCCTATTCAATTCTATTCCACCAACCGGGCACAAATGCAGATTCCGTGGCTGCTACTGAGAAATTCCTGATGGAATACCCCAATAACACTATTATTTATAGTATTTGTTCAATTGCATACATTGTTTAATGTTAAGTGGAAGAGTGGAGTCACCTAACACATTAAGCATCTTCTTGCTTAAAAGGTGATCTCCAAATCATGTGCGTTAGAACTTTATATAATTTAAATAAACATTTTTTTTTAACACGGCCCGACCCTGCAATCGATCCCAAAACCTCATGCTTAGTAGTCGCACTTGCGACCACTCGACCACCGAGGCAGTCTCACACATACACACCTAAATTGCCACGCGAAAGAAGTAGCGGGCAACAGCTAGTATAATGTAATTCAATTATGATTCGAAAGACACGTAGTGCCATCTATTATCATAAGAACTTTATAATGGTTTTCCTCGGAAACAGTACTTTTTTTTGGGATAAAAGGTACCCTATGTCCATTTCTGTACACCTGACAACGTATATGCAAAATTTCAGGATGATCGGTTTTGTGGTTTAGGCGTGAAATGGTATCAAAAAAACAAACTTACTTTCTCATTTATGTTATTTGTTAGGATAGTTAGGAAGTTAGGATTTACTTAACACCATAACGTTGATATAATTTGTTAGACCATAAAAAAATTAAGGGTGGTCCCTAATTTAGCAACTTACACTTATCGCATTTTTCCATGCTCCTTTTCTATTTTTGTTGCTCAGGGCCGTCATTTGCCGTTTTTAGACCAAGAAACAGGGATAAATGCGATTCCATGCTGCTAGATGAGGCGAAGCCCTAACAAAACAAAGACGAGGTGGTTTAAAATTAGGCGCGGGCTTGTGGACGGTGAGTAATGGGTTAGCTCGCCGTCCGTCCGTCTTATGACGACAGGCCGTGTCGACGGTGCGTTCGTGTTCCACACGCGCCTCAAAGAGATGTCAGCAAACAAGAAGGGGATACCTGCCGGGGCTGCGGGACTGTTCGTAAGAGATACCGCGGCCCTGGAACATAAAGGGCAAATAATGAACATAGATGGGTTTCTTTTTCTCGTCGACTTATCTTAAACCTACCTGTCTTTAACCTATCCCTGCTATCATAGATTATAATTCTTATCACTGAAATCAAGATAGTGTGTGTTATTGACTAATTTTAAATGCCTTTGACACGTCTTCATCCGTTTATCCACACTTCAATATTATCTTATATACAGGGTTATTATTTTGTAAAACACCAACAACCTCTTAAGAGGTCGTTGTACTCATCATTTTAAACAACTTTTACTATGCGACCAAATCAGAAATCGCGGAAAAGAAAACAGCTGTTCCCTACATTTTGACGAGTTAGTCGATAATAAATGTAGGGAACAGCTGATTTTTTTTTCGCGATTTCAGGTTTGGTCCCATAGTAAAAGTTGTTCATAATGATGAGTACAATGCCCTCTTAAGAGGTTGCTGGTGTCTTACAAATAACCCTGTATTATAAACTAACTGATGCCTACGACCTTCGCCCACTTGAAATTATTATAAAAATGTTATTTCTCTATTTGCTCGGATTTTCTTAACAATTTCAATTTATTTTTTTCTCGGAACCCTAATCCTTTTTCTAAAATATAAGAATGTTGCCTATATTACTCTTTATAACATCAGCTATCTGCCAGTAAAAGTCCCATCAAAATTAGTCCCGCCGTTTCGGAGATTAGCCGGAACAGACGGACTGACCGACCGGTTTTTTGTTATAAGCACCGTACATACTCTTTCATATATTATGCATTCAGTAAAAGCTGTTACTTTGAAATAACAAACACACACTTACTTAATTTTATTTATTGTATAGATGCGAAATTACTCTACTTATTTGTTTTACTGTTAGATACTTTTCCACGTCTTAACGGCTCAACGGATTTTGACGGCATTTGGCACACAAATACAGCGTGATATGGGTTAATGCATTCCTGTGGATAATATCTGACTTCTAAGTGGGCGAAGTCCCGATTATACCTAAGCAAGTTGATTTTCAATGTCTCAGGTAGTTTTTTAAATATTTTTATGGCCATACAGAAAGTGCTTTTATTCATTAAGGCTGTTGTGCCATGTGTGTTTTTGAGTTCGAACTTATTTTTGTCATGTAGTTTTCGATAGTGACTATTGAAAGCTACTTTGTACTGCGAGATGTGTATTTTGACAAATAAGTATGTTAGTTTCGTAGATGTAAAATGACGGTAGGGTAAGAATGTTTAGGCTTTTAAAGAACGCTTGACAACTGTCGGTGCTATTTAGGCCACACATAGATCTTATACATTTCTTTTGAGCTCTAAATACAAAATATCTATCGACTGAGTTGCCCCAATACATTATGCCATACCTTAGTGGTGATGCAACATAACCATGATAAGCTTTTAGTACTGATTCTAGATTGACAATCTTTGACAGTTTGTAGAGAACAAAGGCGGTTTTTTTTTTACAAATTTTGTCTGTCTGGAATCTCCAGGTCACATTATTATCTATCACGATGCCAAGGAATTTGGCGACCGAAGCTGGTCGTAACCAACACTATTTGTATTTCTGATGTAGGGTTTTGTATTATTAAGACGTTAATTTAATGCAATTTCTTACGGTCCAATTTGCCTCCGAACGATGATTTGTATTGTAATAATCAAAAACAAAGTTATATTTACAGTTGAAAAAAAATGGAAATAGGCTGGGTCCAAAAGGTAAACGTCATATAGGAAGACCCCACATGAGTTGGGATGATGGCGTTCTGGCCCGCACTAGCTACAAGTAGCCCAATATTAAGAGAGACATGGCCTTCACCTCAGGAGAGGTTCTTCCTTAACTGTAATTTGCATTAAATACAAGGCTTTTTTTAATATTTTTATTATTTAATAAAACTGGCCCCTATTTTGCTTGTATTTATTTTGTTTTTCAGTCAAGCTATAGTCATCATTCTCCTGCTCTTCGTCTACGTCTTCTTCTCCTCAACTTCTATGACCTGGTAATTTGGGATGTTAGCTCAAACTTGTTCTAGAAATAGCAATCATGTAGTTTACAATAATTGCAAACTACATGATTGCTATTTTCTTCATTTATTTTTACTATTGCATTTTTAATTAAAAACCAGTATCAATAAAAATAAAATGAAAACGCGGGGTTTTTCGTCGACTGTAGCACTTTGATTTAATCTAAAAGATTTACATAACACTTTTTTCTAGATTTGATACCTACTTGTCAGCAAATCAAGTAATCCGACATAATGATCAGAAAATAAACACTGTTTCAATAAAACATAGTACAGGATGTTTTAAAAGGGTATTTCATTTACATTACACCGAAAGTAATAGATCAAGTTGATTATCATCAACATAATCCACAAGCCGACCTCACCCGCTGCTGGGTTAATACTTCAGTTTGCTTTTGTCAACGTCTACGCTCCACTGTCAGTCTCATCCAGGATTTAGCCGCGATGGTAACAATGCTGTCTATTCATCTCGCCGCCGAACTAAAAGCTCATGAGTCATCGAGCAAGATGCTACTACCAAAAACCCAAATGCTATCAAATGGATGACGTCAGTTAAACGGCCATGAAACCTACTGTAGGCCTTGATTTACCATAAACAATGAACTATCTATTAGTATTATAATTTTTTTATGTGTGTTCTTTTAGGTGGAATCGTGATTCAAACAGCTCTCGTTTAATGACTCATAGAACCTCAATAGGTTGTCGGCAAAATCTAGTAACAGTCAATTTTATTCAATCACTAACTTTTGCCGGCGACTTTCGTTAGCGTCTAATTTATTAAATGAATACAAATTTTCCCGTTTTTAAGTCATTTTTCATTGACGCTCTGCTCCTTTTGATTTTAGCGTGATGTTATATAGCTTTCCTCAATAAATGGGCTATCCAACAGTAACCACATCTTTTTTATTCGAACCAGTGCCTGAGATTAGCGCGTTCAACCAAACAAACAATATTAGTGTAGATTTTATTTTGCTAAAATAAATTTTGACATAGACTGGTCTTCAATTGCGTCCAGTTAGATTTGACGCTGCCGACTCCAATGTATGTAGTTGGTTAGGCTGATGATGAAATCTAGAAATAAACCATCATCTTTTATCTCGGATTACTAGAGATGGACTTTTTCATTGATATTATTTTTAGGCACACTTAAAATAGCTTTTCGACTTTTAGAAAATATTGTATTTTGAATCATTGTGATATTTAGTTTTAGCTATAATAGTCCCGATAGACAGCTACAAAATTGGTTCAAAAGATAAGTTAAGAAGCTACTATATAAATTGTACAACAGCTATACACAAAGCGTGTCACCCTTTGTGAAATGTTTTATTTTATAAATGTTATTAGTATGGTGTACGTACATAATAAAATATATGCTATTATCTTCGGTGTGGATGCAACTTATGCATCATAAAGTGCACTTGAAACTTCTGATGATCATATCGCATCAGAAACACCCAAGTCATAAATAATATTGACATATAAGATATATGTTCCTAATGTCATTACTTCATGATGTAATCTGTGGTAGATTGTAATCTAACACAGATTACATATTACAGCATGAAGTTTCACACATATTGCAGAACTGTGTCGTCAATGTAACTGCAATGAGTTAGCATTGCAGTTGCAGCCTACTTTAGAACCAAATTGTTAACTTATGACAAGTGTTATGTTATGACACAGATTATATTATGTTTTATTTGTGTACTAGCTTCTGCCCGCGACTTCGTACGCGGATCCCGTTGCTTATGCCAGCGACAACGGGGTCGTCAAAATCGAAAATTTGAAACGTCTGATGTAGAATTCTAAGGCCCGGGGACGGGAAAACAACGGGATGAGCGAGACGATTGGAGTCGTTCCAGATCATTCATTTTTGTATGTCAACAGGAAATGCCCATCAGACTAAATAACTTTTGCTAAGACGTCATTCCTTAATATGTTATAGCGCTGCCATGGGCTTTGGAGTTCCACAGCAGGTGTTCCAGATCTTCAAATTTATTCTCACAGCAGAAAATGCTCTTCACGTGGAATATTTTTAGCTATGGCACCATTTTTATATCTCTTATACTGTAGCTAGTCTGTTGCGGTTCTGCATCAGGTGTTAATTTTCCAAAATAAATTATAGCCTTTATGTTGCCCAGACTATACAACAAAAAACTTTTCTTCCCGTTACTCCGCAGCAGATCCCAAGGGTACACTGAATTAACTTCTGTCTCTTCATGCCGTACTCCAGCAATCCTTTCTCTCTCACTTTCTAACTGATTATGAATATTTTGTTGTGTGCGTGTTCGGGACAATGTATGATAATCTCGTTCAGCAGTTAGTCGGGCATCACGTTCATCACTCGTTTCAAAAGACCTGTTAGTAGATGTGCGAATTCGCTGAGAACTCAAGCGTGATTCTATATCGGTAAACGTTCTGACTCTCGAGGCAATGCATGTCGCTCACGATCAGCAGACAGTCGCGCATCACGTACTGCACTTGTCTCTAGAGACCTAGCAGCAGATGCGTAGATACGTTGAGAACTCAAGCGCAATTCTCTATCCGTGAGCGTCTCCGACTCGCGAGACAATGCGTGACGTTCACGATCAGCGGACAGTCGCGCATCATGTTCCGCACTTGTTTCTAGAGACCTAGCAGCAGATGCGTAGATACGTTGAGAACTCAAGCGCAATTCTTTATCCGTGAACGTCTCTGACTCGCGAGACAATGCGTGACGTTCACGATCAGCGGACAGTCGCGCATCATGTTCCTCACTTGTCTCTAGAGACCTAGCAGCAGATGCGTAGGTACGCTGAGAACTCAAGCGCAATTCTCTATCCGTGAACGTCTCCGACTCGCGAGACAATGCGTGACGTTTACGATCAGCAGACAGTCGCGCATCATGTTCCACACTTGTCTCTAGAGACCTATAAGCAGATGCGTAGATACGCTGAGAACTCAAGCGCAATTCTCTATCCGTGAACGTCTCCGACTCGCGAGACAATGCGTGACGTTCACGATCAGCGGACAGTCGCGCATCATGTTCCTTACTTGTCTCTAGAGACCTTGAAGCAGATGCGTAGATACGCTTAGAACTCAAGCGCAATTCTCTATCCGTGAACGTCTCCGACTCGCGAGACAATGCGTGACGTTTACGATCAGCAGACAGTCGCGCATCATGTTCCACACTTGTCTCTAGAGACCTTGAAGCAGATGCGTAGATACGCTGAGAACTCAAGCGCAATTCTCTATCCGTGAACGTCTCCGACTCGCGAGACAATGCATGACGTTCATGATCAGCGGAGAGTCGCGCATCATATTCTTCACTGGTCTCTAGAGACCTGGATGTATATAAATACACTGAGAACGCAAGCGAGCTTCGCGATCCGAAGAGGTTTCTACAGAGCGAGTTGCAGCCTGATGTTCTCGAACAGCATCAAGTCTATCCTGACGCTCTTCATTAGGTTCTTGGGATCTTATAATCCTCAATCTTTTAGCTCCTTTGGAACGTTGGGAAAGATTTGACCTCTTTCTAGGCATGGTTATAGTTTTATTCTGAAAATACCTGATCAATTAAAATCTAAGTGACTGCTCCCCTGCGTTACCGGGTAGGTTACCGTGTCACGAAGATAAAGGGAAAAGGAAATAAATGGGAGTTTTAGCCAGTAGAGTCAAATTTTCAATGATTCATAGAATTTTCATCGAAAATCAGTCCTAAACTGTTACCGCCTTTACCGCGTGGAGGTACTCCCAACTTATGTTATTTTATAATTATACAGTGAACTCTTGGAGTTCTACAACAGGTGTTCCAGATCTACAATCTTTATACGTCAACAGAGAGTGCTCATCAGGCTGAACAACTCTTGCTAAGACGTCATTCCTATATAGGTTATAGTGTAGCTGGGCTCTTGGAGTTCCATATCAGCTGTTCCAGATCTTCAAATTGTATACGACAACAGAGAGTGTACATCAGGCTGAGCAACTCTTGCTAAGACGTCATTCCTATATATGTTATAGTGTAGCTTGACTCTTGGAGTTCCACATAAGCTGTTCCAGATCTTCAAATTTATTCTCTTAGCAGAAAATGCTCATCACGTGAAACAATTTTTGCTAAGGTACCTTTTTTGTATCTCTTATAGTTTAGCTGGTCTGTTGCGGTTCTGCATCAGATGTTCAAGTTTCCAAGATAAGTTATAGCCTATATGTTGCTCAGACTTTATACCTATACAACAAAACAAAAATCATTCAAATCCGTCAAGTAGATCCGAAGATTAGCGTGTACAAACAAACAGACAAACAGACAAACAGACAAACTTTTTTTTTTGGTTTCGTGCTCTATTACTGTTTCTAAACCCCCCTCAATTCTTATTTTTTTAATACATTCAATGTACAGACACAGTTTTTTTACTGTTTTATTATATGTAATATAGATTACTAGGGGTGCTGCTGCAGCACAGCTATACACCATTATTTTTGGGTCGTTCTGGAGCCGAATACCATGAACTCGATCATCGAACTCGAAACGATTGGGACTATTTTTTTCAAAAAATAACAATAAAAAAAAACACGAAAGAATAAATTTAATGTTTTTTTTTGTGAAATAATGATAATCGATCGATAAATGAATTTTTCAATGGGTATCGTTCGCATGTGTTGCCGATCGTGGATAGATACGTTTTACACAAACAAATGCATTTGAGTTCTCATTATTAAAAAAAAAACATTAAATTTATTCTTTCGTGTTTTTTTTTCATTGTTATTTTTTGAAAAAAATAGTCCCAATCATTTCGAGTTCGATGATCGAGTTCATGGTATTCGGCTCCAGAACGACCTAAAAATAATGGTTTATATTTGGGTCGGCATGATTGGCGCAACATACCTACATAACATAACATCACGCCTGTAATCCCCGAAGGGTTAGGCAGCGGCGTACCTAATAAAGTACACCCATATTTCGCCAGTTATGTTTAAGTCCCATGTAATAGGGAGCTTATTGCCATCAGCCAAATCTAGACTTCATTGCTGTTGCTTAGAATCGTGTGGTGAAAATACCCTACAACAGTTTGCCCGATCCGGGAATCGAGGACCTCATGCTCAGTAGTCGCACTCGCGACCACTAGGTTAGCGAGGCAGCAGAATTGGCAGTACTAGGCTACATAATCGAAAAACCTTATTAAATATTAAAATTCGTGTACATAGGTACCTCTTCTGTTAAAATTATGAGAAACGTGTATCACAGTTTTCTTAAATCATCCCCCAATATAAAATTCTAAGTCATCACTGACTGACTGATGTGTGTACATATATCAACGCCAAGCCGAAACTGCTGGTCGTAAAGACATAATAATAATAATATCTTGGGACAACCAACACACCGCCATCTGATCCCAAACAGCCTGTACTTTGGCAACCAGAAAACTGATAAACAATACATATTATAGATAAATTACACACCCAGATACAAAACAAATAAGCGTACTCATCGCACAAAGATTTGTCCTGTGTGGGAATCGAACCCACGACCTCTGTCCTAGCAGTCAGGGTCACTAACCACTAGACCAACAGGCCTATCAAATGCATTACATGCAATTTGAAGGGTATATTCTTTGTAAAGAGTAGGTATCCCATAAGAATTGCAATATAGTCTGTAATAGCACATAGGGTACTTTTTATCCCGGTAGCACGACCCCGTGGGAAATTCCCGAACTCTACGCGGACGAAGCCGCGGGCTTAAGCTAGTTACTGCATAATAACGTTATTGTTTAATTGTTAACTTTCAATTGTTTTAGTCTCAGACCACTGAAGTTATGATAAGAGAACTAAGGACAATCAAAAATCAGGACAATGACATTAAGCAAATGATGTCATTGACCTTATTCAGTGATGGTATGTCCTGAGTTCGATTCCCGGGGTGGAGAAAGTAGTATTGGGTTTTTCTATCAGGAATTCCATCAGTAGCAACCATGGAGTTTGGATTTGTAACCGGTTGATAGCGCTTACGACCACTAGTTAACATAAATATGTCAAAAGAGAATGACCAAAGTTGGTACCAAAAAGTCTCGCGCCTCAAAACCAAAATATTATAGTAATTAGTTTCATATTTTTTTACGGCATTACGCGTCGGGGATTTGATTTTTGAACTGGAAATATACTTTTCGAGTTTAAAAGTATGAATATTGTTTTACTCCCTTTATATGACGTTCCGTTTCAACTGAATATAAATGACGTTCCGTTTCCATTGAACAAACCCTTGTCTGTCGAGCGGACTCTAAAATTAATTACAATTAAGTAAGATCAGTACACCAAATCGATTTAGTTTGGTTTATTGCTATTTGCAACAAAATAGATTTTCTCAGCCTAAAGATTTTGATTTATCGATTACATCCCTAAATCCCGACTAGTTTATAGCACTTACTATACTCTATGGTTTATAGTTATCTTATCTGTGGCATCTGACATTTGTACTGTACTGACTGACTATTGGCAATTTAAAGGTCTAAAATAAAATCGAGTTTCAGTCAAGCATACTGTGGATGTTACTTTAACTCGTAATTCTTACTAATATTAGTGTATTACGCTGTTTTTAGAGCAATAATGTAATGTATGTGTTAAAATACGTCGTTGGTAGCGTCGAAAAAATAGACCTACTTTTTAGGTTAGTTTCGATTTTATAAAATAACTCTGAAACGCGGGTTTTTTTTTCAAAAATAATTTTTGTAGGCGTTAATACGATCAGTGTAGTCTATAAAAAACAAAGTTTGATTTTGATGCAGCATGGTACGGGATTCCATATATCCATGAGCATTCTCTTTTAAATTATTACTATAAAATGTAATATTCTTTTATACCACAAATAATACCAATTAATATTACCTATAATAATTTATAATATTAATAATTAATTTATTTAATTTAATATATATATTTTTTTTTTAATTTATAATATTAATAATTAATTAATTTAATTTTTAATATTATAAATTATTATATTTTTAATAGAAAAATCTCAAATAAAAATAATAATTTAACTATTAAATTAAAAAAAAAAATAATTGAAAATGTTACCACCGAGGCAGACATGGAACTTTAGCATAATGAAATGTGGGCGTAAACTCATCTGTACCTAACTCTCCCTGGATTACAGGCATGATGTTATGTCAGGACGAAATTCAGTAATTTTTGACAATGGCAACATCAGTAAACCACATACTGATTTTACCACAAGTACACTCGCGGATAGAAAGAGAAATCGTGAGATAGCGCGGTTAGGCAATGTAGCTCAGTAATTGTTCATGTCAACATAGTTCGGCTTGTCTGCCTGACTGTACGTCGTTATGATTGTATCTGTAAGAGATAGTTGCATGAATATAATTGTTGAAATATTTTCACGTTGATAGCTATATCAGCTCAATGGAGAGACGTCAAGTATTGTGGAGGACATAATGATACATGTAGAGGTCAAGTAATTCTAGATAAGCTAAGCTAGTAGGTATCCTAAATTGACATTAATGTCGTCATGACATGAGAACAATTCAATTTCGAGGGATAAATTAAATAAATCATCTACTAGTTTGACTAGGTACCAGCCTCTGATAACAGGTAAGTAATTAGGTTATATATAGATCAGCAACAAGTAATTTGTAATATTATTTTCAGCGCACGGAATTTGGAGGCAAAAAGAGTGGTGTTGAAATTCTTGTGTGTCAGTTTGCGTTATTTTATCTCCCGAACGAAACAACCAAAAAAGCAATGTTTTGAAAATATAATAACATTGTGTTTGTACTTGTTTTAACTTATGTATTTTATTTGTGGTCAAGTCGAAGTACCTAGTGTTTTATTTTAATAATTATACAATATCCAACTTATTTTTATTTTATTTATGAAATAAAATAACAACAAACAAACAACAACAAATTACATTTCAGACGTAGTTGCTCATGAATATTCCAATTACGTTAGGAGATAAATTTATTATCGAAATGCAGCTTAAGTGAACCTAATATCCAGTTTCCAAACAGAATAAAACTTGCATTCTGTAGCCTACATGGATCTTTAGCCTGTAGATTACAAACAGTATTTAAAATTGACGTCACAACTAGGGAAAATCCTTGTTCCCGACCCTATGGAATTTTTAAAGCACCTTGTATTACGAGAAGTCTGCCTGGCCTATTCAGCAGATGACGTTACTTGTACTACCTGTGGTATTTAATCTGGCATTGAAGATATTCTTGCTAAATTATAAGTCATGGTGTGTGGGATTTTAAGGTCAAAGCGTTATTCATGGTGAATGCTGCAAGGATTTTGTTTATAAAGTTCAGTTAGTATTTTAGCCTTTATTGTTTTATGTATAGAGGAAAATTGGTAGAATTTGATCCTATGACGCACTCAGTCAACATAACAAACCCTACGTCACTTCGATTAGTCACGACGGTCGAATATTGGACAAAACAAAACAATATACCATAATAGTACTGTATAAATCACAAAAATAGTTTAGGTGCATACGTCATTATAATTTTACGTCAGGTTTGGTGCTAATGCAAATGGTTTGATACATACAGCATGCACTGATATGCGTCAGATTGCGGAATTTGAACCAGCGAGTTCGATATACCTACCTTTGATGAAGTAACATAAGCACATTCGTTGAAGGGGTGACCAGAAATAACAGTAATGGGTAATCATCAAATACATACATTACCAGTTTATTACTAAAAGTAGTACCTACTTAGAACCGATTATAAGTGTAATCAGTGAAGTTTGTAATCATTTTTATTAGCAGAATTAGAGGTAATTGACGAATACGCCGGCTACCGGCAACATGGATCAATGCTCATAAGTATTATGTTGCTAAAGTGAACAAGCCTACATTTTTGAATGAATTGGAGTTAATTGAAAGACATTCAAAGTAAATCTGAAGGATGTCAAATCAATGAAATCAATAAGTTTGTAAATTGACATTTATTTAATCCGTCAATGTTGCTTCAATTTATATGGCTCGTAGAATGGAGGACCGTTGGGGTAATTCTGCTTATGATTGGAAACTATAAATAATTGGATATGGTAAAACACTCGTAGGCTACTCGGAAATATGATTAGGGTTTCTGGTAGGTATCAGCTGGAAGAAAGTGGTACGTGACTGGCTGAAATGTCTTTCGATTGGAGAGGCCGGTATCAAGCCGTGGACTAATAAAAGGCTGAGAATTAATAATGCTGCCAAAAATAAATAAGATAACAGCATCATCATCAGTTTGTATCAGTCCACTGCTGGGCATGTGTCTCACCAATCCCACGCCATTTAACTCAATCCTCGGCTTCTCTCATCCGGCCGTTACCAGCCATACTCTTTGTATCGTCGCTGCCATTAAGGGGCTGTCTCCACGAGCGAGAGAATCGCGACGATATTATTATCGTCGTTGCCATGTATTTCTATACACTCTCTTAGAGGCCGTGTCCACGAGCGAGACAATCGCGGCGATATTACGTATTTGTATGGGATAATATTGCAGCGATTCTCTCGCTCGTGGAGACGGCCTCTAAGAGAGTGTTAAATTAAGCTGAGGATATCCAATCTAACATTTTTGGAATCCCGGTCTCCAACCGGTCACCGATTCAAAGGCTGTACTGGCAATGATTCTAATACCGGCCCATTCCGTGAAGTGAAGTCGAGAAGAGCAGAGACGAGATGTGTAAATTTCGACCAATAACAGGAGAGACGAGAGAAGTGATGTAGATTTCAACCAATATGATTGGTTGGTTTCCGCACGTCTGCTCTCCGCTCCGTTCGTTTCCACTTTGGTGTAGTCTGGGCCTTATTCTGTTGGCAATTTCGACTACTTCGTTGGTTTAAGTATATCAAGTTGCTAAACCGCCGACAGGGAGGAAGAGAAAGGGTCGCCCTTGAGCAAGTGGCTTCTCAATGGGCTCGCTATGACTCACTACGAACTAAGATTTGGTTACACAACAGTACGGCTGATCGTTACAATACTGGGCATAGACAGCGCAAACGGAGGCCCAAAACGACACGTAACGTATAAACGTAGATTTTGACACATTTCATATTCTCATAATTATAAGAATTTATTTGTATCTATGGATATGGATGACGATGATTGTGCTTGTTGCAAACAGTTTTATTAAAATGCATCAGGATAATTGTTTTTCGATTAAAAAAATGGCGTATTTACGTTATGTTTACACCGCTCGTGCTAGGGCCTCGAAACATATGTGTGACAAGACAGTAAGAACGTATTGTTGAATTTTCATCGGTTAGGTCAGCGCTGAGAGTTGAAAATTCAACAATGCTAATATATTTAGGCATTTTTTTAAGTGTTGCCGACTATTAGTGAAAACAGGCTATGATACTTCTTCTTTATTCCTGTTTATGGTAAAACTTATTTAAATTTCTTCGGCCCAGTGTTTGGCCATGTTAATCGCGTTGTCTGTGGCGTTTTTAGGGCTCTTCAGTGCAAGTGTCATCATAATGTTTGATATCATTAGTATCCTATACCCCCATATCCTTTTACGTAATACACAATTTAGTTATTAAATGCTAAATTAACAAAGAACAATACATTTTCCTGGAAGATATGAGACCGTTATAAATACAAGCTATTAATTAGCAATAAAATAAAATTCACAGGCAATTAAAACACGTGATTCTTTGCGGTTTTATAAAAAAGCGGGATTTTCATTTGCTTGGATTCACTGTTGGGTTTTATAAACTGGTTTTTAATAGTATAATTTGAGAACCTTACGTTTAGGTTTCATGTTCGCAGATTTTTGAGTTTTTTTGGTAAACGAGGTTAATCTATGTCAGTGTTGAACGTTTTTAATTTTATTTGAAAAATTTTATTTTGCTAAATTATGTTCTTTCTAACTCGGTTAAACACATCATCACGCTAATCCACGAAGGTAAGTACACCCCATATTCTGCCGGTTATGTTTAAGTCGCCCGTATGTAATAGAGGACGAGCCTATTGCCACCGGGAAATAATGCTGACTCTGTGTTGCTGCTGAAGAATATTTAATGGAAAAAGAAAAACTCAGTAACACTTTGCCCGTCTTAGGAATCGAACCTGAACACTATCACTGGACCAAAAGGTAACTTAGTTAAACTTAACTGAAAACAAAACTTAACCAAATACGTACGGCACGTGGAATACAAAATGCCCCACATCATCATCATCATTTGCTTAGCCTTTTCCCAACTATCTTGGCGTCGTCTAACCGTATGCAGTTGAATACCAATATTTTACATGGAGCGACTGCCTATTTGACTTCCACAACCCAGTTGGTCCACTGGGTAATACGATATCCTTGGTAAGACTGGTTGTCAAACTTTTGGGCCACTGACTACCTGTAACGACTGTCAAAGATCTACAAATGACAGCCGGGACCAACGGCTTAACGTGCTTTCCGAGGGAAACTCGGTATATAATACAGTCACCCATCCACAGACCAACCTAGGCAAGCACGGCTTGACCTAAAGATCGACCCGATCGCCTGTAATTATTAAACCACGAGCTCCTCCAAAATGGCCTACATAGTGCTATAATAAATAACAAATGATAATAAGAGTAAAACAAAATGTATAAATAAAAAAGAACATGTAAAAACCAGCAACCACAAAAAAAAAACAAATATAACTGTCTCATGCAATTCTCTTGGATACCGTAAAAACTGAGATAGATTTAAGTAGATAATAAACAACTCGTTCAGAGAAGGCCAACAAGTTGTCAGGCTTTATTTCGAAATAAAAGCCTCTACAGCATTTTAATTGGGATGATATTGTGTAGCAAAAAAAGAAACGAAATCGTCAGTGGTCTGGGCAAAGAGCAGCGGTGGCCCAGTGGTGGCGGCCCCGACTTACGAACAGTAAGTTGTGGGTTCGAACCCAGGCAGGCGCATTACTAGTACTTTGTGTAATTTATTTCATCACCACTGCTCTCAAAACGGTGAAGGAAAACATCGTGAGGAAACCGGCATGTCCTAGAACCAAAAATTCGAAGACACGTGACATCTACCAACCCGCACTGGGCCCGCGTGGTGGATTATAGTCCATTCCCTCTCTTCAAGAGGAGGCCGTGTGTCCCAGCAGTGGGAACATTTCGGCTGTATGCTGGGCAAAGATAAATTTGGGTTTATACATTTCATCCATTTTGAGAGACAATAATCAAAATAGGAAATATAATAAAAATCGTCCGTTTGTGTCAACACTCAGAACAGTTTTCTTTGTTCGATTTTAAACGATCATGTATCTAAATAAATCTGCATCCTGCTTATACCAATTCAACAAAATTATGATCGTCATTACTCAATATTGCTACAAAAAATCTTGCCAGTCAAACAAGGAAAAAAAACTTCTTCGTCAATTGAATCGAGAAAAACAAATATTAAGTACAAACCGAAACCTTTTTCAGACGCATCTCGCAAAAAATATGGCAATTTATTCCGATTGCTAATAAACAACAGATTCACCTTGAACATAAAAGCTGCACCAATTATTCACTGCACGCAATTTTTACGCAAAACAAGAATAAAGTAAATAAACAAACCGTACTAACACTGCGAGTAAGCAAATTGGGCTAAAGGATGACACTTTAAAATAATGTCTGTTTTATAGTTAATTGATTAATCCATCAAACGTAAACATACAAAAACATTTCGATAATAATAAGAAAAACTCTGACAGCAAAAACGAAACGCAGCGCAAAAACATAAACAAAAAAAAAGGTTGCGTACCTCAGGTCAGTGACAGTCAAAAAATCCCTTCACTCAGCCCTTCCACATACATCACTTTCGTCACAATCAATAGTGCGAAAACGTCAACACTAAACTTTAATTTGACAATAACGTATAACCCGCACGACGGCCGAACCAACACTGCACTCGCTACTGGCATTGCTAAATGCGCCAACGCAGAATTACAACACCAGTTTACATTGACCTTTAATTCCGGCCTACTTTTCCCTCTACCACCAACATGCTATACGCATCCAGAGGGGCATGGGAGGTCTTAGTTCACTGGTGGTTTTTATAGGTAATGATTTGGCTCATTATAAGGACGGTCGAAAGGCTTTGGTTGGGTTCAGTGACTCTCAATGTTGCTTTAAAAGGGGAAACCCGAATGCAGTTCAGTTTGCCAAGTTACCAGGTCATGGTTCTGTTACCTATGCGGATTTGAAGGGAAAATTTGTTTGAGTTCTAGTATTTGGCAATAATGGGTTGTAATTTAGTTAAGTGGTTAATTATAATACGGGATAGTCGAGTCGGGAACTCGGGACTGCCTCGTTGGTCTACTGGGCCCAAGCGCGAAGGCTGAACACGAAGTCCTGGGTTCGATTCCCGGGTTGGGCAAAGTGGGTTGTTTTATCAGGAATTTCTCAGTAGCAGCCACGTACTCTGGATTCGTGCCCAGTTGATGACTATAGGCTCGCCCTCTATTACATCGGACTTCAAAATAACTGGCGAAATGTGGGTGTAGTATTAAATACACCTCTGCCTAATCCTTCGGGGATTACAGGCGTGATGTTGTTATGATAGTCGAGGATGGTTTTATTGACGTATTTTTTTTCTAATGACGTCATAAACGCAACCGTACCAACAAATTCTATGACTATATTTCCAACTCTGTGGAAAAAACGGGGGATTTCCGACTAGAAAACCCAAAAATAATTAGTCCGAAATGGCACTCATACCAAGTCTTCGAAGTCGGTAGTTGCTAATTAATAGTTGTTTGTTTTCTTTTAACTTTGTTCAAAATCCATGCAGGACCAGACCGGAATCCACTGCCACAGCTTAATTCGGGATTTTAAAAGCAGGTCCGCACTTCGATTTAGGTACGAAGAGAGAACAAGCCGCGCCTACATAAATATAATAAAAACAGAGCATCAAATTACAGGTATTGTTGAAAAAAAAAACTTGTTTTTCTTGTCTTTTAAAATCGTCAGCATTTGTACCGCAAATAAGCAACGGGTCATTTTACAGTTTGAGCACATTACGATTCCACGTGTTCCATTAAAATGTATGGACTTTTTAAATAGTTGACTGCGTTGATATGGAAACAACACATTGTATTTTTAGATTTATTTGTGTAGTTTAACTCAGAGATGGCAATAGTTTCGATGCCTATGATGTTAGAGAACATAGCCGGCGATGATAATTTTAGCGCACCTTGATGAAAAATGACATTGTTGCAGTGCTAAAGCCAAAGATTTATATTATCTACTAGTAAAAACTCACTACGTACTTACGGCTACACACGGCTTCGCTCGTTATGCTAGGAAGGAATCCCACAGGAACGTCGCAAACATAGCCCTTGACACTCCGGGATAATGTAGGTTCCCGTTAGAAAAAATAAATCGGAATTTAGTCAGTAGTTTCCAAGATTACCTCAAACTTCTACTACATTTAAATTTACAAACTTTACTTTTGTATAATATTAGTGTAGACATGCAATGCTAATGTATGTAGAACGTACGCGCCATATGCTGTATTTGAAGATTTGCTCTCCCGTAGTGTAGATGTGGCGCTGTGTCGCAAACTATGCTACACCTCTTGTCCTACAACCTGTTGCCCAAAACATATAGTTAAAGGGACCTTCGAGACGCCATTCAAGGTTTTGACACTAGCCAGGGCTGCGGAGCTGTTCGAAAGATATACCGCGGCCCTGGAACATAAAGGGCAAAAGAAGGAACATGGATGGTTTTTAGTCAGTAAAAGTCTGACACTCCCTTCCGTCCGCCCAGAGCGGGAGGAGTCATTTGAAGATTTCCCATCAAAAAAAAAAAAAAGGTTTTGACACTACAGAATTTACGTAAAATTAAAAAGATGAAAAATATAACTTGGTAAACAATGTTTACCAATAAAAAAAAAGTTATTAGTTTTCAACGTAATATTAACCACGAAACAGCAAATATCCACCAATCCAAGTCACTAGACAACGAACGAAAACTTTTGAAACAAAAATTTTATTTTTTTACTCTTCTTATTGACTACCTTGTTTTAATAATATTATTCTCCATGAAGAAAGCCACGTTCAATACTTTATCGATAATAGCGAGTTTCTTTTGCAATGTTATGAAAAAAATGTTTTCTCATGTAAATTAACTTGAAATACAATAAAACCTTATTTAGTCAGATGTGATGAATACCAATGTTATTTTCATGGTCGATGTTTATCGCTTGACTGCTAGTTTACATTTTGTGTATTTTTAGGGTTCCGTACCCAAAGGGTAAAACGGGACCCTATTACTAAGACTTCGCTGTCTGTCTGTCTGTCTGTCTCCAGGCTGTATCTCATAAACCGTGATAGCTAGAAAGCTGAAATTTTCACAAAGGATGTATTACTATTGCCGCTACAACAACAAATACTAAAAATTAAATATTAAGGGGGGCTCATGGGAGCCCCCCTTAATATTTAATTTAAAAAAAAAAAAAAAAAAAATTTTTTTTTTTAAAAATCATATCTGTTGTATGGATAACAGATATGATTTTTTTGCCGTTTTTATAGATAATGGTACGGAACCCATCGTGCGCGAGTCCCACTCGCACTTGGCCGGTTTTTGTTAGCTTGTATGCTGATGAGAAACTGATGAATTTACCTACTATACTACTGACCAGCCCGTGTAGCCCGTGTTATTAAACTCCTGGGCATGCCTTCCCCCATTCGTTCCACTTCTCTCTATGGTGTGAAGCCATCCAAGGTGTCCCGTCATTTTCTTCTCGGTCTGCCGCGACCCCCTCTAGCTGTCTCAGGGTCCCAGTCTTGCGATATTCGGGCCCACAGCTGTGCCGGTAGCAATGGCCTACCCAGTCCCATTTAAGGGGCTGTCTCCACGAGCGAGAGAATCGCGACGATATTACCGTCGTTGCCACGTATTTCTATACACTCTCTTAGAGGCCGTCTCCACGAGCGAGAGAATCGCGGCGTTATTATCCCATACAAAAATTGACCCCTCGCTACTGACATACACTAACACTACTGGAGCGCAGCATCATAGAATACAATATAATAGTCAGCATACTGAATGTTAAAATAACTATTATAACCAGATAAGAAACACACGCCGCGCTTCGCTGTAGCTTATAAAGACTACGATACTATACAATATGTATACTATATTAGGTAGGTATTTGTATGGGATAATATCGCCGCGATTCTCTCGCTCGTGGAGACGGCCCCTTAGTATCGTAGTCTTTATAACCTACAGCGTTCTTATCTGGTTAGTTATTTTAACATTCAGTATGCTGACTATTATGTATTCTATGATGCTGCGCTCCAATAGTGTTAGTGTATGTCAGTAGCGAGGGGTCAATTTTTGTAAGAGGTAAGCTGGAGCACAAATCTTTAATGTGATTATGTTATTTGTCTATTCAGTATTCTAATACTTGTACTGACTGTGCCATTTTTCAAAGGGAAAACGGTAGGAATCGAGTTGTATAGTACCTTCGCCACTGGTATATGTATGCATCTCTGCATTGCAATATAGGTAGATTAAGAAGAAAAGTTCCGAGAAAAGCCAAATAGGATATCTCAGTTTCCTTTAAGATAAAATCAGAAAACAGGTAATGTTTTAAAATTTCCTCGATTTATCTATAATGAAACTTTCTAATTCATTCAGAAGAAATTACCACATTTCCTTGTTACAAATGGATGCGCTTGCGAAATGACAGAAATGGGAAGCACTTACCATATTTTATGGTTATTCTAAAAAGTGGAAGAAACACCGACGTACAGACGCCAGCAAGTCAATCTACCCGAAACTGTCTGATTTTCCCAACCAACCTTGAACCTAATGCTTTAGAGATAAAGTTGAAAATCTATTATAGAAATTTGACAGATTGTAGTAAAAAAAAAACAGTTGTTCCGTACATTTTGACCTCGTAGGTACTGCAGTTTTATAGGTAACAGCTGTTCTTTACTGTAGCAGCATTTTCTTTTTCATTTAAACTAGGTTCAGGTTCAGTCGGCCGTTTGGGTGACTGAAAAGCTTCCTCTTCACAGATGCAGTCCTTTGGTCATGGAAACTGCTTCGAGCAATTTATCTAAAAAGAAGAAACACGGTCAGTCGGTTTGTCCTTTACTTGGGAGCTCGATATAAAGACTAAAAACATTACCTCGTTTTAAACTGCAGGAGTCGGGTAAGCAAATGGAAACCCGTCACCTCCTTCTGCGAAGCAGTCATGCTAGCGAAGGAGGTAGCAAAACGTGAGAGGGAGTTAACCTCACGTCCCAGCCACCACGGGAGACGCCCCGGGCGTCTGGGGCCACGTGGTGGCTCTCGGCCAGCGTAGGCGCGGGCCTGTGGACGGTTAATAATGGGCTAGCTCGCCGTCCGTCCGTCTTATGACGACAGGCCGTGTCGACGGCCTGTCGTCCTTCTTTTGCCCTTTGTGTTCCACGCGCGCCTCAAAGAGATGTCAGCAAACAGGAGGGGCCCGCAAGGGCCGATGCCTGCCAGGGCTGCGGGACTGTTCGAAAGAGATACCGTGGCCCTGGAACACAAAGGGCAAAAGAAGGAACATGGATGGGTTTTAGTCAGTAAAAATCTGACACTCCCTTCCGCTCCGCCCAGAGCGGGGGGAGTCATTTGATGATTTCCCATCCCAGTAAAGAACACGAAAATATTGCCGATAAAAATGATTCGATGTAACAAATTTTGTGTTTAAGAATTTTGTTGTGAAGAATATTTTCATAATAACACAATATGCCAAAACACCTGGTTACGGATATTTCGGAAGCATGCAGAAAAGGGCTTTCGTAAATTGGAAGAAAATTGGAACAGGCTCTGTGGATAATAGATTTTTCCCTATATTCGAAAAAATGGGCTTGACTTTTGGCCTACTTAGTAAGGGATGTTGTGTTGTGGTCTAGTGGTCGCAAGCGCGACTGCTGAGCATGGGGCCCGGGGTTCGATTCTCGGGTAATAACCCATGAGGAATTTCAACCACAGTGTAGCAGCCACGGAGTCTGGATTTGATTTGACGATTGATGACAATAGGCTCGCCCCCTATTACATGGGACTTTAAACATAAAATGTGGGCGGTATTATTAGGTACACCTCTGGCTAACCCTACGGGAATTACAGGCGTGATCTTTATTTTATAAGAAGCAACGTTTTCCGCAAGTCTTTAGTTAAAAAAAAAACAACAACAAAAAAAACATAAAGTTTATAAATTCACTAGAAACAACGTATTTCATTTATCACTTTGGTGGTATAATAATATCATTTATTTTAGGTAACAAAGACCCATAACATATATACCATTTATATAGACTATCATACATATTTATAAAAACCAGAAAATATATGCAATTATTGTACACGAAGTGACGGTGTCGTGTTGCGCTGCGTGGTGTCGCGTAGCCTTCCGCGGAAACGCCGATACATGACACCCTTCGGCCAAAACTCTTCCTTGAGGAAGGTCTCAATATGATGAGTCGGAACTCTCACCACGAACGACTCGAAATTCGTGTTGTGGCGCGACTCCAACTTCTCAACCCTCAAGGTGCAGCTGGTCTTCGCTCGGACATACTCCACGATCTCCTCAACCATCGTGGTGTGGGGGAGGGGGGGGGGGTAACACTGCATCCAACCCCCACATAGTTGGGAACAGGATAGGTAGGTGATGATTGTTTGGCATGGATGGACTGCGTCAAAGATGATTTGGCTAGAAAAGGAGTGACTACTGAGATGACGATGATTTATATAGGAGTATGGACGAAAAAGACTTCGATGTGTCGATCGTTAGTTTAGACGGGTAACCACCTTTTACATACAGTTTCCTCCGTGCCTCGGAATACACGTTAAGCTGTTGGTCTCAACTGTCATTTGCAGATCTTTGACAGTCGATACAGATAGTCAGTGGCCTGAAAGTCTGACAACCAGTCTTACCTAGGGGTATCGTATTACCCAGTACTAACTGGGTTGTGGAGGTCAGATAGGCTGTCACTCCATATAAAATACTGGTATGCAGCTGCAACCCGTTAGACTGGAAGTCGTCCCCAACATAGTTGGGAAAAGGCTAGGCTGATGACGATGGACGAGGTCTGAGTTAATAATTAGGTATAAGGGTAGGAGTTCATGATGATTATCAGGATGTGATTTGGTATGGCTGTGGCCCATCTGATCAGAGTTTAAAGTAACAGAAACTAAACTTACAGTCTCTATAAATAATCATATTCAGAATATTTATAAAAAACCGGCCAAGTGCGAGTCGGACTCGCGCACGAAGGGTTCCGTACCATTATCTATGAAAACGGCAAAAAAAATCATATCTGTTATATGGGAGCCCCCCTTAATATTTTATTTTTATTTTTAGTATTTGTTGTTATAGCGGCAATAGTAATACATCATTTGAGAAAATTTCAGCTTTCTAGCTAACACGGTTTATGAGATACAGACTGGAGACAGACAGACTGACAGCGAAGTCTTAGTAATAGGGTCCTTTGGGTACGGAACCCTAAAAACCAGTTGCCCACGTTTTATAATATTTTATTTTTAGCAACAATATTCAATTTCATCGGTTCTGTTAAAGTGGTGAGATTTTTTCAGCATTCCAGACGTAGATTGACGTACGTAAACATTTTCCAATTCAGTTTATTTATAAATAGGAAAAAATGTCCACGTTTCATAAAATGGAATATTTTTTATATTCAATTTTCATCGGTTATGATATAGTGGTGGATTGATCGGATATTTTTATTACCTTGTCCCAATGAATCAAAAATATTTTTCAATACTCTTTCTCGAAAACTGGTTCTTATCACACTACGATTAGGTTCAACATGCAACGTATTACACACGCGTGGATATTTTTTATTTACCACAATGCGTGCGGCAATAAAAATTTCCACAGATAACTATAATTACTTATACTAAGTCCAAATTGGTTCGATTCCTTTAGTCGGCGGTGATTGTTTTTTTTAATCTCGGCAAAGAGATGTGCGTCTTTACGGCGTAATTTTGGAACGAAGTTCCTTATGGCGCGTTGCGAAAGGAGGCTAGACGGAAAAAAATCAGACGAAAAGTTGTGACGACACTTTTACCCGACTGCGCGACGCAAAGGAGGGTAATGTGTTTTTGCTATAGTAAGCTATTGTAAGCCGTGCGGCGTGCGCATGTTTCTCTGTCTGTCTCTCTCTTATAGAAAGCAAGCCAGATATTTTCGTTTCGTCTTTGGTCTGTGGATGGGTGATCCAAGTTAATACATACACATACATCATAATAGTTACTATGCTTCAAACAAAGTTTTAAATTAAAAATAATAGTAATTTCGCGCGGACTAAACGTTTAGTCAAAACAGTGCTTAGACGCCATGACGTAACGTAAACAAAAGATAAAATAAAAGAAACTTAAAAACTTAAGAACTTCGTTCCATCCGGGTGTCCCTTGACACCTCTCTAATTTTTTTTCAATATTTATATTGTGTTTCTAAAAAGAATATTATATGTAAATATGATTTTTTAAATTAATTTAATAAAACATTTACTTTTATGAACAAATTAACATTTATTATTATTTGTGTTCTAAATTCTATTTTTTATAAAATTTTTGATATTGGACCGTTTAGCGCCTAAAATACCTTTGCTTCTTCTTCAACATGGCGAAAAAAACGCGCAGAAAAAAACGCAAATTAAATAACAGTTTCCTAATAATTCATAACAAAAATACTTTTCGTTTATTTTTTTTTCTTCCAAAGTGAATTGAAAAACGTCGTTTGATAAACGTGGGCGTTTGTTACTGGCGTTTCTGGGATGTGAATTCCGCCTCGAATGCAATAACAAAGTTTCCCAACTGATATCGAAATGTACTATTTCATATCGTCCACAGGGTGTAAATCGAGACAGACGGATATAAATAGCCGAATTGTATTTTTATATATAAAGTAAAAATAAAAAAAGGTGTCTATTCATTTGTTATGTGGCATCTTCGTTGGTGTAACAGTAGTGGTCGTGGTTAATTAATATAAAAAATGTGTATATGTGTGTGTGCAAAATGTGTATGTACTAGTCGTTATTTTAGATCTTTGATGGATATATCCTATGAGAAAGGATCCCTCGCTCCGCTTAGAAAAAATAACAATTAAAGATGATTTAATTATGCCAGTTTATTCACACACTACTTCATGATTCAATAATGATAATTACAATAATACCATTATCATAAGTTTTCTCACTGATTGTAATAATTCTATAGAAGTCTGGGCACAGATCATCTTTGTTTTTTTTTTAAATTTTATTCTTAGATCAGCATATAATTATGTTAATTTACGCAAGAAAACAGACGTAACTACTAACCATCCGTGACCGTTCACGGCCATGACATTTTAGGGTTCAGTAGCTAAATAAAAAACGTGAAATGATGACTGGTCACTTCTCAAATTCGATATAAGAATGACTTATTTTTAAATGCATATCAAATAACTTATTACCCGTCAATCATCATCAATTAAATATGTTTTACATCAAAATAATGATGGTCATGCAAACAAACCAAATCTTTAACAAAACTAGTACTAAAAATAACCCGAAAAAATGCATCAATACTACATTATTTTTACGTTTTTTTTTTTTTAATTATTTTCATATCAAAGAAACTGATTGCACATCAAATTTACTAGAGTGTACCTACAAACGTAATATAACTAAATATTTTGCAACATGTTTTCATCTTAAAAAGGCATTGCGGCAAGGACAACATAGGATGCAAGAGCGAGGGAAGCCAGCTCGGGACTTGTGGCACCCCGACTCGGTTACTTTAAACCCTGCAGACAGAAAATCTATGGACAGAAATAGGAGCCCCGCGGGGCCACGTCATTCGGTTTCGTTTTTTTTTTTAAATAGATTGTATGCGTTAAAAAAATAGAAGTTATGAGAAGAGGTTTCAGGGGAACGGAAACAAGTCACTGTTTTATTAAGATTAACAGTTTATTCGTAAGTTCACGGAAAGTACATTAAAAGAGTTCGGTATAATTAAGTTATTCGCGGACAATAATGGCGTGTGGCGTCGCGGACCGACATGCGCGGGGAATTGAAAAATGCACGTACGAGTGCCTTGCGCGTAAGCAGCGGACTGGGGATGCCGCGCGCATCGGTCACACGTTTGCAACCGCCACGCGGGAAAGAGATAGCGAGACATTCATTATTCTGTGTATCGTAGCGGCATGCGACCGCGGGACGCTCTTATTGGTCGACTCTTTGGTCTCTGGGTTGCTATAAAGTTTAGTTTTAACAAAACTGAATTACAAAGTTTATCGTGTGTTAGTTATTTTCAGATAAGCGTTCATAAAAAAGGTTTTAAGTTTGTAAATAATGTTTTAAAATAATAATATTTTGCGGTAACTGTTATGCTGTGCAATCAGTATTTTTGATTAGAATTGGGTTTTTTTATAAAAAAAGTAAGATTGTTTGAGTAACAATTAAATACTAGCCTTTAAGAATTTATGATTCGCTCTTCTGGCTGCTGTTTTTCCGATGTTGTTATTGCTGAAAAATAATTCACATGGAGTAAAATTTATTTGTGGTGAGATAGGCAGTCCATGTAAACTGGTATTCAGCTGCATCCTTTTAGTTTAGGGCGTGCCATAAAAGAAGAGTGAATAAAATCAGAAGTACGGGCTTAAGGACCCATCGATTTAATTTACACTGGTACTCCAGAGTCCAGATTCTAGACTTTAAAAGAAATGGCCTAACGAACTCGAGAGGATTCCTTAAGCTCGTTTAGCATGCAACCGGGTGGTTGCATGCTAAACGAGCTTAAGGAAACCTCTCCAGAGATCATTGCTCCATCTAGGTTCAAAACGTCCTACCCAGGTTTAGTTCCCACACAGATTACGATTACCCGGGAATGAGTACATAAGAGGAAGTCTGAAAGTGACACGGGTGACTGAAAAGTAGAGTGTTAATCGGTCGGTACGGACATGTGATGCGGAGGAATGAGGAAAATGTTAAGTATGAATGTAGATGGCTAAAAGGGTAGAGGAAGACCAAAGAAACGATGGATGGACTGTGAGATGATGTGGGGAAGAGACTGCCGAGATGAAGAGTAATAAAGAAGTATTATGTAGCGGCACTACAAAAAGTACTTCAGCAACATAGAACAAAAAGTACTATAGCGCCATCTATGACGCAGAGGATAAACTAAACATCGAAATACATCTAAATCTTGCATCGCGCAAGTAAAGTTATTCGCGACCTAAGACTTTACAGAAGAACCCGACAACAACACTGTCGGGCAGTAGCCCACCAGACTATAACACCCGTCTGGTCGGAGGATCCTCCCTTTTCTATGGGGGTTGAAGAACTTTACACCCTGTTCTCCATACCCCTAAATATATAAGAAGAAGACATGCTGCGCCGACCCCAAATAAATTAGGATAAGGTCAGGAGACTGATGAATTGATGATGATGGATTCACGGTCTCCGTTCAAGAACGCGATTATTCCAACGATCAGCGGTTCTGCGACTTTAAGACATTACGACTTCAATCTGCTTTGTCTCACTAGAACTTCTAAAGGAAAGTATGTACTTACTAAAATCCTAACCTAAGTAATCTAAATGTTTGTTAAGCGTAGCCATCTAGTCTGTGGGTTGCGCGGTGTGCGTGAAGTGTGAAGCCATTGTGGTGGGCCAGCACTGTGACGGCCGGGCGGCCGTGACATAGTTTTATATAAATTCGTAATTTATATTGTCAACAAGATTTTTGAGGATTCTTCAATAATTTTTCATCATGATAACAAAGCGTGGACTGGTGGCTAAATAATAACCGCCACTCGAGTCAATCTTTAGGTTAAGCCACGCTTGCCTAGGTTGGTCCGTGGATGGGTTACCACCCATAACATACCGAGTTTCCTCCGTACCTTGGAAGGCACGTTAAGCCGTTGGTCTCGGCTGTCATTTGTGGCTCGAAAGTCTGACAACCAGTCTTACCAATGAGTATCGTATTACCCTATACTTACTAGGTTGTGGAGGTCAAATAGGCAGATGCTCCATAAAAAATACTGGTATTCAGCTGCATCCGGTTAGACTATAAGTCCACCCCAACATAGTTGAGAAAAAGGCTAAGTGGATGATGATGACGAAGCGTGGACTAAATATACCTACGAAGGAATTCTGTGCTTGTATTCTAAATGGAAAGTGTCTTTGTTTACCTATTTGTTTCACAAGCCGTGCGATCAATGTTCCGTTTGCAAAAATGACGGACTTTCGCCCTGTATTAGAGGATTTTCTGCCCTTTTAGGGGATTAGCCCATAAGAAATCTTTTTCAGTGCTTACCTTCGCTATATTATAAGGAACTCTGGTGCATTTCGTACTTCTATGATACACTTCAGGTTGGTATATTATGTGCGCTATCTGTTAAGATTTTTACTGAATTGATTTTTATCGATTTTGATCATTTAAGTGTCTATACTAATATATATATTTTTTTGTAAGATTGTATGTAGGGGGTACTGATGCAATTCCGAAAATTCTTTCACTAACGAGAAGCTATATCATCCCAGAGTGCAATAGGCTACCTACATTTAAAACGTTCCCGTGGGTTAATTTATCGTACATAGCGGGAGCGAAGCCGCAAGCAAAAGCTAGTAATCAATAATTCACGGGCCTGTGGACGGTGAGTAGTGGGCTAGCTCGCCGTCCCGCGTCCGTCCGTCTTATGACGACAGGCCGTGTCGACAGCGCGTTCGTGTTCCACGGGCGCCTCAAAGAGATGTGAGCAAACCGGAGGGGGTCTGAAAGGGCCGTTGCCAGGGCTGCGGGACTGTTCGAAAGAGATACCGCGGCCCTGGAACACAAAGGGCAAAAGAAGGAACATGGATGGTTTTTAGTCAGTAAAAGTCTGACACTCCCTTCCGCTCCGCCCAGAGCGGGAGGAGTCATTTGATGATTTCCCATCCCAAAAAAAAATAAAAAAGTGATCAATAATTAGGCTTAGGTTTTAAGATAGACACAAAGTCACTTACATGAGAACAATGCTTAAAATGAATTATATTTAAGTTCATCACAAACTTCACGGTAGCAATTATTATATTGTGTTTGTGATACACCCATCCAATGAATTCAGATTTTAGGAAGAGTGTATTTTTGAATTTCCTTCAATAATTCTGAAGACATAAAATTTTGGAAAAGTTCAATTCAGTAAGATTAACATTGATTCAAATCAAGATCTCAAGTCTATCAATTCTATTTCCAATCTGGAAAACGCTTTTAATCTAAAAAACATTTGACTATTTGCATAATCGAGCAGTCTTAATTTAAAAAATAATATCTTAAACCATAAGTTGATAAATTAGGTATAAATCACATAATTCTTAAAAAATTTCTTAAATTTGGGTATCTGACGCCTCCCGTGAGTATCGCCGCAATGCCTAAAGTTCACCGTCATGTAACTTATTGCTCATTATTATTTATCAGGCGCATGAGACACTTATAGATTAATCAAGCTGGAGTTGGGAATTTGAATAAATGAATATTGATATGCTGTTAACAAAACTATTATCTTGAGTCGTTTTGTAATATTTTGTAGAATGTTCAGAAAAGGAGAGACGACACATTGTTGTTGTGCTGGAAATTAAAGTAAAATATAATATAATAATAATAATAATAATGTCTGTGCAATTATGGATGAAGTTATGATGTCTGTGCAATTATGGATGAAGTTATGATGACGAATAACTACCGGAGATTTATTGTGAAAGACGGCACGGTTGACATATGTCGGGCATGCCACCGTCCAGGCGAATCCATTCGTCACATTATCTCCGGGTGTTCTCGTCTGGCTAACGGAGAGTACTTGCATAGACACAACCTTGTAGCCAGGATTATCCATCAGCAACTTGCTCTAAAATACAACCTTGTGGAATCGGAAGTTCCGTACTATAGGTATGTGCCCGACCCAGTTCTCGAAAATGGCAATATCACACTGTACTGGGATCAATCCATCATCACTGACAGGACTATTGTAGCCAATAAGCCTGATATAGTGATGGTGGATCGATCAGAGCGGCGCGCAATGATTGTTGACATAACCGTCCCGCATGACGAGAACCTCGTGAAAGCCGAGAAAGATAAGCAAATCAAGTACCTTGACTTGGCTCGCGAGGTTGTCGACATGTGGGATGTGGACTCAGCGATCATTGTGCCGATAGTCGTGTCAGCCCATGGCTTAATTGCCAAGAGCCTCGACCAACATCTCAGGAGGCTCTCGTTAGGCAGCTGGATCAAGGGCTTGATTCAGAAAGCGGTACTCCTGGACACGGCTCGTATTGTTAGGAGGTTCCTCTCTCTGGAGCCCTGACTGCCGGTAGCTTGGACCCTGTTCCCGATACCGGTGGGCTACTATTTTTATATTTTTAAATGTTTTTTTTATATTGTTTTATAGTTAAATATTTAAAAATGTAATGAATGTGTAAAAAGATGAATAAAGGAATAATAATAAGTGCGAGTCATCCAGCGTAATCGTATGTTGGATGACACTGTACTTGATCGCCTGCGAACTGAAATGCAGAGTAGCCATGTCATTACTCCGTTGGCGCAGACTGTGGTACCACCACAGCCTAGCACAATACCGAATCGCGCTAATGACGTGAGTAATGACATGGTTACTAATGTAAGTACCCAGTGCAATGAAGAAATGAGGAGTGCTTTGGAGGGTGCGATTCAAGAATATCGGTTCGTGCAACCCGATCTTAGACCACGCATACCTCGTTTGCCCATGCATAACAAAAATAGGGCGCTGGTGGCTGTTCTGGATTCACAGTTGTCAAACTATTTTGATAACTGCGAAGACCTCACCGATGCTCACTCAATCCTGTATTGTGCAGCTGTAGCGGCATGTCGTGTAGCTCACGTCAAATTTTCTGATGACAGGGCTACACGACCTAAACCAGCCGTACCGGCATGGCAGTACAGGATTGAACGACGTATTGGTGGGGCCAGAGCACTCATCGGCAAACTGATCTGCTTCAGGGAGGGCAATACTCGCCCTAGAGTGATGCGTTTTGTGAGGCGGGCGTTCTTGGGGACTGATATCAGTCCTCGAGACTACATGTCCCGTGTCACAGAGCGCATCGACTTCCTGAAGCAGAAAGTGTATGCATGGGCAAACCGTATACGTAGGTATAAGCGGCGGGTGGATCGATACACTCAGAATCGCACATTCCAAAGAGATGAAAGGTGGGTTTATAGGGCTTGGGAGCGACCGGACCAAGGTGTGGCTGACGCGCACCTGCCGGATGATGATGCCATGTGTTCGTTCTGGCGCAGCATCTGGTCGGTGCCTGTTAGCCATACCGAGGGTGAATGGACCCGGGGGGTCGAGCGAGCGTGCGATCCGGTACCAGAAATGGGGGCAATCACTATCAGCCCCCAAGACGTAGTTCGTGCAGTCCGTCCGTTGCCTAACTGGAAATCCCCAGGGCCGGATGGGCTGCACAACTTCTGGATTAAATGGTTTACTAGGTCGCACGCTCGCCTGGCGACCCTGTTCCAGTCAGCCTTAGAGTCAGGGTCGCTGCCCGAGTTCCTAACAACAGGTATAACCCACCTGCTCCATAAATCGGGTAGTACTGCGGAACCCAAAAATTATAGACCTATTACCTGTCTCCCGACAGTATATAAAGTTTTTACATCCATTTTGAGAGCTAAAATTAGCAAACATATTGATGACAATTCTATCATGTCCGCTTCTCAAAATGGATGTAGGAACGGGTCCCGCGGTACTAAGGAGCTACTCCTCATTGATATGGCCATTAGTCAACAGGCTCGTCGTTCCCGAAGGGATCTGTCGACATGTTGGATAGACTATAAGAAGGCCTATGATTCGGTGCCTCATACATGGCTCATGAGGGTGCTAGAGTTGTATAAAGTTGATGCAACTCTGCGCACCTTCCTGATGTCATGTATGGGGCAATGGAGGACAGTCCTTCGCTATCCAGGATGTCGGCAAATCCAGAGGAATAGCGAGCCGATAAGGATCGAGCGAGGTATATTTCAGGGCGATAGTTTGAGTCCACTTTGGTTCTGCTTGGCCTTGAATCCCCTTAGCACGCTGCTGGAGGATTCAGGTCTAGGCTATCGGTTGAGGAGAGGTGGTCAAGTTATATCTCACCTCCTTTACATGGATGACCTGAAACTCTTTGCCCCCAACGATTTGCAATTGATGGAGCTACTGAAGGTAACTGAGACTTTCAGTAGCGCCATCAGGATGGAATTCGGTGTGGACAAATGTGCGGTTATGCATGTAAAGCGAGGGGAGATTGTGGAGTCTGTGGGAACCCAGCTCTCGGATTCCATAAATCTTAGATCCCTCTCAGCAACCGAAACCTATAAGTATTTGGGTATGTCGGAAGCGCTGGGCATCAATGTTGCTGACATGAAACAATCGTTGAAGGAGCGCTTCTTTGGCCGCCTGAAAAAAGTATTTAATAGTCTTTTATCAGGCGGAAATAAGGTGCGTGCTTTCAACGGTTGGGTCATGCCGGTTTTGATGTACTCTTTCGGCATACTCAAATGGACTCAAACAGAACTAGACGCCCCGGATAGGAAGGTCCGTACATTGTTGACGGCATATCGAATGCATCACCCGCGTTCTTCGGTTATGAGACTGTATATCCCGCGGAGGTGTGGGGGTCGAGGTTTTTTAAACGCCAAGACTCTCCACAATCGCGAGATATGCTGTCGCAGGGAATATTTCCTAGAAACCGACGTGGGGATGCATCGAGATGTAGTCGCGGTGGACAAGGGCCTCACCCCGCTCTCCTTGGCTAAAGAGAACTGGCGCAAACCTGTAGTACTTGATACTAACGACCGCAGGGAGGTATGGCAGAGTAAGGAGCTTCACGGGCGCTTTTTCCGGGCCCTGCATGGGCCCGATGTAGACCTATCAGCGTCCGTAGCCTGGCTACGTTCCGGGGAGCTCTTCGGGGAAACTGAAGGTTTTGTCTGTGCAATTATGGATGAAGTTATGATGACGAATAACTACCGGAGATTTATTGTGAAGGACGGCACGGTTGACATATGTCGGGCATGCCACCGTCCAGGTGAATCAATCCGTCACATTATCTCCGGGTGTTCTCGTCTGGCTAATGGAGAGTACTTGCATAGACACAACCTTGTAGCCAGGATTATCCATCAGCAACTTGCTCTTAAATACAATCTTGTCGAATCGGAAGTTCCGTACTATAGGTATGTGCCCGACCCAGTTCTCGAAAATGGCAATATCACATTGTACTGGGATCAATCCATCATCACTGACAGGACTATTATAGCCAATAAGCCTGATATAGTGGTGATGGATCGATCAGAGCGGCGCGCAATGATTGTTGACATTACGGTCCCGCATGACGAGAACCTCGTGAAAGCCGAGAAAGATAAGCAAATCAAGTATCTTGACTTGGCTCGCGAGGTTGTCGACATGTGGGATGTGGACTCAGCGATCATTGTGCCGATAGTCGTGTCAGCCCATGGCTTAATTGCCAAGAGCCTCGACCAACATCTCAGGAGGCTCTCGTTAGGCAGCTGGATCAAGGGCTTGATTCAGAAAGCGGTAGGGTAAAACCAGGATAGATGCCCCACTTTTTGAAAAAGCCTCCTAATTTTCAAACTGTACGTTTTTCATGAAGAATTTCCATGAATGTAATTAGTTTGATCTTTGTACTAGCAATACGACTCGTTTTCGTTGACCTAACATTATTTGATTCTGCATAAATTGAGTTTTTGCAAACCCTTTTTTTTTGAGGATAGATGCCTACCTTATGGATAGATGCCTCACTATGAAAATGCTAAGGAGGATAGATGCCTGCGATGTAGGATAGACGCCCTATAGATTAAAATAAGTACCTACAATACATAGTTTTGATATGTTTTATTTGTAATCTTTAGGTAATAGTATTAACGGTACTCTTAAAAATTATTAATTAAACTTAAACATTTGTTTAACAAAAAATAACTTCTAAATTTAATGTGCATAATCGTAACTAATTGAACAGGCATCTAATGGGGTCATGGGGTCTAATTGGTATGGCAGGCAAGACACCAATTTTTAAAATTTTCAAAAAATCAACCACAATTAAATGTCCTTATTTTAGGTTGAATTGGAAAGTGCTTTCAGTTTGCCACATCTTGAGCAATAATTTCTAAAAAGTGTACATACTTCGTGCAGTCACTTCTGGCATGATATGTACCGAATCCAATCAGATTTTGACTTAGTATTTTGATAGTTATCAAAGCATTCTACGCAATAATAAAATTTTTATCAAAATAAAAATAATCATTTTAAAAATAATATGCTAAAATGCATACAGCGTATGGGGGATAGACGCCCCTAAGGGCACCTATACTGCAAAAAATCGGGGCGACTATCCTTTTTGCTATGGATAGATGCCCTTTTATTTTTTGACGTATCTAAATACAAAAGTGCAATTATTATTATGTAGTTATAAAGTTAACTAACCAATGTATGGATATAATTAAAATAGAACAGAATTTATTACTATACAAAAAGATATGTAACAGTAAATTCTTACGTTTGAAACTTTGAAGCGTTCGTCCTGTTCGTCGCGGAGATGATCGCATGCACCAGCTAAACACGTCAATCCCGTGCGATGGTCTGCAGGGCACATAGGTGTGGGGCACGTGCGCTCTATTTTTAGACTATTAAATCTGTGTTACGATTTTGGGAAGTTAGGTTTTTAGAAAATGGGGCACCTATCCAACTGCGGCATCTATCCGGGTTTTACCCTACTCCTGGACACGGCTCGTATTGTTAGGAGGTTCCTCTCTCTGGAGCCCTGACTGCCGGTAGCTTGGACCCTGTTCCCGATACCGGTGGGCTACTATTTTTTTTTTATATTTTTAAATGTTTTTTTATATTGTTTTATATTTAAATATTTAAAAATGTATTGAAATTGTGAAAAAATGAATAAAGGGAATAATAATAATAAATATCCCTGGACATTTCACACAGCACCATCTAGTCCCAAGCTAAGCAACCTAATGCTTGTGTTATGGTAACTAGATGGCTGATAAACTACATATATACATTTTTTTTTTTTTGTAAATACATACATATTATAGATAGAAAAACACCCAGACCCGGAACAACTACTTGTAGGTCATACAAATATTTGTTCCGTACGGGAATCGAACCCGCGACATGCAGCGCAGCAGTCAATCGCTTGACCACTGCGCCAACCGTGTCGTCAAATATAATTAGGCCATGCACCTTTATCTTCAAAGTTTCAAGTGATGTTATCCTATCATAATGTGGACGCCATATTGCGCGTCATCGCATAAGTGTGGGGCCATCATAAACTTAAAAATGAAACGATTAATAATGACAAAACCATTTTTATTCGTTTATCAATACGACTTACTTTCTTCAGTGTTGAACAAAAATATCCTAAATATAATTTTGCGCATAAAAACGTCAAACAGTTAAGGCATCCGTGACGTATGAGCTTGTACCCTTAGCACTAAAGCGTAATAATATATAATGTATATTTTTTAATTATAATATACTGTACAATAACTGCAACAATGGACAGATAGGAATATTTCCTATTATTTTATACATACCTAGGTACTTATGTTACTCGTATTAATAACCATTAATAACCATCCCAAACTGCTGGGCAAATCATATCTTTTAATTCATTAAAATAGTTAATATTATATTTATTTTTTTGATCATATTCAAAAGAAGTATCTATTCAAGTTTATTTTACAAACTACACGAGAATTTATTATTTTTCCAAAACTTTTTTCCAATATTGATATTAAAAATTAAAGAAGAAATAGACATTCCTTTACAGGAATTTTAGGACATTTATAGGATATTAAAAAAAATGCATAATATTAAAGTTCCTACCTACTTTACTGCCACTTTCTTCTAGACCGACGAAATTAATATAATTATTTTAATTATTAAAATATCATTATAATTAAGCTATCACAATGGTTTAAAGCTGATAATGATTGCGACACTATTCCATAAATGACGCTGATGACTTGTAAGCACCTTATTTAAAATATAAATATTATTTTGTCTTTTTAAAATCATCATAATATTTTAAAAATATAATTTAAAATACTTATAAAAAAGGTATGATTATTTCGTTGTTGTGATATTATTAATTTGTTTTCAAACAGTGACTTTCTTTCTTTCTTTTGTCTAAAGGGTTAATCATCCTGGTTTTAATATGTAACGGTTTTTTTTTGTGTCAATATAATTTCTCAGTTAATATTATTTTTGTATATTCTAACAATATCGACTTCTACCGATAATTAACTACCATTAACTATTTGAAAGGAAAATCCTCAAAAGTCTACAAAGTTGAAAAATTCAATGAATATTAATTACATAAACACGTGTTTTTAATATTAAAATATCTACAAACCATAGAGTTGTTTGTAATCAGATTACAACGTGACTTTAAAACAACAATATGTGTATAACAAATGCTCTAATAAATAGCTTAACTATGAGCACCTTATGTCTATAATAACTATAAAATAACTACAGTTCTTTTACAGCTATTTTTCCTCTGTCACAAACCTTATTTCAACAAGAATAACGGTCACTTCTGCAAAACCAGAGATAAAATAACAATAAAATTACAGTATGAGTTTTAAACTTCATTATAAATTAAGGTCAATATAAGATATGTTACATTTCAAAATATAATTTTTGTAAAATATAAATCAGCATCTTTTAAAATTCAAAAAGAGTTTCTACATTTATTATTTTGTGCATATTTTGGTACGATCATTTTTTTTTAATTTAAATATGTTTTAAAGCAACTACTTAAAGCTATATCTACAATCAAAATTCCACCACCTTTTAAAATTCTCCTCTTTACCTTACTCTAAGTTCCCGTATTTCATGTATTTGTGTCTTCTTTAGAGCAATATTTTTTTGTAATTAAATTTATTTCTCAAACAAGGAAAACTGTTGATTTCAAACGATAGGTTAAAACTCCAAAGCAATTTCTGTGTTCTGAACTTCTGAATAAATTGCGCTCAAATCAGACGTACCTACATTCTTGTAAGTCTCACTGAAAAGATCCAATAAAAAAGTTTAGCTAAATCAGGAAAATGATTTACGGCTACAAATCTTTCCAATTCTTCTTTAGAACCCAATGCAAAAACTCCAAAATATTTCATTTGAACTCATTCAAATGCCCAATGACCTAGTCGATTTAAACCCTCATCATTTGTGCACACCGGCAGCACTAGGCACTGAATATAGACCTTAATCACATTGAAATTGAACAATGCTTTTCAGGCAGCGACAGTATGACCCAAGGAATCTAATTGTTATGAAGATGTCTTCGTCTTCAGGAGTAGAACGGGCCAGTACATGGTAACGAAGAGAAGGAATAAGGCTGGGAACACCACGCGGGAGAGTTTATCGATCTCTCTCCATAGGACGCGCTCTTGACCGGTGTCAGCGTCTAACCAGGCAACCTGCAAAGAAAATAAATCATTTATTATTGAAATAACGTAAAACATAGTAAAAAAATAACCCAAACTAAAAGATATCGCAATATCAGCCTGTAATATTCCTATCAGTGGGAGACCTCTTCTCTCTGAACCATGCTTAAAAAAAACAACCCTTACCACAACAGATGAAATGGATAGTTAAAGTTAGTATGGGATCATCGGAAATCACGCAAACGAAATCGTGGGTAATAATAATCTACGTAATAAAAAATCAATAAAAATAAACTCAAATGAAACAAAATACATAACGTATAACATAACATCACGCCTATCATTGGCGAAGGGTTAGGCAGATGTACCTAACAGTACACCCACATTTCACCAGTTATGTTTAAGTCCCATATAATGGGCCTATTGCCATCAACCGGGTACAAATGAAGACTACGTTCATGCTACTAAGAAATTTCTGATGGAAAAACTCAATAACACTTTGCCCCATCCGGGAATCAAAACCAGGACCTCATGCTCAGCAGTTGCGCTTGCGACAATTAGACCATCGAGGCGGTCAAAAAGTAGGTTTTAATAAAATTATAATAAGAAGAATTATGTAACAGTTGGGCATGTACGAGATCCTTGCAATGCTTTAATTAGTGAATGCTTAATTAGGGAACATTACACCAAAACATCTGAAAGACATCCTTTCTTATCCTGAGAAGTAATTACTTAGGCCGATGTTGTTTCACTACAATAAAAAAGCTTATCTCTTTACTCTTGCCATGTAAAAATAATTTTAATAAAAGACAAAATAATAATTATGTTGTCCGAATATCGAGTACAATAGCCATTATTTTGCATAGAGGCATTATTTTGTTTTTCTACTAGATCAGAAAATTCTTTCGAGACAAACCAACCAACTTAACTATAATTTTTTTGTTCTATTAAAGTTCTCACCTCTGACTTTTGTCGTCATTTCTAATAGTAGACTAAGCCTTGAAGTCGTTACCTTTGGTGTTGGTGTCAATCATCGTTATCGCTGAAAAACTGCATAATTAATTTTTCAAAAGAAAGTAAGACAAAAAGACTGTCTATTAAGCACAAATAAGACGTAAAAATTACCTGTAGTATACTCTGCCGCCTCTCGACGCCAACCAGATGAGCAGTAGCATGCGTAGCGGACGGCGCGGGATGCACCGCCGGCGTGGACGCGGGGGGAGACGTCGGCGACGTCAGGTCCACCTTCCGACATCTCACCTGTGAGCCCTCCCAGGCGGCCAGCGTGCCGCACGACCCCTTCTCTCCGTTCAGGCGCTGCCAAAGATAACGGAACATCTTTGTCTGAATAATCTTGATTCAATTTCGAACTGGTTGTTTTGATTGAGGTCATGGAGTGCTGTCAGTTTAGGGGAATTTGATTTAGAGCGATTTTGTAGTTATGGAACGCTACATTTTGTCAAAGATACCAGATTATAGCGAGGTGTAGGGAATGGCGTCGAAAGTTTCTCATCCTTCATTGGAAAGGGTATCCTTCGATCAGACGGATGTTGCGTCTGGTGGGTACTACCCAACAGTTATTGTCAGGTTTTTGATGTTAATCCCTACTAATATTATAAATGTGAAAGTAACTCTGTCTGTTTGTTACGCTTTCACGTCTAAACCACAGAATTGATTTTAATGAAATATGGTACAGAGATAGAGTTGATCTTGAGAAAGAACATAGGATAGTTTTTATCCCGGATTTTTGAAGAGTTCTCTTGGAAATGCGATATAACCGAACTCGACGCGGGCGAAGCCGCGGGCGGAAAACTATGTAGGTACTTATATGACTTTTCTAGCGCACGCTTTGAAATATGAAGGGCTCTCGATGATCTTAAAATTCCATTTAATGACATCTTACTTTTTGCAAAAGATAAAATTTCATAAATCAAGAAGATAATATTTACCACCGGAATGATTCTGGGCATTGACTCCTGGGCTTTGGTCTTATTCATCTGATACTGCTTATCCAAGACCTTCACGACGACGAACTCCCCTAGGGCAGCGAAGACGAACATCATGCAGCCAGCCATCCATAGGTCCAATGCCTGAATGACGAAAAAAAACAACAAATGAAATATCAACGCAATGCACGGGATCAGCATATCGACTGAAAACGAGCCATATAAAATTTAAATTTAAAAACTTTAAAATATGATTTTAAAAACGTTAAAATTATAAACATCGTAACGGCATTGCCCGGGATCGGGATCAGTTGGTGAAAATGAGGCTTTGCCAATCTGGTAGCCTACCATGACGTCTTAAATCAGTATTGTTTTAATCTTGTTGCTGAGTGGGAAAGAGATGGCGCTAGACGTATACCTACGTCTCTATCCCGCACTGGAGCGACTCTGGTATAGCCCTAACTCAAAGGCTGGCGACACCCTTGTGCAATATTGTTTCCCTCTCTTCCTCTAATCCATCCAAAGGTAGTCTTGAAAAGATTACTTTTAGCGATAAGGTCGCGCATTGTGAAATATTTTCTTTTATGTACATTGAAATTTGTATGGTGTACATGAATGATATTATAAATAAAAAGAGGTAGATATCGCACTAGCGCGCGCATATTGTTGCAGACAAATTCAGACAATTGTCGTAATTTAAGTACTTCAAACGCAATATCTATCTCTTTCTGTATCATACGTTCCGTATTATCTATCGCAGTTGCAACAACGCAACAATATTTGAACGCCGCCGCCGCTCAGTATGAACGTAGCGTATCTTTCTCTAGAATATCATTGGAGAACATAAAATAGTAATGTTCTATCTATATATTATTATTATTATACACATTCTTCTATTGGACGTCAAAAGTACCTAGCAAAAGATGGCCCTAAAAACGAACATTTTAATTATTTTTTTTGCTTATAAATAAACTCAGAACTAAAGTTATGCTAACCTCGTATCCCGAAAAAAGAGTAGTTAAACCGTAAATTAATGCAAAGTGTTCTCTAAGTTAATAGAAAAGGACTAGTTTAAAAATTAGATAGGCAATTAACTAACCAGCAACCACACAAGTGTTTTAAATTTTAAGTAAGAAGTGGAATAATTAATGGGCCAAAATCGCCACACGCCTGAAGACCGGTCGTCGCCATCGAGGTAGGCTCATTGTAACGCTTTTTTTTTCGGATGGGAAATCATCAAATGACTCCTCCCACTCTGGGCGGAGCGGAAGGGAGTGTCAGACTTTTACTGACTAAAACCACCCATGTTCCTTCTTTTGCCCTTTATGTTCCAGGGCCGCGGTATCTCTTTCGAACAGTCCCGCAGCCCTCTCTTTGAGGCGCGCGTGGAACACGAACGCGCCGTCGACACGGCCTGTCGTCATAAGACGGACGGACGGCGAGCTAGCCCATTACTCACCGTCCACAGGCCCGCGCCTACGGTGGCCGAGAGCCATCACGACGTGGCCCCCGACGCCCGGTGCTTCTCCCGCGGCGGCTGGGACGTGAGGTTCTCTCCCTGACTCATTGTAACGCTGGCGTGACGATTTGGACTCGTTTCTGACTGATTGGCCTGAGAAGGCAAAACACCGAGACAGTTGGAAAGGAATGGGAGAGGCCTTTGCCCAACAGGAGTGGGCTTATTAAAAAAAAATCAGACGAATTGATAACCTCCTCCTTTTGGAAGTCGGTTAAAAAAAAAAAAAAAAAAAATTGTATTGAAAGTTCCCTCTAGTGGAATACATATTTGTAATAGAACATAACATTTATATTAACGTTTAGTAATTGTATTATACACTTCTCATCAAAAAAATCGAAACACCTCGCAGTTTATGATTTGATAAGGATTATCAGAAAAATGTGTATATTTAGGAATAAATGTAAAATGTCATTTAATAGTGAGTAGTATGAGGTTTTTAAATCCTAATGTTATTGTTCTAAATTCAAATTAAGTCTTCATAGGTTTCGTATTTTGTATAATGAGTAATTTTTACCCTGTATGGAATATGAAGGAAATGGGTAAAACAACACGCGTAAATGAAAAAAAAATGTAAGAAACGTTTATTTAATAACTTGTATTCCCTCCGCGAGCTCTTATTACTGCTTCCATACGGTTCTTCATCGATCGGATGAGAGTCACGATCACATGTTGTGGTATATTATCCCATTCCTCTTGGATTGCATTTTGCAGCTGGCTAAGTGTTTCTGGGGCTGGATCTCTTGCTCGAATTCGTCTCTTTAATTCATCCCATAGATGTTCAATGGGATTCATGTCCGGGCTTCTTGCTGGCCATACCATAATGGAGATACCGACTTCGGTAAGATAATCTCGTACGACGCCCGCGGTGTGAGCTCTAGCATTGTCGTGCATGAATATGAAGTCGTTGCCAATAAAATGTGCATAGGGCATCACATGAGGTTCAAGACACTGTTCGATGTACCGATGAGAGTTTAGTGCAGGCAGCCGTGGCCCAGACACAAAGGCAAGTTCTGTCTTACCGTCGGCGCTGATTCCTCCCCAAACCGTCCACGAACCGCCACCATAGCTGACCTTTTCTTCAATGCAGCATTGTGCAAAGCGTTCTCCATCTCTTCTGTAGACCTTGTTCCTTCCGTCGTTACCATACAGCATAATTTTACACTCATCAGAAAACAGTACTTTGCTCCACTGAAGGTATGACCAAGTTGGGTGCTCGCGTGCAAAGTTAAGGCGCGCTCTTCGATGGTCTGCAGTTAATTTCGGCCCATTCGCTGGCTTATGCGGTGCCAATCCGCGTTCCTTCAACCTTCTTCTTATTGTAGAGTCACTTACAGCTACTCTTCGTACAACGCGAAGCTGCTGCTGCAGTTGAAAAGCGTTAAGGCGTCGATTTCGTAAAGAAGTTGTTACAATAAATCGATCATCTCGCTCAGAAGTGACCCGATTCCTGCCAGATCCTGAACGGCGCGTGAACGAACCAGTCTCCCGATAGCGTTTGTAGACTCTATGAACAGATGATAAGCTTAGATGCAATCTTGCAGCCACAACACGCTGACTAAGTCCAGAATCCAGCAATGCCACCACTTGGGCGGCTTCTGCGGGCGAAGTATCCATATGTTTTAGAAAAAAAAGTTTTTTCAGACGTCCCAAAGTCACAGTAAATGAAATAAGAAACAAAAAGTTTAAAGACAAGCGCTAATTTTTAGTTTTTAAACGAGAAACGTACTCCAACCCTAAATACACATTTGTCTCAAAACAGTGATTAATTTCATTTATAGGATAAACAAATGAAATTCTAATTTCGAATTTTGATTTTTTTCTTCTTACTGTAATGACCAAACTGCCAGCTACACAATAATGTTTTTTTTTCATGGAATTAATTCTCTTTTGTAAAAATTTAGGACAAAAACAATAAAAACGAAAGTGTTTCGATTTTTTTGATGAGAAGTGTATTTTTGTAGAATCATTGTTCAAATAAAATAAAAAATGTAGAATTTTGTGAATATTTGAAAAGGTAAAAGCCGCTATTTTCCTTTTTGCTTTTAATAGGACTAAGCTACTGTTTATACCACCAAACGTGTTTGTTATCAAAGGAAATTATATTCAAAAACAAGTAACATCTTTTTTATGTTTTGCAAAACATCTTAGGTATTTCCAATTTAGCCGATATTTCGGTGAAATTATTCACGTTTTAATAATCCTGAATCCATGATCAGGATCTTAAATCTGTGGTGGAATTTAATTTTAAAATAATTGCCCCCAATTATTTTGAAACGACAAGCGAGCCTATACAAAGTGATATTGTTTACGCTTTATCTGTGACGGGAAATTCAAAAATATATTATTTGATTGATAATGATAGGTACCGAAAAACTTGAACCGTTGAAATACAATGTAGAAGTTAGGAACGGTTTGAAAATGATTACTACTTTTCTTTCATCATCTGCCTAGCCTTTTCCCAACTATGTTGGGGTCGGCTTCCAATCTAACCGGATGCAGCTGAATACCAGTTTTTTTTTTTCAATGTGTGTAGTGACTGCCTTTCTGACCTCCACAACCCAATTAGTGCTAGGTAATACGATACCCCTTAGTAAGATTGGTTGTCAGACTTTCGGGTAACTGACTACCTGTAACGACTGTCAAAGATCTATAAATCAATAAAGTCAATAATTAAATTACTGATACTGGTGTATAACGGTTGTAATTAATAATATTAAATAAATAAATAAGTATCACAAATGACAGCTGGGACCAACAGCATAACGTGCTTTCCGAGGCACGGAGGAAACTCGGTATGCACCTACCTATGTAACCTAGGTAAGCACATAAAGATCGACCCGAGCAATCTTTAGGTTAAGCCGTGCTTACCTAGGTTGGTCCGTGGATGGGTGACCACCCATTACTACTTTTCTGTACGATAAAATACTAATGCAGAAAAGGACTTTGTAATACTTAGGTATTGTAATTGATTTTAAAATTTGAAGAGTTCCTGAAGTTTCTAGCTTGTTATTCTCCATAGAGATCTATGTTTTTAAAAACCCGACTCCTAAAAAAATTGAAAAAAAAATGCCTGTAAACGGTTTATTGGAAACTAGCTGACCCGCGCAACTTCGTCTGCGTCACCTAAGAGATAGAGAGGGTTAGAGAAAGTGTGAGCTAACCTTAAAAGATAGACATATGCTATAGTGGACTTTTTTTTTAACTTTTGAAGAGAAACGAATCCGTAATACATGATTGTTGCGTAACTTTAACCGTTTACGCAGCGCACGCAACGGAAGCTCTCAAAAGGAATAAATTTTCTCTGTTTTTGCAACATTTTTCATTGATGCTCCGCTCCTATTGGTTGTAGCGTGATGTTAAATGTATAACCTATAGCCTTCCTCCATAAATGAGCTATCCAATACTAAAAGAATTTTTCAATGCGAATCAGCAGTTCCTGAAATTAGCGCGTTCAACCAACCAAACAAACACTTCAGCTTTATAATAGACTCACGTAGGTGACAGTTTAATTTCTCGGAAATATTTGGATTAATAAAATAATCGCTAAAATATTGTACGTATGTTTTTCCAAATAAGGGCTTCCCTCGACAGCCTTACGTCTTCATCCTTAGACACTCGATGACAGTCATACTCCAGCTAGGTCAACAGTTCTCACCAAGGTGTTTGAAATGAGCCCAGACACGATTTTTCAATTTTAAATGGGACCAACTTTGAGATATCTGGAGGCACGGCACCGCCGTACTACCCTTTTCTTGAAGCCTTTCAGGCTATTTCTGACACTCCGTTAATTCGTTGTAGATAAAATTAGAAGCCTGAATTTCCAGTAACTAAGAGCCCTCTTAGTTACTGGAAATCACACAGGCTTCTAGGTATAATATGCCCATATTATACCTAGTTATAAACCTGAATTAAATTCAATTTGAAATTATAGTTTATGAACTATTGCAAGTCAAAGTTCCTTCATTTTGTCACTGACTCACTCACCGATCATTATAATTCTAAGGTACTTGTAGCAGACACACAAGATTCAAGTAAAAAATACTATAAATAATAGTGTTATTGGGTTATTCCATCAGGAATTTCGCAATAGCAGCCACGGAATCTGGATTTGTACCTAGTTGGTGGAAATAGGCTCGGCCCCTATCACATGGGAGTTCAACATAACTGGCGAAATGTGGGTGTACGATTAGGTACACTTCTGCCTAAACCTTTGGGGATTACATGGCGTGATGTGTGAGAACTGACTGGCTGATCAAAATGTGATAATGTGGGTGATGACTACGAAAAGAGTTCCCAAACAAAATTAAAAACCGTTTATTTTAGCGCTATACAACTTTATATTCAAAGTGAACCATCACACGCCTTGTTGGGCACTATTTATTCTAATACCATTTTGTATACAACATTAAATGACTTATTATTTTCCGCAAGCACGTGCAAATTTTGGGCACTGAACAACCAACACATCATTGACCGTCTGAAAAGCATGGAGGTCACAACACAATTGAATGCCGGTCACTTTTATGGTTTGGCCCTGGGATCTGTTGATCGTCATTGTAAAAACCAATTTTAAGAGAAATAGTAAGCTCTTAAATTGAAATGGCAAGTTATTTGAAATGTGGGCATGCGGGGAATTAAAACGCTCTGTCCTTTAGCAGTTCCGTTTTTATAATGTTACTGCCCAGCTCTGTGATACGAAGCCTGGTGCCGTTGCACAGTCTGGTTGCATCAAGGTTTCGCATCACCAGAACTGGAACGCCAACTTTAAGCTCCAGCTGATGGGACGCCTCGCCTTTTAACTCCACGGAGTTGAGAAATTCAACGGGGTAGGCAGTACTATCGTCATTAGCCATAACAGTGTCTAGTGTGTCAGTGTTCTGTCGTCATAAGACGGTCGGATGGCGAGCTAGCCCATTACTCACCGTCCACAGGGTCTAAAGCGGCCGAACGACGCCACCTATCAGCGCCTGGTTGCCGCGGATGTCCTGCAAGCTGCGGTTCAACGCCTCTAATGCATGCTTCTGCGACATTGTGCACTCGTCCTATAGGCTTAACTTCCACTGCTGCAAAAGGACTTCCCCGTTTTTGGTGATGTTGCATGTTGGGGTATCTTCGCTTGCAAGATTCAGCGGCAATTTGGAAATTGAATGTGCAGTCCGGCCACCCTTAAGCAAAGTTGCATCAATGCCCGACGAAGTCACAACTACAGTTATGTGACGGCATGGTTTGCGCAGTGGCTGAGCAATTGACTGCGGCGCTGCACACACACAACGTCGTGGATTTTATCAAATTTTAATTTTGTTTTAATTTTTTAAATTTTTTGAGATTTTTTTTCGTAATGGGTTGTACGTAGTACTTATTACTTCCATGCAAAGAGTAAACACAAAAGGAAAAATAAAACCAAATTCATTATCAGCCATTTCGACTACACTTCGACTAAAACCTATTTACATAAATAATTAAATTTATCATAGAAATCGCGTATGAGGTTACTTACAAAATTTTAAACATTAATATCTTTTGCGTCTGTTGGTCGATGTTGATGAAATAAACACTAAATGTTACTCGGAACAATGCTTCTCATGTTTCAATATTTCGATTTTTAATATAATGAGGGGTTTTTACGTGATGCGCGCACAAACATACAGACAAACCGACAAACAGACAAAAATTCTAAAAATGGTTGAAATGGGTTCTGTTAGTGCTCCTTTAACACCCCTACTACTTTTTTCTAAATATTTTCTATGTACAGAAACGCCATGTCTACAGATTTATTATATGTATAGATAAGTGCATTGCGTTTGTATAAATGGTTTCAAACTCAAACTCAAAGCATTTATTTCAATTAGACTATTACGGCACCACATTTGAATATAAAAAAAAAACATAAAGAAGCGTAGTTACAGTCCCAATCACAAGGCATAATAACTTGAGAAAATACTGTAGTTGCACATTCCAAAGCGTAGATCTCTATGGAGAAGAATGGGCAAGAAACTCCATGGACATCTTTTAAAATATTGTTACAAAATCTTGGTGACATGTTGAGATTATACATATAATTTGTGAGAACGATGTAGAAAGACGTGCACATGTAATAATTTTTAGTTCTATGAAACTCTGATTTGTATCATTTTAACTTCGTCAAAGAAAGTTAAGGATTATCTGCCTATTGTAAGTATTATTGAATTGTCTTTGTTAACTGTTCATTATTAAGAAAGATACCGTCAAACAATTACGAAAATACTCCTTCATTAAGTAAAGATGGAAGTTCTTTGTTCCAAGTCAAAGTTTTCAGTACATTAACGGCTACTTTTGAATTGTTAAAAGTTGCCTTCCAAGTCCCCAAGTGTTGTTTCAGTTGAGAAACTGGCAAGAAACTCTGTTGCTGCGTTTTTTATTATAAGATCTATATTTAGCTATAACTATTACAAATGGTAAGGGGCTCGTGGCAAAATGATAACAGCCGCTCAGTTCGATCTTTAGGTTTAGCTGTGCTTGCTTAGGTTGGTCTGTGGATGGGTGACCACCGCTTACATACCGCTTTTCCTCCGTGCCTCGGAAAGCACGTTAAGCCGTTGGTCCCAGCTGTTATTTGTAGATCTCTGACAGTCGTTACAGGTAGTCAGCGCCCCAAAAAGTCTGACAATCAGTCTTACCAAGGGGTATAGTATTACCCAGTACTAACTGGGTTAATTATGGAGGTTAGATAAGCAGTCGCTCCATGTAAAATACTGGTATTCAGCTGTATCCGGTAAGACTGGAAGCCGACTCAAACAGAGTTGGGAAAAGGCTAGGCAGATGATGATATTACAAATGCGAAAGTTTGTGAGAATGTATGTATGTTTGTTCCTCTTTCATGCAAAAACGGTTCAAGGGATTAAGGTGAAATTTGGCACACAGGTACTTTATAACCTGGATCAACATATAAAATATAGATTTTTATCCCGGTAGTGCGATCCCGTGGGATAATTATCGAACATCGCGCGGGCACAGCCGCGGGCATAAGCTAGCCATCTATAATTTGCCACCTTTTTAAGTGATATAGAAGGTAAATATTGGTATAGTCATGAGAAATCACAAGCGTGCGTGTGACTTTAAAGTCCTGTTCACGACCTCGCACGATGAAACTTGCTCCACGACGTGGGTAAAGCGAGACTCGCACGCGTCTCTTGTTTTTGTGACTTGTGGAGATGACATCACGTCACGTTGACTCATGGCATGCTTGCTCGTAACAGCTGCTTCTTTCGTTAGTTTTCTCCTAAATTGCTGCCGCAAGACGCGAGTCGCTTGTACACACGGCGACACATCAAGCTATACACGTCCAGTATAACATGGCTTCGCTTTGTATAGATTTCCCGTAAAATGAGACATTCACATAAACTGGTTTTGTAAAGCTTGATTGGTCGCCGTGCAAACGTATAGCTCGTGGCCAAGGTGTGATATAACTTGCAATAAACGACGTACGCTAAGGAAATGCCAAAATGAAATATAAGAACGACAACTGGGAGGATCGCTTTCAACTGTCAAGAGCCTGGTATCCAGTGGTTCAATTGTGTAAAAATCGATAAAAAGTTGTCAGTGATAGTGGTAGTGGTACCGAGCGCAAAAAACGAACAAGAAAGAGGCTAGACCGATTTGTCTGCTCATAAACACCCCACCCGCAATAACTTCAGTTTATCCGTGATCATGGTGCTTGCAACAGCGCTGAAATATCGGTAACTCAATATAAATAGTAAACGTGGTAAATATCCCGTTTTTCGTGTAAATGATAGTGTTAGTGACCATGTCAATTTAAAAACTAATAACAATAATGCAGTAATTACCTTAACATAAGCCACAGGAGGAATATCAGCTCTTAAACCAGTAAACATGGTGACGAGAGTCAACATGCAGGTGACCAGCAGAGTCACTCTCCCAGGAATGGCATCCAGATCTAACCAGAAGCTGAACCAGGACAGCATCACCACCAGGGATGACGGAGCGAAAGTTTGAATCAAGTGATGGCCGATCTGACGCTCGAATCTGAAGTATACTACCAGTCTTGAGTAGTTGCCTGGAAACAAAATTAGGGTGAGTTACTGTCACAGATATTTCAATACAGGGTGGAAGGGACACCGACACGAAAACGGTTACCACGTATTCAGTACATCATTCTGAGCCCCTCCACATAGAAATTTTTCTTCGGTTATTAAAAAAAAAACAGCTGTTTCCTACAAAAGTGCAACACCTACACGGTCAAAATGTATGAAACAGCTGTTTAAAAAAAAAATTACCGATGTAAAATTTCTGTGTGGCTCAGAATGATGTACTGAATACATGGTAACCGTTTTCGCGTCGGTGTCCCTTCCACCCTGTACACTATCGGAAGACGAAACGAACAAAATTGTAATCTTGCAAGAGCCTCTGGTTGAATTCGGTACAAGTGTTACGTGTCAAACATAACATCATACATTAACATAACATCAGGCTCATAATCTCCGTAGGGTTAGACAGAGGTGTACCTAATAGTACACCCTTATCTCGCTAGTTATGTCATCAAACGGGTACAAATCCAGACTTCGTGGCTGCTACTGAGAAATTCCTGATGTAAAATCCCAATAAAAATTTGCCCGACCCGAATCGAACCCAGGACGTAACGTGTCAAACTTGCACAATTATGTAATTTAAGAGTTGAGAGCACATAATTTATATAATATTCCTTATGGTAACCTCTTTAACGCAGCTCTCTTAATATCTTAAATACCTTAAGTTGCTTTATTGGAAAAGTTTCTGAAGTTTTTTGGATTTATTTTTTAAATAAATGAAGTGTCAGAACCTAATGAAAACGTGACGATATCATAGTTTATAAATTACACTTTAAAAACCCCTTCACTCTGAATTAACTTGTTAAAAGCGGGGATTAGAAAAGTTTAACAAATGAAAAAATCCCTAGGGCCATAAATTTGTTATACGCCTAGTGGGAATTGCGCATTTAATATAATATTCTAACAATTTAACTGAGATAAACCGTCTAATGTAGACGGTTGTAATCTTATTTTGTTACGTTTCGTCCTGAATTACAAAAACATTTCGTGAGTTCAACTTTTGACGTCTCAGGCATAAGCATAATCAGCCTATAATGTCCTCACTGCTGGGACACACAGCCTACTCTCTATGAGAGGGAATGGGCTATAATCCACCACGCAGGCCCAGTGCGGGTTGGTAGATGTCACATGTCATCGAATTTTTGGTTCTAGGACATGCCGGTTTCCTCACGATGTTTTCCTTCACCGTTTTTGAGAGCAGCCAGGCTCTCATTCAGAAATGGATGACCCCTTATTTGGTTAAGTTTAAAAATTATAGAATTGTAAATTAAAGGGAAATAAAGGCTATTTTAATTTTAATATTTTAATTTTAATAGTGCCGAGCCGACCCAAATATGATTCAGCGATTGTGGTTGCCGAACAAAAGGTAGGTACAGATCAATCTGCGCGAGTTGAATATGAATGGTCATTATTTAGGCTGCGTTTCCACCTGTGCGAGTGTGTGCGAGGATACGTGGCGAGGGATATGTTTATTAAGAACCAATAGAATCACTTCATTTACCTAGCCTCACTTAGTGCGCTTCTAGTGGAAACAGCTCAGCGGAGCGCGGTTTTTATACATACAAATTGAGAGAAGGATGTGTGCGAGGGATGTGTTGCGAGGGATGTGTGCGAGGGATGTGTGCTAGGGCCAGACGAGCGAAAACGACGGCACGAGCGAAAAACGAGCCCGCTACACATCCTCGCTCCGCTCATTTGCGCACCGTTTCACAGCGTCACTAAGCATCCGCGCACCACCGTTCCACAGCTTCACTACGAATCCTCGTACCGCCCAGCTACCTCGCAAATCTCTGGAAACGCAGCCTTAGTTCGCGCCGGCTTTGTTGTTTAAAAAATACCCAAACACGTGTATATCACCACTGACCTACAAAAGAGTATCCATAAAACGACTGCCAAAATAAGGAAAAGTTTCATGATATTTTCATTATACTTAATGATTCTTGTGGAAAGCTCGGAGAAAGTGTTGAGTTATTGATGTCGTTGATAAGCTTAAGGAAAATTGACTTCGAATAGGCTACGTCAAAGGGAAACCGTAAAAGTAGCTTTGGGAATAAATACGGTATTTTGACATGATCGATGGTTGATACAAGGATAACGTAATACAAGAATGAACGTGAATGGCTATAACGCTGATATTACTCACAATCACAACTCTGGTTCAATTGAGTGAATGATTCACTTGAGTGACTAATGATTATACATTTATGTTCATTCGAAGTTTACACGACAACGATAAAATAACATAGGGACACAGGTACAAGTGGCCTAGCGGTTCAGCGACCGCCCTGTAATAACATAGGGGCCTATGAACGTTCTTCTGCTCATTTCGTTTCATTCATTTGATCAATCGATGAACTAGTGAAAAAATATGACGAATGCTGAAAACCACACAAATACGAATACATCGTTAGTAACACAGTCCGTTACTAACGAATTCATTTTTTACTTTCGATTCATTTCGTTTTCAGACGATTTACTTTGAATAAGATGCTGAATAGAAGGCATAAATTATTAAAAAGTGAAGCGTTTGATAAAAAATCATAACATAAGGCCCGTAATCCCCGAAGAGTTAGGAAAGCTTCATCTAATGGCAAATACGCCAGTGGTGACAGTCATTACGCGACCTGCTAACAAGTGTACCCCCACCACAGCGTACTTCTACAGAGCTCTGATGTTTAAAACTCAAGGCGAGAACGACATTGAAGGTCTGATCGCAGTGGAGTTGACACGTCCTGGAACTATACCCCGATTCATTGTGCTCTGAGTTATTGTGTAAAATTGTAATTTTAAGTAATTTGTTAGTTGAATAGAAACAATGTATCGCACCCAGTGTATTTTCATTGAACGAAACCCATCTTCTGTCCACATGATGTACGAGCTTAACGAAATAAATCCTGACAATCCGACATACTTATGAAAAGGAAAAACGACGTGTGGATTGAGTGACAGATATTAAGGGTATACCTAATAGAAAGAGGGCAAATACCTACTGTGATAATGACTGATCGAGATGTAAGGAAGTAGAACATTACATGCTGCGTGGTACCCTAATAAATTAGGACAACAGCAAGAGGTTCATAAGAACCAGGTTTTTCAACAAGACGTGATTATGATGATTTGTGTGAAATGTGAGATTTAAATCCAGGATACTTGCTTCCTACCTCGGATGGAGTATAAGCCTCAATATAATGCAGAGTAAAAAAGTTCCTACCGGTCTGCGGTAAGAATAAAACATAGCCTTTCAGCGAAAGGACGTGTGAGTCATAAAGTTAATCTAAGTAGTTTAGATAGAAAACCCAGAATCTAGTTGGGCACAACTTTTTCTCATTAATTTTTAAACTTTTACTTCTACATTATTTCAATTTGGCACACAGATAGTTTATAACCTGGATTAACACAGGATACTGTTTATCCCGGAAGTACAATCCCATGGGATAATTATGGGCCTCCACGCGGGCGAAGTCATGGGCATAAGCTAGTCCATAGTAATGCTTAGACACATAATAACTTCCAAAAGTACGTTTCGACTTTCCCGCACACATGGACGCACGCAAACATTCCCATTGAAACCAATAATGGCCGCAATAATGGCCGCAATGTTTTATGAATTCACATACAGTTAAACTAAAATTCATTGCGTGTTGTGTGGCTGTTGCTGGCTAGTACCTTAAAGCCCACTTGCACCTTAAATCACTAAGTTTCATATGTAAGGTCATTTTGCACGATTGGTAGGGGATAGGAGATAGGGCGCGCGGCAGGTCACCAATGCGTTGGACCGACCGAATCAAAACTGCACTCGATCAATGTCAATGGTCCACTCCACGAATGTACAAGAAAAGACACAGTACGGGAGGAATGGCGACGGATTGTGAAGCTTGCTACCACCCCTGATGTGACGACCACGACCACTCTGCCAAGAGTGTGACGACGAAGAAGAAGAAGAAGAAGTATGGATAGCGTATTTAAAAAAAAAAATGTACCCATACTTTCATTTTATTACATTTGTCGGTCTCCATTCCAAATGACCATAAATGTACCACTTATGAATATACCAAAACTTGTTAAACATATTGTGTTGTTTCTTTCATCCCTACACTACAAACTAAAATCGAATGATATTTCATAAATGCATTAAGCATTATTAGTAGTCTGGGGGTAGTACTGACTACCACCAGTCCATCTAAAGGTTTAAGTTTTTAAAACTGACATTTTTTTTGTTTTCTTTTTAAAAAAACGTTGGTCACTCTAGGAATTTCTCCTGTGTCGTGGGTGCGTTAACAAACTTTTAAACTCACATACACAAACAGCCAGACCCGGAACGACTATCAGTAGGCCATACAAATATTTGTTCCGTGCGGGAATCGAACCTGCGAGACGCGACGCAGCAGTCAATCGCTCAGCCACTGCGCCAACCGTGCCGTTTGCCGACATGGTCTCTTACATTATCAGTAACACTGAATACAGTGTTACTGATAATTCAGTGTTATCAATTGATTTCATCCAAAGGTTGTCTGGGAAATATCGTTATCAGCGATAAGACCACCGTTGTATCCATATAGAACAAGAGCAATATTGTAAAAGAGCTGTCTAATAATTTTGGTGTAAAATAAAGTATTTTCTATCCATCCATCTAAGTGATGCACAGACGCTAGCACATCAAGCTACTACAATCTCTCTAATTTCTTTATTACATTTTCAATTTTATCCCTAAAGCATTCACAAGGTTCAAGGTTGTTTGGGAAAATTTCACAGTTTCGGGTAGCTTGATATGCTGGCGTCTGTACAAGCTCCATATAAACAATTAATTGTTGGAGGACCAATTTTGAAGTGAAACAACTTACCATCCTTGTCAATCATGTATCCATTTGTTTCTTCCAGTCTTAGCGGTTCTCCGATGTGATACTGTAGCAGTTTAAGCTCAGGGTTGATGGTTACTCCTGCTTCGCTCCAACGAAACCGCACTTTTTGGTTGCTATATGAAACTAGAAGGAAAATGATGAGGTTAAAGACCAAAAAAAATATTTATCCTTAAAAAAACGCAATCGTCCTATCAGTTAGTTACTCTAAGACCACGTCCTAACCAAAATAACGCGTTCATTTTGGCATCGACATACATTCAGTTGTCCGAACAAATTAATGAGTGACATAATAAACATCATGATCGAGTATTCGTGAAATCAATCTGGTTAGGATCAAGGGAAAAGGTTATAGACGAAATAAATCCAATCATCTTAGCCAGTCTGAAGTTGCTGCAAATAATAGCAAAGCTAGAAAAAATCAAACTACTAAGTAGTTATCAAGACATTAGTTGTGCATGCTTCTACAATATTAATTAAAATTATGTATGCGTCGTATTCGCATGAGAATGGTCACTCAGTATTATTATGCTATGTTGTGGTAACATTAGAACCAGCTATGGTGAGACCACATTTTGTTCATTTTTCCAACATGCAACACAAACAACGCTTATTTTATGTGACGATTTTTACTGAACAATTGTAGGAAATATTGTAAAGTAATCATTTGTAACATGTGTTTCAGTGAATTCAGTGCAATGGATGAATTTGTTGATCCTTGATCAAGCCAAGCGAGAATATCAGACACAGCGCACAATCTTTGCATTCACTGAACTCCCGAAATGTCTCAGGAGTTTGAAGATAATTTTCATTTAATGTAATATTGTTAAGTTACAGTAAGGTCTGTGTCTCAAGCAATGGAAACTTTATGAGCTAAGTTTCATAATGTTTTTGTTATGGAGCTAGTATTTCAAAATTATTTTGAGCGTTTCTGTTGTAATTCGTATAAATTGAAAAAAAAAAATAACGGTAACAAAAACATTGCAGAGACAGAAGTTCAACGGAGTTTTGATGTTAATGATAAAAGCACATTCACTCATAATCATTAAAATTTTAGCTTACACACATTCACAACTGAACCTCTCCAAATATCACCTCATTGACCAGTCCTACAGTACCCGCATCCAGCAGAGCTCCTGCAACCCATGCCTCTAATCTGATATTGAAACTTCGTTACCAGTATTGTAGGTACTCCAACCGTAACCCAAGGGCTCACCAAGTCACTATACATTCTTGTACCAGGTCAAGGACGAAATGTGAACCTGTCATGCGATTTTGTACCACATGCGCCCTAAATGTAAACCGTAACCTTGGCCTGCCCAAATAGTAGAGTAATAAGAAACAAAATTGTTTAACAATACTTACAGCTTTCAATATAAATAGGGCAGGATTGTATATCCATGGGGTACAGCTGAAACTCCATCTGGCAGGCGATGATAGCGTGCATCCTGGCGGAGTATCGAACAGTTTGGTTCCTGTACAGCGTCACTGATGAGAACTTGTGAGTCAGCTCCGCGATTTCTGGAAAATAATTGAAGAAGACATTACAATTTATTTGATTAAATATGCTACATCTAAGTTGGTTGCAACATATCACTTGTAATAACCGTAGTTTCAAAGGGGTTGCGGAAATATCAGCCGGCTAAACTTAGGTTTAGCTGCATACTTTAAGATAATCTTACATCCATCGTTAGCCGTAACATAGTTAATTAAACACTTTTTACAAACAAATAGAAACCAGTATGATGAATGATTTACTTCCGATACGTGCGCGTCTTCATCGTTCTCACATTTACATATAAACTCAACATGAATGATGTAACCAAGATTTGGAACAATATTTTGATTTATGGAGTTTCTTGCCCCCTTTTCTCCATAGTGACGACTGTAGCTTCGCTTTTTTTTGTTTATTTTTGACATTCAAAAGTGCCTGTCCTGGTCTAATTGAAATATTTTTTTTGTGTTTGAGTTTGATACCTCATAACTTCTGGTCCAGTTGAAAATTAGCATCAGCCATTACAAAATTGTTATGTGCATTTTTAGCCTGTACTAATTATTGTCTTTTCTTTATTTTTTATTTACAAGGCAACAAAAAATGTTTGCTTTGAACAAGATAATAAGTGTAGGCAAAATGCTACGAAACTAACCACGTGGTTACACAGTGTAGTTTGTTTTTATTCGAATAGACTATTTGTTATATTTTTTCCTAATTTAAAATGACCGAACGCCCAGACATCGAGGCAGGCCTGGATGAGATGATTGGATGAGCTGGATTAATTCTACAAAGGTTGACCCACGACAGCTCTGGGCCAAGACAGGTTAGTAAAAAAATTGCCGAACAATGCCTAGGTTGTTTATTGCTACTTATTTGAAAAGCGAATTTAAAGTTGAGAATCCCAACATTCAAAATTAATTGATTAAGTAGAATCTGAAAGTCTCTGAAGTTCTCATCTTCAAAACATAATGCAAAAACTCGTTGACTTTTAAGTTGACTCTGGTTTTTATAACAACTGCTAAGAATTCTGCACGAAACGGATTCCTCATCTTCGTTAATTATGGAGACAGTTTTCCGTCACCATCACTTGACACTTAACTCTAACTTAAGAACCGAAAACTACTTTACAACGTTTTTAACTACCGCTAAAAAATGCTAGTCCGGAGAAGCGTGATGGCAAGTGCATCTGATTGTGGTTGTCCTAAGTGTTTTATTATCATAGTTTTCGTAAGTTGAAGTTTAAGTCGCAAATGCTACGGTGAATATTCTAAAAAGTTAAACCCGCATTATTGCTTAATAATTAGGTTACACTTTGTGATTTATTGTAATTTTGGTACTTATGTTGTAAGTGCATCCCAAATATGTACTGCATGTGTGTATGTGAAACTTTCAAATACACTTCTCATCAAAAAAATCGAAACACCTCGCAGTTTATGATTTGATAAGGATTATCAGAAAAATGTGTATATTTAGGAATAAATGTAAAATGTCATTTAATAGTGAGTAGTATGAGGTTTTTAAATCCTAATGTTATTGTTCTAAATTCAAATTAAGTCTTCATAGGTTTCGTATTTTGTATAATGAGTAATTTTTACCCTGTATGGAATATGAAGGAAATGGGTAAAACAACACGCGTAAATGAAAAAAAAATGTAAGAAACGTTTATTTAATAACTTGTATTCCCTCCGCGAGCTCTTATTACTGCTTCCATACGGTTCTTCATCGATCGGATGAGAGTCACGATCACATGTTGTGGTATATTATCCCATTCCTCTTGGATTGCATTTTGCAGCTGGCTAAGTGTTTCTGGGGCTGGATCTCTTGCTCGAATTCGTCTCTTTAATTCATCCCATAGATGTTCAATGGGATTCATGTCCGGGCTTCTTGCTGGCCATACCATAATGGAGATACCGACTTCGGTAAGATAATCTCGTACGACGCCCGCGGTGTGAGCTCTAGCATTGTCGTGCATGAATATGAAGTCGTTGCCAATAAAATGTGCATAGGGCATCACATGAGGTTCAAGACACTGTTCGATGTACCGATGAGAGTTTAGTGCAGGCAGCCGTGGCCCAGACACAAAGGCAAGTTCTGTCTTACCGTCGGCGCTGATTCCTCCCCAAACCGTCCACGAACCGCCACCATAGCTGACCTTTTCTTCAATGCAGCATTGTGCAAAGCGTTCTCCATCTCTTCTGTAGACCTTGTTCCTTCCGTCGTTACCATACAGCATAATTTTACACTCATCAGAAAACAGTACTTTGCTCCACTGAAGGTATGACCAAGTTAGGTGCTCGCGTGCAAAGTTAAGGCGCGCTCTTCGATGGTCTGCAGTTAATTTCGGCCCATTCGCTGGCTTATGCGGTGCCAATCCGCGTTCCTTCAACCTTCTTCTTATTGTAGAGTCACTTACAGCTACTCTTCGTACAACGCGAAGCTGCTGCTGCAGTTGAAAAGCGTTAAGGCGTCGATTTCGTAAAGAAGTTGTTACAATAAATCGATCATCTCGCTCAGAAGTGACCCGATTCCTGCCAGATCCTGAACGGCGCGTGAACGAACCAGTCTCCCGATAGCGTTTGTAGACTCTATGAACAGATGATAAGCTTAGATGCAATCTTGCAGCCACAACACGCTGACTAAGTCCAGAATCCAGCAATGCCACCACTTGGGCGGCTTCTGCGGGCGAAGTATCCATATGTTTTAGAAAAAAAAGTTTTTTCAGACGTCCCAAAGTCACAGTAAATGAAATAAGAAACAAAAAGTTTAAAGACAAGCGCTAATTTTTAGTTTTTAAACGAGAAACGTACTCCAACCCTAAATACACATTTGTCTCAAAACAGTGATTAATTTCATTTATAGGATAAACAAATGAAATTCTAATTTCGAATTTTGATTTTTTTCTTCTTACTGTAATGACCAAACTGCCAGCTACACAATAATGTTTTTTTTTTCATGGAATTAATTCTCTTTTGTAAAAAATTAGGACAAAAACAATAAAAACGAAAGTGTTTCGATTTTTTTGATGAGAAGTGTATTAAGATCTTAATGTATGTACCATATACTCAGAAATTAATAAATCTTATCTTATATTATATTAATAATACATTTTATAGTTTAAGTGGCCATTTTAGGCCCCCAGGATTCTTATCCTAAGTTTATATCCTAACTAATATAATGAATGCGAAAGTAAGTTTGTTTGTTTGTTACCTTTTCACGCTTAAACCACTGAACCGATCACCCTGAAATTTTGCATATACGTTGTCAGGTGTACAGAGACGGACATAAAGGTATCCCATTCTTCCCGGAAAAAAGTAATGTTCCCGAGGAAAACAACAATAACGTTCTAATGATAATAGATGGCGCCACGTGTCTTTCGAATCATGATTGAATTATATTTTACAACCCAAATTGATTGTCAAATTCTAAATTAACGCGAGCAAAGCCGCGGGCAAAAGCTAGTATATAATTTAACGTTACCGTACGAAAACTTTAACAAGGGAACTATGTCTGATAGTGCTAACCCTACACCATCTTTGAGCTGGAATTATCACTAGTTGTTAACTGTGTTTGGTTCTCAGTCCTCGATGGACGTCCAAGGATATCGTCTTATGCTCCAAGCAGATACTATTTCATGAAGTTTGCTTGTGCATTCTGCTAAATATAAACTAAACTAACTTTATTCTTAGTTTTTTTTTAATATTTAGCTCTCAGACGATATAGATTGATAAAGTTCGGCCTAACTGGTACAGAGGCAAAGTGGATGTGACTTTGTACACCGGATTCTGACAGATAATATACCTATTGTCATTGTTTGTTCTCAGTATTTTCAAAGCAGATGTGAGTGGAAACGTTGGGAGGGGACGTCCTAGAAAGCCATACGCTGACTTTATTGGTGAGATTCTTCAGAAAGGTCAGGTGCGCTTATGTATGTGTGTTCGGTGTCAATAGCTGGTCTTTAATCAGTCCGTAATGATTTCACTATACAAAGAAACAAATAAATTGGAAAGAGAGCTATCGAAACTTACTCGCTCATATTAAATACAAAATCTACATACAGAAATAACACTCATAATTTTGGTAATCATAAGTTGAATACTATACAATTTCTTCCCAAAATTTTATATCCAATTGAAAGCATTTTGTATCTCCTCTATTTCCAAATTCAGAGGTAATAACAAATGGAACTAAAATATCGTTATAAATGGAGTTCATTACCCTCAATATTGGTTATTCAAATTCAATGATTCCATTTAAATAAGTTAGTATCCCATAAATCGAAGAGTTTGGCAGCTTTTGGAGACCTTCAGCCTAAAAGAGGGTGACGACGTAGGAAACTAATTACTCCGGGGTTGCGTCCAATTTTTATTGTATGGTAATTTTAATGTAGTGAATATTTAAAAAAATATATAGTATTTAAGTTTCCGTTGATTTTTTTGATGTTAGTAGGCTGTTCGCACTTTTTGGGGTTCCGCACCCAAAGGTTTATTAACGAGACCCTATTACCAAGCCTCCCCTGTCCGTCCGTCGGTCTGTCTGTCAGCGGGCTGTATCTCATGATCCGTAACAGGTAGATAGTTGAAATTTTCACAGAATGTGTATTTCAGTTGCCGATTTAACAACAAATAATAAAAATAAATTAAAAATTAAAAGGGGCTCCCCTATTACGATGGTACGGAACCCATCAAGCGTGTTTCCGACTCTCACTTGTTTACTTTTTTTATTCTTTATACATGATTGTTTTATTTAAAGTTTTCTAGTAATAATGAGTAGTAGTTATACGGAACACATTTAAATTACCTACCAATAAGCTCTCCATTTTGCGAAGATAAATATTTTTGATCACAAAACGTGTCGAGGTTGGTAGGTAGCTGTTTTCGATGAGAAGTTGTAAAAGAGCTTTTTCGTTTCCCTGGAAATTAGGTACATTTCAAATACAATGGCCAGTGGTTGCCAGGTTATTATTTACGAGCAATCGCGTGCTGAAATAAATATTATATAAACAGTATAAAGCCGCAGTTTTTGTTTGTCTGTATGACCGCTAAATTCTTTTAAACTGCTAAACTGATATTGATGCGGTTCTTACCAAAATTTAGAGAATTTGTCCCGGGACGGTTTTGTGTATGATCCAATCATATTAAGGCTTTAAAAATCGATGCTTTATCAATTCGTTAAAACCGTTGTAGTAGGCAGCGTTGCTACTAATAAAATTTTCTTCTATGACAATTCAAAAGTGCAAGAAATTAAATTTAATAAATCTGTTTATTTTGGTTTAGGATTATTAAATCAGACTCCATTTGGGGTTACTTTGGAAGTGTCTGGAAGACCCTAGGCAGTCAATTTCATTAGATACCATACCACTCTGTTGAGATACTAATATTTTTACTCTACATGAGCTATATTCTCACATCAAAAACATAATACTTTTTTGTAGGCAGTCGTGAAAAAAAATTGGTAACCCTAGCATTAACAAAATAAATATCGTGACAAAAAACGAGTTGCACTCCGGGAGTGCCGGCAGAAGTGAAAACTTGAATATTAACGTTGGGCATTTTTCATATTTTATGTGGTAAAATACAATATTCATTTATTGCGCTATCGTACACAAACATGACAATTTACACAAATAACATTAAAAATTTAACACTTCAGAACTCCCTCCGTCTTACGAATTTTCGATCAGGTCACGTGTCCTGACGCGAGTTTAGCATTTTTTACCCAACACAAAAAGTGCACAACGCCGCTAAAGAAGTTTTCACTTCAAAAAATATTAATGCGTGAAAAATATAAAAAAAATATAATATTCGTACCAGCGTGGTAAGCCAAAGCTCACATTATCATAATTAGTGATAATTAGTGCTCCAACCGAGTGTTCACCAAAGCTGCCCTAAGCTATTAAGTTTAAGTGACTTCGTAACTTTGTGACCGTCATTAAGTTGGTTATCTACTGTTAACTCAAGGCAGGACGAAATTAGGCGCTAATGTGAAATTTTATCACATAGAACTTAACTACGGAATCTAAGGAGTGACTTTACTGTGTTTTGATACTTGAAATAATATAATTTACGACCAAAAAAAAACTTTTTATGTTATGTGTTCTGATAATCTTTTAAAAAGCGAATCGCGAATAGAGCGATTTGTTTCGAACGATAAAAAAAAATTGAAAAAGAAATATTACTAGAAGAAAAAGGAAAGAAATTCGCTGGAAGAGCTCCAACAAACAGTAAAAGTTAAATTCATTGGTTAAGTGTAAAAGTTTACAAGAAACTTCCTGCCAAGCCCGGACAAGGTAAATAAAACAAAAATTTGTGACAGAATTTACGACATTATGTGAATAATAAATAATTATAGAGAAAGATAAAAACATGCGAGAAAGTTCAAAACTTGACAAGAAACTAATAATGTTACAAAACTTTAACAATGCCAGTGGTTTTTTCCTCTATTTTAGAAATAGCTTCAATTTTGTTCGTTCCTGTTGTTTGTGTTTATGTCCTCATTCCATGCATTTGTGTTGAGGATATAATTCTGTAATAACTAAAATAGTTGGAAAGCAAAAGTACTGGTATTCTCAAGCTATATTTTGCAAGTGAAAACTCAGTGAGTGAACGAAAGCATTCATTTTTTTTGCAGAGTGATTTAAAAGCCCGCTGTACATGTTCCTTAGTTTATGATATTTTTTATAATACATTTTATTTACTGTAAAGTGTTAATACATCTCTAGGTTAACTCAAGCTCTTACAACTTTACAATACAAGCCAAACATTGGTACTTATTGGAGAACATAATAAAAACAAGTTGCCATCTTGTTATCATCATTACTCTTGAATCGATTCTTCACTTTAATTTATAACATACTTATTAGATTTCATTGAGATTTTTTGGTACAAACAATTATGTTGCATTAGTCTTGTGCCTTTTTTTCATGAATTTTCAAAATACACTTAAAAGTATTAAGATTTTTATTTTTACATGTAGAATAAAGTAACTTAGAACTTTTCAAAAGAGTATTTAGACTTAAAATAACAGTTTGTACCTAATATTCCCTACAAACAACATAACAAAAATACCAGTTTCATTCATTGACATGAAAAATATCTCAATGAAATTGTGTGAATTGTGTAGTCATATTTTTGTGGAAACGTACGCGAGAGAATTTGTACGCATTCTGTAAGCTCCAATAACAGTTCGTTAGAAACATTCGTATTTCGAGAAAATAATTATGCAAACATTCCCGAGAAAATAGAGTTTGTTAGCTTGGGAAGTTATGGCAGAGAATATACAGGCTATGAATATGCGTTTTAAAATGTTCATACGGTTTGTTGTGTACTTAACACTTTCACCGTCCGCAAAGCAGACACAATAGCTAAACAATCGCCCTGAACCATATGTGGTTCATGGGACAGGAAATGGGTTAACTATGTGGATTTACATAAAATGGTTAGTTAGGCACAGATGTTTGTTTTTATTTCTATGAAGAAGCAAATTTAACTCCTATAATATCTAATTTTTTATTATATTTAATTTACAAATCAAGTGACATTTATTCCGAAAAAGGTTCATAAACTGCTCAATCTTTCCCCGACTTCTGTTCTACTCTGTTTGCTTTGTGCCTATATTTTGTCTAAATCCCAAAAATACAATATTCGTTAAGTAAAAGATGGCAACTTTTGTATCACAGAAACATGAAACATGATGTATTTTCTAAGTATTTACACGAAACTATGAAAACATAAATCCTTTATTTATTTACAGACAACAAAAAGAGTTTGCTAAAGTTACTGACATTTAGTGGCATGTACAACGAGCTTTTGTGACAAAAGGAGCTTTGATAAACTTTCATATTACCGGGAGACCGAGGTTTGTAATGCATTGCTCCTCCTAAAAAGCAAAACTTTGTTAGACTTATGTATATTCACTAAAAAGTTAGATAGATGAAATAAGAAAACTTCTGCCAAAAACTTGATAAGTTTTTGGGATAGCTTCGGTGAACAAACAGTCTGGTAGCAGCATTTATTTAAAGTTAAAACTTCAAAGTTTCAAATTCTTCTTCTTAAAATTACACAAAATTATACACCTAAAATGTCTGTCTATAAATGCACAACACATTTAAATCTTTTCAATATTTAAAAATATTTCAATATTTTTAAATATTGAAAACTATTTTGAATAAACAAAAGGAAGTGATGACTTCCTTTTGTTTATTCAAAATAGTTTTCTTTTTTAAATCTATTACACAGTCCTGAATTCACTGATAAGAAATGTCTTGTGGGAGGACAAGACATTTTTTATAAGTAAATATAAAAGGAGAACAAGGCATTTTTATACGTGTTTCGCTATTCCGGAATTGGTGACAGTCATCTCAATTTTGATTTGATGTTTTCTTCTTACAAGCTAACTTTGCTTTTCTAAAATTAATAACATTACCTACAACAAAAAAAATTGTGAAAGATGTCCAAACAACAGAAAAGTTTTTCAGTATTCTAGAATATAATAATCAAGAAGGCATCGTAGGAGTCCATGTTACTATAAAATATTTCAATAGTTAACACTTACTTTTGAGGTTAGCTGTAGGTACATTAAAAACGACAATTTCATTTACTTTCTAATATTCAGTGGATTATTCTCGTTGTATTTCAGAAGAGATTGAATTTACAATTCAATCAATTATTGAACTTTTAAAAATGTTTTTTTTTTCTGTTACAAGGAATCCTTTAGCTTGATTTTTATTACCCACATAAAATATAAAAGAATTTCTAAACTACAAGAACCTTGAATATAAATCAGTTTCTGAATAAATGAACTATATTTACAAATCAATTTTATCGAAATGGAGAGCTTCAGAAACAATATGAACCAATGAAGCTTAAGGATCAAAACTTTATCACGACTCAGGTTTTATAAATAGTCAAGTTTTATCAAAAACCTAGCCATTCGTATTTTTACAGTACAGTACCTAAATTCACCCAATTTTTTCCTTATACTTTTCTAGTTCCAGTTTTCACTAATATAGACGACACCTATGCCTTAGTAAAATGCTCAGTTGGTCTTTCAATGGTCGTTTCAACAGACAAAAAATAAAAATTCAGTTGTTCAGGTACATCTGAATGTTCCTTTGTATAAGTCAAAATGGGAATAACTATCGCAATTTTATTAGTAACAAAAACGAATAAACCATTTACCTGTAACCTTGGAGTTCAGGAAGTAAGGGTCAGGATGCCACAGGTTGTCGAAGAACTCCGGTGGCAGGGTCACGTGATCGTCACCCTCTTCGAAGATATCTTCTGGAAGCTGCAGTCGACTCTCGCTCCAAGTCTGTCTTATAAACATGTCAACTCTGCAAGGAAAGGATAAAGTTTCTTCATAAAGACATTTCTAAGGCTGAAAGGCAGACAATCCACTTTCTAAACGAATGGAGATAAGCATGAAGGTAAGGATGAAATCACATTTACAGGCACAGATGAGCATTTTCTAGCATCTTTTTCTCTTTCTGTCATTTAGAACAATCAACAATAAATTGCAACTCATTAAAGTGGGAGGTCCAATCGCACGTTCAAATCAAATCAAATCAAATCATTTTATTCGTGTAACATAGGTAGTAAATATAGTTCTTTAAAGTTCTTAGGGCGCTATGTTATGCCAAGAGGCGTACAAATATGGTAGCATGCGAATTGTGGCAAGAAAAGAAAAAGGATATATTTATTATGCAAAAGCTAAATTAGTATGTCAAAAATTTAAATGTCACCTAAGGAATAATTTGTACAGTCAATGTTAGATTTACAATAGGGTCACAATTTTAGATTACAGGTATATAAATTAAATATAAATTTTACAATTTGGGATAATTAAAAATTGTCATTCAGGAATTCGTCCAATGTATAATAGCATTTGTGAAGTAGCAGCTGGTGTAGGGTACTTTTAATTTATTTACTGGCAAGCATTTAATTGCGTCGGGTATTTTATTATAAACTTGAGGAGCAATACCTTTTGAAACTTTTCTTTATCAATGCTGTTTTACATTTCACATGGCTCAGTGTGTTTAGGTATTGAGTGCGTACTGGCATTTTCTTTACTGTAGCCACGTTAATAGTGCTTTCTATACGAATGAATGCGGCTGCCTACGACCGGACTTCTCGCTCCACCAAATAACGCGTTTACGTGTCAGAATGAGATAGAGATGGGCTGCGGGACTGTTCTGGGCTGCGGGACTGTTCGAAAGAGATACCGCGGCCCTGGAACATAAAGGGCCAAAGAAGGAACATGGGTGGTTTTTAGTCAGTAAGAGTCTGACACTCCCTTCCGCTCCGCCCAGAGCGGGGGGGGGGGTCTTTTGATGAATTCCCACCCACCAAAAAAAAAAAAAAAAGAATGAGATAGAGATACTCGAAAACGCAGTGTGATGCGTGTATTTATGATTTCACCTAACTCATTTCCTTAGTGCGATTGAGTAAATTTAACATATGTGGTGACATCTACAACACATACAAATTACGCAGCACACTTGACGCCACCCAAATCCAAAATCAGGCAATAATTATGAGGCAGTAACCCACCAGACACAACACAAGCCTAGTCGGTGAATGCTCCCTTTTCAATGGCATATGAGCTGTTAGCAACTTTTCACCCTATTCTTCACATCTCTAAATACTGTTTTAGCAATAAATGCTTGTTTACCATTTTATACTTCTGAACAAAAAACACGAAAATAGCCTGGGAAAGTTCTAAAATAGCTCGACGCAATAAACCAATTAAGTGTGGCCCAAGGCATAATGTTTAATGTTTGGTTAGAATCTTCACATGTGAAAAATGTTGTTGTGTATGTAAATTCTTGGAATTTAGGGTGGATATAATAAACAATAATATGTCAGGTAAACACACCTGAGGGTCCACAAGAAAACAACGTTGTGAAATTATTATAAAACGTATACTGCGTAGGAGCCTTTACAAAAGTGTTTGGTTAAAGGCTACAAAATTTGTTTAGACGTGAAAGCAAATTCCTGCTCAACGCAGATAATGTTAGTCACTTTCGTGTAGCTTAGACCGACGAAAAATCTGACTAAGCAATACATAACCTGAGTTTAAGGTATTATAGAAGATTTTCGCGTGTTCACCTGTTTTCTGTTGACTGTAGGTAGGTACAAACTATACAAGGTGTAAACAGACCCTTCGCATTCTGTACATCGAATTAAGTAGGTTAGGTACTCTACGCTAAAATTATTGCTGGTAATAATTACCTTTTTTTGGGAGAAAAAACATGTTTTACGGTAGGACTCAGTGTAATTTAGTCCGGTCAATTTAGACATCCGAGGGTACAATAATTCGCACCCAGCTCAGAGTTGGTAGGATTGTTCAAAACACCATCTTAAATGAAATCTAAAAAGTTCTCATCGATCCGATAGCTGGAAAAAAGTTTACTCGCGGTCAAAGTTCACAAAAACGGGTTTTTCGCGATTTTCAGCAAAACGTTTTATCATAAAATTAGTTCAGACAACAATTGTAGATCAGATAATTATCCATAAAAAATCTATAATATTTTTTTCCTAAGAGCCACCGTTTCTGAGATAGAACGATTAAAAAACCGGCCAAGTGCGAGTCGGACTCGCGCACGAAGGGTTCTGTACCATTATCTATAAAAACGGCAAAAAATCATATCTGTTGTATGGGAGCCCCCCTTAATTTTTTTTTTAATTTTTATTATTTGTTGTTATAGCGGCAATAGTAATACATCATTTGTGAAAATTTCAGCTTGCTAGCTGTCACGGTTTATGAGATACAGCCTGGAGACAGACAGACAGCGAAGTCTTAATAATAGGGTCCCGTTTTACCCTTTGGGTACGGAACCCTAAAAATTGGAAGAGTAAGTATCCACTAAGAAAGGATTTTTTGGTAATTCCACCCCTAAAGAAGTAAAATAGGGGATGGAAGTTTATATGAAAGTCCGTCAGTTTTGAAGTTAGGATCTTCAAATTTTGGTCGTTCTGTTTCGGGATAACAGAGACAGGTACTGTCGCATCTCCTAGAACTTGAACTAGCAGTGATAGCCCAATGGTGTGACCGTTGGACTGCCCAGTCATAGGTCTCGAGTTCGAACCCAAGACATGCACCTCTGATTTTTCGGATTCATGTGCGTTTTGTATAATTATCACTTGCTTCGGTAAAGGAAAACATCGTGAGGAAACCAGCATGACTAAGAGATATTTCTCGACGGCGTGTAAAGTCAAGTTAGAGACCCATGGGCGGCATAAAAACTCTGACACCAGGTTAGGCACTAACCACACAAAAAAAGAAGAAGACCCTAAACCTGCTGGTCCAAACTGATGATTACTAGAAAAGTGAGAATTAAAGAAGTAAAAAAAAATTCAAATAATTACATCTAAACCATGAAAACCCTTTTCAGGTAGTTTTTAGGGTTCCGTACCCAAAGGGTAAAACGGGACCCTATTACTAAGACTTCGCTGTCTGTCTGTCTGTCGGTCTGTCTGTCTGTCGGTCTGTCTGTCTGTCTGTCTGTCTGTCTGTCTGTCTGTCTGTCTGTCTGTCTGTCTGTCTGTCTGTCTGTCTGTCTCCAGGCTGTATCTCATAAACCGTGATAGCTAGAAAGCTGAAATTTTCACAAATGATTTATTACTATTGCCGCTATAACAACAAATACTAAAAATTAAAAAATATTAAGGGGGGCTCCCATACAACAGATGTGATTTTTTTTACCGTTTTTATAGATAATGGTACGGAACCCTCCGTGCGCGAGTCCGACTCGTACTTGGCCGGTTTTATACTGACTGGCGAGTGTGGGCCAACTACTGATGCTGAATATGAAGTGTATCACCAGGTGGCATAGGCTACGGATGGACCAGTTTTCCATATGATGAAAGACGAGGTCTAAGACGTAAGATTCCTTATATTCTAGCTATTTCAGTCATGTCAAACATTCGGCACGTGGTTTATCAAATGACTCGCGACCAGTTCTTAATATTTTCAACAATAATATTACCATACTAGCGTTTGACAGTCCGCAGACATAGGGCTTCATCATGGAACACAGATGGTAGCTCTTCGAAACACTGAAGCCGTGTTAGGCCTTTTCGGAAGTTATAGAAAATTATTGCACGGACATTTTCCTTAGTGAGATTCATTTTCGTACGTGACCTGACAGATTCAAAACAACGCTGTGACTAAACAATTGCATGAATCCTACTTCCTTCAATTGTTTTGATATTCTAAATTCCAACAAATTTGAATATTGAACAGTTCTAAATTCAAAATTGGCGGCAAATATGTAAACGACAGAATAAAGAAGTCAAGTTTGTGAATTTGGATGTAGCACTGATCGATGCCGACAATTCATTCACTAAACTGGAAAGCTACTTCCCCCGAATGTCATAGACTATTTATTTAAAATGTTCCCGTCGGATAATTTCAATCCATAACGCGAGCGAAGCCAGAAGAAGAATACCTGCTGCGCCGACCCCAAATGAATTGGGACAAGGGCAAAAGAGAGAGTGATGATGATGAACGCGAGCGAAGCCGCGGGCAAACTAGTCATAAATAAAATAAACAAGACCTTATCCTCTTTGGATCAGTGGTAGCCCAGTCGTAACGTGCAATAAAAGGTGTTCATCATCCATACATTCCACCGGCAATATTCTTATAAGTATTGTCAATCTCTAAAAATAGCCTGAGATTTAAGGCAAGTGTTTATTTTATGTTGTTGATTTTTTCCCGAAAATCTTGTGTCAGACCTATTTGTTTTACCTTTTAGGCTTATACGCGCCGTCGGCGCTTTACTTGTAGTAAGGAGCATCGAAGGAGCGTTTTCTGTTTAGCGATATGGGGAACAGGGTGTAAAGCTCCTCATACTTCGTTGAAAATGGGAGATATACCGAGCAGACGGGTATTGTGTCTGGTGGGCTGCCCACCAGTTGTTATAAAGTTCATGTACATATTATGCTTAACTCGCGAATAACTTTGATTGCGCGATGCAGGATTTTTAGTTTTCAACTTGTGTCATAATTATATGTCGCTGCTGTAGATCTTTTTGTATTTTTAGCTGTGTCGCTGTTTCACTTACGAAAGCAGCAGTCGTTGCATTTGTAAAGCGATTTTGTTGCAATGCGCTTCGACGCTACGACATGGTTAAGATCGCAATGAGTGATGCTTATCTGACTTCAACAACCTAGCTATTGGATACCACTATGCCCATTGGTGAGACTGGTTGTCATACTTTCGAGTCTCTGACTACCCGTAATGACAACCGGGACTAACAGTTTAACGTGCTTTTTGAGGCATGGAGGGGAATATGTCATGGATGGATGGATCAACGAACCGACTTTGGCAAGCATAGCTATGATCGAGAAGTGCGGTTATTATTACAAAGCTAGAACCTAGACATTAATATACAACCTGCACAGACGACCGAAATTGCTAGTATCGCTGGTCATAAAATTACGTACGAGACATGAGGCTCACTGTTGAAAATTCAACTTTCCGGGCTGGGCCAAATGTTTTATATCGCGCGCGCCAAATTTCCCTTATGGCATTTCAAATTCTTACCTAATCTTTAACAACAACGACAAATCTTGATAGAGCGTCTAAGCTAGTGTAAATAACGGCACTTCACGATAAAGCAACTCGACAAAGTCCACAACACTTTAATTATGTGAACCTTTCATTTCAGATTCGACTTCCTGTCTTCACTCTTGACATGACTTTGCATTAACGGCAGAAGAACTGGGATTGTTTTAATGTAACGTGTCTTCATGTTGAAGGAGACACGTGTTTCAAGTTTTTGCAGCCATTTGTGAAATTAAAATATTCTTGAGTGACTGAATATTAAATTGGAATAATTTCTCTTGTGAAGACGGTGTTGTTTTAAAACAATGTTTTAAAGTTAAGGACTAAGGCCCTTTTATGGCCTCGAGTGATGCTACTTGCGACGCGACTTGCGACACGACTAGCGATGCGACTTGTGACGAGACGCGACTTATGACGCGAGTTGTGACGTGACTTGCAATGCAACTTGCGACGCGACTTGTGATGCGACTTACGACACGACTTGCAACGCGACTTGCGACTTGTGACGCGACTTGCGACGCGACTTGTGATATGACTTACGACACGACTTGCAACGCGACTTGCGACTTGTGATGCGACTTGCGTCAAGCGATATGCGTGCGTGCCATTTCTTCTCTTTGCGTTTATTTTCCCGCTGTCGTTGCCGCTTGAGTGTGTAGTTCCTGGCCAATGGGTAGCGAACGGGCAGTAATTTTATTATGCTGACGCTTAAGGTGCGGTTTATACAGAAGTGACGTGGCGAGGACGCAGATAATCAAAGAAACCTAAAATGAACCTAATAGTTATGTGGCATAGCGTCGTTTTAGTCGGGCGAGTCAACTGGTGGCGGTAACGTCGCGTCGCGCGTCGCCTGGATCTTTTTCCGACAAAAACGACGCTATGCGACATAAGTATTAGTTTCATTTTAGGTTTATTTGATTATCCGCGTTCTTGCCACGTCCCTTCTGTATAAACCGCGCCTTAAACAACGTTTTGAGGTGGGCTAGACTTAAAGGATCTTTGGGCTGATGGTTTTCTAAACAATTGAACCAGCTGAGGTAAGGTTGCACTTAACTTTGCCTAAAATAAAGATGGATTGCAGAAGTGCGGAAGAAGATGCTATTGGTACCTCATTTTTAGTGTTTTGACTGAGAATTGGAAATGCACGTCCTATGTCTACGTGTGGAGGCTTGTAATTAGCGATTTGAAAATATTACACTTGTTATATCAATTTTTTTTGTTAGTCTGTAAGCCTTCTTTAAAATAAAATAAATAAATAAATGGGGGGACGTAAAGCATGTCTGATTTGATTACTCGGTTGATGGCAATAGGCTCGCCCTAAACATAACTGGCGAAACGTGGGTGTACTATTAGGTACACCTCTTCCTAAACCTTCAGGGAGTAGAGGCTTAATTTTGCTATGGCTGATAGAATATCACTTTTTGTTGGCCTTCTATTCTCCTCAGCTGTGAGTACCCGCTAGCGAATATTGTATTGTGTTCGTCCGTTACTAAACATGGATCTCAATGACTGCTACAATTTACTGGTCAAATAGGAAATTGCCACAATCTTCACGCTATGCTAGGCTGCCGGATCAGTGTCCGTTTGGCAGTAGAGAAACGATGTTTCCTGTGAACCCTAAATTGTCTGGCTTAGTGTTAGTGACCTATTCTATACTGAGAGTTTTGAAATAGACCTTACGAGTTAGTTAATTGCCCCAGAAGTTAAATCGATAAGAGTGGTTGACTTAAGTCTCGTAGTATGTCAATCTAACTTTAAAATGCAAAAATTACTTCATTATCTACCTGTTGGATCCGGTCATTGCTACAGGCATAAAATGAATCGCAAGCGCACCAGTGGTGACATAACGCGACCTACTTACAAGGCTACCCACACCATAGCGTGCTTCCACAGAGCCCTGATGTTTACAGCTCGAGGCGAGGACGACGTTTCAAAGTCAGATCGCAGCGGAGTTGAGACGTCTTGAAACTGTACACGATTCATAGCGCCCCGTGTTATTGTGTTTAATTGTAATGTCAAGTAATTTGTTAGTTTCATAGAAACAGTGCTTCGCACTGAGTGTGTTTTCATTGCACGAATCACATCTTCTGCTCACATGATGTACGTGCCTAACGGAATAAATCTAACGAGTCTAACGGAAAAGGAATACCAGTATTTTACGTGGAAGTGACTGCTTATCAGACTTCCACAGCCCACTAACTTGGTAACATGATACAGCTGGCTGACAAGGCGGTTGACAGTCTTCTGGGCTTATGAAGACCTGTAACAACTGTAAAATTCCACGAATGACAGTCGGGGTCAACTGCTCATCGTGCTTTCCGAGGCAAGGAAGGGTGATTGATGGTCGTCACCCATCTACGGACCGAACTCAGCAAGTGTTAACTTAAGATTGAAGATCGACCTGCGGCTGTTATCACGTAACCAAGAACGCCTCAAATTAAAAAAAAAATGTACTGGCTAGACTGTACAAATAAAAATGTTGTTTGTAGTGTCTCACCTGAAGTCCATGTCTTCAACATTGATTGAGTTGACGTCTACCACATAGATGCTGAACTCCACGATGACCGGTTGGCCCTTGCGCGCCGGTGGCCGCATTTCTAAACAAAATTGAAGATTTTATGAATCGAGTTTATGACCAAGAAAAAAACTCAAATCAATCTTTATTTGTGAACACAGGTAGGTATTATAATAAAGGGCTGCGGGACTGTTCGAAAGAGATACCGCGGCCCTGGAACATAAAGGGCAAAAGAAGGAACATGGATGGTTTTTAGTCAGTTAAAGCCTGACACTCCCTTCCACTCCGCCAATGAAATTGGTGTACAAATATTAGTTTGTAATAATATGCTTGAATCTGTAACACAAAGTCACGTTCGAATAAATAATGTGAATTCAATGTTCTATTAATAAATAATTAATCAATTAGAATTTATTGTTAAATGTATATCAGTAAATTATAATTATAAAAGGCTCGTAATGTCATATTTTATAATTTTGTAAATAATGTCAATTAAATGTATTTATTATTAATAAATAATTCATCAATAACAATTTATTTTAGCATGCATGTCGATGCATGTCAATGTTCAATTATAATTAGTATAATAAAAGGCTGACAATGTCATATTTTGTCATTTAAAAATTCCGTATCTTGCTTGATTAGCTGGGCATATCCGTGCCGTACCGTACCGAAAAAATATACATAGACGAGGAATTTCTGACAGCTGCCCGATAAAAACTAAAACCGTGGTTATGGCACCTTCAGGAACATTAAAGTTGTAAAATATCCTCTTAACTCAAGATTTCGTGACTGAAGAAAATAGCAGCAAAAGTAATTAAATTGTATCAAGAGCGAATCACCAAAACACACGTTGACCTTTTTATCAATGATTATTCCTATTTTGCATAGCATAATTCGACGAAAAACATTTTGAAAAAAATCTAATGACATTCTGATCACATAAAGAATCATAGAGATCCTTAAATTAATTTGTACAGCAAAAAAGAGTTCATTATGAAGGTTCAAAATATTTTCTAATGATGAGGATACATTACCAGGAGGAGATTGATATACTTATCATATTTTTAAAACCCAGCATAATTCAAATTTTGCGAAATCATAATATCAGTTTTTCGTTGGCCATTTTGTTTAAAAAAAACGAAGTGACAAGTGACATTAACGGATCTATCAAACTGACAGACAAGTGATGTGACTCGTTGTCACTGACTTACAAACTTATGGAGTGACCTACAGAATTAGCGTGGCGTGACTACCTACAAGAATCTGGCGCACAAAATGGCGGCTACTTTCAATCATCCTTATTCAAGAAAACAACATAAACACTTTTAGCGCGCAACCTTTTGACAAGTATGACAACAGATCTACCAGAAAACTCGGCACAAAACATGGCGACGCGGTCACGCATTGTTGAGCTTATGATGTCACACGAAAGTGTTGTCAAAATAAGCACAAGACTTGACAAACTGTATTTGTCTCTCTTTTCCTACAAGTTACTGATTTATTAAAAAGAAACAAAACTGATTTTCAAATGTGTGTGTCGATATTATAGATATTAGTATTACTATTCTTTCTATGGTAAAATATGCCGTCTCCGTTGGTATATCTCAATGCCTCCTGGCGGGTTTTACACTCACAGCCGCCGTTTCGTTCTGAAATAATGAGCTCGTTAAACTATTTACTTTTAACATTATATTTTTATTGTGGGGTTAAAAAAATATTGTAAATACCTGAAGATACTCTTTAGGCACCTAAGAGTACAAAAAATAGAATTCCAACTTCTCTAAACATATTTATTTTTTTGTACAAATTCTGCCCTGATTCTTTTCGGGGATCCATTACGGGTTAGTTCAAGCGGTCGAATGGAAAGTGTTTACCAATGTTCAATTTATCTAAAACTTGATTAGGGAATGTTATTTTTTACCCCTACATTCGGGTAAAGGGCAAGAAATTTGTAGGTAGAGTGGGTTTTCTTTATCACATTATAGGTTAGAGGTGTGCTTTCCTAAATGGCAAATTCTAAAAATAAACCTTAAACGATTCTATTTTAGGTTTAAATCACTTAGGTTCCTTTATTCAATATTGATGAACGGTAATGGTAAATATACTTTAACCTTTTCCCATGACAGTATACAGCTACTGTAGATCGCCACGAGCTGTTTATGCTATTTGTTTCGTCAACGTTTAGAGCAGTTGGTTATACTCCTACGTAAGGTTTTTGGTATTACAGCTTAGTTCCCTAAGTTTTAGACTAATCCGACAACGTTAACGCGTAGTACTCGCCAACCGCGTGCGAGTATCAGAGGCCCTAGTATGAAAAAAAAATCGACCTATTTACGTAACGTTTATATCGCTCGCTCGTGTCAAGCGCACCTAAAACGCAGGCCACATCGCCAGCTAGCTAGCGAGCGAGCGAGCCGGGCGAGCCTCTTTTCATACTTCGTTTCGGCTCTTTCAGTAGCTCGAGGTGTGAACCAAAGTATGGAAAGAGGTGAAACGATACCTCGCCCGGTGTGCTCGCTCGCTCGCTAGCTGGCGGTGTGGCCTACGCTTTAGGGGCTCAGATGTTTGAACGTGGACAAGGCGGAGAGAGTTTGTTAGATTTGCAGCAGGTGGCGTGCTGTGGTTTCTGCCTACCCCCATGGGAAAAGGCGATAGTTTATGTATGTATGTATTGAAAAGTGAATTATACGCAAAACTATCCTATTGTGCGAGCAAGCAGAAATTTCAATGACATATGCAAGGAATTTGATTTTGATCCATTCACAGTTAGTGTGAATTCGGCCAGAAGGTGCTTATGCCTCAGTTTTTTTAAGTAGCGGTAGGTTGTGTTATGTTTTTATTATTTTACCATTTTCACTGTTATTTTATTTTAGTCATTTAATTGCCATCCAAGTATTTATATTCTTCTTACTTTGATTTATGCGGTGTGTTTCCTGTGTTTGTGCTCACACCATATTTTTTACTATAAGTCTAGACGTGAGGATTTGTAATTATCTTTCTGAAGACTATGGTTCCCTTTTTGGTTGTTTTTATTAGCTGTAAGTCCTCCATGTACTAAAATAAATAAATAAATAAATGTGTGTTATATATGATAGACTGTCAATTTGTATAAATGCTCCTCACTTTTCGAAGGACATCTAAGCGATAGCGTTCCTCAAAAGATTATTTTACTCAAAACGGGAGATACATTTCTTCTATCCAATACCACTATGACATGTTATACACTTTGACATGACGAAATAGTAGGTATGTATGTAGTAAGACCCAGACCCGCCTAGCCCCTTCCCCACTTCTCCATGAAATACCTTTTGATGGGCTACAATTTTTCGTAGGTCACTCAGGTATATAATTTATCTTAAAATAGTTATAAATAGGCATTTACGCATATAATTTAAAAAAGATTCGACAACTTTCTCCAAATATTGTAGATGTCTTATTAAATATTAATTTTATTAACTTATTTTGTTTGTTAATTATAGTAGTATATTTTAGTTTGCAATTTTTTTTTATTAATGTAGCATGTAATCTAACGTTTTTTGAGTAATTAAAGTGTAAATTTTAATAAATAGCTCAAAATTATTTATAATAATTAAAAAAAAAAATCTAATTCGAGTTTTTTTCGATTTTTTGCATTTTCTGAGAAGATTTACTATGGTAACATATATTTTTTTTTCACCAACGGAAAGTAGAGATTTCAACGAACAGAAAACATACCAACTTTTTGAAAAAAGCTGCTATTTTGACGGGTGAATTTTCGATTGAAAATTAGGGTGCTTTTTCGATATTAATTCAAAATGAGGTGAAAAAATAAATATTTTTAATCAAATAAATTACAGCGTATTTGGGACATAAAAAGGTAAGTTTTCACCAAATTTCGTTAAAAAAATACAATTTTTGTAAAAGATAAAAATAAAAAACCTAAAACTTGGTTTTTTGAATTTTTCACATACATTTTGAGGTTATGTGAAAAAATTGTGAATACAAAAGTTTTAGATCTTTTTATTACCTACAACTTTGCGATTTGACTTTTTTCAATAGGACTTTTAGTTTTGCCGGAAATCGAGAAAAACCGTTTTTTACCCTTAAAAACTCACCCCCATCCCCTTCCCGACCTCAGATCGCCCGTAAATTATTTTTCCTTTGATTTTTATAATATTCCCCTCCTTTTCTAATGGGTTTCATTCTACTATAATTTTTTTTGGTTTTAAAAATTATCGACCCTGGTCTAAGATGCGTTTCTCGCAAGCAATGTTATTGCAACCGATTTTTTCTGTTATTATTAAGCGATCGAAAGTTTGCGAAAGTGTCGGTATCTATGTCGAGACTGCCGGCCCAGGTAGGATTACGACCCAATTATGACTAATCATCGGTAACAACAGAACTGTCACACGGTCAACCGCGGCGTCAGTTGTAATAGAACTACCCGAACGGTTGCGATATAGGTGCGATTGTACAGATGCCAGCACATCAAGCTACCCAAAACTGTCAAATTTTCCCAATCAAACTTGAACCTAATGCTTTCGCAATAAAGTTGAAAATCTAGTAAAGAAATTTGACAGATTGTTGTAGCTTGATGTGCTGCCGTCTGTGCCAACTTACAAGAATACCTGTAGATTTAATGTTCGGATGAAAACCTTTTCCACATGTTTTGGCATTTGGTCGTTTTGTATTTTGGGATATGAAGAACAGTGTGTAAAGTTCTTTATCTTACATAAAAAAGGGAGGATCCTCTGACCGGACGGGTGTTAAGTCTGGTGGGCTACTGCCCGACAGTTTTTCTGTATTTTCTTAAGTCATTTTTGTTTTATGTTGCTGTAATACTTTTTGTTGTTCCGTGGTCCTTTATAACTTCAAACATATCTAAATCAACACATTCTAGTAATTTAACACAAAGTCGCATTTTGCGTCTGTTAGTGTGGCCGCTTGCTTCGAAACTACTCCATGGATTTGGACGTGTTTCTCATCATCATTCAGAAAAAATCTAGAAGGTGTATTTCCATAAGTAGGTAATTCATTAATTTACCAACTTCCAAAAAGGAGGAGGTTCTATGTTCGTGTGTATGTTTTTTTTCTTTTGTACAGCACGTAAATCTCAATGTTTTGTCATGTTGGGACATCAGTTCATTGCACCCGTGGGAATCAGGGGCGCCGCACCGGGGCGCACCTCTAGTCCTCAATGAAAGGAGAAATCTATTGGTCCTTCAGGGACGGATTGGCAAAAGGATCCCGTCTTTTTGGCTGTTGCTAAGGGGATAGATCAATCTCAGTGGTCCTTATGTGCTCTCGTTTTTTGTTAAGAGTTAAAATTCAATGATTTTACGTCTTGACAATAATCTTAATAATCAAACATATCTCGTAACATATCTATAGCAATAACACGAAATGTTTTATCGTGTGCTATTATTGTTATCACACAAAATCACATTTTTAACGTATATTATTCTGGGATACAGGCGTCCTCTGTATGAGTGGGAGTGGACCGTTATATCCACCACGCGAGCCCAGTGCGGGTTGGTAGATGTCACATGTCTTCGAATTTATGGTACAGATCTAGAATGTCAGTGTCCTCATTGCACTTTCCTTCACCGTTTTGAGCAAACTAGCGATGAAATATTTCATTAAATATTTAATAGCTTTCGCAAAAAAGTGCCTACCTGTAGTTGTGTCCGACCGAAGGTCGATTTTTGGCCAAAGCCGAAGGGTTAATAACTCCCAACAAATTCAGCTCCCAATTGGCTAATGATTTTTTTTTACTTTTGAATTAAAAGTTTATATGGACTGTATGTTATATGAACAACTTAACGAGATTATTACAGTTACTTTGCTTCTTGTCAAAAATAATAACACTTCGGAATATGTCAACCCTGCCTCCCACGCGTCACCTCTTCGATCGCACCCTCGCGTATTCGTAACAGTTCATCCAATTTCATCGATCTGGCCGAAGCTGAAAGTTTGGCCGAAGGTGGTATTTTTAGCCGAAAGATAGCCGAAGCTGAAGTCGACGCCGAAGTTTCAGTCAGACACTACTACCTGGGTTAAAACCTATAAATTATAACTCAAAAGTCAGGGTCGCTACTATTGAGCCACAACTGATGTAGGCAAGTCATAAAACGTCAACCTGTGCATCAAACATGTGTTTATAGTTTTATCGATTTACTGCAACTGTCTGACAACGTAAATTATTCATAGAGCATGCTTATTGATGTTAGGTCATATGGCCTACCTTTGACATAGTTTTCAGGTAGAACGACTCGCGGTTTCAATGTGTGATTCCTCTTCGATGCGACATCATTGCAAAGCCTGAAATAGAATGAAATAATCATGGTTACTTCCGTTTGATTTTACTTATCTATTATTATGTAAAATATACATAACTCTGAGACTAATATCCTACTTATTTTTTCTTTCTTTGTTGGGTCAATAAACCAGGGATGTCCGTACGCAAATAGGCTGCTATGCAAAATATCTCTAAAAATATGAAGTTAAGAAAGTTTTGAGTATGAATTTGGTTAGCTATAAGAGTAGAGGAAGACCAAAGAAATGATGGATAGACTGTGTGAAGGATGATACAGCTAGAATGAGGTGACGAGTGGTAGAGAACTATGAAAGAAGAAGACATGTTACGCCGACCCCAAATGAATTGGGAGAAGGGCAGGAGACTGATGAATATGCTAATTATCTCTGGGATTTCTTTATCAAACCTTTGCTTATAAATAAAAACATATCCCCTATCTTCTAACAATATCTTTCCTTATTTTTATCAAGCGATAATTCCCCCTAGAGCCAAATGCTTTCACAATATTAAAGGGTTAAAATAGATTAAAGCCAACTTAAAGGTCGCACAAGCTTAGTAACGTATGCACTGGGTATTTCTAACTGTTGTAGACACGTTTCAATTTAATTTGTTCGTTTACATAATTATGTTGAAGATACAAGGAAAACCTTTTTAGGTTTCCGTACCCAAAGGGTAAAACGGGACCCTATTACTAAGACTCCGCTGTCTGTCTGTCTGTCTCCAGGCTGTATCTCATAAACCGTGATAGCTAGAAAGCTGAAATTTTCACAAATGATGTATTACTATTGCCGCTATAACAACAAATAATAAAAATTAAAAAAAATATATATTAAGGGAGGCTCCCATACATACATATATAGATAATGGTACGGAACCCTTCGTGCGCGAGTCCGACTCGCACTTGGCCGGTTTTTTTATTTTGCGTCTTATGATTTTTTTACAATTAAGCGGCTTATCTTAGTTAAATTAAGGACCATGTCAACGATTTGAACGCAGGCTCATTAGCTGATACGTACAGTCACGAGCACTAATTTGTATACATACAGCAACTTTTAGGTAAGAAAGTGGAAACTAACCAAATATTAATACTATCTTTTGCCCGCGGCTTCGCTTGCGTTAATTTAGAGTTTGATAATCAATTCGGGTTGTAATCTGCTTGTAATAATATAATTCAATCATGATTCGAAATGCACGTGGCGCCATCTATTTATCATAAGAACGTTATTGTTGTTTTCCTCGGGAACAGTACTTTTTTTCGGGATGAAAGGTACTCTATGTCCGTTTCTGTACACCTGACAATGTATATGCAAAACTTCAGGATGATTAGTTCAGTGGTTTAGGCGGGAATAGGTAACAAACAAACAAACTTACTTTCGCATTTATAATATTAGTTAGGAAGTTAGGATGAGTGCTAAATCTATCGGTATTCGGTGACCTACGTTTGTTTGAGTCACTTTTCAGCCACACCCAACTTAAACGTGAAATAAAGTCGAATTTTGAAACGTTTTAGACGAACAATAGAATAGGTTATGGTTTGTCAAATTCTGAGAAAAATGAAAGAGTGAAATGTAACCGAATTTGTACAAAGTGATTATCAGAGTAAATGTCTAAAAATCTCGCAATTGGAATAATTATCGTGTACAACAAAACATACCATGATAATTGTGAAAAAGCTTGCACTATTTTTAAGCCAAATAAGAGTGGAATTTAAAGTAGTTAGTAAATTCCGTTTCAGTTTTACGAGTCAGCTGATATATGAACTTATAAACTTTTCAATAGTCCACATCAGCTTTGAACTCTATTTCCGTCGTAGTAAGGGTTAGAACGTTGTGTGGTGTAAAGTGGCATGAACCGAATTTTTAAAGAAAGATACTATATAAAAAAACAAAAGTAGGATTTTGGACTTAATGTGTGAAGAAATAAAGTTTATATGGTAGTTGTTGCAAGCTATGACGTCAAAGAAAATTGTTATTATGCTAACTTAGCGTGTTATATTTAAATTTAGTGCCAGCGGTCACGTCCTGGCGTGCCTTACCTATTTTAGTATAAAATTGAAAGTTTTAGTGTACTACGAAGGCATTTGTCAGAGCGACACTCGCAGCTAACTGTCGAACCGCTATAAAGTTTGAACAGAACTATACTAAAAGTACTACTTCGCTATCTATGACACAAATGAAGACCTTTTTTTTTTCGGATGGGAAATCATCAAATGACTCCTCCCGCTCTGGGCGGAGTGGAAGGGAGTGTCAGACTTTTACTGACTAAAAACCATCCATGTTCATTCTTTTGCCCTTTATGTTCCAGGGCCGCGGTATCTCTTTCGAACAGTCCCGCAGCCCTGGCAGGCATCGGCCCTTGCGGGCCCCTCATCATTGCTGACATCTCTTTGAGGCGCGCGTGGAACACGAACGCACCGTCGACACGGCCTGTCGTCATAAGACGGACGGACGGCGAGCTAACCCATTACTCACCGTCCAACACAAATGAAGACCTAACAACAAATTCTGAATTTCACTCTGTTGAACAACGGTTGGGCAGTAGCCCACCAGGTATAACACCTGTCTCGTCGGAGGATCCTTTTCAGTGGAGAACTGGAGGAACTAAACATCCAGTTCTTCGTACTCCGTTATAAATCAGGATTCCTCTATCTGTGAGAGAGTGCGCCGTAATCGAAAACGCGGGCCCAGTGCGGATTCGTGAATCACTTCTTCACAATGATGTTTTTGAGAGCAGTGATACAAAGTTAAGTCCTGTCTAGGTTCGAACGCACAACGCACAACTCGTAAGTCCACTAAAACAGCTGCACTGCTCTCCAATAGACAGATAAGCAGACAATCTGTCTAAATATCAAACTAGGCTGACGGCTAATGTTTGGCAGAACTACATAACATGTTCGGACACAACAGAATACAAATGAATTCCGTCGACTTTCCTCAAAACTTAACTTAATAAAACCCAGTGAAAAATACCACGAACAGCTCCAACGTACTTTATTTTCATAAACATACTAATCACAAGGCATTTGCGTCACCATTTTTCTTTCTTTAAATAAACACGGGTCTAAATCCCTGCCATCCCTATAAGGAAATCCGAGGGTGTTAGCATGAAAGAGTGTTACAAAAACTGACAGAAGACTTGAATGTCGCAGTCATTTAAAACACGATTTTACGCATTGCGACGGACTGAATATTTATACCAACAGATAATGTTGGCTACAGACTGCTAATGGGAAGTAGGTGTTAATTTATGATTTTAGACTTGTAACTTGCACTGCCATGCTATTTATACTTTTACATTAAATTAATGGTTGAATGCAAAAGTCATGAGAAGCTTTGTTTGTACTATTTACGGATATTGAATTTTTTCATCGCCGAGGGAGGCCTAGAAAACGCTGGCGTGACGACATAGAGGCGTTTGTGAGAGATTAGCCTGGGAAAACCACACGGAGAGAATAGTGGAAGGATATGGGGGAGATCTTTAACCTTTAATCTGTAACCTTCGAGCTTCCAAGAATCTGCTTCTCCAAATTCCTTCACACCGCACCGGTTTTATGTCGAATTCTTACGCCATCTCTACTACAAGGCTCTGGAACGCGCTACCTCTTGGCATTAAAAAAGCTGAAAGCAAAGTCACTTTTAAAAGAAAAGTTCGTCACCACTACTTAAGTCAGGATAAATAGCTCTCAATAAATTAGAAGTCGAGTCATGGTAATTATTATTAGGTTTCTTTTCTTTTATTTTAGTATTTGTTAGAATATTTAGTAGTTTATTTTATTTATATATTATGTGTATTAGTATCAATATAACGATATAAATTTTTCGAAAACAAGAAGTTATTTTTTAGATATTTATTGTACCTATCACAATGTTTTCTTATTTAACCCAAAGGTTGACTGGTAGAGAATGCCTTGTGGCATTAAGTCCGCCTATGTACCACTATTGTACATGAAGTTTAAATAAATAAATAAATAAATAAATCTTTGCCCAGTGGGGCAACAGAGGTTAAAAATTTTTTTGTTAGTTCTTGGGTAATTTACAAAAAAAGTGCATAATTATACAGATGGCACAAACATCCATACTTATATTAAAGTGCGAAAATTACTTTGTGTGCTTGCCACGTTTTACTCCTATAGCACACAGTTAGGCTATGAAATGAGTTAGGGCATACTGTCCTTTTTACACGACTGCGCGACGCAAAGGCGAGTAATGTGTTTAGTAGCAGGTATTTATGCTATTCGACATTCACGCGGTAAATAGGAAGTATTTCATATTTTTTCCGGCATCGCTATGTTGAAAATAGATCTCAGAAAATATATTTTTTCTGTAGCTTACTTTGGAGCCTATATAATTTATTACCAACAGGAAAATATTAATAGGCAATTTCCTGATATTCCCAGGTGTCTTATAAATTAGCCGTATAAATATCGGACGAATTAATCATCATAAATATATAATACCTATCGTTTTCTTCCGTCATCTTCCAATGTTTATTACTCATTCAGTCATTTATTTATTCATTAACAATTTACATTGCGTTGAATATTACCTACATCACTACATAGTATAAAACAAAGTCGCTTTCCCTGTCCCTTAATCCCTATGTATGCTTAAATCTTTAAAACTACGCAACGGATTTTGATGCGGTTTTTTTTTAATAGATAGAGCGATTGAAGAGGAAGGTTTATATGTACTTATTGCACCCGTGCGAAGCCGGGGCGGGTCGCTAGTGTTATATAAAATTATTACATGCAGAAACAAATACATTTAAAAGCCTATTAAAATTAAAGTGAAATGTTTAGTTCGAGAGTCAATTAATTTAAAATATGTCAACAAATACGTACAATGTCAAATTAATAGCAGGTGTAATGTCAAATTCAATGTCAAAATATTGAGAGAACAACTTTGTCAAGGTCCTAGTGATGAGCATGGCTAAGTCAAAAAATCAAAATATAATTTAAATTACAGCTCGTTCACTGCTATTATTTTATGTGACTATTTTTATCATTTGACATAAATTCCGATACCGAGTAGGTAAAAGCATTTTTCCAACAAGAAGGCTTTTAATTTAGTTTTAAATGAGTGAGAGCTATAAATTAATAATTTAAAATCAGTCGGTAACCTATTAAATAACTCCACTGCTTGGTATCTGGAACAATGCTTAGCTATGTTAAATTTTGATGCCATCTTGTGTTTAAATTCTTTCCTTCTTGTGCTTTCTCTTATCTCACGTTCCTCTTGTGATTCATACTTATGAATATACTTAGCAAAGTGATTTAGGATTACTAATATATATATATTTGGTACTGTTAAAAAGTCTAATTATTGCCTATGGCCAATAATTAATTATTAATTATTGTGTATTGAATTTCAATAGTATAATAGGTCTACCTGGTTTTATTACCATCTACGATCTAAATTTAGTCGACCCAAAATTTGGCGACGAGTTTGGCACTTTCAGTAGCGACCATCAGCATTGTGATGTAGAAATAACAGGTCAGGCAGGGCACATATCTAATGTCCCATCGTTTGTGGAACAACACAACATTTCGGTTTTGTCTTAGCAAGTGTGCTCAGCCCCAGGCAACATCATCGCTTCATATCAGGCGAGTTGCAGACAGATACCAGCCTATTATTTACTCATCATCTCATTAGGTACACGAATCTCCACCTAAACAACTTTAAATGGACACAAGACACAGGTTGGCCGAACTAAGGAAAACCAGTTCGGCCAACCCGTGTCTTGAGTCCATTTAAAGTTTTCCAGGTCAGCCATGGCAGCTAATGATTTGTAGCCATACCTACAGTTGTTATTTACGCAGTTCAATCTAAATGGCGTTCCCTGTCTATCACAAAATGTTGTAAAATGGTCACTACCGATATTAGGGGGAAAATACCATGCCTCTTGTTCGAAGAATTGTTGGTTGATCTCAGTTTATTGCCAAAGACAGAAACAGCTGCTCCCTAGTCACTTGATACAAAGCCCTTACACTTAGTTTTTGGAACGAAAACCCATCGACTCGTCAAATTAAACGCAAGTGAAAAAATGCGGTTGGCTGTTTAATAATTATTTCGACTAATCATGGCAATTTAAGCGTGCTTGTCATTTCTGAACTAACAATGTAAAATGTTTTTTTTTTTAACAATAGTTATAATAACAGTTCTATAAATGCAGTCCCGGATTTAGGACAGAGCAACAGGGGCACTTGCCCCGGACCTTCGAAGCGCTTTGATACCTACCTCATCTCTGTCCTCAGGACTAGATTGAGCTCAAGAGTAGACCCATTTAATATTAAAAAACCTTCACAAGGAAGGGGCCTCCACAACTTAGTTAAGAAAAAAATACATCCTTTGTGTCCATGAGTCTATCAGAGAGTGTTCAAACACCCCCCAAAATCTCGGACATCTATAGAGAAAACAACCTATCCCAGGCGGAATACTACAATTTTCTAGCTCGCTTCGCTCGCTAATACATCCTAATCAGATCTCAATTCGATATTAGTTGAAAGATTTACTCCTTTTCTCATTTCTGAACGAATGAGCAAATATAACCTATTATTATTAAGAGGGTTGTGCGGTTATTATCTTACACCTTGTTTATATTTTTTTTTCGTCCGTCCCGAAACATATTTCGGTGCTTCCACTTCTTGGTTGCCCGAAGGCCTCCGCACCCGTGTAAATCCGGCCCTGGTAAAAGGTAACAATAACAGAATTTATGTTGTAGGACTCGGCCTTGAACTCTGTACAAAAGTTTCTTTTTTTCTTGCCTTAGGTACTACTAGAGTCGTTATTTTTCATATTTTTCATCATCTGTTGTTTTAAATTAAAAATACTTATTAAAATACATAGTACAAGGACACGCTATACGTAACTAATATAAGAAAGTAATTCATAGGTAGGGTTCCCTTTTATTTGTTTTGGTATAATACGTTTTTTGAGTAAAGCATCAGGTTTTTATTATGTTTAATGGGCCTTCTCTTGACCTCAATCTAGTCCTGAAGACAGGGATGAGGTCGACGATGGAACGAACTAACCCAAAAGAAGCCTATTAACTCACGACTTAAATAGATTGGGGTCATATGAACTTGGGAACACCGACGAAGGTAGGGAATTCCACTCCCTGGCTGTGCGCATATTAAACGATGTAGCAAAGAGCTTCAGGTTAACCATAATGATAACGTCTTTGATTCTGGTAAACGTATGCTCGTTGGTACATGCACAAATCAAATTTCATTTATTTAAATAAGGCCGAGAAGCAGCACTTTTTAAACGTCAAAACTATGTATATGAAACGCCCACCTTTCACCATTTCCTTCTGTTCCGGCTGGGGAGAAAAATGTCGAAGTGACGAAACAAACTCCCTCTCTGGCAAGGCATCTGTCGCCACGATATTACAAATGAAAGCAACACAGCAGTTGTACATTGTAAATAAGTTTATAATATCGAATAGGTAAATTTTTGTTAGTCCGCAATTAATAAAAAGGAAGGAGGACAACATCCACTTAAGTTTACTTTGTTATTTTCGGTGAAACCACAGCCTGAACCTACGTGAATAATAATGATACAACCTCCTAAGCCGTAATACCTGGCGCTCTGCCTAACCCATAACCGGTCCAGCGCGATGATATAAATGCAAATTCACGAATAACATGGTAAACGTACCAATTTCGGGCCAAGGTAACAACATCGATTGACGAGTAGGCACTGTACATTGCACGCCATATTCCTATATTTAGAATAAAAAAAAACTTGCGTCGTTTGTGTTTGTATTGATTGCACAGTAATAAGCGGTCGCAGTGCGGTTTCCTTTTCAGCTCACCTTCTTTTATAGTGAATTTAATGCGATTTATGGAATGAAAATGCATGGGAAGTGATTCATTTATGTTTATGTTGGTTCAACGGGGTGAGTTAAGCAATTAGTGGCTATAAACTACGCATGAGTATAAAATGAGCTGCCATATTTTTTAAACATCGCTCTTTTTTGGTTTGCCGGGATTTAATACGACCAGGTTGTTGAAAAGCGAGATTTATAAAACACTAGTTTTCCGCCCGCGTCGAGTTCGGTTATATCGCGTTTCGAAGAGAACTCTTCAAAAGGCCGGGATAAAAACTATCGTATGTTCTTTCTCAAGGTCAACTCTATCTCTGTACCAATTTTCATTCAAATCATTTCAGTGGTTTAGACGTGAAAGCGTAACAGACAGACAGAGTTACTTTCGCATTTATAATATTAGTAGGGATTGGTGTGATGAAAGTCCAATGATCCTTGGTGAACTTGAATAATTAACATGAAATGCTTTATCTAAGTGCTTAGTTAATAATAACAGTCCGACCGACAGTCTTAATCAGATGGGTATTCCATCAAGTACACTCAGCGGCACAGAATGTGGCCCGAACCCAAACAAATCGATATCAGGCGATTTTGGTATCGCGTATGAGAATTTCGAGTAGCAGTTTGTCAGGACATTTGTCTTGATTAATTTTAGAGGGAGAGCCCAAAATATTATATTTCTGTGACACTAAACGAGATTCTATTCGAGATTATATTTTGCAACTTTTTTGGCGTTACTAATCTGTATATTTATGCTAAATTACAGCTTTCTAGTATTAAGAGTCTTTGAGCTAAGCTGTGGACAGACAGACGGACGGACATGGCGAAACTGTAAGGGTTTCTTGTTGACTACGGAACCCTAAAAATATGCCTACCTAGGTACAACTCAAAGAAATAACTAGTTTCCAAAGACTACAGTTTACAACAGGTTAACTTTTTTACGTCCATCGCCGCAGCAAAGGACGTTTTCGATATCCGAATAGGAAAAAATACCTAGGTTGAAAATCTTTTGTTTTGTTTTGGCTTATTTTTGGGAGGCGTATTATTTAAAAATCATTGAATACTGTGGATAGCTTGGAAAGCTTTGAGTCTTAGTACTGTAAAAGTACGGAAGCAACATCATTATTCATGCAAATCCAAGCCTTTGTTTGTTCCAGAACTATGGTCAGTTTTTGATAATTCCCATAACAACATGCCACGCACACAAAACGATATAAAATCCTGGCATTGAAGGTGGAACTCACTATTGAATGGTAAACAATAGAATTCAAATATAATGTTTCGAGAATATAGAATTAATGAAAGAACAACAACTGACAGTACCAACACAGAATATAGAAAGAATATTACCTAACGTCCTTGTGACCCCCCCAAAGAAGAAGAAAAAATGCAGTTTGAAAATGAATTGCAACAAATTAGGTAAAGCTCAAAGAGAAGAACTAGACATAATATTAGTATTCTTAAAATAATGCCTACCATTCCAGTGTTTAACAATGTCTGCAACGAATATTCTGTTAAGACTGAATATTTCACGATATTTTGTTAATCATCGATTTTCTAAAGTATTGATTAAGTGAACAATTTACAGAATAAATCAGTGATAATCAGATTCGTGGATCATCTAAAGTGTTGATATTTTGAACTATTTATGTTATAAATCAGTGTTATTCACATTCGTTGCTCATCTGAAGTGTTGGCATTTTGAAACGTTTATGTTTTAAGCTAAGTTATTCCGATTCATTGAAAACTTCAACTGTTGATTATATGGTGTTGATATTTTGATTGTTGATGTTTTGGTTTTTGAAGTTCATGACAGTTATCAAAGCCAAAGGTGATTTGCGATGATCAGCTACAGTATTCACTCGTTGGTCTAGTACAGCGGTCGGCAACAGGCGCTGGTCGAGCTTTGAACGCCAAATATAGCTAAATATATACCTAGCTACTAAATTTAAATAATATTTTTATGCAACTACATAAAAATAAAGAGAAGAAATGGAAAGAGGAGTGTTGGTCGTCCGGCGTCGAGATGGGCAGACGACATTGTTGCCATTGCGCGAATATCCTGGATGAGGCTGGCACAAGAACGTGGAGCTTGGCACAAGCAAAGAGAGGCCTATACCCAGCAGTGGGTGAAATCGGGCTGTAGATGATGATGATGATAAAAATATGTTCGAAAGCCACATATAATGTAGCTAGTACTTATTTTACAAGTACCTACATCTATTGATGAAAAAAAAAATACCCTGAATTACTTAGATGAGGCAAAGTGAAAGTCTAGTGTACAATAATTAAGCATTATGAGTTTTCATTTGGCACCTCGATACAAATTTTCAATGGTTTCGGACTCTACTAAAACCTACTGGCCGACCCCTGGTTTAGTAGTTAGTCTTCTAAAATTAGAATGGGAGTTTCTTATTAACATCAATTATTCTTTACTATTATAGCAGAGGCCATATTTGGTAACGTGTCCGAAAAATGTGTCCTATATCTAAAAGAGATTTGCAAAAATAATTTTACCAGCAAAATGTGGGTGTCTATCTTATCGAAGAATGAAGACACGTTATATATAGATCATAGAAATCCATGAAAGAATAAGTTCAATAGAAAATAAATATGGAACCTTTTCCTTACAACACCTACGGACCAAATAATATAGGAATTATTGATGAAAAGGTTAGTTTCTTAGAAATTCAAATCGGAGACTTTACTGTGAAGCCTTGCGAGTTCCAGTTCCATACAAACGAAACAAATAAATTCTTGTTTACTTTGTAATATTTAATAGCGTGTGGAACTCAGTTTTGACCTTGAATTTAAAGCCTAGTTTACACCAAATGAGTTGGGTCGAAAAATTCGGTGTGAATTCCGTTCAAAGTCGCTTGGCCCAATTATTGTTAATTTTCCTGTTCATTTTGAAAGGGTTTGTTTAATAAGCTTCTTAAAAATTAAAAGGAAATAGTTTTAGGAAATTGTGTGAGAAATATGGTTAGACTAATTAAAATTACGAGTTTGTTGATGCGATATGATTGTCTCGTTGACCTAGTGGTCGATAACAAGACTGCTGAGCATGAGGTCCTGGGTTTGATTCCTAAGTCGGGCAGTGTTACTGAATTTGTCCATCAGAAACTCAGTAGAAACATATCTTTGATTTGTGTCCGGTTGATGTCATACGCTCGTCCCCTCTTACACAGTACTTAAACATAACGGCGAAATGCGGGGTACTGTAGGTGTAGCTCTGCTAATCACTTCGGGGATTATAAGCGCCATGTTATGTTATGGTAGGTAAGTTTTTTTATTTCCAATTGTGAGAATTATCGACCAAGAATTCATAATGTAACGTTACATTACGAGTATTAATTTAAGTTGTCATCTGTTTATAATTTTTGATTTTCCAATTCCCCATTTTAATTATACCTAAGTTTTGCACACCTGTTGGGGTAGAATATGGTTTTGAGTTTTATTGCTAAATATTTCATCCTTAAGTGTACAACTTGATCTCTTTAATTTCATTTACTTAAAAAGTACCAAAAAATCTGTTTGTTGATTTTATTAAACACAATATTGTGTCCTCTTTTCTTTAAGTTGACACTTAACGCGTTTGGATATGCGCGGAAACGGAAAATCGCATTCGGATACACGTGAAGTTTATAAATTATTTATTTGTGTATGATTTTTGTTCAAGATAATCATCAATGTATAATTATCAATAATAATTATCACTTCGATCTCTAGTGTCAACTAAACTTTATGTTGCTTTTAATGAGATAAATCTTGAGTAAAAGGATGACGCAGTTCTTTTAATTATTAAGTGTAGACAAAGGGGAGAGGGTGTCTCCACAAGCGAGAGAATCGCGACGATAATTATCGTCGTTGCAACGTATTTCTATACACTCTCTTAAAGGCCGTCTCCACGAGCGAGAGAATCGTGGCGTTATTATCCCTTATAAATACATCTCTCACTCGTGGAGACGGCCCCTAAGAGTGTGTTAGAAATATTGATTTGTTTTGATGTTAGTCATAGATTGTAAATAGATAGATAGATTGTACCTGTTAATTACTGAGAAAATTGCTCACCGGTTTGTTTGTATTCAACTGTTGCCTTGAGACTGATTCATAATAGTTTTGTTGGAAAAGCTTTTAGAAAATGTTCGATTTGTTGTTTACTTTCCTGTGATCAATTATATTAATTGTTCGAATGATAATGCTTAAAGAACTATTATGTAACAAACTGTATTTGATTGTTTGTTAAGTTTAACTAAAAGTTCATTGTTAACACCACGCATTTGTTTCCCCGAGGACATAAGCAAATTTTTACTTACAATGTTTTTCGTTAAGTACCTACCTCCTAGCTTTTACGCGCGGCTTCGCTCGCGTTATGCTCGAAAATTATCCCACGGGAACGTTTTAAATATAGCCAGATAAAGTTAATTCTCATTAGTGAAAGAATTTTCGGAATCGCATCAGCTAGTTCCGAAGATTATTTCCATTATCCGAACATACAAACATTTCTCTTTCCCGCTTTATAGTATTAGTAATGATTATAACTTTTATCAGGCGGGGAGAAGGTGCGTGCCTTCAACGGTTGGGTCATGCTGGTTTGATGTACTCCTTCGGCATACTCAAATGGACTCAAACAGAACTAGACGCCCTGGATAGGAGGGTCCGTACATTGTTGACGGCATATCGAATGCATTACCCGCATTCTTCGGTTATGAGACTGTATATCCTGCGAAGATGTGGGAGTTGAGGCTTTTTATACGCTAAGACTCCACAATCGCGAGATATGCAGTCTCAGGGAATATTTCCTAGAAACCGACAACGTCGACGTGGTCGCGTTGGACAAGGGTCTCACGCCGCTCTTCTTGGCTAAAGAGAACAGGCGCAAACCTGTAGTGCTTGATACTAACGACCGCAGGGAGATTTGGCAGAGTAAGGAGCTTCACGGACGCTTTTTCCGGGCCCTGCATGGGCGCGATGTAGACCTATCAGCGTCCGTAGCCTGGCTATGTTTCGGGGACCTCTTCGGGAAACTAAAGGTTTTGTCTGTGCAATTATGGATGAATTTATGATGACGAATAAAGGAGATTTATTGTGAAGAACGGCACGGTTGACATATGTCGGGCATGCCACCGTCCAGGCGAATCAATCCGTCACATTATCTCCGGGTGTTCTCGTCTGGCTAATGGAGAGTACTTGCATAGACACAACCTTGTAGCCAGGATTATTCATCAGCAACTTGCTCTAAAATACAACCTTGTGGAACCGGAAGTTCCGTACCATAGGTATGTGCCCGACCCAGTTCTCGAAAATGGCAATATCACATTGAACTGGGATCAATCCATCATCACTGACTATTGTAGCCAATAAGCCTGATATAGTGGTGGTGGATCGATCAGAGCGGCGCGCAATGATTGTTGACATAACGGCCCCGCATGACGAGAACCTCGTGAAAGCCGAGCAAGATAAGCAAATCAAGTATTTTGACTTGGCTCGCGAGGTTGTCGACATGTGGGATGTGGACTCAGCGATCATTGTGCCGATAGTCGTGTCAGCCCATGGCAAATTCTAATCCTTAATTGCCAAGAGCCTCGACCAATATCTGAGGAGGCTCTCGTTAGGCAGCTGGATCAAGGGCTTGATTCAGAAAGCGGTACTTCTGGACACGGCTCGTATTGTTAGGAGATTCTTCCCTGGTAGCTCATAAATGGCACAAATATGTGGATGTCTCTAACTATTCTCAATCTCATTTTTTCTTTTTTTTCTTTTCCTTTTAACTTATAATGGTTTTTTTTTTACAATGGTTCTCAAATCATTTCAACACCTTTTGTTCAGAATAGTTGCAGAACTGATGACAATATTTTTGTTACATGTTTAATTTAGTCTTTTATAATATTTTCTTGCCTTTGTATAGATTCTTTTTAACGATTGTTTGTGAATGTGTGAACAGTGTAGGCCTTGTAGATTCCTAGAGGTGTGTTAACTTTTGTTAACCTCTTATCTTGTTTTCTGTTTTTTTTTGTGTAGTAAACAACGACTTATTGTCGGGCCTATGCTGTCCCCCCATACTTGAGTACTAATACTGTAACATGATAATTTTGTAAAATCTAATCATTTTGAAAGAGTAACCATGGAGTTTCTTGCCGGTTCTTCTCCATAGGAAATGACCAACCCGAACAGTGCACCTTTTTGTCGAAGTTTCATAAGTGCCCATGTAGGCCTATGTGAAATGAAAATATTTTGATTTGATTTGATTTGACTTCTCTCTGGAGCCCTGACCCGTAGCTTGGACCCTGTTCTCATTACCAGTGGGCTACAAATTTTTAAAATATTTTTTTTTAATATTTTTTTAAATGAATATTGAAAAATGTATAAAATTTTGTGTTAAAAATAAATAAAGGAAATAGTAAACATAACAATCAGATACCAGAAGTAATTATCTACAAGCACTTCCTTTTAAACTTCAATTGGCATATTTATCGTTCAACCTCCAAACTCTGACAGCTCAACTTATCACTCACTGCTGAAGTTTCGTGCGAAATAAACGTAATTATTTCACCCCCTGTCCACAGAAAATGTAACTCAAGGTCATCCTTGTCCACAGGAAAAAGTACCCAAGGTCAATATTGACATCAAAATCCAACCTCTACAATGCTAAGTCCAGGTCAACCGTAAAGACATCTTACGGCATTGCAGACTGCGAATTGAGGGTCAAGGTCAGCTTAACTCATTAATCAAGTTGATATGTTACACAAAATGGTAGTTCATTGTCAACTGTGCGAACTTTTTACAGTTAACCTTGGGCATTGTCTAGACAAAAATACTATAGGAAGGTCGTAGTTTTGTTTTTAAATTGGACAAACAGGCTAATTTTATTCCACTACTAAGTTTTGCCCGCGGCTTCGTTCGCGTTATGGTCCGAAATTATCCCACGGGAATCTATGACACTCAGCGTAATGCAGCTGGCTTCCCATTAGTGAAAAAATATGTATGTATTCTTCATGACATTAAATTAATAGACAAGACATTTTAACAGCAGCATTCTAAAACTAACCTAGGTGCCATCTATAATAAAAGTCAATATTCACTCATCAGCAATACTAATAGACTACGAAAGCGTTAACTTATAATTACAATTATAAAAGTCCAATAGAACAGTTATAATTGTAAGTTAACGACGCATAATTGAGGGTGTTGTATGAATTGATTGATGAATATTCGACAAGTTCAAGGTCAAATTCTAAAATTTTATTTGACAACTTTATGAAACACGTCATATTTCTCTTTAAAAAAGCGATACCGAAATTGGCACCAGTACAAATACCTACATTCTTCTTCAAAATCGTTGATTACATTGCAGTGTTGATAGTAAACGATTAGCTTCCATCGTTTAAGGTCAAGGGCGCTTTCCATAAATAGAAACTGTAGTTGTGGGTGATGGGTTATTTTGCATGTAATTAACTATTTAATTAAGATAGAACATAACGAACTTTCGACAAAGACAGCTGTTGTCCAGTATTCCACCTTATTTTAATGATGTTAGGGTGAAAAGTGGTCAACCACTATAACTAAACTAGAGCTAAACGATTACTTTGCCGGGTGTGCATTATTATAACCCATCGCTTGTATTCCCCAAAGTATTAGACAGAGGTGGTGGTAATTAGTGTACCCACCCACACCTATATTTGAATCTTATTCAAAGGGGAATGAGTTTATTGTCACCAACCGGTTATAATTTATGTTTATTGTGTAGCAATCAATTAATTCCCATAAAAAAAAAAACCTAATAGCTCTATAGCTGACCTTGGAATCGAACGCTGATAGTCAGTAGTCTCATTTTCGACCACCGTACTAATAAAGAAGTCACTTACCTACACTTCTATCAGTATTCATATCACACATATTATTGTTATCAATAAATTCAGTTTGCCCACCATGTAATTTGCTTATCTACCTAGTCGTTAGTTTTGAATAGACTCATTAGCCATCATCGTTCGTTGAAAAAAATCAATACGAAAGGATTAGCGAGTTCATATTATTTCAGAGTAATCAAAACTGATTTATGCCAACATTGTTTTATTAATACAAGGTCAACTTATATAGAATTATAATTTATAAAGTATGCTACAGTAAGTTAAGATTAACATGTATCATATTCGGTTAATCTTGCAATTACAGATGTAAGGAATGTATATTAATAATAGTGTATTTTCCTTTTGGAATAATTTATTGAAACAAGTACAACAAATAATGAATTTATCTATTTAGGTTTACTCTCAGATTTTTCTGGTACTGGGTCTTATGAACCTATTTTTCTCAGCACACTAAGAAAAAATGAAAATGACAAAAAGCTGAATTATACACTATTCAAAATTAAATTGGTATCAAGTTTCTAGTAAAGTCGTAGTTTGTTTGTCTGCTTAGTTCTTCTAAATAAAAATAAATATGGATTTTGATGCAGTTCCAGAATTTAGAGAATTTATTGTAGAAGATAAATATGCTAAATAAATACGTTACGTACCTATAGCGCAGAAATCTCGATATTCTGACATGTCACCATCGCACCCGTGCAAAGCCGAGACGGGTCGCTAGTATTTTAAAACCACTTGAAAAGGTCACCCTAGTTAAAACTGTCGGACGATACATAAATTGCAAGCCTACAATGCCATTCATTCGTAATCACAGCAGTGTTCATAGTTCATGATAACCCAAGGTCAAGGTCGAATAACTTCATAAATCATGTAGATACGATAGTAGCGGCGCCGGCAGGGTTGTGTGTGTTTGTGTCATTTCCTGTTAGCAGTTACGGGTTAAGCGATGGGTACTAAGATTTATAAATTGGTAGGTATTATAGCAGTTTAGGTGGTGTGGTAGTGTATTAGTGTGTTTTGTTCTTTTATGGGGCTGTAATTCCGTGTTACGGTGAAAAGCGATTGCCAGAATACTGAATGACGGTGTTTTATTCGCTAGGGTGCGGGTGGAAATCGCGTCATGCGTGAAATTTAATATCTAGCTACGTAATTTATATAGATAGGTGTAAGAATGGATTTTGACCTGATCTGGGTTTGATTTTCTTTTTCACAAATACTTTTGGAACATCTGATGTCGTGAGAAAAAGTTTTGAATATGAATGTGGATGGGTATAAGAGTAGAGGAAGACCAAAGAAACGATGGATGGACTGTATAAAGGATGATATGGCAAGACATGAGGTGTCTGATGAGATGACGAGTAATAAATACATAGAGAAGTATGGAAGAAGAAAACATGTTGCGCCGACCAGAAATAAATTGGGATAAGAGAAACAGAATGATATTAACTTTTGGAACAGATCTTATTTACGTGATTTCTGCTACACGAGCAGTGCCCGTAAACTGCAAGATCTCGTAAGACGCTCGTTCTGTTTTATGTCAAATCCATTATCTGCTGACGTTCCGGTTTCGGAGTAATTACTCCGAAACCGGAACGTCAGCAGATAATGGATTTCCAACGGAACGGAACGGAACAACGGCGACGACGACGGTTTTGGAACGGTCAATTGACCGTTCTTCTTCTTAGCGTATCGATGGCAATCTAAATTGTATCAGCCCAAAACTGAGCCACTAGTTTGGCGCTTTCAGTAGCGTCCATCAGTTCCTGTAGCGAACAAACAACAGGACACACAGGACAACATATTAAGTGTCCCATCGTTTGCAGAACAGCACCACATTTGCACTCCAGGGCAGAGTCATTCACCGACCAATCAACCGACCGGTCAATTGACCGTTTATCGTTATAAACTCATTGGAATGTTTTACCTTCTTTCCGTATTATGTAAATATATTAAATTAAGGATCCCTTTATTTTTTACCTTTAGAATACCAATTTTCACGTCATTACCATAAAATTGTTTACAAAATATTTCAGAGACGAACCAATAATATTTGTGTGCTGTTATTTCAGCGGTTTCGTTCTTCACCAATATAAATGCAAATCTATTGCAAACACGGTTTTAAGTGTTGAATATTTGTTGTCTCTAGAGTAAAATAAATAAATAACTGGGACTAGCCCGATTATTTACGGTCATCCCTAAAGTGTAGTTTGATATTCTGTTAAAATGTTAAACTTTTAATCTAGTTATGTCGTTGATATTCAGAGCCAATTTGAAAATTTGGTGCCCCAATAACCGATAAGAGCTTTAACAAAATTAATTAATTAATTTCAGCCATAGTCCATACTTAAAAAAAAATCGTTTCGTTCGTTTTAATCGTTTCCGTTGCTAACTTTCAGAACAAACCATCATGGCATCATTCTGAAAGTTGGAAACGTCAAATACAGGGTTATTTGTAAAACACCAGAAACCTCTAAAGAGGTCATTGTACTCATTACTATGAACAACTTTTACTATGGGACCAAACCTGAAATCGCGAAAAAAAAATCAGCTGTTCCCTACATTTTGATGAGTTAATCGATCATAAATGTAGAGAACAGCTGATTTTTCGCGATTTCAGGTTTGGTCCCATAGTAAAAGTTGTTCATAGTGATGAGTACAATGACCTCTTAAGAGGTTTCTGGTGTTTTACAAATAACCCTGTATAGTGTTATTTTGTTTAATTAATTAAAATTATTATAATAAATTAGAAATATCGCTCTATGTTGCACTAACAAAATGATTATGAATTATTATAGTAAATAATATTGTGACTCTGAATCAGATGAGTTTGAGGTGTAGAAACCAGTCTATTTAATATTATATCATCATCAACAAAAGGCGTTCAGGCAACATAAGATCCACAGGGAACCGCAAACTACAGCAAATGTGTGTAACATGAACTTTGTTACGAGACGAGCTTACGCGTATAGCCACACATGACATGTGACAAAGGCCTTAGCTTAGAATATTCAATATTTTGTTTAGAACACCTATAGAATTTGCTATGTTAAAAACAGTTGATCTATTTAAATTTTAAATGTGCTACAATATCGCATTGGGTCTAGCCTGTAAGGATATTTGTATGTTTAGAGTAAATAAATAAATAAATTTTTATACGGGGCGTCTAGAACACTAGGTTTATGTTTTATGCAATCATCGACAAATAAAATACTATAGTTAAAAAACACGCTTTAGAGTGACGTCATTTGTAAATTATCCACAATAATCATTTATTATATTTTTTCCTCGACTGTACCTAGCTGACGAATCGAAGAACCTGACAAATTATGGTAACTGTCGAGTTGACGCAACCGTCGAATTCACACAACTGTCCAATCAGCGAAACTGACTAATCAATGAAACTGTTGAATTAAATAAACAGACGAGTGAGGTAAACTGAACATTGTTACTTGGAATCGAAAATAAAAAAGTGAACAAAGTTTTTTACTCACAGTGAGAATACTGCCTTACTGACACCTAGATACGAATTCTAGGAACACTGTCATATTACACTAGTAACATCTCAAGAGAGACCAAACGACGTCTATACGTGGAATCATCATGTTTCCGAGAAATTAGAAACAAACTTGATCAAAGCCTCCAATCTCAGCAGTCTCAGTGGAGAAAAAGAGACGTAATTTGATGCTTGATACGTGAAAAATGTGTACCATGTAGTGTGTGGTATATAGGTTGTTACATACAGTTGATTTCTGTTTCATTTTTACCCGACTAAGCAGAGACACGTTTATCTGTTCCCGCATAATTTCGAAACTGCTATTCAAAATTCGACAAATGCATTATCAAGTGAGTTAGAAACGTCTTAAACGCCCACTCGTGTATATTATGTCTCACTAAATTCAATATGGCTCCCTCAAAGGGACATCCTACTTCCTACTAATATTATAAATGCGAAAGTTTGTGAGTATGGATGGATGGATGTTTGTTACTCTTTCACGCAAAAACTACTGACCGGATTTGGAATAAATTTGGCACACAGATAGTTTATAACCTGGATTAACACATAGGACACTTTTTATCCCGGTAGTGCGATCCCGTGGGACAATTACCGAACTTACGCGGGTGAAACCGCGGGCATGAGCTGAAAAGCCATAAATTAAAAAAAAAAGTTTAAAAGACCTTAATATAAGCTGAACACAATTAGATTTATATGATCTTCGTTAAGTTGATTATATTTGTTTCGTAGTTTACAGAACGTGATTTTTACGCAGTCGGGTGTTAGTTCTTAAACTTATACTTGTTAAAGTCCTACTTAGATTCATAATACCTTACATAATAGGTTCGGCTAGAGTGTGCCCATTAGAGTTCGCATTATGTATGATAATGTGGAGTTGTTACAGTCTATTCTAATGCAAAAGGCGTGATGGTGTGCTTCGATGTAATAGCTGTTATCCAGCCAACGAAAACTAATAAAGATAGTGGCAAAAGCGAGAAGAAGTAAATTCTTTTACCGTTAGATAAAATACACAAGATACCGCGCACTGAGCAAGATTGATAGTTAAGCCTAGTCTACCTTGAACTTCTTACACTTGAGGTCAAAATAAAGTGTACAATACCGACAGTAGGTTTATAAAATCGAACTTACGCCACTACACTTTTTGGTTGACAGGAAAATGAATAGGTATCGCATTAACGAAATTGTTTTTCGATGTACAATTTAGATGTCTGTTATAATAGTAATAAATCATTTCAAAACTTAATACATCATGTTCACGCAAGTCTAGTAATGGCTTTTGATAAAGTAATTTTTTGGTAAAGTTATTCATCGGTTACTTACCCGAACATAGTTTTATGTTAACATAACTTATCAATTTAAGAAATACAGGAATATAATGTAATAAGTCTGGGTTTTGACTTTTCAATTACATAGGTATAATAGTTTCAATATTTTAAGTAACGAATAAAAACTGAAGTTAAATACTATCAGTTGTAGCCGAGTGGCTCTATATAATTATGGCATACTAATCGATTAATTACAGGCTTCTTCTTATACAATACTGCGTTGTACATGTTGCTTTTCAACATTTTCCTACACTACACAAACACTGCATTACCCCTAACACCACAATTTGTCACTTAACTTGGCCGCCACTGTACGCCGATAGGTGAGACAGGCTTGGTGTAATCTTAACGACACTGCTGACCTTCGCCGATAAGAGGCGATAGTGGCCAGCACGCTAACAGTAGCCGGCAACTTATAGCCGTTTAGCCATGTAGCCTTATAGCATAGCCGTTGGTGTTCATGGCCTGCCGCAGACCGCAATGTTAGGACTCGAGGACAGTGGGCTAATCTATTGCTAGCTTTATCTACGTGGCCTTTTGCCCTTGATTGTTTAGAAGGAATTTTAATACAGTTAATTAATTAATGTGGCTTTGGCTGTGAACTTGGGCAATTTTTTTTTCAGGCTTTGTATTTAGAGGTTTGTGATAAACAATTCTCACAAACCTCTAGATACAAAGCCTGAAAAAAACTGTTCCTTCTGTTGGTCAAATCGTTTAATATTCGAAAAAATACTGGAGACAAAAATATGGACGTTGTAAATGTGAAAAAACCGGACAAGTGCGAGTTCGACTCGTTTCGTAAGTTGTTTTAAATCTAAAATTTCTTATAGATTTTCCTGTAATTATGGGATGATAAATTTTCACCTATTTTATAAAATAACTTCAAAACTATTTATCATAAAATTATAAAAAAATATATAAGTATTTGAAATTTTGACAACTTTCATTTGATATGTAACACAATATAGTTTGCAAAACTTTTTTTCTTTTTTAATTAACCCCGCAAAAGTGGCCCTCGTTAACTTACGTTACACGTCCGTCTTTGGGTCACCGACTTACATATATGTGTACCAAATTTCAACTCAATCAGTTCAGTAGTTGCGGAGTAAATTGGTTCTGACAGACGGACAGACAGACAGACACGCGAGTGATCCTGTATGGGGTTCCGTTTTTCCTTACGGAACCCTAAAAATGAAATGACAAGGAAGTTTTATTACAGCAGTACATACTAAGAATTAATGTGAAACGATAAAAATAACATAAAAGTGCTGGTATGTATGCCTATTATATGTATACGCAGCATTCACCATAGGACAACAACATAATGTTCTCAAATCTTAATAATAAAGTAATACAATATAAAATTTAATAATAAAGTGACAGCTGATAGATACGAATGGAAAAAAAAACAAATTGTACCGACCCCAAATAAATTGGGCTAAGGGTAAGAGAGGAAAGACATATGGTTTCCATTTGCATAACAAAAAATTTCAAACGTGATTTTTCCTTTTACCGAATTGTCAAAATTGTCTCATCAAAGAACAATACGAAAAGTTTTTCAATTCGAAATTTAGAAAACTCAATTTACATTTCAATCAATGGTAGGATGCTGATATTTCAATGGGATGTGACATTCTATAGAGGAGGCTTACCCCTTTGAAAATTCTCACTGACAGTTGACATTGAATCCGGCCATATAACCCACAGTGTCGTAAATTGAAATCTAAATCCAATATCCTGATGACTTTCAAATCACCCCATAAATTACCTTGAATGTGCGCAGATCATAACATTTTGGATAAAGGGAACGGCTTATTATGCTTTCCTTGAGCGGTTTAATTAAATTGAGAGTCGATGGATCTCTCTCGAATATTAAAATTAAGTGGGACTTTATTAATTTAGGGGTAGCACCTGTCGCTAGGGGGATGACTGTTGTCTCTAAGAGGGTGGATATTTTTTCAGGGTAACTTGAGTATGGAGTTCGAATTTCACGGAATTCAAACTCTCAAAGCAAATAGGAGAGTTGTAGAATTAAACAAGTTAGTATGTAATTAAGTTGTTTAGATTTCTATTGTCTTTTGAGTTTAATTATTCGGATATGAACAAAAATATACTTACATCTACAAATTAGTGATCTTCTTTAGAATTTCAACTTACCTGGTTTTTGGAACGAAATCAACACAATTTGCTAACAAATTGTCAAAAACGTCTAAACTGATGTGATTGGTTGAATTACCTATCGACAGACAATCGTATCACTTGTTTTGCGATTAATTTTGACGTGCCAATTATTTTAGTTCCATTAACCACCGTAAAAAAGATATCAGCCGACAAAATAAACAAGGAGAAACAGAAATTTTCGCTTCATTCGGTTTATTAAAAATGAAAAGCAAACAGGTGACATGATCGTCTTCCATTAGTCCAAAATCACAGGCAGGTTTTATTATCTAAGAAAATCACAGAGTAAAATTGTTTGTAAAAAGCACACTCATCATCATCATCATCTTCCTGCCCTCATCCCATGTTATTTGGGGTCGGCGCAACATGTTTTTTTCTTCCATTCTCCTCTGTCAACCGTCATGCTATCATTTACTTCTTTATCTTTCTTGTAAAAAGCACACTCCAATATTAAATTCGTAAATCAATCAATTCTAAGTAGAGACAAAACTAGAGAAAACAATGGATCCACAATCTTCCATTTCAGCATGCACGAGTATACAACCACCGCTGTCAGCTAGACGCGATAAGCGACGATGCGTCCATCAATGTTCCCCTCAATTTGTCCCGAGCTGTCACAGAACAGTAGGTTCCAAATTTGTAAAGGTACGGTTTGGGATTAATCTACGCAATGAACCACGTCATTGGCTATTGGAAGGTAGTTTTTGTTAATGTGTGGTAGTCAATAAATTGATGTTAGTGACATAAAGCTGGTATTCTTAATCGTTTATCGAAACTCTGCCCCATCAGACACATTGACAGATAATAATAGATTGTTATAAATTGACATTAAACGCCCACGAGTCGAAAGTTTTGAAATGGATTCCTCTGCCAAATTCAAAGAACTGCCAATTATTGTGGTTGAGAATACGAATATGTGTATTACATTGAGTTTAAAATTATCAAATATTAAAAAGACGATTAAGAATAAAAATGTTGTTTCACAGACAGACAGGTGGGGCGTAGGTTTAACGTCCTATTGGTACTCTATGTAATTTATTTTAGTTTTTTTTTTTACTTTTACATAAATTGTTGATTTTCATGATAATTAAATTATTTACAAACTACAAAACTATAATAGTAATAAAAATATATACAAGTATCAAAAGGTTACAGGGTATCCAAAAAATTGGCCACATCGCTGTCAACAGGAAAAGTGGTCAGAAGACTAGCAGCATTGCCACGTTGGATGGCAATGCTGATTCTTTGGCCAAAAAATAGGCCCGCCCTCTGATCACGTGAAGAGTCGACCAACCGTTTGGAAATTTCTTTAAATACTAGGTGGGCACTCGGACCTCATGGCCCTAGTACTTTGAGCGTAATTGACCGACAAAGTTAATGTCATTGTTAGCTTTCATTATCAAAATCTTGATCACAATAACCTTAGGCAACCGTAAACATACCTACAATCCTACATAATCCTTAAAATTAAGATTGTGTAGCGAAAACCTCAACGATATCATTAGACATTAAAACGACCGTTTAGATTTCAATAAGACAAGAACATTCCTTGTCTTACTGAAGATCATAATAGGTCTCGGCGCTTTAAGACTCATCAAACGCAAGTGTGCACATTTAATGCAGATAAAATTTGGTGTAATAAAGTCATTAAGATAAGCTTTAGGTACACATAAGACGGATTTAGGTACAGACGTCTACATGAATTGAATTGGGTGCCTGGTACTTGTAACAGGGAAACGAATGAAACTAGGAGTACAGAAGGGACAAGAAGTTCAGATGAGCGACTCTCGTATTTTCAAAATCGTTCGCATTCCGACAAGTTTTTGATACTGCTTGTCGCTGAGATAAGATTGCAACTTTAAGGTATGATGGTACCGGTAAGGTGAGTTTGCAGACTGGCTTTGGACTCCGGACTTTGACAGATACTTCATTACAATTATTATGGGTGTAAAGATTCCCTTAACGAATCCGAAAAGCACTTGTTCTCCCCGTCATTGCGATATTTTTTTTGTTCTATACCATGTATTAGAGGTCAAAGTTCCAACTTTTTTTAAAGTTTTTTTTCAATACAAGTTTTTATTTTATTACTTTACTTTAAATACCTCCATGACCCCGTACTGTTCAATGCATCTAGCAACACTGTTTTGAGTGCGTTACAGTTTTACCGTAAAACGTGATTTTTCACTCCAAAAAATTTTTTTCCCAGCAATAATTTTTGCATAGAGTTACTTAGTTTAATCCTACAGAATTCTTGGTTGATGGCTTTGTGGAGGGTCTGTTTACACCTTGTATATCATCCGGTGTCCGAAGTACGACTGTACCTTTATTGGAACGTTTTAAATAGGTACGAGAATTAGCCATCATGGTTACGAACACCAGTCTTAACCAACTCAGTGAATAACCAGGTTTGGATAACTGATAACGGAATAATCACTTCGAATAATAAAACAAAAAAAAACACAATTATTTAAATATTAACATCACAAACATTTAAAAACCACTGACGATCACTCAAGGATGGCCAAAATTTTGAAACGAGAAACTTTAAGCTTAATTTAATTGTGAACTGTCAATTATGTTAGAAATCTCTATGTAGTCATAATCATCCTTGCAGGAGTTAACAACTCCTTAGAATTTTCACCCTCTAATAGGATGCCAATTATATCAACGTGGGCCGGTACAAGGCTTCTTATTGGCCTTCGTGGTTTATGGATGGCTCATTCCCTCTCACAGAGACAAAGCCTGTGTTCAGCAGTAGGGACGTTAAATCATGTTTCCGCAATGTTTACTTTAAAAATGTATTAAAAACCCATCCTTAAGTATTCGCAAGAAGGTTCACTATCTATTTCAAAATAAAACTGTTAGTATGGTACACTACAGGCAACAGTACCAACCTTTGAAACGGGAGAGGCCTATGTCCGGCAGTGGTCTGCGATAGGCTGGGTAGAGAAAATAGAGAGGTCACATAGGTGTAAATTACTTAAGTACAGAGTACCTATTTTATATTGATTAGGATACTTTACCATATCAAAAAGAACAATGCCGTAGGCCAGGAGCATTTCATCTTCAAGGGGCGATGGACACACTGTGAGCGCGTTGGAGGTCATTCCAATGTTAACCGTTTATCTGGAACAAAAGGTTTAATTTTAATTGGAGTTTAGGATATGAGTTCGTAGCTGATTTTTACGCCGTAGCAGTATTTGTGAAAAATGTTTGAAGAAATCATAAGTAGCAGTTAGTATAATTAAGTAAACGATAAGTTCAGCTTATAAAAAAGTAATTCAATGTCAAACAGTAACAACGGATGTTGAAATACTCTAACGAACAACGCGTGAAATCAGCTGTTCACTTCCTACCTAGCTACTGAGTTCATCGAACTCGTCCTCGCGCTTGCCGTTCGCTACGTGCGTTTTGCCACGGTAACGATACATTGTGAATGAGGAAATAAATCAAATCAAATTTATTGGAATCTCTTAACGTTCCTGAAATAATTTCTTTTATCAGTCATCTTAGTATGATATACTGAATTCACCCCATAATTCTGTGGAGGGCTGTCCCTTACACCCTTTATGATTAGTATTGATACATTCCGAGAAGATTTTCTGTTTCTAGTCCCTCAGGATATTCTCAAAAATCTGTATTATCAAAGAATCCCCTGTCTTACTAGAAGACCTAATTTAATAAACCACAATAAATTGCTTTATTCATTAAATTAGCACTTGCTAAAGGCACAATAATATTAAATTACCAGGTTTGGAGCGAGGACAATCACTTGGTCCGTTCGGCGCCTAGAGCTAATAATTTAATGATAAGATATCGATTCCATCACAGATCGATGAGCCGACCTACTGACCGGTGTCGTACCGAGAAATACTTAGCTATGCAAAGGAAATTGAAAGAAAATACAAGGGTTTGTTGAGAAAGGCTTTTTCCTGCGTTTTTGCACGATTTGAAATCATCACAATCATCATTTGCCTAGCCTTTTCCAATTCATTCCATTCAATAATCCTAGACTGCTGGTTATACCATCAGACTGTACTGCTTCAAATTCAATTATATTGAAACTGTTAATAGACAGTTCTCCTTCTATAGTTCCAAATTCAATTGACGAATCTCCAATTTCATTCGATCTAAGATTTAAATGAATGAATCTTAGAACTCAACGGAACGTAATAATTTTAGTCATCTGGTTCATTCAATTCTGGCTCGTTCCTGCGACTAAGACGGAACCTGAATCTTGAAAGCAGAGTAATGCCCGTTTTAACTTACACTAGGTCATCATCATATACCTAGCCTTTTCCCAACTATGTTGAGGTCGACTTCAGGTCCAATCGGATGCAGCTTATACCAGTATTTTACACGAAGCGACTATAGAAGCCTGTCTGACCTCCACAACCTAGTTAGGACTGGGTTTTCAACTGCAACTTTCAATGCAGGGATAAACAATGTCCTTTGACAAAATGTTGGCATCGTGGTACCGGTTACTTGAAAGTACAAAAAAGTAGTCATATTGCGAAAGTAGGCATCGTGCTACGAAATCCACCTAACCCAGGTCATTATTGAAGGGTTTTGAAGATTGGTTGTGTTACTTTTTCGCGTTTTAACGACTGAAGAGATTTTGATGAAATTTGTCACACAGGTAGGATATTTTTTGTTTGGTATACCGTTCCTGTGGAAAGATTTTCGTCGTGTGCGCTAGGAAGCTTCGGGTAAAAGCTAATGTTGTATGTCAAGTAAGTAATATTCTCTCTAACATAAAAGCGAGACACTATATTTTCATTTCCACTTGTCACTTCTAAAATTTAATACGGGGTGGAATGGAAGGGACCCCGACGCGAAATGGATGAAGTACTGAATACGTGGTAACCGTTTTCGCGTCGGTGTCCCTTCCACCGGGTATAGGTGACAAAATGTTCGTTTTTAGGGTCCCGTACCTCGAAATGGAAAAAACGGATCCCTTACTCTCCCTCGCGTGTCTGTCTTTCTGTCCGTCTGACATACAGAACAGACAAATTACTCTGAAACTACTGGACCGATTGAGTTGAAATTTGGTACACATAATAATATGTAAATCGGTGACCCTATTATGGACATGTAACGTAAATCAAAAAAAGTTTTGCAAACTATATCGTGTTACAAATCAAATGAAAGGTATTTCATTAAACAGTTTTAAAGTTAGTTAAGAAAATAGGCGAAAATTGAACATTCTCCCCCCCCCCCCGCCCTTAACTCCGAAACTACAGAGCCGAAAATTTTGAATAAAATACAAACAATATTTCTTTGCGTATAGATCACAGAAAAACCTTTCAGAAATCATAGATTTCAAACAAATTACGGAATTTAGATAATTATAATTAACGTGCGGAATAACGGAAATCCTCTCCACGCGAGTCGAACTCACAGTTGTGGTTTTTATAACTCACATCAAACAAAAATTATATTCTCCTGTGTTTCCTTTATTCATCATTATACAAATTTGATTTCTCCTGTATTCATTATTAAAGCTCACTTTAGCGTAGCTAATTTGTTTACAATGTTTAAGTTATCGTTGATCTACGTGCAAGCCGACAAATTATAATTTATGTATTCTGTGTTCAACCAGAGCTGATTTGTTGTGTGAATGACCCCTAAAATTGACTTAAAATGTGAAGTGACAGAGTTCAATTTTGAGGTCAGAAATCTCTTGCTTAATCCCGTGTTCAGGTGAGCAACCTTCTTTGATAATAGGATTCTTCGGTGAATATTATCATTTTTATGTGTGGGAAGCGGTAGGTATAATTAAACGTCTTAAATAGGATTATATTTTAAAAGATTTAAGATATTGCGTGAAAGACTTTAATCCAAGAGTTCAAAAAAGTGCCTAAAGAAGATGTAATGATGTTTTCATTAATTGTTTGCATAATGTAAAGACCTAGGTCTTAGCACAAAAATAAACGGTTATTAGAATCATGGGGTAGAAATAGAGTTCAAATAAATGTGGATAACAACCAAAAAATATTTTATTTGTCGCAAGAACATGATGTGCATACAAAATACAAAAAAAAAACATTAAGCATTCAAAGCATAACATATATATAGGTATATAACGTGGATTGATGGCGCCATGGTGCACTAGCAGCGTCATCTAACAATTAGTTTTGTGAACCGCTTGGACACGATCGTCGATAGAGATGCAGCGAGGACTGGGGAAGGGACCGAATGTTGCGACCAAAGAGTATAATAATAATAAGGGAGAAGAGAGCCCTCTTGAGCCATTTCGAAGCATCCAACTTCGAAACGCCATCTGGATTTCTTGACGGGAACTAAGGCTCTATTTGTAGCTATAGGTAGATATGAATATATGCACCTTATTGGTTTTTTGCAAATAGCAGCTGTTTACGTCGTATGTTGATCATAATGCGATTTGCTTATTTAATGATGATACATTTAATAAATTACGATCATTAAAATTTTATAATTGAAGGAGCTACTATTATAGATATTTTTACGATCGTTATTCAGTTAGTAAACGAGCCATCATTATATTCGCGAATTGCATTTTGATCAACATACGATGCACAGCTCCTATTTGAAAAAACCAAGAAAAAAATTTGAGTAGAATTGGCAGTTACACAGTAGTGAACTATTTTGTTTTAGTAATTCATTGTAATTTGTAACTATTATGTTATATTTTATAATTATCAAGTTCATCAGTATCAAACTCAACTCGACGTCTGATGTAGATAAAACACCCAAATACCAATAATTAAATACAAAATGGACACACGAAACACAAGCAAGCGCAGGCGCAAGTTGCGGCGACCATTATTGTGATGTTTCCCGAATTATGCTATACTATAAGTATTTCCGTGACAAGTTTGCCATAATTAAAAATACTGGACAGTTATGAAATATAAAAAACTGATAATTTTGAAGAAAAATTTAACAATTATTCTTTAGAAAAATACTATAAATTAAATTATAGAACAACAATTTGATTTTCTCTTTTGCATTAAAGTTGGGATCATAGAGACAGGAGGGGGAGTCTCCCCCTGGTTGCGATAGTTAAGCTTCTACAGTCTTGGCAGACGCTCACCAACGCACAATTTTCTTGTTTGTTGTAAAATCGTTAATTTAATTAAAGTTGTTTTGATTGAAATTTTGTTTCGTTCGAGTACCCACATTTACGTAAAACTATGTTGGATCGTGAAGAAGACCCGATGCTTCGTATCTCGGTTAGGTTACAAACTTATGTGCGACAACTAATCCTTGTTTTTTCTTAAGCCCTGTGCTCAAAAGCTTGCGCTTCTGGAATCACTGTAAACTGGAATCTTGTTAATAGCTTGAATGTCGGTGTTTCATTCACCTTTGCTTTCTTAGAACGCTTATTTCTTTAATATCTTATGTCCTAACTAGCTGTTGCCCGTGCCCTTCGTCCGCGCTTAATTATTATAAAATGGCATGCGTTGCAATGCATGTTTTCCTACCTACTACTTTCACTACCCTACCTACCTACCCTACCTATCTAACCTACCTACCCTGCCTACCTACCTACCTACCCCACCTAACTTTTTTTATTTTTTCTCTTCATAAGAACCATCCTCGTACTTCAAGGAATATTCTAAAAAAAGAATTAGCGAAATCGGTCCAGCCGTTCACGCGTGATGCCGTGACCAAGGAAAATTGTGATTCATTTTTATATATATAGATTACTTCTTTAGTTGAATCGGATTTTGTTAACAATTTCACGGGTTCAATTTATTTTGCACGAAACCATTAGGGTTCTTTTTCTAAAATAAAAGTAAGTCAAAGTAAAGTCCCGCCGTTTCGGAGATTAGCCGGATCAAACAGACAGCGAAAAATTAAGTAAACTGTTTTTTAATATTTGTTATAAGTACCGTATACTTACATACGTACGTTACGTATACTTTCATATGCATTCAATAAAAACCTGTTATTTGTAAATTACAAACAGACACTTTAGTTTTATTTATTGTTTAGATATAGATAATATACGATAGGTTTGAAAACTTCACAATTTCATCTTACTTTACAAAAAACATATTGTGTAAGCCACCGCCGTTGAAAGTTACTCCTCTAATAAATAAATAATAACATATTGAAGCAAGATCGCCTCAATTTAATATTTACTCTACGAGATTAAACATTAATCGAAATCGAAAAACGTATGTACGTAATTGAAGTGGGTTATTTGGTGGAGCTCCAACAGCTGTTGACAGTTTACATTATTTATTAATACCTTTTTGTTAGCAATTTTATTCGCTGATTTTTTGTTTAGCTTTTTAGACGACTTATTGTTGAGCTCTAGGATCCATACTCATATCCATACTCATACTTCTATACTTTAATATTATAAATGCGAAAGTAAGTGTTGGCAACTTTGAAGTGGAAGCGCCATCTGTGGACGACAGCAAAGAAACTGCCATCGATGAAGGGAGTATCAGATTGCTGAGGTTCCTGCAGTGGCGGTGCCTGAAGCTTTATAACGGCGAAGCACAAGTGGAGCAGCCTCTTGGGCTTTCGGATTTTGGATAGTTCTCTATTCTCATACTCGCTGTCATTGATTGTTATTTTCTTGTACCTAACTTATTGTAAAATAAATAATTCACCAGCTGATTGTCTCCAATTTATTTAAAGTAAAATTAGTATATAACTTCACATAAGTTTGTTGGTTTGTTTGTTACCTTTTCACACCTAAACCACTGAACCGATCATCTTGAAATTTGGCATATACGTTGCCAGGTGTACCGAAACGGACATAGGGTACCTTTCATTCCGAAAAAATGTACTGTTCCCAACGAAAACAAGAATTACGTTCTTATGATAATAGATAGCGCCACGCGTCTCTCGAATCATGATTGAATTATATAATTACAAGCAGAGTACAACCCGAATTGATTGTCAAATTCTAAATTAACGCTAGCGAACCCGCAGGTAACAGCTCGTCAATAATAACAGACACCCGGGTCGATGTCCAAGGTTAAACAGCGCTTGCTAACGTCAATCTGTGGATAGATGACCATTCATTTCATTCCTCCTTGCCACAGAAAGTACATCATGCTGTTGGTCGCCGTTTTCATTAGTAGAAATTTGACGGTCGTTATAGGTAGGTCAGTAGCTGGAAAGAAAGTCTGAAAACTAGTCTAACCAAGGGGTAGGGTAAAACCAGGATAGATGCCCCACTTTTTGAAAAAGCCTCCTAATTTTCAAACTGTACGTTTTTCATGAAGAATTTCCATGAATGTAATTAGTTTGATCTTTGTACTAGCAATACGACTCGTTTTTGTTGATCTAACATTATTTGATTCTGCATAAATTGAGTTTTTGCAAACCCTTTTTTTTTGAGGATAGATGCCTACCTTATGGATAGATGCCTCACTATGAAAATGCTAAGGAGGATAGATGCCTGCGATGTAGGATAGACGCCCTATAGATTAAAATAAGTACAATACATAGTTTTGATATGTTTTATTTGTAATCTTTAGGTAATAGTATTAACGGTACCTACTCTTAAAAATTATTAATTAAACTTAAACATTTGTTTAACAAAAAATAACTTCTAAATTTTAATGTGCATAATCGTAACTAATTGAATAGGTATGGCAGGCAAGATACCAATTTTTAAAATTTTCAAAAAATCAACTACAATTAAATGTTGTCCTTATTTTAGGTTGAATTGGAAAGTGCTTTCAGTTTGCCACATCTTGAGCAATAATTTCTAAAAAGTGTACATACTTCGTGCAGCCACTTCTGGCATGATATGTACCGAATCCAATCAGATTTTGACTTCGTATTTTGATAGTTATCAAAGCATTCTATGTGTTCCGTTATCATAACGAAACGTGTCACAAAGAATCGAGGTTCACGTACGTCTGTGCACAGCAATAACGAGACGCCAATATATCCGGCTGTCATGCGCGTACGTACTGATCAAAATCTAGAGTGACTTGTCTCTGGCCGCCCTGACTGGCCAATTTTCAAAAAGGTCAAAATAGGGACGGAGCGCGCAATCGTTAGAACCACCGAATCCGCCATCGTGAGAACATTGTTCTATCACTTCGTGTCCTACCTCCGACCAACGCGCATCTCGAGTGAACTTTGATTAAGCCATTAGATTTATCGTCATCCAACACCATCGTCATCATCATCATCAAGAACGGCAGCTGGAAGGTCAACGGGTGCAGGTCGCAGTCTAAGGTACGTACGCTGCATATATCTTTACTGCTGTCTGCACAGAACTATTGTGAACCTATACCTAACGTATTCGTAAGATCGCCTAAACGGTCTCCCCAGGGTAGCAGAAAGCCATCAACCCATTTCGGCTGATGCGAATGCTACACTATGCAATAATAAAAATTTTATCAAAATAAAAATAATTATTTTAAAAATATGCTAACATGCATACAGCGTATGGGGGATAGACGCCCCTAAGGGCACCTATACTGCAAAAAATCGGGGCGACTATCCTTTTTGCTATGGATAGATGCCCTTTAATTTTTTGACGTATCTAAATACAAAAGTGCAATAATTATTATGTAGTTATAAAGTTAACTAACCAATGTATGGATATAATTAAAATAGAACAGAATTTATTACTATGTAAAAAGATATGTAACAGTAAATTCTTACGTTTGAAACTTTGAAGCGTTCGTCCTGTTCGTCGTGGAGATGATCGCATGCACCAGCTAAACACGTCAATCCCGTGCGATGGTCTGCAGGGCACATAGGTGTGGGGCACGTGCGCTCTATTTTTAGACTATTAAATCTGTGTTGCGATTTTGGGAAGTTAGGTTTTTAGAAAATGGGGCACCTATCCAACTGCGGCATCTATCCGGGTTTTACCCTATTGTATTACCCGGTACTAACTGGGTTGTGGAGGTCAGATAAGCAGTCGCTCCATGTAAAATACTGGTATTCAGCTGCATCCGGTTAGACTGGAAGCCGATTTCAACATAGTTGGGACAAGGCTAGGCAGAAGATGCTTTGTAGATCATTTTGCTGTATTAACCTTCTAAACATTAAAACAAATAGGTAATTTTTAGTGTTCCGTACCTCCAAAGAAAAAAAACGGAACCCTTATAGAATCATTTTGTTGTCCGTCCGTCCATCCATCTGTCTGTCTGTCAAGACCCTTTATCTCAGGAACGCGTGAAGGTATCGAGTTGAAATTAAAACCATATACTTACATAGTCTACAGTCCCTTGAAGCTGTGAAAAAATAAAACCGTTTATACCGGAAAAAACGTATGTTTCGACACTGTCAACTTTTTTTTTTTATTCGTACGCAAAAACTTGAATTTTATCAATTTCGGAAACAGATTTGGTTCAATTAGAGACTTATTTCACGAGAAAATGGAATTTAAAAGGAATATTCTGTACGAAGGGTAACATTTTCATTCGATTTGTTCCAACCGTGTCATTTTGTAGATAAAAAGTCGAATTTCGTCTAATTTGAATCGGAAAAGGTATGATTTTTATATCTATTTGTTAATCGATAAAGGGACGATAGATGGTGACCTTTGGGAACTTATATTTTATTAATAGTCAGTCGCAAAAGGTGACATTTTATCACCAGATTGAACCAAATAGTGACATTTACTTAGTGTAGAATCAAAAGGTAACATTTGAAAATTATTTCATAAAATATTTCCTATATCGATATAATTTAGTATAACTTTATACATAAAAAATGGCTATCTAAACTGTTACTGTGCCTAAAAATATATGATAATATATATTCCAAGTGCACATTTTTCTCCATTCCTGAGAAAAATGGAAAACTTTAAATGTCACCTTTTGTTCCCAGCTCGTCGCTCTTTGTCGTCAGTTAGGTCAATAGAAACTTTTTATACTACGTATACGTATTCTAACCACGCCGCGGGCGAGACCGGGAGCTAAACTTAGTATTGGTAAAACAATAACAGTTATACTAAATATCGTTTCAAAGATTACCACGACCATGAGTATTTTCACTGCGTATAATATCAGCCTGTAAATGTCTCCTGCAGAAGCGTACCTCCTTTATGAACGATCTGGGGTCGGCGATCAAAACTATACTTAGCTGCAGGTTATTGTTCACAGGACTATTTTACTTCCAGTGAAACCTATTACAAGGCGAAATGTGGGTATACTATTAGGTACACCTCTGCCTAACCCTTCGAGGATTACAGGCGTTAATGTGAAACCAATTTAGTAACATAACCATTGCGTCTGTATTCTCTAAAGGGGTATGCAGAGGTGTACTGTCACGAGCACTAATATGTATACACTTAGCAAACTTGTCACTCTCCTCAACCCCCCAGCGACGTCGATGACACAGACTAGGGACCGCATTTCTTCTAGATTTAAGTGCTTGTGATAGTGGTCGGCCTTGAGTGGGAGTACCTTGTTATGTATGTCTGTATTTGTCGTTTAAGTACGACATGTTAACTAAACTTCTACCCACGGCTTTGCTTGCAGTCACGGTCAAAAATGTCCCACGACACGTGTCTACTACCAGAATAAAGAAAACCGTAATCGTAAAAGTATCATGTCGTATGTCCTAATCTAGGAACTCGTCCATCTGTAAAAAAGTAAAAGACCGAGATACTTTTGCATTTATAACATCACTAGCTTTTGCCCACGGCTTCGCTCGTGTTAATTTAGGATTTGACGTTCAATTCCGGTTGTACTCTGCTTGTAATAACATAATTCAATCATGATTCGAAAGACACGTGGCGCCATCTATTATTATATTAAGGGTGTTGTTGTTTTCCTCGGGAACAGTACTTTTTCTCGAGATGAAAGGTACCCTATGCCCGTTTCTGTACACCAGACAACGTATATGCAAAATTTTAGGCTGTCCGGTTCAGTGGTTTAGCCATGAAAAGGTAACAAACAAACTTACTTTCCCATTTAACATTTTATATTAAGGAAGTAAGGATATAACAATGTACTAATCTTTCGCGGCTTTACTCGCGTTATGGTCGGGAATTACCCCACGAGAGCGTTTCAAATATATCCTTTGACCCTTTGACAGTCCAGGATAACGAATCCATTAGTGAATTGATGAATGTGATTACCCCCCTACATCCAAACTTACAAACACACATTTGTGTACTTTACCTGTTATAATATTAGTATGGATAACTATTAGTATGAATATACCAACAGTAATATCGCTGCGTCATTCGCTATGATCTGGTCCCTTGAGTAGGTGTCACGTTCCGAGGTCTCGAATCTACGTAGACACTACGTTGGTCGATATTAAACTACATAGTATGTAAAATAAACTTCTACATCTGCATGATATTCACATTCTTAACGTGTTAGCCATGCAATAAACGTCTGTTTGGTTTTCCACAAGAATTTCCATATCACCACTTTGACTGTAATATTCCAGACGTGTCATGTTTCGGGGGCCACTCCGTGATGGCTCTCGGCCACCGTAGGCGCGGGCCTGTGGACGCTGAGTAATGGGCTAGCTCGCCGTCCGTCCGTCGTATGACGACGGGCAGGCCGTGTCGGCGGCGCGTTCGTGTTCCACGCGCGCCTCAAAGAGATGTCAGCAAACGGGAGGGGCCCGCAAGGGCCGATGCCTGCCAGGGCTGCGGAACTGTTCGAAAGAGATACCGCGGCCCTGGAACATAAAGGGCCAAAGAAGGAACATGGGTGGTTTTTAGTCAGTAAGAGTCTGACACTCCCTTCCGCTCCGCCCAGAGCGGGAGGAGTCATTTGATGATTTCCCACCCTCCAAAAAAAAAAGACGTGTCATGTTACTGCTTCATCGGACTATTGTTAGAGTTAGGGAAGAGAGGTTGCACCTCTGGCTGCCCACACACTTGTGCACTACAATATTTCCTGTGCTGGCGGCAAAGTGAATAAGAACAAAATATACTTGCCTTCAAGAATCGATATAAAGAATGATTGGTTAGTAATGGGCAATACTCTAAGGGAGAGAAGTACTCATAAATATGAGCAATTTTACTATAGGACTAACAATCAAATTTATTTTCATTGTTTATTTCTAAGCCTTAACTGTCCCACTCCTGGGAAAAGACCTTCCCCCATTCCTTCCACTTTTCAGGATGCTGCGCCAAAAAATACTGATGCTGCCTACATTTTTTTCGAGTAACGTGACCAGTATGGAGCAGCTGATATGTTTTTTTGCGATTTTTCATGGTTGGTCGATTTTTCATCCGGTTAGACTGGAAGCCGACCTCAAAATAGTTGGGAAAAGGCTAGGCATATGATGATCTTTGATTTAGCAACTACGCTTCTTATTAAGTTTATTTTTTTATACTTTTAAATATTACCTTTCAATACTTTCTGATTCTAAAAATCTTGGAAGTCACTATCTTACTTTATACGAATTTGCTCTTTGCTTGAGGGAGAGAGGCAAACGAGTTGAAACTGAATGAGACGGTTCTAGAAAACGAGCTGCACCTTTCAAATGCCCTTATAAGGTCAATGGTCTTTGATGTCTTCCAGTTGTCAGAATTTTTATCTCTCAAAGGGAATTTAGTTTTACTTCCGCAACTCCCAGCTAAACTGACTCCTTGGAAAGTTTAATTGAAATAAAGGCATTGTTCATGAATTTGTTCTAAGCAAATGAATTAACTATTTCAGAAATTTCAAGATTGCGCTTAATTTCTTTTTTGTCAACCTGATTCACAAGATTTTTTCTTTATCTTTAATCTTGGCCCATTGAAATGAAATCATTTTTATTACGAAATTAGAAAGTCATATTTTAGATTATGGTGAAATATTGAAGGTAGAGACTAGACAAAACACTTCATTTATATTTAGACGCTGTGAAGGCGTTTTTGAGGTCACATATTATATAGACTAAATGAAATTACTTCGCTTCATATGAGTTATGTAATGTTGTAAACTCGACACTAAATTAATATCTACCGATATCTTTACCTCCATCATAACTAATAATGTAGTTAGATAGCGTCTCGTCTGTGTGTATGTTACATTTTACGACAAAACAGCTCATGAGCTTTATGAGTTTGATATTCTTACTGGAAAAATATGTACCATGTCACACAGTCGTTACATGTAGTCTATGCCCCGAAAGTCTGACAACCAGTCAAACTAAGGGGTACCGTATTACCCAGTAGGTGGTGGAGGTCAGACAAGCAGTCGTTCCATGTAAAATACTGGTATTCACCTGCATCTGGTTAGACTGGAAACCGACCCCAAGATAGTTGAGAAAAAGCTAGGCAGACGATGATGACGTCATGTTTAGACAAAACCATGATTTATACTTGTATGGGATAAATAAAGTCCATACAAACGAAGTCGTGGGCAAAGCGCTAGTAGATGTACATACATATAAGGACCGTGGGTGTATCTATTGGGACTTCGTCAATGAATTTGATATATCAGTAATGCTATAGACTCCTGCTCAGGCAACAATAATTGAAATATCTAGTTTCAGTACACCTGATGCCTTTTGATTTAGAGCGTAAAGAGCATCAGATTATTTGATCGAAATAATTAAGCCTCGTTGATCAAGTCATCCCACGCACTACTGCTGAGCAGGAGTACCTGGGTCCTCAAATTCTAGGTCAGACAATGTGTTTTTATTGAGTTTGAAAAATCAAGATGGCGCTTAGTGTTTTTTCTAGGCGCCGATTGGTTGCTTGACTATCGAGATGTTTTTTTTTTGGTAAGTTTAAATGGCCTACTCTTGACCTCAATCTAGTCCTGAGGACAGAAATGAGGTCGACGATGGACGATGGATTTTGACAAGTAACAAATACTCAGTATTCCCGCGGCGAAGCTTTCAGCAAACACTCTCCCAATAAATAATATACTATTAAATGAGCTATATTTGTGCATTTATTTGTAATCACCTCTTCGAAAACGGCTCTAACGTTTTTGATGAAAGTTGCAATGTAGGACTTAACGGGGGCGAAAAATCGATCTAGCTAGGTATACCTGGGAAAATTCGTTTTCTCTATTTTCATCGGAGCAGAGCTCGGTTGCTTAGGCACTAAATAATAAAGCGCTTAACAGAATTGATCGCTTGCCGTACAATTAATAAGGTTTATCTTATCATGTTTTTATTCAGATTATTGAATGAATTTTCATAAGATTTTGGCTGGTTGTCGAGTAATTACAGAAGTAAAACGGGTATTTTCCGTACAGGAAGAGTTGTAAATTCTAGGCGTGGGTGAAAGATACTGTGCTTGCCTACAGCTGTTACTACACGATTTTGTTAAAACTCATTCGTTTTATTTAGGTAAAAGTAATGACTTTAGTTGTAATGGTAGTAGTTTTAAGGTGAACGGTGCGGGGATCCGCTGGATGCGAGACGGAACCGGTCAATGTGGCGACATTTGGGGGAGGCCTATGTAAAGCAGTGGACGTCTTTCGGCTGAAATGATGATGATGAGGTAAAATTACGTCCGTTGTAACCATTTGAACTTGAGCTGGTCTGGTTTAATGCGAAGTTTTAATAGAATAAGCTTATGCTGGTTTTGATATCACAGAAGTGTGGACCACTGTACGTATTTTTCATGTAGGTACGTCTTTTAAAACAGGGTAAACTTATTCAAGACCAAAATTGAACGAGTTAGTAGAAAGTTTGGTGAGCCCGAATCAAAATTAAATTCCATATGGATGTCCAAACAACGCCTCTGCGTATCACTGATGGTCAGTTTCCCTCACTCAACCGTTCATTTAATTCGGCAGTTTCGCTGACTGGACAGTTTTGTGAACTAGACAGTTGCGCTAATTCGACCGTTTCCAGTGTTTGCCAGTTTCTTCGATTTATGCAATTTGCCAAATGAGTGGCACAAAGGGCCATGAGGCGAGCCATGCTCGGCATAACCCTCTTAGATCGAGTGCGTAACACCGAAATCTGTCGTCGGACTAAAGCTCGATGGGTTGACGGGATCGTCAAAGTCGCGGGAAACACCTGGATAAGGGACGCACAGAACCGGGAAGTGTGGCAGAAAAAATGGGGAAGCCTATACCCAGCAATGGGTGATTCCGGGTGATATGATGATGAGGTCAGTCAGAGATATAAATGACGATGTTTAGACGTTAATATCTCAATGACCGTTGGAGCTATTTAGGAGAAATTTAGGTTTCTAGCTAATATAAAAGGGTCTAGTAAATAAACTAAATTTCATGTGTTTATATTAAACAGATGTTGAGTTATTAGGGGGTCAAAAGTGGCTCCTAATTGTTGGTGTAAATAACAAACGGCTGCGCCGACAGTTGCGTGTCTAGATCAGTGTGATAAAAAACTCTCACTAGGATCACTGAATAGTTTTGTCATAGTTTGTGGCTTCCCCAGTTGTCCCCATTCGGCTACAACAGGGACTTATCAATTTTGAAGTTTAGTAACCACGCGTGGGATAAGGACGTAGAATTTATGTCAATCGTGTGTAATAAGGGCCAATTTGGGATATCGTTGGATTGTGGAGGTGGAATGATTGTTACTTATGAAACTACATATAGTTTGTTTGTATTTAAGTTTGTTTTGTAGGCACAGTATAATATTATGGTAGGTAGGGTGAATAAAATTAGGTTGAAAATCCATAGTTTATGATTTGTAATAAAGTCATAATTTGAATTTTAAAATAGGACCAATCTCAGCCCTAATGCAAAGTAATAAAGTGGCCGTTTATTACCGTCTCCAAAATTTTAGATTAAAATGGCATAAAATTCAAAGTTGATAGATTAAAGTTTTTGATTAAATACAAAATTCTGTTTAATCTAGACCTTTTAGTTTCATATCAGCGAGGTTCAAAAGTTGTAGGTATTTGATTCTGGTTTATTAAAAGCCTAATTCATTTTGTGAAATTGTCAGTTTAGCATTTGTTCCCGTTTACTGCGCATAGTTTGGAAGGAAAGCAAATTGAATAAGTTTTTGTTTCTTTGATGTAATCTATGTATATCAAGTGAAACAATTCATAGAAAAAAGTTAAAATAACAAGTAGTAACTAATAATTCCCATTTTGTTATCACTTTCAAATTTTCTTATAATTTAAGAGGGTTCACTCCTAAATTAATCCCAAAGATATTATAATAGGTACCTCACTAGCCTGGGTTAGGTGCACGGCTCCCTCTAAAAGGACACAAAATAGGTAAAGGTACTACCGCAGATTTTTCTAATTTATGCAAGAGCACCTTAATTTTGTACAATTTGCTGCAGTGCAGCCAGCTTTCCGGGCACTTTTATCGTTGACAGTGTGCGGATGATGTCATCATGTTGTCATCATGTTGTATTTCATTTAGTCTTTCATGCATAATTTTATTTTAATTTTTAGCACGTGTTACTGACATTTTAACTTTTAACTATTAATTTTTGACATTTCTCCTCTTTTTTTTGCTACTGTAAATCTGTAATTGTTTGGTTTCATGTTATATTTTATTTGAATTTTTATGAATGTTGAATTAGATTATATAATACTGAATTTTGCTGTGCCCTGACAGGGTCTGCAACGGTTCTTAGCTCTAAGCCTTTTGTTAACACCTTGTTTACCTTGTGGAACGCAAATAAATATGAATATGAATATGAATATGATGAATTTTTTGACGTTTTTGATAGGTACCTGTTTTTTTGTTAGCTTGTCAAGCGTCCTATTGCTGGGTAAAGGACTCCCCTATCTCGTTCCAAACCTCTCTATCTTGTACGATCTCTGGCCATGTTCAAGACCAGATCGTCACACCTCCTTCGCCGTGGTCTACCTCGGCGGCCATTTTTTCCATCAGAGCGGGGGCACACGATACGTTGCGGTGGCGGTGCGGCGCTGGAGCGGTGTCGCTGCGTCGTCTTACATAGAAATATCTGTGGCATGTCCCACAATGCGCTCAGGCGCCGCACCATCCTTGTAACCACCGAGACGAGGTGGGGAGGGGTGAATGCGTTGCGACGTCGGAGCAGCACCGCTCAGTTGTTTATGAGTCACAAGGAAGGACTACTAATAAGGAAGGACTGCTACGGCGCCGCTGCGACATAACAACGTTGCGGCGCCGCACCGCTCGTGTGCCCGCTGATAGGTACGGTGGAATCTTTGCGGTGCGGCACCGCAACGCATCGTGTGCCCCCCCGCTCTCAGACGTCCGTCGTCGTCGTGTCGTATTTATATTTTTTAGTATATGTAAATTTATAGTTTCTAAATAATGTACAACAAATAAATAATCTGTAATTATCAAAAAAGGTTATGCTAATAGTCTTCGTCTTCTTTCATATCAATGGTATGACTAATCACTTCATTAAGTGGCCATGTTAAAAATAGTTACCTGTCCAGGAAGTGGACTGTGTTTTATTGGGAAGCACCACATTCACATAGAATAATCTAAAGGATCTACTAATGCGAAAAAATTGGAAAGAGATCTGTCGCAATTTGATTTCAGCAACATCTTTAGGGCCCGTTTGTAGGTTAGAGCGATGGGACTTGCCACGCGACTTGCTTCAAGGAAAATGCGCGCCGGTCATGACAAATCACATCGCAGTAACTTGTGGCATGCTCAAAACAATTTCGTATTATTGTGCTCCACAGTGGCTGTCGCAAGACGCGTGTTGCTTGAGCATGGAGCTCATGGCAAAGAGGTTATACGTTACAACTTATGGTGTAGTACCTTATTACTTAGGACATAAGGGTGAAAAGAGGCAGACCGTCAGTGAACTCGGGAGCACGTAACCTCTAACAGAATTCAAAACAAATAAAAAGCAATAATTACCTATCCCTATTCAAACAGTTATTGCAAACACAAATTAAATTTAAGAGCTTTGAGGAAGGAACACGCAAGTATCAATGCGATTGCGATCATCAACTGCCATACAAGGTTTATCTTCACTTAGCATGCGATCCTCTTCAAAGCTAATGCTTTGTCTGTATTGTTTTACTGGTCTTTGAGCGAACAGTTATTAGTTCGATTGAACTAAGAACTTAAGCTTGAATCTATTTGACTTTGTATCTGTTCGATATCTGGTGCTATTGGATTTTTGATACGTTCGCGCTTAACTATCATAGTTGGGGGATAAAGAGAGATGTTTGATAATGTTGATGATATTTTCTTATCGTTTTTAGGGTTTCGTAGTCAACAAGGAACCCTTATAGTTTCACCATGTACGTCTGTCTGTCTGTCCGCAGCTTAGCTCAAAAACTCTTAGTACTAGAAAGATGTAATTAGGCATAAATATACAGCTTAGTTACGCCAGCAAAGTGATAAAATAAAATCTCGAAAAGTATTTTTTTTAGGGTTCCCTACATTTATGATCGATTAACTCGTCAAAATGTAGGGAACAGCTGATTTTTTTTCGCGATTTCTGGTTTGGTCCCATAGTAAATAAAAGTTGTTCATAATGATGAGTTCAATGACCTCTTAAGAGGTTGCTGGTGTTTTACAAATAACCCTGTATAACAAAGTTAAAAGGGAAACTATCACAGCTAAGTAAGCTTTACAAGTTTAAGAGTAATAGTCGACCAATTTATAAAATGTAGGTACTTAGCACATATTTTCCTAAACATAATGTATATACCTATGGAGCACAGGTTTTTCAACGGCAAAAATGTAAGTTTGTTTTTTCATAACTGGAATTTAAACCCTAAATGAACACACGTTAGTCTATGTTCGACACCTGCATGGAATATCATTGTACCTCAGGTTATGGCAATTTTGGGTTACAATATATTTTTACAATAAATAAAATCTTGTTGGCGTTGAACCTGTGGTATATCCGTCATTGGCGTTGAAAAGATTAAATGTTCATAGTATGAAACAAAAAAGCCCTTTTCTTATTTCATTTCATTTCATTTATTTGTCAGAATAATGTTACAATTAGTCTTAATATTATCACAACGTCCAAATTATTCTACCGTTTTCGGCGTACAAATATTTATGCATTACGCAGTATTATTATCAATGATTCTATTAATACCATGTCAGTGTTCCTAAATTAAATTCAGCGAATCAGTTTAGTTAGTCCGCATATTTTGACGGGCAACTAGGGAACCCTACATTGTGCATGGCCCGACACGCACTTGGCTGGTTTTCTTTTTGTAGAAAAGTCAAAGTAAATCGTGTTACGCAAGATGTTAGTTTTCAGTTATTTGTTCTGAAGTAGTTCAGAAGTAGAATAAAGTAACCACCAAGTTTGTGTAACGTACATTTCAAGTAATTATTAATGCATGTTTGGAACTTGCTCTCGCTAGTCAGTTTGTGGCGCTCAAGTTAAATCAAATAACATTGTGTTACTTATAGCTTTGCGTTTCCTGATAACTTTGATTTATAGGCAAAAGGCACTGATTTAAAGCGGCAGTTGTTTGTAGTAGTTTTGGTAAGTTAAAAATTACAAAATGCATATTTATTACCAAGTTCGGCAGTTAAAACTTAGCAGTAAAGTAAACAAAAATGAGTCGTAAAAATAATAAAATGAATCGTTTAATAATTATACTGAGCAGTAAAATAACTAAATGGGCAGTTACGAGTGGGCAGTTATTCGCCTAAAAAGCGTAGTCTACGCAGGCTCCTTTTTCTGTCTGCAGGGTTTACAGTAACCTAACACGAAGGGCATGTCGGGGTTGTTGGACCCCGCCATCCCCTAACCTGTCCGGGTGTCTCTGTTCCCTATGAACTGCCGAATTATTTACCTAACTGCCCATTCCATCATTTTTACTGACCATTTATTTATTACACGTATTTTTCGTACTGATTTTGTCAGACGAAATAACCAGCCAATTGTTTTTTTTATTACTGTCTGTGTTTTACTGTCGCATAATTTTACCAACCGCCGATAAAAAAAATAACTGCCCACTATTTTTTTTTTCAACTGATCATAATAACCTATCGAATGTTTAAATGACAGTTCAAATAATTAGTTCCCTAGGCAAAATAATAAATATGTATAATTTGTGTGTATACGTTTTTTACTCCTTCACGCTGAAATAGCTGGATGCATTTGGGTGAAATTTAGAACGCAGCTAGACTATAACCTGGAACTACTTTATTTTCCTGCGAATGAACCAAATTTAATTTAAAGCGAACGAAGCCGCGAGCAAAACCATGAAGAACTTAGGATGAAACAATAATTTAAGTCCCGGAGTAGGACACAGTGTAGTGCCTTGGGGGACACAATTTTTATTCTAGCGACATAATAGTATTTTATTTCTGTTAATTAGAACTAGTTTAGAAAACCCTCACGTGTTCAGCTTAATTGTAATGAAAAACGAAAGGTTAAATAGTCTTTACTTATAATGAACTGAGTTTTAATGTCATTATTGTAATGTTTAGTGTATCGTTAGCCTTTAAAAGGTCATTTGAATGCGTCATGTGTAGCTTCGTTAGCATTGTAGCTTTGTCTGTTGAAAATGGAAAAGACAAACACTGATAAGTCCTTGCTCAGTTTTTATAAAAGTAACACAAAGTCTTTATATTATATTCCTTACTTACACTAAATTGTGAAGTTATGCAGTCTCAGTAGTATGACTCAATCAATGCAATTTTATGAATGTTATTGTTTTTGCTTAGTATGTACACGCTCAAATGTACGTATGTACATACATACAAAGACATGCTATTACACCTGCATTTTCCTAGAGAGTTATGCATAGATGTACCTAACAGTGCACCTACATTTTGCCAGTTATGTTTTAGTAAAGTGTAATAGAAGGCAGCCTATAATAGGACACAAATCCAGTCTCCGGGTACCAAAGCGTTATTGATGGAGAGTCAAATCTAATTAAGAATTGAGTTAAGACATGAAACGATTAGAGCAGAAAATTCATTAGTACGTAATTAGTGGTAATAAAAACCAGCAAAAGCTGGGCTCTATTTCCATAGATACTCCGTACTGCTCTAGGCCAGCTCTAGCAAAACGTTATCATTGACGTGCGTGTAGCCTACTGTGTCTACATAACATCAAAAATTTAAAATGATCGAAACACAAGCCAAAACGTACAGCGTGCTACGGGTTACTGAATTCACAGAGTAACTAACTACACAAGAACGAAAGGTAAATTCGTGTCAAAATACTTTCGTGCACGGGTCCAAACAGAAAAGGTTTTATTGTTCAGAAAAGCTACAAACTGCTCGTGCGAACACGCGATTTCAAGTTTAAAAACCTCAAGCGTTTTTGGTTGGTGTTTTAGCGAATCGCTGGTGATATTTAGGGCTCAGTCCTATTTCATTTTAATAAGATTTTTTTTTAATTGGTTTGTACAAGTAATGCTATAATAGAACTAATAGTGTGATGCTAGTTTAAATGAAATGCATACCAATATTTAAATTATTTCATTTGAAATGAAAGAACGTGCTTGTAGTTTATTAGTTTTTTTTATTTTAAACCAATCATTTATTTTTAGATCTTTCCATCAGTAATTTCACAGTAACAGCTACGGAGTTTGGATTTGTTCCTGTTAATGGCAACATGGTTCGCCCCCTATTACATGAACTTTAACATAGCTGGCGAAATGTAAGTGTACTATTAGGTACACAGAGCTGGTGTACCTTCAGTACAGTATAGTCCATACAGTCTTACCCTCCAGGAATTACAGGGCTGACGATATTTTTAATCTAGAAACTGTATTTGGAATTGTCATGGTCGAAGATTTCACACGCCATAGCTAGGTATATTACTCAGAATATCGTCATTTATAGCCCAGGCCATACCAGCCTCCTGCCAGGGCTGCGGGACTGTTTGAAACAGATACCGCGGCCCTGGAACATAAAGGGCCAAAGAAGGAACATGGGTGGTTTTTAGTCAGTAAGAGTCTGACACTCCCTTCCGCTCCGCCCAGAGCGGGGGGGGGGGGGGTCATTTGATGATTTCCCACCCACAAAAAAAAAAAAAAAGGCCATACCAGCCAGTTATTCAACCTAAGAATTGTATAAAATTTCAAGGTTTGAATACATTTCTTGGTAGTAGATTTGTACTTGATAATTGAGTAAGTCTAGACTGCTTTTAATTCATAGAAGTACAGCAAACAAAGGGTGAAGTTAACGTTATTAAATTATGTGTTTGAAATCAAGTAATTTTGATGCTTAAATCTCTTCTGAAAAGAGGTCTTATGTAAGTTAACGTAAGGGTTCACATAAAAGGAATTTCAAATAGTCAAAAGTAATAAAAACATCACTGGATTTTAAATATTATGTCTCCTCTGGTTCCACTCGCACGGAAAAGGTATATAAGGGTTGCACCTGATCTGACAGCACGGAATCAAATTTTCCATGCTTCTATCATTTTCTGTTGTTCAGAACCGTCATTCGTTAGATCAGGAATGCTATCTATCTCACGCGGCACCATCAACGATCCAGTCGGCAGCCCGCTGACGGTTCTGCGACAGCAAAGGATAGGAACATGGAAAAATGCGATTCCGTGCTCCTAGATGTGGCGCTGCTCTAATTATAGGTACTAAAATTTTGCCCGAGAACATTATAAAGGCCCGAGACAAAAATCATAATATGATTTATATTATAAAATCGTTTCGTTATTGTTGGATATATGACAGACTTGTAACAATAATATCAAAGATATTAAAAAGATGAATGACTTGATTGATATACTTAACAATGGCTGTATATTGTCTGCATGATTCAACCTTTTTACGGAGTTTCCTTTCGGAACATGGCCTATTGGGAGATTAGGCGATTAAGTGGATGATAAGGCAGTTACTCCCGGAAAAGATGATTAACCTTGACCGCCATGCTAAACGAAGGGTCAAGGATTTTAAGATCGTTAAAGATAAGGGCTTGTGATGATACATAACAAATAATAAATGATTTATCTCATAATATCATCTGTCTAGCCTTTTCCAAACTATGTTGGGGTCAGCTTCCAACCTAACCGGATGCAGCTGAAAACCTATATTTTACATGAAAAGACCATAGATACGATACAGAGAGATAAATGATTTATATCATAACCTTTTTACAAAATTTTATTGGTCAAACCAGTACCCAAATAGACAGACTTGGGTTAAAAATGTTAGCAAAAATGACCATGCCATTGAGAAATTCGTTGTTTGTAATTTTGCCACGTATGGATATTGTGGTCAAAACTTGTTAAAATTACGAAATGAGACATCTTTTTTCTTTTTTTTTTATCGCGGGTACTCGTCGCCACACTCGCCACTGATAGATAATTATGCGAGCGTAGGGACAAGTGAAACAACGGGTGGCTGGAAACACACTCGCTGTATTTGACAAGATACTTATAATAGGAGCGGAAGCAACCACCCTCCTATTTGCATATATAACATTATGTCAAATTGTGAGGTTGAACGACTGGCAACAATAATAAAATGAGAAATGATAGACGGGATCTAGGAAAGATTTAAAACAGATAAAATAACATAAGTACAATTAAAACAGATAATTATGGACAAATTCTTTTACTAAGCCACCTGAGTCCATACAATCCACGCAATTTTAATAAGACTTACATAAACGACAAGTGGACCAAAAATAGAATAAATAATGTGATTAGGAAGCTAATGAAAACATCAAAAAAGGCTTCAACAAAATAAATAAAAAAGTAGCAACCAAAGCGATTCTTTGGAAGATAAAAAATAGTTTCTTGCTGGAAAAATCCTGTTAATGGTCATATGGACATAATATTGAAAATATTTGTAGTGTATTTTTTATATTTTCCGAGTAAACAAATAAATAACAAATATCCTATTTACGTATTTCGTAATGGAAAGTCAACATGTTTAAAAACAGTCTCAAGCTAAGAGAATCATAGTAACTATGTTTTCAAAACAAATATAACATCATTTGCATCACTATATCAATTGATCGTGTACTTGGCACCTGTTTCATCATTGGCGTCTCTTGTTTAAGAACTACATATTGGTTTCCTTGATTAGCATAAGCATAATCAGCGAAGTACGTTTCCGTTTCTGGGAAACTGGCTTCCTCAATTACAACGTACTAGAATGTTTTGATAGACACACTGATCATTAAGTATCAAAATCAAAAATCATCAAAATCAAAATATTTTTATTTCACATAGGCCTACATGGGCACTTATGAAACTTCGACAAAAAGGTGCACGGTTCGGGTTGGTCGTTTCCTATGGAGAAGAACCGGCAAGAAACTCCATGGTTACTCTTTTAAAATGATTAGTTTTACAATATTATCATGTTACAGCATTAGTACTCAAGTATGGGGGGACAGCATAGGCCCGACAATAAGTCGTTGCTTACTACACAAGAAAATTGGAAAACAAGATAAGAGGTTAACAAAAGTTAACACACATCTAGGAATCTACAAGGCCTACACTGTTCACACATTCACAAACAATCGTTAAAAAGAATCTATACAAAGGCAAGAAAATATTATAAAAGACTAAATTAAACAAGTGACAAAAATATTGTCATCAGTGCTGCAACTATTCTGTATCACCACTTGTTTGATTGACGATGTAAAATGTCTTTGGTCATTTTGTTTTATCATTAACGTCTATTCTTCTCTTCTAAGAAGGATCTATTGCTTCGTATGATTAAATTCTATCCACCTATTTACCTGTATCATTACAAGCACTCATATGAGCACGTGTTACATTATAATCACGAAGACGGAACATCGTGCTCCCGTAAATCAAGCGTCCCCTTGAAGTCATATTAGGCTGACCGTCTGTTTATCCTTCCCGGACACGGACAACAAGCTCTAACTGGAAACGTAATTGACCACCTGTTTCTTTGAGGTGGGATAAGCTATTGAAATTCTTTTAGCTATTGTTTCCAGGTTTCTTTATTCGTTTTAGAATTTTGTTTGTGACTGACTGAGTCTGTGTGTAAAATTGTTTTTTCCACACGGAAAATGTCATGTGTGCCTATATTTTGGAGTAACCTCGTGAGTGCAGCTGTCATTGTGTGTTTCGTTTTCAACATTTCGACGAAAGATGTATGAAATGCCGTAAATGATATTGAGTATGCTGCTGGATTTTTAACTTTCGGAGCTGAGTCATGAAGAAATAAGGGAAAAATTACCTGGTTGTTGGTTTACAGAATAAAACTGTTAATTAATTATCTTACTAATATTATAATCGCGAAAGTTTTGATGGATGGATGTTTGTTACTCAATCACGCCAGAACGGCTGAACGGATCTGGATGAAAATTTGGCACACAGATAGAGTGAAATAGCACATAGCTACTTAATTATGCGGGTAACAGCTAGTTTATAATATTTTTTATCTCGAAGGTATTGACATGAAACTACACGTCAACTATTTAAATAATTTAATATGTGATTTTATTTTTACTATTTTTTTTGTTTTTAATTTTTTTTTGACCATATTTTTGGATTGACTGTTAATATGTATTTGAATTGATTGAATTTTGACTATATGAAATTTATTTTTTGTTTTTTTTTCCAATTCCAAACAATTTTGTACGCCGAATATGGCAAAACAACATGTTGAACCAGCAATCTAAACTCGTTTCCATCCATATGTGCATATCTATGTATCATGTCACACATGTTTATACAAATAAATGCATCTTTATCTTTATCTTTATTTAACAAAACCATTACGTTAATTATCATTATTTGGAATTAGACTAAACACCAAGTTACTCAAATTATTTCAACCTGATATTTCCAAGGTCGGAACTGTCTTCATTTATATGACGAAACCTATAACCTAATAAATTACGAGTATCTATTGTAGGTAAAATACTATTGTGTACTGTTGTCGCTGAACTACGTCTAGACATGATAATCTATTACTCTATTGCTTTTACGTAATTTCCAATTTTCAATATTATGAATTCGGAACATTTTTCCACGAAAATGTAGACGAGCAAATTGTTGATTAATATTATTTTTACCTGAAATTGCTTAATAATCATCTCACTAGTAGGTTATGTAAACAATTTATTTTTCTTTAATTTTTATATACATAGCAAGCGCTGAGCTCTAGTGATTCCTGGCGATTCGCGGTGCGGCAGTGTTACTGGTTTTTTCATAAGCTTTTATTTAACTTGGCTTGTTAGTTAGTATGCATTGGTCAAATCTTGGTTGAATCTTGAATTTCAAACCCCAAACCCCAAACGATTGAGCTGAAATTTTCCACACACCATATTATCTGGGGACAATACTTTTTATGACAGACATGACTTGATCCTGCAGCCATGATCGCCTCCTAACGAGAGAACTCCTCAACGGTTAATAGCATGGACACGAAATTTTGTATACGCGTTCAATGTTAATAGATAAACTTAATTTTCATCTTGTCATTTCAATAAAACCTTGTATTAAAAATATAAATTTATATATACTACCTACCAGAAATTTCTCAGTATCAGTATTTTTCTAAGATTTTTATATATACATATAGCAAGCGCTGACTAGTGATTCCTAGCGATTCGCGGTGCGGCAGTGTTACTGGTTTTTTCATAAGCTTTTATTTAACTTGGCTTGTTAGTTAGTATGCATTGGTCAAATCTTGCAACTGAATTTCAAACCCCAAACGATTGAGCTGAAATTTTCCACACACCTTTTTTTCTGGGGAAAATACTTTTTATGACAGACATGACTTGATCCTGCAGCCATGATCGCCTCCTAACGAGAGAACTCCTCAACGGTTAATAGCACGGACACGAAATGTATACGCGTTCAATGTTAATAGATAAACTTAATTTTCATATAAAGGACATCATTCACGTTCCATACATTTTTGGGCCAAATGTGAAAGTGCCGGCCAGAAAAAAAAAGCGTAATATTCGGATAGATCACATAATTCCTATTATTTTTTACTATGACACCAAACCTGTGCGCCCTATGGTTATGTTGTTATACATGCTTTTAAAATATACAATGTGAAATAAAATGTTATGTTATTTTAATACGTTTGGTCAAATATATTAAATATGAAAAAAACTAGCAACAATACCAACAGCGCCTCATTTAGATTCAGTACCTTTCATTTAGGTAAAAAAGAACAAAATGAAACAACGATCAATTGTATTAATTCATTTATAATCTAACATATACATCATCTAATCCTATTGCAGGTGGGGTGAGGTATGGGTCATGTCTAGCATAACCCATGTACCAGACTATGGTCATGGTATGAGAGCAGCATCCAATGGTCCTCTTGCCGATATTGCATGTACAATAATAATGAGCTAATGCTCGACGAACATTCGCTGCCCGATCTAATGCAATGTACACATAGTATTTTTTGGCTTGGATGTGGCGGGATGGTATTCGTCCTCTTATAATCCACAAGTCTTCCCCTTCAAGTTCCCCGACTATTTCCAGAGGAATCCCACCACCGAGCTCAATGATAAAAGCTCCGTCGGATTGAAGTAATAACTTTTTGCTTGTTTGAGCTGGTATACACCAAGGCTGAATAATATTAAATCTTCTTCTGTTAACGTTGGAAAATCATTAAAATCTGCCATATCCGCTGCCATGGGTTGGAACTGTGCTCGCCTTTTTTTTTTTTTTGGGGGGTGGGAAATCATCAAATGACTCCTCCCGCTCTGGGCGGAGCGGAAGGGAGTGTCAGACTCTTACTGACTAAAAACCACCCATGTTCCTTCATTGGCCCTTTATGTTCCAGGGCCGCGGTATCTCTTTCGAACAGTCCCGCAGCCCTGGCAGGCACCGGCCCTTGCGGGCCCCTCCCGTTTGCTGACAACTCTTTGAGGCGCGCGTGGAACACGAACGCGCCGTCGACACGGCCTGCCCGTCGTCACACGACGGACGGACGGCGAGCTAGCTCATTACTCACCGTCCACAGGCCCGCGCCTACGGTGGCCGAGAGCCATCACGGCGTGAACTGTGCTCGCCTTCGGTTTAAATTGTGCCTATTCACAAGATCTCCCAGTGTATTGGGCATGTTTATTCTTTCACCTATTATTTGAAGGATATCAGTAGCATGAACGCTATCCACTATCAAAACGTGATAGGCATTTATTAATGCGGCAGCCATTCTAAAATAATCCATCATATTGTGCAGTGTTATATTAATGTTGACGTGTCTCAATAGCCGGAAATCTCTTTTAAATCGGCCATTTATGACTTCCACGACCCATCGACAAATAGTAACAAGTCGCGACTTATTAGCTTGTTCGGTCGTAAGTTGCGTTTCCCGAGGGAGCTTCGTCTCTGGCATATTAGCGGTGTATCCATGTCCTTCAAGGGTGGAAATTGCATCTCTGAAGCCACGGTCCAAAATAAATACGTCCCCATTTCGGTAAAACCATTGAAATAATCCATCGCCATGATCATTTTCATTTTGTACAATATTAAGCATTATTTGCGCATCTGAAGAAGTAGCAGCATGTGGACCAGAAACTTCTATGATGTGCCCGTCACAACAAACAAACAGAAACGGCTTTAATAAGTTTCTGAACTTGTGGCTGCTATAGGATTTCCTTTGAAAAAAGTAGTTTGAACTCTTTTGAATATATATGTAAGTGCCATCTACAATTGTTATGGCTTTTCTTTCGTCTGTAGGACTCTCTGGGTTCCCAAAAATTCTTTCAGGAATCATAAGGTTCCTCCGTGCTACATCTTCCCGGGTCGTATGGTTAAAGCCTAAGTGAATAGGAACAAAGTCCTGCAGTAGGGCTTCTCTGCCAGTCTGGAGTATTCGCGAGTAAGTGGTTTCACTGGTTTTAAAAATCGATGCTAGCCGTGCATTTGATTCGCCGGTTCGGAGTTTTGCTAACAAAGCTGCTAGAATAGTTCTTTTGTTCTTTTGTTTCTTGATCAAATGTATGAAAATAACAACATCATAATAACACTTTTATTGTATTTTAAAAGTATGTAACACCGTAACCAAAGGGCGCACAGATTTGGTGTCGTAGTAAAAAAATATAGGAATTGTGTGTTCTATCGGAATATTACACATTTTTATCCTGGCCGGCACTTTCAGTTTTTGGTCCAAAATGAATGATGTCCGTTATTTGTAAAACACCAGCAACCTCTTAACAGGGCATTGTACTCATCATTTTAAACAACTTTTACTATGGGACCAAATCTGGAATCGCGAAAAAAAAATCAGCTGTTCCCTACATTTATTATCGATTAACTCGTCAAAATGTAGGGAACAGCTGTTTTTTTTTTCGCGATTTCAGATTTGGTCCCATAGTAAAAGTTGTTTAAAATGATGAGTACAACGACCTCTTAAGAGGTTGTTGGTGTTTTACAAATAACCCTGTATACTACTTACCAGAGATTTCTCAGTATCAGCTGGGAGTCTGAACTTGTGCACGGTTGATTACAATAGACTCGCCCCCTCACCAAGTGTGGCTTGAACGAAAGTGGCAAAATGTGGGTGTACTGTATGAGTACCTCCCTAACTTTTCGTGATTTTGGGTGTTTTGCAGGTGTGTGTGGTATGTTATTTTACGTTAGTACTAAATTATGATTCATACTTTCATATTACATTTATTCTGTTAGAAAGGACTAGCATTAACTACATAGAAACTAGATTATTGTAAACTATAGTTAGCACGCTGTAACAGAACTCGACACAGATGATGAACAACGTACAGTGCCAGTAGATCTAAACGATATTGTTGTAGGGAAACCCACACGGTAATGATAAAATCTAACGTGTTTAATGCCCAGAGTACGGAAAACGCTAGCGTCGTTTGTCTTACTGGACTCAAATTACGAGCCGACGTGAACATTGCAATTGCTAAGCTCTTTGTCAACTAGAATACTATAAGTTTTAAACTGTCATGGTCACTAACATAATAATTAACACTAGAAACGGGATATTTACCATGTCCCTTGTTAAAAAAATAAACAGTAAAATATCACAGAAACACAGCGAAGTATCACACACACAGTGAAATATCGGGAACTCAAAACAAACAGTGGACATGGTAAATATCCCGTTTCTAGTGTTAATTATAACTAGAATACTATTATTGTGGATTAACTCTTGGTAATATTTCATTCTAGGAGACAGGCTGTCCATGTGCATATTTAGACTAGTATTTTAATATATAATTTTATTATTTTCACGCAATTAGCTATTATCTCTAAAGCTATTATCTCTAATTACATTGTAATGTGTGCATGTTCTGTTTAATTTGTTTACACGTCACTTGCTGTACATAACCCGTGTAGTAAACACCGACTAAATTATTTGTTCTTGCACTGAGAATTCCTGCAGTTATTCTTTCAGCAAATGCCTTATATTCCCGCACATAGTCCTTCGAACCGGATACATGATTTTGCACTATCTGTATCGAATTTATTATAAGTTATCTTTGACATCAGTTCAATAGAATTTGAGACACCTTTGCAACTGAACAATGCCATTGGGGGAAATCCTGGATGAGGCTGACTCAGAAAGGTAGAAATTGGTACAGTAAAAGAGAGGTCTTTTCCCGTCAGTGGGTGAATTGTTGGCCGCTGTGACTAATGTTAATGATTACGAGGACAATTTTTTTTTAACATTTAAACTCACATATACAAACAGCCAGACCCGGAACAACTACCTGTAGGCCATACAAAGATTTTTTTCGTGTGAAAATCGAACCTGCGACACGCAGCGCAGCAGCCAATCGCTCAGCCACTGCGCCAACCGTGGCGTCAAATTAAATTACTGCATTACAGGAGAGATACTGGTAGAAAAGCGATACAGTTGAGAATTCTACGACGTAATCGAATATTTTCCGCATGTATTAAGCCCGAAGTCTTAGCAGGCTTGAATGTGGAGCATTTGCTTACAAATTAGCTCACAAGGGAATTTGGTTTTGATAACGAGCGAAATGAAAAGATGAAATATTTAAAATAATGAAACCCTAAGATATGGGTCAGTAGGTCAATATTAGTTGATACCGATACTTGTATTGCAAACAGATTGACCTTAACTGGCTTTTTTTTAACAGCCCCACTGCTGGGACAGGATGACACAGGCTCCCTATGAGAGGGACACCAGAGTCTTCGTCACTATCGGTTTCACACCATGTTTTCCTTCACCGTTTTGGGAGCAGTGCTGACATAATAAACTATGTTATTAAGTTAGGGAAATTAATTTATCCAAAATAAATGAAGACGACATTATGCATGGGTACGTCGACATAACAAGATAATCAACAGACAGACATTTCCAATTGGCAAAGTCTAAGAAAACGTCAATTAGTTCCGTCTACGTCGAGACTCTCATTAAGGAAGTTCCATATCCTCATTTCATTGTGTGCACAGTATTGTAACAGGACCTACATACGTTATATTCGGGTCAGCATGATTCGGCATAACCGAACTGAAATATCAGTTTCAGCCCTAATTGTGCCGAAGCGGGAACATGGTTCAGCGACGGTGGAAGCCAAACAAAGTTTGCCGATCGTCACGAGCTGAATCATATCAGAAGCAGCACCATCATCCAGTGCTCGACTTCATCCGGGGCTAGGCTGTAAGCTTCTCTTTGTATGTGCCAAGCTTCACATTTCTATGCCAGATTTAGGATTTACTCGCGATGGCTAAAATATCGACTGCCTACCTCACAACGGACGACTAAAATTCGAATATCTTCCATTTTATTTCGGTTCGGCTTCATCGTTCAACAAATATCGGTAACCGAACCGAATGTCCTGACCCGAATAAGTGAGTAACACTTCTAAGACGTAACGTTTGAGTAATTTCAAACAGCCATGGAACTCGTGTTTGACAGGAAGTCTTTCCTTTGCTACGTCGTTTGTCGATGGTGAGTCATGGAATATGAATGGGTAATGGTATTTAGGGCATTCATAATGGAATACTTCCAGATGATATGTTGGTTTTGATGTTACTTGGAATTTAATGAGGAAGAGGAATTGTTTGAATGTCTTAAATTAGTGACTGTTCTTCCGTCGTCTTCTTGATTTACATTTTTGAGTAAATATTGGCATTTCATGAGGAAGACGAAAATTGAATGTATGTACATATTAAATTAGTGACCGTTGTTCCATCGTTTTCTTGATTTCCATTTTTGAGTTTATATTGTACTACCAAGTTCACTGACGATCGATCACTTTTCAACCTTATTATATCCCATGTAATAGGGGGCGAGCCTATTGCCATCAACTGGGCACAAATCCAGGCTCCGTGGCTGCTACTAAGAAATTCCTGATGGAAAAACCAAATAACAATTTTCCCAAACCCGAAATCGATCTCAGGCCTACATGCTCAGCAGTCTCGATTAAGACTACTAGACCATCGAGGCAACCTATTACCATCAACTAGTACTTAGGACATAAGGGTAAAACGTGGCAGACCGTCAGTGAACTCTGTACTACGTAAGTTAGTCAGAAGCCAGAAAATCTGACAACCAGTCGTACCAAGGGGGTATCCTGTTTTAGAATAAATGGGTTGTGGTCAGAGGTCAGATAGGCATTTGATCCTTGAAAATACTGGTATTGCTGTATCTGGTTAGACTGGACGCAGACCACAACATAATTAGACAGATGATGATGAATTTTTATTTTATTTAAGATCGTTTAACAAAATTAAGATCTATTTTTATCTGAGCCATATCTGTCATGGCATGATATAAACATCCTATTTGTTTTATTTTCTATTTTAACTTTACTCGGAGTAAAGTAAACCCAAAGCACATTATATAGTTCACACTCTGTGTTCCCTTTTCTAACAAGCCACCACGTTAGCGTTTCCTATAAAATTAATGTAGGTACATAGTTTATAAAACCCTAAGGCCCCGTTTTCGAATCCCACTGTCCGTATCCAGACGATTAAAAACAAATGCAGTATGAAATTTGCACTGCATTCTAAAATGGTACATTAGTAGCTACCTAACAGGTGTAAAAGTACTCTTGATAAAGCCGAAAGGCACTTGTTCTCCATGTCATTGCGAATCTAAACTATACCTGGGAACCTTCTACTTACGGAGATATTGGGGGTCAAAGTTCCAAATTCAATGCATCGATCAGCACGATGTTTGGATTGCGTCTTAATGAGTCCTATCGAAAACGTGATTTTTCACCCCCAAAAAAAATATTGTTTCCTAGCAATAATTTTTGCGTAGAGTTACTTATTTTGATGTACAGAATGCTTGGTTAACGGCTTCGTGTAGGGTCCGTTCCCGCCACCTATTAGTTTTGTACCTCTTTATGAACACGTGTAAACAGGGTTTAACTTGTTTCTAGCTAAAGTTTATAACCTATGTTGCCATGTTTCACTTTGTAGATTAAATTAGTCAGATATTTCCAAGGATTTCTGTGCTAAGCGTGTTTACCATTAAAACTATGAGCTGGTTTTGTACCTAATTCAATTTAGCTTCCACGTGAAGGTGACTTGATACTGAAATAGAAGAAACTTAATAATAATTCCATACATCGGGGAGAAGTTTATCCGTAAGACCGACCTCTATAAACGTTACTTAGTTTGCTGCGAAGATATTTTGACGCTTCAAAGACGTTGATAGGGTAAACATTAGAGCAGACGAATTATAAAATGGATTGTGTTGAAAACAAAATTTTGACCACGCGTCGGAAGAGCCTTGTTCAGCTAAGTTGGTTGAGCGTTATTCCTGTCACTTTCACTTAACTGTCTAACTACAAGAACAAAATATGAATGGGGACATGTCCGAGTCAAAACACGGGCTAAAGTTTATACAGTGGCCTTACATTAGAAGAATATAGTCCAAGTATCAACTTCATAATACGAACAAAGTTTACTTAAATGGTGAAGAGAAAACAAATAAACGTTTTGATTTTAATTCCACAAAGTGATTGTTTGACGTCAAGACAGTTAAGTTCAAAGTTGGTCGACAGAAATTAGGGCAAAAGATAGAACTGTTTCATAAGAAAAGATAACTATCATATCTGATGGCAGTTTTCATCTCCAACGGAAGGCTAACAAAAGATTGAACTTGAGGAAGTTTCTCGTTGAGTTCTTAAAGACCATTACGAACTTCTAAAACCTTGTAAAGTCAGCATTTTAATTTAAATGAAGTGCTGACAGTTTGATTTCTTTGAGATTTATAGTTTTTTTTTTTAATTGTTTTGTTTTTATTTTGTTTTAGATATATCGGCTGTGGTTGTATTATTTTGAAAGATTGCCATCGATTATTATGTCATATTTATAATGAAATATATTTCTAAAAACGAAAGCTACTTAAAATGATAAAATGCTTTATTTCCGTTTACATGAATAACAACTAAACTTGAACCGAAAGAAATTAATTTATAAATAAATGAAAAACACAACAGAACTGAACAAATTAAACACATAATTATCGAACGCATGAAAAAACCTTGAAAGTAAACTATTTTCCTGATATTAATAAAAATACTAATGTATATACGACACCATCAATTTGCTGCCGTAACTGTCAATTTACCGCTTTCTAAGATTGGAATTCTTTGAAGAAAAATAAACTCAAGTACGTACCAACACAAAAATAGCATGGCACAACAATCCATAACACAACACCACACAACACAGTAACTTCGCGTAACACACTATTTACACCGTAAGCCGGTCGGTTCGAACCCCGACGTAGTTTTGAACTGAAAACTTGCTGCAAAAGCGGTTCGCGTGTTAAGCCGCTAGCAACCGTCAGCAAGGCAGTTGCACATAACATTTGAATAAAGAATGAGGCTTGACAGAAAAAAATACGGCAATTTTTTTTTTCTTGGGATCTTTTTGCCAATGACGTGCGACTTGTATACAGTTACAAAGAAGATTACTAGTTAGATTCTAGTGTGTCGTATTAATTGTTTGTTGATATCCTGTTGCCATAGTTACGCGAGGAGTCGTACTTTTTGTTTGAGAAGGAAAACCTCTTTGAGAAATGTGTTTCTGCGTTTTTTGTTCCAGTTTGTATATGACTTTATTTAGGTTTTAAAGTTTGGTATTTAATCGTTTATTTTGATTAAGTAAGCCTAAAATCCGAGGATATTAGTGATTACAAAAAGTTTTATTTTAGTACCCTATAAAAGTGGAAATATTAAATTGTTAGAAAAACCTGATTTCAAATTCAGATATTCAAAAAGGAACAATGAGCGTAATCACAAATTATAATGCCCAATAGTCATAAAAAGGCCTAATTTAATTTTCTACCTTCTTTTAGAGTTATAGTCGTAAAACTGAGACGTTTTTCATATAATAACAAGCAAACTCGTAAATTATCGGTATTTATGGCTAATATTGAACTTTACAACGTCTAGGTTGTAACTATTATTGTTGTCTTAAAATATTAATTCAAAGTAAGCTATGATAATTAAAAAATGGAATAAGATTTTTTATGCAGTAAACTTAACTACTGAAATTACACAATTACTATCTGAGATGTACCTCAGTTTCCGTACGCCGATTAATTGTTTAATCTTAAATTGACTTCCCTGATTGGTTGTTGTTATTCGGATTAAACCTATTAAGGCTGTTCATTGGATCATCTTAAGGGCAGATTTCTTATCTGAGATTTATTGAATTATAAAGATCGAAAAAAAAATTCTACATTAATTTTAGATCGTTTGCTTAATTAATAGTTTACAAACTCTTCTCAATCCATTCTTAGCTAACACTTTTTGTGGCGTTATCTATAAAATAGCTTCAACAGAGGTTATGCCTACGTATCCAAGTAAGTACGCAAACAAACTAAACATAATTTGTAATAACTCACCTGTAATTTATTCTACTTCATATAGTTTTAAATTGTATCCATACCGCGTATTTTGCGTATTTTCTACTAATGTTTTGTAACTAATTTTTCCCCAACCTACAAAATCAATGACGCGTCACCAATCCAAAAAAAAATGTTGCGAGCCCCTCCACGAGCGTCGGTGTATCAGTAATATGACATTTGAGTGCGGCACTCGCGACGTCGCCGCGTCGGCCGGGCTTCGGCACGCGACATTGACCAGCCCACGACCTTGGGGATTCACTGGAATTGTCGTGAACGTAGGAAGAGGACTCATTTGTACAGTCACGAAAACTGAGATGTATACACATGATCACATAATAACTTTCAAAAGTGACTATCTCTTACCACTAAGAGATATTCACTTTTGAAAGTGACAATGCTGCCAGCCTTCTGGGCACTTTTCCTGTTGATAGCGATGCGGACGAATTTTTGGACGCCCTGTAACCCTTTTCTACTTGTACATATTTATTACTATAATAGTTTTGTAGTTTGTAAATAATTTAATTATCTAGGAAATAAAATTAAAACAGTTTCTAAATTGTTTTTATATTACACGACAAATGAGCGTTTGAATTTTGCTACGTGTATACATATTAGGGCTCGTAACTATACAGTCACGAGCAATGATATGTATACGTTAACTTTGCAAATTGATGTCAACACAATACATTGCAAAAGAAAGTGTACGTACGAGCTTCAGTTTAAAATAATGAAGTAGTCACATTGTACGCTTTGCATTATTTCTGCTGATAAATTCTTCAAAGCCTAGATTTAATATTCGTTTTTTATAAAAACAGAACTATGTCTTTGCTTTCGTGCAATCGAGTATCTGCAATCAAATGCACAATACAAATTATTTCGAATTTTTTGATTTGCAATCGTAAATAATACATACAGCAATTGTTTTTTATTTTGTTTTTAATTTTCAGGAGAACTTGAAAGTGTAAATCATAATATTATACCTATTTAATAATGGAAAGTAATAAAAATGTAACGAAAGGTACAATATTGATTGTTGAAAACGAAAAAAAAATAATGACATAATTATGTATACCTTACTCGTACTCTATTTATTAAGAGATACAAATAAATATATGTGATTAGACGTTCATTAAATTTTCGAATTAAAACCCACAAATAATTAAATAAAACGAAATTTCACCAATTCTGATAACCCTGAAATTCAATCAAATCTGTACTTTCATGTTCAAAGGATTCTCAGCATATTTCCACGCCCTAGGACCTAGGGCAAAAAATACAGGTACGACATCACCTAGGGGCCTAGGTGATGTCGTACCTGTATTTTTCATAACTCCGGTTCATTATTAAAAGGCATTGAACCCTTTATTTTAAACTAGCTTCCGCCCGCGGCTTCGCCCGCGTGGTGTGTTGATAAAAAGCCGCCTATATGTTAATCCAGGGTATAACCTATCTACATACCAAATTTCAACCAAATCGGTCCAGCCGTTTATGCGTGAAAGAGTAACAAACATCCACACATCCACACATCCATTCTCACAAACTTTCACATTTATAATATTCGTAGGATAGGATATGTGCACACGCGACGTCTATGGGAACGAATAAACTTTATTGAAACAATCAAACTGTTTCATATCTATCTTTTGTTATATTAGTTTTGTTTGATAGTACGGAAACATGTTGGCCAGTTCCTGTGTCATTGGTAGTGTATGTTTTGAAATATTACATGCGTTAATGATGTATTTTGACGTGATAACTTCAGTAGCTGTATTACTCATTGTCTACAAATGACTTACTTGTTACCTACAACCTAGCCGTCACGCCTTTTAACTGTTGGAGATTTATGGAATACTAGCTTTTGCCTGCGGCTTCAATTCCGCTTGTACTCTGCTTGTAATAATATAAATCAATCATAATTCGAAAGCCACGTGGCGCCATCTATTATCATAAGAACGTTATTGTGTTGTTTGTTCTTTTGCTCGGGAACGTATTTTTTTCGGGATAAAAGGTACCCTTTGTCCGTTTCTGTACACCTGACAACGTATATGCAAAATTTCAGCATGATTGGTTCAGTGGTTTAGGCGAGAATAGGTAACAAACAAACAAACTTACTTTCGCATTTATAATTTTACTAGCGACCCGCCCCGGCTTCGCACAGGTGCATGTATTATACATATAAACCTTCCTCTTCAATCACTCTATCTACAAAAAAAAACCGCTTCAAAATACATTGCGTAGTTTTAAAGATTTAAGCATATAGGGACAGAGAAAGCGACTTTGTTTTATACTATGTAGTGATTAGTAAGGATAAGGATAATTCCAAAGTGCGCATGCGAAACCGTATGTATGTACAACTTGATTTTATACCTAAAACATTGTCACCACTTTGGTGAGAGGGTTCTCAGCAGTAATGTGGTGACAATGTTTCAAATTTCAAAATACAACAGCTGGAAGTTGGTGGATTTTTAACAGTTGGCGTGGATACGCCAGTCAGCTGTTCTATATTGGATTGGAAGGTTCCAAGCGCCTAGCGCCTGCCATATAAGCTCTTAACGCCCTCTTAGTTGCTTGCAGTCAGATGTAAGCTATTAAAGGTCACTTTAGAGCAGCGGTGGCCCAGTGGTGGCGGCCCTGATTTACGAACAGTAAGTCGTGGGTTCGAACCCAGGCAGGTGTATTACCAGAGGGGCCCACAAGAGCCGATGCCTGCCAGGGCTGTGGGACTGTTCGAAAGATATCCCTTTTCTTTTTTTATCCCGCGGTCCTGGAACACAAAGGGCAAAAGAAGGAACATGGATGGTTTTTAGTCAGTATAGTATCAGTATCAGTTTATTTATTATTTATTTATTTATTAATTGGTGTAATTTATTTCATCAACACTGCACTCAAAAACGGTAAAGGAAAACATCGTGAGGAAACCGACATGTCCTAGAACCAAAAATTCGAAGAAATGTGACATCTACCTACCCACACTGGGCCCTCGTGGTGGATTATTGCCCATTCTCTCTCATAAAGAGGAGGTCGTGTGTCCCAGCAGAGGAAACATTATAGGCTGATTCTGCTAAGGTTTCTTGATATCTTATAAGGTATATCATGATGCGCATTTTATTAAAACAAACGACTTCGGCACTTTTTCACGTACCTTGGACGTCATCTGGCACTACTTTTCTCACAACCAAAACGCCTGGCTTAAGTAGCTATATAGACCAGGGTAGAAGCCTTTAAAAATAATAAAAAGTGAAAAAAAATAATAGTAGGATGCAACCCATTAGAAAAGGAGGGGAATATTATAAAAATGAAAGGAAAAATAATTTACGGGCGATCTGAGGTCGGGAAGGGGGTGGGGGTGAGTGTTTAAGGGTAAAAAACGGTTTTTCTCGATTTCCGGCAAAACTAAAAGTCCTATCGAAAAAAGTCAAATGGCAAAGTTGTAGGTAATAAAAAGATCTAAAACTTTTGTATTCACAATTTTTTCACATAACTTCAAAAGCTATGTGAAAAATTCAAAAAACCAAGTTTTTGGTTTTTTATTTTTATCTTTTACAAAAATTTGTTTTTTTTTAACGAAATTTGGTGAAAACTTACCTTTTTATGTCCCATATACGCTGTAATTTATTTGATTAAAAATATTTATTTTTTCACCTCATTTTGAATTAATATCGAAAAAGCAGCCTAATTTTGAATCGAAAATTCACCCGTCAAAATATCGGCTTTTTTCAAAAAATTGGTATGGATTCTGTTCGTTGAAATCTCTACTTTCCGATGGTGAAAAAAAATATATATGTTACTATAGTAAATCTTCTCAGAAAATGCAAAAAATCAAAAAAACTCGAATTCATTTTTTTTTTTTAAGTTATTATAAATAATTTTGAGCTATTTATTAAAATTTACACTTTAATTACTCGAAAAACGTTAGATTACATACTACATTAATAAAAAAAATTTGCAAATCAAAATATACTACTATAATTAACAAACAAATAAGTTAATAAAATTAATATTTAATAAGACATCTACAATATTTAGAGAAAGTTGTCGAATCTTATTTAAATTATATGCGTAGATGCCTATTTATAACTATTTTAAGATAAATTATATACCTGAGTGACCTACGAAAAATTGTAGCCCATCAAAAGGTATTTCATGGAGAAGTGGGGAAGGGGCTAGGCGGGTCTGGGTCTTACTACATACATACCATAGATATAATACTGTGATACATACCTATATTTCGTAACAGCTGTTACAACCGTTAGCCTAGCCAGTATTCGAAATACAGTACAGTATACAACATCGTTTATAAAAATACACGTGCACGCTGAGTTTCTTGAAGATAATTGTGACAAGTTTACTTTAAAAAATCATGTATATTTGAATATATTTTAAATACATTTTAGATACATTCAAAATATATCTTAAAAGACATAAAAAACATAGCTCAAAATATAAAAAAATATATATTTTGTATATTTTTATAGATTTTTAATATATTTTTTATGTATTTTGAAATATATTTTTTTTTCATGGGATTAACTAAATTTGTTTGTGCAAAATTAAGATTATTATTTTTTAATCTTTTACTAATATATCATTTAATTTTAATCTTTAGGTTATGTTACGTTAAGCATACTATTTTTTAAAGAAAATATTACTATTTTAATGTTTGAGTTGATTGATACAGATAAAAATAGAGATGGTATTTACCTTCCTATGCAGATTCGAAAAGTTTTTTTTTTTTTTAAGTAAACTTGTCACAATTATCTTCAAGAAACTCAGCGTGCACGTGTATTTTTATAAACGATGTTGTATACTGTACTGTATTTCGAATACTGGCTAGGCTAACGGTTGTAACAGCTGTTACGAAATAGTAGGTATGTATGTAGTAAGACCCAGACCCGCCTAGCCCCTTCCCCACTTCTCCATGAAATAACTTTTGATGGGCTACAATTTTTCGTAGGTCACTCAGGTATATAATTTATCTTAAAATAGTTATAAATAGGCACCTACGCATATAATTTAAAAAAGATTCGACAACTTTCTCCAAATATTGTAGATGTCTTATTAAATATTAATTTTACTAACTTAATTTTGTTTGTTAATTATAGTAGTACATTTTGATTTTCAATTTTTTTTTATTAATGTAGTATGTAATCTAACGTTTTTCGAGTAATTAAAGTGTAAATTTTAATAAATAGCTCAAAATTATTTATAATAACTTAAAAAAAAAAAAATGAATTCGAGTTTGTTTCGATTTTTTGCATTTTCTGAGAAGATTTACTATAGTAACATATATATTTTTTTTCACCATCGGAAAGTAGAGATTTCAACGAACAGAATCCATACCAACTTTTTGAAAAAAGCCGATATTTTGACGGGTGAATTTTCGATTCAAAATTAGGCTGCTTTTTCGATATTAATTCAAAATGAGGTGAAAAAATAAATATTTTTAATCAAATAAATTACAGCGTATTTGGGACATAAAAAGGTAAGTTTTCACCAAATTTCGTTAAAAAAAAACAAATTTTTGTAAAAGATAAAAATAAAAAACCAAAAACTTGGTTTTTTGAATTTTTCACATAGCTTTTGAGGTTATGTGAAAAAATTGTAAATGCAAACGTTTTAGATCTTTTTATTACCTACAACTTTGCCATTTGACTTTTTTCGATAGGACTTTTAATTTTGCCGGAAATCGAGAAAAACCGTTTTTTACCCTTAAAAACTCACCCCCATCCCCTTCCCGACCTCAGATCGCCCGTAAATTATTTTTCCTTTCATTTTTATAATATTCCCCTCCTTTTCTAATGGGTTTCATCCTACTATTATTTTTTTTGGTTTTAAAAATTATCGACCCTGGTCTAATAATAGCATACCAAATCTTGAGCTCTATAAATTGAACACCTTCTATTGCTTTTACAATCCTTTTGTTGCCCAACCACTCTCACCCCCACCGCTGAGCAGATGCCAGGCATCAGGATCAATTAAGAATGATAGTATGGCATACTAACTTCAGGGATTTCGTTGTTCTATAAATTGCAACCGTATTTTCGTGGCGTAGCTCTCCGGCTATAATGACTTTTGGACGTACCAGCGTAGACATTTTTCATCGAATAATAAAACAAAACAGACTGCTGTTCAGTCTAAAAAAGAATTACTTACTCTTTCCTAAGATACAGACAGATTTTCTGCCAAGTTTAGGAAAGGGAGTCCTATGACACATTTTATTTATATTGTACTGGTTCTATTTATTGATAACATCTAATTGTATAAGACAACTTTGTATACCATGTACAAATTATTTATCGAATAAATTATTATTAAATTAAACAAAAAAAGAAAAAAACCCATCAAAATGTATGGAACAGTAACCCTGGGTAGTCGAGGTCGGATAGGTAGTCGCTCCCTGTTAAATACTTGTAATCAGCTGCATCCGGGTATACTCGAAACCGACCACAACATATTTGGGAAAAAGTCTGGTAGATGATGAATCAGATTCCATTTGTGTAGATTAAAAAAAAAATAAAAGCAACCTAGTGTTCTCCATTAAACAAAGCCCTTTTTAGACAGTTATAACGGGTTTGAAATACCGGTTAATATTGCTCATAAAACCGTTATAATATCGTTCATCGATTAACCGGTAAATTACAAAAACGGTTTAGACTAAACCTAAATCATTTTAGTTACCGGTTGTTACAGAGAACATAATTTTAAAACTCGCGCTAACCTGAATAAACCGGTTTTACTCAGATGCACGGCCGTCGCCGCCGTCCGCCGCCCTGTGTCACAATCACAATCTCACGGACGCGCTTACTTGTTTCCGTGAATAAAATTCACTCGCTATAGTTTAAGCAAATTCGTTGCGATGCTATGTTTGTGTGCACGGGTGCACCGTTAGCGTAGTGATCGCTTAAACAATTTTGATCATTTACACGATATATTTTTTTTTAAAGTAACATCATATTAAGTAGTAAGTACGGTTTAGAAATAAAAGTCTGGAATTTGTGTGCTTATCACAATCAACATAATAATGTTACTTACAATTTTGTGTTACCGTGTGTTCAACCAAACAAAGTCTTCAGCTTTATAATATTATTATTACAGATAATTTCGTAACATAATTATATATACCTATAATAGCTTGTTACTAGAGATTTCACTTCTTTGGCTATTTTTTGTCTAAAATCCTTGGCTAGATGACAATGAAACTAAGAGTACAAGCTAAGAATAAGAAACATCCTGGTGACCCAATAGTAATAGACAACTATCACAGCGGTCAAACCGTTGTTTTCGAGTCCTTTACAAAAATGTGACTCGAAAACAACGGTTTGACCGCTGTGATAGTGATAGAAATTTGTAGTGATAGGATTAAAAAACCCTTGCATTATCGTTTGTTATCATCCAAAGAAGCCGTGCCTTTGGGATGTATATACTCTTTCTGTAAAACCCTGTATATCATTGTTGATTATAACATGGGCCATTTACCTAAATTTCAGATCGGCCCCCTAATTTTTTATTATTATTTTTCCCCTTTTTTTCTTATTTTTTGATTATGAATCTTAATTTGTTTTGTTTGACTTATTTCAAAGTCAATGATTAAATCTACTTCGAAGCCGGAGATTCTTTCGGAAGTCAAAAACTCCTACGGCCAGTTGTACGCATCGCATGCATCTCGACCTGATCCCGAAAATGAGGATTCCAGAGCCACCTTAACCCGCCATTTCACAGAAGACCTGCCAGAAGTCAGCCAAGACGAAATTGGGGCGGCTCTTAGACAGCTTAAGAATGGAAAGGCCCCTGGTGAGGATGGGATAACGACTGAGCTCCTGAAAGCGGGAGGACGTCCTGTATTAAGGGAGCTTCGGGAGCTTATCAACTCGGTCCTGTTCTCTGGGAGAACTCCAGAAGCGTGGAGAAGGAGTGTGGTCGTTCTTTTCTTTAAAAAGGGGAACAAGACCCTACTAAAGAATTACAGACCCATTTCGCTCCTTACCCACGTGTATAAGCTGTTCTCAAGAGTCGTCACGAATCGTCTAGCGCGAAGGCTCGACGACTTCCAGCCACCGGAGCAGGCCGGGTTTCGAGGAGGATATAGCACCATAGACCACATCCACACAGTGCGGCAGATCATACAGAAGTCCGAAGAGTATAATCGGCCGCTGTGTCTTGCATTTGTGAACTATGAGAAGGCTTTTGACTCTGTCGAAACCTGGTCAGTTCTGGAGTCTCTGCAGCGATGCCAAGTCGACTGGCGATACATCCAAGTGTTGAGAAATCTTTATGAGAACGCCACAATGACCGTCCAAACTCAAAACCAGCAAACGGAGCATATCCTATTGCGTCGGGGGGTAAGACAAGGGGAAGACAGGGAAGCTGGTCCTCATCCGGAAGCCGGGGCGCCCTGCGGACTCTCCGTCCGCATACCGGCCCATTGTGTTGCTCGACGAGGTGGGCAAGCTCTTCGAAAGAGTCATTGCGAACCGCCTCGCCGGGCACCTTGCGGGAATGGGGCCGGATCTTGCGGACAACCAGTTTGGTTTCCGCAAGGGGCGCTCGACGGTGGACCATCATGCGCGTGAGAGCCCTCACGACGGGGGCTGCGGTGTCCAGGGGTGGGGTGGTCTTGGCGGTGTCTCTCGACATCGCCAACGCCTTCAACTCCATGCCCTGGAGCTGCATTGGGGAGGCACTCCGGTATCACCGGGTGCCGACCTACCTTCGTCGTGTGGTCGGGGATTACCTGACGGACAGGTCCGTCATATATCCCGGTCACAACGGAGAATGGAACCGGCGAGAGATGTCGTGCGGTGTTCCACAGGGATCGGTTCTGGGGCCGCCCTTGTGGAACATCGGCTACGACTGGGTGCTGCGTGCCGACCTCCCTAGCGGCGTCAGCGTAGTTTGCTACGCTGACGACACGCTGGTGCTGGCGCAGGGAAGGTCGCACGAGGCGGCGGCCGAATTGATGACACGCGGGGTTGCGATAGTCGTTGAGAGGATCCGGCAATTGGGTCTCGAGGTGGCATTGCACAAGTCCGAGGCCATGTGGAGCATTTCCGACGTTTGGCTCCCAGACTGGAAAAGGCCGGGGCTGCCTTCAAGCGGCTCCTGCCCAACCTGAGGGGGCCAAACGCCTCCTGCCGGAGACTCTATGCGGGGATCTTGCGGTCCATGGCCCTTTACGGGGCCCCGGTGTGGGCGCGTTCGTTGAGGTTGCGTGCAAAGCACTACCTGAACGCGCCCCAAAAGGTGGTAGCCGTAAGGCTGATCCGGGGGTACCGCACGATCTCCCGCGAGGCGGCGAGCCTCCTTGCCGGATTGCCGCCATGGGATCTGGAGGCCATAGTCCTCGCGCGCCTGCACGAGTGGCGCGCGGAGGTACAGAGCCGGGGGGTAACTCCGCTGCCGCGGCATATTGTCGCGCGGCGGACAGACCTCCGCCGTGATCTCATGGCGACATGGAGGGAGCGATTATCGCAACCCCGTGCAGGGCACGCCATGATAGTGGCGATAAGTCCCCTCTTTGAGAAGTGGCTTACGAGGCGCCACGGCGCCCTCACCTTCCGCCTGACGCAGGTCCTCACCGGACACGGATGTTTCGGGAGGTACCTGCACCGAATCGGGCGGGAGGAAACGCCCGGGTGCTACTATTGCGAGGATCGACCGGAGGACACGGTGGAGCACACCGTCGAGGTCTGCTCCGCTTGGGAGGAGCACCGCCGTGTCCTCGTAGCGGCGATTGGCGGCGGCGACCTCTCGCGCCCGGCCCTGGTTCAAGCCATGGTCCGGGGCGAGAGGGAATGGGAAGCCGTCGCCTCCTTCTGCGAAGCAGTCATGCTAGCGAAGGAGGCGGCGGAACGTGAGAGGGAGAGAACCTCCTCACGTCCCAGCCGCCGCGGGAGAAGCACCGGGCGTCGGGGGCCACGCCGTGATGGCTCTCGGCCACCGTAGGCGCGGGCCTGTGGACGGTGAGTAATGGGCTAGCTCGCCGTCCGTCCGTCGTATGACGACGGGCAGGCCGTGTCGACGGCGCGTTCGTGTTCCACGCGCGCCTCAAAGAGTTGTCAGCAAACGGGAGGGGCCCGCAAGGGCCGGTGCCTGCCAGGGCTGCGGGACTGTTCGAAAGAGATACCGCGGCCCTGGAACATAAAGGGCCAAAGGAGGAAAATGGGTGGTTTTTAGTCAGTAAAAGTCTGACACTCCCTTCCGCTCCGCCCAGAGCGGGAGGAGTCATTTGATGATTTCCCACCCTCCAAAAAAAAAAAAAAAAGGGGACGTAATTTCCCGAAATTGTTCACCAACGCACTGGAGGATGTGTTTAAGATGCTGAAATGGGAAGGACGTGGCATTAATATCAACGGCGAGTACATCTCACACTTGAGATTTGCAGATGACATCGTCATACTGGCTGAATCGCTGCACGACTTGCAGCAGATGCTGGATGGCCTAGTTGATTCTTCTATACGCATTGGTCTCAGGGTGAACTTGGGACAAAACCCAGGTTATGTTCAACGAACACGTCACCCCAGGACCTATTGTTGTCAATGGCGGTCGTCTCGAGGTTGTTCGAGAATATGTGTACCTCGGGCAAACTCTGCAGTTTGGTAAGAACAACTTGGAGAGGGAGGCTAATAGAAGAATTCAGCTGGGCTGGGCAGCATTTGGGAAGCTTCGCCGGGTCTTCTCGGCGAGTATTCCACAGAGCCTAAAGACTAAGGTCTTCAATCAGTGCGTCCTGCCTGTTATGACTTACGGAGCCGAAACGTGGACACTGTCGGTACGGCTAGTCCATAAATTTAAGGTCGCTCAGCGAGCTATGGAACGGGCTATGCTTGGAGTTTCTCTGAGGGATTGCATTCGGAACGAGGTGATTCGACAGAGAACCAGAGTTGCCGACATAGCCCACAGAATAAGTAAGCTGAAGTGGCATTGGGCCGGTCATATTAGCCGTAGGACCATGACCGTTGGGGTAGACGTGTTCTTGAGTGGAGACCGCGAATCGGCAAACGTAAGGTGGGACGCCCTCAGGCTCGGTGGAGTGACGATCTTCGCGGGGTGGCTGGTAGCAACTGGATGAGAGTTGCTGAGAATCGAGTTGAATGGCGTGCGATTGAGGAGGCCTATGCCCAGCAGTGGACTGCTATAGGCTGATGATGATGATGATGAAATCTACTTCGAAATAAAAAGTTAAATGTTCAAATTATAAATATTGGGAATACCTGCACCAAATCCTATAGTAATTACATTTCAAAATTTTAACGTATTTTTCATGCATAGTAATAATAAATTATAGATAGTTACTCTATCTATAATGTTATTATTATACATGAAAAACGAAACGATACGATGAAATTCATGAACCCTTGAAATTTTGAAAAGTAATAAATGATAGGCATTCTTGTATTCCCAATATTAATAATTGTAATTTACAAAAAGATTCTCCGTAAGTGTTTTTTTTTCTATTTAAGTATATAGGGTGACTAGTAATTAGTGACCGATACTTAAACAAGTTACTGTACTCATGATACCAAACAACTTTCTCAAAGAAACATTTTTTTAATATTCATTAAATATTATCGCAATAACACAACAGCCGTATGAAATTCGCGCGCGCGCGCGTCTGTGACCTATCAGCTGTTAGCCACGTGACTCCGCCTACCCACTGTTGCACGATGGTTGCACGGTACTATAATAGTGAGACAGAACAGTGTCAATCAGCTAACAGCTGATAAGTCAAGGGCGCGGGCTGTTGTGTTTTGATAATAATAAGGATTTTTTTTTTACGTCAACCACAATATCCTACACCATATAAAACAAAATGACAAACAAATTTACAAAATTCAAGTGTTTTGTTGCACACACGACGAGCGCAGTCGATTACAATCTGCTTGTGAGTGCGTTATTCGTTGGCGTAGACTAGAGCGAGAGCTTAGTTATTGTAGGTGTAAGAGAGATGGCGTAGTAGGTAGAATTCGTATAAACCGTCGAAACTCAAATTAACCGGTTAATTTCGCTCAACAGAACCGGAATTTGTAAAAAACCAGGTTATCCCATTAACCGGTTAAAACAACGGTAACCGAAACCTAAACCGCAATCGTTTCTGGTTTGGGGTCAATGACCGAAACCGGTTTGGAAAATTAACCGGTTTCCGAGCCCTGCTTTAGACTACTCAGTAAAATAAAATATTTTTTCATTGTTGTAGTTCTTTCTCTACTAGCACTTTAAATGAATATTGGAAAGTTATGTCTTACAACTCCGTGAATAACGGACCACTAAAAGCAAAACTTTTAACTCAAATAACAGAACAAATCGTTTCAGGATTATTTAAATGTTTCTTTCCGACATTTCCATTAAATTGTCGGCATTAATCAAAACAGTTTTTGAATTTGTTTGCGTGAGAATTTAAATTAGTCTCGTGTGCCTTGGAAATAGTTTATTTGTTTACAACTTTAAACGACTACAAAGAGTCTTCAATTCTATTATATATAAAGTCATAATAAAATCACATCCTTTGTGATTTTATTATGACTTTGGATAGGATTGAAGACTCTTTGTAACTCTTCAATTAATGAGAATGTAACTCTTTTTAATTTTCAACCGACTTCTAACAAGGAGGGGGCTCTCAATTCAGCTGTTTTTTGTTGCCCATAAAACTCTGTGATTACTGTTATATGTTTTTAAACTGTCATGGTCACTAACATTGTCGGTGCGCGCTAACATGTTGGTGCATAGGTTCGCAAGGTGCACGGCACAGGTTAAGGTAACTTTGTTCAGAGCATACTGTCAAAGCTTCTACACCAGCGCCCTATGGACCAACTATACGCAGCGGGCCTACAATGCTTGTAGAGTGCAGTACAACAACGCCTTTAGGATTCTGGTGCGACTGCCTCAGTTTTGCAGCGCCTCGGGCATGTTTGCCGACGCGAGGGTGGATGACTTTTACGCTATAATGCGCAAAAAGTCAGCCTCACTAATTCGCCGAATTCGAGGTAGTGGCAACGGAATCCTAAGGATGATTGCAGAGAGACCTGAATCTGCAGTTGTAGGCAGGCTTATCAGGCTGTATGTTGTATAAGTTTTGTTTTTTGACTAATAGTTTTAAGATATTGGACTACCTATGGACATTTTATTAGTCTGAATTAAACGAATTTTATTTTTTTTATTTTATTATCACTAACACTAGAAATGGGATATTTACCCTGTTTACTGTTTGTTTTGAGTTCCCGATATTTCGGCGCTGTTGCAAGAATCATGATCACGGATAAACTGAAGTTATTGCGGGTGGGTGTTTATGAGCAGACAAATCGGTCTACCCTCTTTCTTGTTCGTTTTTTGCACTCAATACCGCTACCACTGTCATTCGCAACTCGATTCTGTTCCCGACACACGGAACACACTGTGTCCGCTCGGGAATTTTTGAACATGCAGTAAACATGGTAAATATCCCGTTTCTAGTGTCCGTGACTACTGGTTCGATTTGATTTACGTGATTCTTTCATTTTGGTAGAGGAAGCTCAAACTCAAAATCAAAGCATTTATTTCAATTAGACCACTACGGCACGTTTGAATGTCAAAAAAAAAACAAAAAGAATCGAAGCTTCAGTTCCAGTCACAAGGCATAATAACTTGAGAAAGTACTGCAGTTGCACATTCCGAAGCGTAGATCTTTATGGAGAAGAATGGGCAAGTTATTCCATGGACACTCTTTTAAATCAAAATATTGTTACAAAATCTTGGTTACATCATTCATGTTGAGATTATACATTTATGTGTGAACGATCTAGAAAGACATGCACATTAAGAGCGTCCAGAGTAAAAGGTTAAATCAACAATTTAAAACTAAAGTAATTAAAATAAACCGTGGCAGCTAAGAGATGACCAGTCCCAACTGACAGCGCCCGTTCACGAACATGACGCATGTATCAGCCCCATTCAGTTCAACCATATTGAAGGGAACTTTTTTCAGTTGTAGAATTTGGGGTGGTATTTTATTGTAATATTTTAAACAGTACCCCATGAAAGATCGCGCGGTAGTCCTATTAATATACTTATTCACATTTCTTGAATAGTTTATGAGTTATCTTCTATTATATATTACTTTTAGTAACAATGGAAAATGTATACTCAACAGGAATGTGTGTGAGACATAACTAAGCATAACTAAACAGACTGAAATTAAAAAAAACTTTTTTACAAAAAAATAAACGACTTCTAAAGAAACTCCTAACAAAGTGGAAAATAACTTAACTACCGGGAGTCGGTGGCAAAAATCAATGAAACAAACAGAAGTTGTTCTGAAAATATTTTTTTTTTTTGTGTCTGTACGTAACAGCGCTTGCTAAGTTCGGTCCGTGGATGAATGACCATCCATTGTAAGCCTAGTTGTCTCCGAGCCTCAGCAAGCACGTTAAGCTGGGTCCTGACTATAATTTGTAGACCTTCGACAGACTTTTTTTTTGTACTATGTTGGCTTGCATTTGGTCGTAACTCGCCTGATGTGGAGTGAGTTCGAGTGAAGGGTTTCTTCTAGGTAAGCGTACTCCATCCTAGGCCGCGTCATCACTTCACATCAGGCTCAGCCTATATACACCATTATTTTTAGGTCGTTCTGGAGCCGAATACCATGAACTCGATCATCGAACTCGAAACAATTGGGACTATTTTTTTAAAAAAATAACAATAAAAAAAAATACGAAAGAATAAATTTAATGTTTTTTTTGTGAAATAATGTCTATCACGGGTTCGATTCCCGCATGGAACAAATATTTGTATGGCCTACAGGTGAGTTTAAATGTTTGTAAACGCATTCACGATACAGGAGAAATTCCTTGTGTGCGGCAACGTTTTTTTTTAAATAAAATAATAAAGGACCCAACACCTCACACTTAGCAGAAGGGCATATATTTATTATTGATACTGTTAGCGTGCGTCATCCCACTGCTGGGCAAAGGCCCCTCCCATAACTTCCAGTTTTTTCTATCTACGGCTAATGTGGACAACTGGTCGTTTGGTTTTGTCCAGTTCGTCTCGCCATCTTCTAAGAGGTCTGCCGCATGCCCAATGAAATGTGGGCCAAAATAGCCACTTTCTGGCACAGCCAAAAGGCTTATAGTAACGTTAAAATAAATACCAGATAAAACTTAGGCCCAACTCAAATCTAATAAATTCTGGCTTAGGTGTTTTGTGAATTGATCCTAAACACAAAGCACGAAAAAGAGGCTTCTATTAAACCCTTCACAATGCCACTAAATCTAGCCGAAAAGGCTGAATCACAAATCTAGAGCAATTCCATTGAAAAATGTATTTCACTCTCGTAATAAAACTAGACGGATTTCATTTTATCCAAAGTTGAAAAGCTTTATAGAAATTCTCGTAGTTTTAATGAATGAGTCGAAAGCATTAACGGATAATAGTTTAAAGTTTTAATAACTTTTGTTTTACTATAAATGACGCTATTATGACCTTTAAAAATGAGCAATGTCATGATGGCTGTTAGATGGTGGTGTTAGTGGATTCTCTTCATCATCATTACAGGCCAGGTTACGGTAACAAACATAGTTAAATACACAATTATCACAAACGCTGAGACACGTGTAAATTAATTTTCAATCGTCAGCCTAAACACAAAATTTGAAGATCCTAACTAAAACTGACGGACTTTTATATAAACTTCCATCCCCTATTTTACGCCTTTAGGGGTAGAATTCCCAAAAACCTTTTCTTCACAAAGAACACACCCTCCAAGTTTCATGTCTCTAGGACCAGTGGTTTGGGCTGTGTGTTGATATATCACCCAGTCAGTCAGTCAGTCATTTTACCATTTTATATTTATAAAGATTTAAATATTTAATCGCATTGATTTCCCCAAAATAACGCCTGATTCTATAATTTTAGTAATATAAAACCAGTCTAACCTCCTGGATGCCAGTGTCATACCTATATTACATAAAGAATTAAAAATTCGTTCTAAAGTTATCTGTGAATTGTGTTCGGAACTAATCGTTTTATGGTAGTCGTGTAACCTTAGTAAACTGGCAACACTGCACCAAACATCATTTTGAGTTTGACAGACCTGTCAAATACCTCACTTTTTGAGGCGCCGCGAGGAAGATGGCACGTCGCTCAGATGCACGCGGTAAGTTATCCGAAAATTATTATTGAATCACTTTATTTGTCACAATAACTATGCTTGTTTTGTACTAATAACATACCCACGTAACTAAAAAACAGAATATTTCTTCAAATGGTCAATTATTTTGGGCATTGAGATCCGAAACTTTTAATGTCATACTGGTATTACAATGGTTCTCAGTATGACAATTGACTTATTGGCTATGTTGTATATATATTACATTGGTTCTCAAAGAGTTCTTTTTTACAGTTTTACGCGATGACGAACTTTTACTACGACTCGAAGAATCAGACATAGATCTCTCTGACGCTGATGAAAAGGAGGATACGGCTTTTACACCAAGACCTCTGAAATCTACGAATTTGTATCTAGGCCTGAAATAGTCAAATCATATAATCAATATATGGGCGGGGTTGACATGGCTGATCGCATGCTGTCTGTATGTCCCTCCAGATCACGCACCAAAAAATGGACAGTGAGATTTATATCTCACATGGTCGATTTGGCAGTCAGTAACGCGTGGTTTTTGTACAAAGAAAGAGAAGCTGAAAAAGGAGTCAACAAATATAAAATTCCACAGTTACGCACTTTCAAACTTGGTACCAGTCTCATAGAGAAAAATTCTTTATCATCTGATTCAGAAAGTCTTGCCGAGAATGAAGAATGGCAGCCTAAGCACAAAAAAGGAGGGTAAGGGCCAATAACACCTATACCATCGAAAAGACATCACAAGGCTGAACATTTGGTTGATTACAGTGGCACTCAAAAAAGATGCCGCAATCCAAAATGCTCCAAGACTACAACGGCATTTTGTACTAAATGCAATATATTTTTATGTAGCACACCAAAAAGAAATGGCCATCTTAGATTTCATAAAAAATAGATAAGTATTGTTTTGATTTGTAAGGAGTTGATTATATTTGAGGTCTTTCATTTTAAATTTTGTGATAATTATGTTGTTTATGAGAAGTTGTTTTTTTTTCAAAGTTATTATTTGTTGTGAGCATGGTTAGTTATAATATTTCAGTTCCTTTTTATTTACGTTTTGTTATGTTGATGAAAAGTATTATGTCCAAAAGTTATTTTGCATAACAAAATTATAATTATGTTAGTTAAGAAACATGATTATAAAGACTAACCAGAGGTGATAATAATAATAAATGCATATTGATTTAATAAAATACTTGGACTTTTATTTGGAGTTGAATTCGAGTGTCATATACATATGACGTAAGTATCAGTACTAGTATCATATACAGTACCATTGTCATATATATATGACATAAGAAAGATCTATATATAAAAAGCAATAATTTTTTTTGCATTTTTTTGGACGTGTACGGACCCCTGATATACCATAAAACCTAAGTTTCAAATAATATCCAATAATTATTTTTCTGGAATCCAGGAGGCTAAAGCCCACTGATCCATTTCCCAATAAGTTTCTAAAAAACTTTATCTAACTCAATAATTGTTTTTTTTTATTTTTTTATTAATCAATACACACTGTTACACTATTACAAAACGCAAACATACCACACAAACCATCGTGGGCATCGTGGCATCGTCCGGCTATCAAATTAGGGTTGCACGTAAAACTTCGTTCATAACTCTGACTAAGGATAACGATTATAATTCCTCAATATAATTGCGAGGGCCAACCTTGAGGCGAGATCGATAGGGACCATTTATGTTAGCGCTAACACATAGGGGTTCCAGATTTATAGAAGTTTAATCGACTATTTATATCCAAATTTTATTTAATATTAATGGATTTGATGGGCTGTTGTCTAAGTAAGTAGGCAATGAATAATAAAATTGTTTTGACTAACAATGGTAATGAACGGGTAATCTAAAACTTGTTGTTGGATTTACAGATTTCGGCGCCGAGCCAAGAATTGAAAGTTCAACAGCACCCTTTTGTTTAGGCATTCATTTAGAGTAGAATAGAATAATAATCATTCTACATTTGCACAGAAAGTAGTATGCAAAATAAAGGTAGGAAAATGGTAAGTGTCAAATAGTGTGAGTTAAAAGGATCTCATGGCTAAATAATAACAGCCGCTCGGGTCGATCTTTAGGTTAAGCAGCGCTTGCCTAGGTTGGTCCGTGTATGGGTGACCACCCATTACCTACATGCCGAGGTTTCTCCGTGCTTCGGAAAGCACGTTAAGCTGTTACTCCCTGCTGTCATTTGTACACTCGAGAGCAATGAATCCGGGTCACTTAAAGAATGTCAAAAATCTCGGAAACTAAAAATGATAGGTTAATGCAATAAATTGTATACACACACACACAAACAATGTAATACTCCTTAAATGAAAGTAAAAAAAATATGAGTCGCCATACATTTTATTAACACAAAATTACATAAAGAAAAAAACTGCTGATCTCTCCTTAAAACAAAAATAGGAAACATGAAATTTTTGAACTTTATTACGATTTTCTTGAATTTTAATACTTCGTATTGCCTCCTCGTGCTTCCATTACTGCGTTTACGCGGTTTGGCATGCTGTACACCAAGTTCCTTATACGATTTTGGGGAATATTCTCCCATTCCTCTGTGAGAGCAATTTTGAGCTCACGCAGCGTGATTGGGGGAGGGTTTCGTTGTTTTACGCATCTGCCTAGCTCGTCCCAAGCATGCTCGATCGGGTTGATATCCGGGCTGCGCGCTGGCCACTCCATACGAGTAATGTTCATCTCTTGAAGGTAGTCATTCACAATCCTACCTGTATGAGGTCGGGCATTGTCATGCATAAATATAGCATCCTCACCTAAATTGACCATAAATGGACCAACGTGATCATTGAGGATTTCTTCCACATATCTTACGCTAGTTAAAGAGCCGTTTTCTATGATCTCCAGCTCTGTGCGACTTTCAGAAGAAATTCCGGCCCACACAAGTACAGACCCACCACCGTAGGCTACTTTTTCTTCGATGCATGCTTGCTTGAATCTTTCCCCTGGTCTTCGATACACTCTGTGTCTTCCATCGTGCTTGTAGAGCATAAATTTTGATTCGTCGGAGAACATAACTTTTGACCAATCTTCAATACTCCAATTTACGTGGCTCTGGGCATATCTTAGTCTTGAAATACGATGCCCACGCTCCAGTTTAGGGCCGTTTGCAGGTCTAAGGGGTTTTAAGTTAGATTCAACAAGCCGACGTCTTACTGTCCATGCACTTGGGTTACTTCCTCCGAGGCGTCGAAACTGATTTGTGAGTTCAGTTCCTGTGAAAAAGCGATTTCGAAGCATGGTGTTCACCAAGTATCGGTCTTCTCGTGCTGTGGTACACCTGGTTCTGCCCGTTCCTGGTCTGCGTAGGTTAGAACCAGTTTCTTCGTAACGTCGAAGAACTCTTTGTACTGTTGACAGCGACACACCGACAGTCCTGGCTGTATCGCGCTGACTCCGGCCGGTTTCCAGCATTGTAAGTATTCTGGTGCATTCTTCAGGCGTAAGCGACATAATTTCAGCTTGAATAATGAATATAGAGCACTATCAACATGGTTTATGTACCCACATAAATGACAGATTACAAACAAAAGCAAAACCAAATGCTGTAATTTCGTAGTTCCATCTTCGAAAGTGGCCCTTTTTCAAATTTGATTTTTTTATGATGTAACTTTACAATAACTAAGAAATTTTAATACCTTCATTTAAGGAGTATTACATTGTCTATTAAATACAATTTATTGCATTAACCTAGCATTTCTAGTTTCCGAGATTTTTAGGATTCTTTAAGTGACCCGGATTCATTGCTCTCAAGTGTAGGTCTTTGACAGTCGTTATAGGTAGCCAGTGGCCCGAAAGTCTGACAGCCAGTCTTAGCAAGGGGTATCGTAGTACGTGAAATAAAGAAAACAACCAATCTTCAAACAGCGCTCACCACCTATTATGCATATGCTTATGCATGGCTAAGCTACGGTGTTATCCTTTGGGGAAATAGTACAGATGCACCCTCACTCTTTATTCTTCAAAAAAAATTAGTTAGAATCCTGGCAAATATAGATCAAACTGACAGTTGCAAACCTCACTTCCAAAATTATAACATCTTTACTCTCCCCAGTATATACATATTAGAAACCTGCAAATTTGTTCGAAAATATCAAGAGTTTTACACAAAACGCGAAGACATACAGTCACGTTACACACTCCGACACAAATCAAGATTAAACATTCCGCAATCTCGACTAAAAATACATTCAAAAAGCCCCTATGTAATGACTATAAAAATATATAACAAACTACCTGACATAATAAAAAAAGAAGAAAAATTTAACATATTTATAAAAAAACTAAAACAATTTTTAACAGAAAAATGCTATTATAGTGTAAATGAATATTTAAATGATAAAATATAAATAATGTATAAAAATTCTATGTTTGTAAAGAATTCCTATTATGGTATTATTGGATTTATTTGGATATAGTTTTTTGTGTTTTTAAAGCTTCCTCTCTCCTACTATATCTTTGCCTTTTGCTGTGCCCGACAGGGTCCATAATGATCTAACTTTTTTTAATTTACCACCTAAGTACACATTGTGGAATGCAAATAAAGTTTGAGTATTGAGTATTGAGTATTGAGTATTATCCAGGACCAATCGTTCCATGTGAAATACTGTTATATGTTCAGCTGCGTCTGGTTAGTCTGGAACCCGACTCCAACATAGGAAAAGGAAAAGGCTAGGCAGATAATGATAACTCAGTGTAAGTTAAAACGGGCCTGTGGACGGTGAGTAATGCGCTAGCTCGCCGTCCGTCCGTCTTATGACGACATGCCGCGTGCCGTGTCGATGGCGCGTTCGTGTTCCACGCGCGCCTCAAAGAGATGTCAGCAAACAGGAGGGGCCCGCAAGGGCCGATGCCTGCCAGGGCTGCGGGACTGTTCGAAAGAGATACCGCGGCCCTGGAATACAAAGGGCAAAAGAAGGAACATGGATGGTTTTTAGTCAGTAAAAGTCTGACACTCCCATCTGCTCCGCCCAGAGCGGGAGGAGTCATTTGATGATTTCCCATCCCAAAAAAAAAAGTGTAAGTTAAAACGGGCATTACTCTGCTTTCAAGATTTAGGTTCCGTTTTAATCGCAGGAACGAACCAGAATTGAATGAAACAGATCACTACAATGATTACGTTCCGTTGAGTTCTAAGATTCATTCATGAATGAAATTGGAGATTCGTCAATTGAATTTGGAACTATAGAAGGAGAACTGTCTATTAACAGTTTCAATATAATTGAATTTGAAGCCAGTACAGTCTGATGGTATAACGAGCAGTCGGGGATTATTGAATGGAATGAATTGGTCACTTCACCTGAGGATAAATTAAGTTGAGCTTCCAATGTTAAAGGTAACGAGAACCAACCGTGACGTCAACTTGTTTGCCAGTTACATTAAACTGATTCCTAGAACCAAGCTAGGGTTAGTGCATTTGCAGAAACAATAAAAACTTTTTATTTTATTTAATAAATTGTTATTGCCCGATTTGTTGACTCATGCACTGATGCAGTCTTATCATCAAGTGCGTAGGTTGGTTAGGGCATATAATTTGTTACTAAAGGACATGGCTAAATTAAAGTATGGACGACTGCCCCCGCAATGAAAACGCATGTATAAACATGGTACCTAGCAATATGTAATGCTAAATAGCTGAAATTAGTATTTTGTAATTTAAAAAGGTTCAGGAACTTTTAATATTTGCACAATCCTAAAAACAAAATCGCGCAACTCCTACGACAAAGGTACAAAAACTTCAAACAATGACATTGCTATAAACTTTTATCTAGGCGTTTTAATGTGTCTGCGACGATTTTTATTGATAATTGTGTTTTTGACTGGCGATTTTGCACTAAGGTACTTGAAGTAAATATCTACATAGGGGTAATTGCAGCAAAAAAAAACTTGATACATTTTGGTAATGCAATATGTCTCTTCCCTAGCTGTCAGTATTCCTTGACCTTGTCATGTCAAACCAAAACAAAGCATAAAAATACAATTAAGAAACTTTTTTATGTTTATTAGTTCACGAAAGTTATAAGAAATTATTAAACACTAAATAATTCATGAATTAATATTTAAATATTACTGGTTAGTGTGAGGTTTCTATTTGTGCTAGTCATGTTGGGGGCAGTCGTTTAGCCATCTCTTTTTGAAATGATTGTGGACACTTGGTGTCGTTATTCAATAGGACACATTGTCATTTTCATTATCAATAGACAAGAAACAATCCTTCCCAAGCTAAAATATTGAATATTTAATACACGTAACTATTACCACAAAATGCATTATAATTTTGAGTAGAACCGAAAACGACAGAATTAAACACTGTTCTTTTTAGTGGCACATTTACTTCTTCAACCTATATACCTACGTGACCATTTGCACAGAAAGTCAATTGACAAAATGGCTGGACGTTTATATTGAAGCTAATGGTACAGCGTTATTGTTGATAGAACCATTATGGGGAGCTGCTGATGCGCTTTTACGTTTCGTCCTACTTTATAGTGTCATTATAATATCTTCTTCTTCTTTATTGTGTGGCTAGTACCTAACCTGGTGTCAGAGTTTTTATGTCGCTCATGGGCGTCTGACTTGGCTATGCAAGCCATCAATAAATATCTCTCAGGCATGCTGGTTTCCTCACGATGTTTTCCGATGATTACAATATGGGACCTATATTTGATTCAAATTGACCTAGAAAAGGTGGAGTTTTTATTACATTTCAGGATTTTAGGCTATGTTGTAAGGCCAGGTGCTCATGGCTTAACAATAATAGCTCCACGGAGAGATCTTAAAGGTTAAGCAACGTATGTCTCGGTCAGGCCGTGGATGGGTGATCATCCAGTATAACAGCACCACGTTTACACTCCAGGGCAGAGACATTAATGAATCTCCACCTGAGCAGGTTTTCTTGGCTGCGACCAATCTGAGTCCGGAATCTATTTAAACACTTCCAGGTCAGCCATGGCAACTCATGTCCAGGTGGGAGATTTTCAGCATGCGGAACGAATGGGTTAGGTAAGGATCCTCTACCTTGCCACAGCTTTAGTCTATGATTTATTTGCGCATATTTCTATTTGGTGAGACAGATAGTGTGCATATTTTATTTACTGTCGCAATTTCAACGAAATGATTTGCTTTACGATGGTCACAGGAGAACCTAATTCTTGGTTTGAAGTGACTAGCACTGTCCTAAACCAGGTGGTTAGTGACGGAAGTGTCCGAGTCATTTATGAACTTGGCCAGTAGTGTTCGTCGCAATGGATTATTTTCTAAAATAGCTTATCATGATTTTAAGATACAAAGGATCATTAAGAACCAGCGCAAAATTAACTGAAAACCACATAACATAACATCACGCCTGTAATTCCAGAAGGGTTAGGCAGAAGTACCTATACGTAATGGAACACCCACATGCCGCTATGACGTCATGGTCTACACGTGTGCCAATTTTATCTCAAAAGCCGTTCAGATGTTTATCTCTGCGTGAAAAGGTAGTAGACAGGCAGACTGAATTAGGTACCTTCACATTTATTAGTACAGATTAAGTAAAAATCACATTTCACATTGCACTCGCCCTTGAACTTGCGCCAGTGGCTAGTGCAATTCGCCGGAGACGCGACGGGAAGCGTTAGATTGGTGCCAGTTGTAAATTCAAAAGGCGAGCGTTGTCAATGTACCTGGTCTGTGGGCGACATAGATTAGTTTATTTGTTGCAGAGTGGTTACTTTGTTTCGCAAACTTAACTTTAGTTGAAAAAGAAGTGTACAATGCTGGTATAGTAGAAAAGAAGTGAAAAATGATGTTTTATGCTCTGCTACAAAAGTTATTTATGTCCCGCATTAAGTTTTTCTAAAGTTACTCTTACAACTTACCGAGTTGAGATCAAGCCAAGGTTGTGTAGTACCTCCATCTCGTATGCTGTCCTGCTTGTTTCCAACCCACTTTTTTTGTACAACCATACTTTTTATTATGCTGCAAGCATAATTTATATTAAAATTTTTGTTTTGTTTGTTCCTTATGAATTAACCTTTGAACGTTTGAACTAATTGTAGATATAAGTTTATGTTTTTTTTTATGCTAATTTCATATTTTGTTTTAATGTCTTCAAATAATTAATTTTAAGTACTTGTTTACCTACTCTCAATTTTAACCTTAGAATCTTGTCAAAAAATTTTGCTTCATATAATTGTTATATTTAAGCCGGAGAGGTGATCTATAACTCAGGACCTTCCTACTTCAGACACCTTTCTCTATATAAGATTGTACAAGTACATATACCAGCGCCTGTAAATTCTGATGTCGAGATAAATAAAGATTTATGATTGTGATTGGTTTTTTTTTGTTTTATTATTTGTTTGTGTGTGAGTAATGTTCTTCAGAAAAGCCGTGAGTATATGAACAGATGTTGGAACGTAGATGAAGGAAAAGAATAGTACCAGGTTTTGTTCTGTGGTTTCTGTCATCCATCATGGAAAAAAGGCTTGAGTTATGTATGCTTTATGTGTGTTGGGTAATGAACTTTGTCCTCGTTCTAGGCGGAGCGATGATGACCACATGGTGGCTGCTAGGAGCTGGATGAAATTGGCTGATCGACTTTATTGGTTTTAAGTAATGGCCTAATTTATGCAGACAACAGATAGGCTGATGAAGATGATTAATTTTGCTATCGGTAAAAAAATACCAAAGATACGAGTAGAATGAGGGCTTTAGAAGACTATGGGCACTTTCCTCATAGAGACACGGCTGCGGATTTTCTCAAAAGAAAAAAGAAATAAAGCACTAATCCCCTTATTTACAAAACGTTCTACACGACAAGAGTTTAAGTCAGTCTAATGTCTAGCTTTAAGCTTAATGGATCACTACTTACTACCTCAAGTTGAAACTATTTTGCTGAGTTTGTAACTTACCGCAAGATCTATTTATCGTGGGTCTACGTGGACACGAGTTTTAAAAAGCGATTTGTTACTTTAAACCTCGGTTTACTGCTTGCCTTTACTTAAGTTAGTTCATTAGATATTTTTCTTACAACCTTAAACATTTTATTATTAATATCATATTTTATTTTATTCGACTGTCTCGTTTATCTAGTAATTGCAAGCGTGACTGCTGGAGGTGACATCTTGATTTCGATTACTACATCAAGCAAAGTGTTGTTTAGGTTTTCTCCTTAAAGTTCTTCACGAGAGTGAAGAAAATTAAGGCATTGGTCCTGCTCCTGATCTCTTCTTGGTAATGCCAGATTGCCGCCCAATCGGATTGATTCTTTTTGATTTGATTTGTGTACCTAAAGAAACAGAGTTTTCACCTGTGTCTGCGCACTCATTTCATCATCTGCCTAGCCTTTTCCCAATTATGTTGGGGTCGGCTTCCAGTCTAACGAAATGCAGCTGAATAGCAGTATTTTACATGGAGCGACTGCCTATCTAACCCCTGGTAAGACTGGTTTTCAGACTTTCAGGTCACTGACTAGCTGTAACGACTGTCAAAGATCTACAAATGACAGCCGGGACCAACGCCTTAACGTGCTTTCCGAGGCACGGAGGAAACTCAGGGTGTAATGGTGGTCACCCATCCACGGACCAACCTAGGTAAGCACGGCCTAACCTAAAGATCGACCCGAGCGGCTGTTCTTATTTAGCCACGAGCTCCGTCTGCGTACTCACTTATGCACTTGTTATAGTATCAGTTGCATAATATAGCCAATCTCCGTTTAGATTGGCCCCCGCGGTACGTGATAGCTAAACTCTCAGAAACACTTCAGTAATTCCTATTAAACCAACCTCGTAAAGCAGCCCATGAATTCATAATAAAGGTTCAGTAACAGCTTCACGGCATTCTCTCAGTATCGCATCTGCGCCCCAAATCTTTGCGCTGACGTCGACAATGGCTCGCAATTATTGTAGCGCCGCCGCGAATAAGGATATGTCGTCTGCACAGCGGCTGCTTTCCATTAACTAACGATTAGGCACTGGTTAATTGACGTCATTTTAAAATGGGGCCCGTTTGGATACAATGTGGATGGGGCTTTTGTAGGGATTCATGTTACTTTTATGGTCACTCCGATGTTTATGGTTTGCAGATAAAGCATGGAATTATTAAATCCTACACAAGGCGTTACGGAAATCGAAGCGCAAACAGTTACCAGCACATGATTCTAGATCCCCAGCGTAGAATTTTTAATAAAAAAATCTGCTTCTTAATAAAAAAATGGAATAACGACACGATCGATTAAAGGGCGAATTTTAACTCTGGTGCGTGAATTCATGGCGAAAGTTCGCGCGGCCAAGACCATTTTCTTCTGTATAAGGTTCAGGTGGTAGAAGAAGTAGGAATCCTCCAAATGTGAGAATCACAGGACCAGTCGACATGGCGAGGTGATTTCCTGATATTTGCGAATGAATTTTTAGTCACTTGGTCTTTACTCGTAAATGTGATTTTCTTGAAGATTTTTTTAACTGTGAAAAAGTATTAGTTACCAATGACAAAACAAATCTAAGTCTTAAAATTCGGTATTTTAGAAATACATAACAAATAGCATCACGCCTATAATTCCTGAAATTCCTTAAGGGTTGCGCAGGGTCGAGTCGAGACTACCAGACCGACGAGGCTATCCGATCCAGTCAGTCCAACTTTGGAAAAAAAAAAATGTAGACTTAAAGGACAATGACCAAAGTTGGTACCAAAAAGTCTCGCGCCTCAAAACCAAAATATTATAGTAATTAGTTTCATATTTTTTTACGGCATTACGCGTCGGGGATTTGATTTTTGAACTGGAAATATACTTTTCGAGTTTAAAAGTACGAATATTGTTTTCCTCCTTTTATATGACGTTCCGTTTCAACTGAATATAAATGACGTTCCGTTTCAATTGAACAAACCCTTGTCTGTCGAGCGGACTCTAAAATTAATTACAATTAAGTAAGATCAGTACACCAAATCGATTTAGTTTGGTTTATTGCTATTTGCAACAAAATAGATTTTCTCAGCCTAAAGATTTTGATTTATCGATTACATCCCTAAATCCCGACTAGTTTATAGCACTTACTATACTCTATGGTTTATAGTTATCTTATCTGTGGCATCTGACATTTGTACTGTACTGACTGACTATTGGCAATGTAAAGGTCTAAAATAAAATCGAGTTTCAGTCAAGCATACTGTGGATGTTACTTTAACTCGTAATTCTTACTAATATTAGTGTATTACGCTGTTTTTAGAGCAATAATGTAATGTATGTGTGTTAAAATACGTCGTTGGTAGCGTCGAAAAAATAGACCTACTTTTTAGGTTAGTTTCGATTTTATAAAATAACTCTGAAACGCGGGTTTTTTTTCAAAAATAATTTTTGTAGGAGTTAATACGATCAGTGTAGTCTATAAAAAACAAGGTTTGATTTTGATGCAGCATGGTACGGGATTCCATACTTCCATGAGCATTCTCTTTTGAAGTAAAACTGTACTGTAACTGTACGTCTAACGATTTAAATATTTGGTAAGAACATCTTTGGAAGTCTGAAATACTTTTTCGAGAGCAGCTAAACAGCAGCAGTAGCAGTTATTGTTACTAACATATTTGAGTCCTGTTACTTGTTCATTAAATATAAATAAATAAATAAACTATTGGGGAATCCTCATGAGTATTATGGTTTCATTGCCTTGTGAATACTACATTAGAAATAAGTCAGATTAAGTAGATTACGAAGTTTTGTGTTGTTGGTTTAATGTAACAATCGTCTTACAGGACGTAGCCAAAATAATCTGTGTTCGCAGTTTAGTTTCCAAACTCGTAAACAAATATGCTTTTTTGAAAAAATACCTTTAGAATCTACATAATTATACATAGGTTTTATTGGAGCTACAAAATATTTTACTTTTTTATCTCTAAAGATGCCATTATAATGTTTATAGCTTGTTAATGAAACATTCTATAAGCTGAGTCGAGATCAAACCATAATTTACTTCCAACTTAAAATTTTTAAACAATAAGTGAGCTCAGCTAGCAACAGGTCTAGAATTATATATATATAAATAAATAATATAAAATAAAAAACCATTTATTTCCTGCTAACTATACATTTTTAGTTCAGTCTTTAGTTTTAATATTAGTGTTGTTTCTTATTTTTAATGCGGTTAGTTTTAACTTAATGGTATGGTATTAGTATTGTTCGTTTTTTAAGTTTTTTTGATTAATAATTTAACTTTCAATTTTTTATTTATTCAAACTAAGTAACTTTACGCAAAAATTATTGCTGGGAAACGCCTTTTTTTGGGGTGAAAAACCACATAGAACAAAATAAAGATGCAATAAAGGGGAGAATAAGTGCCTTTCGGCTTTGTTAAGGGTACTTTTATACCCATTAGATCCTAATACTTCGGGGCAGATTCGTCATGTTATGTAAAATGTGGCTCATAGTTGTACTATTTATATACGTCTACTGTTCCTAATGTACATTGTATGTCGGACGAGAGGGATATTTATAACTAACACTTAACCACAAGCTCTAAGAATTTTCGGGGCCTTTATAACCCATCCTAACCACACAGGGTTTTCTTATAACCCTATTAACATGGCTTAGCCTAACCCAATATGTAACGGCCTGGTTTAAGTGCCTAGGTAGGTACCTATATTATTACTAGCCCTTATAATAATAAATTATCAGCTTATCATTTTAAGGTCACTTTCGTTATCAAGGTCTACCGTCGAGTCAATGCGCCCGAAACACATTAGCACGTATTGTATATAGGGTGACAAAATAAAGAGAAAAGTGAAGGGAATTCAAAAAAAAAATCGACATCATTGAACCTACATCCAGTTGCATAACCCACTCTCAGTCACAGTCGGGAGCATTTTGAAAAAAAATCCAAATTGATATATTATGTTTAAAAACTAAACGTGTTTATAACATTTCAGTTCATCGTTCATCAATCGGTTGAAGATAATATCTTCAACCGATATTATCTGCTTAAAAATTGAGTTGCAAGATTCCACCCGAACAAACGTAGTTACATACATTGCAAGTTAAATAGAAGCTTGTGAAGTAAAAAGAACTATTCAACAACGTTAATATCATGAAACTTTTTAACTGTCAAAATATTTCTGCCGTTTATTTATGCCATTTTGGGGGATGCAGTTTTTGTATTCCATATTTCCGTTTTAGGCAAGCAAGTTTTCTAAACTTATTAAATGTAGACATATATGTACTTATACAATGCTACTACTATTAACGTGAAAGTTTGTCAGGATTAAAGCCTGAATGTTTGTTTCTCTTTCACGCAAAAACTACTGAACGGATTTGAATAAAATTTGGCACACAGATAGTTTATAACCTGGATAAACACATATAATACTTTATCAAGTAGTACGATCCAGCGGGACCATTACTTAACTTCAAGGCATAAGGCATGTTCCACACATTCGCACGAAGCGGTTTCTCCCATCTTTTATTATGCGTACAGCCAAGGAGTGGAATTCCCTGCCTGCGTGTTCCCAAGTTCATACCCCAATCTACTCGTATTTAAGTCGCGAGTTAATAAGCTTCTTTTGGCTTAGCTCGTTCCATCATCGACCTCATCTGTCCTCAGGACTAGATAGAATAGAGAGGTCAAGAGTAGGCCCATCTATAAAATAAATAAAATTAAAGTGTCTGTTTGTAATATTAAAATAACTGCTTTTTACTATAAGCATATTAATGTTTATACGGTACATATACGTCGTGTGTCTGTCTGTCTGTCTGTTTGTTCCGGCTAATCTCTGCAACGGCTGGACCAATTTTGGACTTTCACTGGCTGATAGCTGATGTAATAAGGAGTAACTTAAGGCTACTTCTATTTTACGAAAAATAATTAGGGTTCCGTGCCAAAAAATTATAACCTGAAATTTTGTTAATAAAATCCGACTGAAAAAAAATGTAACTCGCCTTGAGAATTTTTTTTTATATACAATAATTTCACACGAACGAAGAGCGCAGGCAACAGCTAGTTTAATATAAAAAGAGCATACGGTATAACTAGTCAAAAATAAATATTTCCTTTGTGTTAAATTGCCTACCATCAATGTTTTAGTAAACGTGCTCCCGAATACTTTTCCACCCTGTACGTTGACTTGACTTGTCGTTAATAATAGGTAGGTATTCTAAAAATGTTGTTTGGTTCAATGGGTCAAGTTTGTATTGATTGTATTTTGTTTTCACATGGAACCTTCACCTATTTTGTTATGTATTTGTTTTCTTTTGTTAAAAAAGGCTGTAGTACTACCTGATAAGGCTGATCTACCTTATATGGGCAACGCTGTTGGTCGCAAATATTTATGACAGTGACAAATCTCAGTCAACATGCGTGCTTGTGTCGGTCAGTGCCTGTGGACCGAAAGTCTGACAACCAAGGGGTATCGTATAGCCCAGTAATAACTGGGTTGTGGAGGTCAGATAGGCAGTCATTCCATGTAAAATACTAGTATTCAGCTGCATCCGTTTAGACAGGAAGCCGACCCCAACATAGCTGAGAAAAGGCTAGGCAGATGATAATGATACTTACTTTAGAGTTTATACATCTAGCACAACTTAAATATCATAACTGCAGAGGTGTTAATCTTCTTCATCGTATTGATAATTCATTTGAAGTTAAATAAGCTTTGATCGAAACTCTTCCACCACGATAGCATGAGCGGTCTGCGAGGAGCCTCCCTGAGCGGCGTCCAAGTCATGATATAACACCCGGCGCATTCTATGTAGTAACACTTGTCACTCGGAAACACAGAATTCAGCTAGTATTTTTATCACCATGATGATTCCCCATCACCAAAGCCAGTTTTCAGGTAGGAAATTAATTACTATTAATGTGCACTGGTTATTGAGCATTTTCTTTTGTATTAAAGAGTTCTTGAGTAAAGTTTCAGTAAAACATTTATGTTATAATAATAATTAACACTAGAAACGGGATATTTACCATGTCTACTGTTTGTTCACAGCGCCGAAATATCGGGAACTCAAAACAAACAGTGGACATGGTAAATCCGCGGTAATATCCTGTTTTTAGTGTTAATTATAATGTTGTTTTCAGTATCTACGAGACTAATTCGCAGATAAATTAGTTTTTCCTACCAATTTGCCTTTTAGCTTATCAAGATAAAGAGTTGACATTGTTTTAAAGATTCTTATTTGGAAAACTGAATAGCATCCGTAATTCTAAGACATACAATAACATACCATTAAAACAACGTAACTTGCTCTGACGTTTAAGTAACAGCTGTGCAGTACACACTGTAATTGTTTCCGTCGTGAGTACTCGAAGTTTAGCTATGTACTTGAATTTAGAGCGAGGGAACCGCGTGTTGTTCACCAAAACATATACAAAGAAAGGTACCTATAATATTGTAGTGTTCGAGTATCGTGACAAAATAAGGATTTTTCTCAAGACCCCTGCCATTGATATGAAATAATAAAGTAATTATTAATTTGAATGATATTTTGTTAACGACTGTGACGATTACAGCGTCAAGATAAAAATACAACCACGCTCATTAATGGACAGGCGAGAAACTTGCTGGTAAAGTAACATCATCATCATTATCATGCTCTTATCCCAATTCATTTGGGGTCGGCGCAGCATGTCTTCTTCTTCCAATCTTCTCTATTATTCGTCATCTCATCAGACACCTCCTTTCTTGCCATATCATCTTTCGCACAGTCCATCCATCGTTTCTGGTCTTCCTCTACTCTTATACCAATCCAAATTCATACTCAAAACTTTCTTTTCTTTCTTTCTTTTTCCTTACGTCGTTTTCCTCATTCCTCCGCACTTACTGGTAAACAATAAGACCTTTTACACGTGTAAACACTGAATCTTTGAGATGTCAGAAGGATTCTTTTCACAAGAACAGTATAGACAGATCAAACTGAAACAAATATTTAGTGTTCCTGATTCTTTTGACCATTCCTGAGCTATAGACTCCGAAGACATTAACATACTGAACCCTTCCTTGAATAAAAAGGAAGCTCATGTTTACAAACACTTCACTTAAAAATTAAACCTCCAGACATTCACCTTAAACCCTAAATTCCCAAAAAACTACAACACAGGTACCTACTCGTAGTTACCTACAAACACCTGCAGGGTTAGTTCACTAGTCCCTGCGCAAACAGACTTGGATAACGTGCAAAGAGAAGCAATGAGCTCTTTATTTGATGAAGACTTACCTCGAACAGGGATGGCTGACGTAGTCATTTTAATAAACATGGTAAAAAGTGACGTGTTATAAAACCTTAATAAAAACAAATACTGAATCACAATCCTTTACATTCAGGTAGCCCATTAAATTAATATTTTCTTACGTTTTTTGCAATTTGCATATCAGTGTCAGGCTGCATGTTGAACAAAATAATACTGAAAAAAGGTCATACGTGACGTCTCACCTGTACTATCGTTTTGTACTTCCATATCACTACCTTTCTTTGTAATTAGTGTGTGAGATTGAACATCAAATTGTGGAGTTAATTTGTTTCCTTTAAATAAACCTTTCCCCAATCGTTATTGTGCTTTCCTCAGCTCTCCTTTTCCTGTCTTCCCGTTCCTTACCTTTTATTTTCATTTCTGAATCTTTTTTTTTTATTATTAGTTTTTCATGTATAATTTAATTTTTATTTTTGCTCTTTACGACTAGCATTTTATATTGACATTTCTCTTTTTTTTTTAACAAGACTTCATTTATTTCGATTAGGCTTGTCAGATATTTAAAGGCAACGTTAATTACCTATCAAGCTACGTCCATTCGCAAACCTAGGTCTTCGTGGAGAAGAATGGACAAGAAACTCCACGGTAACATCTTTTAAAGTATTATGCCAGAACAATTATAGTTATAGTACGACCGTACACGTATGTGTAGTAATATTTACAGAATTATAATCATTCAAATTATCAACAGAACCGTCATCAAATCATATTTTAATCAACACACAACCTTTTTTCGTTTTTTTTTGGATGGGAAATCATCAAATGACTCCCGTTCTAGGCGGAGCGGAAGGGAGTGTCAGACTTTTACTGACTAAAACCATCCATGTTCCTTCTTTTGCCCTTTGTATTCCAGGGCCGCGGTATCTCTTTCGAACAGTCCCGCAGCCCTGGCAGGCATCGGCCCTTGCGGGCCCTCCTGTTTGCTGACATCTCTTTGAGGCGCGCGTGGAACACGAACGCGTCGTCGACACGGCCTGTCATCATAAGATGGACGGACGGCGAGCAAGCCCATTACTCACCGTCCACAGGCCCGCAATTAACATACAACCTGACACTGACCTGCAAATTAAAAAAAAAAACCTAAGAAAATTTGAACTTCGCGGGTTGTCCTGGCTCTTTCACCTTAAGTGATGCTTGGTGCTTTGGGCGCCTGGCAATATTTGGAACTAACGCCATTTTGTTTTTTTTTTTCAAAATAATATTCACAGGTCATTATAAATGTTAACCAACAGCACTCTCCTGAACGTCCCTGTCACTTACGCGCCAGTAAAAACCATAAACAAAAATAAAAATCACATTCATGTTATGTTATCATTAACACTAGAAACGGGATATTCATAAATGTTATATTGTATTACATTCAACAGCAAAATTAAATTTGGTTTTCATAGTATGTTAATGAAAAACAAAGTTACTGCTGCAGTTTGATGAAAAAGTTCCATGTCTCAAAAACTAAACATCAAATCTTATTCAAACCCATTTTCGCTGTAATTTTTCGATGTAGATCGAATTTTTGAGTGGCGAACTCAATGCTGTTTTTTTATGTTAAGCATACTGCGCTTCATTCCCCTAGGACATATGTAGTAATTTGTTTTTGAACAAAAATACCATAGTGAACAATAAATATTTTTTGCAGAACTACAGAGATAACAGACGGTCAACCACTTTTCAACCTTATTACTAAGGGAATAGGAGTGAAAAGAAAAACCTTCAGTGAACTCGGTAGTACCTTGGATTTTCTGCTTCATGTCATAGGTTCGCCATCCCTGCTATAGAGCGAAGTTGGCAAGCTCCACTAGTTTTGTGTTGAGTTGATTTTGTTGTGGAGTCGCTTGCAAACAAACTAGCTCATTTCTTGTGGGTTTTAGAAGTGTTTAATGAATTTGATTTATAATAAGGGGTAAAAGTACCTTTTGGAATTAATCTGTCTATCTTTTTCCTAACTATGTTGGAGTCAGCAACCAGACTAACCGAATGAAGTGAAAGAGCCTACGTGATACTTTTGTAGCCCATAATTTTATTTCTCATCAAATAATAAATAAAAAAAATTATACAATTTTTTTTCCTCAGTCTTACCAAAGGGTTTCGTATTACCCATACATACCTAATTGGGTAGTGGTGATCAGATGGGCAGTCGCTCCAAGTAAAATACTAGTATTCAGCTGCATCCGGATACTGAAAGCCGACCCCAACGTAGTTGGGAAAAGGCTAGGCAGATGATGATGAATTTTATTTGTCATGTTCTGTGTACATACCTTGTTGGGGATCCTAAATAAATAAATTATCCCTTTGGATAACTTTAGAGATACCCAGAGGAAATTAAGTTTCGCCTATTGAAATAATAACGCTTAGAAAGTTTTAGGTAAACTGAAACAACTCAAAACAAAATGAATGTTAGAAAATTTGTATTTCAGTTGTTAGATTACTGGTCACAGTGGTCACATAGTTAAATGGACATAATTTGATTCAAAAAGATAGTTTAATATTATATTGTCTGTGGTTTAGTATAACTGAACTTCACTTACGTACTTGCTAACGACCATTTTTGAAGCCAGTGTTTGGACTTAATTAAAACAATTTGCTCGTTGAGCTGAAATTCTGTTCATTACATGGCAAGTTGTTAAAAATCAGCAAAAAAGTCATCTGTTTAATACGCCAATCCCGAGATGTGGTTTTATGCCGAGATGAAAACGACTGCCTTGTTGGTCTAGTGGTTGCAAGTGCGACTGCTGAGCATGAGGTCCCGGTTCGATTCCCAAGTCAGGTAAAGTGTTTTTGGGTTTTTCTATCAGGAATTTCTCAGTAGGAGTCTGGATTTGTGCCCGGTTGATCGCGATTTGATAGGGGACCCTATTACGTGGGACTTACATATCTGGCGAAATTTTTCAAACAATTTATTGTTATTATATTGAAGTGGACATAAATTAAGCCGACAAAAAAGAATAACAGCGACATCGATTTTAGAGTTTTCTGTGAGTTCAATAAAATAAATAAAATCTTTATTTTCAGACCAGAGATCCATAATGAATAAATAACTTGGCACTTACTAACTAAAACACATTAAACAAACTTCCTATAGCACATATCTGAATGGCGGTCTGTGTGCCGCCATCCAGTGACACATTATTTGGCCATCCATTGCCGGCTACAGTAGCAACGCCACGAGGCTGTTGGCTGCACAGCTCAGTGATGCGATTCGCAGACGTAGCAAAGAGCCGAAATCCGGAACGCATGCTTCCACGAACATCCCCTACGCGCCACAGAAGCGCGGCAACCCCATCAATACCCAGAATACGTTATTATATTGGAATCGTAGAGCATTGTACGAGTCCTGTGTATAACTGACCCACAGGGCGCACGTGTACAGCGACTGGCAGTAGGCCCTGAACAGTGTTATTTTAACCTCTCGCGTACACCGTGCGTACCTGCGGGCCAGCATGTTACACCTGACAGCCTGTGCTCTAACGTTCCCTCTCCAAATCCTATCCGTGCCTATCGGTGACCCAGTGCCCAGTTCAGCTGAAAAAATTAACAATGATGGAACAATGTCATACATTTTATTTTGCGCCCTAAACACTAAGAGCTCGCTTTTGGTTGACCTGAGACCATAAGTCACCACATAGTCTTCACAGATTCGTAGAAGCCTTCTTAACGCACTGATTGATGGGCTCAACAACACCATATCATAACCGCGTAACTAATATTATTGACACACTGTCCGTCAATGGAGCAACCGATTTGGGTGTTGCTGAGCTCACATATCAGCCGGTTAACATACAGGTTGAAGAGCCTGGGTGAGCCAAGCTCCCCTGCCTCACGCCGCACTCCAACCAGTACGCATCAGACATGCCACCAGCCCATCTAACGTACACCACACAACCTCATTATTCACACTCACACCCACACTCACTCACACACTCATTCGCATACACGCACAGAGGTGCGAGAGATTGCCATTTTCTGATTCTTTTGTTTACTTTTTTTTCTGATACGTTTATAACAGAGCATACATCGGAACACTAATGAAATATCAAAGTTAGAAGTTGAACATCAAAAATCAATCGTGTTAAGTTGTTTGGTTCTCTTTGTTTGTTTGTTAAAGGTTGAACATTTTGATTGCTTTTGATGGTAATTGAGGCTGAACTATGCTATGTTGAGTTTTTTGTCTCAAATGTGTACATTCACGAGCACCATTATGTAAACACTTAACTACTTTTAAAATTGTTTTTCTCCTACTGTTCTGATTAAAATTTCATGTTGTTACGAACATAGTATTCTGGAACTCATATTTTTATGAAAAATCTCCAAGTTACAATCGTTATTTCTCGCGAAAATTGCTTTTAAATTTAAGAAAGTGTACCTATACATATTGGTGCTCGTGACTGTACATTATTTTGTGTTAGTTGAATTTTTAATGAAACATGTTGATTACTTTGATCTTTATGCTGCCCAGTTTTTTACGTTTGAATAAATTTAGGTGATTTATTTAATTCATTGGTATAGTCGCTAGCAGTACAGACTGCTGAGCATAGAGTCTTGGCTTCGATTCCTAGGTTGGGAGAAATGATATCGAGTTTCTCAAAACTGACGATAAATAAATTAACAAGTGCTACAAAAAAAAAAAATTACAAATAGTATTTTTTTTATTTTACTGAAATCTAAGTACAAAATTGCGTAAATATTCTTTTCGCAGTTAGTACAGCAACATATTTTTTTTTCGACAGTTACATACTTAAATAACTGAAACTGAATATATTATATTCTAAATAACATACAGCGTGTCCCTATGGAAATAAGGCCAACTTATGTTACCGATGAAGACACTTGATCATGTAACGAGATGAATGTTCCAATTACTGATACTTCGAGTAAAAGATGTGGAGTTTATTTATCTTTTTTGACACGTTTTTTATATGTTCAAGGACAAACGAAAGCAGGATGAGATAGCAATAATAGAATTGTAATTAGGGTTCCGTACTCAAAGGGTAAAACGGGACCCTATTACTAAGACTTCGCTGTCTGTCTGTCTGTCTCCAGGCTGTATCTCATAAACCGTGATAGCTAGAAAGCTGAAATTTTCACAAAATATGATGTATTACTATTGCCGCTATAACAACAAATACTAAAAATTAAAAAAAAAAAATTAAGGCGGGCTCCCATACAACAGATATGATTCTTTTGCCGTTTTTATAGATAATGGTACGGAACCCTTCGTGCGCGAGTCCGACTCGCACTTGGCTGGTTTTTTTATTCTTAGGTAGTATAAAAATAGGTTTTCTTGTTTATCCGTTAGTTCGCTTAGGTTTTATAAACTACATGATGCCATCATCATCATTATCTGCCTAACCTTTGTCGGGGTCGGCTTCCAGTCTAACCGGATGTAGCTGAATACCAGTATTTTACATGGACGAACTGCCTATCTGACCTCCACAACCCAGTTGGTACTGGGTAATACGATACCCCTTGGCACTTGGCCAAGTGCGAGTCGGGCTCGTGCATGAAGGGTTCCGTATCATCGTTGTTAGCCCACTTTAATTTTTATTTTTATTATTTATTGATAATGCGGCAATAGAAATACACATTCTGTGAAAATTTCAACTGTCTACCTATTACGGATTGTGAGATACAGCCCTCTGACAGATAGACTGACGGATGGACAGCGGAGGCTTAGTAATAGGGTCCCGTTGGTTACCTTTCGGGTACGGAACTCTAGAAACGATGAACCACACGAAGTAGTTTTCACTGCAATTTAGAGAACTAATTTCAGTTTCACATATTCTGGAGACAAATATAATTATTTTCTATGTTTTGACATGACTGTGTTTCATGAGACATCAGTTGTTTAAAATTGTGTTCAAACAAACTGCTCAGGTAATTATTTATTCTGAGCATCTTTTTACAAATTGACAGCTTCCGCAAATCCTAAATACTATTTCAAATTAAGCGTTTGATCTGGTTTGACCCACCCTGAAATTTCACAGAATTCGTTTGGGAATTTTTACCCAGAAGGACATCTGTCACTCCGTGTCCTTTTAATGTTTTTCGCCACTTGAAACAGTACAAGGTTCATTAAGCTACTAAGAGTATTTCAAATTATTTAGAGAAACGGGTAATGGAGGCGCTTTTACGGAACCCATTAATTAACACAGCTCCTATCCATCAAAAGCACTTCCTCATTGTTTTGTTCTAAGTTATACCAATATTATCAAGACGTAAAGTTTGTGAGTTTGGATGTAGGCAGTAATCTACGGGACTACCGAAAATATTCTTTACTTAATGGGAAGCTAAATTATCCCCTAGTGTTTGTACAGGATATTCCCGTCGAATAAACTCTGACATAAACGCGAGAGAAGTCGCGCGCAAAACTTATCTATTACACAGGGATTAGGGAACCCAGTTGTAGTGTAAATCATTAATTTGATTAATTAAGGCCGGTTTACACTTGTCTAAGTATGCCGCAGATAGTGAGTCAGTTAATCTGAGAGAGGATTAGCTAATGTTTGTCTGTCCTGTGCCTTATCTACGGAAGTTTGGTAAAATAGATTTTGGCCCTGATAGTCTTCCTAAACTAGAGGACTGACTAAGGATAAGAAGTTAATATAATTGTATTGTAGACTGCCTTGTTGTTCGAGTGATCGGAAGCGCGACTGCTGAGCATGAGGTCTTGGGTTCGATTCCCGGGTCGGGCAAAGTGTAATTGGGCTGGTGTCCGCAACTCCACGTCTAAGTGCGTATTTTACATGCAGTGTTATTAGGTTTTTTCCATCAGGAATTTTCTCAAAATAGCCACAGAGTCTGGATTTGTGCACGGTTGATGGCAATAGGTTCGCCTCCTATTACATGGGACCTAAACATAACTGGCGAAATGTGGTTTACACTTCTACCCCTTCGAGGATTACAGGCTTGATGTTGTGTTAGTAAATTTTGTTTGAATGAGCAGTGGCGGTTTGCGACTTGCAGGTCACGGCTTCAAACCCAGGCTGGCACTTTACTTTGTGTAAATTAATTTCATCACCATTCCTTTCAAAATGATGGAAGGAAAACATCGCGAGGAAACCCACCTTTTTTATTTATTTATTTTATTCAAAATCTATTTAAAAATAACATATAAAAAGTCTGCCAAACTGTAAAACAGTTTGTCGGCAGTACCTTCTATTTCCTGTAAAAATGCGAAGACATCCACCAACCTGCACTGGTTCCGCGTGTTGGATTATGTCTCTCTCTCACAAAGAAAAATACCTGTATTATAAACATTTTCTTTTTCGGTTATAAAAAGGGAACATTTAAAATAAAATATCATAACAATTAAAATGGAGCACAGTTGCTTATTGGCCTGAACTAGGTTGGACCTGTGTTTCAGACTACATTCTTGACTGGTTATGCATAGTAACAGTAAAAATAACATTATTATTAATGTGATCTTGTTAATGTTGAAGTTCAGCTGATTCCTAAGCTTCTGGATAAATACTCGCCGAAGTTTCTCAGGTAAGAACTCGTTTCTAATTTCTACACTACACTAATAAAATCTAAGAAACATACATATCGCGCTTGTAATCCCGGAAGGGTTAGGTACAGAGGCCGAATAGTACACCCACATGTTGCCAGTTATGTTTAAGTCCCATGTAACAGTAAGCAACGACTTATTGTCGGGCCTATGCTGTCCCCCCATACTTGAGTGTACTAATGCTGTAACATGATAATATTGTAAAATCTAATCATTTTAAAAGAGTAACCATGGAGTTTCTTACCGGTTCTTCTCCATAGGAAACGACCAACCCGAACCGTGCACCTTTTTGTCGACGTTTCATAAGTGCCCATGTAGGCCTATGTAAAATAAAAATATTTTGTTTTTTTAATAGCGGGCGAGCTTATTGCCAGCAACCGCGCTCAAATTCAGATTCCGTTACTGCTACTGAGAAATTCCTGTTGGAAAACCCAAAGACGCTACTCCCGTCCCGAGAATCGAACCCAAGAAATCATGCTCAGGAGTCGCGCTTGCGACCACTAAACAACGAGGCAGTGAAGAAACATGATATCCAATACTTCTACTCATGTGCGCGCTACCTGAACAGTGCAAATCAGTAAACGGCAGAAATTACCCGATCCACAGGAATTTGTTCTAACAACTCAACGATTACTGGAACTAACAGGATGACAACTACTCAATTGACACTTCCTACTTTGGAAAATATTAACACTTTTATGATTGCGTACAATGTCAGGTGACATACTAGAATTGCGGTTTTGGATAAGGTTGATGGCAATATTACTGAACAACTCTTCTTCATTACGAATGAAATGTTAAGAAATATTATTTAAGAGTATCTACATCCTACCGCGACGTGCTTGCGAAGGCGAAAGCGACCGTGAACCTCGGTGAGCTGGGGATCACCGGGGGACTCCGGCTTAAAGTCACCGCGACAGGGGCGCGAGTGCTGGAGATCCCCGGTGAGGCCAGTGGCTCGTCCGCTGACGCTCTGGCTGAAAAGCTCAGAGCGTCCCTGAATGCGGACGAGGCCCGAGTGTCCAGGCCCGTCAGATGCGCAGACCTGCGCATCCTGGGTCTGGACGACTCAGTCACCGAGGAGGAGGTGGTGGCCGCCGTCACCAGGACCGGGGGGTGCCCTGCTGAGCAGGTGAAGGCAGGCACCCTACGTCCGGACCACACGGGTATGCGTACCACAATGGTCAGCTGCCCTGTGACGGCGGCCAGGAAAATTGTGGAGGGCCGAAGGCTACTGGTGGGGTGGGTCTCAGCGCAGGTGAAGCTGCTGGAGCCCCGACCTCTGAGGTGCTTCCGCTGCCACGTGGGGCACCACGTGTCGGTGCAATGCACCTCGGAGGTGGACCGCAGCGGCTTGTGCTTCCGCTGCAGTCAGCCCGGTCACATGGCCGCGGCTTGCTCCGCCACGCCGCACTGCGCTGCATGTGCGGCAGCTGGCAAGCCGGCCGAACACCGGGCTGGGAGCAAGGCCTGCGCCCAACCCACCAAAGCCAGGGGCAGGGGAAGGCGAAGGCCCTCCGCCACCACCCCCACCGTCGCCACCGCCGCAGCCGCCGCCACCGCCACCGTCGCCGCCGCCGCTGCCGCCGTCACTGCCGCCACTGCCACTGCTGCAACTCCCGCAGCGGGGCCCGCACAGGGGGCCCGGGAGGGGGCTGAAATGGAGTGCCAATAGTGGACCCATTACGCCTCCTCCAGGCGAACATCAACCACTGCGCCTGCGCTCAAGATCTGTTGCTCCAGAGCATGGCGCAGTGGTCGATTAATGTCGCCGTGGTCGCTGAGCCGTACTTTGTCCCACCCAGGGAAGACTGGGTGGAGGACCTAAGCGGCTCAGTGACCATAATTTCGTCGGCCGCCGCCGGTACCCCGACCCTTGAGAGTGTCAGGAAGGGTCAGGGGTGCGTAGCAGCACGGTTCGGGGAACTCTCGCCGAGTTCCACAACTCCCTCATGGAGTTGAGTGTCGTCATCGGAGGCCATTCCCTCCCCGTGCTTGTGCTCGGGGACTTCAATGCCAAGAACTTGGCTTGGGGTTCTCGTTGCACGGACGTGCGGGGAAGGATGGTGGAGGACTGGGCTCTGGAGGCAGGCCTGGTCGTCCTAAATCGGGGTTCTGTCCCCACGTGTGTGCGGATGCGGGGCGAGTCGGTGGTGGACATATCGTTCGCTAGCCCCGCTCTGTCACCGCGTGTGCTTGACTGGCGCGTAATGGAGGGGGTGGAGACCTATTCCGACCACCGGTATATCCGGTTCGATGTCTCTGCCCCCTCAAGCGCGCCGGTCCAACAGGCCCCGAGTGGTCCGCGATGGGCGCTGAAGCAGCTGGACCGGGAGCTCCTCCTGGAAGCCTCGATCGTGCAGGCCTGGGTGACACCACCGGGCAGGCCTGCCGATGTCAACAGCGAGGCGGGGTGGTTCCAGGAGGCCATGTCCGAGATATGTGACGTGGCAATGCCCCGAGTTCGGCCAGGAAGCGCCCGGCGTCAGGTGCACTGGTGGTCGCCAGAGCTGACGTCTCTGCGCGAGGCGTGCGTCGCCGCGCGGCACCTGTACGCCAGGCATCGCAGGCTCCGCATCCGTCCTGCGGATGCGGCAGCCATTGAGGCGGAGTTGTACGAGGGGTACAGAGCAGCGAAGACCGCCCTCCAAGAGGCTGTCCAGCGGGCCAAGGATTTGGCCCGCGAGGAGATGCTGGAGACTCTCGACAGAGATCCGTGGGGGCGCCCTTACCAGATGGTGCGGAACAAACTCCGCACCTGGGCCCCCCCGCTGACGCAGAGTTATAAGGACGGGACTTTAAGGAGAATGAAACATCTTGGATGCTGAGTAAACACTGAGTATATTTGGTGTAATCATAGGTCTTATATGTACTCACAGACACACACACATAAGTAGAATATAATGTACTTAACTACTACATCACACCTCCCATGGTACTTAAAAAAAAAAAAGAATAAGTATAATAAGTTTTTTTTTTTTCTTTACATTAAGCGTGACATTACACATTTTATTATAAATCATACATTTGTATATACGAGTATATTGTAGTACATAGTGCTTAACCAAATACTTAAAACTAATTCTTAGCTCGTGTCGTTTGATTGTTCTTATCAATTCATTCATGCGAGTGTAAGTTTTACAATAACATTGGCTGTAATACGAGTAAGTACCTACTAATAACTATCTGGTGCAACTTAAGTGCATTTACATTGTTTTGTTCGTTACAATTCAGAACATCTGTTTTATAATCATACATGGTACAATTTCGTTCGATTTTTATGAATTATATCGGATTTCCCATTTATTTTAACCTCAACATTAGGTGACAGGTCTTGAATGACCTTGTATGGTCCCGTATAAAGGTTTGTGAGCTTATTACCAGTTTCACTTTTAATCAGTATACTATCGCCCTCTTTATACTTTGTGGGCCTTATGTGTTCATCATACTTAAGTTTCCTTTCCATTTTACTTTTGATTAAATTTCTTCTTGCTTCTGATAGCGATACCTGTAACCGATATTTGAGCTCAAGCGGATAATTATCATAATTATATAAGGGTTCTATTGTTGTGGCAAGGTTGCTTGGCAAATTGCATGTTTTTCCGAAAACAAGTTCAAATGGCGTGAATTTGGTCGACGTATGAACTGTTGTGTTGTATGCGAAACACCAAAATGGTAGCCAATCACTCCACGTCTCTGGTTTCTCTTCTACGTGTATTCTTAAAAAATGCCAAAAATTTTTGTGGGTATTCTCCAGCGCCCCAATACTTTGATGGTGATATGCTGTTGAATGTAATTTTGTAATATTAAGAAGCTTACATACCTCTTTAAACGTCTCCGACATAAACTCGGCGCCTCGGTCAGTAGCTACCTCCCGCGGGACTCCGTATTGCAAAATAAAGTTGTTGACAAAAGCACGTGCGGTTTCTGTTGATGTTTTAGTTTCTAGCGGAAATGCACATACATATTTTGACAGTTCGCATTGTAGCGTTAAAATATAATTATAATTATTGTGGTCCCTGTCTAGTGGACCTACTAAATCCAAATAAATTTTCTCAAATGCAGAATGAGCCATAGTGGTAATAACCATAGGTTCTTTTACAGTAATCGTATACTTCTGCTTTTGGCACTTTGGGCACTTTTCCACAAAATTAATAACATCTTTTTCTAGCCCTGGCCAGAAATAATACTTTTTGATGTTATTTAACATGCGTCTAATGCCCGCATGACCGCTTGTGGGCAAAAGATGGAAGTCATTCAGTATAACTCTCCTATCATCCTTATTCTCAACTCTCTCTCCTTCCTTTAAAACAGTAATATTCGGCCCCTTCCAATTTGGGGTGTTTTTAATCTCATTTGTGAATTTTTCTACAAAAATTGTATTGGTTTTATTTTTCATAAAATAAATTTGAGTTATATTTATTTGGTCACATAATTTACACATCTCTCTCACAAATGCGGCTGGCGTCAATTGCGATTGAGCAGATGGATTTATAAATAGCATCAATTGGTCACTGTCATATAGAAATATTTCATTTGCGTAGCTTATCCTATTTTGTTTTTGTAATGTAGCCAAATGCTTTTTGTCTATAAACCTTAGTTCAACTGCATTTCTTGGTTTAACATTGGACTCTACTAATTTCGGCTGACTTGGCAAGTTGTCCTTGGCCATATCTTTTCCACTGACAGTAATATTTGGTTCTAGTAACCTTTTCTTTTGCGCACGTGTCATAACACATGAATACTCGTTGATTTCTTTCAATTCTTGTGAGGTCAGTGTAACGCGAGATAGCGCGTCTGCGGCTACATTCTCTTTACCTTTTATGTATTCGATGATATAATCATACTCTTCTAGGCATAATCTAAACTTAAGTAGCCTACTCGAGGGATCCTTCTGGCTAAACAAGTATACCAGCGGCTTATGATCAGTAATTATTTTGAAAGACCGTCCATATAAGTATGGTCTAAAATGTCTCACACCCCATACGATCGCTAAGAGTTCTTTTTCGATCGTTGGATAATTCCGTTCAGCTTTGTTCAGGCTTCGACTGGCGTAAGCAACTGGACGGCCGTCGGCATTTGATAAAATAGCTCCTATCGCGTAACCTGATGCATCAGTTTGTACAATAAACTGATTAGTGTTTGAGAAGTCAGGATATTGTAAGACAGGGTGTGTTGTCATGCATTTCTTAAGGGTTTCGAACGATTTTTGACAGTTATCATCCCAAATGAATGCTGTATTTTTCTTACATAGTAAGTTCAAGCTGTGTGTTATTTCGGCAAATTTGGGTATAAATTTTCTATAATAATTCGCCAAAGCCACAAAACGCTTGACTTCTCCTGAGTTTTGAGGCACGGGATATCTCTGTATTGTTTTTATTTTTTCCGGATCGGGAAGTACCCCGTTGTCGGAAACAATGTGGCCCAAATAAAGTAACTCTTTTTTCAGGAAATCGCACTTTGATGGATTTAATTTTAAATTAACTTTACGAAGTCTTTCTAATACGTCAATTAAATTTTTGTTGTGTTCCGTTAGATTTCGGCCTAATACAATAAGATCGTCCTGATAGCATAAACATTTCTCGTAACAAAGACCAGCCATGGCCATGGTCATCATTCGTGAAAACGAGCTTGGGCTAGTCTTTAGTCCCATGGGCATCCTAGTCATTTGAAACTGCCACGAACAAAAAGCTGTATATTTCCTACTGGCAGGTTCAAGATCAACATTGTAGAAACCCTGATTTAGATCCAAATGTGTAAAATACATACATCCAGACAAGGAATCTAATATTTCGGTTATGTTTGGCAGTGGGAATTTGTCATCCTGTATGCTATTATTCAATTTACGATAATCTATTACAAGACGCCATTTTTTCAACCCATTTGAATCTGACCTTTTCGGCACTAAAAGAACAGGGCTCGACCACTCACTGTTGCATGGTTCTATAATGCCTTGTTCGAGCATGTTATCTATTTGTTGTTTTATTTCTCTTTTCTGAGAATGTGGAAGTCTAGATACGGTTTTGAATACAACGGTACTATGTTTGGTTTTAAGGCTATCGAATGTTTGTATATTTTGGTCGTAGTTAATTTGTCCCCTTCTAGGTAAAATATGTCGTTGTACTTGGCACATATTGTTTTAATACTTTGTTCTTCCTCCGAACTCAAATGATCTAATTTTAGTAATTTAAAAAGCGCCTTTACTCTATCCGCGTTCTGTATGGGCTTTTCGAATGTACAAATATTACAATCTTTTGCTAAAAGTATCGTTGGTTTTAGATCCTTTAAATATACATCAGTTTTGGTGGTATTTAAAACTCTTACTGGTATTCTCCCGTTTATCGGCGTTCCTAGTGTACTTGCTAAATACAATCCTTCTTGTATCTGGGATGCGCAAACAACACACTCCTGTGTGATGTCAGTTTTAATGAAATGAAGTGATTCTGATCTCGCAGGTATCGTTAATACATTTTGTTCTTGTTGTATTGGTATTTCTATTTTAATATTTTTATTCCATAGTTGTACAGTACTGTTACCGAAATTCAATACCGATTTATATGTATGCATAAAATCTTGGCCCAATATGCCACTTGCCTTACATGGCAATGTTGCGAATACGTAGAATTTATTATTTAGAATCTGATCACCTTTATATAAATTAAGATAAACATATCCGATGGCCTGAGCTTTGCCACCGATACCATTAACAACAATATTCCCGTTTTGGATTGGAATATTTAGTTTGAGTACATGTTCCTTTTTGATGGCTGAAATCGATGCGCCCGTATCAATTAGCCACGAGTGCGGATAACCATTCTTATCTAAGTTTAATTTAATATGACATATGCTATTACATGACATGATTATATTTTTATTCACGAAAAAACTTGTCTGGTATTTCGGAATCTTCAGACTGCGTCTGATTTTCTCGTGGTTCCGAGTCTGTCAAAATATGCATTTGTTGCTGCTGCAATTGAGAATTTTTTGTATGATTATAAAATGTCCTACCTCTGGTTCCTCGAGATGATTTAAACGCACCACGGCCTCTGCCTTGTTCTCCTCCGGAGTTGTAATCTTGGCGCGATGTTTCACCTTGAGACTGCTCTCGTACTTGTCCTCGTGCTGATGACTCACCTCTGAAATTCCTGTACTGACCTCTGTAATTCCTGTATTGATACGAGTTATTACGGCGCATAGTCAAGATATCTGCTGACGTCGACGGGGATGAGACCTCTTCGTCTATTGCTGTTTGAATAGCTTCGCTCAAACATGTAAAATTTCTTGCCGCTATTATGGTGCTTAGCCGACGATTTCTCAACCCGTCAGCAAAGCTTTTTATGGCCTGTTTTTCATTTAATGGTCTTAATACACTGTAGCTGGCTTCATTCCCTTCGGATTGAGTAATCGTCAGGTTTACAAATAAGTCTGTTATTTGCTTTCCGAACTCGTTTACGGAAAGATCATTTTGTCTAAGGTTTAGTAATTTATGCTGCAAAGCCGTTGCTGACTTTTTAGGCAGCAATTGTAATTTAATTGCCTTAATCAGACTATCCACACTATCATATTTGTTACTTAGCTTCAACTTAGCTGCCTGTGAAAGACGACTTTTTAACACAAAATTTATTAATTTGGTCTGTCCTTCAAGATCGAGCTCTGATTGGTAATACTCTATCCCGTCAATAAGTTGCTTTACACTTGTCTCGTCATCTGTTAAAACTGGTAATAGGCTCAAAGCGATTTTTAACTCAAACTTAGCCATGCTTTCTTCTTTATTAGGGTTCTCCCCCGAAGTTGGATTATTACATAAATCTAATATACTGTCATATAAACTAAAGAAAGTTGCTACTACTTTTTCTATTTTTAAACATTCGTCTTCCTTTAAACTTGACCTCAATTTTTCTATTTTTCCCAAATCTGTGTTAAAGTGACTTACTATATCATCAGCTTCTTTAATTTTTCTCAATACAATTTCACCCTGTCGTCTACTTGCCCCGATTTTCACTAAATACGTTCTTATCTTGTTTAGCTCACTATTTAAGTGGAATAAATGTTCATACATTACTGTTCATTACATTGAATGGTAGGATTATTTCAATTGGTAGACACTTATACACTCACACTCGTTTTCACTTTCACGCACTGACACTCATGGTGTAATTCGATGATATCCTATTGGCACTTTCTACTTTTCCGGTATATCCTTGTTCGTATCGCCAGACCGGCAGTTGCACCCCTCACATGCAACCCTTGGGTCTCGGTAGTTCCTGGTTCGATTAGATGATCGTCGCAAAATATGTCTTGTCAATTGCTCCCTCATCCAAGACTGATGGCACTTTTTGTACAGCCTATATAACAAATAGGCAACTCCAAGTAGTAAAAGTGTACAAATGATCATAACCACAATGCTTATAGTGGATAAATGATATTTGAACTCCTCTATCGTTGCGGAATTGTGGCTTCCAAATGCACTGTTTTGGTTTACGAAAACCTCTTCATTATTCACTTTTGACTGACACATGTTTTTTCTTCAATGCGCTTTTTACTCGATGACACTCCCGCAGAGAAAGATTTACATTAAATGCGCACATGATTGCCTGATGTTCGCTCAAGTGGCAGGGTCGCCATATAAGGACGGGACTTTAAGGAGAATGAAATATCTTGGATGCTGAGTAAACACTGAGTATATTTGGTGTAATCATAGGTCTTATATGTACTCACAGACACACACACATAAGTAGAATATAATGTACTTAACTACTACATCACAGAGTCTCCGGCCGCAGCTCGTGGAGGACGTGGTGAGCGCTCTGTTCCCCTCGCGAGGGGAACATCCTCCCCCGCCTATGGCTCCGCCGCTTGCGGTGCCGGAAGCGGACCACGATGACGATGACGACACTCCGGAGGTGACTGGGGTAGACCTGAGAGTGGCGGTAAACCGGCTTAAGGCCAGGAATACCGCCCCGGGACCCGATGGCTTACCTGGCAAAGCCTGGGTCCTGGCCTTGCAGGCTCTCGGACCCCGACTGGAGGGGCTCCTAAGCGCATGCTTGGAAAGAGGCCAGTTCCCGCTTCGTTGGAAGACAGGGAAGCTGGTCCTCATCCGGAAGCCGGGGCGCCCTGCGGACTCTCCGTCCGCATACCGGCCCATTGTGTTGCTCGACGAGGTGGGCAAGCTCTTCGAAAGAGTCATTGCGAACCGCCTCGCCGGGCACCTTGCGGGGATTGGGCCGGATCTTGCGGACAACCAGTTTGGTTTCCGCAAGGGGCGCTCGACGGTGGACGCCATCATGCGCGTGAGAGCCCTCACGACGGGGGCTGCGGTGTCCAGGGGTGGGGTGGTCTTGGCGGTGTCTCTCGACATCGCCAACGCCTTCAACTCCATGCCCTGGAGCTGCATTAGGGAGGCACTCCGGTATCACCGGGTGCCGACCTACCTTCGTCGTGTGGTCGAGGACTACCTGACGGACAGGTATGTCATATATCCCGGTCACAACGGAGAATGGAACCGGCGAGAGATGTCGTGCGGTGTTCCACAGGGATCGGTTCTGGGGCCGCCCTTGTGGAACATCGGCTACGACTATGTGCTGCGTGCCGACCTCCCTAGCGGCGTCAGCGTAGTCTGCTACGCTGACGACACGCTGGTGCTGGCGCAGGGGAGGTCGCACGAGGCGGCGGCCGAATTGATGACACGCGGGGTTGCGATAGTCGTTGAGAGGATCCGGCAATTGGGTCTCGAGGTGGCATTGCACAAGTCCGAGGCCATGTGTTTTCATGGGCCTCGGAGCGCGCCACCGTCGGGATCCATACTCACGGTAGGAGGGGTTCCCGTCGGCGTCGAGTCGACGTTGAGGTACCTCGGACTCGTCCTCGACAGCCGATGGAACTTCGTTGAGCATTTCCGACGTTTGGCTCCCAGACTGGAAAAGGCCGGGGCTGCTTTCAAGCGGCTCCTGCCCAACCTGAGGGGGCCAAACGCCTCCTGCCGGAGGCTCTATGCGGGGATCTTGCGGTCCATGGCCCTTTACGGGGCCCCGGTGTGGGCGCGTTCGTTGAGGTTGCGTGCAAAGCACTACCTGAACGCGCCCCAAAAGGTGGTAGCCGTAAGGATGATCCGTGGGTACCGCACGATCTCCCGCGAGGCGGCGAGCCTCCTTGCCGGATTGCCGCCATGGGATCTGGAGGCCATAGTCCTCGCGCGCCTGCACGAGTGGCGCGCGGAGGTACAGAGCCGGGGGGTAACTCCGCTGCCGCGGCATATTGTCGCGCGGCGGACAGACCTCCGCCGTGATCTCATGGCGACATGGAGAGAGCGACTATCGCAACCCCGTTCAGGGCACGCCACGATAGTGGCGGTAAGTCCCCTCTTTGAGGAGTGGCTTGAGAGGCGCCACGGCGCCCTCACCTTCCGCCTGACGCAGGTCCTCACCGGACACGGGTGCTTCGGGAGGTACCTGCATCGAATCGGGCGGGAGGAAACGCCCTGGTGCTACAATTGCGAGGATCGACCGGAGGACACGGTGGAGCACACCGTCGAGGTCTGCTCCGCTTGGGAGGAGCACCGCCGTGTCCTCGTAGCGGCGATTGGCGGCGGCGACCTCTCGCGCCCGGCCCTGGTTCAAGCCATGGTCCGGGGCGAGAGGGAATGGGAAGCCGTCGCCTCCTTCTGCGAAGCAGTCATGCTAGCGAAGGAGGCGGCGGAACGTGAGAGGGAGAGAACCTCCTCACGTCCCAGCCGCCGCGGGAGGAGCACCGGGCGTCGGGGGCCACGCCGTGATGGCTCTCGGCCACCGTAGGCGCGGGCCTGTGGACGGCGAGTAATGGGCTAGCTCGCCGTCCGTCCGTCGTATGACGACGGGCAGGCCGTGTCGACGGCGCGTTCGTGTTCCACGCGCGCCTCAAAGAGTTGTCTGCATACGGGAGGGGCCCGCAAGGGCCGGTGCCTGCCAGGGCTGCGGGACTGTTCGAAAGAGATACCGCGGCCCTGGAACATAAAGGGCCAATGAAGGAACATGGGTGTTTTTTAGTCAGTAAGAGTCTGACACTCCCTTCCGCTCTGCCCAGGGCGGGAGGAGTCATTTGATGATTTCTCACCCTCCAAAAAAAAAAAAAAAAAAAAAAAGAGTATCTACATTTGGGTTTTTTTTTAACTACAGGCCAGAAGAAGAAGAGAACCTTGATGTGAAAGTGGTCGTCTCCTATTACATGGGACTTTAAGACCACTGGCAAAGTGTGGGTATGGTGTTGATACGACTCTACCTACCCTTTGAGAGAAAACAGGCATGATGTTCTTGTGTGTGTTGTAGTGTCATTCAGTACTTTTGCTGTTATTTTGATGACCATCTTCCAAAGACTGATAAAGGTCCCACAGAGCTCAGTTGCACCATCCTTGGTAACAATGCCAGCAACAAAATATACCAATACTTTTAGGTATACATTTCTTTTTAAATATTAAATGGGCATACTCTTGACCTCAATCTTGTCTTGGACATAGATGAGGTCGACGATGGATCGAGCTAACCCAAAAGAAGCCTATTAACTCGTGACTTAAATAGATTGGGGTCATATGAACTCGGGAACACCGACGCAGACAGGGAATTCCACTCGTTGGCTGTGCGCATAAAAAAGATTTAGCAAAACGCTTCGTTCTAATGTATGGTACATCGAAAAAGTATAGGTGATAACCTGCAGTACGTCTGGAATCCCAATGGAAGAAGGGAGATGGTGGAATGAGCTCTTGGGCACATTCACCGAAGTACAGTCTGTAAAAAAACCCACAAGCAAGCACCTTAGCGGCAGCGGACCAGGCTTTGAAGCTTAGTACGCACCAGCTTATCGTCACCAATAAGCCTGATTTAAGTAGAAGATATTGTCTAAAACTTTTTGCAGAATAATTAGGAAGATCCATTTTAATAGGAAACAATTTTTAGTAAATTGGATCCTTGAAGAATCCTTGAAAGTACCAATTAATTCTGGTCCTTCGGGAATAAACCATTCTATGAAGTTTTGGTTTTGCCTTTAACTTTGTAGTAACTTTAAAGGCACACTTCCGAACGCCACCACAACGGCAAACCGCAGCTGCAAAGTCCCACTCGCCATGACAGACCGGACACAACTGTTTTCTAAAATACTCTACAAAATTGTGTGATTGTTTACGATGTCAGGTGAATATGTCTGATTTACTGGAATCGTCCATTTAAAAAATATTTCTTCTTGGATATTTCTTTTAGGCTTGTGTTTAAACACCGCCCAAAAAAGTACCTATTTTTCTACCAAAAAAATTCTAAACGGTTACCAAAATGGATAAATGGTCACCAAATAACGTTTCCTAAAATATTATGAAATAAATCCATTTTTTCGTATTATTGACTGCCATAAAAATATATGGACGCCTTAATTAATATACTGGGTTTCCCAAACGTGCGTCGCTTACTTATTGTTATATTATGATGTCAGCAGGTCGACGGATCCCCGCTGCGCGGGGCTCCTATTCCTGTCTGCAAGGTTTACAGGAACCTAACTAACCGAACCTCGGGGTGCCCCTAGGTTCGGTAGTAATATTAATCTTTGAGTTGGATAGAATTTGGTGACCGTTGATCCATTTTAGGAACCAAAAATAATATTTGTGCAAGTTTTGCGATTTTTCTGATGTTATTTCATTTATTTTGGATCATAATATTATATACTAAAGTATAAAACAAAAGTACAAAGTACTAAAGTAAAGTAAATTATAAAGTACTAAAGTATCAATTGACTTTATTAAAAGGGCCCTAAAGGGCCCTTTTAATAAAGTCATTAAGGTCATTAAAAGGGCCCTAAAGGGCCCTTTTAATAAAGTCAATTGATTTTTTTTGGAGTTGTTTATATTATTTGGTGCCTAGGCTTAGAGTCTTAAAAATATTTTTGGTGACCGTCTAAATTATAGGTACCCTTTCTTTTAGTATGGATTCAGTAAAAAAAAAACTTTTGTAGAACTCACGACACTCGATTCCCGTACGGAACAAATATTTGTATGGCCTACAGGTAGTTTTTCCGGGTCTGGCTGCTTGTGTATGTGAGTTTAAATTTTTGTGAACGCAAATGATGATGATGATGTAATGTTTGTCTCTAGTGGGGAGAAAGGTTTTTTTAAAAAGGGTTGAAGATTGTTTGTTGACCAACAAAAAAAAAAATTACTGCTGCCGTCAAATCGCAGGGGCCTCGTTGCCAACGGCTATTGTCTACCGTCTACGTTGGTACCTTTATTTAACTTATCTACCCTATAGGCATTACAAGCATAGAATTAACGAACGATTTGCCCTATCTCTACTTATTAGATTACTGACAAGGTCGAAGCCGCTGAAGTGCGGCTTGTGTCAGTGCAAGTGTTGTGCTTCACAATGGTAGACGGTAAGAACATTATTTTTCTGTGCTAGTTTTGAGTAGCTTGCATTTCTTTATGATCGTATGCCAAATGGCATAGAAGGAAGTATCTTATCAACAAATATCATCAATTTAGTTGCTCGTTAATAGTAGTGTAGCAAGAAAACATAAAAAAAACTTTCCAGTACCGAAATACACATAATTGGTACCTACGGGGTGTAACAATGATGTGTCTTTAGGTACAAAAGAGATTAGATAGAGACACTATATCAACGATAATAATGATGCAAAAGTCCAAAATGTATTGTAAGTCTGGCCTTCTGTGTGAATTGAAGACCTAGGTCTGGTCACAGGATCCACTTGATGTGAACAGCGTCACATTGACGTCAGGACAGGTCGTTAACATGTTGCTTATGCGAAACTAGTCTATCCTATATGTTAATAGAGACGTTTTTCGGCTGTCATGATAAAGAAGACTGAATTTTCAATCCTTACAGTTGTAGATCCAGGGGTGGTCAAGACAGGTGCCTATAAGTACGAAGATGGCACTCGCTATGTTGGCGAGTGGAATTCTAAGGGTCAAAAGCATGGCATGGGACATCTGGTGCTACCTGATGGTACCAGGTACGATGGGTCGCTGATTGGAGGTCTCTGCTCTGGGTTGGGTGTCATGGCGTTCCCTGATGGTGCCAAGTGAGTTTGATTCTTTTAATGTTATTGTGATACATACATAAACTCACGGCTTTTTTTATGGGGGTAGGCAGAAACCACAGAATGCCACCTGCTACTATCCTGACAACTCTTTGAGGCGCGCGTGGAACACGAACGCGCCGTCGACACGGCCTGCCCGTCGTCATAGACCGGACGGACGGCGAGCTAGCCCATTTCTCACCGTCCACAGGCCCGTACCTACGGTGGCCGAGAGCCATCACGGCGTGGCCCCCGACGCCCGGTGCTTCTCCTCCCGCGGCGGCTGGGATGTGAGGCTCTCTCCCTCTCACGTTCCGCCGCCTCCTTCGCTAGCATGACTGCTTCGCAGAAGGAGGCGACGGCTTCCCATTCCCTCTCGCCCCGGACCATGGCTTGAACCAGGGCTGGGACCTGCTACTATCCTTAGATACTCCTTTCGCTTCGTCCACGTTCATATATCTAGTCATAAAGGCACGCCGGTTGCGAGAACTACACACCTGATCTTTCTGAATAACCTCACTAATAAGGTCATGTATGTCCTGCTAGGGCGTCCTCTCTCGGCGTTACCACTCACATCTGCCGTGTAAATACCTTTTGTTAGTCACCTTTCACTCATCCTCTCAATATGACTACACCATCTAAGCGTACTCTTTTAAATTTTTGTCACTACGTCTTTTAAACCGCAACGTAGTCACGGGAAGTGTCAACTAAGCGTTATGAAGTTTCCTCGAGGGTTGTATTGAAGATTTTATATTTGATTCCTAAATTTTTTTTGGAATGAATGAAAATATTTTCCAAGCCGCTTTTAGCTTGGTTCGGAGTTGCGACCCTGCATCAAGAAATATAAGAATGTCTGTTTATTATTTGCACTGGGTACTCATACCAAGTACCTTTCAAATGCAATAGCGAAATAATGTTGATATTTATTATCAGTTTTGGCGTTACTTTAAATTTTTCTTTACAAAACCTTGTGATTTTTTTTCGTTATTTTTCTCAAGTCATTGCCCAGACAAAATTATTGAGGTTTTGTAGTGTTTTTGGAGAGACGTTGTTTGAAGTGTTCATCTTGGGGGGAGGTACATTAAACTTCTACACTATTTTGAATAATAGGCATTTCCATAGGATTACTTATTTATTTTTGAGTGCAATTCATGTTTTTGTTACCAGTAATCTTCGAAGATTGCAAGGAGGTTCTTTTGACTTACATTTCTTCATCTTCATTCAATTGAGAATTTTCAGAAAACTTCAAACGATATCATTTTTAAACCAAATATTCAATTTTAAAGACAATTCAAAGATCCGCATGCTCACACTGAGCCCTAGATTCAATTTATTGAATTGTATTTAAAAACAAAAAAAAAACCTTCGATATTGCGATACAAATTAATTAAAAATGGAGTACGTTGACAGCAAGACGCTACGTGTGTTATCACCCTTAGTTGGTTTAATTTAGGCATAATAATACCAATACCTACTAATCTAATTAATAAGCTGGATTTTCAGTTTAGCGACACAGCTTAGCCATTTAGAAACATAATTCACCTCAAGTTCAGTGTCTGCGTCCTAACCAAAGCGAACAGTCGCGCCAATGCGCCATCGTCATGTTCATAATGTAAACTATTTGTTCGGAAAACTGGAAGAGCCTACCAGCCTAACGCGTCGGCTTTGCCAAACAAAGTGAACGCGATGTGTAGGTGCGCGCGATGATCGCTTTGGTAAGTATCCTTACCATAAAAGCTCGGTTTATGTTTGAATTTTGACCCAAATATTTTATCAAACGTAGACTACATAATACTAAGTCACGTAGTCTTTAAAACGTCTGATAAATATTACTGAAACACTGCTCACTGTCGAGAATTTTCGCGTTGATATTGCAACTCAAAGACGTACACAGTAAATTCGGTTGTCTGCTCAAATTGTCAATTCCTACCGATGCTTTTTGGGGCCTTATTTCTTACCATATTTTAATTATTTACAGGTTGTATAATACTTGCGTACTTATCTTGCGTAGGTACAGTCAGCGACATTAGACGATTAAGGCTTCAGTTTTTTATAACATTTTTTGAGCTTAATATCTTGTTAAAATCGGCACAAAATAATCTTAACTCTAATATATAAATGCAGAAATTAAATGTATGTGTCGTTATTTTTTCGGTTAATATTATACTAACTTTTCCCCTTGCTTCACTCGCGTTATGATCGGAAATTATCCAACAGGAACGTTTTCAATATAGCTTATGACACTTCAGGATAGTGTAGATTCCCATTAGTGAGAGAATTTTCATACTCGGATCAGTAGTTCAAACGTCCCTACATTTGAAAAAGTATTAAAGTAGCACAAAATAGGACAGTAGGACAAGTAAGACTGCCTCATTAGTCTAGTGGTCGCAAGTGCGACTGCTGTGAATGAGGTCCTGGGTTCGATTTCCGGGACGGGCAAAGTGTTATTGGTTTTTTCCATCAGGAATTTTCTTAGTAGCAGCCACGGAGTCTCGATTTGTGCCCGGTTGATGGCAATAGGATTTGTCCCTATTACATGGGACTTAAACATAACTGGCCAAATGTGGGTGTACTATAATTGGGTAGACTTCTGCTTATCTCTTCGGGGATTACAGGCGTCATGTTATGTTATACAAAAGTAGGAAAGTTAATCGATTTTTGTAGTCGACAGTACCTGGAACCATACATTACCGTGAAGGCTTCTTATGAATCATTCAAAGTCTACAGGAAGAACCCCAAAGATTTATAGGATCCACCTTCCCGATTTTTATCTTTTCATCAAAGAAATGTAAAATCGGAAGGTGGAATGACATTTTGATTTCCACGTTTTCAATCGGTATGCCGCGGTAAATAGATGAAGGGCAAAATAAATAGATTTCAGACATGTCAGCGAGTTTTTATCAAATGTGAGATATTTGAATAAAAAATTAATTTACTTATTTATTTATTTAACACTTCAAGCACATAGTACAGAGGCGGACTTAATGCCATAGGCATTCTCTACCAGTCAACCTTTGGGTGATGCAGAGACAAGCAGTGGTAGGTGTATATCTGAAAATAATTTTAATTAATACTACGATAAACTACAAGGATATATTATAAAATACTATAAATATATATCAAAATATATAATTATTGATATATATACTTTTATATGTCTAAATACATGCATATTATAGATAAATTACACACCCAGATACAGAACAAATAATCGTACTCATCGCACAAAGATTTGTCCTGTGTGGGAATCGAACCCACGACCTCCGTCTTAGCAGTCAGGATCACTAACCACTAGACCAACAGGCCAATCAAACCTAAAAACCACTCATATATTAAAATTAAATTCAAAGTCTATTCAGTAATTTCATCTATACTATTACATGAGCAATATTTGTAATCACATTCTCGAAGCTCTGAGCTAACGGTTTCGATGAAAGCTGCAATCCGCTCGATTGCTTGGCGCAAAAATGAAAAGAGGGTCGCTTGCCAGTGACTTTTGACCGCATCTGAGCGTACGACGCACCGTAATAAAAATTTGATTGTGACTCGCTCCAGAAGCGCACTTCAAATGTTTTAACTGTTCTGAATATCCATTAAAACAAGCCTAAACACTGTGTTTGTTTTTTAATAGATCTTGTTTCCGTATTTTTCTAAGTACCTTGAAACTTTAACTACCCAAAAACTACCCAAATATTAGGTACTTGTATGGAAAAATGCGTTTTACTAAAAATTAAGATCGACAAGAGCATTGTTTCTTATTTTATTTATAAACTAGATTAATTACTAGACACATTTAATTACACATGGATATATTTCATGTGGAATAAAATATTTAAAACATTAAGGGAATTAAAACTTGCAAAACAAAAAATGGCGCAAAATGGCGACGGCAACTTTATTTCGTATCGTGTACTAAGAATTAGATTTATAATGTTGTCAACTTGTGTTTGAAGGTCGGATAATATATCAGTCTATGGTTTAAAAACGTTTCACGAGGACTTTATGCACTACAACATAAAGTTTAAAGTTGATTAGTAAAATTGGTTGTTGGAAACGATTGTTGCCAGAAGCAATCACGGGTGTTCAATTTTGGAAACAATTGTTTCCAAAAGCAAGTGATATTTTGCGACAACCAACACACCGCCTACTGATCCCAAACTAGGCAGAGCCTGTACTATGGCCTGTAATATAGGGGTTAACGGGGCAAAAAGTCGACGTAGCTAGGTCTCATATCCGGATAAATTTGTTTTCTCAATTTTCATCCTAGCAGAGCTCGGTCGCCCAGGTACTTGATCCTGAATTAAAGATTTTTTTTAGTCTGCTCAAAATGTTGCTTGTTGGAGAAAAAAAAACAAATTACTAGCTAAAGGTAACCAGCCCATACTAACAAAGTTATTTTTCAATCATGTAGGTTAAAAGTTTTTGGACTTACGCAAGGCTTTTCTCATAAATCATTTTCCCTAGCGGAGTAAGAAAAACCTAAGATTTACAAAAGTTACAAGCTTCAGTGACCCAATCAAAATATTTCTTCAACATATTAACTGGGATTTTAACACTTTGTTACTTTGTTCTTATTTTTATCTTGGAAAAGACTTGTTATTGAATTTAAAACAATCTAAAACAACAGCTCTAGCCGTTTTAGTTTTACAAGTTACAATCTGGAATAAAAATCATGGGTGAAAGGATACATAAAATGTTGTCAGCTGTTATTTTTCTCATTAATTCTAATATCATAATAAAAAGGCGCACTGTGAAAAAAATACCAGTAAAATAAGCCTTACTAACCAAAAAACGTGCAATCAAATCGATAATTTTGTCCCATTCTCGGTCTTCAGGCGCGCCCCTTTTAGCGACAGCGGCAAAATCGCAAGGTGTGTGTGAAAATTCTGTTGTGTTGTCATAAATATAATTTGTGTGAAACAATTTCATGAGGTAGGTAGTGTGATATTCTGTCTCACTGCACACTACAAAAGTAGTGCTCACGAGAACGAATGTTACATTTAATTTCTACGTAAAGAAAAAGAATAATAATTTGTAGAAAAAACCAGATATTTGATAGTAATACAGTTAGGTGATAACATTCAGAAGATCGCGGTACTCGCGCAGGCCAGGAAAACAGTCACAAATAGCTATTTAACTGATATAGCGTTATCGCAGGACTGATATTTGTGCAGTTTGCTCAGCAGAGGGTGCCTAGAACTCATCCCAACACTGGCATAATATTATATGATGACTGCAGTTGAAAATAAATATTTTTAGCGTACTACACCTGTACACTTTTAATGTTATGATGAAATAACCAAACTTTAAAAGCGACAGGCCAACGTTAAACTGATTGATATTGAAAAAAATTTTAAGCAAAATATTGACAAAAGAACCCCTGAAAGCTTTTCAGTTGATTTTTTTAGGCAAAATAAAGGGCAGAAGCGGTACATCATAGTCTATGTAGCCAAAAAATTACGGATGAATTTTCGGGAGACCCAGGGGTGAATTTCATCGTTTAATTTGAAATCTCTGTCTATACAAAGTGGAAGGACACCGACGCTAAAACACACACACACACAGCTAAGAAGTAAATGTTACGAACACTAGTGTCTAAGTTTTTATTGTTACTGACAAATATGGAAGTGATTCTGAAATAAATGTTTATTATAAGGGTAAGCTCGTTCCATCGTCGACCTCATCTCTGTCCAGACAGGACTAGATTGAGGTCAAGAGTAGGCCCATTTAGAATAAAAAAAAAAATATATATATATATGTATATATTACATATATATATATATTTATCCCGCAAACAAATAGCCGTCCCCTGAAGGCGAAAGTGCATTTAAACTGGCGACCACCTGCTTTTGGCGTCCGCATACCGGACGCCACTTTATTTGCCGGTGGCACTTAGGTCCTAATGGTCCTGGTTAGCCTTAGGACAAAAATCGATAGAAGCCAAAAAGTCGTTTAGATGGCTGCAATAATATAATGAAAAGTTCCCGAAAAAATCTCAGCGCAGTTGAAGCGCTGCTGTAGCGCGTATATCCACAGCCGTATATCTCGGGGATTTCCTGACTACGAATCCGCGTATTTGGCGTCCGCAATTGCGACGTTGCCAGCTCAATCATTAAATCTGTTACTATAGATCACATAATATCTACCGTCCCCAAATAATGTTGTGATGTTGATTAGTTATAGGAGGTACTTAGGTTGAGTTGTTTGATCCGTTGTGAAACTAACTTTTGTTAAAAATGTATGGCAAAGTTGACAAATTGTCCAATTTGGCATGCATTTAAAAAAGTGTGTTTTGACAACGGAGCAAACGACTTAACTTTATTTAAAATCCTAGATGTTTTAGAATTAAAATACTTAAGTAGGTACCAAAATTATGTCTAACTCTTAAGTGCCAAAGTTGCATAGAGTAATTAATAAACGTTGTGTTGTTGACAAATCAATCAACGTTTGTCTCCTTATTTCTAGCGCTCGGCGTGTTATAAGTATCTTATAATATAACACGCTGAGAGAGTACTTAGCAATTATAAATATTTTTCATTATAAAACACTCTACACTGTGGATAAAAGTGATACATTTGCATGTTCTTTGTTTTTGTTTGTGGATTCGTTACCCATATAAAATACAATTAAATGAAAGAAGTTTTGAAGTAAATAAGAGATATATTTTAGTATTCTTATTCTTTAATAATAAGATTTTTATCTTGTTTATGTAACAGGTTTGATTGAATTTATTTATTTTTGTTTCGTTTGGAGCGTAAGAGAACCGAGAACTCATATAATAATACAATCGCCATGCTCCGGCTTCGCGTAGTATGAATTAGGATGTATTATACTTCTAAACCTTCCAAAACTAATAACTTACCAGATAGTGCAAAACCGCATCAAATTTGGTTGCATGTCTTAGGAGAGACAGACACACAGACCGTACTTCTACAATTACTAAGGTCGCCAGGCTATTGGGCGTCCGTATATAAATATTGGGCGTCCGTATATAGCTATTGGGCGTCCGTATATAGCTATTGAACGTCAATCCTACTCAGCTGTGATAGTTTTCCTTTTAACTTCGTTATATAAACTATCACCGTGAATTTTTTCATGCACCCAAACAACTGTTTAGCTGATAGAGGGGGGAGACACTTGAGTCTAGCAAAAAAATGCACTTTAAAGCTTAATATTTCACCAACGATTCCCATAATCGAATTATTTGAGCAAACTCGCAATTTTTTAAAGACCTATTCAACGACAATCCACGAAATGGGGTACGCGAGACAAAAAAAAACCCGCTTTAGGTACTGGAGATACCCTTAAGAATACTTTTCGACATTTTATTTCATCACTTTGTCGGCGTAACCAATCTGTATATTTATGTCAAATTATAGCTTCTTAGTACTATAAGTCTTTAGCTCGTGGCTAAATAATAACAGCCGCTCGGGTCGATCTTTAGGTTAAGCCACGCTTGCCTAGGTTGGTGACCACCCATTACATACCGAGTTTCCTCCGTGCCTCGAAAAGCACGTTAACCCATTTCCTGTCCCATGAACCACATATGGTTCAGGGCGATTGTTTAGCTATTGTGTCTGCTTTGCGGACGGTGAAAGTGTTAAGCCATTGGTCCATGCTGTCATTTGTAGGTCTTTGACAGTCGTTAAGGTAGTCAGTGGCTCGAAAGTCTTACAACCAGTCTTACCAAAGGGTATCGTGTTACCCATTGCTAGCTGGGTTGTGGAGGTCAGATAGGCAGTCGCTCCATGTAAAATACTGGTATTCAGCTGCATCCAGTTAGACTGGAAGCCGACCCCGACATAGTTGGGACAAGGCTAGGCCGATAAAGTACTATGAGTCTTTGAGCTAAGTTGCGGACAGACAGACAGACGTACATGGAGAAACTATATATTGTTATATATTGTTGACTACGGAACCCTAAAAAATGGTCAAGTCGTAAACTGGAATTCCCTGAAGACGAAAGCGCGAGCGAGGAAAGGCACTATACGATTTCGCATTCAAATCTGGGAACCCATCTTACAGTAGTTTGCAGCCAAATAGTACCGCCTTGAATAGTAGGTACCGTACTCTAACAATTAAGATCGCCAGGCCACACCACTGAAGCAAAGGACATCGAGGAGTACGTGTGCCAAAGGTAGAAGTACACGCCAAAAGTACAGCTACTGGAGTTGCGCCGCAACGTCAATTTAAAGGAGTGTAGTGCGCATACCAACGTGTTTGCTCCATTTGGTGTTGGAAGACAGTTTTTGGCCGCAGGATGTGGTGTTCCCTCGCTTCCGCGGACAGATTCCACAAGAACGCACAAAGCATCGTGCAAGTGAAGTGATACTAACATAGTTTTAAGATGCTTATACTAACACAAAAGTTATTAGTTTTTCTATGGGTCTTTGTTACCTGAAATAAATGGTTTATTATTATTGTTGGGCGTCCGTATATAACTATTGGGCGTCCGTATATAACTATTGGGCGTCCGTATATAGCTATTGGGCGTTCAATAGCTATATACGGACGTCCAATAGCTATATACGGACGCCCAATAGCTATATACGGACGCCCAATAATAATAATAAACCATTTATTTCACGTAACCTAAAGATCGACCCGAGCGGCTGTTATTATTCAGCCACGAGCTAAAGACTAATTTGACAAAAAAGCTATACTTTGACAGCAGATTGGTTACGCCGACAAAGTGGTGAAATAAAATCTGGAAAAGTAGGTATTTTTAAAGGGTATCTCCAGTACCTAAAGTAGTACACGTAAAGTGGGGATTTTTGGAACGAAGTTCGGGGCTAGACGGAAAAAATTAAGACGAAAAGTTGTAACGACACTTTTTGCTATAGTAAGCTATTGTAAGCCGTGCGGCGTGCGCATGTTTCTCTGTCTGTCTCTCTCTCTCTTATAGAAAGCAAGCCAGATATTTTCGTTTCGTCTTTGGTCTGTGGATGGGTGATCAAGGTTAAGCAACGACTGCCAAGGTCTGTCTGTGGATGGGTGATCCAAGTTAAGCAACGGTTGCCGAGGTCTGTCTGTGGATGGGTGATCAAGGTGAAGCAACGACTGCCAAGGTCTGTCTGTGGATGGGTGATCCAAGTTAAGCGACGGTTGCCGAGGTCTGTCTGTGGATGGGTGATCAAGGTTAAGCAACGACTGCCAAGGTCTGTCTGTGGATGGGTGATCCAAGTTAAGCAACGGTTGCCAAGGTTGGTCTGTGGATAGATGATCAAGGTTAAGCAACGACTGCCAAGGTCTGTCTGTGGATGGGTGACCAAGGTTAAGCAACGACTGCCAAAGAACTTCGTTCCATCCGGGTGTCCCTTGACACCCCTCAAGTTTTTTTTGTCTCGCGTACCCCATTACGTGGGATGTTGTTGAATACCTAGGTCTTTAAAAAATATTGCGAGTTTGTTCAAATAATTCGATTAAGGGAATCGTTTGTGAAATATTAAGCTTTAAAGTGCAAATTTTTGTTAGACTCAAGTATCTCTCCCCTCTACCAGCTAAACAGTTGTGTTTGGGTACGTGAAAAAATTCACGGTGATAGTTTATATAACGAAGTAAAAAGGAAAAAAAAAAACCAGTTTATGAGTTATAGTCGACCAACCTATAAAATGTACTTGGATAACATATTTACCTAAACATAATGTATGGGAGCACAGGTTTTTCAACTGCAAATGTAAGTTTGTTGTTTATTATTACAATAAAAATCATCGTTCAGAGGCAAATTGGACCGTAGGAAGTGTCCGCATATTTTGATGGGCTACTACAGAACCCTACATTGTTCGTGGCCCGACACGCACATGTCCGGTTTTTTTATATTATCTGCACATGTTCCCTCCATGTACTCACTGAGACACCGGCCTTCTGCCGAGGGAGAGATTAGGCCTTCATCACCTCTGTAACCCATTCCACCCAGACCTACGGGTCGGATGACTAGAAGTAAGTACTAAACCTTTTTCTTGAATTTGTTATTCTGAGACATGCCGATGTGTTCAAGATGTTTTACATACACATACTTAGAATATTAAGGATATTGGTGCAGGCCATGGCAGGATCCAATCCCGGTTCTATCATAACAATACCTACCTACCTTGACCCACCAATGAAGTAAGTACGTACCTACAGGGACAAATATTTACCATTCAATCCATTCATTCATCTATGCTCATTCCAACACAACAGGCTTTTTAACAATTTTAATAGGATAATGAAATATAAGGTAGATACTCGTAGATACATATTATATCAATATCGGGCATCCGTATACGTATAGATCTTACAAATATTGGAATAAAAATGTTGAAACTGTGTACTACAAGCAAGCAAGCGATAGTAAAAGAAAGAGATAAGTAAACCGAAAGCTGGCAACGTCGCACTCCCAAATACCGTCCATCCTGTTAGGACGTCAAGTAATCGATGACATAGGTAAATCACGATCAATATATCCAGGATGCTTATTATGTATCACCATGATTCGGGGTTCAAAAATGTTGGGGCATGACTGCAAGAGGAATATCGCGAAAAATACAATTATCGGAAAACGACGTATCCCACGGAGCTGGATTTCGAAAAACTAAGCAATATACATTAACACATGTTAAAAAAAATAAGGGGAACTGGGGGACGTCGTACTGATGCACTTCGTGCATGACGCCAAAAAGATTGTAGGATGTAAATATATATATATATATATATATGTATATATATATATATTATTATAAAACGGTTACAACGTATTCAGTACGTAATTCTAAATCCCTAATGTTCTTAATACATATGTGGTAACCGTTTTAGCGTAGGCGTCCCTCCCAGCCTGTATACAAAGTCGCTTTTTGTGTTTAACTGTTCGACCACCTAGATCTTTTGCGCTTCACAATGTATTATGTTGCGGTTACCACCATGCATTCATTGCATTTATTTCGGAAGCAATACTTGAAAATTAACTTAGATGTAGCTCAGAAATTTTATCTCGATGTTAACACTGTATCAGCGCAAAGCAAGGGTGGGTCAGTAATGTTTGAAAAAACCCAATTCGAATAAACTTAATAGATTACCTATAACATTATTGTTAAACGATCAATATCTTAGGAAATATCTTGTTATTCTTGACGTAATTATAAGCTCGTAACGGGTGCTGTCAGTTGTGACTGGTCATGTCTTGGTTGCCACGGCTTATTTGAAATAAAAATTTTATTTTTAATTGTTCTTTTTTTTGTTTTTACTATAGACACTTTTAACGTGCACATCTTGCTACATCGTTCTCACATAATGTACAATCTCAACCAGAATGATGTAACCAAGGTTTTGTAAAAAAATTCAGATTTAAAAGAGTGTCCATGGAGTTTCTTGCCCGTTCTTCTCCATAGAGATCTACGTTAGGGAATGGGCAACTACAGTACTTTCACAGGTTTTATGCCTTGTGACTGGGACTGTAGCTACATTTCATTGTTGTCTTTGTTTCGACAATTCAAAAGTGCCTGTAACTGGCCTACTTGAAATAAATGCTTTGATTTTGATTTTACTCTTTTGGAACACTTTCATACAACTTACGTTGTAAAGGTAAGTTTTCAGCAGTGATAATAACTGAAATGAAAAATTCTCACTCCATACTTTACAAACTTCTTATGAATAAAATAGTTCCAAAGTTGAAAGTTTAGAGAGGACTAAAAAGGTTAACTTACAAAGTTTTCTTTGAGTTTCAGTGAATATGGTTTGTATTCAGTGAAACTCAAAGAAATCCTATTTTGAAAAGTTGAAGGATCGAAAGTAAGAATACTGAAAATTAAACATTTTGTAATGATATTTATCATTATCATCATCATCTACAGCCTGAATTCACCCACTACTGAGTATAGGCTTCTCTTTTCTTCCGCCAATCTCGACGTTTGCCAGCCTCATCCAGGTTTTTCCCCCGATGGGAACTATGTCATCTGCCCATCTCGCCGCCGGACGACCCACATTTATTTTCTCCGTTCTTGGACACCATTCGGTGAAAGGCCTTAGCGCACTTGTCATCACTGCGCCTTGCTAGGTGTCCTGCCCAACTCCATTTGAGTTCCGTAACGCGATTTCCAGTATCGAAAACCTTTGTACGTCTTCAGATTTCGACGTTAGGCTCCATGGCTCTCTGTGCAACTCTCAGTCTGTACACAGCCTCCTGCGTGAGCGTCTATGTTTCAGCACCGTACGTCATGGTGGGCAGAACACACTGGTTATAGAGGCGGCACCTTAGATATAATACGTGATACTCGTAGTTATAAAATTAATGGAACAATCCCAATACGAAAATCTATCACGCAGAGCCCTCCGCTTAGATTTTTTGTACCTTGTGTTTAGAATAGTTAGTAGGCAGGTAAGTTTTACCTACATTATGTTGATGAATGAAATATTCACCCTAAAGACACATTTAAACACATTTTATTCAATTAACGTTTCAGCCTGTTTTTAATTAAAGAAGCATTGTTGTGTTTGGATAAGTTAATGAACTAATTTTCTTCGCAAATGAAAAATGTCTGAAGTCTATAATAGTTTCCATCTGACAGAGTTTTTAATTAAAGCAATCCTCGAAAAGGCGATTCGGAAATTATTCACGTCTGGCAACATTCATCTTTGACTGGAAAATCTCTAGGGTACATTTTGAACTAATTGAAGCAGTGTTGTAGCTATGTGAAGTTTTGGTTGTTGAAATTAGTTAAAATGTTCTTTTTTTACCCACTTCAGGTCGTTACCTTTTCTAGCTTTTTCGCCCAGGTATAATGTTCTGCAAAAATTTCTGTGGTCGTAATATCAAAGCCAACACAGTTTCTTTGCGAAAAATGGATTAACCGGTTATACACCTATACTGTCACTTACGGGATATCTTCCGTGATTGTTCATTATTTTGAGCTCCCGATACCCCGTAGTATAAGTTTAATTTTAAACCGTAAAAGCTTTAAACAGAACTGGTTGTTTTACTGATAATTGTATAACAACATGTGGTTGTACTTTTAGATACACCTCTGCCAAACCCTTCGGTGATTACATTGTGATTTTATGTTATGTTATAATTATAAAGTGCTCATTCAGATACCCAAGTTTTCAGGTGTTTTCATCACACAAAATGAAGCTTTGATTAATCTCAGCTCTGTGCCATTATCCCTCGACCGTTATTTCCTGTGAATCGTATCAAAAAGTGAGATTTGTTTGTTGAAAGCTGAAACTCACATTTTACTAAAACTAACAACGTAGTTGTTAAATAGGTAGATCGTTTGTTTCTGCGTCAGTGCAGCAACAGAACCAAATAGTTTTGTTGTGATTCCGTCAAAGTTTAATTGGATTTGACATCACCCAAGTACTGATGGCGGTTTTTGAATAAATGTTGACACATTTCATTCTATGTATGGAGCAATTTCCGTACGCGTTATGTTTGAGCATTTTACAAAGCAAAGATGCAAGGCTTATTTATTTATTTAAACTTGCTGCACTTACAATTTGCACCAAAGCGTGCAGCAAGCCAACTAACTACCCAATAATTAAGCATAGCTTAACTGTTACTCGTAAATATATATATCAAGGTCCGAACTTATACTGTCACTTACGGGATACCTTCCGTGATTGTTCATGATTTTGAGCTCCCGATATTTCGACGCTGTTGCAAGCGCCATTATCACAGGTAGACTGGAAAATACTAGTGGACTGGTGGATGGAAAATAAATTGTTACGAACAGACAAATCTGTCTACCCTTTTTCTTTGTCTTTTGCTACGCGCACTACTGGAACTCGACACTAAGTCACGGCAAAACACACTCACAGTATCACCAAGTACTAGTATAAGTTTAGTTTTAAAGCGTGCAAGCTTAAAACAGTAGATCAAGATCCGGTCCCTGAGCAATCAGGGAGTTTAGCAGATTCATCGCCTGGGTTGTGGGCGCATATCGAGCAGTTTGGGAGGGAGCCACGAAAAGGCCTACAGCCAGGATTAGCTGGTCTCAGTGTATTCCATCGTAGCGTATGCTGTAGGTATCTGACTTAAGTTAGGTTGCAGAGTACCGTGTGAAAATAGAACGAGTTAAAGGAGATTACGTAATTTAAGTGTCACCTAACCTGAAAGATAGCTTAATTTATGGATGGTTTTATATCAAAAGTTATCCACATGACCGAGTTCATTGACGGTCTGCCACTTTTCAGCCTTAAGCCCTAAGAATAAGGTTGAAAAGTGGTTGACCGTCAGTGAACTTGTTGTACCTACCAAATAATGTGTGATTGTTTGCTTTTGATTCTAGATACGAAGGCGAGTTCATGCAGGGCTGGTTCCATGGGCACGGCGTTTTCTGGCGAGCTGACGGCATGAAGTTTGAGGGGGAGTTCCGTGGAGGACGAGTATGGGGACTTGGTAAGATTCATATTCTTCTCAAGTAAGAAACTTACTGATTTCGTTTGTAAGGTTTCTGCTTACCCTTCTAAATTCTCTTAACTTCAAACAACTATTCTATACTCTTGCCTTGTTGGTCTAGCGTTCGTAAGCTCTACTGCTGAGCATGACATGACGAAGTTTAGATCCGTGCCCAGTTGATGGCAATAGGCGCGCCCTTTATTACATGAGACTTAAAAATATCTCCCTAGCCTTCGGGAAAATACAAAAAAAATTGAACAGCTAGATGAATATACGCACTATAAGTCTTATTTTACTGGTTTAACACTCTATTCAATTGATATTTTATTTGCAAATGACTTCCATTTTAATATTTTAGGGTTAGCACTCAGTATTCAGTTCATTAATCCTTTTAGGAATATCAAATAACCAAAATCATGAACGTAAAATATTGATGTACTATTTTAAACACAAACAGAATTTTAATGGAACCAGTCAAATGGAAAATGATTATAACTGTTCATGTACTCGTAGCTCTTATCTAAAATTGACGAGCGTTACATTAATTTAAATAAAAAGCCAAAATTTCACCATGATTTTCCAGTGTAACTGCGTCCAATTGCCAAAATATTAGCATACAGCATCTCTGTAATTTACCACACGGACAGATTCCACATATCTTTAATCTTTTGTTACTAAGACATGCTGGTTTTCTTACGATATTGCCTGCATTAATTTGAGAACTGTAGTAATATAACAATCCTCACAAAAAAGGAAGGGAGTCGAGAGCAGTGGCTTAGAGGGGGAATCATGGCATGACAGCGTCATGCCGTTTGCCGTCACGGCATACGAGTCGGTTTTACTGCCAAAGTGCCAATAGCTGTTTTGTATAAAAAAAAACATTATAGATTAGTAGACTAACAAACCTTTTCACCTGTTCTTTTAACAATTAACAAAACTAACATGGTTTTATGTAACTTAACCTTAGCGAAAAGTCTAGACAATTCCATTACTCATTACATAGTTATTTAAACGTCTTAATATGTATAAGATTTTAAGTAAGGCAGCAGAAAGCTCCACCTAATTGAAAGTCCTCGTAACCTTTATCTATATCTATACATATAATAAAACTGTAGAAAAGTCGTTTTTGTACATCGAAAAAAAATCAAAAAAAAATAGCCAGGGTGTTAAAGGACAACCAACAGAACCCATTTCCAGCATTTTTCGAATTTTTGTCTGTTTGTCTGTTTTTCTGTTTGTCTGTTTGTCTGTGTATTTGTTCGGGCATCACGTAAAATGTACAAAAGCAATGTAGATAACTTTTATACACAACGATTGAGCGTAACTTGGAGTAACATTTAGTTTTTGTTGCATTGCAATCGGTTCAGTCTATCAAAAGATATTTGAATTTAAAGTGTTACAGAAGTAAAATCAGGGTTATGTGCAGTTGGTCTCACAACTTCCCGTAACTTTTACACACAACAATATGTGCGTAAATTGAAGTAATTGAACATTAAGTTTTTTGTTTCATTGTAATCAGTTCACACCTTCTAAATGGAAAGAAAGAAAAACGTAAATTAGAGACATTTTACCTAAAATAAAATGTGTATTAAACCATACTTACCTTATTCGAAACCTAATAAAACATGAGAGTAGCATTCTTGACTTCCTGCTAGTACTAGCCGTGCGGAAACAACCCCACCACTGTCTGCGTCTCGCTCTAACGTCTCTCCCACCACCCCCACCAACACCTAAGGCAGCTCGCGTGTCGATCGCGAGTTTTGCGTCATTGAGTTTGCTCATGTTTTTATAACACCAGGCAGGTATTTAAGTTATTAGGTTTCGAATAAGGTAAGTATGGTTTAATACACATTTTATTTTAGGTAAAATGTCTCTATTAAACCCACTTGACCGTTATTCGAAACCTAATAAAACATGAGAGACGTGTTTGTTATCGCCTGGTGGTGGTGTCGCCAATGTGATCTAGAGTAAGCTCGCAGTATATTTGCAAAGAAATAACAGAATATTGAAAAATCACAATTGTGTTTTTATTTATTAATCACAGCAATAGGTACAACAATCCTATTACTTTTAATATACATTTTGTACGTATTAGGATTAATGGGAGAGCATCTCGAAACTTACAAATAATTTATAATTAGTTAATAATGACTATTAATGAATTTTGTATTCTACAGGCTCAAAGAGAGTAGTAATCAAATCAGTCTTTGATGCATCTGTTCGAATCTCACGGCAATAGAATTTCTTAAAAGTATTGGCCGATTTCCAATTACCTCTTAAGAGTATGTCGTCTAGATGGAACTGTTCCATCCAGTTCTTTGAGGCTACTGCTGATCGGAAGCTGCCCGGTGTGCCCTGTATGCCAGCGTCCTTTAACGTTTTCTTCATCCAACCGGCAATTATAGTGCGGGTCGCTGGTTTGGGGTCTCCAAAAGTGCTCAGAAACAAGTTGTCTGACGAAATTACTTCCCTTCTTGGGCGTGACAGATGGATCAGATGTTTGACCCAATGGACTGGGTCTAAACTTTTATTTTCTTTATTTTGTAGAAGTTTCCAGCCTGATTGTCTCCGGTTAGCTGTGTCTGTCTTTGATCCAAAAGCCGGCCAGAGAATTATATTATCTTCGGATTGAACGTAGTGTTCTGGTGAGATCCGAAGGAGTGTAAGATCGTGAACACGTCGCCCAGAGCAGAGAAGTAGGATTGCGGCAGTTTGACAGGAAGCTTCGTAGAAGTTAACAGTTTCAGGATTTTTCTGACTTAAATATGAAATGAGCGTATTAATATCCCAAATCGGTGGCTTGGGTAGTTTAGGATGAGCCGAAGAGATCGATTTTAGAACTTGTCTTACGAGGGTGTGCGAACTTATTTTTGTTTGATTATCCGGGTCACAAAAAGTCGAGACCGCCGATTTATGAACGAGAATCGTGCTCAGGGAAAGCCCCTCTGCTTGATGCAGATCAGCTAGGAATCGTGCAAATTGAGAACCAGTCGGTTGTAGTGAGTTAATCTCATTATTTTTAGCCCAGTTCATCCATCTTTTCCAGGCTGGTCTATAAGTGTTAAGAGTAGACTTACGCCAACTGGATAATAAAAGAGACCTTTGTTCTTCTGACCAATCCTTCAATGTTGGCTCCCACCCCCACATCTCCAAACTTCGAGCGTCATTGTTGCCACGTTTGGTGGCGGAAGACCGGTTGAGACATCTACTAGCACCTTGGGTAGGTTCCTGATGGTGAACGGGGGACTTAATGCTCTGCTCTTCAGATCTGGTCTCCAGTATACTTTGTCCCACCGTGGAGCGACTATCAGGTAAACGCCTCTTGCCTTGTTTAGGTGTGCTAGTACTCTGGGGATCAAGTGGGGTGGTGGGAACACCCAAGCTAGCGTGTAAGTCCAGTTCGCTGCTAGAGCATCGTACCTCCTGGCTCGCGGGTCGGTTCTGTCGAGTGTGCAATAGTCCTGTAGGATATGTGCCCGTCGAGATGCAAAGAGGTCGATTTGTGGTTGGCCCCATTTTGAAAAAATTACTTCTGTTGCCGTTGGCAGAAGGTGCCATTCTGAAGGCGTCTTCTGACGAGACAGGTGATCCGCTTCCGAGTTGTAACTGCCTGGCAGGTGATAAATCGTCATGTGGATGTTGTGGTGATCTAGGATTGCGAAAGCTTCTGCTGCAAGGTTTACTAGGGCTTGAGATTTTGTGCCGCCTTCGTTGCGTAGGTACGATACCGTGGTTTTGTTGTCGCACTGGACTAGTAAAGCCGAAGAGCTCAGGTAACGATAGTGATCTCGTAAGACGTTTATTATGGCAATGAGTTCTTTTTGGTTGCAATGCAACTCCTGTTTCGTCACTGACCATGTGCCTTGTAAGCTCGTGTTGTCTAGCAAGGCCCCCCAGCCGATGTCGCTCGCATCGGTTGTCAGATAGTGTGATGGTAGAGGACAGTGAATGGTTGAAGGGATTCTGTAATTCGTTAGCCACCACAGGAGTTCGCTTTTTGCTTTTGGGCTTAGCTGAGTTTTTGTGCAGGCAGGTGTCTTCAGAAGAGCATTTGCATGCATTTGAAGGCTTCGATAGTTTAATCTTCCTCTTGTCACGACAAAGCTGGCGAAGTTTAGTACCCCTATAAGTATCTGAAGTTGTTTCAGTTCCACCGAACGAGATTGCAGGGAATTCGAAACGTAGACTTTCAGTTTGGATGCTGTTCTTTCTGGGAGATATTTGTCATTTTTCCATGTGTCCCATACGATGCCTAAGAACTCCAGAGACTTTTGTGGGACTAGGACCGACTTTTTTCTGTTTATTATCCATCCCAGATGTTCGAGCAAGTTTATTGTGGTTGCAACATGGGACTGTAGAACCGAACGGTTCTGATGGACTAGGAGGAAATCGTCTAGGTATACTAGAGTGCGGATGCCTTGTTCCCGCAGCATCTGGGCTACCCAGTTTGTTAGACTGGCAAAGGCTTTGGGAGCAGAACTTAGATCGAATGGCAAGCAAGTCATCTCGTACAGTTTTTCGTTGTACATTAGACGTAAATATCGCTGGTGTGTTCGTGCAATCCGTAAATGAAAATACGCTTGGTGCAAATCTATTTTGGCCATCCAGTCGCTTTCCTGAAGGAAGTCGGGTACTCTGTGGATATTTATAAGCCGGAATTTGTCGGTGTGAACATACTCGTTTAGGTTTTTCAGGTTGAAAATAGGCCTCATCGTGCCGTCGCTTTTCGGCCGAAGAAAAATGGTTGATATGAAACTCGGGGATCGCTTGGCCTCTCGTATTACACCTTGTGATAACATTTCCGAAATTATGTTTGACATCTCTGGCGAGTGTGTAGTTAGACGATGACGAAAATGTTGACAGAGCGGTGGTTTCCTGTTGAAAGGAATACGGTAGCCTTTTATAATTTTTTGAATGTAGGGCGGTGCCCCGAGCGCTTCCCAACGGCTGTGATAAAATTGAAGTTGACCGGCACGAAAAGGCATTCTCGAGTCAATATTTGCGGTTATTTTGTTCTCTCCTATCCCGGCGGGATGAGGGAGAGTTTGCCCTGCGGCCTTTATGACCCTCGTTATGTCTTCCTCTTTTTCCACCTTTGCCTCGAAAGGATTGATGATTTTGGTCACGGTTGTTCCTTCTAAAAGCAGGTTTATTGTCCCGTTTTGGGGCCTGGGATATTTTTGACGGAGGACCGTACGACGTACTTGGTCGCTGCGATGGCCCCGGATCGTTCTGCGGTGCAGAGTTTGTGCGATCCTTATTTTTGGGCCAAAATACGCTTTTCACGCTTTTTCCAGGACAGTTGTAAACTTGTCGCTGTGAAATAAGTGGGAACATGTCGGTGGAATTTTCCGCAATGCACTTTTATGATATGGGTCTTTCACCGAAGCTATAATGGCCTCTCTTCTGTATTGTACAAGCTCAGCTCTGTGTCCACAAACTAGTTGAAATATGTCACTTGTTATTTTTGGATACTCACCTTTAGTGAAGATTTCGGTTATTTTCTCAACAATATTAGCATGGCTTAACTGCTCAGATTGCTGTGCCCATGTTAAAAAGCTACGCATTTCATTTTGCATTACATCTCTTTGCTTTAATAAAGCATAAGTTATACCTGAAAAAGCTTTTTCCATCTGTGCTGTAAACTTAGAAGTATCATAACGCTTTATTTCCTCATTAAGTTCGAGGTTATTAAAACCTGGATCATGTACATACAGCTTTTGTACGTCCGCGTAGCGCACACTGTTCCAATCGGGAAGCCCAAAGCGTTGCAAGATTGTTAACTGATCCAAAAATGCTGATGAAGCATGAGGGACCGAAGGTTCCTTCAATTTTGTACTAATGTTTAGACTAAACGTATTATCGTAGCATGTTCCGGCATCAGCAGCGGATGACGGAGCTAAGGGGGGTTCAGTGGCATCCCCTTCAAATAAGTCACCGCTAATGTTAGGATCTACATAAGAACTACATTCTTCTTGATAAAATTCTCTTGGGGTGCTAGTTTGCCGCCGGGACAGCTCGTATTTTAGGTTAGACACTTCGGTTAATAATTTGTTTAACTTACTTGAGTTACGTTTCCTTTTGGATTTGTACTTCCTACGACGTCTGTTATTACGGTTCGTATGACTGCTTGACGAGAAGCTTGAGCTTGTTGATGAACTACTGCTCGAGCTCGACTCTGTACTTGAAGATCGTTTACGTTTCCTTACGTCATCGGCACCATTACGATTCTTCTCAACCACACCTTCCTCCCTCGTTGCAGCGGATGGGCCTGCCTCATCCATGTTCATATTCGAAATCGCAATTTAAACTTACTATACTGTTGGATAAAAACACGATATCAAAAAACGTCGAAGTTTATAACGAACAAATTTCGCGATACCCACTGAAATATACGTATATAAAACCTAAAAATCTGCTTCGAATATCGAAAAATATCACCATTAGAAAATAAAACACTTAATAGGTTCAAGAAACCTAGACATGAAAAAGAAAAAATATCTAATTTAAATAAATATATCGAACGGTATCACCGTTTAAAAATTTTTGCATTACTATGGGTAGGTAAATTATAATTAGGCTATTATCCAAATACAATAATATTTCGTAAGTATACCTACGTAATTAGAATTCGAATTCCAATAACAAAGAAACCAAACTGTTGCCGTTAAAAACAAAGTATTTTACGATCAAAATTTGGAAATTCAGTAACGGTTTAGGTATGTAGGTACACAGAAAAGGAATGGTACTTACCAAGACAGCGAATAATTTACCTTTGTTAATTATTAAACACAGTGCAAAGACTGTTGCACAATAATATTATCACCGCACGACACAATAGTTTTAACAAAGCGACTTGTAGGACAAGCACTTTTTACTAGCGACCTATTTGGTCGGAAATCAAAACGCCAATGACGCAAAACTCGCGATCGACACGCGAGCTGCCTTAGGTGTTGGTGGGGGTGGTGGGAGAGACGTTAGAGCGAGACGCAGACAGTGGTGGGGTTGTTTCCGCACGGCTAGTACTAGCAGGAAGTCAAGAATGCTACTCTCATGTTTTATTAGGTTTCGAATAACGGTCAAGTGGGTTTAATAATAAAATTATAATAGTGTTTCCGAAGTAAAATATTAAAACAGCGCCATCTATCGAACTCAGACTGGACTATATCTAGACATCAACTGCGTGCAGCATTGAATATAGATATTCGATAGATGGCATTGTGCGTGTGACGTTATTTTCTGATTGAGGCATGTTTAACTAAATACTGATGGAGAAATTCCTGACCTATAGGGTACGTGAAATTTGTCACAACAGGTCCTTATTGGCTATTAAAGAGATAGTTATAAGTATACCAGGGAACCCGATCAGTCAATACGGTTTGCCCACACCGACAGTCGATGGGGAACGTATTAACAGAGAGTACGTATCAGAAATTAGTTATCATCCCGTGGAACTCGCAGAAATTTTACAAAATGGCTGAGCAAAGACAGAGAATCAGCGCCAGACGTTTGATAGGGTATGTTGCAGTGTAGAAAACGCCTCGGGTGAAATCCTGTTTTAGACGCACCGGGCGGAACAGGTAAAACTTTCCTAGCCAATGTTATTTTGGCTCGAATAAGGAACTTTGGGAGTATGAAGAACAGAGTGTAAAGCTCTTCAACCCCCATTGAAAAGGGAGGATCCTCCGACCAGACGGGTGTTATATCTGGTGGGCTACTGCCCTACAGCTGTTGTCGGGTTCTTCTGTATAGTCTTAAGTCACAAATAACTTTACTTGCGCGATGCAGAATTTAGATATATTTCGTGTTTTAGTTCATCCTCTGCGTCATAGATGGCGCTGTAGTACTTTTTGTTCTATGTTGCTGAAGTACTTTTTGTAGTGCCGCTACAGAACCAAAATAAAATTTCCCTTGCTGTCGCCTCTTCATGGATAGCAGCCACATTATTGCCTGGAGGAAAAACGGCAGACACAACATTTATAATTCCTATCGACTTAGACCGCACGGAAAGCCCGGTTTGCAACATATCGCGAAATAGCGATAAAGCAAGGGTTTTATGCGATTGTGTTTTAATTTTTTGGGACGAGTGCACTATGGCAGACCGCAAAGCTGTAGAAGCAGTGAATAGAACTTTACAGGACATAAGGCAAAATGAGGAAGCCAAAAATTTACGTTTTTATGACAAGCCTACCCACATAGGAGACAGTTCTGTTTTATGGCGCAATATATCATCTACACACCTGAGTGTACATATGCGTGCACAGTTGCGAGGCTGCGAAAATGCACAGGAGTTTCCCAATTTATTGTTACAAATAGGCGATGGCACATACCCCGTACAAGAAGATGGCAAAGTTATTTTGGTTGATAATCTCTGTTCTTGCGTTACATCACAACAGGAGCTAATTTCTTCTGTGTACGGAGATTCCACAAACATGGGAAATCAAGCCGGTTCTTGGCTATGTCAGCGAGCTATTTTGACTCCTCGCAATGTCCAAGCTACGGCAATTAATTTAAAAATATTGATTCATGTGTCCGGGAATAGTAGAGAATACACCTCTATAAATACAGTTATGGAAGAAGATGACGCCACGCACTACCCGGTAGAATTTTTGGATTCCCTCAACACACCCGGACTTCCAGCACACAAAATAGTTTTAAAAATCGGTGTACCAATAATTCTCCTCAGAAATGTATGTCCTCCAAACTTTGTAACGGCACGGCTCAAAGTCACAAATCTGCAGCAAAACATAGCTGAAATATTAACCGGTTGCGGCGCTGGTGATATTGTTTTTATTCCAAGAATACCTATAATTCCTAACAACTTTCCTTTCTCTTTCAAACGAGTGCAATTCCCAGTCAGTCTCTGTTATACCATGACGATTAATAAAGCTCAGGGCCAGACATTATCCGTTGCGGGGGTGGACCTAAGTATTGGATGCTTTTCCCATGGTCAACTATACGTAGCTCTTTCTCGCGTAAACAACCCCAATAACCTTTTTGTGTACGCTCCAGATGGTTCCACAGCTAATGTTGTTTATAAAGAAACACTAGCATAAATAAAAAAAAATGATTTGTATCGGAATCCTCCAACAGCGCTTCGCACAAAAAAATACATTGTTAAGTTCCGACATCCACGCGAACGAAGTCGCGGGCACAGCTAGTTCATAATAGAAGCCAGACTCCAGATACGCCTGAATAATTGAAGGGTTGCATCAAGTTTTATTTTCTTGTTGTATTACTTACGTATATATATATGGCTATACTGGCTTTATCTAATTATGTAAGAACAAACTTGTAAAGCCTACTTAGCTGTGATAGTTTTCCTTTTGACTTCGTTATATACAGGGCGGGTAAAAAATCGTGGATCAAAGGAAACAGGGCGATAGTTGGGTTATTTTCAGTAAAAACTATGTTTGTGGCAGAGCCCTAACTTGATCTCCTTAAAAGTTACGATTATTTGACTGTTTTTTTAAAGAAACTACCAACATTTTTAATAAATAGGCAATTGGAATAAAATGGATGTTGGATGTTGTTTATTTGCTTCTAGGAAATGTATCATCAGTACAAAAGTGCTTTTATGACAGTGGACACCGTGATTTATGAGTATTGGCACATTTTGAATAACTTTTTAGTTTTGAAATGGTCATGGTCACTAACATTATCATTAACACTAGAAACGGGATATTTACCATGTTAAATATCCCTTTTCTAGAGTCAATAATATAATCTTTTAAGTCTCACGAAAAATTATTTGTTATTTTAGAACATTACTGTAAAAAATTTACTATCCAAAAAATATCCTGATAACCCCAACTATCGCTCTGTTTCGTTTGATCCACGATTTTTTACCCACCTTGTATACTACCACCGTGAATTTATCACACACTCAAACACAACTGTTTAGTTGGGAAGGGGGGTACTCTTTAAAGCTTAATATTTCACAAACGAATCCCTTAATCGAAAAATTATTTAAACAAACTCGCAATATTTTTAAAGACCTATTGAACGAGATCCCACACTATATGGTACGCGAGAAAAAGAAATCCCCACTTTACATGTACAGGAGAACATAACAATTTTTTTAATGATTTTAGAATAAGAAACTTTTATGTTGTAGTATTTGCGTACTACTCTTGTATAGATTGGAAGACCTTGATTAAAAAGTGATTTCTTATCTATACGCGACTAGTTTCACACCCTTGCGTTCTGGCCTTGTACAGAGTGGAAATACGCGTCTCCGATTCGAACTCAAACTCCCTTAATTGAATAACATTTCAAATTGGGACACTAAAACAAAACCCATTGAAACAAATTATGTGGTAACCAAACAATGACCAAAAACAATAGTCCAATTTAAAACAATTTTCAACTAGGTGAGTAATAACTAAAACAAAAGTTTAGCGTGCTTAACAAAATCGCTAGGAGTTGAACAATAGAAATGGAATGGAATTATAATAGTCAACCCATTTTTATTTAGGCATTGACATACATGTAGGCCGAGCAATTAACAGAAGGATAATTGCTAGCGAAAAGTGGGTGTTTTGGAGGACTCTCTCATGTCTCACGTTCAAAATTGATTGGCCTGTTGGTCTAGTGGTTAGTGACCCTGACTGCTAGGACGGAGGTCGTGGGTTCGATTCCCACACAGGACAACTTTGTGCGATGAGTACGATTATTTGTTCTGTATCTGGGTGTGTTATTTATCTATAATACATATGTATGTATTTAGAAATATATAAGTATGTTTATCAGTTGTCTGGTTGCCATAGTACAGGCTCTGCCTAGTTAGGGATCAGATGGCGGTGTGTTGGTTTTCCCAAGATATTATTACATGATTATTATTGAAAAGTACTGGATATCAGCCTAATTTGAACAAATGAGTTTGATATTAAATTTTTGAGAATCTCTTGATCATGGTGGCCAATGGCCAGCCAAGTTAGAGGCTCATGGGTGGCATAAAAACTCTGGCACCAGGTTAGGCACTAACCACACGATAAAGAAAGATGGTGGAAAATATTGGTGGAGAACTGCACATCTGTGTTCCCACACACAGGTGCACTATATCTTCCCTCATTCCGATGAGACGACAATCCGACAAGACCTGACAAAGATCAGCAGGATCAACGGTTTACCGTGTTTTTCAAGGCACGGGAGCAACTCCATGCTGGTATTGAAAAGTCCTGCTGGGAAAACCCAATAAAACTATGGCAGACCTGGGAATCCAACCCAGCACTTCATGATACCTGAGGTCCTTTTCTTCTGGCATCAAGCAGATTCCTGTGTCTTGTAGACATGTACTTGTTGTTGTTTGTGACTTGTCGTCTTGAAGACGCGGGAATCGGCCTTGTTAGGTCCTTGTGGAGAAGTGTAAACGGATGGCATTTTAAAAAATAAAGATACTGTCTTCGTTCTCCCTTTATCTTTGATTTGCATTATGGATATCAAGATATAGCTGGCAAGGTCAGATGCGTAGTACTCGTAACCGGGGTGTGTGTATGACCAGATGTATGAACATGGACGAGGCCAAAGGATTATCGAAGGATCGTAGCTGGTGGCGTTCTGTAGTGATCCCCTTGGAAACAAGACGTGAGTTTATATAACTTGGTTTACTGCACTATCTCAAGATTTATCTCCAACGATACCTGCATGTTGCAGCGGGATACTGTCTATGAGATTACAGGTAGGTACCTTTACAAGTTGCACCGTAAATTAACTACGAACTCAGTAACGCTAAAGTGAGATTATACTTACATGTCATTAATATTTAATCGTCATAGTACGTCTTGAAATAATGTACTAACACTAAAAAGAGTTATTGCTTTAAGATTCAGCACCGCTACCGATAGATGGCGCTGCATGTCTGTTAAATAATGTAAACTCTAGTACAGACTGTTTACTTACCATCTTACCGTATGTTTTTTTTTGTATATTTTCCAAATTCCTCGTTGGCCTAGTGGTCGCAAGCGCGACTGCTGCGCGTGAGGTCCTGGATTCGATTCCCATGTCGAGCAAAGTGTCACTGGGTTTTCCATCAGGAATTCCGGTTAATAGTAATAGGCTGGCCCCCTATTACATGGAACTTAAAAATAACTGGCGAAATGTGGGTGACTATTAGGTACACCTTTGCCTTTTTCTCTTCTTCTTAGCTTGTCGATGGCAATCTAAATTGTATCAGCCCAAAACTGAGCTATTAGTTTGGCGCTTTCAGTAGCTTCCATCAGTTCCTGTAGCGAACAAACAACTGGACACGCAGGACACGATATTAAGTGCCCCATCGTTTGTAGAACAGCACCACATTCTCACACACCTCTGCCTTACCCTTCGGGGATTATAGGCGTGATGTTATGTTAAGTATTTTCCAAATTTAAAAACCATTTATTTAAATTAGGCTGACAACAAGCTTAGTGTTTTGGCGGGGAATGAGAACTGGAGCATCAAATTCCCCAGCAGCTCTAAGAAGAATAAGTACTTCATGTTCTATCATATAAAACAAAGACGACCCCTTGCACAAAATACCATTACTCACAAGTATAAGTCCTATAGGCATTAGTCGAAACCTAATATAGACTTATAACTATCAGCTTAATATAATATCACCTGTTGCCATGTGTCGCAGACAATAAGGGTTTTAGGGAAACTAATATTTCCAAGGCTTAATATTATCTTGAATGCATTATTGGCAGCTATTTTATTGAAGGATTAAACTGTAATATCTCAGAATTTATTAAGGCATAGCATAATCAGCGTTTAATGTTCCCACTGCTGGGACTCACGGCCTCCTCTCTATGAGAGGGAATGGGCTATAATCCACTACGCGGGCCCAGTGCGGGTTGGTAGATGTCAAATGTCTTCGAATTTTTGGTTCTTGGACATGCCAGTTTCCTCACGATGTTTTCCTTCACCGTTTTTGAGAGCAGTGGTGATGAAATAAATTACACAAAGTAATGCGCCTGCCTAGGTTCGAACCCACGACTTACTGTTTGTAAGTCGGGGCCGCCACCACTGGGCCGCCGCTGCTCTTGAATGCAGAATTTATTGACTGTAGAATTTTTTAATTAATTCCAGGACTATCTTTACATAGTATAACAAAGTCGCTCCCGCTGTTAGTACGCTTAGATCTTTTAAACTACGCAACGGATTTTAATGCAGTTTTCAGCAATAGATAGACTGACTCGAGAGAAAGGTTTATGTGTAAAATATTGCATCCGTGCGAAGCCGGAGCGGGTCGCTAGTAAGGAATATAATAAAAAAAAACTTCTTTTGGATTTTGGTAAACAGAAAAGTCAGAAGTGCTTATTTTTTTTGTTTTCCTTACCTACTTTTTAAATTTTTTTGTAAACTGTTTAATATGAAGTTAATTACGTAAGCTATGCCAAGAGTAGGCTTCACAAGAAACAGTGTTTTAATTAAATCATTTGATTTTTAAGATACACGTTATACCACAACACTTTCTTTTCACCATTTCGCCAGTTATGTTAAAGTCTCAAATATAATAGAACACAAATCGAAACTGAGGATTTCTCAGTAGCAGCAGCTATGGAAAAGTTCCTATAGACTCGATAACGGTTTTTGAACCACTTGAGAATCGACCCGAAAACTTCAAGCTAAGCAGTAGCGCTTAAGAAAACAAAAAAAAATACAGCTGAATTCTCGTTTAACAAATGGGGCAGATTGCAGATCCCAGTTTAGATTAAACAGGACCTCCAGACCAGCGAGGCAGATGGAACATCTCGAAATAATAAGATAATACTAATTGAGGTTGATGACACGGACGATCGTAGAAATTGTAATCATAAGACATCTGATTCTTTGAACACATAAATCATGCTAAAAGTGCATTATATCATAATCAAAGGAGAATTTCAGAAAACCGCAATTTATTGCGGCTTTTTGAAACTTCATTTAATATTTTCATTGTTTCCAAATAAATTGTGGGCTTTGAGGGACGGGTTATAAGGAGAATTTAAAATAAATAAACATTTTTAAATGGAAAAGGATGGTGTGTTTGTGAAGATTTGATGAAAATATAAATTATTTGATCCTTACTATTAAAACATTAAATAATAATTTGCATTGTATGTAACTTGACTGTTCTTGCAAAGTCATTGACCGATGTTTTAACATCTAAAGTAACAAAGAACATTAACAAGGACACATGAAATACCACCTAGGGATTGGTCATTCGTAGTGTTTTGCAAATGGCCGCTATCTGGTTTTGGGTAACAGAATTCAAATTTAAATTCAAATTCAAATTCGAGGCTTTTTTATTTCAACAGATATCCGACGCTTCACTTTTTTTCATTTCTATCTTTCATTCAAAGTGTAATATTTGATTACCAAATGAATCAAAACTGAATTCAGTGACCGATCGTATGATGTTCGATTTCGGAATTCAATATCATTTACTCGCCTACTGAATCAACGAAAAATGTAATGAAAGGAGTGAACGAGCATTTTACCTATGAAATTTTATGTCGTGTGGACGACGGTTTATTGGTTGCAAGCGTTATATCTGAGGATGGTCCTGGATCTCGAGCCCTAGATTGAAAATAATGAAAAAGAAAGAAAGATTTTTTTTTTAATATTATTTTGTTTTTAATTTATTATTTTAGATTGAGAAAAGTTTTATTGGGTTTCACTGGTTGTAAGTTATCAGTTGCAGCTCACAATCTGGATTTTTCCCCTAAAGGAAAAACAGTAAAATTCAGTGTGATCCTCTCCAGCACGACCATGGATGATTTACTCATACACCTCTTCGGGAACACAGATGAAATTAAAAATTCTTTCTCTTTTCCAGGTCTAGTGGCATTCAGCGATGGCAGCAACGGTTTCCCTCGCAACGAGGGTTTCTTTCAAGACTGTCGGCTGGTGCGTCGCAAGCGTTGCCCTGAGGTGGTGCAGCGCGCACAGAAAGTAGCGTATATGGCGCGCGCGCAGTGTCAGCAGATGTAGTGTTACTCAATATAGTACTTACTGCAAGCCGTGTTTTTTTTAATTTAGTCAATCGATTCGGCCACCACAGTTCTTTGCTGGGCATTGCCCTGTCCCTCGTCCGGTTTCTATATCCAATCGGTTCAAGCCACCTTTCAAGTTCGTCGGTCTATCTAGCTGGAGGGGACTCACACTACTCTTGCTTACTGCTCTTTGCTCTTGTGTATTCAGCATGCATAGAGGGACAGAAATTAGCTTCAGTTATTTTGGATAAGTACTTTGTGATTGTATACTAGTGTTATTTTAGTAAAAGTTTATACTTAGACATTTTGAAACTTCTCTAGTTAATTAACCATTTGAATACCATTGTCTCATACACGTGACAAAAACTGCGGTACACTATAACACGAAATAAACAACTATCGTGCGTTTATGGTCTGGCGTTCGAAAGGTTAAGTTTTATCTTTAATTTTTCGGCTAGCTGCAGGAGTTAGGTATGAAGGTCTGTATTCTGGGGGAGTATTTTATATATTATCTACAAGGACTCTTTACAACCAAGCATTAAACAAAGTAACTCTATGCAAAAAATACAGCTGGGAAACGACTTTTTTTAGGTGAAATATCAGGATTTACGGTAGGACTCAATGGACCCTATTCAAAATATTATACTGATGGATGCGTTGAATAAAACTGGGTTATGGAGGTATTCAAAATAAAAGTATAATATTAAAAAACCGGCCAAGTGCGAGTCGGGCTCGCGCACGAAGGGTTCCGTACCATTATCTATAAAAAATACGAAAAAAAACACGTTTATTGTATGGGGACCCCTTAATATTTTTTTTTAATTTTTAGTAGGTATTTGTTGTTATAGCGGCAACGGAAATACATCATTTGTGAAAATTTCAGCTTTCTAGCTATCACGGTTTATGAGATACAGCCTGGAGACAGACAGACAGACAGACAGCGGAGGCTTAGTAATAGGGTCCCGTTTTACCCTTTGGGTACGGAACCCTAAAAACTAACTAGAAGGTTCCTAGGTATGGTCCGGAACAAAAAAAACATCACAGTGACGCAGAGAACAAGCCTTTTGGCTTCGTTAAGGGTCTTTTTAAACCCATAATTTATGTTCATACACACTACACAGTTGAAAAATGGTAACCCTTCTTCACTACATACTCGTAGTATAAAACAAAGTCGCTTTCTCTGTCCCTATATCCCTATGTATGCTTAAATCTTTAAAACGACGCAAGGGATTTTGATGCGGTTTTTTTTAATAGATAGAGTGATTCAAGGGGAAGGTTTATATGTATAATACATGCACCGGCGGGTCGCTAGTAAATTATAAATGAAGTTTCGCCTTCATCTATTTAAGTCCGATTAGCAACAGGGAACTACGAAAATAACTGTCAGATCTTTTGCAATGACACTTTTAGCTGTCGACTTTGTCGCGGTCAAGTGCCTAGCTTAAGAGGGACTATCATCACACTTTTCGGTTTAAGAAGTCCCTGTGATGTACCTACAACGAGACTACCTGCTTTAGTTGTTAATCCGACTGTAGGAATAGTTTATTATTCCACTTAACATAACATCATGCCTGTAATCCCAGTAGGATTAAGCAGAGGTGTACCTAATAGTTCACCCTTAAATAGCCAGTTCTGTTTAAGTCCTATGTAATAGGGGGCGAGCGTATTGCCATCAACTGGGCACAAATCCAGACTCCGTAGCGGCTACTGAGAGATTCCTGATGGAAGAACCTGAATGATACTGGCTCGACCTGGGAATCGAACCCAGGACCTCATGCTCAACAGTCACGTTTCCACCACTAAACCAAAGAGGCAGTGAACAGTACTTTATTATACACAGAATTTAATTATCTGCGCTAAGTTTAATGTCACTTGTGTAAGTTTTATGTCCCTGAGTAGAAACTAGTGAGGTACTTTCATGCATGTTTACGGTTTTAATCATGTTTATGATTATAGAGTAACAGAATAAGCCGTGTATAAAACTACCAGACAAGAAATATCTTTAAGGCCATTGAACTATTTGTTTCTGGCTTCCTCACGATGGTTTCCTTCACCGTCGTCAGATCTAGCCTAGCCTTTTCTCAAGTATTTTGGGGTCGGCTTCCAGTCTAACCGGATGCAGCTGAATACCAGTATTTTACGTGGAGTGACTGCCTATCTAACCTCCACAAACCAGTTAGTTCTGGGTAATACGATACCCTTTGGTCAGATTTTCGGGCCACTGACCTGTAACGACTGTCAAAGATCTCCAAATGACAGCCGGGACCAACGGCTTAACGTGCTTTCCGAGGCACGGAGGAAACTCGGTATGTAAAGAGTGGTCACCCATCCACGGACCAACCTAGTCAAGCGCAGCTTAACCTAAAGATCGACCCGAGCGGCAGTTATTATTTAGCCACGAGTTCCTCTTCTCTCCTCCTTCACCGTCGTCAGATAAATGGTTAAAAAAAAATACAGAACATAGGTTGGGCCTGATTGGGTTCGAAACTGGTCATCATAATTTTAGTGCCACCACTGCTCATATCATTATTATAATGACTAGATTGAAAATAATAAAACTCAACACGAAAAATATAGTAAAAATATTTTATTAAGAATTTACAAAGCCTATAAAGAAAGCTAACGATAACATTAAAACTAAGTTTAAAATAAATAAAATTTACACAATTTTAGTACTAATCTCTGTTAGTTAGATTTCAATTTTCTTTGAGCTATGGTTTCTTCGTCGTCGAGGCATTGGCCGTACCTGACCTCCATGCACTTGCTTCCCTGAAAAAAGACCAGACAAATACTTTAGTAAAAGGTTTAAGAATGATTGTAGTCTTTGGAATTATCAATAGCAAAGGTATAATTTCGAATGCAACCGAAAAGATGTCCAACAGTACTGGTTTCTAAACTGTACAGCACTGTACAGTCTGTACGATAGTTAGTTTCTGTGTGTGGTACTGTCTATTATAAAAATGCTCCCGATTTCACATAATTACATTATGTAAACCATTGTGTCGCTGCGATCATTATGATTCTGGCAGGTGGCTTTACCGCCGCAGATTTATGACTATGAAAGTATTGAAGGTTCATTTTCTCTTTTTTTTTTAAATTTCCCGTGAAAAGGTCACGCTGTAACTAAAATAATTGCCTGCTGACAGGGTGGTAGCGGGGCCCTTTGTCAAATGCCCAGGGGACCGCTGAATGCCTATATTTTATTACGAATAGGTGCAGACTTAGAGTGATAGAATTTTAAGTACCTACCTAAATCGGTATCATCATAATATATTTATTCTTTCCATAACAAAAGGAGTAGAAAAAATTGCAATGAAAACAACACTTTTTAAGCTATACGAAAACACTCTTTTTATGTTTTTTTTTTCAGAGAGAGTTCAGAGTTCATTTATTTGTCAGAAACATAACATTCATTGTTTCCATTGTGTTTGGTAAAGTAAAAGTAAATATCGATACTTCTTCACCATTGTAATACTTTTCTTGTACATTTTCATTTATTCAACGAGTAACCTATCTCTTAGCGATTGGTAGAGATTTTTCTTTTTACAATAAACCCTATGGTCTAACGATATCGACAACGACGAGCGAGAAAAGATAAATGATGAAAGTTTTCTTTTTTTAATCAAAATCAAGTGTCAATGTTCAATTATTTAAATTATTTCGTGAAGGCTGAGGATCAGCACTTTTTGAACTTCAGAAATTACGAAAGGCAGTCCGCCAAAACGCGGGCCTTTTAAAACACTTTTTAGTACTTTTAGATGAGGAAAAGATTTCTGAGAAAAATTAAACGAAAGCGATTGTCGCCGGTCCAGGTTCCCCCTGACTCTGCCTTTTGGCTCTTGCCATAACGACATATTTTAGAAAACCTAGCAAGTACCAAAATAGGTAACGAACAAATAGACTGAAAGGCCGGTCACAAAGTTTTATATTTGTATGAAAATTCGTTGGATAAAATGGAACAACTTACGGTATGGAACAAATAAACATCTTGACATAATAGCCTATCCTGAACATTCATGGGCTACAATTGTCCATTGTGTACCTTCATGATTTTCCTTTTTTTCACTAGCAATAGTTGCATATTGTGGGTGAGTTACTATCACACTATATTGTTCTAGCTTAAGTGATATGCTTTCAGAGCGTTGACGTAGCTTGAGCGTTACGTAACCCCTGACTGCGCATTACCATACGTATTTAGTATGTATGATAATTATTATTCTAGTTCCTTGCATGAGAAATATGATCAAGTCCCTATGCATGTGTTGGTTCCTAACAATTTATATATGTAGCTAGCGACCCGTCCTTATTTCGCACGGCGCCACCTATCGGGTCCAGAACTATCCCATCTATTAAGCTGAAGCCAACTATTCACCTTCACAAAATCTCATAGAAATCAGGCATGTATGAGTGACACGTGATTTATTAAGAAGATATCTTTTTTTTTTTCGCATTTCACCAATCGCAGCCAGGTACGCCTCTGTAGTTAGATGGGCCAGTAGCTGAGACAGGCTGAATGTCAATGGCTGAGAATAGGGTGCTTCGGATCACCTCGGGAGAGACCGATGTCTAGAAGTGGACTACGATAGGCTGGAGTTCATTGATCTTAAATTTTAAGTGTACCTACCTATTTGGTAAAGCGAAATTCGATTTGTTACAATGTTGTTTTAACAAGGTAAGCTATATTAAAAGTTTGCGATTAACTGATTAAATTATGTCCACTGTTTGTTGTTTACTGAACAACTAAGCTACCGTCTGGAAACCTCAATAGGGTAAATATTACTCTACCCACTGGAGAAAAACGTTTTTGGGCAATTCCTCAGAAAACTGAAATTACCTGACCCATTTTTAACATCTGACTGTTCTCACGACCGCGCTCGTGCTAATAAATAAAATTATTCTCGGCACACAAAGAATGTTTATTTTTCAAACAGAGAGAGAGAGAGAGAATAATCTTATCTTACTTCTGTGAATGCGAAAGTTTGTGAGGATATGGATGTATGTTATGATGTTGCTATTTCACGCAAAAACTAGTAAACGGATTTTCATGAAACTTTTCTATAATATACAATGATACTGTGTAAAAAATAAAATTACGCGGGCGAAACCGAAATTAGGTGGGAGGAAGCTAGTGTCTAATATTGTGATAGCGTTACAAACATGTCCTCATCATCTCTGATGACATGGTTAGGTAGGCAAGCCGAATAAAACTATACCAATTCTTTTCGGGTCATCCATCATACACACCATCACCCCCTTCATCGATATAAAGGTTTTGATCTATTTCTATTCGGCCAGCCATCCATAGGAATCGGCTTCCCGTCTCACCGGATCCAGCGGAATACCAGTATTTTACATGGAGCTACTGCTTATCCTTCACAACCCAGTTAGTACTGGGTAATACGATACCCCTTGGTAACGCTGGTTGTCAGACTTTTGGGCCACTCACTACCTATAACGACTGTGAAAAATCTACACTTAATGACAGCCGGGATCAACGAATTAACGTGCTTTTCGAGGCACGGAGGAAATTCAGGATGTAATGGGTTACTCATCCACGGACCAACCTAGGCTAGCACGGATTAACCTAAACATCGAGCCGAGAAACTGTTATTTCAGCGAGCTCTGTCGTTCCACACATTACTGCAAAATGTCACGATTCCAGACTAATATCTTAAGACCTACTAACACAAAATCAATCCAAACAAACGAAACTTTCTTCACAACAACCTGCACTTCACACCAACTATTGACACAATACTTTCCATCAGCCTCTACTAAGATACTTAAGGAAAGTAAAATGATCCATGACATAACGGAACACGACTGCCGGTCGCGTTAACTTTCTCTCGCAAGAGTTTACATAACGCTTCTGACGTAACTGCGGGTACCTTCCCATTAATCTTCGGTTTAAATTTATTTATTATTCGTGAAATTCGTTTTGGGCCGGTGGCTATCGCAAGGGCCTTTGGAAAAGCTCTTACGTAATTAAGATGTGTGGAAATTGATAGTGGAGATTGAAGAGAAACTAGTATTGTGAGGTTTATTTATCACGGAATCAGAATGTGGTAAAGCCGTATCGGATGCAAGCCAGACACATAATATCGTCTAATCTGTGATATCGTTACCACTTTCGACCTGCCTAATTAAATTTAGATTATATATTTTTATTTTAAATCTTTAAGGATTCTGCCCACTGCCCCGTACCATACCATGACCATGCTTTGAATGTATCAGGCAAAAAAAAGTTCTTTTTATTGAAAAGTAAGAGACTATATTCCAGTCACCGACCAAAACCATCGCCTATAATGCACGTAGGGTAGCTGCAAAATATTCTCGCAGAGAATGTGTTGACGCTCCGTGCATGGCACATGACGGTGATGGAACGGTCTAATGGCCATAGTCTCATACTTTTCAATACAAAGAATATAGGTATGATGGCCGTTCTAAACCCGTTATAAACGGACGATGCGTGGACAGACGATGTGTGTTTGTCATGTGTATTTCCGTGCCTGATACGTTTCATAGAACGGACATGGTATGGTACGGTGTAATGGGCAGACTCCTTTAAATCTTTATGGTCGTCGGTCCATACAGCTTGGGGGCTTCCCACTCTAGGCTTGCTGATACCTAGATTCCAATCCAAGAATGTTTTGCTCCAACAGCCATCAGTTTGACAATTTATCTTTTGATACATTTTAATTTGAAAGATACTGTAATACGCTATGGATTGTCAAATTCTTTGATAAATCAATATAGTTCAGATCTTTCAATGTAGATCTATACCATGTTGAAATAAAATGTTATACAATTTAATTATTACCGTCAACATTTTGCATAATTTTCAACTAACCTTTTTTTTGGGATGGGTAATCATCAAATTTTAATGACCCCTCACGCTCTGGGCGGAGTGGAAGGAAGTGTCAGACTGTTATTGACTAAAACCCATTCAAGTTCCTTCTTTTGCCCTTTGTGTTCCAGGGCCACGGTATCTCTTTCGAACAGTCCCGCAGCCCAATTTTCAACTAACCTTAGCAATGTAAGCTTTCATGTAGAAGTTTCCGAACAGGATGATGAAGGATATCATATAGATGATGAGTACGTAGTGCATCCACAGCGGGAACTCGCAGCCAGTCCTGATGCCGTTGATACCGAGGACCAGGGCGCAGGTGAACTGGATCTGAAATTAGAAGATGGTCTGTTATAGGAAGCTAAGAACGATAATATAAGACTATAACATCTTAAAATCATCAGCACTGTCTTGTTGGTGGAATAGTCGCAAGTGCGACTGCTGATCATGAGGTCCTGGGTTCGATTCCCCGGTTGACCAAAGTGTTATTGGGTTTTTCCATCAGGAATTTCTTATTAGTAGCTACAGAGTCTGGATTTGTATCCGGTTGATGGCAATAGGATCGCCCCCTATAGGACATAAACATAACTGGCGTAATGTGGGTTTACTAATGGGTACACCTTTGCCTAACCCTTTGGAGAATACAGGCGTGATATTATGTAATCAATTATATAATTTCATTAAAATATCACAGTTATCTAAACAAATTCAATGAGGCTATTGACACACTCGATAGGAATAAAGATAAAAAGAACCAATTTTCACAGTGAACTTTTACGATCAGTATTGATTGCTTGCTTATACTGAAACTTTCAGTATAACACTTAAAGTTATCGTAATAGAAAACCATCTCTCGACATCTTGGAAGAAGACGTTGCGTTGAAAAGAATTGCGAAAAAAAAGAAAATGGTAAGTATCTGGAATATTTTATTTAGGCTATTATTGCTCCACTCTGATTTCATGAATTCTTTTTTGGAATCTGTGCAAAAAAGACCTTTAAATGAGACCGGGATGACCTGGACTCATTTGACAAAGATTGGTCTTTAGCAACGTTACAGGTTGAATACGGAAGCCTCTGAACTCCTGTGGAACGACGGGCTAGAAATAATAAATTTCTCGACCACCATGAAGAAATGAACGATTTGGAAAACAATTATGACTAAGACCAAGAGCTTCGTCTATATTACGATTTAAGAATAGAAGTAACAGTAAATTATTCTTTTATTTGATTGTTATAAGATTTTCTTTATAGTTTTTTGAGCCTAATACTACCTATCTCAATAAACATTTAGACTTTCATTTTCAAGCCCTATTCCTTAAATGTCCCTTCCTATTAAGAGATGAGGATTTCAGACTAAATCAAAAACATTACCCTCCTTTTAGGCTCTGCCGCAGTCGCGCAAAAAGAGGCAGCCAAACAAAGGCAATAAAATCCCAAGCAGAATCCTCTTTATATCTATATTGTTATCATAATTGGGAGTGAAAATGTCTTTTATAAATACGAGTATAATAAAGCTAGGTTTAATAACGAGGCCAGTTGCTCAATAGAGCAGATAAGCTACCAAAATGATGGTCCAGTTATGACCTTCATCAATTTTCGTAATACTTTTGCTGAGCAGTTTTATTAATTTTTTAACCGACTTCAAAAAAGAGGGGGTTATATTAGGAGTGTCTCAAAAATTAAAAATATTTTTTTTGAACCTAGAGAAGATTATCAGTGTATCAATACCTAATTACTATGTCGGAGATGGTCATTGGTCATCATCATCTCATCATCATTGGCCACTGGTACGGGCTTAAAATGGATCGCAAGTACGCAATTGGTGACATCTCGCGACCGAGTTACAAGTCTGCGGTGTGAATGATGGGGCCACTGGGTGCTTTACAAAGCCCTGGGCCGGCAGTCTCGACATATATACCGACAATGTCGCAAACTTTCGATCGCTTAATAATAACAGAAAAAAAACAACGTACATAACGTTGCTTGCGAGAACTGCAAGTCTCAACATCCAAGATGCGTTTCTCGCAAGCACCGTTATTGCAACCGATTTTTTCTGTTATTATTAAGCGATCGAAAGTTTGCGAAAGTGTCGGTATCTATGTCGAGACTGCCGGCCCTGGTGTCTTCAGTTAGAAGCGACAGTGGACAGTGGACATTGAGTGTCAGATCACTGCGGAGTTGGGACGTCCTGGAACTGTTCCCCGATTCATCGTGCTCCGTGTTATTGTGGTAAGTTGTAATGTCAATTGCTTTGTTAATTTAATAGAAACAATGTATTGCACCCAGTGTATTTTTATTGCACGAAACCCATCTGCTGCCCACAATGATGTACGTGCCTCATGGAATGAATCCTGACAACTATAACTATCTAAATTCTTAAAGTTAGAACTATTGTAGGTTCAGAGGTGATATGAAATTTGATGAAGAGGATACTGGGGGGACTAGAATTATCTGCCAGCAAACTAGTCGTCAGATTGACCCAAACTAAAACCTTAAAGACATAGTAGTGATAACAACAAGCATTGATGGAGATGAAACAGGATTACCTTTCTGAAAATTCTGTCTAGTTAGTTAGTTCAAGTACTCATTCCATGGGGCTGGCATGATCAAGTATGTAATACCAAATACCCCTAAATAAATAAAGATTAAAAAAAAGCACTTATCCCTTTACTAAGGAATCGATTATAAGAATGAGTAAGATAAATGACTCCCTCGTTGGCCTACTGGTCGCAAGCGACTGCTGAGCTTGAGGTCCTGGGTTCGATTACCAGGTCGGGCAAAAAATATTTTCCATCAGAAATTTGTCAGTAGCAGCCACGGAGTCTTGACTTTTATCCGGTTGGAAATAGGCTCGCCTTCTATTATACGGGACTACAACTGAAATCTGGGTGTACTATTAGGTACACCTCTGCCTAACCTTTCGGGGATTAGAGGCGTGATGTTATGTATGTCAGATGAATAAAAATAAAGAAAGGCATGAAGTTATTACATCGCCCGATGACCACTGAAGAGCACTATTCCTTGATAAGGGGAATTCCAAAATAATTGAAAACTAATTCCCGATTAGGCCCACCTTTTGTAATTTGGGTCAGTCGTAACCCAAAAACTATTTAATTGGAATAATTACAGCCACGTGTTAAACCTTTTAAAATTACTACTTTATTTAATTTCAAAGGCCCTTTTCAACCCGGATGAGTGTCGTTATAATAAACATCATTAACATAAGTAAATGTTAGTAATATTGCCTAACTAAAGTATTTCATAACATTGAAAAAAAACAAAGGAGTATAATAAACACGCGATGGTATGCGTGTGGCGTGTCGCCGCTAACTCTGATTATACAAAGAGACCTACTGAGATTTAAATCATAGATTCGCCGTACCGAGAAAAATGGTGAGTATTTAATGTAGATACATAGCTTTATAGCTGTCTACATTTTATACTCAACATTTTCATCTTCATTTAATTTTTTTTGCCTCTACTCTTATGAGCAGAGGAAGACTGAAGAAACAATGCATGGGCTGTGTGAATGATGATATCGCTAAAAAGGAGGTATAGAGAAAATATGGAAGAAGAAGACATGCTGCGACGACTCCACTAAATTTGGATAAGGGCAGAAGAATGATCATTCCCCATACCACACCAAAAATGTTCATGTTTCTATTTCTTGACGATGTGACTCGAAATAGCAAAGTCTCATTCACTCATGTTGCATAATATCGTATATCGATCGATCATTGTATCTAAGGCCGGGCGTTTCTTGTATACTTCGACGTTTAATAGGTACTGATTATCAGCCTAATTTGATAAGTGACTTTTGATTTTGATTTGAGCGGGATGTGCGACTTCGATCATCGAAGTATAAACACTTTTTCGCGCGACCTAACTACAGTGAGGGCACATCTATGATTTAAATCTTCACAAGTACACAGTTTAACGTTATATGAACTTTACTAATCTGGTTTCAGATTATGGTTTTACTAGCTGTTTCCAGTGACTTTGTTCATAAACTTTACTTCTGTTAGTGGTTGAGTTTCAAACAATCTTTTCTTAGTTAAGAAATTCAAACGATTATAACTAATCTGTATATTCATGCCAAATTACAGGTTTCTAGCACTAAGAGTATTTGAACTAAGCTGCGGACAGACAGACAGACATGATGAAACTATAAGGGTTCCTATAGAACCCTAAAAAATCAGCTGTTTCCTACAAAAATGCAATACATACACGGTCAAAATGTATGGAACTGCTTTTTTTTTTGATGAAAAATTTCTATGTAGGGGGCTCAGAATGATGTACTAAATACGTAGAAACCGTTTCGCGTCGGTATCCCTTCCACCCCGTAGATAGATAATAGTCTGTCAATCAATCACTCACAGATATGTATTGAATGTTTAGTTTGCGCTATGCACATTTTCACTAGAAACATCCTAAGCAATAACAAGGTTGGTCATGTTGGCACGGAAAGCTGCGTTCAAAACATCTTGTATTAGTAATATTGGAAACTATTTAACTAGAAATTATTTACAAAGAAATTTTCCTCTCTAAGTTGGAAAAGCAACAGAATGAATTCTAAAACGTGTTTCAAACGGTAAGTAAAAAATCCACTTCTATTAGGATAATATGTGTTAGTTTGTAGGATAAAATGGTTTCTATTAATAATATTTAGGCTATGTAGATACCGACAAAATTCCTGAACTTTCTAGAAAAAATGTTCAGAAATTACGTAACCTTTTACGCAAACTTTTGTGATATGTCACGTGAAATCTGAGCATAAATATAATTGAAGTATTTTTGTCACAATAAACTTACTTTTTGCTATTCGTAGAATAGAATATTTTCGGCTTTATTTGGCAACTTATTGTTGGCCAATAAAAAGGGACGGCCATGAAAAAAATGTTTTCGGCATATGAGAGTTGACACAATTGACCAAATATATGCGAATATAAAAGATGGGTAACAGTGGCTGAGGATCGAGGTCAGTGCCGTGCAATTGAATAGGTTTATGTCCAGCAGCAATCATTTTGAATGAGTTGATTGAAGTAATTTTTATACGTGCAGTAAATACTTTCATCTTTTCATCGTTATTGTATGTAAAATGCGTATATAGCACTATTTTAGTACTGGCATCTGTAGCTCAATTGGATCTATGACGTAAATGTCGCCATGTTCACTATGTTATAATGTACCAGACTTGTTTTTGTCGGCGAAATTGAATAAACATTAGGGTTCGTAAATTCGTAATTATCATTAATGATGATATTTATTCGACAATTATTATCGAATAGTTTTCAGATTATCAGTTATCCATGCTGATTCATATCTGGTCTTTAATTTTTGACTTTTAAAATGATGATTTCATTACTACAATATAATGTAAAAACAAATCAGACATTATAATTAGGTCCCAATTGTTTTATTCTTTAAAACTAGCAGAATACCAAATTTTTTTTGTTGGTTAAAAATTTAATTTGTTGATTAAACACAATGTTAGTCACCTTTTTTAAAAGTTTACTCTCATCACGTTTCAATTATTATTATTTTATTATCAAGCTAATTATCAAGATATAATTATCAACGATAATTATAACCTCGAAGCCAGATAAATATTAATTTTCAAGGAGTATAGTATACTCCCATGCGACGCTGACGTCTACCAATCTGCACTAGGCCTGGGTGGTGGAAAAGGACCTCTCACACAGACCAGGCCTGCGCCCCAACTGTGGGAACGTATAACGTATTAATTTAAGGTCAACCAGGCAGTCGCTCCATGTAAAATACTGGTATTCAGCTGCATCCAGTAAGACTGGAAGCCGACCCCAACATATGTAGTTGGGAAAAGGCTAGGCAGATGATAGGACGATCTAAGTATATAACTCACCAGCTGCATGATGGTGAGGTACTTCTTCCACCAGAGGTACTTGCTGACGGCAGGCCCGAAGACTGAGAGACCGTAGTAAGTGTACATGAGCACGTGGATGCCACTGTTCACCATGGCAGGGAGGAACGCTGGAAACAATTAATACAGTTAAACATCGGGTCCCGAGGATAATGTATAACAATTATTAAAGTCATTGATGTGAGACAGAGATGATGAAGCTTACAGTAAAACAAAAAGATGAAAGATGTTATTTTTTGTGTCACAATTGAATCAAATTCTAGCTCTCATGTACACGACGAAATAAGGACCTACTAATAAATTGAATCCATAAAATTCTATGTCAGATATATACGTCACAACTGAAGGGTTAAAGCTACGAATATTCTGTTCTGCGAATAAAAAAGCTTTACAAATAGGCCATTCAATCATTTGAAATCTTAAAAGGCAAAAAACATCCAATTTCAATATTGCTGATGGAATAAAAGAGGTCAAGAATGGTTTCATTTATGTAACCGTAGACATCCGTCTTACTCAAGAAATCTTTTTACGCCCAAAATTTGAATAAAGAACGAACGAATTGTGAGTTTAGAACGGGTTCACGAATACTATGGTTCCAAAAACATAATAAAGTTATGGCCAAAGGCACCTCGGCTCACTATATATTATGTGTTAAACTCTAATGTTATTTAAAACAACATAACTTAACATATTACCCTTGTGGGTCAAAGATGAGAATAATAAACCAATGGGACAGACAGACGGCAAAGCCCAAAGGTTTCTTTAAATCATGTCATACATATCGACCAAAATGTTTTCCACTGCTGATCCATCCATAGAAATATTATTTCATTCAACATACTCATTTAGTCTTTCAATGGCTCTTTTATCAGAAATTCTCCTCACACTAACTGCGCACGACCCAAGATTTTGCTTTTGCATTACAACCTAAACTCCTCAAACGTTCTAATAAATTAGGTTCCAATCGATCCACTGAAGTCTAGACAATCTGAATAAACCAGTGAAAGCTTTCCTAAAAATAATATATTAAACTAATTAAATATCTCATTAATAATGGAAATATTAATTTCCATGACAGCTTATCTCATCAAGTAATTAATGATCGTAGAAAATTAAATTTCCTGTGCCCTTCGGTTTATTTGACATCTGTCAGCACACATATTTGTGCTTAAAAAATATTTTCTCACCGAAATATTTTTGCAGAGAAAATATTTTAAGAGTCGCGGTTGAATGGCAATAACAAATAGTTGGAGACGGAAATCTTAATGGGTTCTGGTTAAAGACACTTAATTCTCATAAAGAAATTAAATTTCACTTACATGAGAACAAATTTAAATATACAAACTAATCATTGTCCTTCGTTATTATACTTCATTAGTTTACATTAGTAGTATAATAAATAATTAAGTTTGTGGGTACTCTTAAAAATCTCAGTTGCGATACTATGCATAACTACCGCCGCTTTGAGATAAAGAGTGCGGTCACGTTGTCACAACGCAGATAAATCAGTCAGTAGTACAACTTTTGTTTACAGCGGCTATTTTTAAGTTTTTATTTAAAAATATTTTAGGTAAGTATTCTTTTTGTGTTAATATACCTAGTAACAATTATCTTTTATACTTAATTAATATTGTTACTTCATAGTAACCACGTCACGATTTACATCTCCAATTGTTTTGATGAACCGTAGGACATTTACTTGGCAGAAACATCATGAATAATAATAATAATAATAATTATAATAATAATTTATTTGGAACAACTTAAGTTAACAGGGTACACAGGAAAAACGAAGATAGCTACAAAAGTAAAATACTGTGGCGCAGCTATCAACGCCCAATTCAAAATGCATAGAATATACATATACATTGTTCCAGATTAACCTAAAATAAGTTAAATTAACAATACAAAGGGGATGAAAATAATACAAAAAAAAAGAAAAATTGTCCACTATGTAGTTACTGTGATGTAGAGTGGAGGTGGGGATAAGGTGTGATTATGTTGTGTGTGTGAGTGTGTACCGCGTTTATGACACCATAAGTTGCTCAGTCTCATCATAGGACAAGCACTTAAGCCAGTTGGTTACTTTTCTCTTCAGAACACTCCTTGTCATAGGGTATATTTTAATTATTTTATTTAAGGCATTGTAAAGTTTAGAGCTGGTATGAGTGAAGTGGTGACTGACCAACGCTAACCTACAGCGTTCAGTCTGACAGACTCTGTCGGCACGAATGGTAAAGCGGTCATAAATTAACCATCCATGAACTTGCCGCTAGTTGTTAAGTTGTTCAATCCTGACTCTTAAGAGCGGTTGTCATAGCCTGAAAACGGCTGTCATCTATAAAAGTTACTTAGGTCGTTAGTACTTTGACTAAGGAGTCATTTACGGAGATGCGGTGTATTGCTGGTCGCGTGTTGCATAGTGCTGCGGCCTTCGTTATCACACGCGCAAACACAAATAAGACAATGTTCGATGTTGTTTACGGAGAGGCGGGGCGTGAACCAGTGCCACATGCTCCATCGTGGGTATAGCTATGTATGCTCCGTGAACAAAGTATGTAAGGAGCTGGCGGCGATTTCATCTACGGGCTCCGCCGCAAGCAAACGTGCGTAAAATCACTTCTCCGAAAACGCTTTCATACATCGCTATAATATGTTTGAATTTATTGCGTTCCGTGCCGTCCAACGCAACGCGTCTCCGTAAATGAGCCTGACATATAGACGGGAACATGTCTAAGTCAAAACACGTGTTAGTGACAGCTGTAGATATCTTGGTCTTAGGATAGTCATTAAATAATAATAATCATTTTATTACAGGCAACTGAGGCCCATAGATAAAATACACAAAATAATCTTAAACAATAATAAAGTAAAAAATATTAAAAACCTTATAAAACTAGTACATAATTACGTGAAGCTAGGACATCAATCTAGCTAGAACTTTAGTCTATCCAAGGTAAAGCTCTAGCTCCCTAAGTCAATTCACCAGATTAGTCTGAATCAGGAATCAAATCTTCCTTTATCCTAAGATTTACTACCGTCGCAAAGGTAAATTAGTTTTAAAACGAGAATAAATCTTTCAAACTCCAACTTAGTAGAATACGGTGGAAATAAAAAGTACCTTCATTGTATCGATAAACAAGTATCGTGATAAATGTTTGAACCTAGATTTATGTTAGTGCCTAATGTTAATTCCCCTAGTCTGGAAATGGGCCATTGTTCTCCCTAAATTGAACGTTTAAAGGCTAACGCACAGTTAGAAGCACTGCACGAGATCCGCATTTCATTACAAATCTCGTGGTTATTTTTTGTAAACATTCGTTTTTAATAATAACCTATTGGTTATTGATGGCTTTTTTCCAATACCCTTTGAAGTGTCAATTTACAAAAAAGTCCTGCATGTTCATCTGCTAAGCCATTGTGATCTACGGAAACAACAAGATGACTGATGTCTAGTGAAAGTTGCCGTTTAAATAAGTGTTTTGAAATTATAACATCGTAACTCTGTCCGGTTTTTATTTTCACAGAGGATATCTATGTTAAAATCACCACATTTAAAATGTATTAGCCTTATTAGGCTAGATTGTAATGTAACAAAAAAAAAATTAAAAAAAAAAATACTTAAAAAAAAATATTCTAACACTAATTCCAATTTTTTCATAAATATTCAAAAAAAAAATCTTATCGGGGCTTCGATAACAACAGCATTTATATAACCCGGTATCAACATCTTTAGTGCAACATATTGCGAATGATTCCGATTTATATAGGTATAATTTGTTTATTAGCGCGCACAATCAAAGACTTGTCTATTTTTTCTACCTCTTTTTTTATTTAGCCTGTTAGTGTGTGAAACCAAGTTGTAGTCATCGCTTCGGATCAGGAACAGCTAGTATAAAAGGACACCTAGCAAGGCACAGTGATGACAGGTGAACTAAGGCTGTCACCGAATGGCGTTCAAGAACGGGGAAAAGAAATGTGGGTCGTCCGGCGGCCAGATGGGCAGACGACATAGTTGCCATCGAGGGAAAAACCTGGATGAGGCTGGCACAGGAACGTGGAGATTGGCAGAAGAGAAGAGAGGCCTATACTCAGCAGTGGGTGAATTCAGGCTGTGGATGATGAAGCCGATCTGGTGCAGAGCTTCTAAGTGTGATACAACCTTTTTTGTGCGTTTTTGTATTCATTTAGAGATTTTACGAGTAGTATTTACATTTCGTTTATTACGTTCATCAATATTCATAGGTACGTAATATGTATTACGCCTGTTTCCCCGACGAGTTAGGCAAAGGTGTAACTTTAGAGTTACAACTCGTTTCACGTTTTACCGGATATGATTTAGTACCATGAAGCAGGAGGTCAGACTATTACCATAAGCTGGGGAGAGTCCAGGCTGCTAATTATTCCATTGCACAGGGAAATAAGAAGACTCTTAGCTTAGCCCTCTCCATTTCTATTTGTTTTCTTTCAGTTTTTTTCTGATGAAGCCTATTTATTGTAGGTAAGGTTTATAATTACTAAACAGATGTTTTACATTCTATTATATGTTTAATACACTGCACGTGACGTTCACAGACGCCATTTTGTTGGAAACCAATAAATTACAAAATATGGAAACTGAACAGGGAAATGAAAATAAATTCTGTTTGACTTAGTCAAAGTTGAAAATTCAAAGTTAACTATATTTGAGTCACCAGTTATTGCTCTAAATCATTTCAAACTGCTGTAAATTTCTTACACAATTGCTTTTTCCACAACTTTGTCCACAAAAAAAAGCGGTTGTTGAAAAAATGTGGCGTTAAATTGTTTTTTATTACTAACTTATGTTGAAGAACAAATAACGTAGGAATAAATTACATTGGAACATTAGGCGATAACCGCTTCCAAAGAGGAGTGAAGTCGCATATTTCAACTGGAACCTTTACTTGCTATGATCCATTTAGTTTATAGCGGGTTTAGGATAGATCCAGTGGAAGCTCTTTACATTCTCCTCTTTTACGGACTTTTATGACTACCGTCTGGGATCAACGTCATTGAAATTTATATTTTGTCATATTTAAGTGTTGATGAGGTTTCTCGCTCATTTTCTTTATACATAGAAAACTTGTCCAATTTTGAAATTAGCCTCTAGCTTTATCTTTCTTTCTGATCGATGCCTTGTCAATTTATAAAAAATAAAAATAAAGTAAAAAGAAACCTGAGATAAATAAAAACTAAAAAGAAAAAAACAAGCCCAGCAATTTTTCTATTGCTGTATAAGAATGTATTTATTTATTATTCACAAAAATCCAAAGCTCTTTGAAATTGTATCTTTAAATATATAAACATTATCTTGCAGTCAATTATGGATTTACAATTTAATAGCTATACAATACATTGCTAAGTGTACAGAGTGTGAGCGTGCACAGGATGAGTGTGTAGAAGGTGCCTGAGGAGTTGCAGAATTGGGTGTGTGAGTATGTTATATAGTAGTATGTAGTGGTGTGTGCGGTGATTGTCTGTATACCTTCTGTTCAATTCTATTTATTAGATATATTTGTCAGTTCGTCACATACTGACGTTATTAATTGTTTCCTGAATATACCTTTTTTAATATTAAATATATCAAGACCCAATTAATGAATTTTGAGCGTCAATTTTAAAACTAAGTTATTTAAAACGGCACTGTTATTATTCCCACTACAAATATTATAAAGAAATAATATCTATAGTGGGAAAAAGTAAGTGTAAAGGGTTGAATTATGTTCTTTTACCTATATGAAAAATATCTTAATTCAGTAAGTAACTTTAACTATAAGACTGAAACTATAAGTAAATAATCTAAAAAGAAGAAAGAAATCTACAAAGGAGATGACTGCTGAGATGACGAGTAATAGAGAAGTATGGAACAGGAAGACATGCTGCGCCGATTCTAAATAAATTGGGGCGGGAGGGCAGGAGAATGTTAATGAACTGAATTAAAAATAAAAAAGCACCAAAAATTCCTCCACAACGCTGTCAACTGGTGATGTGCCCAAAAGACTGGCAGGGAATGAATTCATTGAAATAAATGCTTTGAGTTTAGCTTGTGAGTTTTTGAATAGATGTCGTTTAGTACTATGTAACCTTCCTTGAAGATTTATTTAGCAGTTTAAATTTAAATATCCACCTAACTTATTAGTAGACATGGCACATGGCTTCCATGATACAATGTTTGTAAGAACAGTAAGAGAAAATCACTGTTCAGAATTGTTAAGTTGTGTAGGTGTTCGTGACTGTTAAAATAAGATGAAAATAAAGCACTTACTAGATCCACTAGGAACCCATTTGATCCCAATCCACCAGAAGCTGAACATTGTAGAATGGTGGTATACATGGAGGAAAGTCAGCTGCTCTTCCTTCTTCCTCAATATAAAGAAGAACGTGTCGCAGAATTCTAGAAGCTTCGAGAAGTAGTACCACCAAACGGCGTCTGCTATCTGAAAATGAAAATGGAACTTTTAAGAATATTATCATTTTCTTCTGTGTCTAATGTGAAAAATGATACTGCTGAGCCTAACGTTCTGAATGCGTTTGATTTCCAGGTTAGGGAAAGTGTTATTGGGTTTTTCCGTAGGAATGTCTTAACTGACCACGAATCTTAGCTACTACAGCTTAGATTCGTGGCCAGTTGATGGCCATTAGCTAGCCCCCTATTAATAAGTGGCCAAATATGGCGTGACTTTATGTCATCGTCTTTCTGCTCTTGCTCCATGTCACTTCAGGTCCACACAACATGTCTTCTTCTACCATTCTCCCTTGTCAACCATCACGTCATCATTCACTCCCTATTGTCTTTCATCATTCTATCTCAATACATTTATTCCAGAATTTTAAAGAACATCTAAAATAACGGTCTCTTTACAGCTACGATGAATGCTAAGTAGACAAATAACATACTTGTCTACTTCATTCTACTTTGTTGTAGCATTGTTCCATTAGAAAATTGTAAACTGTTCGGGTGGAAAAATGAGGTCAAGAGCACAGCAAAACAACTAAGGTTTAGGATAATAAATCATCTTCTAGATTTAGGAGCTTAACTCATAACAATGGGAGATAACAATACAATAGTAGATTATACAATAACGTACATGTATGTCAGTATTACAAAGATTTTGTTCGTTTCACTCAGTGTCCTAAAAATAAATGACTTCTCATCGTTAAAGTGTAATCAAAACATTTAACATTGGCTACCTCTTCAAATTAAGAGCTGCCTCTTCGAAAGGTTGGCTCGGAATTTAACATAAATAATTTCAATTTTAAATCCAGCTGAAGTTCTTACTTAAGGCAACATAGAATAATTTAAAATTTGATTGTGTTTATTTTACAATGTTCGTGTTTTAATATATAGTATGTTTGAGAATGAAGGAGGGTGTAACATGGAGTAGATTTACAACAGAGCATTATGTCTTTTGTCACTTTATATGCTGATCATAATTCTGTGTTTTGATCGATTGCCGATTAAGATCGATTCATGACGTCTTTGCTTTGTAGGAACTTGTAGGCGAGATCGTCCACTGAGACCCACAGCAATGAACGTGCAAAACAAATGCTAGCAAACAAATGAACCGTAGCGAACCTCTATGTGCCCATTTTGTGTAGCAGTGGTAAATAGATGACAGTATGAAATCCCATACACAATCAATCCACCTTGTCTTTGGCATACTCTCTCTCTCTATCTATCGACATAGTCAGTGAGTCATGTGTTTGGCAAGCTGGCGCAGCGGCCCTCGCGCAGCCCTGGTTCGGTACCCTGAGATCTCGCATGCTTCTCAGCGGTCGTCCACGCCGACATAGTCATTGTTAGTTATCCGTTAATGCACCTATCACACCACAAATGTATATAGCTTAGTCTCTGTTAATTATCTACTCCTACGTATAAGGTTCAATTTTCTTTAAAACTGTATACGTAAGTATACAATGTATGAACAAGAAATTAAAACCGTTCACGTAACATTAATTTTCACGTCTTATTAACTTTAAATATTTTAGGCCTAACTTTAGTTAACTAGGCACGTGCTCAAGTTAATAATGAAATATGTCTGGAAAATGATTGAGTACTAGATACTTGTTTTTGAGTGAGTTTGAGGATATTCCTGGATGTGATGATGGATGTGCTCCCATACAAATTTCACCAGTTATGGTTAAGTTCCATGTAATAGGAGCAAGCCTATTGTCATCAACCGGGCATTAATCCAGACTCCGGGATGTTTCTGAACAATTCCCAAAAAAAAACCAAACCAATAACTCTGTACCCGACCTGAAAATCAAACCCAAGATTTCTCGCTCCGCAATAGTACGACCACTAGACCAGCAATAGACTAAACAAACTGAATTATGAATTCTCATAGTAAATGTTTATTTATATAGCCATAATCCGAATATTTCTAAAAGAAATTTCTATGACATCGCCCATTGGTACACTTTATTATGCCAATATAAACAAAGGAATTAAATAATACAGAAGACATTCGTTTGTAAGATCAAAGCGGAATTGTAAATTAAACCATTCATGATTTCTGCTCGAAGTTCACAACCTTTTGGTTTGCATTTTACATGAAAAAAACCGGCCAAGTGCGAGTCGGGCTCGCGCACGATGGGTTCCGTACCATTATCTATAAAAAATATGAAAAAACACGTTTATTATATGAGGGTCCCCATTTTTTTTTTAATTTTTAGTATTTGTTGTTATAGCGGCAATGAAAATAAATCATTTGTGAAAATTTCAGCGTTCTAGCTATCACGGTTTATGAGATACAGCCTGGAGACAGACAGACAGACAACGGAGGCTTAGTAATAGGGTCCCGTTTTACCCTTTGGGTACGGAACCCTAAAAAGTAATAAAAAACAAAGCTTAGGACGTCATTAGAATCACAATAGTATTTATTACCTTTATAAACGAGTATGTACATTAAATTATTGCTTTGAATACAAAGAGAAGTGGGTAAAAAGGGCATTAAACGACGGTCGATCTCTTATATAAAGGTTTTCTTTGAATAATTAAATTACCGTTTTCTGCGAACGTCGGTTGTTTGTAAGATCTTTGTTGGAGTTCACGTAGGTTTTTATTGCTTTTTGTACTGAGGTTTCAATAGCATGAGCATAGGAATGAATTAATTAAAAATTTACTATTAATTTCTCTAGTGATTTCAAATACTAAGTTCTTGGGGTTAGCTACGAAAGAGCTTTGAACGAAAACGTTTAGCCACCTCTAGAGACACGTGGACCAAAGGTTTGTGGTTAACAGTCAGTATTTTTCTCTCTTTATTTACTGGATACTGGGAATAGGCAAATATTTATCCTGTAAAATAAAAGTGAATAAAACATCCTTAGTACTAACCCACATCCAGTTCTCTATCAATAGAAATAATATCTTGGGACAACCAACACACCGCCATCTGATCCCAAACTAGGCAGAGCCTGTACTATGGCAACCAGACAACTGATAAACATACATACATATTTCTAAATACATACATATTATAGATAAATTCCACACCCAGATACAGAACAAGTAATCGTACTCATCGCACAAAGATTTGTCCTGTGTGGGAATTGAACCCATGACCAATAGACCAACAGGCCAATCATATATATATAATCAATATCTAAGTATGTATTCGTCTGAAAAATAGTATCTTAATATTATTATCAATGCGGAAGATTGCGAGGATGGATGGATGGATGTTTGTTACTCTTAAACTCAAAAAATACTGAACGGATCTAGATGAAATTTGGGACACAGATAGTTTATAACCTCGGTCGACAAATAAAATACTTTGTTCGGTACTACAATCTCGTGGGACAATTACCGATCTCCACGTGGGTATAATACGAGTATATGTTATAAAACATAATACGAAACTTACTTGTAACTCATCAGGATCATACTTCTGCCGGCAAGGTTCACAGATATAGCTGTACCGCAACCTAAACGAGGCTGTCAGCAACCTCACCGCAATATACGCGTTTAGAGCCGCCATAGCCAGGTTATAGGGCACTAGCAACCACGTCAGCGTGAACGGTCGCCTGTTTTTCATCATCTTGGGACCTATCCATACGATGAAGAGGTATAGCAAGGTGTAGAACACGGTTGGGGCTGGGGAATCGACTAGAGGCCATCCTTTTGTTCTGTTATCTGTAACAAAGAGGTTTTTAGTGTTATACGGGGTTTTTTGGAATGATGGTTAAGGGTGATGGAATGATGGCGAGAATGCTGTAGGAAGCAGTTCGTGGCTAAATGATAACAGCCACTCGGGTCGATCTACAGGTTAAGCCGCTCTTGCCTGGATTCCGTGGATGGGTGACCCATTACATGCCGAGTTTCCTTCGTGCCTCGGAAAGCACGTTAAGCCGTTGGTCCTGACTGTCAATAATTGTAGGTCTACGACAGTCGTTACCAGGTGGTCAGTGCAGGACTGAAAGTCTGACAACCAGTTCTACCAAGGGGTATCGTATCACCCGGTACTAACTGGGTTGTGGAGGTCAGATTGGCAGTCACTTATGTAAAAAAATAAACCGGCCAAGTGCGAGTCGGACTCACGCACGAAGGGTTCCGTACCATTATCTATAAAAACGGCAAAAAAATCATATCTGCTGTATGGGAGCCCCCTTAATATATTTTTTTTTGATTTTTAGTATTTGTTGTTATAGCGGCAATAGTAATACATCATTTGTGAAAATTTCAGCTTTCTAGCTATCACGGTTTATGAGATACAGCCTGGAGACAGACAGACAGACAGACAGCGAAGTCTTAGTAATAGGGTCCCGTAATAGGGATCCTTTGGGTACGGAACCCTAATGATGTTCAGTTGCATTCGCTTAGACAGGAAGTCGACCCCAACATATGTAGTTGAGAATATTAATAGTTCTTAAATTGCTTTAATCAGCTCATTATGCTACAGCGATACTATAATCATCTGCCTAGCCTTGACCTCATTATGTTAGGGCTAGCATCCAGTCTAACCGGATGAAATGTAATACCAGGATTTGACAAGAGCTACTACCTATCTGACCACAACAATCCAGTTACTGAGTAGCATGATATCCCTTGGTAAGACTTGTCAGACTTTCTGGTTTCAAAACACGTTATTAGACCGAAGTTGACACAACGTAATGCATACTGTGGTAATGTACAGGTGCCAGGAGCCTATAATGTTCCCACTGCTGGGACACACGGCCTCCTCTCTATGAGAGGAAATGGGCTATAATCCACGCGGGCCCAGTGCGGGTTGGTAGATGTCACATGTCTTTATATTTTTGGTTCTAGGACATGCCGGTTTCCTCACGATGTTTTCCTTCACCGTTTTTGAGAGCAGTGGTGATGAAATAAATTACACAAAGTAATGCGCCTGCCTGGGTTCGAACCCACGACTTACTGTTCGTAAGTCGGTGTCGCCACCACTGGGCCACCGCTGCTGAACAATTATAACCCTGAAATTTTATAAAATCCTACGTGAAAACATTGGTCAAAACATTCGCTACGCATTTTGCAATGACATTCCCATTTGTTGGATCGATACGAACCCTGATTGACGTGAAATCACGAATCTATATTCGAACATTACGATGCAGGAAAATCCACCGATTTATTACCAACATTCGGAAAATACCAGGAAATACAGCGACAGGGAAAACGTACAACTGTTGGTATGAAAGCCAAATCGAATTATTTGCGGAGTTTCTTATTGGTTGAGAAGATAGTAATAAAACGGTGAATGGGAAGTTTTATTAGTTTGTTACAAATCGTGTGATAGACATATTACTTTCATAGTATGTATTTATATAAATCCAAAAATTCATCATAAAATTTGACAAACTTGATAAAAACCAATACCTACTAGTGGTTTTTTATCAAGTTCCCTAATCTATAAGAATCACGTAATTTTTTGTTTAGTATGTGGCTATCTGCCAGTAAGTCCCGTCAACGTCGGTCCCGCCGTTTCGGAGATTTGCCGGAATAAACAGACAGACAGACGGAAAAATAAAAAAAATATATATATATACGTAAGTAAGTACCGTATGTATTTTGTGCATTCAGTAAAAAGCTATTATTTTGACATTACAAATACACACTTCAATTTTATTTATTTGTATAGACTAGCTGTAGCTATAACAAAACTGGAAACAGCACCGGCAATTTTATTAAAATAATAATTGTGTTATTAAATGAACCACAGTCTTCAAAATAATTATCACCGTAGGGTTAATTCCACTAATTACAAATTGATTAATAATTACAGAATGAATAACATAAAATTAATGATCATTTGCGGCTTCAAAGTGCTTCCATATTTGATTCCGTTATTTAATTAATTGAATGAATTTATAAAATAATGAGCTCAGTTTTGCCAAAAAGATCCACCATTATCAACGACCGACATCAAAATTTAAACCGTTTTCCGAGATAATTGTTATTATATCGTTCACTCTGATTAATTTTAAATCTTTTCCAGGCATATATTTTGAATGCTTAAGGGTCAAAATTGGACCAGCATAGTAAAATAACACATTTGAAATAATAAGGTTGATATCTTTTTTTTCTTTTGTTAGTCTTGGCTTTTAATTTTCGCGTTGAATTTGATACTAAATTAGTAATAGATTATGAAATAATTAGAAAATAAGATTATTTTAGTTAGCAATAAAAATAATTGTATTTGAAATATTAAAAAAAAATCGCACGTTCTTATTTAAGGCTGATTTTATAGTCACGCGTTTCAGCAGCACCGTCGGAGTGCGCGCGCTCGAATATGTATTGGAGTAGTAGTAGCGTTTCAAATTCGCGCGCTTGAGCAGCGCCGTTCGGCGTTCCTGTTCAACAGCGCGCTGCCCAACGGCGCGTCTAGCGGCGTGACTATAAAACCAGCCTTAATTGTTTACGACGCGTTCATTTAATTACGTGCAATAAAGAATCCGTTTAGCTGTCCAATACAAAAGAAGACATAAATCGTGTAAGTAATACGAATTTTAGTATAAATATTAAATATAATAATTCTTAAATGTGTCCCGAATTCATTTCAAACATGTATACAAAGTTGTTTCTGGTTTGTCTACTTTATCACAAGTGAGATAACGGTTTAGTTTTCAAACAAATAAAAGTCATAATCCCTATTAGCAATAAAATTGAATTACGACGTCTATCCTCGAAATAAAGGACATTGCCACCAGGCAGGTCCCTTTTGTGGTATCGTGTGCCTGATTGAAATAATAACCTAAAAATATTGTTTATTTTTTTGTTTGCAAGTTATTTTTTATACAATTTCTTTCACCCTGGGAATAAAGTTAAAGTTAATTAATAGTTAAACATTACGTCGACATCCGTTTGATAGGTATAGGTACAAAAAAATGTTGCCAGATATCAAATAACTATTGAAAATAAGGTATTTTAATCAATGGATTAATCGATATCAGATCAAAACGATAGTTAACAATTAAAAAAAAAACAATAATTTTTTAATTATTTTAACTAGTTCACGTCAACATTTAATCTCAACATTTGACAACTTCAAAGCTACTGTTTTAGCATTATGTTTTCACGACGATGAGTTAGAATGGTGTTAACCCTGTCTTTTTCATAGGTACGTATTATTGTAGCATATTATATCTGAAATGCAGAGCGGGAGGAGTCATTTGATGATTTCCCACCCGAAAAAAAAAAAAGGCCAAGTATAAGTTTAATTAAGTATGTAAAATATTCATGATAACGTAAACTACTAGACGTACACTGCTTATAGTCGATGCTAGTAATAGCGATGGAACGATGACAACAATAGGTTGCTTATAATATTCATAATAAGTTTATATTGTTGAATAGATGTCCATAAAAGCGATTTACACAAACATAAAAGCCTTATGTATTTTGGAAACGCCCGTATTAACAAAACAGTTTTAATCGATAAAAAAACTGAAATCGATTTATTTACGATTAAAAATATTTGTTCTGGCAACATTTACTTGCGCATGTCACAGCACTTTGCTCGAGGTTCGTTACGTTCGTGATTGCTTTGTTTAAATACGTTGAGTTTTGAATTCCGTATTTACATAGTTATTATTTATGATACGTGCTTTTTCTGCTACCACCGAGTTACTTTATGCATAAAGTAGTAGAGACATCATTCCATGCTCATAGTGATGTTTACAGTCTATGTCAATTTCTAATTATAACCTAGATTTATAAAACAGAAAAATAATGATATCTCCTGAACCAGGGTGAATAAATGGAAAAGGTTTCTGATTATGAAAATGCTATGTTTTTACTATTAAGTAAAATAAAAATCTTCACGGCACAAGCATTTTCCACTGGGACCGAACTTCCTTTACAAAACGGGCAATCTCTTTTCTATGCAAATCTCAAAACATAAAATTACGTTGAAATAATAATAATTTCCTGATAAATCGAAACATTCCGAATTCCATTCACATATTTTAATTTACAATGTTTAACCCCTACGGTTAAAGTATGAAAACTCAACATTATCCCAGAAACAAAAAATCCGATACATTAATATTCTTTTCTCTCAAATGTTTTGGTTCTGTTAGTCCATTATTTATGGTTGAACCGGTAGAATGTAGTCCGCATTATTCACGGTACGATCCCATGTAATATGTATGGATGAGATAGTCTATTTCTCTTCCACTTATTCTTGAATTCGATGTATTGGTCCGTGTGGGCACGAGAACGGCTTTTGTTTACAATTTGACGTAACAAAATAAACATTTCTAGGCGAATTTGGAGATAAATAGTGTTTTTTTCCAACTTTGTTTTAACCTTTCCCACTTTTGGAATGGATTTTAATGAAATTTACGAATAGACCATGACATGACGTTCTTCCACGGAAGTGCAGCCGCGGGGAAAACCTAGTTTTAACATAACATAACGCCAGTAATCCCCGAAGGGTTTGGCTGAGGTGTACCTAATAGAGCACCCACATTTCGGCAGTTATGTTTTAAGTCCCATGTAATAGGGGGCGAACCTATTGCCATCAACAGGACAAAAATCCTGATTCGTGGGTGTTACTGAGAAATTCCTAATGGCAAAATCCAGAGCGCATACCCGCCCCGGAAATCGAACCCAGGAACTCATGCTTAGCAGTCGCGCTTGCGACCACTAGACTAACTAGGCAGTTAACTTAGTTTTAGAAAATGAAATTACGTGAAAAGGCTTTGTAGTGGTTAAAGTTACTGACAAGAAAAAATGGAATGATCAATTAATTCAGGCAATAATACACGGTTCACACTTTATGGCTTTCGATTCAGCCAAAACAACTGAATATTAGTATGAAAAGTGAATTCATTCGTATATCGTTCAGTGTTGCGTTTTCATTCAAACTAAATCAATTTGATTGAACCGTGTAATATAAGTCTAGGATGAATTCTTTTGATAAGGGACGGTATGCACAATTTTATGCACTCAGTCAGTTTAAAAAAAACTGTGCAAAATCGTTTGTGTGCAATCAACAATTGCACTCAAAATATTTTGCATAGATTCAAAACGAGTTATTGCTTACCTGACAATGATAACGTCCATAGATAATAGTCGTATGTTTCTTTTAACACGCTTTGTGTGGAATTCATTATAATATCCGCCATCTTGGATTATTGTGGACTATATCTGTAACAAGACAAAAATAAAACAATTATTAACATTTAGATACAAGCAATATTTAGTTTTTGGGTCATAAATTATTTCAGAATTGTATTGTTACTTTTTTAATAACCAATGTTGTTATTATCCCTTTTGTTTTGTTCATTTAATTCAATACAAAGGCAAGAAAAACACTAGCATTAATTAAAGATTAAGTTTTCTTGATGAACAAAATTTTTTTTTTAATAAGACGGTCCAATTCTTAATTAAGTTCTAAGCTAAAATTGCTTTTTCGTAATTAATAATTATCTCTAACCTAGTTTTATGTGTCTCATAAAAGAGATTTTGTCGCCGAAAAAATATTAATATTATCTTGAATATAATAAGAACATTCTTTAATAAACCCAAGAACTTGGAAAAGTATTTTTTCCAAGTGCATTCTAAGCTATGTGGATATTGCAATAGAAGCCAACTGCGTGTTATGACCTGTTAGATTCTTATTGCAAATCTACGGGTACCAATAAGCTAGAAATACATTTTAATATCTTGAAGCCAATATTACATCTTGGAAAGTAACAATTTCATCTCGATACGTAATAGAGAAGCACAGATCTCTACGTTTGAAGAATAATAAACGTTTGAAGGAAAGCAATTTCCGATTTATAGTTTCGTAAAACTTTACATATTTATTTTTATGGCACTTCATCAACTTACTCACTAAAACGTATATAAACAGAAATCACACACAGTTTTAAGTATATAGGTATTATTAATTCATCTCCCATAGAAGTGTGTATCACTCGCAGAATAATAAAAGAACAAACATACCATTTCAGAATTAAAGTTAAATAATAAACAGATATTTCAATGTGCAATAAAAAAAAAAATGGGCTGTGTACAGATACATCAAGCTACTACAATATGTTTAGTTAATTTTCAACTTTATCGCTAAACCCACGGTCACAGGTTGATTAGGAAAACTTTACAGTTTCTGGTAGCATGATGTGCTGGCGTCTGTACAATAAGCTAGTAGAAAATAAAGAAATGTTTACGAAAAAATATAAATGACTCAGTCCAGACAATTTAGTCATCATTACATAACCATTTTCTATGTTAGGTCGGCTTCCAGTGTATCCGAATTCAGCCAGTAATTTACATGGAGCGACAGACTCTCTGACCTCCATAACCATATTTCTAGGTAACACATATCCTTGATAAAACTTGTTTGTAAGAGTTTCCGGCTTCAGATCAACTATAACGTCTGTCAAAGATCTACAAATAACACCCGGGACTAACAGCTTGACGTGCTCACCGAAGCACGAAGGGGGCGATTTTCATTCATAAACAAATTTTTATTGCGTTTGCTAAATGAATAAAACATTATTTTTAGTATATGCGAAACCTGAATACAGTTTGTTCGGAATATGTAACTGAATCGATTCGAATAATTTTTAAACCATGTTATATTTTGTCCCAAAAAGGTTGCAAGTTGGACACCGAGCGACACTAAGTACCTATCCGCAACACGTACCATTACGACAGTCCAAAGCCTGCAAGTGTGATGGAAAATGTTATCACCTGTTAATAACAATACAATCGCCATACGGTTAGGTACCTACTGCCAAATTATTATCAGTGAGCGCAAGACGACGGCAGAGGCACGGGCGGCACGGGGGCGCCCACCGCGCGGTGAGCATGTTTTTGTGAGGACGACTAGGTAACAGAACAAGCTTATAACTTTGTGATTTTTCATGAACTAGTTTTGAAATTTCGTAAATAATCTTTACTTAAAAATACTATACACGTGTTTCGGGTTTCGCAATTATACTAAAACTAATGTTGTATAAATGATTTTTTCCATACCTTGACCTAACAAATCAGTAGTACCTAATAAACATGAAACTTATTGACCGTCGGTTGTCTGTCTTGTCAAGTCAGTGGGTCGAAGCAAGCATGGGTATGAATAATGAGGGCTCCTTTCATAAACTCTAGCTTCGATTGGTGTCGGCTCGTGTGTTAGCATTTATACCGAGTATTGTACCTTAGTCATTTACGAAAAACAATTATGTTTCTGATAATCGTCGTTTACAAATACACTTCGAATTTTTGTCTGTCTGTTTTTCCGGCTAATCTCCTAAACGGCTGAACCGGTTTTGACGGACTTTTACTGGCAGATAGCCGATGTTATATGGAGTAGCTAATTTTATTTAAGACAAAGGATTAGGTATCCGTGCAAAAATAATAAAACACTTAAAATTATTAACAATATCTGACTCAAATAGGTGAGTGATCTTTTTTTATGTGAATTTCTTGCGGAGGAAGATCGCGGGCAACAGCTAGTATTTAGTAATTTCTAAGACTTGACTGAATCCTAAAGAAGTATCAAGGCTTCGAACTGCTGTTTTCTTAATGGTGATGAAAACCAACGGACAAAATGAACAGAAACAACAAGACAGATGTGTCGTAGAACCAAAATGTTGAGCCATGATGGTTTGTCCGTGGTATAATCTTTCTCACAGAGAGGAGGCTTGCCATCCCAGCACTGGAAGCATTATAGACTCTAAAATAAAATTTTCGTTGCTATCGATTGAGAGACTTATTATTTGGGAGTAACCCGTGCAAAAAAATCCCCAAAAAGCTTGAGCAAACCTGTAAACGAGTGGCCATTCTCTCTCATGAAGGCATCAATGGGCTTTGGAGAGCACGTTACACTGTCGATATTAGTTGCCAAACGAGTACTTGTGAAGGTTTCGTGATTGTCAATTGTTTTCATCCTTTTTGTCATGACAAAAATGTCAATTATTTGAAACGAAATCAAAGGGATTTAGATACGATAGACAAAATAGAGAGGTTGCTTTTTGGCATACCTCTGAAGGAGGCTACGCACACGGTGCGTTGGGGCGGCGCTCGTGCGCCAGAGCGGCATCGCAGCGGCGTCCATCACAAAAATCCATGGTATGTCATACGACGCCGCACGACGCGCTCCGGCGCCGCACGCACACTGAACATGCTACATGGTTCATTCAAAACCACAGTGTGCACAGGCTCTAAGGCTTTAATGTTATTATTTAATGTAAGAGTTATTTTTTCATCAGGGCCTAATCAAATTCCTCTGCCTCTTATTAAGCAGACATAATGTTAGTAACAAGCCTTCGCAATAAGAAAATGCCTCCAGCCCCTTTGATATTGTTGCCAAACGTTCTAAAGAAATGCGATTATGACATTCTTCAAGCCTTAAGACTTAATTTTGTATCGTTGAAAGGATATAGAAAGCTATTTTCACTTAATAAAAATCATACATTCGTTCCCTCGCTGGTAGTTAACCCACAGGACTAGAAGCTTAAAATTATGAACGAGAGCTCTATGAATAACAAAAATGAAGACTTACTAAGGATTTTAGAAAATTCATTCCCAAAACGAGCAAAATCGGTTGGTTCGGAATTTCGTAATTTTGTTTCAAGGCTTCCATCAGAATCACAATTTTCAGGTACTTGTAATACTACTACTACTACTTGTAATCCCCGAACAGTTAGGACATGCCCACATGACGTCTGTAATCCCTAAAGGGTTAGGCAGAGGTGTACGTAATAGTACACACACATTTCGCCAGTTATGTTTAAGTCCCATGTAACAGGGGACTAGCCTATTGCCACCAATCGGGCACAAATCCAGACTCCGTGGCTGCTACTGAGAAATTCCTGATGGAAAAACCCAGAACACTACCCGACCCGGAAATCGAACCTAGGAACTCATGCTTAGCAGTAATCCCCTGCGCTTGCGACCACTAGACCAACTAGCAGTTAACCTAGTTTTATAAAATGAAAATTACTGCTACTGCCCGACCCGGGAGTCGAACCCTCATGCTCGGCAGTTGCGAGACCAACGAGGCAGGCAATTTTCAGCAATAAAATCTATAAGCAATTCAGGAGGTTAAAGATCCTTTCTGATCCTTTCATCCTTTCTTTTTATTATTTTTGTTTTTCATCCTTTTTGTATAATTAGGAGGCAGGATCTTAATAAGAGAAAAAGTTTTTTCTGATTCTACCATGGCATTTTTGACAAATTGTTAAACTACGGCTAACAGAGATTCTCTATATAATATTGCGAAACGATCGACAGTGTAAGCTTCTGTACTACAAGGCGTAAAGGTTTTTCCTGTTACCTTTAACACAACGCAATAAGATCCATTATCGCGCACAAACGCATTGATCTGATATCCAATATAGGTACGCTTTGATCTGTGGAGCGGAAAATCGTGATTTAGGCTGCCTTGCACTACGTATAACTAAAAGCGTTTAAATCTATTTAAAATTGTTGTATTTCTATCAACTGATTGAAAATGACTTAAACAGAGATAGGTTTTAAATACGCACAGCGTTAATTACACAGGGTGGAAGAGACATCGACGCACGAACGCTAACCACGTATTCAGTACGTCATTCTGATGATTGATTCACTTTTTTAGGTTCCGTATCTCAAAAGGAAAAGACGGAACCCTTATGGATCATTATGTTGTCCGTCCGTCCGTCCCTCTGTCTGTCTGTCAAGACCTTATATCTCAGGATTGCGTAGAGGTATCGAGTTGAAATTAAAATCATATACTCAAGTCTACAGTCCCTTGAAGCTGTGGAAAAATTAAAAACTGCTAAGTTAACGTAAAAAAAATATACGGCCGTTTATGTCGCAAAAAACGTATGTTTCGACACTGTCAAGGGAACCAAAATTTAAATGGTACTTCCAGTTGTCCTAGAATCATGAAATTTGGCAAGAAGCAATGTCTTTCAACACTTGTAAAGGAAAAAATCTGAAAACCGTAAATATGTATTTTAATGCCAAAATACCTACAAGTTTGTACGGAAGCCTAGTTGCGCGAGTCCGACTCACACTTGGCCGGTTTTTTACTTCTGTTTCATACATTTTGATCATGTACGTAATGCACTTTTATGGGAAACAGCAGATTTTTTTTTTAAATTGCCGTTGAAACATTTCTATGTGGGGGGATGTCCGGAATGCTGCACTGTAACCGTACGTCGATGGCGTTCCCTTCCACCCTGTATTTAGAAATCTGTGGTGTAAGCGGGTACATTGCATAATTGAAATAGTTATTTAACTGGTTATTTGGGTGCTGAAACGGGTTGAATTAAAAGGAAATTAATTATGAAAAATGAATCGGTTTAATAAAATAATACTATAGTATGACCACTATAAGTGTGCAGTTCAAAGAATGTCAAACTTGGTACATTTACTTTAGTTCTGTGTTTTCCCGCCTGCACAGATAAGTTGCTTGAAATATACTATTAAATATTAACAATTCAATAATTCTTCAACAATTTTCATAAATATGACAGCTGACAGTGAAAATTAATAAAATTAAAGAGAAAAGATTTATCTTATTAATCAATATTGTAAAGCCATTCGCTATTGTTTGAATTCTATCAACAACATGTTACTTCTATAAAAAATAATAAATAACAATGCTAACAATGACAGTTAGAAAGTTATATGAAAAAAATATATCTGTGAGGTATTACGACACTAGGCAAATTGGAGAAATCTCATTTACGGTTAGACCGGTTATAAACCTATAAAATTACACAAATGCTATTTGGATGCAGCGTATCATGTCAACCCGTTACGGGTATAAATAATTGTTGTGACTGTCTGTCACTTAATTATTAAGCAGTCTTGATTGTTATTTTTGTGATCCGCTTACGTCACTTACGGAAATGTTGCTCTGAGTGCTCCAGGTGTAGATGTAAAGTATCGTGTGAGCCACGGCTGACCAATTACGCTAGCGTAAGGATTATTTAGGAGAGCAGCGGTGGCCCAGTGGTGGCGGCCCCGACTTACGAACAGTAAGTCGGCAGGCTTATTACTTTATATAATTTATTTTGTTACCACTGCTCTCAAAAACGGTGAAGGAAAACATCGTGAGGAAACTGGCATATCCTAGAACAAAAAATTCGGAGACATGTGACATCTACCAACCCGCACTGGGCCCGCGTGGTGGATTATAGCCCGTTCCCGCTCTAGAGAGGAGGCTGTGTGTCCCAGCAGTGGGAACATTATAAACTGAAACTGACACTACATAATTAATGACAAAAATTGGTAACGTACTTTGAGAAAAAAACGTTTAAGTAACTATGACCTACTTCTCTTCAAACCCAGCGTGCAAAATTCCGCGAACACAAAAAGCAATCTATCCGCTATTAATCAAGAAACAGCAAGTTTTAGCACTTCGTGACTTTCCTCATCTTTACCTCACATATTTGGTAACGAGGCTAAAGTCTATATGCTATAGAGAGCACATAAAGGATGATACGTCTTTTCTTTCTCAAGTAGAGCCTTTGTCACGTTTCACTGAGATGTATAGTCAACAAAAGAGTTTGGTGTACAGACTATAATTAATTGTCTTTTTACTACGGTATTGAATATTCACTGAGAGGCCTTTGAGGCCACTGAGGAGCGAGCTTCGTTTTCGACACTTTTTTCTCCACATAAAATATTCTGAACTACGCTGGTACTGTTACTGCCTGAAACGTCCCAATGCTGGACAAAAGTCAAACTATGTTAGACATGAGGTTCGAGGTTTGAAGTCCAGGTCGGGCAAAAGTGTTATTGGGTTCTTCCGTAGGGAGTTTCTCATTAGGAGCCACGGGGTCTGGATTTGTACCCGACTGATGGCCATAGGATCGCCCCTGTTACGTGGGACATAAACATAACTGACTAAATGTGGGTGTACTATAAGGTACATCTCTGCCTCACCCTTTGGGGATTACAGGCGTGATGTTTTGTTATGTTATTTTATCAAACACAATAAGCTCATCACTGGCAAATACAGCCTTATTGTGTTTCCACATGGTAGCTTTTACGACTTTAGTCATATGCAGAACAGCGATATCGAAGACTTAACTACATAGTCCACATACTACATGGATTGATTGTTAGCTGCCTGAGCGTTCTTCTGTTGAGTATGTCTATAGTTGGATGATTGTCAAGAACACACATGACATGACAAAGTACTACCTTATATGAAAAAGATTAATTTCACAGAATTCTTAGAATCTTAATCTTGTACCTATAGATGTTCACTGAAGCCGAAAATAGGTGACGCAAAATGATGGATCGCCGAAATGAGGAATGTGACTGGGGAATATTGGATGTTTTGTAAAACTTATTGAGTACCTATGTCTGTATGTCTGTTATTGACATTTTAATAGGCTTACGCTGTTAAACACATGTATCGAATATTATATAACGAGAAAAATACTCGTTGAAAAGTTAACAGAACGGTTTCATAAAGACATTTTTAAATGTATATACATTACATAACATAGCATCAGAGGAGTTCGTGGCTAAATAAGAACAGCCGCTCGGGTCGATCTTTAGGTTAAGCCGTGCTTACCTAGGTTGGTCCGTGGATGGGTGACCACCCATTACATACCGAGTTTCCTCCGTGCCTCGGAAATAACGTTAAGCCGTTGGTCCCGGCTGTCATTTGTAGATCTTTGACAGTCGTTACAGGTAGTCAGTGACCCGAAAGTCTGACAGCCAGTCTTACCAAGGGGTATCGTATTACCTAGTGCTAACTGGGTTGTGGAGGTCAGGTAGGCAGTCGCTCCATGTAAAATACTGGTATTCAGCTGCATCCGGTTAGACTGGAAGCCGACCCCAATATATTTGGGAAAAGGCTAGGCTGATGATGACAACATAGCATCACTCCTGTAATCCCCTAAGGGGTAGGCATAGGTGTGCCCAATAGTACACCTATATTCCGCTAGTTATGTATAAGTCCCGTGTAATAGGGGGCGAGCCTATTGCCATCAACAGGGCACAGATCGACTCCGTGGCTGCCACTGAGAAATTCCTGATGAAAAAACCCAATAACGGTTTGCCCGACTCGGGAATTGAACCCAGGACTTCTTGTTCAGAAGTCTCGCTTGCGACCAATAAGGCAGCATATAATATATGTTGCCTTGTTGGTCGCAAGCGAGACTTATTTCTTTCTTAAATTAATAACACTAGATCATACATAAACATAAATTATATGTTTATGTATAATCTAGTGTTATTAATCAAAATGTGAATCGCCCCTCCCTCCTTCCGTTGTTTACTGTTTTGTTACCAAATAAATATAATAAGAATAAGCGTTATGACAAAATGCTTGGACATAGCCGAATTCGGTTGTCGTATTAGTACATACAAAATTGGGAGCCAATTTATTGGCAATCAGATCCCAATTAATGCAAGTTAACGTGGAAAACAAGGCAGTATTTTACTTTTGGCGGTTTTTGAAGAACATTGACAGAAAAGCATCTACAAATTCAAAACAAAGGTAGGTAATAAAAATAGTCGACAGTGTATTTTACAGTGAAAAAAAGCCAAATAAAAAGTGTTTCAATCTTGTGGGAGTTCACGGAAGTGGAAAAAAAATGAGTATAATTCCTGGCGGAAATTCCTGAAAGTCTTTAAACCATGTTTTCGGCAATTTTCCTCTGAACCAAAACTGCTTTCCTTCGAGCTGAATAGAATAATTACGAAATATCTATGTATGTCTGTCAACCGGATGCAGCTGAATACTAGTATTTTGTGTTCAGCTACATCCGGTAGGACTGGAACCTGACCCCAACATACTTGGGGAAAGAACTCAAATTACTGCTGCTAGAGAAAAACTAGCACAACTTGTTAAACAGAAGGCAAGCTTAAAAGAGCACGAGTTCCTGGACCAGTCAAAAATACATTTCCAATCAGAGACACAAGAACACCACCAATTAAATAAAGAAGATTTTACAGATTCTTCAAGACAAGTAATTTCACAGCCTTAAACTGCTTCTAAAATTGGCTTAAAACGTCATATTAACACTGAAAGATTTACTGAAGGCATGTCAATTGAGAAGGGCCGCGGGACTGTTCGAAAGAGATACCGCGGCCCTGGAACATAAAGGGCCAAAGAAGGAACATGGGATGGTTTTAGTCAGTAAAAGTCTGACACTCCCTTCCGCTCCGCCCAGAGCAGGAGGAGCCATTTGATGATTTCCCATCTGAAAAAAAAAAAAAAATTTTTTTCGATTTCGACATATTCTAAACCAAAAAACCCCAACATAGTTCGGAAAAGGTCAAGCAGATGATGACGAGAGTAATTACAAACCATATTGTTTTCGTAATAATATCTCATTAGTACAACAAAAACTTGACGTGCAACTGATGTTGGTCATTCATTGTCACTTCCTATGTCGATGGTCATTGCGGAGAAAGTGAAATCTTAGAGCGGGACGGGTAAAGCATCTAGATAAGAGTAAGCGAGACGGGTAAAGTCGCTGAATCACGTACCGTTTTGAGATGTTCCGTGTTTGGTTGACATAAAGCTAGGTTCATAATTGAGGAGTTTGTTAAATCTTTATTGATTATGAAAAGCCTTTATTTATTATTGATAGAAAAAAACAACATTATTATGAACCTTACTACTCTTGCAAAAAAAATCACTCGCAAAGGATTAGGAGTTGGAAATTCATGGCTAACCTTAATAAATTAAGAAAAGAAATCATAATATATTAAATTGAAAGCGTTAACTTAACTTAAAAGCTTTAATCAGATTTTGAGGCATTATCTTATTAAATAACAAGCTAGATAAAATATCATTAAATTCATTAACTGCTTCAAATATTGAATCGAAAATAAATTTATTCTTAGTAGTGCACCTCAATGAAAATGTAAATATTATTACGTTTGTGGCAATAATATTGAAACTAAAGTTAGCGGCCTTCTCTTTAAACTAGATTAAGGGATATACGTTTATCAGAGAGGTAAGGTTCTTTGTTAAATTAATTGTTTTTGAACTTATGGTGAATTTGTGTGGTGATTAGAAATGTCAACTGCTATAACATGAGCCTTCTTGGAATTTAATGTTTTTACATTTGTGGTCAAAAGAAACTTTCTTAACGACTTCGAAAAAAAATATTGATAATTTTTAAAAGTATCAAAGAATAAGTTATGTTTAATCTTCAAACAACAATGCATTTTTGGATCACTATTATAATTATCTACTTTCAGAGCATTTTCATATTTTTCAACATTAATCGCTTATGACCACTATCCTTTATAAAACTTCATAAACTTAAAATATTCGTGATTAAATTTTGTTCCCAATCACATTTAAATATTTCCTTAATATAAAATGAACTTTATTATGACTGTAATAAAATGTTTAAACAACATATTTCAATACACGTTTGCAAGCGAAAAATATAATGATGATGTTATAATTGGACCTACCACATTATAATTCACATTGTGACCAGGCTTTATATAATTATACACCGCCGAAATTTTTCTGTTATGCAACGTTGTATGGTACGGCCTTAACAAATTATTATTAATCGTGTTCCACTTTCGCACCGATTTACGAGAAAACCTTGCGGTATTCAATTGAGGAAACTGATATATGACTGGTTTTGGGAATTTTATAAGGAAAGATTTATAGGTAATTTTTTAAGATGCTTTATCAAGATAGTAGGCATAGATTTGTATTGGTAATCAGTATTACGGAAGAAGAGATTCAATTAGGTTAGAGTAAAAATTAAGAGTGATGAATAGACAATTCAGAACAATACTTTAATAAATTAATTTGAAAAAAGTCGTTCGTTTGGCATGCTGAATTGTCTTGTATGCATTATGCACGGCATGTTTTTCTGACGATGCTTAGATACGGAGAAATTAGGTTAAATACGTAATTTTGTATTCTACTCTAAACATATCACATACATAAAACTAGTTCTCATATCAAAACTTAACACTTTTAACTAATGTATGGTCCAGTGACGCGTGAGCAGTTGAAGCGCATGCACGTACGCTTAAACCGTTCTTTACTATCGCGTTGTTTTCGTATACGTATACATGACAATGTTCATTGTGATACTTAAAAATGGATGAAGTAGATAATAACTTGAATTTGCGAGCCTCTAGAGGCGATGAAATAGTGGAGGAGGAATCAGTAATTGAATGTGAACAACAACTTTGTAATATTTTGGCTGCTTATGCGAGGAGGACGAATGAAAAGAGTGAACAACAACTTGATATAACTTCCGTTGAAGAGACGAATAAAGAAAAAAACAGAGAGCAACGACTTGGAGAGAAGAGAGGTAGACTGGATGATGAAGAGATAATAGAAGAAGACGGATTTGTCACAGTAAGAAGAGGACATAAAAAGGCTAATCGACAAAATTCAAATAATGACAAAAGGAACGAGAATAACGACGAGGCCGGAAAGGCTTATGTAATCGTATCAATCACAGGAAAAGAAATACTACCGAAACAATTTGGGATGGCAAAACTTTTACGTTCACTAAATATTGAAAATGTAACGAGAATCGTGTATAAAAATGCGTTTAAGGTTATGATTTACTTTAATAACAAGGAAGATGCATCGAAGCTACTCAGTTGTGAAAAGCTAACGGATCTAGGTTACAGAGTACAGATGACAGACCAGGCTAACCTATGTTACGGAATCCTTAAACAAGTAGATTTAGAAATGGAAGAAAAAGAAATCTTAGAAAACGTTACATGTGAGTATGACGTCATATCAATAAGAAGGCTAAGAAGACAATCTGATAATGGGGAGTGGGTAGATTCAGAAACAATCAGAATTTGCTTTAAGGGTAACACTTTGCCGCCGTACGTATATAGCTACGGTTGTAGGTTTAAAGTGGAACCATATACTTTCCCAGTGTCCCAATGCTCAGTATGTTGGAGATTTGGTCATCTGTCAAAGTCGTGTCCAAGTAAGAAACAAATATGTCCCAAGTGTGGTAATAATCACCCAAACTGTGAGACAGAAAAATACATTTGTGTGAATTGTAAAGGACCACATATGGCCCTGTTTAAAAAATGCCCCGTTTTCTTAAAAGAAAAGGAAATTAGGAATATTATGACAGAAAACAACTGCAACTATCGGAAAGGCCTTGAAATATACTTAACTACTATAAAACACAAAGAAACAAAAAAATTAAGAGATAAAAACCATTCTAATATTGAAGAAACCACTCAACAATCGGCAACCGACTCGCAAGATGACTCAACGCAAGATAGCTTTCATACTTCCCCTCAGAGATCGTATAGGAATGTGCTTATCACCGAAGCCCTTGTTCATAAGGAAAAGGAGGTACATCAGATGGAGGTAGAAGATTGTCAACAAAAACATTCTCAAACAAAGAGGGTAGTTCATAATATGGATCAAGAAATAATGTCTCAAGAGGTAAACACGTCCACACAACATCCACGCCAACAAAGTAAAAATCTGGAAGATTGTTGCAATAGTCGGCAAACACCAAATCTACATAAGCAAAAGGACCCAGGTTCTGAGGAATTAAAAAAAACATTTAGTGTGTACAGTATTTTTAACAGAATCCGAGAAGTATGTTTATCAGACGGTAATTGGTTCGATAAATTTAAAAAACTAGTTAAATATTTTATAGAAATATGTGGTCAGTGGTTTTTTAAGATTTCGAGTGTAGATAATCTATGGAAAAATTTTGTGTCTATGTTTAATAATGGCTAAGAAATCTAATAATATAGTTTTACTCAATATAATACAGTGGAATGCACGAAGTTTGCGACCTAAACGTAATGAATTCGAACTTCTGTTACAACACTATAAAGTACACATTGCGTTAATATCCGAAACATGGTTAGAACCGGAATCACATATAAATATAAGTGGCTATAATATCTTTAGAAATGACAGGATTGACGGATACGGGGGAATAGCTATAATATCACATAAGTCGATTAAAGTACAACAAAATTTTGTTAATATTAATAATTCGGGAATAGAAATAATGTCAATTAAACTTTTGAACTGTAACAAAATTGAAAATATCGTACTAATATACTGTCCATCATCGGTACGTACAAGTATATCCGATTGGGAACAAGTATTTTCATTAGTTCCCCGCAAATGTATTGTAGCAGGAGATTTTAACGGCCATCACACTAGTTGGTCGTGTAAGACTGACGCGCGAGGTATACAAATTTATGACTCGGCGTTAGATAACGGCTTCATTTCTCTTAATGACGGTAGTGTGACAAGAATTAGCTCTGTTGATAATATTATTCAACGAACTTCGCCCGATGTGACATTTGTTTCTACCGACTTGTCGCATTTATTAAATTGGAATGTTATGAATGAATGTATAGGGAGCGATCATTTGTTTCTGAAGATCTCATACAAATACAGTAGTAGCGCACACTCTGTTTATAATACTAAAAAACGGAATTTTAAGTTGGCAAAATGGTCAGAGTATACAAAATGTTTGGAGGATTATTTGGTTCAACCTGTTGAGACACTAACTGTACAATCCATGTATGACCACTTTATTAAGCAGGTGGAGAGAGCTGCAGATCAGTTCATACCTCTGATTAAGGCATGTGATAAACCAAGTAACGAATTTCGACCCAAGTCTTATTGGACCCCTAAGCTTTCTCATTCTGTTGCACAACGAAGACTAGCATTAAAAAATTTTAGAAGCAACCCTACACCCGATAACCTAACTGTCCTTGAACGAATAGCAGAAACTACAACAAAGACCATACAGCGGGCTAGAACAAGTGATTGGCAAAATTATTGTAGCAGTATTGATGAGCAAACATCCAGCTCCGATATGTGGAAACGTATGGGCTGGGTTAAAGGAATTCACTCCTCACGATCATATGTTTCGAATGAACAAAAACTCGAACTGCTTCACAGTCTTGCTCCTGATTATACGTGTCGACAGCCCTTACACAGTTTTAAATCAAATAATACAGATCTAGATAATAGCTTCTCTGTACAAGAAATGACTCATTGCTTTAAGCGAAAAGACACAGCGCCCGGCAACGACGGCATAACTTATTCGTTAATCTTTCATCTTTCACCAATTAGTAGGCTGTACTTATTAAAATTATATAATAATATCTTTTATACGGGGGATATTCCAAACCAATGGCGCGACATACTAGTGACGCCCATTCCTAAAAATTGCCCTAATAATAGTCCTAAACTACGACCAATTTCTTTAATATCTTGTGTGTGCAAAATTTTCCACTCAATGCTGACGAAACGACTTGAATGGTACATAGAAAAAAATAATTTACTATCTCCTTACACTTCCGGATTTAGAAGAGGGCAGTCTTGTCAGGATTGTTTAGCTAAAGTAGTAAGCCAGATTTATGTTGGATTTTCGCATAAGGCTCCAACTATAGCTTGTTTTTTAGATATTTCGAACGCTTATAATAATGTATTAGTAGACGTATTGATTAATACTTTAGATGAAATAGGAGTTGGACAAAAAATATGTCAATATCTATGTAGCTTTCTAAGCGAAAGGCACCTTATGATGAAGGATGAGACTGATCAGCAGAATTATTTTATTAGGTATACCGATAGAGGTTTAGCACAAGGAGACCCAATTTCCCCCCTTCTTTTTAATGTGGTCACAATGACTTGTTTCCATAAGATTAGAAATGTGAGTATGTGTCAATACGCGGATGATTTTGTTTTATATTGTTCTTTTAGAAATCTTAATGAAAATAAACATGAATTACAGGTAGCACTAAATACATTTTGTAATATTTTGGATGATATGGGATTAGAATTATCGGCAACTAAGTCTAAAGTGTGTATCTTTACTAGGGGGTTCAGAAAATTAGAAATAGATCTAAACATAAATGGAGATAACTTGCAGTTAGTACATAGTTATAAGTATTTGGGAGTGTGGTTAGACAGTTCATTGCGTTGGAGTAAACATATTAATATGATAGCCGAGAAAGTACAAAGGAATCTAAAGTTACTCAAAGTCTTGGCTGGCACTGCATGGGGCCTGCACCCTAAACATTTGAGACATATTTACATAGCTTTGATTAGAAGTCGCATAGATTACTGCAGCTTTTTATATGATGTGAGTGCAAAGTGCCACCTAGACAAACTAAATAAGGTTCAAAACCAGGCTTTGAGAATAATAGGAGGTTTTATCAAGACTACACCTATCCACGTTATGGAAAGTGAGCTCTGTGTAGTCCCACTGTATTTACGGAGAAAATATTTAGGTTATAAGTTCTGTTTAAAATCTAAATCCGTAGAAAATAATAGTATTAATGATTTGTTAGGGCAGCTCCACATTCTTCGACATAACAGTTATTGGAGGAATAAAAAGATTCCTTTACTGATTTCTTTATCTAATGAAGTAAAAAGTGAAGAAATAGCATCATCACATCCCTTGCTGATGTTTACTTTGAGGACATGGATGACCAACATTAATGTTCATGAAATAATTATATGGGATTTAGATGTAGTGAAATTATCTAAACATAGCTATAATACTGATTTATTAAAATTTGAAGTCATTAGAGAGTTACATTTGAAGTACAATGAATGGCTTAGCATATTTACAGATGGGTCGAAGAGTGTAGAAGGTCATGGAGCAGCCTTTTATGTGCCTAGTGAACCATTGAATTGCCAAAGTAATTGCTTTAAAATAGACAAGGATGCGTCCATAATGACGTTGGAGCTTATTGCTATCTCTGAAGCACTTACGTTTAGTAACAATATCCAACGTAAAGAAATTGTTATTTGCACAGACAGCAAAAGTTCCTTACAACATTTAGCTCGATGCGCCTCTGGCCACAGAGGTGTATCGCTAGCTTATGTTATTCTATCAAAGATAGATGAATTAGTGCTTAAAGGTGTTACATTGAGGTTGCAATGGATTCCATCGCATATTGGTATACAGGGCAATGAAAGGGCTGACATGCTTGCAAAATATGCAGCTAAATATGGGAAAGGAACTAATGTTATTTTGGATTACTCAGAATTATTACCTAAATTTAAAAATAAGTGTTATGAGGATTGGAAGGAATATTTTGATAAGCGCTCAGTGGATAAAGGAATCTGGTATAAAACCATGCAGAGTCAGCCTTTTCGTGTGCCCTGGTTTATGAACAATAATTTAAGTCGAAAATTAGTTGTTACGGCTCATAGACTCAGATCTGGACATATTCCATGTAATAAGTTTGCGCACTTGATGAAAAAAACGAACTCGCCTAATTGTGTGGAGTGTGGAGTTGTAGAAGACTTACACCACTTATTGATGGACTGTGTCCGATATGAGTCTGGGAGAAATGAATTGTTAAGGGTATTGAGGTTGAACAGACTTGAAGTAGGCACATTTCACAAAATCCTGGCTCAACCAAATGGTGATGATGCGAAGAGTCTGTTTAGGTTCATGGCCCAGATATGACCAATGTGTATTTAGGGTATGATGGGACTGACATACGCATTGCGATTATAAATGTCCCTAAATAAATAAAGAAAAAAAAAAAAAAAAAAAAAAAAAAAAAAAAAAAAAAAAAAAACTAATGTATGGTCGGCAATAAAAGTTACTAAATATTACCTTTTTATTACTTTAAATATTACATGCGTTAAAAAAAATAATTACTAACTACGCATTCTCCTTTTTATTTATTTTAAGTACCTACCTAAATTTTCTCCAATCAAAGTTTGTCTAGAAGTTATCGCTATCAAGGTCAGAAAAAATAAATAAGACCGCCATTGAAACCATAGAACTAATTATTTATAATAAAACTGTCAATTTCGGTGTCCAATAAAGTACCTATTTTCTATTTGTTTCTGTATCTTCTTAGTCATATTATTTTGGCGAGTGCATTTTGAACTCTGACACTGTCATAACTAGACATAAAACATTTGAATCGTGATTATGATTTATGTGCTGACTGTACCCCTCAGCTGTTCATCGTGTTACGTTACGACTATCGGAACAAGTTATGTAGGTAATGTAGGAAACGGTGGATTATTACTATGATTATACACTGTACAGTGTACACGTGTTATCTCATATTTATGATCATGAGACTTCACTCACGTGCAAATTCCGGTTGTACAATCAGATAGTTTGGATTGGGCCGTTATTAATGAGCGTTGCATATTTTATGTATAAACAATAAAATTGTACAATTATTAAATTATAAATGATTTTCAATGTAATGCATATACTTTATTACAGACACAAATCAACTAAGTCATTTTACCCGGACATGTCGAGGATACTAAGGTTACGTACACACTGAAAGGTGGTTTGCTTACCGGCTAGAGCCTAGTGAGTAGCGAAAAAAACCAACTAAGCAATTCATCTATCAGTGCGTTCGTAGCCTAAGTAATTTTACCTGGAGACTATTTTACATAATATCGCGCCACGAACTGGACGGTTACAATTTTTGATTATACGTAATTATGTACTCAAATTAATATTTAGAGATTTTTCGGTTCTTATGAAGAGCTTGAAAATTTTGTAAAAACCTAAATATAAGTAAAAATGTTCCTTTCATTCCCACTGATCTCCAATTCACATAAACAGTCAAACATACATACACCTACACATACACACACATTCACTCACGCGCATACACATACCTACACGACACTTAGGTACATAATTCACATGCATAAATATTAAAATTAGTGCTTATGATTTTATTTGTTCTTTTTTATATTTTATTCTACAAAATATAAAACATACATATTTTGTTTTTTTTTTGTTTAGGTATACTATTGCCTGGAACGCTGTTCGTGTTCGCTCTTGGAGGTGGGCGCTAATGGCGGCGACACAGTATTCCTTAACAATGCGGTTATTAACAAACACAAACTTTTTGTAAAATTTTATTTGTTCCAATAAATATTTTTGTATTTGTATTTTGTATTATGTTCATAATTATCTGTAGTTCTGAAAAATCTAAATAACAGTAGGATAAACAGATTCCGATTAAAATACTCTCATCATCTGCCTAGCCTTTTCCCAACTATGTTGGGGTCAGTTTCCAGTCTAACCGGATGCAGCTGAATACCAGTATTGTACATGGAACGACTGCTTATCTGACCTCCACAACCCAGCTAGCACTGGGTAAGACAATATTCTTTGGTAAGACTGGTTTTCAAACTTTTGAGCCACTGACCACTTAAACGACTATCAAAGATCTACAAATGACAGCCGGGACCAACGGCTTAACGTGCTTTCCGAGACACGGAGGAAACTCGGAGCAACCTAGGAAAGCGCGGCTTAACCTAAAGATCAACCCGAGCAGCTGTTTTTATTTAGCTAGGTACGAGCTCCTCCGATAAAAATACTATAATACTAACTAAATACAATATACGGGTTACGAGAGGTCATGGCATATCTATGGGTAAATATATGGCCCCCAAAAAGAAAATCTCGGTGACACTCCGGAATTGTTGAGATATGTACAAGTTATTGGCAATTTTCTCGACCCTTGTTAGATGAAAAATTATTTCATTATTCGCAAAATGTGGGTGAATATCCTTCGAAGAATACAAGCCTGATGGTGTAGCTAGTTTTATTTATAACCTGGAATCTCTGAAGTCGTAAGGAATTAAGTTATTATTGTTAAAAAGAAAGTTATACTTATAAGACTGACAAACACAGACGTAAGACACGCTCAGATGAATAGTGCCAACGATTTGACCAAGCAGAATATGGTGTCACTGTCTAGTAAAGTTTTTGTTGTTACGAATATTTTGGAACAAGCGCGACTGCTGAGCATGAGGTCATGGGTACGATTCCCAGGTCGGGCAAAGTGTTATTGGGTTTTTTCATGATATTTTTTCAGTAGTAGCTACGGAGGCTGGATTTGTGCCCGGTTGATGCACAATAGGTTCGCCCCCTATTACATGGGACTTAAACATAACATAAATTGTTTGTACTAGTACACCTTTGCTCGAACCTTCGGGGATTCCGGCGCGATGTAATGTCATTAATATTTAATTTTAGAAGTACGTAATTATCTCACTTTTATCTGTCATTGTTATTCCACGAAATCGCTTTTGAATTTACCCAAGACCATACATTTTTAAACTGACATGGTCACTAACAAAAACGGGATATATTTATTTGTTTATTAATTCAGTAGTTCACATACATTTTATTCTTTTAAGTTGGTGCCAACATAAACTCACTAGAGTTTTACAAATACGTACGTTTACTCTAGGATTAACTATACATAATCAAAATAAATAGTAAACATGGTAAATATCCCCTTTTGAGTATTAATGTTACCTAAGACTGTACAATCATCTGCTTAGCCTATTCCCAACTTTTTTGGGGTCGGTTTCCAGTCTAACCAGATGCAGCTGAATACCAGTATTTTACACGGAGCGACTGCCTATCTGAGCTCCACAATCCAGTTAGTTCTGGGTAATACGATACCTTTTAGTAAGACTGGTTGTCAGACTTTTGGGCCACTGACTAAGTACCTGTAACGACTGTCAAAGATCTACAAATGACAGCCAGGACCAACGGCTTAACGTGCTTTAGACACGGAGGAAACTCTGTATGTAATGGGTGGTCACCCATCCACGGGCTAACCTAGGCAAGCGCAGCTTAACCTAAAGATCGACCCGAGCGGCAGTTATTATTTAGCCACGAGCATGACTCATATTGTACAGTCTTACCTAAGACAATATGGGTCAAAAAGAATAACACGCGAGTATAGTCAAGTCATCTCTTAAGGCGACTGTGCATCAAATAAACTTTCAACAATACCTTTAATGGTCTGACACGACCGTACTTTCATAAATGATTAATGATGTATTTGATAGGTGTTTATGCTATGATTATGCGCAAATAGGCACATTAAACATGTTATTATAATATTTGCATCATAAAATCGGTTTTATTCAGTACCAACTGGGTTGTGGAGGTCAGGCAGTCGGCTGCATAAATAATACGCGACAGCTCTTGATCGCGATTTAGATGTGACTAATCACGTTCAATGTAAAATTTGCCTATAGTTGCACGAAAATAATTGTGTTGACAATTTATTTGAATTCACATAGAGTTGTTGAATACCACTGAAATAATTTGATCTGCATTTGTGTCAGATTGACTGGTTGTTATTTCAACTAAATACATTAACAACATTAAATATCTATACACAAATAAATAATATTGAAGTGTTTGTTTGTAATTTCAAAACAACAGCTTTTTCCTGAATGCATAAGAAAGTAGGTAGGTTATATTTTTACTTATACCAAAAAAACTTTTTTTAAATTTTTGTCCGTCGGTTTGTTCCGGCTAATCTCCGAAATAGTAGGACGGATTTGACGGGACTTTTACTGGCAGATAGCTGGTGTTATAAGGAGTTAATGAAAAAGGTTAAGGGGTAGGTGTTTATAAAAACGATAAAAAAAAACCCATTATTAACAAAATCCGATTCAAATAGGAAAGTAATATTTTTATAATAATTTCACGTGGACGAAGCTATAACAGATATAAAACAATTAGTTTATGCCCTCTCTAAAGAAACTATCTTTCCGCCAAATTTCATCAAATATATTAAGGAGTTTTTGCGTGAAAGAGTAATAAACATCCAACACACGAACTTTGCATTTATAATAATAGTAAGATTTTGAACAGCTAAGCAAGCACTTGACAGAACGGATGTTCTGTCAAGTGCTTGCTTGTGGGTAGGCAGATTGGATAATCTGCCTACCCACACAAAATTTTCATCATAATCACTATTACTATCACTACATATCATAAAACAAAGTTCTCCGCCGCGTCTGTCTGTCTGTCTCTTCGCGATAAACTCAAAAACTACCGAACGGATTTTCATGGGGTTTTCACCAATAGATAGAGTGATTCATGAGAAAGGTCGACTCTTCACGTGACCAAAGGGCTGGCCTATTTTTTGACCAAAGAATCAGCATTGCCATCCAACGTGGTAATGCTGCCAGCCTTCTGGGCACTTTTCCTGTTGACAGTGATGCGGACGAATTTTTGGACGCCCTGTAACCCTTTTAAGTGTACATATTTATTACTATTATAGTTTTGTAGTTTGTAAATAATATGAGAAAGTTTAAGTATATAATTTATCACGGTTTTGTGTAAATTGGTTGAAATATTTATGACGATAATTGTTGGAAGTTTTGGAAAAAGTCTAGGGGCCTCGGAGCTTTCATCGAAAACGCTGCCAAATCCCTTTGAGATATAACAAAACAATGCACGGTGGAATATTCCTCATTTATAGTTCTACAAAAAAATCCGGGATGGCATATACCTACCTATCTATCTTTTAAGGATAGCTTACTATACCCATTCTACTTCTAAAAAAATGGTCACGTACAATGTAAGTAATATGGTCGAAGCCAGGGAGGGTGCGGGTCACTATAAGCTATATAACATCACGCTACAACTAATAGGAGCGGAGCATCAATAAAAAATGTTGCAAAATCGGGGAAAATTCCATTCGCAAACGAAGTTGCGCGGCTCAGCTAGTGTGTGATAAAATACGAACAATGCACAGTAAGCTGAACTATGTTTGCAATTATTTCTTTAATGCCTGAATGCATAATTTCTAATACTGACTAAACAGTATTTTTATTACGTAATTACATTTAAAGACAATCAGTAAAGAAAGCTTGACAATGTTATTGAACATTTTGTTCTAAGAAAAACTAATAAAATGTACAATAGTATGTACATTGCAATCTCCTTTATTTACAATGATATTATTAGACAGCAATAAAGAATTAAAGTAAGGATCTAATGAAACCTAAATTAAAATAGGAATACAAAATTTTAATCTGTAAAATCTGTCTATACAAATAAATAAAATTGAAGTGTCTGTTTGTAATTTCAAAATAACAGCTTTTTACTGAATGCATATACAAAGTTTATGCGATATTTAAAACAAAAAAACATTTATTTAAATTTTTGTCGATCTGTCTGTCTGTTTGTTCCGGCTAATCTCCAAAACGGCTGACTGAACGGCAAACGACTTTTACTCGCAGACGTAACTTAGGCTTTTTTATTTTTAGAAAAATGATTAGGGTTCCGTGCAAAAACATTAAAACCCTTGAAATTTAAAAAAAAATCCGATTCAAATAGGAAAGTAATATTTTTATAATAATTTCACGTGGACAAAGGTCGCGAGAATTGCGATCTCGGTTGCGATTTCTTACTATTCTATAAAAAAACTATTCGCAACTTCGTGCTCTTCAGACTAAAAGCTAAGTAGTCCAATCCTTGAAACAGGAGGTCCATCAAATCTAAACACTGAATCAAAGTAAATCTACGTCAAGCTGTCAAAGTTATAATACGATTTTCATCCCAGCTAGTTAAAGTTTTGAATAGATGGTCCCTTAAGTTAGAATTTACTTCAACTTCGTATCAGATCAAACAACAATAGTCCCTGTACGACATGGCAGTATGCCAAAAGTTAGCACTTCGATGTCAGGTTCCTACACGAACGCGATAAACTAGATTCAGTAACAAAACTTCGTATGGCAATGTGATATTGCGAGGAACTCATATTCTGGTACACAGATACAATAGCTATCTTAACAGATTCATTTTACTAACTATAAATGGTGTATGGAATATGGGTGTAATATAATAAACGTAAGAAACTGAACAACTTTTGTTCTACGAAAGTGACATTCGTAAAAAAAAAAAAATTGGATATTACTTTTGAAGTGACGCAATCAGATGATCAACTTGTATGGTAAAACTAAAAAAAAGTTTTTTAAATTCATAGAACAAAACGTTCAATTTCATGGTCCGCGAGACCACATGAGATGTCTTGCGTTTATTACACTGATATATTTTTTTTTATTAATCAAAACACACTTTTACACTATTTCAAAACTCAAACAGACCACACAAACCATCGTGGGTTTAACAGTGGTTTAATATATAAAACACGTATTACTTAACGGATATTAATTAGTAAGAATACCCAAGCAAAAAATCAACCCAAAAACGCAAACCCTGCCTGGGACTCGCGTCCTAGAATTTACAATCACAGCAGATTCAATGTGGATTACTATGCCAAGAGGTAGTTTTTTTACAAAACATTAATCAAATCCTTAGAAACCAGACGTAGAAATTTCAAAATTATACCACAGCACACCTCATTTTCAGTGTAATTTACATAAGAGTATGAAGTATGAAAGTTGGCTTAGCCCCAGACTTCGAGGTAAGCCTTTAAACCGCTAGAAGACAGACAGTTTAGTGCCTTGTCTATACTGACGGCAGTTTGAAAAGCTGCTTTACGAATGTCTGCACTCTACGTTTGCTTATGGAGTGACATTTTTAAGGCCATTTGAAAAATTTTACATGTGTTGTGGAGTAAGCCGAGTTAGTTTGAGAACAAATTCTGATCATATTGTAGCGACCAGAATTTATTTTAAAATATGTAGCTCAGAATAATACTTTTTCCCATATTTTCACGTTTGTGTTGATCAATACATCTCGTTGTAAATACAAGGGGCACAGACGCTAAAACTGTTATCTCGTATTCAGTACATCATTTTGAACTCCCCACATAGTCAAATTTTTCGTCGGCTATTAAAGTTTTGTAGGAAACAGCTGTTTTTTAGGGTTCCGTACCCAAAGGGTAAAACGGGACCCTATTACTAAGACTCCACTGTCTGTCTGTCTGTCTGTCTCCAGGCTGTATCTCATAAACCGTGATAGCTAGAAAGCTGAAATTTTCACAAATGATGTATTACTATTGCCGCTATTAGAACAAATACTAAAAATTAAAAAACAAATATTAAGGGGGCTCCCATACAACAGATATGATTTTTTTGCCGTTTTTATAGATAATGGTACGGAACCCTCCGTGCGCGAGTCCGACTCGCACTTGGCCGGTTTTTTTAAATAGCCGTCGGTGTTGCTTACACCCTGTATAGGAACAAAGCCTAAATAAATATTATTGATCGGAAATATCGTAGTCATCACTTTTCCACCCTTAATCCAATTTATTTGGGGTCGGTGGCATACTTCCCTATAAGCATTCGTCATCGAAAATATCATAGTGTACAACCAGAATAATAGCAGTCGAAACACTTTCATTGGTCATCATCGATTGGACAAAATAATTGCTTTTAAAGTAAAACGCAAACGCGTTTGCTTTTTAAGTAAACGCATGATTGCCTTCCAGCACTGATACAGTTACAGGGCATACAAAACATAATTATCGTCAGATATACTTTCTCCTTTTTTCGTCCAAATAAGTACATGACAATCAAACTCAGATGTAATTCGCGATAAAATAAGGTCGGTTTTTGCAAAATTGCACAAAACCGGGTGCTCGAATTTATATCACTTTCTTTACCGGGTATATATGCGTCAGGATCGACATAATTATTATAGGTATGTACGTGCTTTCTGAAAGTACGTGGTTTCATTATGTTTCGGTATTTCCTTGTTATAGAATTGACATGTAGGTACATGACTTTGCTAGTTTTATGATTATTGGAATGCTGGTAATGGTTCGAATATTGATGATTATAATAATTTGCCCGTGTAACATTCTTTTGCACAAGATGAATAAGTAAAGTTACAAACAGCAATTGTACGTAATGTAGTTTATTGGGTAGTGTACTTCAATGGAATTGATCAATTACTAGCCTATCTAAACCACGTTTAATAGCTGTAAGTGTCATCATGGCTATGGAATATTGGCACAAATATGGTTTTGATGTTTTTTATGGTTTAAATTTAGAAAAAAGCATTAAGCAGTTAAAAAAAGCTTTCCTAAGCAGTGCTTCCAATAGTTTTAAAAAGTTGTTCTAAATTATGAAACTTTATAGCTGAATTTAAGAAGACGGATACAATTCAACTACTGTGATGGGATAGATATAAATTAAATGAGAAAAGTAAGGTGAAGTAATTTTAAAGCTGAACTACAATTTTACTTGACTTATATAACGGTATTTGTGATTGTTACATAAGATCCGGAAAAGTTAAAAAAGAGGCTACTGCCCACCATTGGAACTTTGTGAATATGGTGAATTCATAACCGATACACTAATGGAATTAATTACTGGCGAAATATCAGTTGGATACGCATTAGAAATGTTAAGATAGTTTATGAGTCATAAGTCATTAGTGTATCGGTTATGAATACATTATTTTCAATATATGTAGTTCTGGTATGAGTATGTTTTTGTTCCCAAGGATGAAATTATTTTTTTGAGTAAACTATATTGTATGTAACTGATGGTTTTCATTTTTTATCGACATAGTCAGAAGTCCGGGAGCAATCCCTAATGCCATGGAACCACGGGTAATTAAAATTACCCATGGACCCGGTAGTGGGTCGACCCACCCGGGACCACGGGTATTTTGTGAGAAATTTTGTCCACTATTAATTTCAAAAGTCAAATCGTTCGCCACTATCTGAATAAAACCGGTGATGCGGTCAACCGGTAGTGCACACCTACACGAATTAACCTATCGCTCGAGACTCGAAGCCTCCCTACATCTCAGTTTGATCTCCACATAATACTTTTAACGTAACAGCTACAAGCACAAATAAGTGAAAGTGGCCACACGCGTAACGTTGTTAACATATATAAGAATAATATTATTGATACTTCTAAAATGGTCCGCTCCTTATGTAAATATTAGTGCTGGTAACTTTCAAAAAACTCCTTCAGTACAATCAGCAAAAGTTTCATAATTGAATGGAATTTTTAAAGGTAACATGAGAAGAATATAAACTTTCTATTGTTTTAAGTTGTAAGTATCTATTTTTACTATATTTCATTATTTAGTTTTAACTATAAAATAGTTTTACAATATTCTGATTTAATAAACAATAAATCTTTTGTTTCAAAGAACGTATTCTTGACTCTATTAACCACTTGAAGATAGTCAGGTTTCAATAATTTTCATTTATTTAGTGCTAATTTGTCAAAAGTCTGAATTAATCATTTGCAACTTCGATGTAAAAAACAGTATGACAACTGTTTTATTATTCTTCAGATAAAAGTTATCTGATAAGAGTAAAGGAAGACTAAAGAAACGATGGATGGACTGTGTAAAGGAAGACTAAAGAAACAATGGATGGACTGTGTAAAGGAAGACTAAAGAAACAATGGATGGACTGTGTAAAGGAAGACTAAAGAAACGATGGATGAACTGTGTAAAGGATGATATGGCAAGGATTGACTCGTCTGATGAGACGAGTAATAAAGAATTAGAGAAGAAAAAGACAATATGCTGTGTCGACCCCATACAAGACAGGAAAGGAGAATGATAATTGAACACTAGTAAAAATCAGCAGTTGTTATTGTAAGGCTAATTAGTCAATTATCACTAATTTGTCTATTGTTTGGAAGATAGTAATTACTGGTCATACCTTCATATTAAGCAGGTACTACTTAGTATTCTGAGGGTTAACAATATCTAAGTACTTTATTGAGAGAGATCGCAGTGATAGCCTAGTGATGTGACCGTCGGACTACCAAGCCATAGGTCTCAAGTTCGAACCCAAGACATGAACCTCTAATTTTCCGGATTCTTATGCGTATTGTATGATTATCACTTGCTTGAAACTAGTACACCTGAGAGATATTTCTCGAGAGCATGTAAAGCCAAGTCAGAGTCCCATGGGGCCACATGTCATAAATCTCTGACATCAGGTTAGGCACTAACCACACGAAAAAAAAACCGGCCAAGTGCGAGTCGGACTCGCGCACGAAGGGTTCCGTACCATTATCTATGAAACGGCAAAAAAATCATATCTGTTGTATGGGAGCCCCCCTTAATATTTTTTTTTAATTTTTAGTATTTGTTGTTGTAGCGGCAATAGTAATACATCATTTGTGAAAATTTCAGCTTTGTAGCTATCACGGTTTATGAGATACAGCCTGGAGACAGACAGACAGACAGCGAAGTCTTAGTAATAGGGTCCCGTTTTACCCTTTGGGTACGGAACCCTAAAAAAGAACTTCATTGAATGGAAAACTTAAGGTACTTTATGCTTTTTAAGAGGGAGCCTAAGGCACTTTTAAGCTAACTTTAGAGGTTCGCACTCTTACCAAAAGGTGCTTCAAGTTACGTAAATAAATCAAAGAAATAATATGAATCTCGTATCTAGGTCATAATATTTCTTCACTCATAATTAATAGCCTGAAAGTGATTTCACCATTTAGGACTGAAAATTACAATAGAATTGGCCAGTAATCTTGTGACTAAATTCTTCTAAAGATTCTTATCTTTTCCAGTGACTAATGTTTTTATTAAATTCATTCATCTTGCCGACTATTCCTCGATATTTTCAAATTTTGTGTATAATGTCCTAAGTATTTATCCAATTTGTCCATTATAATTTTATGATGTGTCAATTTGTAAATTCGTAATTTAATTTGCATAACAAAAACATCCAATTTGCAATACCTATAATGTATCACCATTTTTGTAGTAAATAAAAGGTTCTAGTCCAAGTCCGCAGCTTCCGATAGGTAAGTACTCGATTTGCACATTTTTCGCATAAAATCATGCGAAGTAGTTTGCACGAGCGAATATTTTTATGCTAAAGATTTATTTACTATGTGAATTATTGGATATTTTTAATATGTAGTAGGTGATGTTAGAAGAAAATCGAAAGATGAGAAAAATAGAGCAGCATTATTTTTAGTTTACAAAACAAAGTCGAATAATTCATAAATTAAACTTACCTAAAATAATCCTAAACAAAACGTAAAAAATAATAATTGAAGAAAAACTGAAACTTCACGAAAGTACTTTCGCAACACTATCACTCCCGACTCCGGCGCAGCCGATGCGCCGCGCTTGCCAAATGCGACTGCGCGAACGAGCACCGCCGAAACTTTACGACAACTTCCGACCGCTTACCTTCACATGACGAAGGGTGGGTCTCTGTGTTATGTGTACAATTTCCACTATGATTACTCTTATGTAAGATAATTAGCACGCAGAATGGTTCGACGGCGTTTTTTTACGTTGCATTTATTACGTGAGTGCGATCAGAGTTCTTTTGAGAGAGGCCGGAAAGTAGCACTGGGATACTTAGCTGTTTTTGACGTTTGCCATGCTGTTGTTACAGCTTTATTTACGTCTAAGTTTACTTTTGACAGCGTGACGAAAGCTAGAGTTCTGATGTTAAAGACAAAGGTTAATATACGCCCATTAGTGGCCATGAACACAGGCCATGAATGGAAAAATGCAGTGAAAGACACAGCTATTAGCAGAAGATGGGAAACAAATGTGTTCAATTTTGAGTTCAAATACAAAGGACGTGTTGCAGTTTTCGCTTTTGTATCAATCATCAAATAGGTGTAAAAATATCCTTAACGAACTAAACCGAAAGGCACTTGTTCTCGACGTCATTGCGATCATTTTTTTGGGCCTAGACCTAGGAACCTTGGAAAATTTTGGTAATAGTTGCTAATAATGTCAAAATCATTAAAAATAATGTCAAAATCACCATTAATCATGTCAAAATTATTAATAATACAATAATCAGAAGATAAAAAGCTATAATATAAATAACTGATTTGGTTTTCTGAAAATCCGAATTAAAATCCGGTCCTATCCCAAATCTTTTTTTCAATTACATTGTTGTGATATAGTTTTTTCCATCAAACAAACTAAAAAAGCGCAGTTAAGTAAATTATCTTTAACTTAACTTCTCCGTATTGGAAACTGCGGAAGATAAACACAACATTTTACGCGAAGGTCCTCGGATGTATATCTTTGGTACACAACTCTCAGCTCTGGGCGTTATGCAGTCTCTTAATGTTTGTTCCGGCAAGACTCCTGCGACAAAATGTAGACTTTTTAAGTGTTCCTTTACTGTTTGAATATAAGTAAAAAGATGACAAAGAAATAACGTCATTGGGTGCTTGCATAAAGTCCAATATTTTTCTAATAAATCAACTGAAAACCCCTTTTTAAATAATTTTATGTTTTGTGCATCTGTTTTGTTAAGCACATTTAGAAACATAAAGTGTTTTTTAAATTACCCGCACCAATCCTACACTAACTATTGCACGGATGTATCCCGACTGGACCGTACTAGGGACCCGTATCTGGGACCCATGGGTACAGTCATCAAAACTGCTCATAAAAAAAAACAAAGTTTGATCACCAGCCGTCAATTGAAGGCTTACACATATTTACTGTCAGTTAATGAAAAGCGTTTAAAAAGACGAAAATAATATAAATTGTCCTTACACAAATTTAGGTAAGGACAATTTAAATTATTTTCGTCTCTCAATGTTATGTTGTAGCATGGCAATAGCGGTCATTGCTAACTCCTTTCATAATGGTTTCCATAATTCTTTAAATATTGTTTTTTATTCAAAGTTACAATACAACATAAATCTTAAAAATAATGTAGATATAACAAAGTTCGATGCCTGTACAAGGATAAACCATGTATCGTGTGTAATAATAATTAACTATGGATCGTTTTCATTTATTAAAAATATTAAAATCACGATAGATGTCGATTCAGGACTGAACATAACAGTCTTTATTTTAATTTTTGAAATTATATATATTAATAAATTTAGGAGGGTCAATAACCGCTATTGCCAGGCTAAAACGAAACTGCTATAAATATAGATAAGCCAATGTTGGAATCTAAGCCGAATTTCTCGATACAGAACTAAATTAAATGGAATTTATTCAGTTCAAAAAGATCCAAGTCAGCAGATTTTTCTTTTCTAAGATAATAAATCATCTACATTATTTTAAAGGTTTATGTAAAACTTGTTTATTCATACTGACATTTGGTAAAATAATTTTAGCAGTAGGTATTTGAATTCTGAGTGGAGTACTTACAAGATGTGTAGCAGTTATTTAATCAAAATATTAAATATTTACAAACTACAAAACTATAATAGAACTAAATATGTACAAGTATAAAAGGGTTACAGGGCATCCAAAAATTCGTCCGCATCGCTGTCAACAGGAAAAGTGCCCAGAAGGCTGGCAGCATTACCACGTTGGATGGCAATGCTGATTCTTTGGCCAAAAAATAGGCCCGCCCTCTGGTCACGTGAAGAGTCGACCAACCGCTTGGCGATTTCCCGAAAAACTAGGTGGGCACTCGGACCCCATGGCCCTAGTGTTTCAACCCCAAACGGCTCAAACACATAATTACCAATTAAATTATTGTATTTGCGCCGTTTGAGGTTTTCAGCACCTGCAGCAGCCGCCCCAGCGCAGCCCACTGTGCTAGGAAGATGGGATGGCGCAAGGGTGTCGACGCAAGTTGCGTCCCACACCAAAGGCCTACCCAACTTCCATGGCATTATGGTCATACCATCTGGTCTCTTCCCATCGACGCGTGCCAAGCCATTGGGTTCTAAGACAGCTGGCACCCCGGCGGTGGCAAGAGCACGACGGATGAGATCATTAATGCTAGCGTGCCGCGCAATCCGACCTGCACTCTTACTGCATGAAAGGCCATGGTGTCCGAGGCAGTCGACTGCTTCACCACATTGACAGCGATGTGGAGCCCCACAAGGAGCGCCCAATCGCAAACACGTAGCGAGCCGGAAGGTAGTGTCACCTAACATAGTGCCTATATTAGGTGACGGTAGTGCCTGAAGCCAGAGGCCCGACTCCCATTCACCCACAGCCAGTAGGCGGGCACGCTCAGCAGTATTGGTAGACGTATTAATAAGTTGATTCCGTACCAACCTGCAGAGCGGCTCATCCCACTGTCTCTGGGAAAACGGGTTCTCGGGCCGATCCGTATCCGGGCAAGTCACTTTCCAGGCGACTTCTGCGTCGGTCAAGCACGGCACTTCCGAGTCAACCAGGGAGAGAGCTAAAATTTTCCTGGTTAGCTTTTCAGTGCTGTGGACAGAGGACAGGAACGCCGGTAAGCTTATACTAGAAATTTTGCGGACGCCGAGGCCACCAAAACGAATTGGTAGGGTGGCTTGCAACCACGCTCGGTCGTCCAGGGCCACATTAAGAATGGATGTTAATGTGTTGCGAATAATTTGGTCAATTTTGTCCAAAAGTTGTGGTTTCATCCAAAGAGGAGAACAACGGAGAAAATACATAAAATTTGGACCAAAACAGCAATATCTGATCAGGGTGAATGCCGAATGTAAATTAATTTTGGAGAGTCTATCCGAAATGTCATTAAAATGATTGATTTTGTGATCGATGAAAGATGAAAAACTTTCTTCTAAAATAGGGGAACCTAGGAGGTGCAGGGAACTTTTTTCTAAAATTTTGATTTGAGGGGCTATTGCATTAAATTTATCTATAGTCGATTGTCTGTCTGTAATGTCAGTGAGGTAAATTTCGCACTTTGATGGGTTAAGGTCTAGGCCAATAGATTTAAATTGATGTTTGAGGAGTTGTAGGTCATCCAAAACGGTGTCAACATCACCTCCTAGAGTTCCATCATCTAAATACCACACGTTAAATTTTGAATTTAATTGTTGAATTATGGGATGAATAGCCAAACTGAAAATGACAGGCCCGAGAGGGTCACCTTGTTGGCAACCAACTGCAGATTCTAAAACGTTGTCCTTGTATAGTAATTTTGAAGGGTGTCTATAACATTGCCACATAAAACCATAAATTTGGGGTAATACTTTTTTGACTTCAGCCAACAAAGTGTCCCTGTTCACGGAGTTAAAAGCGTTTTTAACGTCAACCTTGAGGATAACCTCACCTTTTTTGGAATTTAAAAAAGAGGATAAGGCATGTACGGCAGCCTCACAGCCCCCTCTGGAACCAAAACCAAGTTGAAGGGGCTGGAACTTAGTTGCAAGTGTTTCACTATAAAACTTGCAACATATTTTGGCTGCCATACGCCTGTAGGTGCAACCGACGGCAATGGGACGAATGCCGCCGTCCTTCTTGCGCAGGGCACACAGGTTAGCCCCATACAAGACATCGACGACGGCATCATTCACACCGCCGGAGAGCATTAAGTTGATCAGAACCGCGAGCTCCTTCAAGAGCGACTCACCAGCTTCCCCGGCGCCTGAACTCAACAAATCTTTCAAATGTTGTGGAGTCAGGCCGTCGAGGCCGCCAGCAGAACCACTCCGGAAAGAGCTCACGGCTGCGATCAACTGCGGGGCTGTAATTTTTAAAAAAGGTGAATCCTGAACGAGGGGGTCGGAGTGGGCGGGTGGGTCGGGGAAGGTGAGACCATCCGCAGGCGATGGATGTTTACTCTCCAGAGCTGACAGAGTCTCTGGAGAATAAGGCGCCACCACATCACTGCTGAACAGTATTCTGGCTGCCCCCCTAATGTCAATGTCAATTCTGAGTTAGATTACTTAGTCGTCATAAAATTCATAAATCGCAACAGTCATCGATCAAGTCAGTAACACTCGATAATTTGCTTACACATGTACAAGTATATTAACGAATCGTGAGAATTTTGTATTGTCATGACTTGCAGTTAATTGAATGGTTTAGCATTTGCATAAGCCAATAATGTTCCCAATATTGGCACACAGGCCTCCTTTCAGGACAGGGAGTGGGCTGGAATCCATGACACGGGCCAAATCCAAGTTGGTCATCGTTTCAGCCGAAAGACGTCCGCACTTCTGGACATTATGTAGGCCACCCCTAAGCGTCGCCATATTGACCGACCCCGTGCGTCTCACAGCCAGTGGATCCCCGCAACCTTCACCAGGTCATCGGTCCACCTAGTGGGAGGTCTTTTAACGCAACTTCTTCCGGTTTGCGGTCGCCACTCTAGAACTTACCGGCCCCATCGGCCATCTGTTCTACGAGCAATGTGCCCGGCCCATTGCCGCTTAAGTTTGGGAATTCTTCGGACTACGCCGGTAACCTTGGTTCTCTTGCGGATGTCTTCATTACTGATTCGATCACGCAAGGAAACTCCGAGCATACAACTCTCTGTAGTACTTTGGGTCACTTTAAGTTTTGTGATGAGGCCTATTGTAAGCGACTACGTTTCGATCCCGTATGTAATTACTTGCAACACACACTGGTCACAGACTTTCGTCTTGAGACACTGTGGTAAGTTGGACGAGAAGATACAGCACAACTTCCCGAACGCTGCCTAGCCGAGTGGGATCCGACGATCAACCTCTTTCTCGAAGTTAGACCAACCTAACTGGACCATTTGTCCCAGGTAAACATAATCGTCCACAACTTCGAGTGTAGAGTCTCCGATCTTGATTAGAATAGATGCTACATGGGCATTCAACATGTCCTTGGTTTTAATTTGTACATGTTCATTTTAAGACTCACTCTACTGAGGTGGTCTGAGCCATGACCACTATATCGTCGGCAAACTGAAGGTGAGTGATGTACTCACCATTGATGTTGATGCCTAGCCCTCTCCATTCCAGAATCTTGAAGACATTGTCCAGTGCAGCGGTGAACAGTTTCAGAGATATGACGTCTCCCTGTCTCGCACCTTGCTGCAGAAGGATAGGTTCCGAGGTTTGGTCCTGAAGTTGGACTGACATGGTGGCGTTTTTGTACAAACACTTCAACACCTCCATATTGTGCCGGTAGCCGATTTGGCACCGTTGGAGAGACTGCAGTACAGCCCTAGTCTCGATCGAGTCGAAGGCTTTCTCGCAGTCCAAAATCCAAGCTGGTAATTGTTAATTCGTGCCACGGAAAGTACGTTAAGCTGTTGGTACCGGCTGTCATTTGCAGATCTGCGACAGTCGTTACAGGTAGTCAGTGATCCTAAATTCTGCCAACCAGTCTAACCAAGGGGTATTGTATTACCCTGTACTAACTGAATTGTGGAGGTCAGATAGGCAGTCGCTCCATCATTTTGTCGAAACATGATGGTGTGGGTGGTGGTAGTGGTAGTAGTAAGTAGTAGTAGTTGGGTGTTTGTTGGTAGTGGGTGCCTGAAGACGGCCGTCGTAACCGAGGTAGACCCAAGAAATGCTGGCGTGACGATATGGAATAATTCTTAATGGAATTTTCGGAGGAGGATAATTATTGTAAACAAGATTAGAAATCTATGGGGGAGGTCTTTGCCTAGTGGGACAGAGCATGCTGACATAAAAAAGGAGATTAAAAAATCCTTTAGTGCTTTTTTCTATTATTTAAAGGAACATCATTACAAAATGTGGAAGTATTGTAGAGTTCGCCTCCGCAATAGGGTCGCCCCCAATAACATGGGACTTAAACATAACTGGCAAGATGTGGGTGTACTATTAGGTGCACCTTTGCCTAAAATAAAATAAATAAATAAATATTAAATAAATGCTTCCAGACAAAGCGATTGTTGATGTAAGTTATTTGTCAGTAAACTACTGGACTATTTTGGAATTTCAATAAATAGAAAATATATTGCCATGTGAAACCTTAATTTATTAGCCTTTCCTCCAATATTTCTTCAAGAGTAGTGAATTTAGCGATAAAATCTCACTCCACCGATTCAAGTTCTAAATTAAATTCAAACTACATCACAATTTATCTGAGAATCTCCAGTCAAAGTTTGGTCCTGATGGGATCGTCCACTGGCAAGTTACGCATTAGATAAGTTTATGAGGACTAACTCCATTTACTCCCAACAAAATGATAGTATTTAGTGGTACGGTAGGCCGCACGTTACAAATCCAGTATAAACTGGACTCTTATTCTATTGAAAGTCCTTACCACACTTTTTTTTTTGTTCCCGGGTTGGAAAATCCACACGGTTGTCCTCCGCCCTGGGGCAGGCGGAGGGGTCTGTCGGACTCTAACCGACTAAAAACCACCCCGGTGTTCCCTTCCCACACTTGCACCGGGGATCATGGGAAAAGTCCTTACCACACTAGGTCAACTCAAGGTCAAGGTGGTGCTACCGACAAGCGGTCAATTTTACGTTAGTCTTTTTTGTAGAAGAGGAACGGTAAAGGTATCAGTAGAGGCTTTCTCTCTTCTTCTTCTTTGTGTTCTCTGTGCGGGAACAACCACCAATACCTATTACTGCCGCCAACCTCCGGTGCTGTGTTCCGGTGGTTGTTATTTTTGCTTGGTTTCTGGAATGGCAAGAAATTGTGATGCTTCTATAATAACAGTTCTCTTTAGGTAGCAGCGACCACTTGTCATATTGGGCCAACTATTGGCCAAACTTTTTACTATAGGTACATCACAAATCTAGAAGTTAAAAGATGTGCCGCGCTTTTTTTCCTTCATGCCACAGTTATCAGGATTAACCCATAAACCAAGTGCTGGCAAGTGAGTGATTATTTGAACATCGTAACAATGATGAAGTTACTTTCTAAGTTAATGTTGGTGCATGTGCATAACTGTTTAGTTAAAGAAGGCACACATTGTGAGGTAACCTAGGATTTACCTATATCCAGGTTACCTCACAAGATACAAGGCGATGTATTTGTGGAAATATGAGCAGGTATATCAAACATACCAAACAATGCAGATTGTGTCGACCGCACAATGTTTTCTTATGTCTTTATGGTTTGGAATTAACAATTCACACTAAGGCCCGAACATCACTCAAGACTTGAGCCTTACTTAAATCTCCAGTTAGTGCCATGGTAAGTGTTAAGTAGAACCAAACCTAAGTAAGGGTACTTAATTTATTTTCTACTAGCAACCCGCCCCGGCTTCGCACGGGTGCATATATTATACATATAAGCCTTCCTCTATCTATTAAATAAACCCGCATCAAAATCCATTGCGCAGTTTTAAAGATTTAAGCATACATAGGGATATAGGGACAGAGAAAGCGACTTTGTTTTATACTATGTAGTGATTTGAATAATAATAATATGTTTTACTTGTTTATTTTGCTGTGTCATTTATTTTTTAAACGTTGCCCCACACTAGTAATTTCTCCTGTATTATAGGTACGTTTACAAACATTTAAACTCACATTCACAAACTGCTAGACCCGGAACAACTACCTGTAGTTCATGGAAATATTTGTTCTGGGCGGGGATCGAACCCGCGACACGCAGCGCAGCAGTCAGTCGCTCAGCCGCTGCGCCAACCGTGCCGTCAAAATCAATTCGATCGTCCTAAAATTTGCCCACAGCTGGGATTCAGATCTCCTATCTATGAGATACCAGGTGCTTGAACTGTAGTTACAGGCCAATAGAATATAAATGAGACTTCCAATTTATTACTATTTAAATATTATCTTTGTTACGTAAGTCAGCCATTAAAGTCGGCTCTTTGAAGAGAAATTGAAAGTGAGACACGGTAGAGTAACACGAAATTCGTAAGTAAATTACTAGTTAATTAAACATAGCTCAGTGGGCTTGTATTTCATAATAGTTATAGAGTTAAAATTAGATGCTAATTACGTAAGACTTTTAGGCTGAAATAACTCGTGGCTAAATAATAACAGCAACCCGGATCAATCATCAGGTTAAGCTACGCTTGCCTAGGTTGGCCTATGAATGGATGACCACCCATTACTTACTGACATTCCTCCGTGCCTCGGAAACCACGTTAAGCTGTTGGTCCCGGCTGTCTGTAGATCGTTGGCAGTCGTTACTGGTAGTCAGAGTGGCGCGAAAGTCTGACAATCAGTCTTACCAAGGGTTATCGTACTAACCAGTACTAACTGGGTTGTGGAGCTCAGATAGGCAGTCGCTCTATGGAAAATACTGGTATTCAGCTGCACCCGGTTAAACTGGAAGCTCACCACAACATAGTCAGGAAAAGTTAGTTAGTTAGTCATCATCTGCCTAGCCGTTTCTTTTTTAGACTATCGCATTGTTAAATATAACATATTTGCCAAAAAATATTCTACAGATTCATATTTATTTATTTATTTAAAAGTTTATGTACACACTTAATACAGAGAATAGAAAAATACGTACAAAGACACAAACAAACACACACACACAAGACAACATAAAAAGAACAAACAACAAAAAACAAACCAAACAAACATATCTAATAATAGGATAAGCAAGTCCTTTGGAACCCAAAATTATTTCTCAAACTAGATCAAGATCTATCTGTGCATCAATCTATCGAGATCCGTTCAGCCGTTAAGGCGTCAAATTGTAACAGACAGACTGGTAGACAGTTAATTTATTTTGACGGCAAAAGGTTATGATCCATCACATGCCATCCAATAGAACAACTCTATCAAACATCTTCTCTTGCAAGTCTCATAGGAAAATGTATTAATTTAGTACATTATAGCGTTTTTAAATTTAAACCCAAACTTTTTTGTAAGTAAAATGTTTCACACTGCTAACTTCATTGTCTCAAATTAGAGTCGAGAAATTTAACTTTTTCTTCATAAAAAAAAAAAACAAATTCAATATTCTGCTAATTAAGGTTACGCAGTCCCAAAGTCCATGGTTTTTTTTTGAATAAGTAATCAAGGAAAACGTGTGCGTCGCTTTGTAAATAAAAAAAATGTGTAAAGTAAATGACAAGAATTTAAAGGAGTCTTTAAGTTAACTTATAACAAGGTTTCAGTTGACAGATAGCTAATGATTCACCTTTGCATACAAGTTTCTTTCTGAAAGAGTTCCATCTATTCAATTTCAATCATTTTCTTTTTCAGACAAAAGTGGATGTTACGAATAAATTCTGTTTCCTAATTTACTTTGGATACAGGCCTAAATTCTCAAGGATTAGATTTAGGTTTTGGGTTAGCTACGTGATCTGCATGTGAATAATACCTTAACTCCTTTAACAAGCGTGTTAACTAAATTATTTATTTATTTTAACCTGAATTTTCCCGCTGTAAAGCAAATACCTCCTTACTCTCGTTCAATTTATCTCTCTATACCTAGGGCTCTTTGGGATCAGTCTTTATCAAAGGAATCCAGCTCATGTTTAAACTAAAACTTAAATGTATACTTTGTAATTTACTTGATAATTAAATAGCACGTAGGCAACCTTCCATTCACGTGTGAACTTACGCGCGTTAGCTAATTAATTTTAGTTGAGACTAGTTCAACAAATGTCGTCAAATTATTTCTAATTTTAATAAACAGAAAGTAACTTTAGAGATGTCGTCGTTTTAATCGACGGCTTATCAGATATTGGATGACGCGCAATATGGCCGCAACAATAAAAGGGCTAAGAGTATTTGTGCTCGTCATTATGAAAAAAAAATACTGTGAGAGATGAGGGGAATCCCCTATGGTCAATTTGTTTCTGCCGATTTCTGGATAGAAATCACAAAAAATAACAAGCTGTTTTCTACATAACAAATCTAAAAGACAACTGTTTTTTTGCCAATAGGGAATAGGCATGATTATTTTTATTTCTTAAATTAATCAATAACATTTTTATAACATAGAAAAAAATATAAATAGGCTTGAAAATAGTCAAATAACTTTTCAAACTTTGAATAGGGCCATTCAAACGCCACCATTTAGCGCGCGCTTTTGATGTCGTCATTGGTTGTGTCCCGTGTTTGTTTACTATAGCGTTTCAGTTACTTCATACTTATTTTAAGTTTTAATTGCTATACAAATCATGGAAGAAGTTAAAAAACTTTCTTACAAGTATTGTATGGTACCGAAGTGCAAAAACACTATTAATAGTACACCCGATAAACTGCTTTTTCGTATTCCACGCGATATGAAACTACGAAAAAAATGGTGTAAAATGATATGTAGCTTAACCAGTTTCTGTCATTCCTATTCCTATTCTTTATTGCACACAAAATTAAAAGATATACACACAACATACAACAACAACAGCAACACACAGACAACAGTAACAACAACAACACACAACAAACAGTAACAGCACAACACAACAACAACAACCGTAACAGTAACAGTTTCTGTCTTCATTCTAGATTGACTACAAATATAATATTCACAAGTAATCAAACAGGAATACAGTTTTAAACAATTTTTCTCACAAACACTAGTAACACAGCATGAATATCGACGCCGATACATCCAATGGCATGACCATTGACGTCACATTTCGTTTAGACCAATGATGACCAGTGATGCGTTTTGTAAGTTTGAATTTCCCTACCTTATTTTTCACTTTTTAAATAATATTTTCTGGGTTTACATAACAACTAAATAAAAAAATATCTTTTAAAAATGTAAAGACAATAAAGAATCTAGAAAATAATATTAGAGACAAATTTAAATTTAATGCATATTCCCTATTACAGGACCCAAAGTAAAATCTGTTTTTAATGATGACTGACCCACAAAGGAGATTTAGGGTAAACAAAACTGAGGGAGAGCCTCACGTCCCAGCCGCCGCGGGAGACGCCCCGGGCGTCGGGGGCCACGTGGTAGCTCTCGGCCACCGTAGGCGCGGGCCTGTGGACGGTGAGTAATGGGCTAGCTTGCCGTCCGTCCGTCTTATGACGACAGGCCGTGTCGACGGCGCGTTCGTGTTCCACGCGCGCCTCAAAGAGATGTCAGCAAACAGGAGGGGCCCGCAAGGGCCGATGCCTGCCAGGGCTGTTCGAAAGAGATACCACGGCCCTGGAACACAAAGGGCAAAAGAAGGAACTTGGATGGGTTTTTAGTCAGTAAAAGTCTGACACTCCCTTCTGCTCCGCCCAGAGCGGATGACTCCTTCATTTGATGAATTACCATCCCAAAAAAAAAAGTTAAAGTTTGAATCAGTTTTAATTATAAAGCAATGAACAGCTTTCAGGAATAGCGCAAACTTCCAATTAGTATTCCAAGAAACCGAAGCTGCCTCAAAAGGAGGTGCAACCGAAAACTTAACGCCTCAGTACATGGAAAGTGTCACAAGCACTGGCTGCAGCTTTGACTTTATAATGAACTTCAAGTTATTTAAAAGCCGCAAAGAGCAGCGGCAAAGGCGAACATGGTTTTGAACTGCTCTGAACTACTTGTGTTTTCGCGTTCATATAAATTAGGGTTGTGAAGAAACCGTAACTAAGAAATTAAATGCGGTACTTCCACAAGAAACCATAACTTATTACGCATTTACCTCTGCAAATTTTTCACGGAAGTAATAGAAGCGATAGCCCTTGGACATAATTAACCAACATTTAAAGTTTTTTTTTGACAAAGACACAACACAAACAACAAACAAAGACAAAGCCAAAGACAAAAAACAACACACAAAGGCAAAGATGCGAAACAGTATTTTGTGAAACCAAATAAGTCTGCCCCAGGAAATCATAATAATGATCGATTTTTGTATTTAATTATTATTTTTTCTTAACATTTCCACCACCGCCTCAGTCATGATTGCCTTCGTTACACCCCTAATATAAATACTGGTGTACATACCTACTACACATCCAACCCAAGACCCGGCCGCGTGAACTGTGTGTTTTAGTCTTAAAGTAAGACTCAAATGTTAGATATTATTTAAGCAAAATGAATCAGAATTTAGGAATTGCGTTCGATCATAAGTTTACAATATTTAACGATCAGACAATTTCATTGTGATCCAATCTTGAAGAAAAGAAGTTTGTCCCGAAAAAAGTAACGAAGACTAAGATAACACCACGTCTGTTATCCCCGATGGGTTAGGCCGAGGTGTACTCAATAGTACACCTACATTTTGCCAGTCATGTTTAAGATCCATGTAATAGAGGGAAGGCCTATTGCTATCAACCGGGCACAAATCCAGACCCCGTGGCCGCTACTCAGAAATTCCTGACGGGAAAACCCAATTACACTAAGCCGAACCTAGAAATCGAACCCAGGACCTCATGCTCAGCAGTCGCGCTTGTGACGATTAGACCAACGAGGCATCTTACATGTTACAAAGAGAGAAAGTTTAATATTTTAAAAGGTGAACATTAAAGATAGCCAATGTTGCATCAATAAATTCGCACTCAAATATGGGATGTGGTAACTCATCACTCAACTCCACTCCCTCTGTAGTACATTATTAAAACTTTTAAGTTAGCTATTTGCATATAGATGGTTACATCTATATGCAAATAGCAGTTACATGACGTTGTTAATAAAAAGTTAAAATATATAAAAAATATCAATTGTAAACAATGAGAAATAAGAAAAGAAAATGTATTTATACCGACTTACCTACAATAACGCAAATAATTCAATAAAATACTGGTTGCAAGCGCTGCTGCTAAGCATTTGAGGTCCTTAGTTCAACACCATGCAAGAAAAAGTTTTAGGCACTGATTTAAAGCGGCAGTTGTATATAGTAGTTTTGGTAAGTTAAAAATTACAAAATGCATATTCATTAACGAAGCGGCAGTTAAAACTTGGCCAGTAAAGTAAACAAAAATGAGTCGTAAAAAAAAACAAAATAATAATTATACTGAGCAGTAAAATAACTAAATGGGCAGTGACGAGTGCGCAGTTATTCGCCTAAAAAGCGTAGTGAGCATAGACCCGCTAAGCGGGGCTCCTATTTCTGTCTGCAGGGTTTACAGTAACCTAACACGAAGGGTATGTCGGGGTCTTAGTTCGCTCACTCCGCTCGCTCACTAGACCCCGCCATCCCCTTCGAACCTAACCTGTCCGAGTCGGGGTAACCCAAGCCCGGGTGTCACCGCTCGCTATGATCTGCCGAACTATTTATCAAACCGCTCATTCCATCATTTTTACCGCTCATTCAGTTATTGGACTGCTCAATTATTTTTGGAATTGAAATTGTATGATAAAATAACCGACTAATTGTTTTTTTATTACCGTCCATGTTTTACCGTCGCAATAATTAATCAACCGCCATTAAATTAAATAAATGCTTAATATGTTTTTCAACTGATCATAATAACATCTCGAATATTTAAATAACAGCTCATTTGTTCCCAAAGTTTTATTGGAATTCTATAATAGAAAATATTAGCACCGAATCTAGACTCACGAGGAACTCGTGGCTAAATAATAATAGCCGCTCGGGTCGATGTTTAGGTTAAGCCGTGCCGGCCTAGCTTGGTCCGTGGATGGGTAACCCATAACATACCGAGTTTCCTCCGTGTTTCGTTTCACGTGACCTAAAAGTCTGACAATCAGTCTTATCAAGGGGTATTACCCAGTACTAACTGGGTTGTGGAAGTCAAAAATCTAAATATTTTGTTTCACATAAGCCTAGATGGTCACTTATAAAAAGTCGACAAAAAAGGTGCACGGTTCGAGTTGGTCGTTTCCTATGGAAAAGAACCAAGAAATTCCATGGTAACTCTTTTCAAATCATTTGATATTACAATATTATAATGCATCAGCATCAACATTAGTACTTAACTATGGGGGGCAGCATATGCCCGACAATAAGTCGTTGCTTACTACACAAAACATGTAAAACAAGATAAAAAGTTAACAAGCAGCTGGGTATCTAGGTCAGATACACTCCATGTAAAATACAGCTACAATAAAAAAGCGCTAAAGCTGTAAAGCTGGTATTCAGCTGCATCCGGTAAGACTGGAAGTCGACCCAGAAAAGGCTCGCAAAAAAGACACTTTTCTCGTCCTAAACAAGTAACCAATAATGAACCTTTGTCCACGAACCTGAACTTGACCAAAACAATGCCAAAGTGAAAGTGCTTGCCTCCCATTGTGTTTAACCTTTAAACGTTGACTAATAACTGTAATGTTTAACAATGGCCATCAATGGAGTGACGCCTGTAGTCTTGGAATTTTAACGTAGCCTGGGGGTCCAGAGCCATGAAGGAGATAATGTAGGTACCGGAGGATAACTCCACACAGCTGGCAACAAAGCACGCACACATAAGCACGCTTCACATACAGCGAGTGTAAGTGCACTCGCGAGTACGCAAAACTATAGTTTGAGATCTCCGCCCCGTTCACGACCCCAGGTGATGCAAATTGCGTCAGGTACTTACAGACACGTTCGTCACTTTTCGTTGTTTATCGTGTAGTAACTCGTGGCATGCTCCTAGCAGTGTGCATGTGCCTTTTTTCACTCGTTTTATGCAGTCAATCTTCTGTTCCTGTTTATTTAGGGTCAGTATAAAACTTTAGATTCATATTTTTTGTTAAAACTACGTACCTGCGTGTTAAAAGCTTGATTTAATAGTCTAACATACTGAATCCTTTTTAGTCATTAGTCTTCTCGCCTTATTTCTCGTTACTGTTCAAAGACTGGAAAAGATTCTTGCAACGCTACAAACTAGACGAAGATTTTAAAAATGAAAAGAAACTAGATTTAAGAGCATCTAGAGCTGAGAGTACTGCCTAGAATGAATCTTAGGTACTTTATTGATTCTGGTCGCTGGAGGGGCATGAGCAGTGAGCACTGAGAAAAAATGTAGATGATTGAGCTGTAATTTTGAAATGATCATGTTATCAAGTAGTTTTTTTTTATGTAGAAGGAAATATACTTCGTCGTATCAACATTGAAAGCGAGTTTATTAGTAGCTTGCCATGACAACACTAAGTGCAAGTGAGTAACTGTATACTTCAGGCCAGGTAAATATACTTCATCTTAGCAACATTGAAAGCGAGTTTATTAGTAGCTAGCCATGACAACACTAAGTGCAAGTGAGTAACTGTATACTTCAGGCCAGGTAAATATACTTCATCTTAGCAACATTGAAAGCGAGTTTATTAGTAGCTAGCCATGCCAACACTAAGTGCAAGTGAGTAACTGTATACTTCAGGCCAGGTAAATATACTTCATCTTAGCAACATTGAAAGCGAGTTTATTAGTAGCTAGCCATGCCAACACTAAGTGCAAGTGAGTAACTGTATACTTCAGGCCAGGTATGAGCTTCCAACAAAACGTTTCACTATAATAATATAATATGCTCTCGTTTTATAGTGCACAGATGCTACACTACAATAGCGCCCACCTCGATATTCTGAGTAGTTGCGATATTAAAATCAAAAATACAGTCCGATACATCCTTGCTTTTACAAAAGGGTCACATCATACACCAATTTTTCCCTAACAAGAGCCAAGCGAGTGGGCAGACAACAATCAGACAAGTAAAGCACACGAGTATGTTCATTGTGATGTAGGTAACTTCAAAGGTCCGCGAAATTGACTCTTTGTGCGATACCAACCTCTTTGTGCCAGTCTTGGAATAATTCTGATATTCATTCAAGTTCATTCTATTGTTCACGAATTTTTAAAATAGGTTTGTGTTTTAAAAGAAATATAAACATTAATAAAAACATACCAAAATCAAACGTAATTTAGTCAAATTAGGCTGATAATCAGTAATTTTTGAACGCTGAATATTAGACAAGATATTCAGGACTTCACCATACCATATACCCTGGACCTCATGCTCAGCAGTCACGCTATGCGATTGAGATTTTTCAAAAATATTCACAAAATATTGTACTATAAGTAGATAAGGGCCTACATTATGGTGGAGTAAAAAAAAAAATCACATTCAAATTTTAAGATTCCTGTATGATCAATCGCTGATACGTAGTATTATCATTATTTGTGTTCATGAAAAATACACTCGAGAGCAATGAATCCGGGTCACTTAAAGAATCCTAAAAATCTCGGAAACTAAAAATGCTAGGTTAATGCAATAAATTGTATTTAATACACAATGTAATACTCCTTAAATGAAGGTATTAAAACTTCTTAGTTATTGTAAAGTTATATCATAAAAAAATCAAATTTGAAAAAGGGCCACTTTCGAAGATGGAACTACGAAATTACAGCATTTGGTTTTGCTTTTGTTTGTAATCTGTCATTTATGTGGGTACATAAACCATGTTGATAGTGCTCTATATTCATTATTCAAGCTGAAATTATGTTGCTTACGCCTGAAGAATGCACCAGAATACTTACAATGCTGGAAACCGGCCGGAGTCAGCGCGATACAGCCAGGACTGTCGGTGTGTCGCTGTCAACAGTACAAAGAGTTCTCCGACGTTACGAAGAAACTGGTTCTAACCTACGCAGACCAGGAACGGGCAGAACCAGGTGTACCACAGCACGAGAAGACCGATGCTTGGTGAACACCATGCTTCGAAATCGCTTTCTCACAGGAACTGAACTCACAAATCAGTTTCGACGCCTCGGAGGAAGTAACCCAAGTGCATGGACAGTAAGACGTCGGCTTGCTGAATCTAACTTAAAACCCCTTAGACCTGCAAACGGTCCTAAACTGGAGCGTGGGCATCGTATTTCAAGACTAAGATATGCCCAGAGCCACGTAAATTGGAGTATTGAAGATTGGTCAAAAGTTATGTTCTCCGACGAATCAAAATTTATGCTCTACAAGCACGATGGAAGACACAGAGTGTATCGAAGACCAGGTGAAAGATTCAAGCAAGCATGCATCGAAGAAAAAGTAGCCTACGGTGGTGGGTCTGTACTTGTGTGGGCCGGAATTTCTTCTGAAAGTCGCACAGAGCTGGTGATCATAGAAAACGGCTCTTTAACTAGCGTAAGATATGTGGAAGAAATCCTCAATGATCACGTTGGTCCATTTATGGTCAATTTAGGTGAGGATGCTATATTTATGCATGACAATGCCCGACCTCATACAGGTAGGATTGTGAATGACTACCTTCAAGAGATGAACATTACTCGTATGGAGTGGCCAGCGCGCAGCCCGGATATCAACCCGATCGAGCATGCTTGGGACGAGCTAGGCAGATGCGTAAAACAACGAAACCCTCCCCCAATCACGCTTCGTGAGCTCAAAATTGCTCTCACAGAGGATTGGGAGAATATTCCCCAAAATCGTATAAGGAACTTGGTGTACAGCATGCCAAACCGCGTAAACGCAGTAATGGAAGCACGAGGAGGCAATACGAAGTATTAAAATTCAAGAAAATCGTAATAAAGTTCAAAAATTTCATGTTTCCTATTTTTGTTTTAAGGAGAGATCAGCAGTTTTTTTCTTTATGTAATTTTGTGTTAATAAAATGTATGGCGACTCATATTTTTTTTACTTTCATTTAAGGAGTATTACATTGTCTATTAAATACAATTTATTGCATTAACCTATCATTTTTAGTTTCCGAGATTTTTAACATTCTTTAAGTGACCCGGATTCATTGCTCTCGAGTGTATTAGCTATTCAATTCAAAATCTTAAGGTGGCGCATTAGGTTTGAATTTTAGAACATAAAAAACTTTTGGCTATCAAACAAAACTTTATTTACGTTTATATATTACTATCTTTACTACGATATTTATACTTATAATTGCCAAAGGAATGAATAACTATGCAAAATACATACAAAAACATTCTACGTAGCAACAGTCTTATAATGTTAATATGAGGAAAAACTTTTTCATTTTCGGAAATAATGGGTCAAATCAAATCAAATCAAATCATTACTTATTTGTCAGAACATGGTCGGTATGTATATTACATGGTCTTGAGTTTATGTTGTCTCATCGCATTCTACCACAATTGCATACACGTCTAAGAAAGTCTAAGAATATTTCATTTCCGTTTCAATGACAAGGAAACAGTGTAAAAATAAACCTAATGTCACACAATTTAGTTATTACGTCTTGAATAATTATTATTTATTCGCATGTGACCTACTCGTATAATCAACTTCGTTATCATTAACCATTCACAATATTGTATAATTTACGTAATATTATTTATATTTTTTGTAGAAAAAATATATTATTATATCGGTTTGTAGAACGATTATTTAAAAAAAAACATGAATAAAACGAAGATAATTATGAATAATAGAAAGTATAGCATTTACGTAATATTGATGTTCTTTGCAAAAATGTTTCTCGAATTAATTAAGTAGTTGTATAAGAAATTAGCTTATGCCCGCGGCTTTGCCCGCGTGGATTTCGGGAATTGCCCACGGTATCTTACTCCTAGGATAATAAGTAATCTATGTGCTATACCAGACTATAAATCTATCTCTGTGCTAAGTTTCATCCAGATCTGTTAGCCGTTCTGGCGTGATTGAGTAACAAAAATCTATCCATCCAAGCTTTCGCATTTATAATAGTTTATTTAAGATACAAAATGTGTAATATTTGTTTTTACTTTTAAAGTTGATTAAGCAATAAAGAATAATTAGTGTAATTATGTAATTTTAGTTGAGTAATACAGACACACTCGCGTTTTTTACATGTACTTACTTATAACTTGCAAATATTAGTTCATAGTAATATTAATATCAATTATATCACATGATTATGTGAAATATTGATACCTTGGTTTGAGACTTACCTAAAACTTTACAATAATATTTAATATCAATGTCGCTTAACACGAGCCAACGCGTAAATTGGGATTTCACATATATTTACACACGTATACGTCAGAAAAATCCTATCTACTACTAATAGGTATATTCCCGCGCCACGCACGTCCTGTGCAACACTGCCCCATTTCACCCTCTGGGTGGAAGGGGTGGTAAAGCGTCATGTTTCCGAGAATTAAGCCATATCTCGGAAACATGACGCTTTAAAAGAAATTGTCTTGTACTAGTCGTTTGTTTGTGATTCTGTGAGAAGACCGAGTAAAAGGATTACTTAATTAAGTGTTAATGGCTTATGCTATACTAAATGTAATAAATAAATAAATTAATTAATACCAGCTATTGATTATGGCGGAAGGATTAAATGGCGGAAGTTATGCAGGCCACGCTTCATTCAAAAATCTTCCAACCCCTTTGCAAACGAACAAACTAATCCTCTTTATAATATTAGTATAAAAATATTCAAGCAAAGTTTTTTGGAGAGATTAACGATGCAGTAAGTGTGAAGCTTAGATAGATACCTAAAACCTAACCTAGTGCAAATAATTTTTTAAGAAAGCATAATATTGATTAGTTCTTGAACACAATGGACGCTCTCAGTCACGTTTAAAATTAACGAATACTTAATTGCTATCTCCATCAATCAAGCTATCAAACTATCAGTCTACGAATTCTGTCTAAACCACTGCTGATCAAGGTCATCGCGTCTAGTCTCCAGCCTCAGAACTCAGTTCATCTAGCCTGAGGGCATTCACTGCGAATTGCGGTGGAGTTTCATCTCGGTAGTATTAACCCGCGGGACAATTATCGAACTCCACGCGGGCATAAGCTTGTACTTCATAATAATGAATGAAATGGGCTACGCTTATGAATTTACTTCTTATCAAAAGTGTGGGGCAGAAGTCAAATGTTCATTTCTGATTTGAGTATTTCCATTAAAGAATCACTATAACTCTAATTCAAGTGTTTCCTTCAATGTAATGGAGCACTCATGTGTAAGACTTATGTTAGTTCTTAAAATTCAATTGTTCAATTCAGAAACGTGTAATAAAGCTCGCTAGATTACTCATCATCATTAACATTGATAGGCCTGTTGGTCTAGTGGTTAGTGACCCTGACTGCTAAGACGGAGGTCGTGGGTTCGATTCCCACACAGGACAAATCTTTTTGCGATGAGTACGATTATTTGTTCTGTATCTGGGTGTACTTTATCTATATTATGTATTTATTTAGAAATATTTAAGTATGTTTATCAGTTGTCTGGTTGCCGTAGTACAGGCTCTGCCTAGTTTGGGATCAGATGGCGGTGTGTTGGTTGGCCCAAGATATTATTATTAACTCCTATTAGTACTAACTTACGGTAGGTTTAAGGTTGTCTTTACAATGAACCACTTTCACATCAAATAAAAAAGGGAACCTGAGAGCAAAATATCCCCAAAATGATCTGAACTCGATGAATACTGCTCCAGATATTTTACATCTTTTAATAATAATAAAGTTTGTGATACGTTCAGGCTGCAGATAAACCGGTTGCCAACATCAGATACGTAATACAACATATTTTGAAGTAAATTACTGATAGTCAGTGCATGTCGAATACGTCTACTCAATCACGCCAGAACAGATCTGGATTAATTTTGTGCGCAGAGATAGATAATAGTCTGGAATAGAACATAGGCTACTTTTTTTAGTACACATATACATTTCAAAATTACCACGCGAACGAAGTCGCGGGAACATCTATTTTAAAATAAAACAATGCACTAGTCAAAACAGGAAAACAGCAATTTTGTTGTTGTAAAGGTAGTACCGAATTTACTTTTTAGGTAGCAACGTTTGTATGTGTTAGTTGGTAACAACAGATAAGAATAAAAATATAGCATACCCCAATAAATTTAGGATCTGGGACATTAGCGCGAAAGATATTTGCGCGAAGGGACCTTTACGCGCATGGACAATAGAGCGATTGGGCTTTTACGTTTTTTTTAGCCAGCGTGATGTTATGTTTATTCTACAGAGTAAACCTCAATGGCCAGTAAGTCCATTCACGCAAGTGACCATGCGCGTAAGTGTACGTTCGAGCAAAAGTCCAATCACGCAAAAGTCCATGCGCGTATGTCTTTTCGCGCAGGTGGGTTCACGCAAGTGTCCTGATACCCTAAAGTTATAGGTGAGGATGCTCCATATATGAAGTATGTAAATTATTTCTGACCAAGTGTTCTAAGAAGCAGTTGCAGAAAACTGAAACAAAACAATTTTCCTTTCACGTTAGTCTCGGATTAAATTAACTCCTTTAATTTATTTTTACTAACCTCTGTATCAATATGACCATCTAAACTTATAAAAATGCAGACTGGGCTTTCTTCATAAACGATGATCAAAGTTCGACGTTTAAACGTCAAAAGATGTATGGAAAAAGAGACGTTAATCATTACTTACCTAAAGGTAAGTAATGATTGTATTTTTTTCATAAAGGCTACTTAAAAGTAGCCTTTATGAATCTTCCAATTCTTTAACACCACTACGATGCCCACCCACAAAAGAAAATGATCTGTTACTTCATGTGACTCATCATAAACGTTACGTTCACAGCGCATTGAAAATATTTAAAAAAAAATCTCTCTAAGCCAAATTATGTAACACACGGAAATCCTACATTTGCTTGATCATCATTAAACTTTGATGACTTAGAAATTATTGTGTATTTCGGAAGTAGGTTTCCGAATGCTTCATGACTTTAAATGAACCGTCTTTATTCCGAGGTTTTTAACTCTCCTGCCAGGGCTGCGGGACTATTCGAAAGAGATACCGGAACATAAAGGGCAAAAGAAGGAACATGGGTGGTTTTTAGTCAGTAAGAGTCTGACACTCCCTTCCGCTTCGCCCAGAGCGGGAGGAGTCATTTGATGATTTCCCACCCGAAAAAAAAAAAAAACAACACATTTCAGAAGCGAATAAAGTTGTCAAAACTTTATAATTGATCAATAGCCAAAATGTGGACCTTATTATATTTTTGGCGGAGTTTAGCAACCCTAACTATCCTAACTTATATTATAAATGCGAAAGTAAGTTTGTTTGTCACCTTTTCACGCCTAAAACACTGAACCGATCATCCTGAAATTTTGCATATACGTTGTCAGGTGTACAAAAACGGACATAGGGTACCTTTTATCCCGAAAAGAGTACTGTTCCCGAGGAAAATATCAATAACGTTCTTATGATAATAGATGACGCCACGTGTATTTCGAATTATGATTGAATTATATTATTACAAGCAGAGTACAACCAGAATTGTTTGTCAAATTCTTAATTAACTCGAGCGAAGCCGCGGGCAAAAGCTAGTTGGCTATAAATAAGGAGGCAATGATAAAATGCTGGTTTTAATGCTGAAATAAGTGCAAGGGTTATAATGATAATGTTCCCATTGCTGAACCACAAACCTCTTTGCGAGAAGCAATGGGCCGTAATCCACTACGCGGACCAAGTGCTGGTTGGAGTTAATAATAATAATATGTATGTTGAAGATGGCCAAGAGCCTCGACGAACATCAGCCAGGATCAAGGGCCTGATTCAAAAGACATTACTTCTCGATACGGCCCTCGTGTCTCTGGAGCCCTAACTATCGGTAGCTTGGACCGTGCACCTGACACAGGCGGAAACCTATTTTTTTATTACTGTTTTCGTTATTTGAGTTTTTAAGAATTAATATTTAAAAATATAATAAATGTGTGTGAAGATGAATAAACGAAATCATAATATTGACGAAATGTAAATAATACGTAACATCACCTGTAATTCCTGAAAGGTTAAGCAGAGGTTTATGTAAGCTGTCTGACTAATACAAAAACACATAAACCTAATTCTAATGTTAATTTTCCGTCTTCTGACCATCTCCGGAAACATTAATATGCATTAGGAACTACTCGCTACATATGCATTTTCACTTGTCACTAATTTGCATGCTTTTAACAGTAAAGTTAAAAGCATGCAAATTATTACGTTATTCACGTAGGTACATTAATTTGGCAAACATTAAACTATCCGTTTGACATTTACATAACATTGGTAACTCTTGTTTTATTTCATAAATTTTTGTTTGGTCTCACTTTGATTAGCCTTCATTTGCAGTTCAGTGGGAATTCTTAATTTTTAATACTTTGTTATAAAAAATTGAACAATGATAACATTATTTCGTTCCAGTAATTAAGATCTTACGGCTTACACAGTCAAATAAGCGGGTGCGTACCATTTGACATAATAGCAAAAGTTCTAACGATCACAAATGACCTCATTTCATTTAATATATTTTTTTTAAGTATAACGATGAAATGATATAATGAATTATTGATATAATTTCAGTTTACCTAATTTTATATGGTTTAATAAACATTTTCTTTAATGCACATTTGAACTATAAATATTCAGTTAGTATAATATTGGATAATATTTTTGTGTTCACCAAAAATCTAAAGGTACATCTATGTATGCATTTCTAAAATATTTATTCTTCCCCGAAAAATACTGATCGTGCACCAAATATTCCTGAATGTTACACAAAATATTTAGTACTTATGCATCCTAGAGACGGTCGACGTCAGGGGCACCCCGAGGTTCGGTTAGTTAGGTTCCTGTAGACCCTGCAGACAGAAATAGGAGCCCCGCTGCGCGGGGCTCCGTCGACCTGCTGGCGGAAACTAGATATAATTTAAAATTATATCATTGGTGTTTGATTCAAATACATTTTGCAGTGCATTATCTGAAGTAAAACTAAAAAAATAAATGCTTGTTTTTAAAATTAGGTGTATTACTATTTTTACAAATTTGCAACAGTTGTTAAATAGATGCTCGTTAAGACATATTTTAATGAACATATTTTGGTGCACATTCAGTATATTTGGTGGAACACAGGCAAAATTAGGTAAATGAAATGGGAATAAATTGAAGTACTTTTAAATACCATCCTATAATATTTAGTTAGTATAATATTCAAATTCTGGGCACCCCGAAGTTCGGTTAGTTAGGTTCCTATAAACCCTGCAGACAGAAATAATCCGTCGACCTGCTGACGGAAACCCTAACCCTAGACGGTCGACGTCAGGGGCACCCCGAGGTTTAGTTAGTTGGTAAAAGAGCAATATACTAATTGAAAATTATATGAGATGAACGTTATACTAAATTTTATTAGAACAAAAGAAGTTTATATGAAATGTAATAATTTATTAGATCACATGGAATTGGGTTATTTGTTTTATAGCGTATGAAAATTATATCATATGAACGTTATTTCAAGTGATAATATATAATCTGTTATCATGGCATATATTACACACCTCAAATAAGCATAGCATAACTAGTCTATAATGTGCCCACTAGTAGGACACAGGTTTTATCTGTATTAGAAGAGGCCGTAATCCACCAAGGCAAACGGTCCCAGTGCGGGTGCGTGGATGTCAGATGGCTTCGATTATTGTGTCCATGTTATCTTTAGTAGGTACCTCGTATAGTTTTTAATATTATTGCCTTTGTTGTCTGTTTGTTGTATAACTTTAGAAATTTTGGCGAACAAATAAACATGAAAGCGTCTTCGGTCATAGATTGCCTGCGGCTAGTTGATACTTATTGCTCTGTGTCTAGTCTGTCTTATCTTCAAATTAATATTTTAAGACGTTCGGTGTATTATTAAAATTTTCGTCGAATTTACTTCTGACAAAGAACTTTTGTCGTGGTTTTTAGAGGCTGGGTTTCTGATGAAGAGATAATGTATAATAACTGGTCTTCAATTCATACTTCCATACTAATAATATAGACTTGAGAGTAACTCTAACTCTTTGTCTGTTACCATTCCATGCCTTAACGGCTGGACTGATCCCGATAGTTGTACTAGTACCTAGATAGTGTATATGTTACGGCTAAAGATGGGTGTCAACATAAACTTAAGATTAGCCGGCTAAACTCCGACGTCAGGGGCACCCCGAGGTTCGGTTAGTTAGGTTCCTGTAAACCTTGCAGACAGAAATAGGAGCCCCGCGCAGCGGGGATCCGTCGACCTGCTGATGGAAACGCTAACCCTAGACGGTCGACGACAGGGGCACCCCGAGGTTCGGTTAGTTCGGAGTTTAGCCGGCTAATCTTAAGTTTATGTTGACACCCATCTTTAGCCGTAACATATACACTCATCTGAGTAAGGATGCCTACGTCTTTACCTAAATATGTAGAGTTATTCTATGTGAATGCACTTTATATTTTTATCCCGGTAGTACATTCTTATTGGCTGGGATAATTTTCACGGGACTCCACACTAATGACAATAATTATGCAATTCCGTTATTCATTCATCATCTTCGTCGTTGTCCTGCCTTTATCCCAATTTATTTGTGGTTGGCGCAACATGTTCTCCTCCTTCACTTCGCTATTACTCGTCATTTCAGTAGTCACCTCCTTTCTAGCCGTATCATCCTTCACACAGTCCATCCATCGGTTCTTTGGTCTTCCTCTACTCTTATAGTCATCCATATTCATAATCAAAACTTTCCTCACGATATTTCCCTCGTTCCTCCGCATCACATACTATACCACTTTATATGTATTACACTTTATCTTTTCACTATATTTTTATATTATATTGTCTTAATAAAAGTTCATCTTTTGTAAAACTTTTTTTATTCAAAAGAACTAATAAATTAATGAATAACACCATCTCAATGTTAATGGAGTACCTAATCAATTTAATTTGCTCCTGAATCAAACGGAAACCTTCTTGGAATTCTACATCAGAGTTGAAAAGGTAGAGGATTTAATTTTATTTTATCGTGTTTATTTCAGAAATTGGCTTGTGGATAATAGCCTTGTGTATTGAATTACAATCGGGGCTAGGCTCGTTTTCAAGGTGTTTCGATTTTTTACGACTACATTTTTCATCGGTAATTAAAAAAAAAACAGCTATTCCATACGTTTTGACCGTGCGGGTATGGCACTTTTGTAGGAAACAGCTTTCAGAATCATGTACTGAATACGTGGTAACCGTTTGTTCATCGAGGTCCCATCCAACCTGAATAAGCTATACGGTTTCATAAGTCAATCTAATACATTCTTGATTTTTTCATTGACGTTATTGCTCATAGAATGTGCGTTTATCTAGATCCGGTTCATGTTACATTTCGTGTGAACTGCTTATTGAATATGGTTATTGATACTTTATGGGTACCGACCGTGAACGAAACCTTGGCAATGCACTTCAATCCAACTTAAAATCACTCGTCAGCATCTTGCGTAGCATAAGGCTATCGCCACATTGAACGTATTTAAAAAAGTTGACGAACATTCATCGGTTGCCGATAAAGATTAGTTTGGACAAACAAAATATTATTCAGCAAAACATAAATCCCGAAATTAATCAATTTGATGATTAACGACTAATGAAAATCATTTAAGCTAAAACTTTTCTATATAAATACTTATTTCCTATAGCAAGAAAGACGTGGAAATCAACTTAAATCAATCCTTTAAACTGACATTACATCTATAAGTACTTATAGGTATTGTAAATTCGCTCATAACAGTGCAATTATTTTGTCACTGAAGTAAATTACTATTAAGATAGTCCAACCTCTAATTGAAATGCAGCCTAATAGCCGCTGCACGTGCAACCTCCGAGCTCCACTGCTCTACTTGACATTCTACAACTTAATGAGAAGAAATTTAAAACATGCATAAAACGCACACTATGTAAACGAGCATATTATAAGTTGGAAGACTATCTCGTAGATAAAAATGCATGGCTCAATGCTGGTCCTGCTCCACAGCCACTTGGGCTCACGAACTAAGATTTTATTGTTTGGAAGAGATGCTCCCCCTTTAATTCTTTAATTATACTTTTCTTTTTTTTTTCTCTTTCTCGTTTCTCTTTTGGAAACTTAGGGTGTGAATTGTATATTTTATATCAACATTGTGAGTGCAAACTAATTGATTATGAAGTGTGAAGTTATTGTGGAAGCTGCAGAAGATTGTAAAATATCTTTGCATTGTATAGATTAGATTTTATTTTTTATTAGATTCCATCTCTTAGTATTATATAATTGCATAGCACATGTGTGAGTACTATGTACTGTAAAGCTTCCATTTATATTTTGTTATCTTTCATTGACTGGAATGTGTCCTGGTGGCTGAGAGAATGTCATGCTCACTCAAATGTCTCGCTGATGGTGGCGGGTGTGTCGGGTCATTTAGTTCCCTTCAATATGGTTGAGTTGAATGGCGCTGATCCATGCGTCATGTTCGTGAACGGGCGCTGTCAGTTGGGACTGGTCATCTCTTACCTGCCACGATTTATTTTAATTACTTTATTTTTAAATTTTTGGCTTAATCTTTTACTCTGGACGCTCTTAATGTGCACGTCTTTGTACATCGTTCTCACATATATGTATAATCTCAACATGAATGATGTAACCAAGATTTTGTAACAATATTTTGATTTAAAAGAGTGTCCATGGAGTTTCTTGCCCATTCTTCTCCATAGAGATCTACGATTTGGAATGTGCAACTACAGTACTTTCGCAAGTTATTATGCCTTGTGTCTGTGACTGTAGCTTAGCTTTTTTATTTTTGACTTTCAAAAGTTCCTGTAATGGTCTAATTGAAATAAATGCTTTGACTTTGACTTTGACTCTATTCGTTGCAAGTTTAAGACGATTTCGAGTCGCTCAGTCTACGAAGACCCTTGAGCGTCAAATTGGACGACTGGACGTGGCCCCACTAAATACAAGTTCTGGTGTTGCAATAACGAGAGTCGAAAGCAAGTGGCATTCCGTCGCCTTTCACTGCTTGTTGCAAGAGCCTCTTGTGCGATGACCGGTACCGATGCTGCTATTCGACGTCTTTAGGATTTCTGATGCCTTGGTAGTTTTTATGTAGTAAAACTATCTACATTGTTTACAAACTATAAGTAGTTTTAAAATAAAAATATGCACAAGAATCAAAATGGGAAAAGATATGAACGGCGCCAAAAATGGGTGTGTCTGTTTCGCTGTCAATAGGAAAAGTGTCTAAAAAGCTGGCAGCATTGCCACGTTAGATGGCAATGCTGATTCTTTAAAAAAAAAGCTTCAACACACTGCGATGGAACTTTACTAGTGTAAAATGCACGGAGATTTTTGCACGTACCCTTCACGAAGTCGTAGGTACTTAAGCATTCTGTATTTCAAACTATGTAACACTGGGCAAACATTATTGCAGGGAAACGACTTTTTTTTTTTGGTGTGGAAGTTACGGATTACGGTAGAGCTCACGCGCTTCAAAAATTGTGCTGATGAATGCATTGAATAGTACAGGGGTCATGGAGGTATTTAACATGCATACAATAAAGCCTATTTCGCGTCAATAAGTTTGATCACTCAAAAAGCAATTTGTAAATGACCTGTGTAGCTATATACTTACATAACACCCAACAAAAATGTAAACATTAATGAATATTTCAGCCATTAACATGTCAGACAATAAAATCATCATTAATTAAAAAGTAAAAGTGTAATTCTATATTTAAACTTAAGTAGATACATACTTAAGTAAGCTTCGTAACTGAGTGTAAATTATAGGCTACTAGGTTTTGCCCGCGGCTTCGCCCGCGGTCTATTCGGGTTGTACCTACTCTGCTTGTAATATTAGAATTCAATCATGATTCGACAGACACGTGGCGCCATCTATTATCACAAGAACGTTATTGTTGTTTTCCTCGAGAACAGTACTTTTTTTGGGTATGAAATGTACCCTATGTCCGTTTCTGTACACCTGACAACGTGTACTTACGCAACATTTCTGGATTATCGGTTCAGTGGTTTAGGCGTAAAAAGGTAACAAACAAACAAACAAACAAACTTACTGTCGCATTTATAATATTAGTTAGGATAGTTAGGATGCACATAATTATGAATTTTGATGAGCTAAAACTCGGTTGGAGCTTAAATGTTATAGCGTTAGTAAAATTTAGGTTAATGTGTAAGTGTGATTTAGATACCTACCGAATCTGCCTCTATTTCGATTTAATACGTGTTCAGTTCTCAGCTATAACTAATGCTTTGGTAGAATTAACACGTGTGTTTCGTACAATTTAAATTACATAACCTGTTTGAAATTACGATTCCATAAAGATAAACGAAAATGTGCGAACAAAAAAATTGCTTTATTAACGTACAGTTCAACCTGCCCCATCAAACATTTTTTGGCTTTTGCAAATTATACAAGAGTCCTTATGAAATTAACAAATTTTACACTAGCTTATCTACAGGGCGTCCCGTAAATAATGCATCAAACGTAACGGGTAGGTAGCTTACACAAAAATTACAAAAAATACAGGAGAATTAACAAAAAAACTTAACTTACATCAAATATTTGGCAACAATTTGTGTTCCTACAACCTGTAATATAACATTTTCTGTTTTCCAGATCATCGAACATCAATTATCGGAGATGCTATAAATTACACTGAATCCAGCACATAAATTTGCATCGCTTCCTTATAGCGTTAACCCACCAATCTTCGAGAGATATAAGAAAACATAATTGAGGTCAATGGTAGACAGAAAAAAATGGTGTTTCCCTTGAAATTGAAATAATAATTATGATTACAGATGATGAAGCCTCTGGTTCACTTACTAAATAATTAATAAGACTATTAACGTGATATATTTTAAATCTTGGTGATGATAAAATAAACGTTGACGAAGTGAAGGGTGGCATTTCAGGTGGCGTTCTATAGTTTCTGCCTATCCCTACGGATAAAAGGAGTGAGTTTATGTAGGATGCTCGTAAATCATAGTAAGTTCCTATTTAGACGCTTACCTCAGCGGAACGACTTCTGTGCCGAATCTGTACAGATTACTAAAATCTACAGAGACCGAGTACTACCGAACCATTCGACTCGCCCGTCCTGTCTCTCCCGCCCCACCCCGCAGATCACTCACACACAGCGCAGGACCCAGCGCGTTACATATAACAAGACAAAAACCGTAACAAACCGAGCCAGTAAAGAAGTGGTTCTCGGTAAAGAATCTGTAAGGATTCGCCGATCCGCTGAGGAAGGCGCCTTGCTTCAATAACGACAACTTATGTATCTTATAGCAAAGTTAACTAAATATTTGAATTTAAGTATGGGGAATTCTTCTGCCCGGACTGTTACTGCATAAAATATATACATTGATGGCAGTAGGCCCACCGCATATGACATGGGACATATTCGACAAAACGTGGGTGTACCTACTATAGACACAACTGTGCCTAACTCTTCGGGGGAACACGCTTGATGTTAGCGAAGTCCTATACTCGAGCGGTCCACGGAAAGACTAAAGCTGTGGCGAGGTAGTGCATCCTTATCTACTAGTAACCCATTCGTTCCGCCTGCTGAAAATCTCCCACCTTGACATGAGTTGCCATGGCTGACCTCGAAGTCTTTGAATAGACTCCGGACCCAGGTTGGTCGCAGCAAGGAAAACCTGCTCAGGTGGAGATTCATTAATGACTCTGCCCTGGAGTGTAAATGTGGTGCTGTTCTACAAACGATGGGGCACTTAATATCGTGTCCTGCGTGTCCTGTTGTTTGTACACTACAGGAACTGATGGACGCTACTGAGCGCCAAACTAGTAGCTCAGTTCTGGGCTGACACAATTTAGATTGCCATCGACACGGTAAGAAGAAGAAGATAACCACATTTTAAATAAGTAGGCATTTTTCATAAAACTAATGACCCTCATTTGTAATACTTTGCTATCACGGTTTACTCAGGCGCTCAAGTCGATTTCTCTTGAGCACTACCTTGTTCATTTAATAAAAGGTTTTATAAATTACTTACACGTTTTAATTGGAGGTAGCACATCTATCAATGTCAGAGCGAGTTTGCAATATGCTGTTGTTTGTCGATCTTTTGTCAACCCAGCTCTATTTGGTGACTGTTAGCTAGCTTCTTTGTTAAAGGTGTTTATGCCAAACCATTTCTCATCTTGGCAATATTGTAAACACATATTCAACAGTAATAAGGATAATTGTTTTATACAAGGGCACAAAGTTAATTATACCGCTTTGAAAACATCACGCTTGTCATCCCCGAAGGGTAAGACAGAAGTGTACTATGGGATACCCGTATTTCGTCAGGCGTAAATCTGGGCTGTTACTCAGAAATTTGAGATAGAAGAATCCAATAGTACTTTTAAGAATCGAACCTAAGACTGACAAGACCAACAAGGCAGCCAGTTTCGAACAATTTAATCAGTCAGGTTAAAGGCAAATGAACTACTGGTAAAGGAGCTCGTGACTAAATAATAAAAGCCGTACGGGTCGATCTTCAACGCGCTTAAATCGCGCTTGGCCAGGTTGTTCTGTGGATGGGTGACCATACTGACCATCCGTTGCATAAGTACCGAGTTACCTCCGTGCCTCGTAAAGCACGTTAAGCCTTGTCCCGGATATCAATTGTAGATCTTTGAGGGTCGTTAAAGGTAGTCAGTGGCCCGAAAGTCTGACAACCTGCCTCACCTAGGAGTATCGTATTTACTACCCAGTACTAACTGATTGCGGAAGTCAGATAGGAGTGGCTCCATAATTATGCAACACTGATATTAAACTGCATCCGGTTAGGCTGGAATCCGACCCCAACATAGTCTGGTGAGAATAGGTAGATGACGTTAAAAGCAAATAAACTTCTGCAATACAAATAAAATGGTGATAATTATTATTTTATTCAGTATCTTATTTAACAAGATCTGGTATAAAGGAAACCATAGCACTGCCATTTAAAAGAATCAACACAAACAAAGAAAAACAGATTAACATGACTAGGGGCGGGAGCGCCTAACGCCGGCCATAACGTACGTAGGACACAATAAATAAAGGCCTTTATTGTATTTTCCTTTTATCTTCCCTTAACAAAGAAATCAGTTACGAAAGATTTTTCATTCAACAGGTCAACGAACTGTTTGTTGTTTTTCAAGTTGTAATAATTCTTAAGTACTAAATAGTTGCTCTTCAAAATAATGTTAATGTTTTTTTTTATAGCCAGAAAACTATCACTAAGTATAACAACTAAAGTACTTTAAACTTATTACTTCTGACAAACTTTTGCTATTGCTTTTTTGTAAGGCGCTAAACATTTTTAATGCTAATTGCTTGAGGAAATAAGAAAACTAAATAAAAATGGATGAAACTTTTAAAAAATTTGAAAAATAAAAGTAGTCTTTAAGTTATAGGAACAAGATTATAATTTAAAACAGGAGGCTATTCCCAAAAAAATATGTACATAATGGGTTTGTAAAAACAGAAGCAATAGCAGTGAAATGAAATCAAATGGCCACAGTTACACATAGAAAGGGCTAAGAAGTCACTTTTTTTTTGTTAATCTGAATTGTCAAACTCTTGGGTAAAGGACACCTCCATTCATTCATCTTCTCTTGTTGTGGTTCTTGTCGCCAATTTGTGAGGATAAAGGTCATTAATTGGCGCAGGGGCTGAATGATTGGCTGCTACGCTGCGTGTCGCGGGTTCGAGAACAAAATATTTGCATGACCTACCTATGGTAGTTGTTCCGGGTCTGATAGTTTGTATATATGAGTTTTTTTTTGTAAACTCACCCATGATATTTAGGAGACATTCCAAGTGTGGGGCGATGTTTAAAAAAAACTAGACTACTTTAGCGCGAGTAGGACTTCTGCACCGAAGGTTCCGGCTGAAAGCTGTGCCCGGCTGCCCAAAAAGTTTACCTTTGCACTTAAAAATAATTTCTGACCAAATGGTAAAGAGTGGACCAAAATAAATAAAATAAACATTTAAGACACCAAGTCTCTTCATGATGCCATATGCATTGCTGATTCCAGATTAAAAAAATAAAATTTTCCCTTTATTTTGGGTACGAAACTTGAAAAAAAAGAGAATGACCTCGTTTACAGACCTGCAATGTCGGATCCCGTATAAATGCGTAATAAATTTTACATGAGATAAATCATCATTGTTTCGGTTTTTTATCCACAATCTACATAAAATGCAAATCATTTTGTTTACAACACAATACACGTTCCCCATTCATCCCATGGGATTTCACTTTGTAAAATGAAAATCCATGGAAAAACAGCTTATAATTTTATTGTGTACAAAATTTTTGTTTTCAAACTCATAGCATTTATTTCAATTTGACCATAACAGGTACTTTTGAATGTCAGAAAAACAAAAAAGGCGAAGCTAAAAAGTTACAGAGACAAGGACTAATAACTTGTGAGAGTACTGTGGTTGCCCATTCCAAAGCGTAGATCTCTATGGAGAAGAACGGGCAAGAAACTCCATGGACACTCTTTTCAATCAAAATATTGTTACAAGATCTTGGTTAAATCATTCATGTTGTTTCCGATCAAGAAGAGAGTTCAGAGAAAATTATTATAGATTCGGTGTTTTCGTCAGGCTACATGTTTCTTATTTTTTTAGGGAAATTAATCATCTGCCTAGCCTTTTCCCAACTATGCTGAGGTTGGCTTCCACTCTAACCGGATGCAGCTGCAGAACCAGTATTGCACATGGAGCGACTACATATCTGACCCCCACATCCCAATTAGTATTAGGTAAATGATACCCCTTGGTAAGACTGGTTGTAATACTTTCGAGCCACTGACTACCTGTAACGACTATCAAAGATCTTCAAATGATAGCTGGGACCAACGGCTTAACGTGTTTTCCTAGGCAGGGAAATTATATTATGGATATGGAAAAAATTATAAAACTTAACCTTATAATGATCATCATATCCTCGCCTTTCCATAGCATTGTTGTGTTCGGGTTCCAGTCAAACTAGGTACCGCGATTTGTTCATAGAGCACACATCATAATTGAAAAAGGTTTGCAACTATAAAGACTGTCACAACTAATATAGCTAGATGTTTGCTGGATGTGATTTTACTTATTTCATGATGTTTGATATTGTGTCTTATAGCATCGCATTGAACGAGTCTGTAATGTTGCTATAATTAGAAGTAAATAAATAAATAATAAAAATAGACGCAGCTGAATATCTGACTTCCAAGTCCCAGTCACTGGGTTACAGGCTACAAATTTGGCACCTGCCTTGCTAGACATAATTTATCACGTATGTAATCCCCGAAGGGTTAGGCAGAAGTGTACTTAATAGTACACCGCAATAGGGCACAAACCCAGATTCCGTGGGTGCTACTGAGAAATTCCTTATGGAAAACCCTAATAACTCTTTGCCCGACCCGGGAATAGAACCCAGTACCTCATGCTCAGCAGTCGCGCTTGCTACTACTAGATCAACGAGGCAGTTACTTAGAATATTAACATTGTCAATTACTTTGGTGTCATAAACCTATTAATAAGGAAAACTAGTTATAATGGATTATCATACTTGTAAATAGCATTACAATAAAATCTTGTTAGACAGCCGGGCCAAGGTGAGGTTTTTGGGCTAAGGACTTGTACCAGATTTACAAACAATAAAATTATAATCTAGTTTTTAAATAACTACAATGTTAAACACAAGAAATTGCCCAAAGATTATTACAGTAAAGTATATAAAATCAAACTTAGGTAGGAGACTAGGTTTCGTCTGTATTTTGTGTGAATGTACCTATTGATTTAATGTAATAAATAAAACGGGTTTAGACTATTAAACTATAATATAGTTAAGAAAACATATTTGTACATGGTCCAGTTTTGACGGGCGTTAGGCATCCGTGACAATGTAAAACTATATCTCCACTTTCTTTATTCTAATTTCATTCAATCTTATTGTTTATTTCCTTTTTAACCGACTTCCAAAAGGAGGAGGTTAGCAATTCGTCGTTTTTTTTTGTTTGTATGTTCAGCGATATCTTGAACAATTGTGGACAAATTTGGATGGTTCTTCTTTTGTTTGGAAGAATATTATTTCGCGGTGATCCCGTTTAAATTTGGTGAAGATCTGATGCTGATTTTCGGAGTTGTACAATGAAACTGTTCGATAATATACACTTAGACAGCAAGTATGGTAGTAGGAATTATGTAAACAATACATATCCAAGCGATTACACATTATATCAATTACGACAAATTGATGTAATTGCTTGGATATGTATAGTTTACATAATTCCATAACATTACGCCTGCTTTGAAGGGGTATAATACCCCCAAATTTCACTAGTTATGCTTAACCACTCTGCTCGACAAGATTTTGACACATGACACATCAGCTGAATCGGGGGGGGGTGATGCGAATTGTCATGAAATTCAAGAATTTTCGTGAACATTCAGCATTCGATTTTATGATGATAAACATGTCACGGCAGCTGTTTCACACGATAATTTTGTGTTAAATATCTTCAATACCGTGTTGAGGTTCGTAAAACAGCGTCAGTCTATTGTCAAATATGTGTAAAATACATATTACGGCACGCTTCCAAAAAATAGGTAACTTAGATGCGCTGGAAATAATGTACATAGACAAGTTTCTCGTTTGCTAAAAAACTCGAAAAGGAAAAATAAATACAGTAACATTCTATCTGCGTTCTTATTTTTGCTATTATTCATACATAATTTCATAAAAAAACACGATCAAAGTCTTGACAAATATTACTAAAAAACTATGTTGCAAGTGTTGCAAAATGACACTTCTTAGTGCTGACCGTAAACCCAAGTTCTATCATTACGATTAAAAAGTGGTATTCAGCCTAATCGATTCTCGCAATGAAATCGAGTTTAGAAAAAAAAAAGAGTTGAGACTGAATTCTTGGTATAATTTCGAATAATAATTAATCATTTAATTTTATCTTTTTTAATAATTTCATTTAGTAATTATTCGATGCTTTTGGTTGACTTCAAGAGAAGGAGATTTATAAATAATAAAATAAAATAAAAACTTGCTTCTATGTAATAATTTTGATGATTATCTTTCTTTCCGTTGAACTAGCAGCGTGAAATTTGGCAAGAAATAAGTCTCACAGTTCAAACAAAGAAACATCTGAAAATGGATCGATTTTTGAACCTATGGCTAAATACGCGTCGATTTTTTGGTTTCAAAATTTAAATTAAGAATACGCTCGCAATTCACAATTTTAAAATATTTTAATATATTGTGAATTTGGTTTTCTAATATCTGACGGTTGGACTGGAAGCCGACCCCAACATAGTTGGGTAAAGGCTAGGCAGATGATGATGAATATCTAGCTGTTGGATATAGAATGCCCAGGATCTCGGTAGGTAGGCATAATAAAAAATTGTCAAAGATACATTATATTACTTTTTCTACAAAATTGCGTATAGTACGGTTGGGTTATTGTGTTAGGTTGGGACAAACTTTTGTTTTGTTTAGATTATTCTTTCCCACTGCTGGGCAAAGGCCTCCCTATACCTTTTCAACTCTCTCGGTGTTTTGCCTTCTCTCGCCAATCAGTCAAAAACGAGTGAGTCCATATCGTGACGCCAGTGTTTCTTGGGCCTGCCTCGGTGACGACGACTGACAAACTTATTGTCCTATATTTCGCAATCAGCAGTGCATAGGCCGTATCCTAAATAAATATTAGTTTATTTTTTCAAACGGGTTCATTGTCCACTCTAAAACCTCTTTTAACAACTGCAAAGTTCAGGTTATCCATCATAGGCCGTGGGCCGTGTCACTTGAGTGAGGCCGAGTGCTACTCGCATTTCTAGAAGTTTTCTTAAAAATACAATTTTATAGTTTTTGGGGTTGCTACTAAACCAAGCTTATCTACGCATCAAAAAATAATGACGATTAAAAGTATTGGTCGGAGAAGGCAAAAGATAAAGAAAATTGGAAAGCCTTGGTGAGGTTTACCCAGCAGTGGGAGAGAACTGTCTGATAAAAAAAAAGTATTTGTAAATAGTGAATACCTAATAACCAATCCATCTAACCATAACCCAATTTTGTAGACTAAATATAATTTATCTTGGTGGGAACCAAACAAACACTATGGCCTACCAAGATCCTTGGCGTTCTATATTCAACCAACCAATAGAAAAAAAATCACAATAAATTATCTAGTAACTATAAATACAATATAAATTGGAACAGCGAGTGCATTCCTAATTTAAATTTTGACATGGCAAAAAAATTGGCGCGAATTTAGCCATAGATTAATCTGTTCTGTTTATTGTTGGGTCGGTTTTAATACCTACAATGCACGAAAATCTATTAAGATTACCATTATAAAAGCTTTAAAAAATATTATAACATTTTTTTATTGTATTTAACGCTTAAAACAAAATTATTTTAATTTCTATCTATCGATTTCTTAAATTCCTTACATTTAATTACTCGATTTAATCGAAATCTACAAAACAAGAATCGATTGAAATAATCGCTTTCACACATCACAAAAATTTAAAAAAAAAAATGGTCGTCAATTTCGAATACAAATTGAGTAGTGGTAATGAATATTACGTGTTATTGGTCCTGAATGAGTAAATTACGCTAAGATCTGGGCATTTTCATGTTGTTTATAATATTTGAAATTATATTTGTCACATTTGTTTTCGAATCTTTATGCGTTTGTGTGATATAATGTGAAAAATAAAAATGTAAACACGCACTATTGGCGCGAAACTTCGACTTTAGATACTAAAATTCATCATTACCACTGCTTATTTAAATTGAACTATGAATGAATTCGTCACATAATTAAATGACGTGTTAATTATTATTAATAAAGTGGAGTTTGGATGTCCAAAAACCACAATTTTTATGATTTTTAGCCTCGGCCAGCACTGCTGTCAAAATGGCGATGACCGTATTTACGCACTTGGATTTTGTAAGGTGAAATTAAGAAACTTGCGCGCTAAATACAGAAGTTTTAATGGTGTTGACATATGAGCTTTTTATCCAACTCTCTTAATTAACGCACACTCATAGTAATTGATTATCAGAATGTTAAATATTTACATAAATAATGAGGATGACGTATGACTTAAATGCTAGCCCCTTTCGGGGCCGATACCGAGCCAGCGGAGGTTTGTATGTCAAGCCCCCGAAGGGGCCCGTACCGAACTATATGGTTAAGCTCCATTTCATTGGAGATAAACTTATTACTATGACATGTATTGTTAAAATGTAAAATTAATGCAGAGGAAAGAAAGGTATTGGATATTACAACTAAAAATAAAAACTTTTTTACAAAAAATACAACCGACTTCAAAAAAATACACCAAATGGTGAAAAATAACTCTATCTTCAGAAGTCGGTGAACTTTGTTTGATTTAGTTTTTTTGCCACCGACTTCGTATTCAAAGAGTCGGTTTTATTTTTTGCAAAAAAGTTTTTTCTTTACAACCTGCCAGACTTCATTCCTAAATGACCATAAAGGTAAAGGTCTCTAACAGTACTTTATTTTAGGGTTATTGCAAGGTCTTATATATTGGTTCTGAAACTGATGATACGCTACTACTCACTGTTACATAAGGCCTAGATGGGAGGTAATCGCTTTGCTTTTTGGTATTCGCCTTTTCTATTTCTTCGTCAATTTCCACCGGATTGATATTCTATTCTGTCGTCATTCTCTTGCCCTTATCCCAATGTATTTAGAGTCGGTGCAATGTGTCTTCTTCCTCCATAGATCTTTATTATTCTATAATTCACCAAAGCGTATTAATACATTTTAGGTTTCCCGAGATAGTCGCTATCCTAACTATCATAAATGCGAAAGTAAGTTCGTTTGTTTATTTTGTTACCTTAAAGGTAACAAAATAAACAAACGAACGCCTAAACCACTGAACCGATCATACTGAAATTTTGTAATTACGTTGTTAGGTGTATTTACAGAAACGGACATAGGGTACCTTTTATCCCGAAATAAGTAGGTACTGTTCCCGAAGAAAACAACAGTAACGTTCTTATGACAATAGTTGGTGCCACGTGCACCTTTTAGAATCGTAATTGAATTATATTATTATACAAGCAGAGTACAACCCGAATTGATTGTCAAATTCTAAATGAACGCGAGCGAAGCGAGAGCAAAAGCTAGCCAGCGCTAGCATAATATTTCTTATAATGACACCTTGACTAGGCGCTTATGTCTGCTTTAGCAGCTCGTGACTCCTAAAGAGAAAACTGAAAATTCGGGGATGCAGAAACAATTATGTCTTTCCAGGAACACAATGAATTAATAAATCCTAACTAATATTATAACTGCGATAGTAAGTTTGTTTGTTTGTTACCTTTTCACGCCTAAACCACTGAACCGATCATCCTGAAATTTTGCATAGCTGATGTTGTTGCGACATAGGGTACCTTTCATCCCGAAAAAAAAAGTACTGTTCCCGAGGAAAACAACAATAACGTTCTTATGGTAATAGGACGCCACGTATCCTTCGGGTCATGATTAAATTATATTTTAGAGTTTAATTCTCAAATTCTAAATTAACGCGAGCGAAACCGCGGGCAAAAGTTAGTAAAAAATAAAATTGTGTATTTTGCACTTTCATGTAAAAAATATTGTTTACAATAAAAAATGGCCATAAGGTAATTAAAGTTGTATGTTAGAGTTGCAGCCAATACCTAAGCAAAGATAGCTTAATAATTATTTTGTAATTATAGGTATCAGCGCCCACCCTCGTTATTGAAGCCAATGTTATTGTGCCTAATGTCGAATTAATGATGAATAACAGGTGATTTTTACTAGGGACCCTGGAGACTTAAAGCAAAGGTTGTAGTTTATAAAAGCTCATTAAAATCTGCCAAAGACGTACCCGAGTTACCCGACCGACTTCCTCGAATTCACTGTAAAGGGATCTGTTAAAATTTTCAGCAGAATCAAATATAATTAATTAATTAATGATACTAGCTCTCACTTAAAATGCTCTTAGCTCCTCATTTAAAATGAATTAATTATAAAGACTAATTAATTGGGTACTTTACAAGTTTAGGTAGTACTAGAATAGTTGAATTACCTTCCAAATAACCTCTTGAAATAAGTACCTAGTAATTTAAGTTTCCCATCTTTAGTGAACTTTTAACACATAACAGTTAGATTTTAAGATTACAGAACGCTCAGAAGGTATGCTATCTATTCGTATTCCTATGTAATTATTCACTTAAAATTAATTAAGAAACAGTCGTGTCATGTCACAAAACATCGCAATCAACACCTTTGATATACTCGTATCTTTGATATATCGAGTAAGTATTGATCGCAATAATTTCTAAACCAACCTTTGAATCTAGAATAACTAATACAATGTAACATCACGCCTGTAATCCCCGAAGGGTTAGGCAGAGGTGTACCCATTACTACACCCACATTTCACCAGGGGCCCAATTCTGCTATTTCAATAGTGTTAGAATGGTCTGTCATTGATTTCATAATTGTTGATTTTGACTTGTCAAAATCAACAATTATGAAATCAATGACAGACCATTAGAATTACCATTAGAATGGTCTGTCATTGATATCATAATTGTTGATTTTGACTTGTCAAAACTTGCCAAAATCAACAATTATGAAATCAATGACAGACCATTCTGACACTATTGTCGTCTATTGTAATAGCAGAATTGGGCCCCAGTTAAGTTGTCGCATAAGGGGCGAGCCAATCAATCAGGCATAAAACTCCGTGGCTGCTAATGAGAAATTCCTGATGAAAAAACCCAACACTTTGCCCGACCTGGGAGTCGAACCCAGGACTTCATGCTCAGCAGTCGCGCTTGCGACCACTAGATCAACGAGTCATATTGACTGCCTAAAAAATACTACGTAATTCGTTATAATAACAACAGATACTTTATGAATATCGGATGTAAATCAATAGTACAATCAATCAACTCAGCCAATTGCAGTCCACTCCTGGACATAGACTTCTCCCAAGATGCACTTTAACACTCTGTCTTCAGCTATACGCATCTAGTCTGTAACACGACGACGACCCTGTAATACGACAGTCAATCATAAGGGTTGGGACACGTAGATAAAGTTTGGACATTTGTTTTGTCATGTATGGCGCAGTTCCGACAAGGATGGTGTGTTATGGCCTAATAGTAATATGTATTATATTGACTGCCTCGTTAGTCTAGTTGGTCGCAATAGCGACTGCTGCCAAGCCTTTCTCAACTATGTTGGGGTCGGCCGAGTCTAACAGGATTCAGCTGAATACCAGTATTTTTCATGGAGCGACTGCCTATCCGGCCTCCATAGCCCAGTTAGTACTTGATAATACGATACCCCTTGGTAAGACTGGTTGTTAGACTTTCGGGCCACTAACAACCTGTAACGACTTTCAAAGATCTACAATTGACAGCCGCGACCAACGGCTTAGCCTACTTTTCGAAGCACTGAGGAAACTCGGTCTGTAATGGGAGGTCCAAGGTGGGACCTACGCAAGCGCAGCTTTACTTGATGATCGACCCGAGCGGCTGTTTTATTTAGCCACGAGCTCCCAAGTCTGACCTAGCCGCCTTTTTAAATTTATCGGTCCATCCAGCTGATGGTGACCCACACTACACTTGCCGATAGGCGGTCTCCACCTGTTTGCCCTATAGACCATCGGTCGTCCGAGAAACATGGCCAGCCCTGCCACTACAGCTAGCTAACTATGTAAGCTACGTCGGTAAATCCATATCTTTACTGAATAATAATGTAGGGATACAATGTAAGCACGAAAGGCAGAACGCTAGATAAGCATAAATGCACGTGAGTGAGACGAATGGACGGCCTACCGATCAGTTACTGCGCACATGTCCGAACGGAAAGTTGTGTTTACGGGTTTCGGAGAAACAAACGTGGACATTCTTAACATATAAAAGGAGATTTGGATTTAGTATTATTTAGTATTTAGAATGAAAAAATAAAAAAAAAACTTTTTTGCAAAAAATAAAACCGACTTCAAAATCACAAAAAAGTGAAAAATAATTTTAGCTTCAGAAGTCGGTGACTTTAGTTTGTTTGATTCAGTTTTTTGGCACCGACTTTGCTTACAGAAACCCTAACCCTAGACGGTCAACGTCAGGGGCACCCCGAGGTTCGGTTAGTTACCGAACCTCGGGTTCATGTAAACCCTGCAGACAGAAATAGGAGCCCCGCGCAGCAGGGATCCGTCGACCTGCTGACGGAAACTAGACGGTCGAGGTCAGGGGCACCCCCAGTATAATGTGCATTAAGATAAGAAGAAGCGCGCGCGTGCGCGTGTGTGAGAAGCTTTGCATTGATGAAAAAGCTTTTGCTATTTGGAGTTGAATATTTTGCTGTGCAATCAGTAATTTTGATGGGAATTCGGAATCTTATTGCATAGAAAAAGGATATTTTTTGATTTGCGTTTAAATACTACCCATAATTATTAAGCTTTCACAAACTAGCTGTAGTTTACGAAGCCCCACAATAAACTCTAAGCAGTCAAAGAGATTATGGAGAGAAGGAAGCTACTGCAAGTCCTCTCAATCTAATCTCGTCTATTGAAATATGAATAGGTTTTGAGATAGTGTACCTGCTTTGCAGGATGCATGATATGAAACATTATGCGTTATTCTTCAAAGAGATAACAGAGATGCATAGTTTATACATTAGTATTACCCCTAAAGTCTAAGCAGTGGTTACCAAGTGATCTTGTCTAGACATACATGACGTGGAGCATGGATTCGAACTCAGACAGTAACTTTACTTTGTTTTGAATTCACCGCAATTGCTTTCAAAACGGTGAAGATAATCGGCATGTCCTTGAATAAAAAAAGTCGAAGGCGTGTGTCGTCTACCATCCTGCATAGGACTCCGTGTCGGTACTGACTGATTTCCTAATAGAAACAAATACAAAAAACACTATTATACTTTCCCCGACGCGAGGGTATCCCTGAACTTCGCTTAGAATTTGCGCTTGCAACCACTGGGCCTTTTTTTTTTGGGATGGGAAATCATCAAATGACTCCTCCCGCTCTGGGCGGAGCAGAAGGAAGTGTCAGACTTTTACTGTCTAAAAACCATCCATGTTCCTTCTTTTGCCTTTTGTGTTCCAGAGCCACGGTATCTCTTTCAAACAGTCCCGCAGCCCTGGCAGGCATCGGCCCTTGCGGGCCCCTCTGGTTTGCTGACATCTCTTTGAGGCGCGCGTGGAACACGAACGCGCCGTCAACACGGCCTGTCGTCATAAGACGGACGGACGGCGAGCTAGCCCATTACTCACCGTCCACAGGCCCGCGAACCACGGGGCCTACGAAAACCATCTTGGTCGAAAAATTCCATATATTGAACACACATTTATTATATGTTTTTTACCTTGACAACAAGTGTTTTGATTTCACACCTTTTCAAGATAAAATCAATATTTATAAATTACTAGCTGTGCCCCGCGACCTTTATATGCGTGAAATTATTATAAAAATATTACTTCCCTCATTGAATCTGATTGAGTTAACAATTTCAACGGTTTTATTTATTTTTGTTCGGTTTCCGAACAAAAAATCAATTTTCTAAAATAAAAGTAGATTAAGTTACTCCTTATAACATTATCTATCAGCCACTAAAAGTCCTGTCATAATTGGTCTACCCGTTTCTGAGATTAGCGAGAACAAACAGATAGACAGACAGACAAGAAAAATAAAAAATGTTTTTTTTTGTTGTATGTAGCGTAAGTATATACTTTCATATGCATTCAATAAAAAGCTGATATTTAGAAATTATAAACAGACACTTTAATTTTATTTATTTGTATGTATAGGTGTTTCGTCAGATGTGACAATAATGTACCTATAATAGATATTCATCTCAGTAGGTACATGGTATGTAGCAACACGATAAACTTGACCTACACGATGAGTGATAAATCTTAGACACTTTATGCCATGTTGCCTGTCAAAATATTGTTTTATGTAGGCATTGTTTCAAACTGATTATAATTTGTTTTGTTCTCAGCACAAAATTAAAACTAATGGAACTAGCGAGCAGTGTCCAGTGATGGTCCCCGCCACCAGTCGTAGGCTATCTCTGTCCAGGCGCAGAAGGCGCTTGCTCAGCTTTCTATCCAGGGATGGCATAGCTTCCTTTGATTGCCTACACCCTGGTGTCGAGGTCCACCATTGCTCCGCTTTCAGGAATGATTAAACCACGGTAATTCAAAAGTACTCTGAAGCAGAGTTCTAAAATTAACATCATAAAACATGACGTCTGTAATCCCTAAAGAGTTAGGCAGAGGTGTACCTAATAGTACACACACATTTCGCCAGTTATGTTTAAGTCCCATGGAATAGGGGGCGAGCCTGTTGCCATCAACCGGCCTGCTGAGAGATTCTTGATGGAAAAACCCAATAAAAATTTGCCTGACTTAGGAATCGAACCCAGGACACCTCAGCAGTCACGATTTCGACCACAGGGTCGATGCAGTCATAATAACATAACATATCAGATCGTAACATAAAATTATTGATAAAAGAGATTTCCATGTTATCTTTCGAGATGAAGACCTAATTCCTTATCTCACGTCCAAATTGACATGCAACATTGAAATCTAGAGAGATAGTCGTGTCATTACCATCGCATGTTACGTTACATTCTGATATTGATTGATAGTAGAAAATATTTTAAAACCTAATTTTTTTTTACACATAGCAACTCTCAACACGAGGAAGGAAAAAATCGTGAAGATGCCATCCATGTCCAACAGAATTTCGCACATTTGTGACATCCACCAAAACGTACTGAGATCGCGAGTACCTAGTGAATTATGGCCCACTGCTCTCCACAGAGAAAGAAATAGAAAGTAATAGAGTCCCTGTGAAACTGCTCTCCCGGGATACTTTGTTCCTATTTTTCCCTTAAAAACTTTACATTAGAAAGTACAGATTACTTTCCCAGTAGCAGCCGGGAGTGGGGGGAACTCTGGACCCGATTGATGGCAATAGGCTCGCCTTCTATTACATGGAACTTAAACGTATCTGACGAAAAGACGGCGTACTTGAGGTCACCTCTGCCTTATTCTTTAGCAAAAACAGATATTGTTATTTTATAGATGTGATATTGTTATTTAATAGATGTGATATTGTTATTTAATGGATGTGATATTGTTAGTTAATAGATGTGATATTGTTATTTAATACATGGGATATTGTTATTTTATACATGGGATATTGTTAGTACTTAGTTGAGTTCTAGATGTACGCATAAGAACATTTTTTTTGAAGTCCAATGTCATTCAGGTCATACAACCCCACTGTAGAAAAAGATAACAGCTGTATTCTTAAAGATAACAAACAAAACAGATCAGCCGACCAAAACGTGACAAAACGAGGATTACAATTAAACAGGTTTTTCTTACAGCTCGGTAATTTGCGGTTGCACAGTAAAACACAGTAATCACATGCAAAAACATTGTAATCAAAATCTACTAATGAATACTAGTCACGTAGGGCGTAGAATCGGGTCCAACGTGGTTACATTAGTCAAGAATAAATTAATTATCCACAAGGATACTCATTATACGCTCTGAGGTCCAGATTGCAATCAAAATATATCAAAAGCCTTCACGAATGGTGTTGTAATTAATCATGTAAGCCTGTGTGTCTGGCCCTAGATGTTCTGTCACCTCTAAAACATTGCTGATTGACTATGTCTTTGTAGGAAAGCGTTGTAACACTAAAAGATCAAGCTTATACTTTTGTCAAAGCTTGTAAACTTGTTTTATCAAGCATAGTTAGACAAATAAATCATGTCATAATTAGACATATTTGTTTTACAATGTTACAGGTGTTACCAAAGGCCTAAAGCTAAGAAAAATCATGGGCCATGTTATGACCTGGAGAACCCTGTCTCTGTCATGTTGGAAAACAGAATCGTTCACAGTGCTTTTTAAGACATAGATACTGCTGATCGAACTCGTTGCCTAGCAAGAAAACTATAGCAAATCATTCTGATGAAAACAGCTTACACAATCTACATTAAACTTTATCAGGCTGTCATCGTGACGTCAAGCCAAATCCAAATAAGACGTCAATTCAATTCCCTTCTAAAAGGCGTGGCTGATAGAGTTGATGAGTCACAGTACCACGCTCCAACACTTGTTGTCTTAAACAGTCATTTCATACTCAAAGCACACGTACGAACATCTTAATTAGCTATAAAAATGACAGTTGCGATTTGAAGATAGAAATCAGAGCCGCCAAGTCTGTTAAATGAGTCGTCGGAGAGAATAACGAAGCGAGTTTTTTCAATTAGGTGTTGCCTTATATTCACTTGGTGATAGTACTAGGGCACCGTCCCTTGTAACTTTGACCGTGGTTACTCGGGAAAATCGTAGGATGCAGCGAGGACTAATATTGCAGGACTTTTGTATGAGACCTTTTATTTGATGAGGTTCTATTACTTGGACTTACATAACATCACGCATGTAGTCGCTGAAGGGTTAGGCAGAGGTGTACACTCGCATTTCGCCAGTTACATTTTAAGTCCCATGTAAGCGAGCTTATTTCAGTCAACCGGCACGAATCCAGACTCCGTGGCTGCTACTTAGAAATTCCTGATGGAAAACCCAATAACACTTTACCCGACCCGGGAACGGAATCGAACGGACCTTGTGCTCAGCAGTCGTGCTTGCGACCACTCGACCGACGAAGAAGCCATCAGTTACTGGGACTTATTTATTTTCTACTTTACTGCAGATAAATATACAGAGGCGGACTTAATGTTATATTTGCAAGATTTGCAAGTTCACTTTTGGATTAAGCAGAGACTAACTATGGTGGATTATGCGATGAATAATAATCAAATCCAACACCATCTCTCCTCATCATCCGTCTAGCATTTCTTCAACTATGTTGGGGTCGGCTTCCAACTCAACCTGGTACAGCTGAATACTATTATGTTGTAGATGGAGCGTCGACTGCATAAACACTACCCCTGTATTAAGTCATCATCTTGCCTAGCCTTTTCCGAACTATGTTGGGGTTGTCTTCCAGTCTAACCCAATTCAATTAATAACCAGTGGTTTACATGGAGCTACTGCCTATCTGACCTCTGTACCCAGTTAGTACTGGGTTATAAGATCCACATGTGCGGCTGTTATTATTTAGTCCATAAGTCTAAATGCTATAACCATTCTAGTATGTATACATTCCAATTGGGATAGTAGGATCTCAAAGTGGAATTTGAAATACTAGAATGGCTATATCAACCCATATCCCGATAGCTGTGGGTTGTTGAAGAAAGGTTGTGTTTTCATATTTATTGTTTTATTAACATAAGACCCTAATTTTGTACCTTCAACAGTGGTAAAAGACCAAAATCTACATCTGCTGACTCCTTTAAAAATAAAAGCGTGAATGAAATCGATACGATATATCATTATATTGTCATACTAGGTGCATATTGTTCTCATGAATACATGCATGGTCAGTTCCATAGGACGGCAACTCATGACCTTCATGACCCAGTTAAATCAGGTTTTCTTTACAATATGATGTCATCTGTATACAGGTCACTGCTCGTCGTATAATATGGAAACTTTTTTAACAAAAACGTTGCCTCACACTAAGATTCCTCCTGTATCGTGGGTGCGTTTACAAACATTTAACTCACATGCACAAACAGCCAGACCTGGAACAACAAGCTGTAGGACATACACGCAGCGCAGCAGCCTATCGCTCAGCCCCTGCGCCAACCGTGAATCGGTGCTTTGAACGAGTTAAGGACAGTTCGTCATCATTGATTCTATTAAAGTTTTTTAACCAAATGGCAAAATCGGTACAGTTATATTTTTTTTTTTTTTGGGATGGGAAATCATCAATTAATGACTCCTCCCGCTCTGGGCGGAGCGTAAGGGAGTGTCAGACTTTTACTGACTAAAAACCATCCATGTTCCTTCTTTTGCGCCTTCCACGATCCCCGGATCGCTGCGCCAACCGTACGGTGCCGTGCTTTGAACGAGGCAAGGAGAGTTCGTCATCATTCTAATAACGTTTCGTACCCAAATGGCAAAATCGGCACCGTTATAATTTTCTCATGTCCGTATATTTTTATTTCTAGCCACTTTTCCTGTACTTTGCTTTGTCAGTTTGGTTTTTTTTTGCTGTTTCTAAATAAATATTTCCCCATGCCCATGTTTTGTTCATGTCAACAACCTACCCTTCACTGGTACGTGATCCGACATGCATAACGCCGGTTTTTCACTATTTTCCTGTTTCCGTTTAATTGAATCATTGTTATGTGCCTCGATTTAATTTTGAGATGATTAATGATCTCTCAATGTAAGGACATAGGTCAGGTACATGAGCAGATCGCCATAAATGATTGTGAACGATTTGCATTCTTGTTTCCCGTACCTAAGTGGCATTGACCGAAGTATAAGTTAGACTTAGCAGGGAGAGTAGGTTATCAATTATGTCTGACCTTTAAGGTAAACTGCCAAATAAAACTTAGAGAATAAAGTTCAATTTTGAAGCACCGTGGTTACGTGTAGGGCAACGACGTTGCGTTTTAAGGAAGTAAAGTCGAAGTTCCTCATGTCTGTTTGTAGTAATGCCTTCAAGTTCTGTAACTAGAAAAGCTATTTCATGAAAAAGACTTTAAATGAGATTCAATGAACTTAGAGGGTTGTATTGATGATTTTAATGATTATATTTCAGTAAAGCCATATTTGTAAATAAATAGTAGTAATATCGATCGTAACTATGAAGTGAAAATTGTTTACGTTAAGAAAATTTGAATTTCGCTAGGTTTAGGCCTTACGTAAGTTTGTAATAGTCCGATACAAGTTGCGCTTAGATCATCAAACATACTATTGTTTTGATTGTTATGTGCTGATCTTTAATAATCTAGTGGATTGCAATAGTTACAGATACGAACCAATGCTGTTTACCGTTTTATTTTATTGGTCACGCCACTTTAAAGATATAAAAATCTAAGTTTACTTGGGTTTTCTGTTAAGGATTTATCAAAACAACAAGGGATTTGGAAATTGGGGGGATACCTTCGTGTCTCGGAAAACACATTAATCCGTTAGACCTGTCACTGATTCCTCTCCGGTCATGTTGGATCGACAACTCATCAAACATTTTTATATTAGCCGTACAAAGCATGGGCAATTGAACGTGTGACTCGTAAACTATTCTTCTAGGTACTACATCAATTATCAACGAACACAAAAATGTTGATAAGTTCCCAATGATCATTTCAATAAAGCATTCGTTTCCATAATCGATTACCAAATTAGTCTCGATCACGTAAATGCAATTGTGATTTCGATAGCGAATTTTCCGATGACACTGTTTCTGAGTACGACAGATAATTGGCAGCTTACCCAATTACGCCCTTAAAGGACTGGAGAGGCACTTATTACAACTCGTTTTCATCAGAAATGGCCAAGTTTTATACCGACAAAAAAAATAAAAATAAAAATCTTATCTTACAATTTTATTCATGATGTTGGTTGGAAGATTTGTATAGTATTTTATTGAAAGTCTTTTATTATGTTGATCAGTGAACTTGTTGTCGACTCGTCCGATGTGAAGTGGATATAGCCTTGCAAGGAAACAAGCACGATTGCACATTGACAATCCGTATAACCTGATGACCGTATGTGAAATATTTTTATGTTATTATTTTTGGTCATTAAACTTTCTTAAACAATCAAATCAGAGACTTAGCATACACAGCATGCAGTGTATGACATGCTCACTGCTTTAACAAAGGCGTCCTCTATGTGACCAGGAGTCGGATATCATCGACCACTCAGACTCAGAGCGTAATGGATGTCCAATCATCATCTTCCTAGCCTTTTTCCAACTAAATAATTATGTTTAGGTCGGCTTCCAGTCTAACTGGATGCAGCTGAGTACCAGTATTTTACATGGAGCGATGCATATGTGATCTGTATAACCAAGTTAGTACTGGGAAATACGATACCCCTTGATAATACTGGTTGTCAGATTTTTGGGCCACTGACTATCTGTTGACCACTGTCAAAGATCTACAAATGACAACCGATAACAACGGCTTAACGTGCTTTCTGAGACACGGAGGAAACTCGGTATGTAATGGGTGGTCACCCATCCACGGACTAACCTATGCTGTTATTATTTAGCCACGAGTCAAATGTATGTCACATGTCTGAGATTTTTGGTTCTAGGACACGCCGTCACAGTTCACAGTTTCTCAAAACAGTGCACTGTCTATGAAATAAATTACACAAAGTTGCAAGTAGCTACCTGGCTTCGAACCCTCCATGACTTAAGACACGTAAGACGGTTCCTGTACTACTATGCCATTACTACTCTAGGTTTTTTATGTTGTTATTGTAACAATATACCAGCAAATAATAAAAATATATAAAAATTAAACTTTATCCTCCATATACTTACCATATTTTTATGGTCATAAAAATAAGCAAAGTGGTTAATCTTGTGCTCAGGATAATAGCTTAAAGACCTTGAACTAGAATAGGAGAACAAGTTGCAGCCTTGGGGTGTGGGTTACATATTTTTGCATACTTGAGTTGAAGCTTTAAAGGAAAAGTTACGACAGAAGACGCGTCCATTATGTCTCTTATTGGTTTTAAGTTAAGCATTGAAGCTTGAGGTTTTGAAATTATAATTTTCTCACTAACACAGCACATATTTTTCTGGGTTGAAACTTAGCTTCGAACATTTTATAATTTTGCCGGTTATTACTAATATTTGTAAGTCCTGAAAGTCGGCAAATACAATGGTGGTCACCATTGTATTTGCCGAATTTCCAGACAAGCGTTGAGACAGCGAAGCATATCGAGTCCAGGAAATATAATTTCACTATTTTGCAGCAAAATTGATCCGTCAAGAATATTGTAGAAGTAAGAATAATTAGAACATTTTGGGGTGGTTTTGATCTACCTCCTAGCGGTCCATTCCGGGCAACGTCACCATGTGTCTTCACGGACTGTGGTGACGGCTGAAGATCCTTTACACGGTGGTAGGCATCGGCCGCCTGGCGCGCGACCACCCTCCTGCCGGAGTCCGGCGCCAAACAGCTTTTCTGTGTTCCGTCGGTGTGCGGGAGTGCCAGTGCAATTGGGGGATGGAATGGCTTCGGACCAGTCTGGGTTTCTATGTAACTCTGTACCGGGTGACTTATACTGGAGGGTAGCGGGATCCGAGGCACGGTCTCTGCCGTTGGCCGACCGCAGTTAGTAGGGGGCCCAAGTACTGCCCCAGCCATATCCTTTCGGCGTCTCCGTTGCTTTGACGATTCCGGGTTATCTACTATCTGGATACTGGTGGATACCGGGGTCGAGAAATCACTCTATCGATCCGACCTACTGATCGGATTTCCAAAATTCTTTCACTTATGGCTTTCACTAAGCTACATTATGCCCGAGTGACATGTTTAAAACGTCCACGTGGAACAATTTCCGACCATAACACGAGCGAAACTGTTGGCAAAAGCAATTCTATCAATAAACATTAAGCATAAACTAAAGCATTAAACATTAGGCTTCAGCATTTGTTGGTGAAAAGCTTTTTTTACGGAAAAGTTTTTTAGTTTGTAGTTTGTATTAATCGATCGTGTTATTTTGTTTCCTAATTTATGTTATAGGTATTTTCGGCTACATCCCGCTTGGTAACTTTCCCGTTTCGCCAACTAAACAAAATACCATCACAAAAGTGCCGTTTCTTAACTATTTTAATCTTCAAACATTAAGTCTCGTTTCGTCAACTTTTGAGTAGGTATGCGTATATTCATTCCCGTTTGGTTAACTTTTTGTTCGGAAAGTACAGTTAGAACTCGGGAGAACTACTAAGAAATACCACAATTTATATTCTGTACGATGTTATTTATTTTTAAATTACCATTTATACCCAAACAAGGTAGGTAGGTACCTACACAAAGACAAATCTTTTGTTGTGAGAAAAAGAAATAACCAATACAACTTGTAAACAAGTAAAAAAATAATTCCAAATATACTTGAACTAACTACTTGGTATGGACATGTGATGAGGAGGGATGAATCGCATGTGACTAAAAGAGTGATGAATATAAACGTTGATGGATGGAGAGGGAGAGGAAGACCAAAGATGGATGGATTGTGTGAGGAATGATATGAAAGATAAAGAAGTAAATGATAGCGTGACGGTTGATAGAGGAGAATGGAAGAAAAAAACGTGTTGCGCCGACCCCAAATAACATGGGATAAGGGCAGGAAGATGATGATGACTTGAACTAACTACATTTACTTATTTAAAAAATGATACCAATGAAATAAAAAGTCAGAAATTGGAACAGAACAGCCACCTTAATTTTATGCAAGCATAGTACTTTTATCATAAGTAGGTTCTTTCCAGAACTTGTGTGTGCAGACGGAACTGTTAGAATAAATACCACGTTGATTTCAAGCAAGCCTGATACTTTTTGTAGGGTATTCAATTTACTAAAAATACGATTTTGGCGGCGCCAACATCTTCTTCATGATTCTATTCTCCTAGTACATTCTGATCAAATTCTAAATAAACCTTTGTGTGCCAGAGAGAGATAAAAGTAGCCACATCAACAAGGAGTTTAGTTGTAACTTTGGGAGCTGACTGTACTGTACAAAAAACAGTTGAAATTTATGGTTGACGAAACGGGACTTAATGTATGAAGATTAAAATAGTTACGAAAGGCCACTTTTTTCACTTGTATTGCACGTCTTTTGTTGAGTTGGTGAATCGGAAAAGTTACCAGACGGGATGTACCCGTATTTTCTACCTATATTTTTTTGTTGTTTTTTAGTTTCAAGTGTTAATTGGAAACCTGTAAATGGCCTTCAAATGCATATTGTTCAACAACAGCTCGTCTTGCGAAATTAAGTACTACGCCGCTATTCGTGTAATAATTAAGCCACTAAGCATTGTGTTCTGTAATAATTTTAGAACAGCGGTCCGTTATATTCTTAAGTATTCATTCAAGACAAATAAGCGTTCCCAATTTTTAAAGTAGGACATCATTAAAATGATAGACACAAAAAATCATTCATTCTGTTTTTTTTAATCATCAGATTAACAGAGGTCTTGAATATGTTTTAGCCAGCCAATAATACGTTAATTAGTGTTAATTATCAGGTAAAACGATTCTCATAGTTTTACCAACATTAAAGTGGAGTAAAGTTGTGTTGGGTAAATATGTGAACAGAGAGGGTCCCCTCCTCTCACTTTCCTCTAGTAGCAGTAGTTAGGCAGCACCGAACTTACAATAACCTTAAATGGCAGTTGTTGGGAAAATAAAAAGCTGTTGGTCAAAAATCTCGATTATTTTGAAATATTTTTGAGATCTACACTTAGACCTGGGCTATGGGCATTACCCTGATTCATCACCATGCACCACTGGACATAGCCTTTCCAATTGCACGCCACTCAGCTCAATTTTCGGCAACTCTTATACAGCTCACCTGGCACCCTGCGTAAATGGTCGCCATTCAGGAATAGCAAGACGGCCGGTAATTAGGGGCCGTGATTGATTCTGGGTTGCCATTGGAGGGTTTGCTCATTACCGCCTTGTTGGGCATTGGGGTTGCGATTTCAAATTACCCTGATTACGGAACGCTCAATCAAAATCACTTTTATTTGAACTATGCAACAACTCAATCCAGCCAATTATGGCGTTGCTTGATCCATCGATTAGCATTGTGATCTACATTGATTGCATTGTTGTCTCTCTCAAGGTCATATCAACGGCATTTGGATAGTCATGGTCACAGCTGATGCTGTTAGTTTATTGCACACTGGATTTTGAACTCTCGGCATTGATCGGAGCATTGTCAATACCAACAAAGCACGCTAAACAATCCAATGAATGTTTGTCGTAGGATTTTCAACTCCCGGAGCTGAGCTGAGAGTAGAAAATCCAGTGCAAAGCATAAAACACACACCTATTCACACATGGCTTAAAATAAACATAAATTACGTAAAAACTGTATCATTCACTGGTCACGGTCGCTGGATGTAAATAATATCATTGTAAAGTATTCGACACGTGTGTAAAATACAGGTGATTAGTGTGATCTGCTGAATATACTTTAATGTTGAGTGACATAATGCCACTATAAAATGTATCAAGTAACATTTAATTAAAAGTATCAAAGCGTAAAAGGAGATTACAAATACATTTATTTGTAATCTCCTTTTAATTTCCTTCGTTTTGATACACTATTAGATAGGTTTGGTTGAAGAAAAAAATAACGACTTATAATTTTATGCCAAAAATCCGCCATTTTGTTTTTAAAAACACACCTATCTAGGGACACAATCTAATGATACCTTTATGATCGAAATCCATCCAACTATTTTGTTTGGTTATAAAATTTACAAACATACAAGATACGTGCGAAAAATTTAACCCTTTTTTTTCCGGATGGGAAATCATCAAATGACTCCTCCCGCTCTCATGTTCCTTCTTTTGCCCGTTATGTTCCAGGGCCGCGGTATCTCTTTCGAACAGTCCCGCAGCCCTGGCAGGCACCGGCCCTTGCGGGCCCCTCATCATTGCTGACATCTCTTTGAGGCGCGCGTGGAACACGAACGCGCCGTCGACACGGCCTGTCGTCATAAGACGGACGGACGGCGAGCTAACCCATTACTCACCGTCCACAGGCCCGCGAAAATATAAGCCTTCCTTGGCAGTCGGGTAAAGATAGAAAACCATTTATTTTGTAATTACCTCGTTAGTATAGTGGTCGCAATCGCTACTGCTGTGCATTGGGTCTAGGGTTCGGTTCCCAACAGAAAGTGTAATAAGGAATTCCTCAGTACGCAACCTGAAGTCATATATCACGTGGATTTGTGCCCCGTTGATGACATTAGGCTCACCTCCTTTTACATGTGACTTAAAAATAATTGCCATAATGTGGCTGTACTTTACGTACACCTCTAACATTCATTACACCTCTCCCTTCAGCGATTACAGACGTAATGTTTAGATGATATTTTAGTACCTAACTGTTCATTGTGATTAGCGAATTGGACGATGTAAATTGTCTTGCCTTTCACTGATATGAAACGCCACCACATCTTTCTATATACCACAAATGTCTATACAGGGTAGAAGAGACACCGACGCGAAATCGGTTACTACGTATTTAGTACATCATTCTGAGCTCGGGACCACGTAGAAATTTTTCATCGGTAATTTAAAAAAAAATCAGCTGTTACATATATTTTGTCTGTGTAGGTATTGCACTTTTGTAGGAAACAGGTGTTTTTTTTTTTAATAACCGATGCAAAATTTCTATGTGGGCCCCCCCACATAGAATTTTTTCTCAGAGTGATGGTCTGAATATGTGGTAATCGTTTTCGCATAGGTGTCTCGTCCACCCCGTATAATTGCATTGCACTGTAATACGATAACACGTTGGTAAGACTTGTTGTCAAACGTTTGGGCCACTGGCTATCTGTTGACCACTGTCAAAGATCTACAACTGACAGCCGGGACTAACGCCTTAACGTAATTTCTGAGGTACAATGAATGGTCATTAGTCACCCATCAATGGACCGATTTGGCAAGCGTAGTTTAATGACGTAGGGCTGTTATTATTTACCCACAAGTCTCTCAATCTTTGTAAAGACTAAAAATGTCAATATTATTGCACAAAATTAGCTGAAACAGGTCTTAAATATAAGCAAAGCCACACTAATATCGTGCATTTAATTGGAGGTCGCAAAGTAGGTTGTGTTGTGATAATGATTTGTGACAAACTGCGTGATTGCGCAGGCGCCGGCGGTCAGTCAGATTTCGAGTGCCGTGTGGGTAGTGCCTTGTTTACTTACCGTTGCTTTATACTTCGTTCTGTCAATGTGATAGCTGCAGTGTTTTTTTTTTGAGTTTGTTTTTTGACTACGTTTTTTGAATAAGGTTTGTACTATTTTTGTTAATTTATATTGATTCGATAGTTTTCTGCTTCTCTTTTTTTTTAATTAGCAAATTATTTTGTGCGTATTTCAGTCTGTGTTAAATAAGTCAATTTTCATCTTTTCAGTTTTGTGTTGTGCATTTTTTGTGAACGCTTATTTTATTGCAATCATACCTTTTTCCGATAAGCAGTTGAAACAACATCAATTGTAATGAACTACCTAATAATTGATTTGATTCGGAAATTATTTATGCGCATTCCGTTGGTAAAACCGTTTTACCTTTTTTTTAAATTACCACTGTGTTACCCACTCACTGGGTTGTGGAGGTCAGATAGGCAGTCGCTCCATGTAAAATACTGGTATTCGGCTGGATCATGTTAGACTGAAAGACGAGCCCAAAATAGTTGGGGAAAAATTAGACAGATGATGATAGTGATGCACTGCCTCAATCCCTTAATGGAATGTTACTAACTTATTATAAAAAAAGCCACGGACTTAAATACAACTTAACCTTGTACAAACTTTTCTTAGAATAATTAGTAAAATCAAATCATAACTTGTTTTATGGGTTATTCATCTATACTTAATACTTATAATATATAATATAATATATATAATATATAATATAATATTATAAAGCTGAAGAGTTTGTTTGTTTGTTTGTTTGCTTGAACGCGCTAATCTCAGGAACTGCTGGTTCGAATTGAAAAATTATTTTTGTGTTGGATAGTCCATTTATCGAGAAAGGCTATAGGCTATATAACTTTACGCTACGACCCTTAGGAGCCGCGCAGCGTGTGACACCGTGAGGAACAGCTAGTTAATGAATAAACTTGCTCCCTTATTTTAAATGCATTTAATTTTATAGTCACAGTCGTAACTTTGTTGTCAATTGCTTTCTCAATTCTGACAACATATCCCTGTATATTGGAGTTTCGTGAAGAACTGAAACTGTTTAAATGTCACATTGACAAATGAACCTTGTCTTTTTATGGTGTGCAAGTGACATTAAACCTTAGAGTTTTGAAGTAATTATGAGGACGACCATAGTCACTACATAGTATAAAACAAAGTCGCTTTCTCTGTCCCTATATCCCTATGTATGCTTAGATCTTTAAAACTACGCAACGGATTTTGATGCGGTTTTTTTTAAGAGATAGAGTGATTCAAAAGGAAGGTTTATATGTATAATACACGCACCCGTGCGAGGCCGGGGCGGGTCGCTAGTTAAATAATAAATTAGGGAGGTCTAGGCTGGGAAAGTTTCAAAGTCTACAAAAGGATGTAGAGATAAAAAAAACTGCAAAAAAACCTAATAAATTAAAAACACGAAAAATACCATTGGGTTTTCGTTGGTTAAAAAAGTTTCAAACTATCATTGGGTTGGTTGAGGAAAATTATTAAGAGTTGTTTTAAATCTTGGTTTGAATCAGAGCAGGTCAGTTATGTTAATTCGGTGTTTTTTTTGTGGTTTTACTTCACAAAAAGTTGGTTGTTTTATTGCAAAGCTGTTGCGATATGTATCTAAGGATTCATATATAATAGAACTCCACATGCATACATAAACTCAAGTCTTTTCTGAGGGGGGTAAGCAGAAACAACAGAACGCCACCTGCTACGATCCTTTTTTTTTTTTTTTTTTTTTTGGGGGGTGGGAAATCATCAAATGACTCCTCCCGCTCACCTGCTACGATCCTTACATACTCTTTTGTACTAGGTTTACTAGGGTTACAGTAGCAACCAACTAGTTTATTGGACACACGTCCTCTACAAGGTCTGTACAGATGTGTCTTGGTTTTGTATGCAACTTATTCAGACAATAAACTGCTCCAGTTAAATTACCTTTTAGAGAAATTTATTCAGCTCTACTCATCTCTCATATCATCTTCAACTTTCGTTGAAATGTAAAAGGGGAGACGATACGCTGTTTTTATTTAAGCACTACAAGTAGGTAATGCACCCTGCATTCAGAAAGTTGGCATCGTTGCAAATAACTGACATTAAATTTATTAACGTGGTTTTACTAATTTTGCAATACTTTTATCTTTTAAATGATAATGGTTTGTAACCATGGTTTAATACAATGGTTTGTAACCAACCTTGATTTACAATATTAGTAACCACTAACCCTTTTTTTTTTGTATTGGCAATCATCTAATGGCTCCTCCCGCTCTGGGTGGAGCGGAAGGGAGTGTCAAACTTTTACTGACTAAAAACCATCCATGTTCCTTCTTTTGCCCTTTATGTTCCAGGGCCGCGGTATCTCTTTCGAACAGTCCCGCAGCCCTGGCAGGGTCACCACTAACCCTGAGTTTCAATAAAGTCGACGAGAGATATTGATGAACAGAATCGATTGAAAAGTGCAAATAGGGCGCTGTAATTTTTCAACTTGTTTTACGATTGGCTTTTTTAATAAGGATAATATTTTTTGTGTTCACCAAAAATCTAAAGGTAGGTACATCTATATAAGCATTTCTAAAATATTTATTCTTCCCCGAAAAATACTGATCGTGCACCAAATGCCTGACAAACCTGCTGGCGCAAACTAGATATAATTTAAAATTATATCATTGGTGTTTAATTCAAATACATTTTGCAGTGCATTATCTGAAGTAAAACTAAAAAAATAAATGCTTGTTTTTAAAATTAGGTGTATTACTATTTTTACAAATTTGCAACAGTTGTTAAATAGATGCTCGTTATGAAATATTTTAATGAACATATTTTGGTGCACATTCAGTATATTTGGTGGAACACTGACAGGCAAAATTAGATAAATGAAATGGGAATAAATTGAAGTACTTTTAAATACCATCCTTTTAATAATTCATTTATTTAAACTTCATGTACAAGTGTGGTACATAGGTGAACTTAATGCCACAAGGCATTCTCTACTATTCAACCTTTGGGTCAAATAGGATAGCGTTATAGTAGAGAACAAAAAAAACTATTTTGTTAAAAGAAATTGATACACATACATGGGTACATACCATACCTGTATCACAGATAAAATAAACTAATGTATATTATACATACACATAGTCCGAAATACGAGACACCTTACAATAATAATAATTACTATGACTCTAGTAATGACTAAATCGTAAGCGATTTAGTCTGACTTTAAATTAAACTTCCGAACTGCTCTTTTGAAAGCCATTTTGCTTTCAGCTTTTTTAATGCCAAGAGGTGGCGCGTTCCAGAGCTAATAATTAGTTATAATCCGTGGATCCTTTAATTATGCCTATCTACATAATCACGTGGATTAGCAAATTTACTGTTGAATTAACTTGGCTAATAAATTCCTTAATTTAGTGAAATCTTTGACTGTATTTCATTAACTCTAAAATACGAAAAATAAAGTACTCCTTTCAACTTTCTCTTGTGATACCATGATATCGATGTGTCATTAAATCCTTCCAATGTTTCCTTTTTTTACTGTCGAAGTTTATTTTGCGATCGACTTAATACCATTGACCTTCTCAGAACTTGACTGCATCGAAGTGAATGTGTATTGTAAAACAACGACCGTGATAAAAAACGGCTTTTTGTCGCACAATCCTTATTAAACCTATATCGAGGATATATGGCAAATTTGAAAAGATATAAAGAAGGATTTAAGAGATTTATTTCACCGAAAACAGGCAACAGTGTTTTGCTTCGTAAATGTATCAATTGATATACCCTACGTCATTTGGGATTCTATTTATGGAATTCATGGAATTTATGTTTTCTTTTTAGGGTTCCGTAGTCAACTAGGAACCCTTATAGTTTCGCCATGTCTGTCTGTCTGTCCGTCTGTCCGTCCTCGCTTAATCTCTGTGACCGTTAGCACTAGAAAGCTGAAATTTGGGACCAATATGTGTATCAATCACGCCGACAAAGTGCTAAAATAAAAATTGGAAAAAAATGTTTTATTAGGGTAGCCCCCCTATATGTAAAGTGGGAAGTGTTTTTTTTTTTAATTTTAACCCTAATGTGTGATATATTGTTGGAAAGGTATTTAAAAATGAATAGGGGTTTACTAAAATCATTTTTTGATAATGTCAATAATTTCGGAAATAATCGCTCCAAAAGTAAAAAACAAAGCGTCCCCCCCCCTCTAACTTTTGAACCATAAGTTTAGAAAATACGAAAAAAATCTGAAAAGTAGAACTTTATAAGGACTTTCTAGGAAAATTATTTTGAACTTGGATGGAAACAACAGATGGAAACTGCAGTTAACCAATATAATTTGGTCCCTGAATCGTATGAGCGCCTATACAATCCAGAGGTCAAGTTTCATTTGCCCGTATTTTTTTTTTAACTTCGTTTACATAATATTTTATTATCCTGAACGTATCTTTTTTCAAACAAAAAAATAATTATTAAAATAGGTTCTCATAAGTGGGAACACTTATTGTGACGGACGGGAAACTACGGAACCCTACACTGAGCGTGGCCCGACACGCTCTTGGCCGGTTTTTTGTTATATTCTTTACTACATATACAATATTGGACAGCGTACATGTACAATAGCGAGCTTAACTTTATGTAGAATATGTTCTTTCAACATTGTTACCGATTTTATTGAAGCAGATAAGTCCTGTATTTATATAAAGGGTGTAACAAGAACCTAAACGAAGCCGCAAGGCACTTGTTCTTTTCGTCATTGCGATCATTTTTATGTGCTAGACCATGTCTGGGAACATTGTAGTTACGGAGATATTGGGGGTCAAAGTCAGGGGTCAAACTTTTTTTTTTAATACATGCTATAATGTAAGATTTTTACTGTAAACACCTCCACGACCCCCGTACTATTCAATCCATCCATCAGCACAATGTTTTGAGTGCGTTTCATTTAGTCCTACCGTAAAACGTGATTTTTCACCCCAAAAAAAAAGTAGTTTCCCAGCAATCATTTTTGCGTAAAGTTACTGAGTTTGGTGTACAGAATGCTTCGTCAATCAAGCATTCTGTACACCAAACTCAGTAACTTAGTAACTAACGGCTTCGTGAAGGATCCGTTTGCACCCAGTATGAATTGGGTATTTCAATAAGATTTATTTTGATCTAAAAGTCCTTCACTTGGTCAATATCTAAAGCGTGGATGCACTGATTTTTGAAGTGAAAACTTCTTTAGCGGCGTTGAGCACTTTAAAAAAATTGTTCTGTAATGGGTATAAAATCTTAAACTCGCGTCAGGACACTCGCGTCAGGACACGTGACAAAGCGTAAGACGGATGGAGAGTAGACGATTTTGAACTTAACCTTCAACATTTTATGGTTTAAAATTATTTAAAGAAATTTGGAAAAAGCGTAAGACGGATGGAGAGTAGACGATTTTGAACTTAACCTTCAACATTTTATGGTTTAAAATCATTTAAAGAAATTTGGAAAAAACGTAAGACGGATGGAGAGTAGACGATTTTGAACTTAACCTTCAACATTTTATGGTTTAAAATCATTTAAAGAAATTTGGAAAAAGCGTAAGACGGATGGAGTGTAGACGATTTTGAACTTAACCTTCAACATTTTATGGTTTAAAATCATTTAAAGAAATTTTTAAATGTTTCCAATCAACTTTGAACCTAATGCTTTAGGGATAAACACGGAATAGAAAAAACCGTAGACAGAGTATTCTATAGACTGCTGGATATCTTCCTTTGCATTCGCACAAGAAAAAGAAGAACATATAAACGTCACTAGCAAAGAAAAGAGACAGAGTATAAATATTTCTGTCCCTTATCGCGTGTCGGCTGAGCACATCATTGTCAGTGCACAACAAGTTTGACGTTTGTGGCGGTGCCAGATTGACATCCAATTTGTTTATTAACAATTGCATCGAAATTATACACATTATATGATCTTTTCGAGCTTAATTCGACAACAGTACATTTGTGCAACTGTGCAAAATGGTAAGGTGCAGTGTAATAAACTGTAAAAGTGATAGTTTGATGAAGATTGCTGGACTGTCCTTTCACTCGTAAGTATTAGATCTTTTTAAGTATTCAATCGCTTTGTGTCCTATTATTTCTCATAAAATAGTCGCAGTAATGTACCAACTAATTCGTTTAATGGATAAATCTCGTATAATCGTGATTTTTGCAATAATTTTATTATCTTACCTCAAAATTCAGTGTTGCCACTTTTTGACGGGGAATTTACCCTTTAATACCGAATAATGCAATGTCTATAAAAAAATACTCTTCCGACCTTGATTCATATGATATTAGTAATACGCACTACTTAAAATCTATGTTAGTAACACACGTATTATACGATTTTAATTCGTATAACTGCACTCACCTGACGCAAAAAATGAAAGATAATAAAAAATCTTATTAAATTTTCAGATTTCCGAATAAACCCGAAATAAGAAACTTGTGGATTGCTGCTACCGCATGAATCTTTAGGATGTGATCCTATGATCAACATAGATCATGATTATTTAACAGATCCTTCTAGGCTTACTCTTTATTCTAAAGAAATAATAACCTATATTGCTGGTTTTATTGCAAGAAAGTTGAGGAAAGTTATTAAATGTGAGGATTGTCTTTTGGCTTTGATCACAGATAAGTATCACGGAATCATTACGACTGAAGGACATGTATCCATGGTCATGAATAAATTAAAAAAAAAAATCACGGAATCATTGCTAGAAGAGACAAAGGAGGCCTTATTTATCCTTCTACTGACTTAAATAAAGTCTGTGAATTGGCAGAAAAGATATTTCGAGCGCGTTCACATAAAGGAAATTCATTTTTTAATGAGAAAAATGTGATGTCAACACTTATATTATCGTGTTACAAGGAATGCACACGTACCAATATTAATATATTTATTAATGACCATTTCGACAGTCAGCCTTTTATAGGGAATCACAGAACTCTCCTCATTAAATCAATCGCAATGCATTACTTCGAAACCCGTATTCACCATAGTACCAAACAATGTTTTGAACCACAATCGAAAATAAGAATTATACATAATAAGTTAGTGCTTTTTCAAGGACAGTAATTTGTTTATAAATAAAATATTACAGTTGCATCATTGCTATGTTTTATCGTTTTCTGTGTATTGGAATGTTCATTTTAATTTGCAAGTGTATGAGTTTGGCGACACTGGTTCCCGTACTAAGGCAGTCTAAGGGCACTTCCATAAATGATAGTACTTTTATACTGATAAAGCAATTGGTGCAAAATTATTCCCTAACCATTCCAAAATATCAAACATGCTCAACGTTAATAATCAAGTTTTCACTTCTGCCGGCACTCCCGGAGTGCTAGTTAATTTTTTTTTAGTTCAATAGGCCTTTACGGTAACTACGACTACGTAGACAATATTATTATTTCAGACTTTATTATCACAGTGAGTAGGTACATATATTAATATTCTGCTGTTAATTATAATGAAGACTGTTTGCTGTTTCGTAGTAGGTAAATAACCTAAGGTGGCTTTATAGTGAATGTTCGACATTATTACTGCGATATAGGAACTGTGTTGTGTGTGCCGGTACCACAGCTGCGGCAATGTACTTGGTACTTAATGCCTTACAGTGTACCTACTTTTGTACCCACATTGGACTTGTAGTGTTGCAATATTACCTAAGACTAATGTACTTTCAAACCTGTTTGATTTATTTAAGAGCGGCTGTGCGTTGGTTGCGACCATAATTCCAAATTCTCGGCCCGAAGCCTACAAAAAAGAAAATTTACTTAAGGCGTTCAGAAATGAAGAACTGGGTCGAAAATACAAAAAGAAAATTATTTATTTGAGGGCCCGCGGTGATAATGTAAAGGTCTTGCTTTAAAGTCTGACAACTAGTTGTACCGAGGGGTTGTACCCCTACCATTATTTGGTTGTGGAGGTCAGATTGGCAGTGCCCCCATACAAACTACTGGTATTCAGCTGCATCCGGTTAATGAGACTGGAACTGATCATTCCATATTAGGGAAAAGGCTAAGCAGGTGATGGTCGAAGCCAAATGTCCCAAGAACTACGTAATACTAGACAAATAGGTATATTTAAACACATATAAAAATGATTGCAAACAAACACTATATGAATGTATGAATTCATTCTTTTAATGTTAATGTAATCGTGGGAAAAAATTGTTAACACGAGACAAAAACTATCATACACATTAACTATTTATATAATAATGCAAAGTAAACCGTTTTACATAACACTGCTATCATCATCATTAGTACAGCTCGACTTCACTCACAGCTGGGTATCCCAATGCTTGTGCCAAGGTCCACGTTCTTTTGCCAGCCTCATCCAGGAAGACGCGGATGGCAGGTGGAGTAATGCTGTGATCGAGTGGCGTCCAAGGACTGGAAAGAGAGGTGTTGGTCGTCCGGCGGCGAGAATGGTTATATTTAAATGGTGAAACTAATAGGAAGTTACATTATTCTCGATCGTTTCCGTGGTATAATTTGCGTCCAAATCGGGAGCGAAGCCGTGGATAATAGCTAGTATTATAGTATGGTGACTTCTGATGATGCAGTCCGCGGATCCGCTAAGTAAATATTCACAGTCGGATATCCAATACAAATAGTATACATTTTAAATTTACTATATCGGATTTTTGCTTGCCGTTCGGTAAAGTTGCACGCAGGTAGAGCTATAAACAAGATCTTTTCAAAAAGGGTCACAATATTTCCCAAACCAATATTTTTTCCGTTCAATATTTTCAAAGTGTTTTTGTTGATTTACTTACATACTAAAGATAATTGACCGAAAAGTTGTATGTTCTCTGCTTAATAAATGAGTATGTACTTGAGAAACAAAAAACAAAAGAATTTCGATTGTTAATCTGAGACTGAGGTAAATACCCAGTGATGTGTTTTTTTAATGCAAGTTTGTTTTTTTTTTCGTAAAAGGCATCCGAGGGCAAACTGGTTTTGTCTTTGGCCATTTTTTCGATAAAGCGGTGGATTTTAACCGGAGTAGCATTTAATATGTGTCTGAAAACTGGTATCAGAGGCGTTCAATGAATAATTATAAAGATTACGTCACTTTTCCTGGAGGTAGTAGGAGGGATAGGCGAGACGGAGGAGCTCGTGGCCAAATGACAACAGCCACTCGGACCAATCTTCAAGTTAAGCCACGTTTGCTTAGGTTGGTTCGTGGATGGGTGACCACCCGTTACATACCGAGTTTCCTCCGTGCCTCGGAGAGCACGTTAAGCTTTTGGTCCTTGCTTTTATTTGTAGATCTTTGACAGTCGTTACAGGCAGTCAGTGGCCCGAATGTGTGACAACCAGTCTTACCAAGGGGTATTCTTATTCTTATTCTTAATTGCACACAAAATTAAAAGATATACACAATATTACAATATATAGCTTATGTACAACGGCGAGCTTAACCCAAAATTGGGTTTTCGGGTATCGTATTACCCAGTACAAACTGGATTGTGGAGGTCAGATAGGCAGTTACTCCATGTAATAATGGTAGTCCAATACTCCAATACTGGTAGTCAGCTGAATCCGGTTAGGCTGGAAGCCGATTCCAACATAGTTCAGAAAAGGCTAAGCAGATAACGATGAGTTGGATGAATTTCTAGTCTTTCCTACTAGAAAGTAATATCGTATTGATTTTTTTATATTTTGTCTCGTAAAAGTTTATCAAAATCATCAAATATTTTATTGTTTGATTATGCTTAGACAACGATATCATACTCATCACGTGGCAGGTCTTGAAAACTGTCAAATTTATGTCCTTACAGGTTTTTGTTTCTATTACATAACAGCTTTCACAATCTGTTAATGATGATGAATTAAGTCATGCATAATGTAATATTATGTACATAAATGGACAAATTTGTTGAATGAAATACCCATGGATGAACGTGAACGATCAACAAATCGTTTAAACCTCAATTATTAGAGAATCCAGAGCTAAACATGATGAACTAAATGCTTAATAACCTGAAGTCAAATGACAATAATTGCTTAGATAATGCTAGATGTTCTTGCATGCAGATATTATCATGTTGTGAATGTCAGAGCAAAAAAAAAATGTACAAAAGCATTCGCTACATCAAAAACGTTTAATTTTTGCTTTTACTGCTGGTGTTTAACACAATCACATTATAATACAGCCACAACTAGACATAAATCCAAACTCGAGACAACTACTGAAAATTGAGAATTGCCTAATTGAAAGACAAAATTGAATCCAGGCAGCATTTTTGTATGATAAATGTATCTATTCTATATCATTATTAATATTATAAAGCAGAAGATTTTTTTTTTTGGTTGAACGCGGTAGTCTCAGGAACTACTGGTTCGAATTGAAAAATTATTTTAGTGTTGGATAGCCCATTTGTTGAGGAAGGCTATAAGCTGTATAACATCACGTTACGACCAATAGGAGCGACACTAGGTCGCGGGGAACAGCTAGTAGTTTATAATTATAACCACAATTTACTTTAATTTGAGCCTGACAGTACTTGCATTCGTTTTATTTTTTGCATAACTTTGATATCACTCTCCAGGGATCTTTTACGAAAGACGATTGATCAAGGTAAACTCATCACGAAGGTGTCCACCTCGTATTTCCCGTAAAACTTCCTCCCATTATATTACTATAGCCTTGCCATTGAGTTGTCACAACGTTGGTAACTGTGAGGAAACTATAGGAGACGACCTTGAAAGCATTGAGACAGGTTGCGAATTTCTTATTATACACTTCTCATCAAAAAAATCGAAACACCTCGCAGTTTATGATTTGATAAGGATTATCAGAAAAATGTGTATATTTAGGAATAAATGTAAAATGTCATTTAATAGTGAGTAGTATGAGGTTTTTAAATCCTAATGTTATTGTTCTAAATTCAAATTAAGTCTTCATAGGTTTCGTATTTTGTATAATGAGTAATTTTTACCCTGTATGGAATATGAAGGAAATGGGTAAAACAACACGCGTAAATGAAAAAAAAATGTAAGAAACGTTTATTTAATAACTTGTATTCCCTCCGCGAGCTCTTATTACTGCTTCCATACGGTTCTTCATCGATCGGATGAGAGTCACGATCACATGTTGTGGTATATTATCCCATTCCTCTTGGATTGCATTTTGCAGCTGGCTAAGTGTTTCTGGGGCTGGATCTCTTGCTCGAATTCGTCTCATTAATTCATCCCATAGATGTTCAATGGGATTCATATCCGGGCTTCTTGCTGGCCATACCATAATGGAGATACCGACTTCGGTAAGATAATCTCGTACGACGCCCGCGGTGTGAGCTCTAGCATTGTCGTGCATGAATATGAAGTCGTTGCCAATAAAATGTGCATAGGGCATCACATGAGGTTCAAGACACTGTTCGATGTACCGATGAGAGTTTAGTGCAGGCAGCCGTGGCCCAGACACAAAGGCAAGTTCTGTCTTACCGTCGGCGCTGATTCCTCCCCAAACCGTCCACGAACCGCCACCATAGCTGACCTTTTCTTCAATGCAGCATTGTGCAAAGCGTTCTCCATCTCTTCTGTAGACCTTGTTCCTTCCGTCGTTACCATACAACATAATTTTACACTCATCAGAAAACAGTACTTTGCTCCACTGAAGGTATGACCAAGTTAGGTGCTCGCGTGCAAAGTTAAGGCGCGCTCTTCGATGGTCTGCAGTTAATTTCGGCCCATTCGCTGGCTTATGCGGTGCCAATCCGCGTTCCTTCAACCTTCTTCTTATTGTAGACTCACTTACAGCTACTCTTCGTACAACGCGAAGCTGCTGCTGCAGTTGAAAAGCGTTAAGGCGTCGATTTCGTAAAGAAGTTGTTACAATAAATCGATCATCTCGCTCAGAAGTGACCCGATTCCTGCCAGATCCTGAACGGCGCGTGAACGAACCAGTCTCCCGATAGCGTTTGTAGACTCTATGAACAGATGATAAGCTTAGATGCAATCTTGCAGCCACAACACGCTGACTAAGTCCAGAATCCAGCAATGCCACCACTTGGGCGGCTTCTGCGGGCGAAGTATCCATATGTTTTAGAAAAAAAAGTTTTTTCAGACGTCCCAAAGTCACAGTAAATGAAATAAGAAACAAAAAGTTTAAAGACAAGCGCTAATTTTTAGTTTTTAAACGAGAAACGTACTCCAACCCTAAATACACATTTGTCTCAAAACAGTGATTAATTTCATTTATAGGATAAACAAATGAAATTCTAATTTCGAATTTTGATTTTTTTCTTCTTACTGTAATGACCAAACTGCCAGCTACACAATAATGTTTTTTTTTTCATGGAATTAATTCTCTTTTGTAAAAAATTAGGACAAAAACAATAAAAACGAAAGTGTTTCGATTTTTTTGATGAGAAGTGTATTTATCAAGACTTTAATTTCATGCTAAATCTTCAAGTTAGTTGATTAGGTTTTCAACATTCGAGAGCAAATTCCTGGTGAATCTGTAGGTCTTACTTAACTGCCGACCACTGTACGTAATAACGTATTAGTACGAACGATCGTTCTGTTTTGGAAGCACAGTTCCAATCACATAAAACGATCAGTTTTTAATATTGATAGTTTGTCTACATTTTTTGATAGATCAGTAGTAATTTTGTTGTTACTATATTATCTTTAATAGATTTCTCAAAAATCCGGAATTTCTCAGTAGCAACCACGGAGTCTGGATTTGTGCCGGTTGACTTTACCGTCCCGTATACCTCTGCCCAATCTCCTTCTGGGATTACAGCCGTGATGTTATGTTATGTGTTATGTCTATACTGTTCTGTCAAACATCTTGCCTCTACATCATCTACTCCATGCCTAGATAATTCATTGTCTTTGTTCCTTAACCCTTGTTATGGTTATGTAGAATCCAAGCTCTATTTGACTTTCTTTCTTTTTTTTTCTTTTGGTTTTGCTTATGGGATGTCCAAAATTTCAGACTTAGCTTGATCGTAAATTCATAAAATTTTACCCCCTCTGTCATCGTCCCTTTCCACCATCGTGTTTCATCCATTTGACCTCGTGCCCGAATCCCCTATTCAACTCCTTTTAGGGTTAATTTTCAAAAATTCTTCTTTAGCTTTCTGTTCCCAGCAGTTTGGCTTTAGTAATGGAATAAGTAATGGAATCCATGATGTGTATCAAATACATATTATTGAGTTCGAATAAAATAATTATAATATTAAGTTTCCGATCGAAAGAGGATTTTCATCTGAAACCGAAACCGAATCTTTGGTCCTCATCCTAGTTTCGACCTAAACCAAAATAAAAACCTATTTAAACATCGCGCGATCTGTCTCTCTTCCAAGTTGTGATTCAACACCGTGTCTTCCGCCTTCAAAATCCAGTCTGTCCAAGGCATTTTTTCCGAACGTCGGTCCAAACTGCACTCCAATCTATTTGGCATAACCAAAATTGCTAAAACTACTAGTGTACATTGCCGCATGGTCGATTAGCACACGATCCGTAAAAATACTGGCAGATGATAGATAGTTTAGATTGGCTCTGACGATCAACATAATAATCAACTTGAATTTTCCTAGATTTCTTTACTTCCGTATCGTCTTTCGTTCCGTATACACTAAGGTTAACCAGAGGAAATAATATTATGTATGTTTTATGACTGATATTAATAACATACTAATGAAACATGCAGGATAGTCCGATCGATTGTATTCTATATTCGTTTCCAACAATAATATCATTAGTCATTAATCTAGAAGTCATTAGAATACTAAACATACCATCACACTATGACAACTTCCCATGGGGAGATAAGCAGAAGCTCTAGAGAACTGCTCTTTGATCTGCATCAATGATTGCATGCGAAGTTCAATTACCAGGTCGAGCAAAATGTGATTTGGTTTTTCTTTCAAGTGTTTAGTAGAAGACCGAAGCTTCAAAACTGGGTCCAAAGGCTGCTCAATTGAAATCGGACTGGGCAGGACGTGTCTGTCAGATGCCGGAAAAAACTGTGGGCCGAAATATCGTTGTTGAAAAACTGGTGCCATAAGACAGTGAGGCCACGAAGAAGATGGCGTGATGAACTTGATATATACTGTCGGAATTGAAAGAAGGATGCTCGGGTTTGTGGGAAGGGAGGTCTTTGCCCAAGTGGGACAGAATAAGTTAGGAAAAAAAGCTTCTCAGTAGCAGCCCGTAGCCCTTTTTTTTGGGATGGGAAATGATCAGATGACTCCTCCCGCTCTGGGCGGAGTGGAAAAATAAAACCCATCCATGTTCCTTCTTTTGCCCTTTGTGTTCCAGGGCCGCGGTATCTCTTTCAAACAGTCCCGCAGCCCTGGCAGGCATCGGCCCTTCCGGGCCCCTCCTGTTTGTGACATCTCTTTGAGGCGCGCGTGGAACACGAACGCGCTGTCGACACGGCCTGTCGTCATAAGCCGGACGGACGGCGAGCTAGCCTATTACTGACCGTCCACAGGCCCGCGCCTACGGTGGCCGAGAGCTACCACGTGGCTCCCGATGACCGGGGCGTCTTCCGCGGCGGCTGGGACATGAGGTTATCTCCTTCTCACGTTCCACCACCTCCTTCGCTAGCATGACTGCTTCGCAGAAGGAGGTGACGGCTTCCCATTCCCTCTCGCTCCGGATCAGGGCCGGACGCGAGAGGTCGCCGCCACCTAGCCCGTAGCCCTGGATTTACGCCCGTTTGATGGTGTAGCGAGGAGCTCGTGACTAAATGATAACGCTGCTCGGGTCGATCTTTAGGCTAAGATGTACTTGCCTAGGTTGGTCAGTCGATGGGTGACCACCCATTACATACCGAGTTTTCTCCGTGCCGTAGAAAGCACATTAAGCCGTTGGTCCCGGCTGTCATTTATAGATCTTTAGTTGTCGTTACAGGTAGTCAGTAGCCCAAAAGTCTGACAACCAAACTTACGAAGAGGTATCGTATTACCCAGTACTAACTGGGTTGTGGAGGTCAGATAGGCAGTCGCTCCATAAAAATACTGGTATTCAGCTGCATCCGGTTAGACTGGAAGCCGACCCAAATATAGTTGGGAAAAGGCTAGGCAGATGATGATGGCAGTAGGCTGCGAGGCGCACCCCCTTTAACATGGAACTTAAACATAACTGACGAAATGTGGTAACTGTAAGGTGCCTTATGCCTTACCCTTTGCAGATTATGGACAAGATATTCTAATATTTGTGCTTATTGGAAGTTTTTTGCGGGCTGAATTATTTCGGTCAAATTCGAATTTTTATCACAAAAAGTTTATTTACATTCGCTTGCGAAGAAGTAGCATCGCTACGTGGTTTTGTAGAAAAAGTATAATATTTGTTAATAAGTAGAACGATGGCTGATTACTGTTTAAAGTGAGAGTCACGTATTAGTGATATGACGTCACATCATTGTTTATTATTATTAATAACATTACGCTTGAGATTGATTTTGTGGTGAGCAGAACGATTTGGACTGTTTAACATCATCTCCCTCTTTTTCCAACTATGTTGGGATCAAATTCTAGTCTAACCGGATGCAGCTAAAACCAATATACCTATTACTTACCTACGTGTAGCGACTGCCTATCAGATCGTTAAAACTCAGATACTCGATTACCAAACCACCACCGTGGATCACCATCCTGATAATGGATAGTTATTTAGTCTAAAAGCATGCCTAAAAACATTGCAAACGATAAAAAAGAAAAAAAACTAGAGAGGTGTTAACCCTTTAACAGGCATAACGATCTGGGAATCGGAAAATAATGCCAAATAGGCATAGGTATTATTGGGTGAAAATAAACTTCACTTTTTTAAACCAAAATTTATGTTCTTTGAATATTTAATGAGTGATTGATAAGTGTTTAAATAACCTTTATACAACAATGGATATACCTACCAAGAACTCATTATTTAATTAAGAGTTGAAAATTATGGTGGGAAAAATATTCCCTTTGCTGAAAATAAATTTTCCCTGATGGAACGAAGTTCCTTTCGATTAAGTAGTGAAGGAATTGTAAAAAAAAAATTGGCACAAAAAAAAACGTTCGTTGAATTTGTAGGTTTTTTCAGTATATTGAGTTGAAAAAACCAATTTGGTAACACTTAACCCCTACAACTCTGACTTCAAGTAACGTATCACTTGAAGTAAAAGTTTTTTTCTCATATTAAATTCAAAATCACTAAGAATAATTCAGTTCATCAGTTATAACTATAAGTTGCTACTTAGATACATATTATTTACTTAGGTCCTAAGACTTAATGAAATCTAAAAGTAAGTACATAACTAACTTAATCTTCGCTGAACTTTGTGACTTAAGTAAGAGTGGGTCAGAGCTTAAAGTTGGCACTTACACACGTTAACAACAAGACAAATCTCAAGTTTTTCAAAGATTTTCATAGTTGCTGTTAGTTTTCAATACTTTTCATTAGAAGTTTTTAGCTACCTCTTGATCAACATACAATTATTTATGGTTAAAGAAATTTATGTGTGCACCTTTTTGTCGACATTTTATAAGTGCCCATGTAGGCATGTGAAATAAAATATTTTGATTTTTGATTTTGATTTTAATAAGAAATTACAAGGATTTCACTTCTTTATTTATTTTAAATGAAATTAGAAAGAGGTGCCGTGACGATCTAGACGCGTACCGCAAGGGCTGGTTCGAGGAGGCACGGGAAAAGGCCATATGGACGGAATCGAGGGAGCCAGTTTGCCCAGCAGTGGGAAAGTAGAGCCTATTAAAAAAAAATACCCACATATAATGTACCCACTGCTGGGACAAAGGACTGATCTACCAGCATGCGGACCCTGTGCGAGTTTATAGATAACATAACATAACATAACGCCTGTAATCCCAGAAGGGTAGGGCACAGATGTACCTAATAGTACACCCACATTTCGCTAGTTATGTCATGTGCCATGTAATAGGGTGCAAGCCTATTGCAATCAACCGGGCGCAGATCCAAACTCCGTGGCTGTTACTGAGAAATTCCTGATGGAATAATTCAACAACACTGCCCGACCTGGGAATCGATTCCAGGACCTCTTGCTCAGCAGTCGCGCTTATATCCACTAGACCAATGAAGTATAATTTTAATGATTTTTTTCTGTGGTAATTACGTGAAGTAAATAATTATGAGACAATAGTTAGAATTCGTGGTTCGTTGGTTGGTTGGTTTGGTGGTTGGTGGTTCTAGTGGTGGTGGTGGCTTGTAGGTTTCATCGCGATATTTTCCTTCACCGTTTTGATAGCAGCGGTGATGAACAAACTATGGTCATACATACCTTCTTTTGTTCATGCGAGTATCATTCTTGTTTAGTTACAAAATGAAACATGTAACTACCTCCCTACTCATAATAAAAGACGAAAATACAGTTCCATATCAAAAAATTTCAACATCAACCTTGGACTCTTAATCAAACATCAATTAAATATACACAATACATTAATTATTCCCCTAATTGATGACACCAAAAGTATTCCTTTCATAAAAATGGCGGTCCATCTCCTTATATACAAAACAAGCTACGGGGCCAAGGCTTTTTAAATGTCATTACCTTTTTAAGAAAAAAGTTTTACAAAAAATAACGGCAGTTTCATAACAGCTTCCAAAACGGCATTTAAATACAAATTGGTTTTGTTTTGAGAGCACTTTCTGTTACAAGGACTTCAAGTGCTTAGTTTTCGTAATGTGAACTGATTTTTTTTTGACGAATTAGTTTTTGCTGGAGTTGCACCGTTTTTTGTCTTTGGTGATAGAAACAAAGTTTTGAATTAATTTTTGCAATAGTATAATATAATATAATATCTTGGGACAACCAACACACCGCCATCTGATCCCAAACTAGGCAGAGCCTGTACTATGGCAACCAGACAACTGATAAACATACTTACATATTTCTAAACACATACATATAGATAAATTACACACCCAGATACAGAACAAATAATCGTACTCATCGCAAAAAGATTTGTCCTGTGTGGGAATCGAACTCACGACCTCCGTCCTAGCAATCAGGGTCACTAACCACTAGACCAACAGGCCAATCTCGTGTTTAGATTTTTTTATGATTTTGATAGCGTTTTGATTTTGTAAATATTCAGTTCGTTCGTTCACCTCGTTGGTCTAGTGGTAGCAATCGCGACTGAGAATCAGGTCCTGGTTTCGATTCCCGGGTCGAACAAATTGATATTGATATCCATCAAGAATTTCTCAGTAGCAGCCACAGGGTCTGGATTTGTGCCCGGTCGATGGCAATAGGGTCGCCCTCTATTTCATAGGACTTATACATAACTGGCAAAATGTGGGTGTACCATTAGGTACATCTCTGGCAAACCTTTCGGGAATTACAGGCGTACTGTTATGTTTTATGTAGTTCGTTATTTGAGTGATTAAAGTCTGCCTCGTTGGTTATGTCGTAAGCACTACTGCTGATTGGCCTGGGTTTGATTCCCCTCGTGAGTACAAGGCGTTTTGTTATGTATGTTCTACAATCAATATAGTTATGTCGATTGATAATCTCGTCGATTGAATGACGCTGACCGCCAAGTCTTGTTGTCGGGGAACTATTCTCCATATCCACAATCTCATAGGTATAGATCGCATCTTAATGTCATCTAAGGTATCTGAATGTCATATATGGTATTACGATTATAACAATTGAGATTATTGAAACTGGTTATGGAAGATTTTGAAGTTCTAGAACCGGTTTTCTGAAGTGGATTCATGGATATGGTGACAGTAATCTTGATTCAGATGTCAATTGTCAATCTATTATAATCATAGTATGACAATGAAATAACATTTTTTGCATAATAAACCACTAGAAAGATACAACTGAATATTTCACAAGATTTTAGACAGTGTATCTTAGAATGTTATCGCGATAAACCTTCAACTGCAATCATCAGTTAGGTACTCATAATATTGATAGAGATTATTCAGTAGCAATCTTGGAAAAACAATGTCTTATCGATAGTCAATGTTTTGGTTGAGATAAATTAGGTAATAGCGTGCCTGATGTACCTACATAGGTACATACCTATCTAAAGGGTGTAACAATACCCGTAACGAAGCCAAAAGGCACTTGTTCTCCGAGAATTTCCTAGTTACGGAGATATTGGGGAGCAAAGTTCCAACTTTTCCATAAGTATTTTTTTAATGCAATATGTTTTTAATTTAAGATTTTTACTTTAAACACCTCCACGACTCCCGTACTATTTCATCCACCATCACAATTTTTTGTGTGCGTTACATTGAGTCCTACCATAAAACGTGATTTTTCGCCGAAAGAAAAGTCGTTTCCCAGCAATAATTTTTGCCTAAAATTACTTAGTTCGATGTACGGAATGCTTGGTTGACGGGTTCGTTAAGGGTCTAGTTACACACTGTATAGCATAGAACGGATCTTTTTAAATCTAAAAATTAACTAGATATTACCTAATTCAGATACATACTGCTTTTTTTTACGGGTGCGTTTCAACCATGTGCGTGGACCACCAAAAGATGCGAAGCGAGATATATGATGTGTCCGGTACATACCAACAAAATTAGTAAAATTAATTGAAATTAATAGCGTTGCAGGAAAGCGTTTAGTGAGAGCGAGGTCTTGTACAAAGTCATTTGAGAAATGTGTTCTAGGGATGTATGCGACCTATATCGTGTCACTTGTTTCGTAATACACGACCGTTTTCTCGCAAAGCGGAGTCAAACTCACACTGTTTCAAACTCCAATACTACTGAGCTTCCTTGCACATTTCCGACCTCCAGTTTCATAATACGGAGAACCCTCGTAGGACGGAAAATTTTGAATACATAATGTGGAGGATTTTAAGAGACCCTCAACAAATACCCGGAAGGGACCAGATACTTGAACTTAGGATACATTTAAACAAGCGAGTTTACACACCCTTTCGTGAAAGATTCTGAACTATATTATAGGGCCTTCGCTTTTCGAATAGTTTCGAGGGTCAACAACAAAATCAAGTTTTATCTTGACAACGCTTTTGTTGATTCACTTCCCGGTACTGTCCGGTTTGTATGTGCAATAACGGTTATTATAACATAACACGCCTTGTAATCCCCGAGGGGTAAGGCAGATGTGTACCTAGCAAGTAATATTTCTTGCGTAGATTTACTTAGTTTGATGTACAGAATGCTTTGTTGACGGCTTGGTGAAGAGTCTGTTTAACACTAGAAGGGTCGGGCATCATACTATACCTTCAAAGACCGCAGCGGTCAATTTGACGGTACTAGAAATTCAGTCATATATTGCATTAAAATAAAATAAAAGTAATATCAATTTATTTTTTATTAATAATAAACAATTTTAGCACTTAAACTGAGTAACATTTGTAGCAAGTAATAGTTTTTTTTAAATCTTTTATACATTTTCCACAAACAGCTTTTTTACAGATTGTGCAGTTTTCACACGTTTTATTTTGTTTACAGTTATGATTTACTTGACATTGCCGCCTCTTATTGTTTGTAGTACATCGTTCACTTGTTTCAGAATTAGTTTCTTGTCTTTGAGTAGTTTTCTTTTTCACATACTCTGCACGTAGATCGCTCACTAGTTGAAGGATAAATCATGCCGAGAAATTTTTATCCCTGTGACTTTTTGGTATAGAATCCACGAGTTTATAGCTGCTAAATCAAGTATGTTGTAAAAAACGTGAACAGGCCATCTCCGACTTCCAGCTCTCACAGTGTACTTGCGTGCCATTTGATCGATAATGTCTACACCAAATTTTGTTTCATTAAAAAATTCAATTGTCTCAGGTAGTTTTTTTTTATCAGTACCTATTCTCACGTTGGGGTGCAGAGTACTCAAAATAATAACATTTTTTCCTGGTTTTCCTTGATAGACAGTAAGGGTTGTATCGGTCTCAGTTTTCATTATAAAAGTTTCATACCTTGTAGTACGAATACCTCTACAAATCGGCGGTAATTCTCGTCTTGCACGCCGCATTGTTCCAACAATGCTAGTCTTTTCGACCATTAGTTTTTTAGCCAAATTTAGAGACGTGAAAAAGTTGTCAGTGGTAACGTTTCGGCCCTTTTTGAAATAGGGTTTTACCAGTTTCAAAACCACATATTCGGGTAATGAATATCGTTTGAACGGTTCTCGTCTTTTCCTAAATATGGAAATCCTCCACATAGGTACTTACTTTCGAGATCCACAAGCAGCCAAAACTTTATACCAAATTTATCGGGTTTGATTGCAATATATTGTAAAAACGGACAGCGAGTTTTTGATGGAAATAACTGCTCATCAACTGTCAAATTTTCTCCAGGAATGTAACACATTTGACAATTATCTATAAATTTGTTCCATATATCCGAAATCATAGCAAATTTGTCATTAGCTAAGCGAGCAGAACGCGTGCTTCTCAAATCAAAACGTAAGTATTTCATGATCTCCTTGAATCTATTTTTGCTCAGAGTATTTTTGAAAACGGGTGGTCCCCAATCTTGCGACCACAAAATATCTAAATCTAGGTGGCTCATATTATAGGCTCCACGAGCATAAATCAAAGCAATAAATGCATCTAGTTCGTCTAGGGATAAGTTCCAAGTGTCATCTTGACTTTTGTCATGTGCTTCCTTTTCAGTACATTCTTTTATACGTCGTAGAATGTACTCATGCGTGCGTGGAGACTATTTATTCAAAATAGTCTCCACGCAGAAATTGGTTTGTTATTTTCAATGTATCTTTTGGCATATGGAGTAGGCCCTGAGATTTCTCTGAGTATATTTTGCTGGCTTCGACGTCCTACTTCACTAGCGTCTGCAGAAATACAAGTCCATTCTGTGCCATCACTTGCTACTTGTAACATACCGACTTCCGCTACTGAAGATGTCCTAGCTGAACGTCCACCGCGCGCTTGTCGCCCGCCGCTAATGGATCTACGAGATACCCCGCGACCTCTGCGCGAATTTACAATAATATTGTTACTTGTAGCAGGAGAATCTACTTCGGAGTCTTCTGATGAAGAAGTGACATGTCCCGGCTGAAATTCTGCATCATTGGTTTCACAAACACTGTCTGATAAATTGTCACCACGTTCATCACCTGACACATCTAGTTGTATATCCCGAAATCGCAACAGTTCTTGTTCTATTTGAAAACTATTGAGACGGCGACTCATTTTTTTATAACAAATTACGACTGTTCACTAAACGAAACCAATGTCTACTAAGTGTAATGCAAACAAGCTGGACATTAACAACTTACTCAGAATTCAACAAAAATATCAACAAAAGTACCTTCATTAGTTTGAAGAAATCGTTGTTTACTATTCTTATCGTTGCCTTTATATGCCGTCACATTGACCGTGTGCGGTCTTAGTAGGTATTTGTAAAGGAATCTCATATACGACATATAGTCTATTTTTTTTTTATATAGGTTTAGCCTTACAATAGCAAATTAGGAAAAGTCATAAAATATGAAAAGAAAAAAAAATGTAGTTTATAAAATAATTAAGAATGAAATCGCCGTGCGGTAAAATTGACCGCCTTGGTCTTTCTAGTGTAGAGAAGATTGCGTTTCAATAATAATTATGAGTAATGATTGAAGTCGGTAGTAAACTTTAAAGGTATTAACGTAAACAGGTATTTGTCTCCAAATGTCAGTGGGCCTTTTAAGAAGAACTGCAACTTAGGTCTTTAAGTTTATTCCTTGAAAATCTTAGAGTAAACCTTGACACATTCACTTTCTCTGCACATTTAGTTCCAAGGTTTCCTGCAGCAAGTACAAGCTAGTAAGTTAACACAACCGGTAAATTAATAGGTATTGACGGAATAATTTATGTAGCTACGAAGCGTCGAGGACCTCGTGTGTTGTGGTCTAGTTTCAAACTTGATGTACGATTAAGGTCAGAAAAGATAAATAATAGTAATGATATTCACAAGGATGCGTTTGATAGGTGTAAATATTCAAGATCAAATGAAATGATCTAGAGATACTTTACAGACGGGAAATATAGTAAAAATTAAAATTTTGAACTCGCTATATCAAGTAAGGAACTACAGTTCTACTAATACCATAATCCTACTAATACTATAAATGCGAAAGTTTGTGAGGATGGATATTTGTTACCCTTTCAACCAAAAACTACTGAACGGATTTTGAAGAAATTTGGCACACAGGTAGGTTGTAACCTGGATTATCACATAGGATACTTTTTGTCGCGGTATACGATCCCGTGGGACAATTACCGAAATGCACGCGAGCGAAGCGGCGGGCATAAGTTAGTTGATTATATGTTTTCAACGGTCACTGAAGTTTTATAAGCAACTAGCGACGCGCCCCGGCTTCACACGGGTGCGTGTATTATACATATAAACCTTCCTCTTCAATCACTATCTATTAAAAAAAAACCGCATCAAAATCCGTTGCGTAGTTTTATTGATGTAAGCATACATAGGGATATAGGGACAGAGAAAGCGAGTTTGTTTTATACTATGTAGTGATTACGTATAGAAAACCTGTTACATAATTATATAAAGTTTCCCAAAATAATAATTTGGCCTTTAATATTCTGATACATCATGATTTTTGTAATGTATGTAATTAATTCAAGTAGATACGATCAGGGTAAGCTTTTGAATGCTCCGCACCGTTTTATTCACTTGCATCTGTTTTTCATGATGACTCATCCAAACTAATAATACATTAATAATAACATACAATATCAACACGGATCTAACATCATTGTTGACCTAACTAATGTCATTGTGGACCTTATGTCATTATTATTCATTAATTTCCTACTTATTTTCTAGGTATTTTATCTTCATAAGTTTATTGCACAGTCCAGACAGGTCTTTAAAGAGGAAACGATGCCTTCGCTCGTGTGCGGATTGTGATCACCGGGGTGGTTTTAGTGTGGCAGAAATCCCATACTCCCAGGTCTTCTATCCAAAGACCAGTCGCTTTTTCAAGGTTACGTGTACCCCACAAAAAAAAAAAGGTTTGTTGACTAGAAAGTGCTAATTACTTGACACAATGTCAAGGTCACGCTGCAAAGTCAGTGTCATTCATCATCATCATCCACAGCCCGACTTCACCGACTGCTGGGTATAGGCCTCTCTTTGCTTGTGCCAAGCTCCACGCTCCTGTGCCGGCCTCATCCAGGATATTATTTATTTATTTAAACTTCATGTAATAGTGGTACATAGGCGGACTTAATGCCACAAGGCATTCTCTACCTGTCAACCTTTGGGTTAAATAAGAAAACATTGTGATAGGGTACAAAATCAATATCTTGTTTTCGAAAATTTATATACTTATATTGATACTCATACACATATATAAATAAAATAAACTACTAAATATTTTAAAAAATACCAAAATAAAAGACCTAATAATAATTACCATGACTCGACTTATTCGAGCTATTTATCCTGACTTAAGTAGTGGTTACGAACTTTTCTTTTAAAAGTGAGTTTGCTTTCAGCTTTTTTAATGCCAAATGCGCGTTCCAGAGCTTTGTAGTAGAGATGGCGTAAGAATTTGACATAAAACCGGTGCTGTGTGAAGGAATATGAAGAAAGGAATATTCCGGCAGTGGTAACAATGTCGTCTGCCCATCTCGCCGCCGGACGACCAACACTTCTCTTTCCATTCCTTGGACGCCACTCGGTCACAGATTTATTCCACCTGCCATCACCGCGCCTTACTAGGTGTCCTGCCCAACTCCATTTGTGTTCCATAACGCGATTTCCAATATCGAAAACGTTTGGAACTCGGTCTATTACTTTTTTGCCGAGCATGGAACGTTCCATGGCTCTTTGTGCTACTCTGAGTCTGTACACCGCCTCCTGTGTGAGCGTCCACATCTCAGCACCGTACGTCATGCTGGGCACAACACACTGATGATAGAGACGGGTCTTCAGGCAGTGTGGAATTTTGGCTGATTTTAGAATGTCGTACAATTTGCTAAATACAGCCCACCCTAGCTGGATTCTTCTCGATATCAGAAAGAATAAGGCCAAGATAGACATAACGGTCAACCTTCTCCAACCTTTCATTTCCAACCTTCACAGAAGAATTTGACTTGCTGGAGATATTTGCCATAATCTTTTTCTTGGCCATATTCATCCTGAGTTCTACTTTGAAAGAGGCATTATAAAGTGTTTGGAGCATCTTCTGGAGGTCCTCGAATTTTTCAGCAAAAAGCACGAGGTCGTCTGCAAATCTTAAGTGAGACAGGTAAGCACCATTGATGTTAACACCGCAATAGTCCCAATCTAAGGTTTTAATGACGTCTTCAAGGACTGATGTGTTGAGTCAATTCTGCAATTCTACACGGCATTTTTTTAAACGATTCGTGTTTATGTCTGGTCTATTCAGAGTAGAAAGCACCGACTGCTTTCTATTCTGAATAGCCCAGACATAACCTTGGTCAAGTCATATGATAACCACGCAAGTAGTCTCTGAAAAGGTATTTTGAGCAATGAAAGACACAGATTTGAGTGGACCCGCCCATCTGTGCACGCATTTTGTTGGTTAAAAAGGTACCTAGTAAAGATAGGACATAAGAAAGGAAGGTAAGGACTAGTGAAATGTGGGCGTACCTGCTATTAGTATACCTGGAACCACCTAGGAACAGGTGTACTAATATCAGGTACTCTTGTTGCTACTAGAGCAGTGGTAACCCTGTGGCCCCGACTTACGATTAGTAGGCTATGGATTCGAACCCAGGCGAGCGCATTTATTTCATCACCACTGCTCTCATAATTGTGAAAAAATCGTGATTAAATTCGAAGACATGTGACATTTAACAACCCGCACTAGGCCGCGTGGTGGCTTATAGCCCATTCCCTCTCATAGAGGGGAGGCCTGTGTCACTGCCCAGGAGTGGGAACATTATAGGCTGAGTACGCTGTTCTTACTACAGGGCAAGGACCTAAATCGCTGACGCTTGTCCTGTTCAATATAATAATAACAACCCAAAACACTTAGGAGGTGACGTCATAATATATAACGACCGATTGTTTATGACATGTATAGTATCGTTATTGTTTATTATATCACATTTGTTACACCTGTTTTGAAAGGCCACTTGTATTGTCGATAGTGATGTTTGTACGTTGGATGTAAGGTATGCTTTAGGCAGGTCATCTTCTAGTTTTTAATTTACTTAAACAGGTATAACTGACTGCCTCGTTGGTTGCACGTGTGTATACTGAACAAGAGGTCCTGTTTTCATTTCTCGAGTCGGGCAAAATGTTATTGGGTTTTTCCATCAGAATTTATTCTGTAGCCGCCACGGATTCTGGATCTGTGCTCGGTTGATGGGAATAGACACGCCCTTTATTGGACTTTAACATATCTGCCATGGGTGTAGGTACTATTAGGCACACCTCTGTCTTACCCTTCGGGGATTACAGCGTCTGTTATGTTATGTTCAAACACATAGTATTTGAGATAATCCCTCGTCAAACTGAATTCTCTAAAAATGTACCTTTATGAAATATGAAGGCTATTTCAAATCCGTGGCGAAGAAATATCGATTAACCTATGATAAAATGTCAAAAGTCAGAAAGGCCGCGCTTCATACTAAAATCGTCCAACCCCTGTCGATTCGTTGGTTCCCCAGTTATGTTTAAGTCCCATGTAATAGGAGGCGAGCCTTTTGCCACCAACCGAGCACAAATCCAGACTCCATGGCTGCTAATGAGAAATTCCTGATGGAAAAACCCCAATGACGCTTTGCCCGACCCGGTAATCGAACCCAGGACCTTATGCTCAGCAGTCGCGTTTGCGACTACTAGGCTATTGAGTCAGTCAACAGTAATGAACTCTCTCAGAAAGGGTTTAACACACCTGTACGGTTTTGAGACTGTTCATTCGCTTAATACAATTAAGGTGCGACAGACGCCAGTAAATGAAGGCATATTAAAAAAAAACGTGAAATATTCTCCTTTCCCGACCGCCCTACATTTCTGATATGTTGTAAAATAATTGGATTATACTCGGTCACCGATACAGTATCTCGCAGTTGTCCCATTTCGCTCCCCTGCTGATTCGTGGAACAACTTTATAACGATACAAAATTCGTTTCGAAGTTGAAAATTCGGCGTAGTATAAAGGTACTGGCATTGCAGGATGTTATTTGGTCCTGTTTTGTTCAAACTGCATAAATTTTTGAAAACTAAATAAATGTTCTGGATGTTTCTACTTTTCTAGCTACTAAAGCTTGATTTTGAACGCATGTGGAACAAATTAAAACAAATTGGTACCCTACCCAAACAAACTATTTTAGATGCGCAATTTGAAAGGCTACACAGATTAATTTCGCATCTCAAACTCAAAGCATTTATTTCAATAAGACCAGTTACAAGCACTTTTGAATAGTCGAAACTAAAAGAGGACGGTATTCGTCCAACCACCATTCTTAATAACTATGAAATTACTGTTGTTGCCCATTCAAAAACGTAGATCTTTCTGGAGATGAATGGGCAAGAAACTCCATGGATATTTTTTAAATCAAAATATTTTTACGTAACCTTAGTAACATAATTCATGTTGAGATTATAAATAATATTATGTGAGAACGACGTAGAAAGTCGTGCACGTCAAAAGCGATAAGAGTAAAAATTATAAAAAAAAACCGTGGCAGTTAAGGGATGTCCACTTGTCCAGTCTCTACTAACGGCACTTCTTCAGTACCATTCAGCTCAACAATTTCGAAAGGAACTGAATGATCCTCCATACGCGCCATCATCAGCGAAACATTTCAGTGAGCATGACATTTTTTAACTATAATAAAATATCTCATAATATTATGTAATCAATGTTTCTACCGAGAAACATTAGCATCTATTTTTCTGTTAGTTTTCCTCTTCAAAGATTACTAGGCTTATTCCCTGGAAGATTTTAACAATTCATTTGGTTTGACAGATGTCACTTTATCTTTTGTTTTGATTTTTGTTGTTAGTAATCTCCTAGATAAGTGTTTAGCAACCAAATCTATCAGCTGTTGTTGACAGAAATTAAACTGGATATCGCAAAGGGTGTATCATTCTTAAAAACAGATATTAGGATAACATCATGATGACGAAATCACGCTATCAAATATTCAGATAAAAGTATTATGATCTTGAAATATTTAAGTGATCTTCTACAGGTAAAAGTAGTCAGTCAAATACAAGAGTGAGAGCGAGACACGTATGATAGTAAAAAAATACGCAGTGAAGTGAATATCCGGTAAATATCTAATTCAATTATTGTGAAAAGTTCAGAAACAAAACTTATTGTTTTTTTTTGTTTATTACTGTGCCCAAAGTGAAATTTTGTGAAAAGTTTTTTTTTTCTATAAATCACAGATGAAAGATGGTAGAATAATTAAAACGTTTATGTTGCATTTTAATTAAACACTTATAATGCAACTCAAGTTGCGGTGTTTTATTTTAAAATTGTAAGTTAAATAATAAATTGGTGTAAAATTGTAATGAAACAAAGTCACATTCAAGAAATTCTTTGAATTAAGTTCGTTAAGATTAAAAACATTTTTCAGTCTCACTAAAGCATAAAAATACCAAAAGCACCAAATAATTAGTTTATGTGGAACATTAATTATGAATAAAAGAAACAAAATAAGTTACTTTGATACTTCGAAACTTACTCAAGAAATAAAACTACGAACCCAACTAAAGAAATAATGAAAGTAAAATTACACTGCCCTTGATATTAAAATGTCGATTAGTTGTTTGAATATTAGGGCAGAGAGAAACGATGTTTTTTTAACAAAATTTACGAGGTTACAGTAGCCATGTTTAAGCTAATCACCGGCGGTCACTGACCCTAATTAAACATTTGTTATGTCACGTTTAGACATTGATAATTATTATGAGTCGAGTCACACGATAGCTGATAAATGCTTCCACTGACTGGACAGGACCGCTCAAATCTGTGTGGTTCTTTTTTCAAAATACCATCTCAGACACTAATCTACATGGTCCTCATGTGACTTGACCTAGCTTAAATCTGGACTTTGAAAGAGACAATGACCTCCGAGTTTGTTCAGAGTAATCAGGTACGGTACACCAGTCTCATCAAGTTTTGCAACATAACATATCGTAACGTGTAAAAGGGTTTTTAAACCACATTTTTAGAAATAAATATGATTTATGAAACCAGTTTATGAAGTTTCGCTTAGTAATTAAATTTAACCCGTATACTGAATAACAAAAAAAATAATACTGGTTATAATAAGCCGTGGTCTAGTGGTGTAACCGTCGGACTGCCAAGCCATAGGTTACAAGTTCGAACCCAAAGCACGCACCTCGTGAGTTTTCGGATTCATGTGCGTATTGTATAACTAACTATCACTTGTTTTGGTGAAGGAAAACATCGTGAGAAAACCAAAAACATGCCTTAGAGATATTTTTCGACGGCATATAAACCCAAATCAGAGGCCCATGGGCTGCATAAAAACTTTGACACCAGGTTAGGTACTAACCACACGAAAAAGAAGAAAGAATCCTTGTTATTGCATTCTTGTTCATATATCGTCAGTAGCAATAGTAATGTCTCGACACATTAAGTCCGCCGATGTACCACTACAACTGTACTTAAATTATACATACTTACATCGAAAGTTTTAGTTCTCCAACTGCGATAAACTTGTCTCAGAGGCAAGGAAACGTACTTACGTTTCAAGCTTTAACTTCAGTGAAATATGGTCATATTCAACCGTAAGTGACAATATTATGTCACATCAATGTGTATATCATTAATTTGCAGTTTAACTCTCGTGGCTGTGACGTAGTGGAACTAAAACTTTGCTATAAACGATTTACTGCAAGGTACTGATATAAGCAGGATTTGAACCCGCAACTCCTAGAAAGCCATTCCTTAACCACTGAAAGTTGATTTTCGCTTGCATTATTTATGTAGCGAGTTTAGTTCAAATGACCAAACTTAAGTCCAATAGTGGCTGTTTTTTATTGTGAAAGTATCACAAAAACAGAGCTCTACAATTCAACTAACTTATCTGTACAGGCGGGAAAACACGGAACTAAAATAAATGTACCAAGTTTGACATATCGATGCAAAGTTTCATAACAAGCAATGTCAACCTTGAACTGCACCCTTGAAGTGGTCATACTATACGGACACTAACATTATAATTAACACTAGAAACGGGATATTTACCATGTCCACTGTTTGTTTTGAGTTCCCGATATTTCGGCGCTGTTGCAAGCACCATGATCACGGATAAACAAACAGTGGACATGATAAATATCCCGTTTCTAGTATTAATTATAATACTATACGGATATTTTTAGTCTGGAATAACGTTGACAGAGGCGTGGCTTTTGGTAAATATTTGTAAAGCTGTTTAGTAGTAATTTATTTCACCGCCACTGCTACCAAACGGTGAAGGAAAAACTTCGTGAGGAAACGGCATGTCCGCCATGTACCAACCCGCACTGAGACCGCGAGGAGGATTACAGCCCATTCCTTCTCATAGAGGAAGAGTCAGTCAAAGTAGTGGGAAAATTGTGGCCTTATTATATTTAGAGGTGGTGTTAATTATGTTTTAGGCTTAGGCCCACACGCCACAAGATCCTTGTACGGCATTGAGGTTGCTCTACTTACAAAACTTAATACAAAAGTAAATCCTTTATCTACCGAGCTGCGTCTTACTCGCATCTTTCTCGACTCACAAAAATCTTTTTAAATCCCATCGTTCTTTGTAACTTGAGAACATAATTTTGCCTGAGACCTACATAAGTCGGATTTTCCTGTCTGGACAAATTGCTAGTGATATTTGGTTATCTCCATCTGAAGAGGGAAAATGCTCAGTTTCCTTATTTTAATAAAATACCCGCAAATATGATTTACGTGCCAGATTGTTGGCCTTATTTATTTCTCTGGTAAGGTAACTGGCTTGTTAGTTCTTAATAGCATGTTAGTTGTGAGCTGTCGATTGTGTCGCTCGAATCGTCAGTACAGAATTTGATTCCTGGTCGGAACAAAATGTTTGTGATTTGAGTTAGTGCAGATAGCGGTGAATTTAATCTTTGTTTGAGTATGTAAATGGTGACAATATTTATTTTGCTTGTCCATAATACTGTTTTTTTTTTGTTTACAGATTTCCAAAATGGCGAAGACCAAAGAGTTGATGGAGATAGACAACTTCAAGTCTACGTGAGTTTTGGATATTACAAACATTCCCCGGTTTCATTAACACTAGGAATTAATATAATTTTTATCAAGGTCACTGAAAACTTACCTTGCACAACTGTTCTGGCTTTCATTATTATAGATTTGAAAATAAATCCGGGTTTAACTTGGTCCTAACAAGATAATTTAGAACTAAGTGTAATAAAATTCCATAGGCAATTTTTAACAATGGTAGATTCTCAAGACAATACGATCTAAGAAAACCGTGAGAAAATATTTCTTGGCGTCATCAGCTAAGCAGAATTCAAGAATTTATATTGTTTTGTCAAATGTGCTAGACTTGAGTAAATTTAAAATTTCGTTATTATTCACTTCTGTATTAGTCTTAATCTCAGTAGTCACCTACTTAAGCCATATCGTATTTTAAACAGTCCATTCATCTTTTCTTTAGTAACAAGCTTGTGAATTTACCTCTAATTTTATTACTAAAAACTCGACAAATTATGATAGTAAATAGGCTTTCGAGTATCTACGGGACACGCGACATAATTGGCTACAAATAATAGTTATAGATTAATTTCAAAAAAACTTTTCTACTTGACTATACAAATAACTGTAGCGGCACTACAACAAGTACACCAACGTAGTACAAAAAGTACTACATTATTATTGTACTACCTACATTATTATGTTATTTGACACAAATTAAGATTTAAGACTATATAGGAAAACCCGACAACTGCCGGGCAATAGCCCACCAGATACAACACCTGTTTGAGGAACCTTCCTCATGGGGAATGAAGAACTGTACGCCATGTTTTTCATGATCATAATTATTATAACACTTTGCGATCACAAATATTTTCACAACGTATAATTATTATGGCGGTTTCCCAATAATTGACCAGTCACCACAAAAAACAAGGGGAAGTTCATTTGTAAATTCTAAGCCTTGTCGTTACGGCATATCACAACTTTTTTACTTAAATCTACGAAAACCCATCGGATCTAAATAAAACCTTCAATTTATAAGTGTGCAAACAAATCATCGATGCATATCAACAATATAAATTATACTCAGTGGTTTTCATTGAGTTTTTATGACAAAAACCCGTTCCGAATCATTGGGTATCACATCAACAAGGTCGCTTATGTTGTCAGCAAACCAATCTAGGAGCGCACTTTTGGATTTGCAACTCTTCGTTTAACGCTGAGAGTTGAAAATGTAATGTGCGGTAAAGGCACCTGCGTGAATGTGGACTAAGATATTTCACACACACTACGCAAGTGATCTTCAAATAATCGCTTGCGTAGTGTGTGACGCGCTCCTGAAATTTGAATGCCTGAAATCGTTTAATAATAAGTTGAGGAATTTTAGGGTCACAAATACACGTGCACTTGCCGTTACTCTCCCGAAGTATCCAGTTGTTTTGAATGTTTTACATGAGAAATGAGTACTTAAGAGGAAGTCTGAATGTGGCGCTGGTGACTGAAAAGAATGTGGATGAGTATAAGAGTAGAGGAAGACTAAAGAAACGGTGGATGGACTGTGTGAAGGATGGTATGGCTAGAAAGGAGGTGTCTGATAAGATGACGAGTAATAGAGAAGTATGGAAGTAGAAGACGTGCTGCGCCGACCACAAAATGGCAGGAAAATGATAAATGATGACGATAATGTTGACTTGAGCATCTAGGAATCTGTATCAAACTTCCTAAAAACAGATTTTTTGTTTAAGTTGGTGGTCGCCCAAGTAACACAGGAAGCATTTTAAAATACGAATAGTAAACTTATGTAAAACTTAAGGTCCGTATAAACTCTTACAAAAGTTCACCGAACGTCTTGATGCTTTATATTGGTATTTCAAAACCATTATGATGCTTTACAATGTATAACGGTTGGATAATGGCATATCAAAATGCTTTTGTAAAGCCTTTAGTTTTAGTGAAGCCAACCACAATGCAGCTGTACAGCTTTCAGCTGTTTTTAGTGTCTTAGGGTTTACAATAGCATTGTTAAGCAGTAAGATAATGCCTATTGCCGCTTAATAGCATAAACCTGTACCATTATAATGCATCGTAAATCCAGTATACAGCTTTCAGCTATTTTTAGTGCCTTAGGGTTAACAATAGCATTTTAAGCAGTAAGATAATGCCTATTGCCGCTTAATAGCATAAACTTGTACCATTATAATGCACCGTAAATCCGTTATACAGCTTTAGGTTGTTTTTAGTGCCCTTTGTTGTGTTATAGCACTTTTAAGTGCTAAGTAAAAGCCTAATACTGCTGAACAGCATAAACGTGAATCAATATAATGCTTGCATTTTTAAAGATCAACTGAGTGCTGTTGTGCGAGTAACAGCTCTTTAATCAAATACACGTGAGTTATTGTAATGCCTAAAGCTATATATACATTCACTTTACTGTATTCTTAAAACCATTTGTCGGCCATATTGGGGAAAAGCACATAAAATATAATATGTGTATACATCAACAAATAACAGCATTTTTTTATGGTGTGTTGCCTAACCGTGTGTAATGATTATGATAATTATGCTAATAACAAAATTAAGTTGTGATTATTCAAGTAATACAAATTCTGAAATGAGTTTTATTGTTTTGCTCAAGGATCCCCAAAATTACTTTAAAGCAATGGCACTATTTCAGTCTACATCAAGTCTATTGGTATATCGGTGAACCCTTAGAGAACTACTTTATAGCTAATGGCACTACGGTGGTTCATCAAAAGTCTTCTCTCTGGCCTCTAGCTTAACGATTGTTCACGTGTGACTATTTATACTGCTGACGGCATTAATTGGCCTTTATAAAGGTTCACCGGGCTATTGTAGACTCACGCCATTTTGAAAATATTTTATAACCAAAAAATATTATCATTCGAACCTATTTATAATAGCAATAGACCTTTATCATAATGATTTAACTTAATTTAATACTGCCCAATCAATACTATTACGTTAATTATGCAAAATTCATTCTAGACTAGGAATAAAAAAATTGTTTTGATTATTTGATTCATATTTTTATATAACATTTTATATCAAAACTACAAAATATCGAAGGCGCGTGAAAATTTTCAATGAAACTTATATAGATATTTACAGTAAACTAGATTGCGTTTAAAATAGGCATGAAATAACAAAAGAGTCAAAAACTTAGCAAGTATTATAAATTTTATTTTAATGCAAATACAAGTATGGTGTCACTCAGTTTTGACGATCTTCGTCCATATTATATTGAACAAAGTAGTGAAATTACAACGTTAATTGTATTATAACATTTGTGCTATGGTATTAGAGATGATTTTGCAATGATGATTTAAGTTCTACATGTGAACACTTAAATAACCTCAATTATACTTTTAGAACAATCTTATGCTAGTCTAATGCTTTTGTAATGTAATTAGCATCTTCATTATCAATAATATTGCTAGTATAATGTTTCTGTAATGCGATTGGCAACTTCATTGACCGTAATAATGCTTCTATAATGCGATTCGCAACTTATTTGGTCACAATAATGCTAATATAATGCGCCTGTAATGCAATTAAACAACTATTTGTGAACTTATTTATGATCTAAAGCCGTATAATTTGTGCCCAAATTAGCATTACAGTAGCCGTATAAACGTTTGTAATGCTATCATAGAACTAACTCAAAATGCGAAAACGATACAGAAATGCTGGAAGTCGGCCGATATAGTGCTTTGATGTGTTACTTGGGCGTTGTTCGGATAATGGACTTTCTATTACAACAAACAGATCTTATTTACTTACTTTACACTGATTCATAGAAATTCCAGATTCAAACTGAAACTAGGTTGAGCATCTAATATGACATATTATTTCGTTTCTATTTTCAGAGCGGACTTGACCAGTAATCCAGGATTCCAGTCTTCACTTAGTATAGCTTCAAAAAGCGTCGATGAGAAGCCATACAACCCATTCGAGCATCGAACTGTAGAACATCCTAATTCGTAAGTATGGACAGACACGTTATCATATAGATTAATACTAGCTTCCGCTTCAGTTCGATAATTTGTCCCACTGAATTCATCAGCTATAAGCAAAGTTTCACTTTAAAGTCCTGACCTGGACTCTGGACTGAGGAGAGAGATGGAAAATTTCAAAAAAAAACTTTTAGTTTGATTTCTCCAAAACAACCCAGTTCGGACCTAAAGTTATTGGGTTCTAAATTGTTGCTAATCATTATCATTAACACTAGAGACGGGATATTTACCTACCATGTCAAACACATGACACATGGTAAATATCCCGTTTCTAGTGTTAATGATAATGTTAGTGACCATGACAGTTTAAAAACTTATATGTTGCAAATCAGGTCTAGTATCACCCATTTCGAGAAATGCACCCAATTGCCAATCAAACTGAACACAATTTCTTTTAAAAACGTGAATATTTGTAAACTGTGTTAACGTAATAAATGTACAAAATAATGATGATAAATGAATACCTTTATAACCGAAATTCTCAACAAACGAGAACGCTAATGTTGGCATTATTCAAGAGAATGTCATAACATTCATTTTTCCAGAAATTTTAAAAAGAATGAGAAATTACACCTCTTTGAAAAGCCGGGACACGTCACAGACTGTAATGCTATACGTCGGGTAATTGAAATCATTTATCTTAAGAATTGCCAGAAAAATGTGAAGAAGTCTGCTGATTAACTTTGAATACATTATTTATTTATTGCGACGGTTTTATTAGAAATAGATGTTAAGAAAATTTGAACATAAACTGAAGAAAATTTTGAGACAAGTCGTTGAAAATGGAATAAGAATTTTATAATTAGTACATATTTAATATGTATCTGAAGTGTGAGATTAAGTTACTCTCATTAAAAGTTGTAAGTAGATAAGTCTGGTGTTATTTATAAATGACGTGTAAAATAGAAGGCATATCTTTGAAGCAATATTGAGTCAAATTATCAGAATACCATAACGTCAAAATATTTATATTCAATCAAAGAATAAAAGATGTTTATATCATTCTAAATTAGCATACAATTACTAACTTTAACCAAACGTGAGACGAAGAAGACGTAAATTGGCTTAACAAATAAAATAAGCCAATAAGTGAATTTCTTAAAATTCAGTACTTGGTATAATTCTTGAAATGACAATATTATTTACGCAAGTAAATATTATCCACGCATTTTAAAAATTAACATGTTCCATTCAAAAATATTTTTTTCATTCGACTGGTTACTGTTAAAAAAACATTTTGAGTACCCGCCATTTTTACCGTTGTAACGTAAACCATTTTAAAGTTATTCTTTTGTTGTATACAATGTAAAAGGGTAAAACTAATTTGAAGTGTCATCTTTGTAATAATAAACAGATTTGAAATAAAAGAACAATGTCGTAAAATCATACAAAGTAAGCCCAAAATAATGACAACTCATCGCTTGAACGTGAGCTATTTAAATGGCGAAGACCAAAATGAAATATCGTGTGATCTGTTTTTTTTCATTTCAATCACGTTTTTGTAATAAATCTTACATACATGATGCAAATCATTTTAGTTTTGCGCTTGTAAATGGTTTAGTGATTTCATCATGCTGCGGGACTATTCGAAAGAGATACCGCGGCCCTGGAATACAAAGGGCAAAGAAGGAACATGGATGGGTTTTAGTCAGTACAAGTCTGACACTCACTTCCGCTCCACCAGAGCGGGTGGGGGTTCATTTGATGATTTCCCATCCAAAAAAAAACGGCATAGGTTTTATTACCACCCCAAATAAATCTGTTATTTAAAAGTCCTACTCAGTAAGAAAAATCCCGATACCTACCCGATGTCAGTGTTTTTATGCCAAAGCTTATTCAGTTTTTTTTTTTTTTTTATAAAATGAAAATTTATTCACATTTAATTCGGTTTAAAAAAATTGCAAAATTATCTGTAATGTTGATATTTTTATCTTTGAAAACTGTTAATTATCAGGCAAAATTGAAGAATATATAGTAACTCATGAATTAATGAATGCCGCTAATATAATCATATTATTCGCGAAAAATTTCGTTCAGTAGTAGTGAAGAAAACTTATTATTTTCCTAATTAAAAGCAATTAATATTTCAAGGCAAAAGTGTTTTTCTTCTGGCTTTCTGAAAATACGAAAATGAAACGTAGTAGGTTAGAAATAGTTAATAAGTTGTGAAACTTACCTTTAAGCCTAACTATTAAAACGAGCGAAAATAATACAAGGTAGACGGGACACAGACGCTAAAATGGTTACCACCATTCAGTATATTATTCTGTTCAACGTCGCAATTAGCAGACAAACAATTCGTTGTTTTGATTAAATAATCAATATTTTAATATATTATTAAAGTATGAATTACCGCTCCGTATTGCACAAAAATATTGTATGTCAATATTTTATTGGAATTCATTATTATCAATGCTTTAGTATGAACCAGAGCGATATTTCACAATTTTATTTCAGCATCCTTTTCATGTTCCAATACGCTGGGTATAATAAGCCTTAACTTTATTGTGCCAATGCTCACATTCTTGTGCCACCGCCTGTTTTGCCACGATAGCAACAAAAGCGAACATTTTATTTAGTTACGAGTAGGTTTATCGATTTATCTATCAGTACAGCGAACTCTGTATCACCATTTTCAGAATGCATCGTCTTAAAAAACGCGAATATCCACTACTAGCGTTGTGGTTGACGTTTATATCCTAAATCCAAGATACCATCCAATGAAAATTCAACTTTATTCCTGTAAACTCAAGAATAAAAATAAACTTTTTTTCTGTCTACAGAACCATCGGATCAATAGTACATCTGCTCAAATGTTGCCTGGGCTCCGGTATCCTGGCGATGCCTGCCGCCTTCAAAAACTCAGGACTTATCGTGGGGACCATTGGAACGTTAATAGCTGGATTTGTTTGTACCCATACTGTGCATATTTTGGTAAGTGGACTTCATATCAATGGTTTCTAGAACAAAAACCTCAAAACAGTTACTTCTGGTCGTCCTCCTGCAGTGGGTGTTCTATAAACCCAACTTTCCATATGAAGACTAAGAACTCCCAGCAATGGCATCGCCAAAAATTCAGTATTATGAGGGGTCTATAAAAACAACTGTACCTATTGAAAGCCATTATTATCACCTATTTTTATATAGCTATATTATAAAACATGAACTTTTTTTCTCGGAGAAACACTCAGTTTGAAGCATAGATATTAGTTTAATTTTTTTCTTTTGTGTAACGTAGACCTTCATTTCGTCTGAGTTAACGTAGATAGATGGACTGAAACAAAATAAATATTGGAGTTGGTTTATAGTCCCTCATTTTGTCAAAAAGGTTATAACTTCTATTTCGTTCTTCCAAAATGGACAAATGCTATAGGTACCTTTTTTTTGGATTGGAAATCATCAAATGACTCCTTCCGCTCTGGGTGGAGCGGAAGTCCTACAGCCCTGGCAGGGCTACATAGGTATTTGACGGTAAAATACGGGGTGGAAGGGACACCGACCCGAAAACGGTTGAAATAATTCTATGCGGGAGGTTCAGAATGATGTACTGAATACGTGGTAACCGTTTTCCTGACGGTGTCTCTTCCACCCTTTAGAGGAACTGGACCACAGAAACTTAATTACATCGCGTTCCTCCCTCTTTGCAACGTTGGTTACCCTAAACGAATTAACGTCTAGACATTTTGACAACAAGTTATGAGAAGCATTTAATTCTCAGTCTCGACTCGTAAAGTTATTAAAATATGAAAATTGCAATAACCTGTCTGCACTTAAAAACTTTTAAGTGAACTAGTATTTAATCGTTGCACGGAACGAGATTTTATATGCGGTGTGAGGGAAATCTACAGGTAAACAGTTAATATAAACCTTAAAAAAAATTACTAAGTTTACCCTATTTAATAAACCATTTTTTTTTAAATTTTATATTGTCTAAGCCAATTTGTTTCTTTTTTAATTTTATATCATTTAAGTTAACCCTATTTTTTAAACCAAACATATTTTTGTAAGCCATTCTTATGTGGCAAAACATATAGCTACTTTCTTTTATTTATAAGACCTGTATAGTGTATACATTTGGGTGTGCAAGTGGCAACGCATAAGTGAGTGTTGAGCTTATTCACCAACATGTTATAAATGGCTACTATCACAATAACTGCAAAGAGTAGCATGCTGAAGATTATCGTAGCCACTAACAAGCCAAATACTCATGGTTTACAAAATAAATATTTATCTTTATTTTTATCTTCACACGCAGTCGTTTATGGCGCAGTTGATATGTTTTATAAACAATCGGGAGGAGTCTAAAATAATTTAGGTAGGGACTGAATTCATAGGAACAGTTTGCACATCTTTATCGGATTAGGGTTGAACCACATCTATCAGCTCGGAATCGCATTTATGCTCCGTGTGCTTCCGCTTGCGATTGCGTGCTGTCGAATGCGATAGCGCGAGGTCGTGCGATCGTGTGCTGTGTGCAGTCGCATTCTGTCAACATGCAATTTGAATAAAGAGTTCCAACTACGAGATGGGTTGGTTGTTTGAAAAAAGAGTTCCAACTACGAGATGGGTTGGTTGTTTGAAAAAAGAGTTCCAACTAAGAAATGCAAAACCACCAAGAAAAGATTTAAAAATAAAACGTAGATATTGCTGGTTTAATCCTTTTTGGAAGCAACTAAAGGTTCGTTGACAGTACACTACGCAGTTTCCGGATTTAGTAGCAAATCCAGATAGATTTTTGGACCTTTGAGTTAATTGACCTACTGCAGTCTACACTTCAAAAGTAAAAAATCGCGCTAAAAGCATACGATAGCCTTCAATCGCGCGCTATAGCACGCATTAGCACTCCATCGCACTCCCTGCCGGGACGATCGCATTTTTCCGAGCTGTCGAGCGCATCGTGGATGCTGCCGCGTGCGATAGCACTTTCGCTCTATTTCTCGCTCTCGCAAACGACGGTTCTGAGCGATAGAAAAGGATAGGAGGATGGGTTTTTATCCCTTACACCCGTATGAGCATTGGTGACGATGATTTCAGCCAAATTTGTGATCTCAGGTCTTGTCTTTCTAACCAAACATAAATAAATGTGGTATCTACTGCCGGTTTTTTTCATAACTGGCCACTTAAACGTTCTAAATTGAAATTAGGAAGCATGAGATGGCCAGTATGTACCTAAGCTTCCTAAAGTAGCATAATAAAGTCGTCAAACCAAACTCCAGTTTAATATTATGCAAAAAAGTTCAACGAATCATAATGGTAAATATTTTCATGGATAGAAACATATTTCCATAATTAAGATTTGCATGACATGGACTAATCTTACCGCATAGTCTAACAAAAGTTTACAGTTTTTAAAGACAAAGGCGAAATAAGACGATGAACTGTAGTAGTGAATATAGACCTAGCACAACAAACTCGAAACAAATGAGTTAGCAGTTTCATAAACGTAATACACATACATAAAATTAAATTATAACTGGCCGATGTCTGTACATTGAAAGTATTGAAAAAAAATATATGAGACCCCATATATTTTCTTTATTAGAGCAACAGAAGCCAAAACAACAGTTTTAGAATTTTTCTCTGTCTTCGATTCTGTCTGTATGTTTGTACGCGCATTACGTAAAAACTACAGCATGGATTTAAACGCAGTTTTCACGGCTCTGCTGCTAGATGCTTACCTTCAAATATAGACTACATAAGATATAGTTTTGGACCCGACAGGTGTCGCTGTGCGAAGTAAGGGCGGGTCGCTAGTTTTATTTTTTTAACAATGTTGAGTGCTTCAACGGAATACAGTATGTGTACAGAAAACTGGAGTAGCCAACGATCGAGTGGATTGCCAATGACTGATGATTTTATAAAAATCTAGCCGACCTGCACCAGTTTTGCCCGGTGATGGATTTTCATACAAGCATTTAACCCCTATTTCACCCGCATAGGGGTTTGAATTTTCCAAAATCTTTTCTTAACGGATGCCTACGTCATAATAGCTATCAGTGTGCCATATTTTACCCCGATCTCTCCACTGATTTGAGTTGTGCGTTTATAGTCAGTCAGGACAAAAGATTTTATAAGTATTTATATGGATAGAAGACTAGCGACCCTCCCCTGCTTCCCACGGCGCCGCGTGTTGGGTCCAAAACTATCCTGTGTATCAAGTTGGAACCGACCATACACATGAATCACCAAATTTTCTTGAAATCGGTGAGATTAGCGTGAACGAGCGTAGTGACTTCTAGAAAGCTGCTTGAAGTCGGGATTTGTGCTCACCCCTTATTTCAGTAGACCAAAAAGAAGCAAACTTTTTCCTTACCTTTCAAAAAATACAATGCGATGCTATGTTATTATTTTAATTGAAAGTTGAAAGCAATTTGTCCTTTCAATTAACAAAAACCACACTGCGGCAAAGCAATTAATTCGAAAATAAATTCTATCTATTTATTTACAGGTGAAAGTGTCTCAAGAAGTTTGTGTCGACGCAAAGAAACCATCGCTTAGTTTTGCTGAAACTTGTGGAGCGGCATTTACTTACGGTCCGAAAAAATTACAATCATGGGGTAATTTTATAAAGTAAGTTCAATTATTTTAGCTCGCTTACACCGTCATTTACTTTATTTATGGTTTAAATAATTGTGTAGTAATTAAAAAATTGTGTAGTGTTTAAATAGTTGTGAATTAGTTGTTGTAAGACGACAATTAAATGTTATTAAAACCTTAGCGCCGCGAACTACTATCCCATTTGGCCAAATTCCCAGTTTGGAAAATTATAATCGGGATTTTCCCTTTCCTACCTATCGTCTATGGTGGGCTTAATGTACCTACAATTGTGTAAACGTCAACCGTCAACCAAGCATTCTGTTCATCACACTGAGTAAACTCTACGCAAAAATTATTGCTGGGATACAACTTTTTGGTGAAACATCACGTTTTACTTTAGGGCTCAATTTAACACTCTCAAAATATTGAGATGAATGCATTGAATAGTAACGGAGGTCGTATATTTAAATATATGTTATATCATTAAAAACTTGTAATTAGAAAAAAAAACTTGTGAAAAGTTGTAACTAACTAGAAGGTTACCAGTTGTGTTCCAGAAATAAAAAAAATCGCAAGTACGGGGGGAGAACGAAGCCGAAAGACATGTGGCTTTTCGGCTTCGTTAAGGGTATTTTTACACCCATTCATTACTTTTTATGAACCTTATTTTTTTAATTTCCAGAGTTTTGGTGGACTACTCGATGGTAGTGACCTACTTCAGCGTGCTTTGCGTATATGTCGTCTTCATCGGATCTTCCATGAAAGAAGTAAGTAGACATAAATACCTACATTAAAACAAGTATCGTCAATTTCTTCGTAACTGCTATAGATACTTATGTTATAAATAAATATCCCTGGACATTTATTTTCACACAGCACCATCTAGTCCCAAGCTAAGCAACTTAATGCTTGTGTTATGGTAGCTAGATGGCTGATAAACTACATATATACATTTTTTTTTGTAAATACATACATATTATAGATAGAAAAACACCCAGACCCGGAACAACTGCTTGTAGGCCATACAAATATTTGTCCCGTACGGGAATCGAACCCGCGACATGCAGCGCAGCAGTCAATCGCTTGACCACTGCGCCAACCGTGTCGTCGTTATGTTGAATATTACTTGAAGTGAAAAGAAGTAAAAGTATTGGTGAAGCTATAATTTTCTGGGTTAAGTACTCAGAAAAGTAAAAGTAAAAAAAAACAACGTTACAGTGCCTTCAATTTTTATAATAGCAATTTGTGATTTAGCAGAACTGTAGGCGGTGTAGGTGTATTATAATATTGCGTTGCGTGTCGCAGGTTGGATTCCGGCACGGAAGAAAATAATATTTATTTGGCCCGAAAGTCTGACAACCAGTCTTATCAAGGTGTATCGTATTACCAAGTACTAACTGGGTTGTGGAGGACAGATAGGCAGTCGCTCCATGTAAAATACTGGTATTCAGCTGCATCCGGTTAGACTGGAAGCCGACCCAAATGTAGTTGGGAAAAGGCTAGGCAGATGATGATGAGCTAATTAGCTGCATGTAAAAATCTTTCATAATGTTAAAACTTACTTACTAAATGAGTAGAATAAATTGAAACATCTAACATCACATTAGCAATTATAAAAGATCATCACTAAAACTACACAAAACAAAGTCGCTTTCTCTGTCCCTATATCCCTATGTATGCTTAAATCTTTAAAACTACGCAACGGATTTTGATGCGTTTTTTTTTAATAGATAGAGTGATTCAAGAGGAAGGTTTATATGTATAATACATGCACCCGTGCGAAGCCGGGGCGGGTCGCTAGTTCATTTATAATCTCTAAGGTCTGTCTATCAGTAAAAAGCTACTATACCTATCCTATGTAAATAAACACCATGTAAGAACACCTATTAATTAATTTATGTACTTAAATAACTAGAACTTTGTAAGTTTCCTTTATGTAGGTACATAAGAAATAGCATAGTTACCGACTATAATTTATTAAAGATATCTGATTTATTAATTATTTACCTAACAAACACGGCAGAACTGAATAGTAAAACAAACAGGTATGCCTGATTCTCATTCAATAAGCTTTTGAACTCGAACCGAGCATCCATTTTAAACCTTCTGGTTCCAAGAGTAAGGTTTAATTTCACTCGTATTCATAGTCCTTTGTAAGAATATTCTGAATACGAAAGTGTTTTAAACCACAAGAATGTGAGCCGAATTAGGTTTACGCCATTTTCGACTTAGGGAGCAGGGAGTAAGTGATATTTTCTGTTGGCTATGAGGAGACAGGAGGATTGTAAAATACGTTTGTGGTAAAAGTTCCTTAGACTAGGTTTAGTCTTATACTTACTTCTAGTAATTAAGACGTAGACATTAATTACATATTAAACTTACAATGCCACTGCTACTTACGGGATATCTTCCGTGATTAACCATTATTTTGAGCTCCCGATATTTCGACACTTTTGCAAGCGCCATGATTCCGAGATGACTGGAGAAGCGGATGGATGGTAAATAAATTATTAGTTGCAGACTAATATCAAATTATTTACCATCCATCCGCATTCTCCTCCTCTGCGAGGCGTAAATTTGAGGGCACGTACCTCCTCTCAGTGGCGTGCCTAGGGCCCAACAATACGGCAAGCCCATAAGGCAAGCAGACTGACAGAAACCCTAACATCAGGAAGAGTAGTAGGTTTTAAGGACAAGCCAAGCTCTTAGGCTTTTATGTAAGTACTGCCACTCTTTGTGGTAGGATTAAGCTGTAATCCACTAGGCTGGCCTTTGTGCGCCTTGAGGAGATTTTGGTTTTGTGGTTTCCTTCACTATAATACAATATGTAAAAAAACTTATGAGTATTGTTAGGTATCGAGATTAAATTCTATTTATGTAATTTTTGGAGATCAAGTTTAGTAAAAAAGTACCCCGATGAAAATTAAATCAAATGTACTAAAAAAAAACTTTTTTGCAAAAAATAAAAACCGACTTCAAAATCACAAAAAAGTGAAAAATAATTTCAGCTTCAGAAGTCGGTGACTTTAGTTTGTTTGATTCAGTTTTTTGGCACCGACTTCTGAAGCTAAAATTATTTTTCACTTTTTTGTGATTTTGAAGTCGGTTTTATTTTTTGCAAAAAAGTTTTTTTTTATTTTTTCATTTTTAGTTGCAATATCTTATACAAATATTTTCTATGCGTTCATTTTACATTGTAAACCATACATTTCATGGTAATAGGCTTATTCTTACGTCCTTACTAATATTATAAATGCGAAAGTCCACAACAACAAACAAGTAACAGACTTCAGAGTCAAATGCTCATAAAATAAAAACTAATGGGCCTACCTGAATCAAATTTTTATGGGACCAATTCGAAACTATTCCGCATCAAACAAAAAAAGAATTACGTAAATCGGTTAAGAAACTTCGGCGTAATCGGTGTACATACACAAAAAAAAAAAAATATATATATACCGGCCGAATTGAGAACCTCCTCCTTTTTTTGAAGTCGGTTAAAAATGAGGAAACTTCTATGGCAACACACGGGCGCGAGCGGTCGCTTCTCGGTTAGTGACGTCACAAAAATAATTGACGATCAAACATACTTATGCCGAAGATGGTGTTGTCACGTTTTAAAAGTTTGTTTGAATTTAGGGAAACGGTGGTAATTTGGGACAAAAACAATGCATTCTAAAATTCATTAATATTTTTAATTTTATGAATATTTTATGTTTCATATTGTATAGTTATGAAATAAATTACACAAAGTAAATTGCTTGCTGAGCCAACACTGCTCTCTCTTACAACTATAATAACGCCTCGTATTTTTGTTCCCAGGTCCTCGACGTATATATGCCAGATAATCCATTATCAATCCAAGCTGCCTGTGCCCTGACCCTCGTGCCACTAGTTATAATCTGTCAAATACGGAACCTGAAGTACCTGGTGCCATTCTCCGCGCTCGCCAACATTCTTATTCTCGTGGTTTTCGTAATAACCCTGTACTACGTGTTCCTGGACCTTCCCCCTATCAAGGAGAGGGAGCTGGTTGCTGGTATCACGCAGTGGCCTTTGTTTTTGAGGTAAGGTTTCGACGTTTTTGTACTTCTATCTAATACTAGCGACCCGCCCGGCTTCGCACGAATGAAACTTACTAATGAAGAAAATGATAAAAATTTTCATTCATCTTACACAACATCAAAAAACAGCCAAATTGGTCGAGCTGTCCTCAAATGATGCTCCTTCATATGATAGGTACATGACGTGTGCCAATTGATTTGTATTTAAATACTAGCGATCCGCGAGGATTTGCACCAGTGAAACTTACTGGTGAAGAAAATGTCAAAATTTTCATTCATACAAAACTTGTCCTGATAATTACGAATACAAAAAATAAAAATCAGCAAATCAGTTTCTGCCCTGAAGTGATACTCCGTCATACATGTGGCAATTGATTTTAATTCATCTTCTTAGCGTCTCGATGGCAAAAAGTTTAAACTGATTTTTATTAATATAGAAGATAGATAAGGTGATACATTAATAGCATCGATTTCAACACACTTAAGCAAAACCAATTTTAATCCAAAATTCAGGCACATGTCCAGTCACCTGTGCATTTGAATGACCATTTCATTCATTTCATTCTTTAAAAAGTCATGCGGCAGTTTGGTTGTTGGTTTGATCTCCTGTTACGCAGCAAAAGACCAACAGATCGATTTGATATTTGACATAGTGATAGTTAACAGGCTGGAAATAGAATATTGACTACAAAGTGTAAACAGACTTTCTACGAAGCCATTAACATAGTATTCTGTACATCAAACTAACTCAACGCAAAAATTAAAGCTGGGAACGCCTATTTTTGGGGTGATGGTGTAATTGAACGGGAACAATCCTGAAAAATCACGTTTTATGGTTGGATTCAATGTAACGCACTCATAAAATTTTGCTGATGGATGTATTGAATAATAGTATGGGGATCGTGGAGGTATTTAAAGTAAACTCATAAGAAACAACTTGTATTTGAAAAAAAAACTTGTAAAATGGGCCTTAGAGGCCCACTCAACATCGCAAGAGATAAGTTGGAACTTTCTCCGTAACATTTGAAATATCTCCGTAACTAGACGGTATGGTGTAGAACAAAAACCAATGACTGTAACGACGCCGACGGGGAGAACCAGTACCTCTCGATTTCTATAAGGGTTTTACACCAATTATAATTTAATACTGGCAAAAGCTAGATACTTATGGTCTAGCCCACGAAAGTAAAGTCACGCATAAGACATTCGCAATATTTATAGCTAAATTATAAAGAACAGGTGGGCTCTAACAGGGAGAAATGTTTACCCATTTTGTTTCGTGAGGCAATAAGCAGTGTTAATGCTTAACGTTAGAACAATGGGAGGGTTTCTGCTGACCTCAAAGTGGTTGCATAGCTTATGTCACTAAGCTCTCAAGCTTACGGTGTTTTCACCGAACACCTTAGTTTGCACTACCGGCGCGCGGCGTGTCGCGTTAACCAAATTAACCGACATCATTTTATTACTTAGTATTTTACATTATATTATTCAGTTCATCATTGTCTACCGCGTTGGCCGGGTGTATTCAACCATTTTAGTAACATCAACATTTCATTAACATTTTATCATTAAGAACATTTGAGGTCTGAGATAACCAATAGTGGTTAATATATATATATATATAGAGTAAGGGGAGATATATCGGTGATATAAGTAATTTGGTGATATTTTTTTAAACGGGATACCACACAGTTCCAAGCAAGTACACTCAAGAGACATCTATACACTGTCTTCCTCACACTCGTAACAACTCGCTAGCGCTGTCTCTTGAATGTGCTTGCATAGGGAAAAGTGTGGTTTTCCGTTTAAAAAAATATCACCAAATTACTTATATCACCGATATATCTCCTTTTACCCTATATACAAACATTAGTTTCCACTATATAACCCCGACAATTCCTGAGAAATCTCTCGCATGCCTGAGTTCTCAGGATTTGTGTAACTGGAAATCAAATACCTAGCCCCAACATACAGACTGTCTATTTTGAGGCTCACTTCCAAGAACACGATATTATGTAAACTAGATTTAGTAGGTACGTTATGCCACTTATAATATATCTTATGTATAACCTGAGTATCCGCTTATGTATAGGTATACTTAAACGGGTACTCAATTTAATAGGTTTATAAATTTAGTTAGTAATTAGGTTAATAAAACATATTCTATTTCTTTCTAAACACAATGTTCAACCTTCAAAAATGTTTTTTTTTTCTCTTTAACCTTTTGGGCTTTTAAATTACAATCGGATTAGATCGTGTTCTAACATTAGCGATCGTCGCACAAATTGTCGCAATAATGTGAGTGTTACTCATTATTTGTTCGTAAAACCGCGACATGTTCGGGTGTGCCGAACAAAATAAACGTGTCGATCGCGTAATCACTTAAAGATTGCATAAACTAAGACAACGGGTAAAGCTCACTTGTAAGAGTTTCTGTCAGCTGTTATTTGTGACTGGCAAAATTAATAACAACCAGTCAATCTGCAAAGTCCTCATGTGAGTTGACCAAGATTATATCTGGACCTTATAACCTCCTCCTTTTTGAAGTCGGTTAAAAAGACCTCTGACTTTGTTTCAGCTGTTTCTTCTCAGAGTAGTCACGAAACACTTACACACGTAGCTGTAGGTACGAAACACCTCATTGGTCCGGGACGAAGGGTAATGGGAAGCCGTCACCTCCTTCTGCGAAGCAGTCATGCTAGCGAAGGGGTGGCGGAACGTGAAAGGGAGAGAACCTCACGTCCCAGCCGCCGCGGGAGACGCCCCGGGCGTTGGAGGCCACGCGGTGGCTCTCGGCCACCGTAGGCGCCTGTGGACGGTGAGTAATGGGCTAGCTCGCCGTCCGTCCATCTTATGACGACAGGCCGTGTCGACGGCGCGTTCGCGTTCCACGCGCGCCTCAAAGAGATGTCAGCAAACAGGAGGGGCCCCGCAAGGGCCGATGCCTGCTAGGGCTGCGGGACTATTCGAAAGAGATACCGCGGCCCTGGAACACAAAGTGAAAAGGAACATGGATGGGTTTTAGTCAGTAAAAGTCTGACACTCCCTTCCGCTTCACCCAGAGCGGGAGGAGTCATTTGATGATTTCCCATTCCAAAAAAAAGGTGTGCATTATAGTATTGCTTTCATTCTTGCTGGCTTGATTTTTCTGGAGAACACTACAAGTACATACTATGTTTACGTAGTTTAAAACGTAAACTTATACTGTCACCTACGGGATATCTTCCGTGATTGTTTATTATTTTTACCTCCCAGGGAGCTCACAGGATATCAGGATATTTACAATTTTGCATATAATGTAAAGCGTATTTTCCCATTTCCCGGAAACGAAAGCAAAAGAAGGAGGTAGCAAAGACATTAGGTATAAGTAAATATTTTCTAAAATTCCGCAACACATTTTTCTTACAAGAGCGTACATTTTGTTGATGGCTCTTTGTTTACTTTTCGGAAACATCTCGGCTTTGTTTGCTTAACAAACATTTACGATGCACTCTCGTATCATCGCACCCTTATCAGCAGACAGCAATATAAAATCGGTTTGAATTTCCAATAGTTTTAAAAGCACTTTTGTGAGAGAAGTGGTCCTCACGCCTTTTTTACCATAGTGGTAGGCAGAACGCCACGTAGTATGATCCTGTTTTTTTTTTGGGATGGGAAATCATCAAATAGGGGTCATTTTATCAAGAATGAAAGCAATACTATAATGCACACCTTTTTTTTTTGGAATGGGAAATCATCAAATGACCCCTCCCGCTCTGGGCGGAGCGGAAGGGAGTGTCAGTCTTTTACTGACTAAAACCCATCCATGTTCCTGCTTTTGCCCTGTGTGTTCAAGAGTCGCGGTATCTCTTTCGAACAGTCCCGCAGCCGTGGACGTAGTATGATCCCTACACACTCCTTTTGCATCGTCCACATCGCGACATCTGGTCATATACGTGCGACAATTGCAAGTACTACGTACCTGATAAAGTCAGTGTAAGTTTTTCTAGGGCCCCGACGCCGACGTTTGCATCGTTAATAACTACCTTTGTTTGTCGCATTTCGTGGTAGGTAGATAATTTAAAAAATAATGCATCCCTCCTGATCTCTTAATTTTTTATGAAGAACTAGTTCTGAAACATTATTCTTGCAATTTAATTTTTAGTTAATATTCCGCCCACATCTCGGTATATTTTCATGCGAGGCTTAGACATTTCGTTAAACACATTTTACGTTGCATTTTTGCGGTTTAATATTCCGTACTGATCGCAGTAATTTATCATGAAAAAACATCAGCAAAATTATATTTTAAACAAACCCTGTTTTGACGTACTCGTAGCCAGTCGAAACGGGCTCATTGTCGAATCAAAATTACTCTTATACTTGTCAAGATAATACTCAGATAGTTTCAAAATATTGAGGTTGAGATTAGTAAAATTTTAATTAGCACGTACGTGCTCTGGATTAGCAGTATCCATGCACCTACCCCGTTGGTACCGTGGAAGCACACTCGACTGCTGATCGTAGGGTCCTGAGTTCGATTCCCGAGTCGAGCAGAATTCTTAATAACACCTCAGAAAGTGTTTGCAAACACGTCTGTGTTTTAATACCTCCCGCGTTGATGACTAATCCTTGCTGATTTGGCCACCACGGTGAGAACGATCGCAACCGCTGTTAACCCCACGTCACAGTATAAATATTTACAGTATTGTGACTCAGCCTTGTTCTTGAAATAATTACTTACAGCCGGGCGGTACGTACAGTCACGAGCACCAATATGGTAAACACTTAATAATTTTTAAAACTGTTTTCCTCCTACTGTTCTGATTAAAATGTCATGTTGCTACGAACATAGTATGCTGAAACTCATATTTTTATGAAAAAGATCCTATCTCCAAGTTATAATCGTTATTTTTCGCGAAAATTGCTTTTAAGATTAGAAAAGTGTTAACATATTGGCGCTCGTGACTGTATGCACGCGATAAGGCTGCCCCGCCTACAGTATTTTAATTTCATCTACTTAGTTGAGTTTCTATCTAGTTTTGTGATTGTAAATATTTTAATTTTTATTTAATAAAATGAAATTTGTTATGAATGAAATAAGAAGTCTTCAATAAAAATAAAACGTGCGTCTTTTGATTAGTAGATTTAATAAAAATTATAAATTTGAGACTGAAAAATATTTTTGCCTCGACTGAGACGTACTAATAGCTTTTTTTATTAAATTTAATAGTATAAAAAATCGCATTCCGATAATAAGTTTAATTAAAAATACTTTTGGAAAACATGAACAAGGAGAAGAAAAGGGAATATCTTTCACTTGGTTAATAATTATGTAACTTAGCTAACATATTATTTAGTAAATACTTGTACATATTTCAATCAAATATTCACAAATCGCTCACTTCCTGCTTACAAAACCATCACTACGTTCGTCAGAGCGGCGCATTCGCGATTGTTGCGTAGGTACCAAGATTAATAAACATATACATACGTACTTTGATTATTTTCATTTCCTTTTCTATCTTGCACGTGGGCACGGTAATAATATCTACAGTACCTACACGCCTCGAGTTCGGTATACACTCGGTACCATTCATTCATGAAAATAAATGAATGAATGGTACCGAGTGTATACCGAACTCGAGGCGTGTAGGTACTGTAGATATTATTACCGTGCCCACGTCACCCACGTGCAAGATAGAAAAGGAAATGAAAATAATCAAAGTACGTATGTATATGTTTATTAATCTTGGCCTACACGACTAGTTACGAGTAGTAATACAAACGTATTATAATATACCGTGCCATCTTTGTATATTATTGAAATGGCCCTGTTTAGACATCACCCATCACTATTTACATTAGAGCGCAGATCGCGAAATAGAAGTCATTTGTATAATAACTTTACCACTCAATATAGAACTACCCTCTTTGGGAAAAGTGTGTTTGCTATGGCCACAAAAGTCTACAATAAGATTCCTAATGACATAAAAGAAAGTAGCAATATTCATGTCTTTAAAAATAAATTGTTCCAATTTTTCATCAAAATTGCTAATACTCAGTTGCTGAATTTTTACTTTTTAAATGTTTAATGTCCGCTTGACGATAATTTATTGTTGTTGATTGTCTTTTCTCTGTCATGCATGACTAATAGTAATAAAAGAATTTATATTTAATCTCAAAATTAAGGAAATCTCTCGCCGACTAGTCGACACTTCGCGTGACCAGAGGGCTGGGTCTTTCTTTGGGCAAAGAATTAGCATTGCCATTCAACGTGGCAATGCTGCCAGTCTTCTGGGCACGTTTCCAGATGATAGCGATGCGGAGGAGTACTTTGACGCCTAAGACGTGTCATATTGTCATCGTTGTATATATATATAGGTACTTTATTTTAGTCTTCTTTTTATATTTATTTTAGTTCTATTTGTAGTCTGTATATAATGTACATAGCAATATGAGAATATTTGCAAAATAAACATCTCAAAATGGAATTTATATCGAATCAATAGAATTTTAGAATATAATGAAAATATGCTTCATTATATTACTAAATAATTTGTATGTCCAAGTGGCTGATAATGGATTGGACTTTATTAGTATATAATTATGTAATGAACACTTGCATGTTACCCATGTATCACAAATATACGATTTGATTTGATGATTTGATATATATGCTGCGCAAATGTACTCAGCTTACATACATCACAAGTAAAACACATAGTACCAGATGAAAACTTGCACATTCATCTAGTCATACATTACTTTGCTAGCTGCATTTATGCTGCATTCTTCATTCTCCGCCTCCCCATATATTCTCATTTCAAAGACAGGGACTGCATCAGCCGTAATATCAAAGAGAGTGCTGCCTACATATTTAGCAGTTTGTTTACAAATTGTACTTAATGCTGGTTAGGTATGAAGTGTAATTAGAATTGAAGTGGTCTTATTACTCGTATTTGCATTTATCAACATAACCCTTGTAAACCCCGACAGGTAAGGCAGAGGTGTGAGCCCAGACTAAATAATAGTACTATCACCCAAAGTACACGTGATGGGAATGCCACCGGGTTCGCAACTCGTTTTTATTAACAACTTTTATTTCATTGCTACAAAACATTTACAAGTCGCCTCTGATACCGCAATAGGCTTAGCCACTTACTAAGTCTCAACAGTATACCTATACCATCACGTTGATACGACTGCCTCGTTGGTCTAGTGGCCGCAAGCGAGACTGCTGAGCATGAGGTCCTAGGTTCGATTCTCAGATCGAGCAAAGTGATATCGGGTTTTTCCATCAGGAATTTCTCAGTAGCAGCCACGGAGTCTGGATCTGTGCCCGGTTGATGGCAATAGGCTTGCCCCCTATTATTGAATACTAGCTTATGCCCGCGGCTTCGCCCGGTTGGGTTTCGGTAATTGTCTCATGTGATCGTATACCGGGATAAAAAGTATTTTATGTGTTACATCCAGGTTACAACCTATCTGTGTGCCAAATTTCATCCAAATTCGTTTATTGTTGTCCTGACAAACATCCATGCATCTATCCTCACAAACTACCACAGGCGAAATGTTACTGTTACTGATAAGTACACCTCTGTTTAACCCTTCGCGGATTACTGGCGTGATATTATGTATGTAAGTATTAATAAAATACTTAATTAACACGTAATTTGACTAAACATCGGGAATACCTGTCACTGTCACACAACTGTCAAAGTGCATGATACAGACGGGAACATAACTAAGTATGTGCCAAGTTAGTGCGTGCGTAGTTGATGAATCTTCATCAACTCAAATTCATATGTGTGTGTAAAACGTATCCACGATCGGCAACACATGCAAACGATACCCATTGAAAAATTCATTCATCGATCGATTCTCATTATTTCACAAAAAAACATTAAATTTATTCTTTCGTGATTTTTTTTATTGTTACTTTTTGAAAAAAATAGTCCCAATCGTTTCGAGTTCGATGATCGAGTTAATGGTATTCGGTTCCAGAACGACCTAAAAATAATGGTGTATAATTATTATGAAAGTTAACTATCAATGCAGAATTAAATTGAATTGTCATATATTGGGTGGAATCACACCGACGCGAAAACGGTTACCACGTATTCAGTACATCATACTGAGCCCCCCCCCAGATAGAAATTTTTCAAAAGTGCAATACCCATACGGTCAAAATGTATGGAACAGCTGTTTTTTTTAATAACCGTTATGCTTTTTGTTAGACCGTATAATCAGTTTTTTTTTATAATAGAAAAGGCAAATTATGTGGGTTTACAAAAAGTTTTTACTTGAATTATTAACACATGCAATATGGCATGATATTTAAAAATTAAATAAATTTATTGTTCAATATTTTGCATTAACTAGCCACGTGATAAAACATGTGACTTAAGCCGACACAGACACAATACAGACAGTCAACACAGTTGTTTTCAAAATATCCTTTGTTTCATAGGTGCATACTTGCAGGTGCTTATTTTGACTAATGATATCATATTTATTACTACTACAGAGCATAATATTTGTTCAGTTTTCATGTCTTTTTTTATTTTTTTATAACAAAATAGGCCTGCTCTTGACCTCGATCACGCCTGGTGGAAAGAGATGGATGAGGTCTATGATGAAACGAGCGTGCCCAGAAGATGCGTGTTCACTCTTGCTTTGAAGGCAGACGGTTAAATGTGGAAGGGAACACAGAAGAGAGTTCCACACTTTGACTGTGCGCATAATAAACTCTTCTTGACGAAACATCGAGACTGTTTTAAACTTTCTCGGTTTAAAACTAAACTTATACTGTCACTTACGGGATATTTTCCGTGATTGTTAATTATTTTGAGCTCCCGGTTATGATCCGGTATATTGGTGCCGGATCCGGTAAACGTTCAATAACACCGGATCCGCTGGATTAACGGTTCCGGTTTTCCGGATAGCAATTCCTAGACAGTGTGTCACTACAAGTGTCTGAAAATACTTTCATGTTTCAATTCGCCGTCACCTTGCTTAATAAGGTCGTAAGGAGGCAATACTATATCGAGAAGTATACTCATTGGTAACTCGAACTTGCGAGTAAAGTTTAGGGACGTGATTTTGCGTAATCTTGGAGTTACTGTCGCAGAGCCATTTAGTCGTCGTTCTTAAGTCACAAAAAATAATCAAACATTTGTGTGAACTCCAACACAAGAAAGACCGCTAAGAAGTAAAAAAAATAATGACTGCATAGGTTGGCCCTTCACTAGAAGTACTAAGTAATATTTTGATCTAAGCGTCGTCGTTGCGTAAGCGGTATTTTTGTAGAAGACCATCCAGTACAAGATTTAGTAAACATACGTGATTAAACCATTCAAATAAGTAAGACCGTATCTCTTGACGTAATTTAATAGAAAAGCTAATCCTATCTGAAGGATCGACCTTTTGAAACTCGAGGCATATTTTTTAAACAAAGACCAATTTCCTTGAGAAAATTGAATACCTAGTAACAAATTGATTGACGGATAAAACTTTAAGCTAACCAATTATAAATAATCGTTCGAATTTGTAGTTACCGGGTGAAATATCTGGCGTCGAACTGTCAAGAGGAAGAGTATCTATAGCTACAACAAAGTTCAGCAGAAACAAAACAAAAACGTATTTGTTCTGAAACTAAAGCAATTATAAATCAACAGCTAAAGACGTTGGACTGGTACGAGTAAGATCTTCTTTGTAGCTCTAATACTAAACACACAATATTAGGTACTGCATTACTGGGACTGGGTAACTGGGAATTATTTCTTATATTGGGCAAAAGTTATGGAACTTTTGATCAATTTCGTATGTTATTTCAGCTACAGTCTTTATTTTTAGCAGATTTTTTCCCTAAATAACACACAACATAACGCCTATAATCCCCGAAGGGTTAGGTAGAGGTGTATTTAATAGTAAAACTGCATTTTGCCAGCTATGTTTAAGTTCCATATAATAGGAGGTGAGCCCAATCAACCGGGTACAAATCCAGACTATCCGGATGGAACAACCCAATAACCCGACCCGAGAATCTAACCTACGACCTCATGCTCAGCAGTCGCAAATGCGACCACTAGACCAACGAGGCAATCCCGTCAGTCAGTTTTTTTCCCAAATATAACGAGCAAATAGTTTAATAGTTACATAATGTGATTGTGTACGACATTAAGACCTCTTCTGCTTAACATCCCGATGTTAAGCAGAAGAGGGGTACTCTTCTGCTTAACATCGGGAAATACAGGATGATCGATGTTATAACTGGTTGTTCTTTTTATTTCGGCCCAGCATATACAGGCTGGAAGGGACACCAAATTTCTATGTGTAGTATGATGTACTGAATACGTGTTAACCGTTTTCGCGTCGCTGTCCTGCCACCCCGTATTCTAGCCAGTAAGAATATGCTGTAGTAGAAAACGAATGCCAGTCGACAAAATTGTTAATTTGTTAGAAATCTCATGGTGAAGCAGTCGTATATTCATTTTACTCTGGTATCGTCACTCGGTCTCTTGTGGGAGAATTATTCACAATGCAATCCCCCAAATATGATAGATCTAATTTCGGTATAAGACAGGAATAACTTCATACGTAAATGACTGGCAATTTTTTTTTTCCAGTACTGTGATCTTCGCAATGGAAGGCATTGGCGTTGTGATGCCGGTTGAGAACGAGATGGCCAAGCCCCAGCAGTTCCTCGGCTGTCCTGGAGTGCTCAACATAGCTATGGTCATCGTCATCTCGCTGTATGGAATCGTCGGGTTCTTCGGATACTTGCAGTACGGAGATTTCGTGAAGGGTTCCATTACGCTGAATCTTCCTGAAGAGGATATGTAAGTATATTTTGCAATCTTGATTTTTGATTATCAGCTTTATGATCATAAAATATCTTTGTGTATAACATGATTGAGTTGCCACCACTAGAAGAATATGGCCGGAAAAATTACAAGACGACGCGCGGGGCAAAGACTTGTCAGAGCCGATGAACATCAGTCATCAAATACATGACAATATCTGCATGTGTAAGTTAGCAACGGTTTTAAATTATCCGCAATTTTCAAAAATGTTACTGTTGTAATATTACTTTTTCGGTTGATGAGTCAAAATTATCCGACGCCAGATATATTTTGGTGCATAAAACTTTTGATTATTTGATTAAATTATCGTCGAAAAAAAACGAAAATATATCGTATCGTACTGAAAAGAATTAAATAAAAACATAACACGTCAACAAAGATACGAAACATAAATTAAATTACATTTTACATTCACAGTAGATGCGTATTGTTTACATTCGAATCAGCTGTCAAGAGTGTCAAGTCCCTAAATTTAGAGCACCCTGTAGAGACATTGCAGTATACAGATGCGACATACTGCTATAGCTTTAAAAGACGCATAAATAAATGTCAGGTTTTTAATACTTTTTGAGGATATAGAATAGAACAGTTTTTTTCTAGCCAGGTAAAACTCGGCAGCGGTAAAATGAGTTATGGAATTTTGAAGATGGCCATAGACCATAGGTTATGCATGAGCAATTATGCCTGTACAGTCAAACGTGATCACATAAAATAAAGCTATTTATCTATTAAAATAAAAGGCCTCTATAAAAAGACTAGGCTACTAAAATCTTATCGTCCGTTGAATACGACTCGATTACGGTCGACAATATTTATTGAACCCTCATAAGTTCAATCGCTTGATCCTTTAAATATTTATTTGGGAATAAGTAAACGGATAACGTACTTATGATAAATATTTTTCCCTTCGAGTACTTACAAATATTTTGTCTGTTGTACATTCCATCACAGAAAAAATATTTGTAAGTTTTATGTTTTTATAAATTTTAGGCGATTCTCACTGGCCATTGTCTGAGAATTGAGAACTGAGAATTGTCTTATACATGTTGTAAACGGATCCTTCATGAAGTCGACAACTAAGCATCCTGTACATCAAATTAAGTAACCCTACGCAAAAATTATTGCTGGGAGACGACTTTTTTGGGTGAAAAATCACGATTTACGGTAAAACTCACTCAAAACATTGCGCTGATGGATGCATTTAATAGTAAACGGGTCATGGAGGTATTCGAAGTACAGTTATAACTATATCTCCGTAACTAGAAGGTTCCCAGGTGTAAACACTGTTTTATGCTTTCACAGTTTAAAACTAAACTTATACTGTCACTTACGGGATATCTTCCGTGATTGTTCATGATTTTGAGCTCATGATATTTAGACGCTGTTGCAACCGCCATGATCGCGAGTTGACTGGAGAATGCGGGTAGTTGTAAAATAAATTGTTAGGAGCAGACAAAACATGCACAAGTGCAAGTACAGTACAAGTAGTCATTGTCAAGTACGTGGAATCCAGTTTTGAGAATACTCAAAAGTAGCAGCCGGCATCGTAATAAGTAGGTAATCCAAAAAACCTGGTGATATTGTGAGTGTGTGTTTGCCGTGACTAAGGCCCGTATTACAGAACGTCACTCAATACTCAAGCAAAATTTAAAACTAGATTCAAGCCATTTGATTGGTTGAAACTAGTTTTAAATGATGCTTGAGTATTGAGTGACGTTCTGTAATACGGGCCTTAGTGTCGAGTTTCAGTAGTGCGCGAAGCAAAAGACAAAGAAAGAGGGTAGACAGATTTGTCTGCTCCTAACAATTTATTTTCCATCCACCCGCATTCTCCAGTCAACCCGCGATCATGGCGCTTGCAACAGCGCCGTAATATCGGGAGCTCAAAATCATGAATAATCACGGAAGATTCATTAATGACTCTGCCCTGGAGTGTAAATGTGGTGCTGTTCTACAAACGATGGGGCACTTAATATCGTGTCCTGCGTGTCCTGTTGATTGTTCGCTACAGGAACTGATGGACGCTACTGAAAGCGCCAAACTAGTAGCTCAGTTTTGGGCTGATACAATTTAGATTGCCATCGATACGCTAAGAAGAAGAAGTTGGAAGATATCTCGTAAGTGACAGTATAAGTTTAGTTCCCAGGTATGTTCCAGAACAAAAAGATGATCGCAATGACGGGGAGAACAAGTGCCTTTCGGCTTCGTTAAGGGTATTTTTACACCCATTATACTGTGTCTGATGCATGTTTACATTAAAAGGTCAAATTAAATTAGTTAGTGAAACTTCACAGATCAGATTGTTGTCGATATCTAAACAACGAACAAACAAAGTAGTTAGTCTACTTAAATCACAAACACTTTATATCTCAGCTATCTAAATAAAAGTTTTTTATTGATTAAGTTGATGAACCAATGATCCTATGCGTGTTTAAAACGCCATTTGTAAATTAAAGTTAAAATATTATAAATCTTCTAGGTACCTTTGTTGTTTTAAAATGCTTGTCTATCAAGATTATTTACTTTTGTCTAAAATCTATTAATGTATGATACCACTGATCTTACAGGATATAGTCAAAGCTTAAAATTATTTTGTGATTATATTTATCAATTAATGCCGAAACATTTTAGTACACATCACTGAAATATTTAAATGTATTTTATTCTAGTGGACATATTCATTATTGTGTATTTATTATCTCATGAATTTTTTTATAAAGTAAATTAATTTCGAGTTCCATTTACCAATTCGATAATTTTAGAATAATATAAGAGAATTATGGAAGCTTCACAATATCATATTCAATCAAATAATGATTACGCTGTGTAGTTTGAAATCAGATCCAATTAGTTTTGTTTGTATAAACGATTAGTTTGCTATCGAAATTATTATATTACGAATAGATTATAATTATAGGCAATGTTATCAAACTCAGTAGATTTAAACAAAATATACAAAACTATCTCAAATTATCCCAATGTTTATTAAAATAACTTAAATTGAAACATACATAGTTATAACTAAACTTGTTGTTTTAAACATGAAGTTTATAATCTTTTTTCAACTAATTGTAAGATAAACTTTTATTTTTAAGTCGATTTTTAGGTTTAGTTTAAAAAGAGTCGAATAATTTTATAAACCTGAAAACCTTCCTACCTTCCGCCATTTTATCTTGTTTTAAAAATAGTGGCCACTCATAAAACCTACATTAATCGATATCTGGCACTAATCGCAATTTAGGTTTTGTGCGTGGGAGCAACTTTGAAAGAAAATCAAAATGGCGGAAGTTTGGCCAGACATTTTATTCAAACTCCTTTCTAAAAACCATACTGTTTATGACCTTTCTCTAACATACATATTAATAACAATTGTTGTTTTGGATACACCAAAACAACAACATTAGGAATCATAAAGTCAGTTCACGTGTTGAATTACGGAACCCTATTTGTATATTCCTGACGTATAGAGAAGATTTATACGAAAAGTTCGAGAGAGCAACAATGTTTGTATTAGTTATTAGTTCTCTGATCCTCATTACTTCCCGTACTTCTGACAAGATCAAGTGGTGATTTTTTCCGTTTCAGCACCATATTTCTACAGATACAGCTGTTAGTCAGACATGTATTATTGAACGAGCAATGTAAATAACAAAAAACAAATAAATAAAATTGAAGTGTCTGTTTCTAATATCAAAATAACAGCTTTTTACTGAATGCATTATATATAAATTTCTATTTTTCTGTTGGCTCCGGTTAGAAACGACTGGACCGATTTTGACGGCAGATACTTGATTTTTCTGGCAGATAGTAAATGTTATAAGGTCTTACTTAGGCTACTTTTACTTTAGAAAAATAAATAGGGATCCGTGCTAAAAAAAAAACTTAAAATTGGTAACAAAATCCTAAAAACAAAAAAAAAATGAAATTGATTTTTGTTTTCTTTTTTTAAATTGGTACTTGGTAATGGGACGTAATAATTTTATAGTAATTTAACGGCTTAAAAACAGCTATAGTCGTCCAATATAAATTTAATAACATAAAAACAATTTTTTATATTTTAATTACTAAATATTATTACACCAACAACCTTGTGCTGTTCCACAATTGAAATAATAGACTGAATTTTGAATTTTCCATTGAAGATCCTTGAGAATAATTATTTCGTGGAAGCACTTCCTTTGCTTATTTATGTTTACCCCTAAGCAATATTGAAGTGTTCCTGTTACAAAAGTAAGAGCACGGATTCCTTTAGAAAAACACAAAGAATAATGCCTTTGTCGGGGACTGTCGTAAATCTAGACCTTCAGACATACAAATGGGGAGGTTAATCTCGTTTTTTTTTGTGGTAGTTCTTGTCGGCTTATACAAGCACCCCTTTTGACAAATTCATTTGTTTAGCAACGTTAATCATCATTCTCTTCAAGCTCTTGCCCTTGTTCCAATTTGTTTGGGGTCGGTCCAACATGTCTCCTTCTTCCACCTAACATCACGCCTGTAAGCCCCAAAGGGTTAGGTAAATGTGTACCTATTGGTACACAATAGTACACCCACATTCGTCAACATGATGACTGACTGGTAGAAAATGCCTATGGCATTAGGTTCACCTCTGTACGTTGTGCTTGAAGTGTTAAATAAATAAAATAGGGGGCGAGCCTATTGCCATCAACCGGGCACAAATCCAAGCTCCGTGGCTGCTACGGAGATTTCTGATGGAAATACCCTATAACACTTTGCCTGAACCGGGAATCGAACCTAGGAACTCATGCAGTCTTGTTACACCTTTTATAACATCACGCCTGTAATCCCCGAAGGGTTAGGCAGAGGTATACCTAATAGGGCACCCATAAATTCCTGATGGAAAAACCCAATAACACTTTGCCCGACCCGGGAATCGAGCTAAGGACCTCATATTTAGCAGTTGCGCTTGCGACCATTAGACTAACGAGGCAGCATGATGTATTCCCTGTAATAGTAAAATTAAAGTCAAAGTCAAAATTATTTATTTGCAGTAAATGTGGTACCTACAATAGATGGTAAAAGTAATATGTAGTCCAATGACACATTTCGCCATAAAATTGGCATGCAAACATTAATGAATAAGAAGCTAATTAATAAAAAAAAACAATACCTAAGTGAAACAAACATTATATTGGGTAACTAGTGTGTTTCTAAATTTAATATACTCAACACAAATCAAAATTTTGCTGTTAAACACTAAACCAAACAAAGAGATTTTTAACATAATAAATAATAAAAAATATAAAAAATACAAACACAACATCATAATATTTATTATATTTTAGGTACGACTAGAATACAGACTGCTGTTCTAGCTGTTGATTGTAAGAAGGCACAATCCTTCCTAACTTTAATATTATAAATGCAAAAGTAAGTTTGTTTTCGCCATTTACCATTAAACTACTGAACCGATCATCCTGAAATTTTGCATAAACGTTGTCAGGTGTACAGAAACTGACATACGGTGCCTCTCGACCCGAAAAAAAGTACTGTTCCTCAGGAAAACAACAATAACGTTCTTATGATAATAGATGGCGCAACGTGTCTTTCGAATCATAATTGAATTTTATTATTACAAGCAGAGTACTGCTCGAATTGATTGTCAAATTCTAAATTACCTAACGTGAGCGAAGCCGCGGGCATAAGCTAGTACGGAGTATTTTGGACAAATTAACAAAGTAGATATTTTAAATTGCAGTGTTTCTATAAACTTTTAAAAAGTCAAGATATTAAATCAAAATATCCTGGCTTTTATTCAAATATACCAACGAAATAATTTATAAACTTCAATTTTTATTAGTTCTACGAGGTTTTCATTAAAAAGAAAGGAAGGGATTGAGGTTTTCATTATCTTCGTTGCGCGAACATGTTTTCCGTAATAAGTCTATCGTATTATTCAATGTTACGAGATATTTATTGGAGAATTTTCTTTTTTTTTTGATTGAGGTTTCCAGAGCAATATTCATTTTGCTAAAATATAAAGAGGCTTTTACGAGTGAAAGAGACTAAGGGATTTTCCATTTATCGGTAGATATGTATTGTGAGCTTCTTCCAGATTTGCGGTTCAGATGTAAAATTAATAATCTGAAGAGACTTTTTCCTTCCTTTTTATATGAGACATCAAAACATCGTGGGGCAACCGGCATGTTTTAGAATCATAAATTGAAAGACAAGTGGCATCCCCAACCCACGTCCTCGCTGCCGAGGCCCATTGCGTCGTCCCGATTCATACCCCCGACCCTAGCTCGAGTCAACCCGCGATGCTGAGCCTGTAGTCTTAAATTTAACCCTAAATAATGATCATTTTCCAATCTATCTTCCTACATCGACACCCTAAGTCGATGCCCGTACCCCACAGGACGGTGCCAGTGGCGTGTAGTCGCTAGTTAAGTTTAAAGCACCTGCCTGTCCTGTCTCACACTCAAGGCACTCACAGGATAGTCCGATTAAGCAGACGAAAACCTCCTAGGTTAAACTGCGGCCTGGCGTCATGGCCCCTCTTACAGGGATGCCGGTGTCCCATCTGTGGGAACGTTATAAGCTGAATATGGTAGAGAAAACAACATCGTAACACACTTGTAATAACGTGTGTGACGTAGCGCCTCAAACTTGGCAATTATGTCCTTTTGCTATAATTATGGACTCACTAAGACAGTTCAATCGGTTTAGGAAATCATTTCCGTTTACCTTTATAATATCTCGGCGATCACTGTAATAATACATCTCGCAAAATTTTTCGTAATCGGTAACTATCGTGTCATAAAACCTCCTTCATAATGGTGTGAGTCAATCAAAATCAAAGCATTTATTTCAAGTAGGCCCGTTACAGGCACTTTTGAATTGTCGAAGCAAAGACAACAATGGAATGTAGCTACAGCTGGGACTGTAGCTACATTTCATTGTAATGTCTTTGTCACAAGGCATAAAAACTGTGAAAGTACTGTAGTTGCTCATTCCCTAACGTAGATCTCTATGGAGAAGAACGGGCAAGAAACTCCATGGACACTCTTTTAAATCAGAATATTTTTACAAAACCTAGTCACAAAATACTATGTTTGTGATGTGACAGCTTAAAATTTCAATCAATGAAGTGGGAGAAAATCACTTCCAAAAGTTGCTCGTGACTTTAACTGTCTGTCGAATGTTTCCTCGTTAGGACTCTCGGATTTCAACTGGTTTCTTTGTGGATTTCTTGGCTTAAAGCCAAAATCTGTAGAGATTAAGGATTCTGTTCGTGAGCTAACTTTCAACTGACTTGAGTAAAAATAGGGGACCAGAGAAAAATTGTTACATTTTCTTGCTAAGAGTTGCACTTATGTTATCTCTTCTAGATCAGATTAAACTTAAAATTCTAAGTATCGGTATCCTTACAGTATTCGAGCACAGCATTTTAATAGCCATAGGTCGAAAGTATCAAACATATTTAATTGTTATATAAGGTCAATTGTTATATATAAGGTCAAATATAAGGTAGTAGAAGCTATTTAAGAGTTCACATCAACCGTAGTGTTATCTGTCATCAGGGAAGTGGGCTCTATGGTAGGATTTTTGTCACACATTATTTAAATGGCAAAGTACTGAAGTGCTCAAGTGCTGACGTGATACAGTACGTGGTGACGCTAGACTAACGTGCATTGCAATTATAATAATACAGATTTCCCATTTCAACTTTTCCTCAATTTCACTTCTTATCTTTGCAGCATCGCCCAAGTTGCAAAGGCGCTGATGGCCTTCGTGATATTCCTGTCATTCGCTCTTCAGTTCTACGTGCCGATGGAAATGATAACCAGGAAGAGAAAAGGCAAGGAATCTAGATACGAGAACCTGATTCAGATCGTCATCAGGACAGTCATGGTTACTATGGCAGGTAAGGATTACTTACATGTTAACATTGTCTGTATTTTCTGAAAAAAGTTTCTAGAGGTGCGTACCTGCTCATATTTCGTTAAATTAGTCTCATGCATATCATAATATGACAAGGAGAGGCCATTATGACTCAACCTTAGTGACTACTGAACTATCTAGTAAAAAAGGTGTCTAAAGGTGCATTCACACAAAAGTTACAGAAAGCAAATTAAATAAAATAACATCACGCCTGTAATCCCCGAAGGGTTAGGCAGAGGTGTACCTAATAGTACATCCACATTTCACCAGTTATGTTTAAATCCCATGTAATAGGGGCGAGCCTATTGCCATCAGCTGGGCGCAAATCCATACTCCGTGGCTGCTACTGAGAAATTTCTGATAGAAGAACTCAATATTACTTTGCCCGACCTGGGGATCGAAACCAGGACCTCATACTCAGCAGTCGCGCTTGCGGACACTAGACCGATGAGTGTGTGATGTGACCGAATAGTTAAACCAAAAAGTCGCACAAGTTTGAGAAAATTATGTACTTAATATTATCATTATGCAAAATGTTGCTCTAAAAATAGTAACTTTGGCATGAATGCACCTTAACACGTGGCAACGTTTCCTCATTAGTGAAGGTCTTATTAATTACCTAATAAATGCACCATTTTGAAACATAAAGTACTTTAATAACACAACGAACGCAGCAAACTAAGTAACGTTGCTTGACGTTAATTGCTTTTGGTACTGAAAAGCGGTAGAAGGTTGTTCCCTGCTCCAGAAATGCTCAAAATGATGACAATGTCACTGAAGAGATACCTCGTTTAATATCGTAACGTAAGGTACAAGGCTAATTACACAAATCTTATTTAATTACGCTACTTCTTGCTCCTTCTAACATTAAGTTTGTTCTCGAAAAGTCTCCGAGAAAGTTTTCCAATTCCATTATATGATTATTTTCTACTAGCTGATACCCGCGGCTTCGCCCGCTTGGATGTGTGACAAATTATATACTAAAACCTTTCTCGAGAACCACTCTATCTATTCGCGAAAACAGCATGAAAATCGGTGCAGTAGTTTTTGAGTTAATCGCGAACTGACTGACAGACGCGGTGGAGGACATTGTTTTATAATGAGAACTAATTTTTTGAACTCTTATTTACACATTCGAGAGACTATTGTGATCAGTTGAAAAAAATAATGGGCAGTAATTTTTTTTCGCGGTTAGTAGATTTGTGCGATAGGAAGACATAGACAGTAATAAAAAAACAATTGGCTGGTTATTTCGTCTTACAATGTCAGTACTAAAAACACGTAAGCAGATTAATAAATAAATGGCCAGTAAAAATGATGGAATGGGCAGTTAGATAACTAGTTCGGCAGTTCATAGGGAGCGGAGAGACCCGGACTTGGGGCACCGACATCCCCTTCGTGTTAGGTTACTGTAAACCCTGCAGACAGAAATAGGAGCCCCGCATAGCATTGAGTGACGTCGCGACCGACAGTGCGAACGGACGTGTCAATGAACTGTGAGCCGGAGGTCAATGACCTCTGTATTGTTGCTGTTACAATGGCTTCGGACGTTATTAAGTGCAATACTTGCAATATTGTGATTAATGAAGTGCTTTGCTATATCCAAAATAAACTAGAAGTTATGGATAATGTGAGCCTAGTACAGTTATGTGTGAGTGGTTTTAAAGAAGACGAAATAAATCGAGCGAAATCTTTGTTGTTCCAAGCAATTCCAAATGCCAAACGTATGATACAACGGAAAAATAAAGGTAAAACGACACGAGATGTAGAAGACATTATAGAATTATTCAAGTCAACGGATCCTGAATTGGTGCCCATTTTTGTTGCTCGTGAGATACAGAAACTGCCCCCGATTAGTTTCGACCATATCGATGTGACAAGACTTCTTAAGGATTTATTGATACTTCGTAGTGACTTAGACCAAATTAAAAACAATTATACTACAAAGGAGGACTTGGAAACTCTGAAGGTAGAATTGTCTGCAAGTCATAATACGAGCAGAATGTCATGCTCCTCAGAGCAAAATAATAACAATAAAAATAATGGAACGTGCATGATAAATACGATAGCATGTGATAATGAGTCTACTGGGCTCAGTTATGAATCACAAAATAGTTGCAATCAGCTGGTACCTGAACCACCGTTAGAACGAGTAAACGATGACGAACGAGTTTTAGAAGCGAGTACGAAGGTAGCGGTAGCGCACAATAATAAGCATCTACCCGTTTCTCATAAAATAAGTAAAAACGTAATTAGTGATCTCGCTCATACAAGTGTCATGCGAAACGAAGATATTGGTCTCGCTCTAGCAACGCGTGAGGAAGTGCTAAACAATTCGGTTCAATTGGTTGGCGTGCAGTCGCTGTCAAAGGAATATAATGATAAAACGTATGCTAACGCAATACGGACGCCTGGTGTTTGTAAACAAACGAATAAGCGAGGTGATGATGGATGGATTATGGCGTCGTATAAGCGTAAAATTAAAAATCGGTTCATTGGAAATAAAGGAACTGGCTCGGCCAATACATCAGGAGGATTTAAGGCTGCAGAAAAAATGATACCTTTTTATATATATCATGTTGACAAGGATGCTTCTAATGATGATATTGAGAAATACATACATGAAAAAACTGGTGTATCTGTGGAATTGTTAAAAATAAGGATGAAACAGCCACGGCTATATGAAGCATACAAATTTAATATCCCATATTATAAATTGGACGTGTTTATGGATGCATCAATCTGGCCGGAGGGCGTATCATTTAGGCGGTACATCCATTTTAAAAATGGAAACAGAGACTATGCTCAGACAATGAATAAAGTCGATTAAACAAATAATAATGGATGAGGACGATTGTTTGACATTATTCAGTTTCAACTGTAAAGGCATTAAGCGATCATATGATTGTGTAAAGTCCCTATGCCAAACTGCAGACATTATAGCTCTGCAGGAAACTTGGTTGTTGCAACCAGATATACCTACTCTTGCGGAAATACATCAAGACTTTATGTTTACTGGCAAATCATCTGTTGATTTGTCAGCAGGGATACTGCGGGGCAGGCCATATGGAGGGGTGGCTTTGCTGTGGCGTAGAAGTGCTTTTACGTCAGTTTCTGTAGTGCCGTGTAACAGTGATCGTATCATAGCTATAAAAGGGACAATTGCTGATCGCGAAATGTTGTTTTTTAGTGTATATATGCCCACTGACTCTTTAGATAACATTACGGAATTTAATGAGTGCTTGAGTGAGATTGTAGCCATGATTGAAACGTGTAATATTGAATCAGTGTACATTCTGGGTGACTTTAACGCCCATCCTGGCGAGTTATTTGGTAAGGAATTATTGAATTTTTGTTTAGACCAGAAATGGGTGTGCGCTGATGTAACTAAGCTTGGTGAAGACAGCAATAATTATACGTTTATAAGTGACGCACATGGATGTAAACGATGGCTCGATCATTGCTTGGTTACTGAGGCGGCGTGGCGGTCAGTCAGTGGCGTCATGGTTCGCTATGATGTATACTGGTCTGATCATTTTCCATTACAAATAAAATGTAACCCTAATGTGACTAGATTGAAATCCTCTGTAAACTATATAGTTAATAATAACGCCAAGGTACTTTGGGGTGAGAGGAATTTAACCCAGATAAAAATGTATTCTGAGTTATGTTCGGCTGCTTTGAAAACTATAGATTTCCCTAGAGAATTCAGTAATTGCTGCGACAGTATGTGTTCTAATGCCAGTCATAAATACGTCATTAACGAGTTGTACACAAAAATTGTTAAAGCACTTCAGGACGCTGCCGTGCAGAGTCATGAAACTGGAAGGGTCGGGAAAAGCAGGCATGTAATAGGGTGGAACAAATATGTTAGAAGCGCTCACAGGAGCGCACGTCACAGCTTTCGGATATGGAAGTCCCACGGAATGCCTATGGTGGGCCCTATTTATAATGAAATGAAACAAACTAAAAATGTTTTTAAAAGTAAATTGAAACGATGCCAAAGTCAAAAAGAGCAAATACGGATGGATTTAATCGTGGACTCACATAAACAAAAGAATTTCAAAGAGTTTTGGAAACAAAGCAATAAACTAAATCCTAGAGCGGGCGTTCCTGTGAGTGTGGATGGTGAGACGGATACAAAACGAATAGCAAACATATTCAGGGAGCATTTTGGAGTGCATTCTACAGTGCCTCAAGGGCAGCTGTCGTTCGATGCTGGGAAGTCTGGACCGGCCTCTCCTCTCGGTTTTGTAGCTAAAGATGTTAAGAAAATGGTTAAAAGCTTATCGAGAGGGAAGTCCCCGGGACACGACGGACTAAGTGTCGAGCACCTGTTATACGCAGGACCTCATGTTTACCGTGTTCTTGCGATGTTCTATACGTTTTGTGTTCGTCACACTTATTTACCAATGGAACTTATGGAGAGTTTAGTGGTACCTGTTGTGAAAAATAAAACTGGCGATATTTCTGACAAGACTAACTATAGGCCCATTTCTCTGGCTGCTATTATAGGGAAAGTTCTAGACGGCCTGCTTAATCGCCACCTCAGTGGGTATGTAAAGTTGAATGATGCTCAATTTGGGTTTAGGAGTCAACTTTCCACTGACAATGCTATTCTGGCGCTTAAGCAGACTGTAAAGTATTATGTGGATAGGAAGACACCTGTGTATGCAGCTTTTCTTGACCTTTCCAAAGCTTTTGACCTTGTACATTATGATACGCTATGGTCAAAGCTAAGTAACCTGAGAGTACCACAAGAACTGGTTAATTTATTGAAATTTTGGTATGGCTCGCAGGTTAACTATATCAAGTGGGCTAATGCTCACTCTGACGCATATCAAATGGAGTGCGGTGTTAGGCAGGGCGGGTTAACATCAGCTGCTTTGTTTAATATATATATTAATCAGTTAATTGATGAGCTCAGTAAAGCTGACTTTGGCTGTTCGATAGATGGCAAAATTATAAATAATCTTAGTTATGCAGACGATATGGTTTTGATGAGCCCATCAATTAGTGCTCTCAGGAAATTAATAGCAATATGCGAGTCCTATGCTGCGTCTCATGGGCTCGTGTATAATGTAAAAAAAAGTGTTCTGCTAACATTTAAATGTAGGAACAGCGCACCAGATTGGATTCCTCTTGTGACGTTAAATGGAACACCTTTACAAAGAGTCACAGAATTCAAATATTTAGGACATGTAGTCACAGAGGATCTATCTGATGATGCTGATATAGAGAGGGAACGTAGGGCATTGGCAGTTCGTTGTAATATGTTGGCTCGCAGGTTTTCACGTTGTAGTAGGGAAGTTAAAATTACCCTCTTCAAGGCATACTGCCAAAACTTCTACACGTGCAGCCTGTGGGTGAACTATACGCAGAGAGCCTACAATGTCCTGCGTATACAATATAATAATGGTTTTAGGATGCTGATGGGGCTTCCGCGCTTCTGCAGTGCATCTCAAATGTTCGCAGAGGCCCACGTTGATGATTTCTACGGTGTCATCAGAAAAAGAGTTGGGTCAATGCTAGGCAGATTGCGTGGGAGCACTAATGGCATCCTTAAAATATTAGTGGACAAATTTGAGAATCCATTTGTTAGACACTGGGTAGGATTACACATGTCGACCCGTTGCCTAAAGCCGGCGAAGTATGCCAAATAAAATGTATATACTAACATAGTTTTTAAGTTGTTTCGTTACTAACACTATGGTTTTTTGGCCGAAATAAACAGTTAATAAATAATAAATAAATAGCGGGACTACGCAGACTACTCTTTTTAGGCGAATTACTGCCCACTCGTAGCTGCCCATTTAGTTATTTTACTGCTCAGTATAATTATTAAATTATCTATTTTACTATTTTTTTCGACTCATTTTTGTTTACTTTACTGCAAAGTTTAAACTGCCGAACTTGTTAATAAATATGCATTTTATAATTTTAACTTACCAAAACTACTATACATAACTGCCGTTTTAAATCAGTGCCTTTTAATATAATATGCAGTGAGTACTGATTTAACAGTTATTCCATTAATAAACTCGATATAAATAGATGGCCTCGTTCGTCTAGTGGTCGCAAGCGCGCCTGCTGAGCATGAGGTCCTGGGTTCGGTTCCTGGGTCGGGCAAAGTGTTATTGGGTTTTTCCGTTAGGAATTTCACTGTAGCAGCCACAGAGTCATACATCTGAAAACAATTTTAATTTAACACTAAGATAAACTGCAAGGCAATGTAAAATACTAGATTAGTCAATGCAACTTATCAACATCTGCCTAGCCTTTTCCTGGTCGACTTCCAGTCTAATCGAATCCAGCTGAATACCAGTATTTTACATGGAGCGACTAACGACTATCAAAGATCTACAAATCACAGCCAGGGCCAAAAGCTTAACGTACTTTCCGGGGCACGGAGGAAACACGGTATATAATGGATGGTCACCCATCCACGAACCGACCTTGGAAAACGCAGCTTAACCTTGAAGATCGACCCGTGCGGCTGTTATTATTTAGCTATGAGCTCCTCCAATGCAACTAAACGATCGCTATTCCCTCAAAATAATGAACCAATTTCGAATCTGACTCCAAAGATCATAAAGGTGGTTTTCCACAATCAAAACTGTTAATTTGATTGCCAATGGCCAATTCCTACGTCCGCTCAGAAGTCGTATTGACCTCAATCGGAGAACTAATTGCTCCATATAGTTCTGTGATTGGTACTGGACAGATATTTGGGTTGCAAATTGTTCGTTTAAGAGGAGCTTTTGTACAAGTCTACAGATTTGTTACTGGCAAAAATAGGGCAATCGTTTTTGATTATATGTGAATTACATAAATGGCAGATATATACCTACTGTTTGTCTTTACATCACCTAAAGATCGACTGGTAAAAAATGCCTATGGCATTAAGTCCGCCTCTGTACTTTGGGCTTGAAGTGTTTAATAAATATCTATAAAAGTGAACCAAAACTAGAGCGTTAACGATTATAGAAAAGTGAAAAGTGTATGGGACTGACATAAGCGATCGAAAAACATTTTCGATATTATTGAAAGTCGCTGTCGAGATAAGGTTGTCACAAACACACTTTGAAACCGACAGTCATTTGTCTAGGTCTTCAGTTCAAATACCCATTCGTTATATCGATCCATGTTCATACATCTAAATTATACAGTGAGAGATTATTAAACACTGTTTGCAGATAGGTAATGAAATCCAGACGACTGCATTGAAAACTAATTTCAATTAAATATAAAATTTATCTAACTTCACAACCCAGATGTTTTATCCATAAATCTGTTAATTACAAGTTCGTTGACCAGTCTATTCATAATGCATCTTAAAATTATATTATTAACATTTTTTAAGTTTTTTGTTAATAATCTAAACATAATTAAACATTTGCTTTTGTTTAACGCATCGTAGTTTAAGACAATAGCAGATCAGATGTCAGATAATAGTTATGAAAAACCTAGAAGAGGTCTGTTTTTGAAAGTATAAATACAATTATGAATAAATATTAAATTCTTGCTATGTCTGTGGAACCATAATATATATACACACTATTATTTATTTATTTATTTATTTATTACATTTGGGAAAACAAACAGTAGTATATTGCGCATAAACAGCGTTAGCTTAAAATTAGTCTTAGCAAAATATACTACCCACAACATTTTTCACATATGATGATTCTATGATAAATAATAAAAACAAACTGTTAGCAAACGTGTACTGTAACTAACTTAATGAAAAAGAATTTAAAACGAAAAAAATAAAGTTAAATAAACGAAATTTAAAACAAATTTAAAAAAATAAAATCTATACTAATAATATAATATATAATATTATAAATCTGAAGAGTTTGTTTGTTTGCTTGAACGCGCTAATCTCAGGAACTGCTGGTACGAATTGAAAAATTCTTTTTGTGTTTGATACTCCATTTATCGAGAAAGGCAAAGGCTATAGGCTATATAACATTACGCTACGACCCTTAGGAGCCGCGCAGCGTGTGACACCGCGGGGAACAGCTAGTAATTAATATGCGCTATATTATTCAAACAGAAAGCTTATAACTTTACAACTGTATTGATACGAATACCTTCATCGATGATGAAGAAAACTAAAATTGAATCTGGGGAGGTATGTTCCGCCATTTCTTCTCCCAAGCTACAACAATAGGAAGTGGCAAAGGGCAAGCGTTTAAGAAAACTGTCTTGTGTAATTACTAGTCCCCGACTTTTCGCGTGGGAATTTTGATATGTATGGGTGAGAAAAAAAAGTTAAAGTAACCTATATGCTATTCCAGACTATAATCTAACTCTGTTATATCTGTATCCGTTCAGTCGTTCTGGCTTGATTGAGTAAAAAACATCCATGCGAACTTTCGCATATAATAGTAGTAAGATTAAGGTTGTTCAGAAAGGGCAAATTCAAAAAATAATTTGAGCAAATGACTTTTTGTTTACCAACTACTGATTCCTAATTTTCCTTGTCCACAGTCGCCATCGCCGCAGCCTTCCCTAACTTGGAACTGGTCATCAGCTTCGTTGGCGCAGTCTTCTTCTCGACTCTTGGACTCCTCATCCCAGCCGTGGTAGATACCGTCTACAACTGGGATACAGGTCTAGGACCCTTGAATTATGTCTTGTGGAAAAACTTGCTTATCGGAATCATTTCTCTGATAGCTCTTTTCTCAGGAGCCTATGTTTCTATTCAAGGTATGATTGAGGATTTCGGTGGTCATAGTCTGGAAAATCATGATTTTCATGATAATGCGACTCTGACGTGATTCTAATATCATGTATGATTATGTGACGTCATCATATGTATGGAATACTTTGTTGGTTCCATCGTTTAGTTGTTTAAGTTTAGTTTAAAAGAACAGTTTGTTGATTGATATTGTGATGCACTGTTAGTCAAGTTACCATTAGTTTTAAGTAATTATATGTACATCCGGTATCTGATTTGAACATGTCACACTCTAGTATTATTAACCTTTTGACCGCCAGAGCATAACCGGACGCGCGTGTCCTCCACGCCCAGCCACAATTTCAATTACAATTTTGTCACATATTTTTGTAATTTGGCGTACAGGGCTCGTGCTTGCTTGTCACGTATATGTGACTATGGCGGTCAAAGGGTTAAAGAAAAGAAGAAAGGAATAAAATACATATATTCATGCCACAAGTGCAAACAATAAAACAAAAAATCATTTAAGAAAAAAAAGGCTTAAATTTAAACAAAAAATGTAACACTGTGTCTCACGGCTGCGCCTAATAGGCCCAGTTCAGCACAATGCCGGGTAACTAGTGCCCGAAGCTAGTCTTCAACTGGACCTGGATTAGTGAGGTTCGTTTCAGAATTTCTTTCAAATTCTTTTCCGCAAAAAATGTGAATGAATTACAAATTCACATTGACGGAATCACCCTATCGTCGAATCACAAACCGAGTGTTAGACACTCCTAATTCTGACTCATATAGACTTTACAATTGAGTCGAAATTAATATTTTTCAAAAATACTTTCACCAGAACTAATGATATTTTTATTAATGAATTTGAGCCTTGAGAAGGTAGTGAAAATGTAGTTAGTGAATAATTTTACTGTTAACTGAATTTAGTCATAATTTAACTAGATAATAAACTATTATTATTATTTTACTTTTATCAAAAAAACAGAATGCGATCAACGTTCAAGAGCAATGATGAAACTGACAGCGTTTTAAATATCTGCTGATCACGTTCCATTTCTCTGGTAAAATAATTTTTTAAAAATTATGTAGGTACGAGTTCGTTAAGTTGTTTCAAAATTGAGTACAAACCACTAATTTGTAAGATGCGTTTCTTAGTAAATAAGTATTATTAGATATATTTTATTTGCTTAGTTTAAATTTATATTATGTATTTTACTTTCTGTTTTTTATAGACTACGGGAGAGGAAAAAAAGATAGACAGTTTTAAATACAAAATGCATAATAAGTTAAGAATTAATTATATGCAAATGCAAGACTATTAATTAGAACCGATACGACAGCAGGATTAGTTTTAGTATGCATATACACCATTATTTTTAGGTCGTTCTGGAGCCGAATACCATGAACTCGATCATCGAACTCGAAACGATTGGGACTATTTTTTTCAAATAAATAACAAGAAAAAAAAACACGAAAGAATAAATTTAATGTTTTTTTTTTGAAATAATGAGAACTCAAATGCATATGTGTGTGTAAAACGTACCCACGATCGGCAACACATGCGAACGATACCCATTGAAAAATTCATTCATCGATCGATTCTCATTATTTACCTAAAAATAATGGTGTATATTGGCTCTTTGCCAAGCCAATTGGGTATTATGTTTTTGCCCGTGTTGTTGTTAGAAAATTCTTCGAGTATTCGATATATTTTTAGATAAAAATGCTGGCACTGAAATATGTTGTGGGCACAACTTCTGGGCATGTGGAACCGGTTTTCGGTTACACGGTAAATCCGGTTTTTCCGGTCTTTACTATGGGACCGAAACCTCGCATGCCGTCGTGGACTGCTGAATTCCGACAGTTGTCATCATTTTAATGTCCCAGTGTGAGTAATCGGAGGGACTCGTGGCTATTAATAATAACATCCACACGGGCCGTACATCAAGGTTAAGCCATGCTTGCCTAGGTCTGTCCGTGGATGGGTGACAATTCATTACATACCAAGTTTTCTTTATACCTTGGAATGTATATTACACCAGTGGTCCCGGCTATCATTTGTAGATCTTTGATAGTCGTTGCAGTTCGTCTGTGACCCGAAAGTCTAGAACCAGTCTTAAAATGGGGTTTCGTATTACCCAATACTAACTGGGTTGTGGAAATGAGATAGGCAGTCACTCCATGCAGCGGCTGACGTAAAATACTAGTATTCAGCTGCAGCCGGTTGGACTGAAAGCCGAACCCAAGATATTTGGGAAAAGGCTAGGTAGATGATGAATACATACGTCAGACAGCGTCACCGTTTACTCTTGGAAAGTATTGACAATGCTTCCTTAGTAGTTACTGTAGCATCTCCAAATTCTGCAGCTCATCCTTTGTTTTGCATCTACCTAGTCCCATTTTTTTGTTTTATATGGCTTAGAAGCTTATTAGCGACACACTCGCGTAGTAGCATTTATATGCATCTACGCGCGTGTGTGTGGTTGTGTGTCTGGGTATGGGTGTGTCTCTTCCGAAGATAATTTGTGGCTTACACAACAAGTTATCTTCGGTAGAGACACGAAATAGACCCGAGGCATGTCAGAAAAGTTACCTAAAAGTAAGTGGTAAATTTTTCTAGTAATTTAGTTGTAATCTTAATTGAAAACGCAAGTCAGACCATTTATACACATAAAACATTTACAAAATAAGCTATAACCTAAGTTTTATTTTTGTACATCAAGAATGTAATTAGAGATCCTCAGTCCTCCATTGATTTCGTGTCGTTTATTTAGATAGATAAGTAAGTAAAAATAATAATGATGCTTGGACTAAGAGTGTAAATCATCCTCGCGTTAATTTCTTTGTTATAAAATGTGACTATACCAAGTGAAAACGGACTCTTCACGAAGCCGACGAATCATTCTAAGTAACCATATTGCTGGTAAAAAATATTGCTGGAAAACGACTTTGAATTTGAGGTGAAAAATCACGTTTTACGGTAAACCCAATATGCTCAGAATATTGTGTGGATGGATGCATTGAATAGTAAACGCGTCATGGAAATATTAAAAGTAAAGTATTAGAGATATTAAAATAAGTAAAAAAAATATTTGTGAAAAAGTTGGAACTTTAATCAAATCAAATCATTTATTTGCTTGTAAATGGGTAGGTACATAAGTTGATACATACAACAGAAGTTCTTTTAGCCATATCCTACCTTAACAGGTATGCAAATATCTATGTAATAAATCTTACGTTAATCGTTAAGTATTTAACTATAGCAAATAACCTCCAATATCTCCGTAACTAGAAGGTTCTCAGTTATGGTTCAGAATATCGGGGAGAATAAATGCCTTTCAGCTTCGTTATGGGTCTATTTACGCCCTTTATATTTCGTGGAGTACTTAAACCTACTTAATAGTAGATAATCGACACGAGGACGATAAAATATCATGATTGATTAATTAATTAATTATGTGTACCTTCAAATCTATTTCTTCTACAAGTTTTATTTCTATATACTTATTATGATAATGTAAATATTATAAATATCGTAATAGTGAGATGTGTATATCATTCGATACTAAATTGTGACAAATTGTTCACAAATAATTATCAACCTATGTACAAATTAAAGCTGCTTTTATTAAAACTTGTGTTTTTATTGCCTTCTTCAATTTTAATAAACAACTGAAGTGAACCAGACAAAAAAAAACAGATAAAAGTTTTCCGGTTTTTCCATCCCGGCACAGAACCCTAACGATGGTAGGTACTACCGAGTTCACTGACGGTCGACCACTTTTCAACCTTATTACTTAAGTCATAAGGGTGAAAAGTGGCGGACCGTAATTTAAATAGTACCTAATTTCTGAATATAAAACTGGATCAGCAGACTGCATTTTTCGTTAATCTTTTATTGTTTTCTGATACGAGAATATTTATTTAAAAAATACTTTTTTCATTTAAATAATGTCTGCACAGTATCAACTAAACGAAGAATAGAAAATAATCTAAAGACAGGAATTACCAAAAAAGAATACTCTAATCGTACTGTACAATGGTATCTTCAGTCTATAAAAGGTGGCTGAACTCTTACAAAGGAACATGGGAAAATTGTACGGTCTTTTTATGATACAAAACTCCTTACTGTTCATCCAGTGGGTTTAACTACTTCCATCCTGCGGGAGGGTTTACAACGCTACACCTACCGGTAATCTAACCTTTTATCTCCATCGGTCCTCTTTTTTGCAACATGATGATGATAAAAGCATACATACCTATTCCTTACAATAAAGAGATAATAATATCTTGGGACAACCAACACACCGCCATCTGGGCCCAAACTAGACAGAGCCTGTACTATTAATGGCAACCAGACAACTGATATACATACTTATATATTTCTAAATACATACATATAAATTATAGATAAAACACCCAGATACAGAACAAATAATCGTACTCATCGCACAAAGATTTGTCTTTTGTGGGAATCGAACCCACGACCTCCGTCCTAGCAGTCAGGATCACTAACCACTAGACCAACAGGCCAATCACAGGCCAATCGTTTTTACATTTTTTTTGTTTAAGTAAAACTTTGCCCAACACTAGAAATTTCTCCTGAATCGTAGATGCATAGATGCATTAAAAAAAAATTAAACTCACATACACAAACAGCCTGTCCTGAAACAACTACCTGTAGGCCATACAAATATTTGCTCCGTGCGGGATTCGAACCCGCGACACGCAGCGCAGCAGGCAATCTCGTGCCGTCTCATCATTCGTCGTCGTTTGGCCGCAAGCGCAACTCGCCTGGTGTGAAGCAATGATGCGGCCTATTCACTCACTCGAACTTTGAAGAGATTATCTACTTAGTAGCAACTACAACATGCTTCAGTACTTTAATACACATACCGTTTTCCAATGGGACATTAGGCAGAAACCACAGAACGCCACATGCTACGATCCATACATACTCCTTGCGTCTCGACCACGCTTATACATCCTGATCATACACGCAAGTACTTTAATAAGGCTGTATAAACTCTTCATCATGTGAACATAAGTGAAAAAGGTGGGGTTTATACATATAGGTTTATTAAAGCCGAGTTTGTAAATAAATGAGCCTTGATTTGTGTACAAAACGAGAACGTAACCCGAATTAAGCTTTTTATTAAAAAAATATACGTTCCGGTGCCAACTGGGGATTTTAAAAGTATGTCAGTTCTGACATAATATAACCTTTTTATGACAACCTTATTCTGCTAGTTTATACGAATTTGTAATTGACTTTTATTAAAACAAAGGGGTTTATGTAAAAAATAATTAATAATATTAAATTAAACTACTAGGTGGTAAGTCGTGAGAAGACTTTTAATTTTAATTAAGTTTGTGAAAAAAGTTACAGCTTTTCTAGCTATATTAGTTTCTTGCGGTAAATCAGGTGCACTGCCCTTAACCGTAATTTGTCATATTTTATCTAAATGCTAAAATCTAAAGCTCCTAAAGCTCGTTGGGTTGACGATGTCGTCAAAATCGTGGTAATCACCTGGATAAGGGACGCACAGAACCGGGAAGTGTGGCAGAAGAAAGGAGAGGCTTTTACCCAGCAGTGGGCTGATTATGATGATGATGATCTTTAATGCCAAACGGTCAAGAAACTCTGCAAATCACGATTTATTGTTTCGTTAAGATTGAAGTGTAAATAGTAAGTATAAATAATATGTAAAGTACCTATAAAGTTTGCATTGCATAAGCAACAATACATGCTAAGTTCATCTTGATAGAAGTTAATAGTACATTGTTACCCTAGGGGTGAAAGTAACTTATTTAGTCCCGAGACGAAGTGAGGGCGCCAATAGTTCGAGGGACTAAATAAGTCTTTAACCCGAGGTAAACACTGTGCTTTTCATTACGAATACAAGGAAAGTAAAAATAAAAACATGAATTAGCTAAAGAAAAAATTAGTAAAGAGAGAGTTTTAAATAAATCAACAACTTTGGTGTTTTGGTGAGATAATTTTATTTCCACTACCACTTTAGCCTCTTCTCTTATAAAATCAGGCGTTAAATTCATATCTGAATCAGATGTACTCATTTTATACAAATCTCTGATATACGGAAGTATAAACAAAACTCTAAAACTCGAAAAAACAAATGAAGATCGGATTGCCGCTTTCCCGTTTCCCGCCTATTTTGTTTTTTTTTTTTTTCTGTGGCCGGCCAGCTATTCAGCCATTTTTCATTTCATCATTGAAAAAATGGTAAATATTTTGCCCAAATCTATGTTATTTTAAAGAAATTGTTGAAACTAAATTATAATAAAGTTATTTAAAAATTATATATTATTTAATAAATACTTTATTTTATTTAAATTTACATCGTGGCTGTATAGAAAGTTGGAACATGGTTCAATAGAAATGTGAAAATAGAACTAGTTTTTTTTTAATAATTTGACAGCTGTCAGTTGAAAGCGATTCTCCCTAGGGATGAAAAGTAATACTTTCATCCCGCTCCTCAGGCAACTTCAGACCTACTTTCAGAGTATGAATAGTGAAAAATACAATACTGTTAACAATTAATGGTTTTATTCATAAACGCTGCCTAAAGTTGATAATGATGTAGTTTTCTAGGTTTTTGTTTTCTACAGGTGACACATTCACGTACTTTGTTTTTTCGTTACATAATTTCCCCCGATATATCAATATTTTTGCCTGATGCATGCCAAAGTAATTCGAGCTCCGCCATGAAACGTGACTTTAATTAATTCAATCAGACGATGCTGACGACATAAAATTATAGGGTGTTTAAGATCAGGATTGATCGCAGCATGCTGCAATCTTCCACTCACACGCAGTATTCCTTTTTCAGTTCAAAACGGGCTCAAATTCAAGATCTTGCTTGTAGTGGATACATAGAAAGTTATTGAACTTTGTCTCCCCACCGCACCTCGACATCTCTCGAATTTTGATACTAACTGGAGATGAGTAATTAACCAAAATATTACAAACCAAAAGCAATACTGAAAATGTATACAAAGAAATTACAAGTTCTTTTGTTAAAAGCGAAGAGTAAATTCACTGTTTGCTGGGATTTAAATTACAGGGAGAGCTTCTCTGTAACTTTGAGCTGACAATTATCATCAACTTTAAAATTTTAAATTACTTGACTTATTAATTTAGAAGACTAGTTATATGTTTAAAAAGAATGCTCAAGTTTATTTTGATTAAGATTACTTAGCAATAGTTATCAAACTATAACGCTACAACTACTACATCACGGTTAAGGTACAGACAGACTAAACGAATAGACTACTATAAAGTTACGTCTGCTCATTTTTAAAACAAAATCACGTGCACACGATGACCACCTCTGTTTACCGCGTGTGCGTACCATTTGACATAATAAAAAATGTTCTACTTAATGATCACATGACCTAATTTAATTTAAATATTTTTTTAGTTTATCGATGAAATGATATAATAAATTATTGATATAATTTCAGTTTACCTAATTTTATATAGTTTTTTTCTATAATGCACATTTGAACTAATATTCAGTTAGTATAATATTCAAATTCTGGGCACCCCGAAGTTCGGTAAGTTAGGTTCCTGTAAACCCTGCAGACAGGAATAGGAGCCCCGCACAGCGGGGCTCCGTCGACCTGCTGACGAAAACCCTAACCATAGACGATCGACGTCAGGGGCACCCCGAGGTTCGGTTAGTTGGTAAAAGAGCAATATACTAATTGAAAATTATATGAGATGAACGTTGTACTAAATGTTATTAGAGCGAAAAAACTTAATATGAAATGTAATATTAGATCACATGAAATTGGGTTATTTGTTTTATAGCATATGAAAATTATATCATATGAACGTTATTTCAAATGATAATATTATTATCTGTTATTATGGCATATATTACACACCCGTTCACTTTTTTGTTGACCAATAGCAGTAAAAAAAAAAACGAAAAATACGCGGGCTTTTTTAGTATTAATACTTTGTTTAATAAAAATCTTAGGCTCTGCTAATGTTCACAGATGTTTGACCACACTTTTTCGGCCAGTAAGAATAAAACAAAAAAAGAACCAAGGAAGAGTAAGCTTTTAAGTGGCCGCTATGACGGCCAGGCGCTGTACTGTAAGCAGGAATAGTCCTCCTTACGGTTTTCAAATGCAAGTTTGGTCGACTGTACTGACAAATACAGATATGGCATTTAAAATGCAAAAGCGATGCATACGTGCATAAAAGCGTTGTATGCAGACCGCCGATAATTTATAATAATATCCCTAAATGTGTGAAAAAACTAAATACAGACCAATTTAAGAAAACATTTAAAAAATCCTGGCAGAAAAAGTCTATTATAATGTTAATGAATTTTTAAACGACAAATCTCTCTAAATATACTCACTAAATCTATTCTATTTGTTGTGAATCGTATGCCTATTTACCTAATGTTTTAATTTAATATTAATGTTAATTGTTGGTATTTTTTTTAAATCTATTGGTCTTTCGACCTATTTGTACACCAGCCATGGTCAAACATGTTGAGCCAAAGAATATCTTGTAACACCCACAATAAACATCATACCATGTATATTATCTACACATGTTTTTGCAAATAAATGAATTGAATTGTACACACCGCTTCAGTAAGTGCTAATACCTCAAGCTTTAACATTTTAAAGCTTGAGGGATTAGCACTTACTGACGCTGTGTGTATCTGCTTTCCTTGCCCGATCTTAAAATTCCACCCACAAGCAAACAGGCCAGCATAATTATGAATGATAGCTTCACCCACATTTCGCCTTGTCGTGTTTGTCATACAAATAGCTGGGGTGACCCATGCCCTAACCGGACACAAACTCAAACTCCGACTCAGAAATGCTCTTTGAAATGAAAATAGATACTCAATGATGCTGCAAATTGCAACCGCGTATTATTATTCATGGCGTGAGTCAGTATCCGTAACTTATACAGATACCCTAGTTTCACTCGAAATTTGTTAAATTTGAACCACTTGTAACTACAATTAATATCCATGTTCAACAGTTTGTTCGCAACTTGATCATGGGTAATGGATACTTGTAAAAACTTTGTCTTGAAAGTAGGTTATATTATATTGTATTAACGAAATCAAACAAGTATTACGTACCTAAAAAAACTTTTAAGTGATATTGTTGTAAAAGCTCCAGCTTCCTTTGAAAAAACGTGTTACATAAAGTCTTTACTCTAAGGTATTATTTTTCCATTACCCAAAAACTGACAAAAATAATTCTTGCCTTTTCTATCTTTTGAAATAATTTCTTAGTAATCCATCAAGAAGCAGTCGGTTTATAACTAAATTGAAAAATATCTGTATTTTTCATCGCCTCCTAAGCACAAGGCTTGCTTCGACGTGACATGATTGGTAAGAGAGTAGAGTAATAAGTAATTACCTTGCTGAAACAATTTTTTTTTGCTAGTATTTTAATAAGAAGGTACGCCGTGGTAAGGCACCACCATGGTGGTGGTGGGGGGAACCACCCACGCTTCTAAAAATCAAAAGTAAATTAAAATAAAAACCGGCCAAGAGCGAGTCGGTCTCGCGCACGAAGGGTTCCGTACCATTATCTATAAAAATGGCAAAAAAAATCATATCTGTTGTATGGGAGCCCCCCTTAATATTTAATTTTTAGTATTTGTTGTTATAGCGGCAATAGTAATACATCATTTGTGAAAATTTCAGCTTTCTAGCTATCACGGTTTATGAGATACAGCCTGGAGACAGACAGACAGACAGACAGCCAAGTCGTAGTAATAGGGTCCCGTTTTACCCTTTGGGTACGGAACCCTAAAAAGATGATTTATTTGTTGCTCCCAGGATAGAAGCCACGGAACGCCATCTGCTACGCCACTTACACACTCGTTTTGCTTTGTCCACCTTCATACATCTCATCGTTCATCATACATGCACAGGCACACCGCTTGCAGGTTCAAAAAATGTTTAGGAATGATTGCGGGAGAATACAATAAAGTCACATTATCATAATATCACGCTTGTAATCCAACACTCAATTCTTTATTTTATTCCATAATGTATTACATAGATGGTGTTACAAAGTAAAATATCAATATGGACCCTGTCGGGCACAGCAACTTTAGAAGAGAGAAAGAGGGCTAAGTAGCAATCAATTATATTATTATAAATGACTAGCCTGCGATGTTCGTTCGCGTGAAATTATTATTAAAAAAATATTATTTCCCTTTTTTAATAGAATTTTGTTACCAATTTCAAGGTTTGAGGTTTTGCATGGAACCCTAATTCCTTTTCTAAAATAAAAATAGCCTAGACCTTATAATATCAGGTATCTGCCAGTAAAAATTCCGTCGAAATCGGTACAGCCGTTTCGGAGATTAGCCGGATCAAACAGACAGACGGACAAAAATTGAAAAAAAAAACTTTTTGGCTATAAATGACTTTTTAGTCGTCTTACAAAAGTGGTCCAGTCAATGAAATTGTATGCGACATAAAATACATCTAGGCGCGATTATTTTTATATCATTAATTAAGATAATAATGAATTATGAAACAATAACAACAATGTTGTATTATGTAACAATAATGTTTACGTGTCAAACGGTAGAACGATGATGAACGACCATGATCAACTCGATTCGAGCAAGTCGAGCAGATCATCGCTTACAACAGGGTGTTTCAACTACTTCATGCGTCATCATAATGAATAAAATTTTTATTATTTTTAAATTTCGGGGATATGGAGAACAGGCTGTAAGGTTCTTCATCCCCCATAGAAAAGGGAAGATCCTCCGACCAGACGGGTGTTATGTCTGGTGGGCTACTGCCCGACAGTTATTATCGGGTTCTTCTATATAATCTTAAGTCGCGAATGACTTTACTTGCGCGCTGCAGGATTTAGATTGTATTTCGATGTTTAGTTTATCCTCTGCGTCATAGATGGCGCTGTAGTACTTTTTGTAGTGCCGCTACAAAATTTCATAAATACCAACTTTTTTTCTGAATGTTGCCCATGTAAGACGACTAAAAAGTCACGGTGTATATGTAGGGTGTGGACTGTCATATTCCGAATAGCTAGAACGTATGATGCCATTAGCCAACCACTCCTCTATTTGATGTTCCACAATCTCTTCCTCTTGCAAAGCTAGACGCCGTGCACGCTGTACTGGTTTGTTATCTTTCAATACTAGTTTTAATTTTATTGTAGCTTCTCATCATCTCTTCATCTTTATAGGTTTGTAATTATCTATTATTGTTTGAACATGAATTGGTATTTCACTTCCATCAGCGAAACTGGAAAGTAAACACTGTAAATATGAACTATCTTAATTCATAACATTGAGGCCTTATCTCAATGATACCTTTGTTAATCATAGTGATAGTATTAACTAGGAAAGTTTTTCCAAGAATAACTGCATACGGAATGACACCTTTAGGCACTACATGAAAACAAACCTCGTCTTCAAATGACAATCTATAATTATCAACTTAAGGCTAGGTGGGCGCGCATTTGAGTTTTTTAGAACCATCTGAGACAAAGAATATAGTGTTTTAAATTTAAAAAAAAATGTTTTAGTTAAGGATCTTGTCTAGTCAAAATCGCATTCAGTTGCAAGACTTGATGAACTTCACTCGATACAAAAAAATCGCAAAGTTAACCCTTCTTAGAACGTTTTTTTCAATATTATGACTATATTACTGATATTTTACTTATAATTTATATACTAAATTAAAGAATTTTTTTTCGCAGAGTTTGACTTAATAAAATGATTTTCTTAATTACTATGTTTTAATATGAATTAAAAGTGCCCGCAGCGGCTCGGACAGGCCCGGTCAGTCGCGCGCTCGCGCTTACGGACGATGGACCTGTGTCAGTTTTTTCCGCGACAATTTCGCGCATTATACCATCTGTTTTTGACAAATTTATTATAATTGTTGCAAGTTATAATGGGCAATAAACAACGCAAGCGAAAAAAGTCGTGCAAAGCAATAAAAGTAACAAACAAAAAGATTGCACTCCAAAGATATGTCACAGTAAAAATATATACAGTATTGTGACTCGGGCCTGTCCTTAAAATAATTACCTACAGCCGGGTGGTACGTACGCGATAGGGCTGCCGGGCCTACAGTAAACATTTTAATTTCATCTACTTAGTTGAATTTCTTTCTAGTTTTGTGATTGGAAATATTTTTTTTTTATAGGAAGGTTCAATAAAAAAACACTTGCAATTTATACAAAAACACATAAACAAATCAAAATTTTATCTTTACAGTTCTCAAACCTACTAATAGGGAACTGGCTGTTTATTTTCAATTAATTACTCCAACTGCCCAATTATGACTATTTTATATTCTTATGTTTTATAGACAATTATTTCATTTATTTATACGTGTAACAAATTTTGATGATAAAAAAAATATTTCCTAAAAACAAGTAACTTATCCAACTGCATATTTCTAAACTGTGTTGCTGGGCGGGGTCATGCGAGTTCTCTGACGCGCTGTGTCCACGCGAAGTATTTTGCGCGCAGCCTACAGCGCTAAATGCCTACTTTTGCAGGAATACCTCGCCTTAATGTTAAACTTACTCATTAAATACACCTTACTCAGAACCAAGACCTATAGTTAACAACTTCATTTCGATTCACATTTGACTGATAGCATCGTAAACACACCGTAGGATATTAGGTTTAGGTCGCTACCCGTATCTATTAAACACTTTACTGTGATACCGCCTACAATGACACTTTTAATTGATTTATTCACTGCATTGTTATTGTTTTCATTAAGTAGGCTACTATTATGGTTATTATTTTTACATTGACAACCACTTTGACACTGATGGATTATTTTCCGTGTCAGACTCGTACTGACTAAAGTCCATCTATGTACCTTCTTTGGCCTTTGTGTTCCAGGGCTGCGGTATCTCTTTCGAACAGTCCCGCAGCCCTGGCAGGACCTCTTTCCCCTCAGTTGAAACAACGATAAACTTTATCACTTGCGTTTTCCTTGACGTTAGTGTCGTATCCTTTAGCTTGCTTTGTGGATTCGCGACAATCACGCTGCTTGTCCGCCGAACTGCGTGAATTTCCTCGTTTCAACGTCTCCTGCTTCATAGCTTAAAGACGTATTTTGTTCTGCTCGTAATCGGCAATCCCGTCTTATATTAGATTGATCGTAATCGGCGAACTTAGGTCTTTTGCCGAGCTCCTCTATGGTGAGCATATATCTCATGGTTACGTTTTTACGAGCCCCATGATTTCATGCATTTGCTTGGTATTTACCGAATCTGGATATTCCTTTAACAGGGCATTCCTCAATTCTTCGTACGATCTGAATGGTTTTTCCGTTCGTAACCATAATTAAGCAGTTCTGGTAAGCGATCTTCTGGCTACGATGAGTTTTGTCTTCGATGTCTTGTGACCACTTCGAAGACGAGTAGGACATGTCATCACCATTGAATTTAATAATGGTGTCTACCATACCATATTGCCAGGGTTGAATTTTTGATTCCATGATGTCTTCGTAAAATACAACTTACCCAATTAGCAACATTTTAACTTACAAGTGTCAAGACCTGAAAGTGCTCTTACGACTGCTCTTATAAGTTTAATTCACCTTATATTGCTCTCTGGAAGCTTAATGCGCGGGAGCTGCTGGAATAAAAAAAAATGTCAACTCATGTATTATTTGTACTAGTAGTATTTCTATTGCCTGTAATCATTTAGTTCATTTGTTTGATAGCTAAGTGTCTATGAACTTAAATAACTTACTTTTTTTTTAATGTTTAATGGGCCTACTCTTGACCTCAATCTAATCCTGAGGACAGAGATGAGGTCGACGATGGATCGAGCTAACCCAAAAGAAGCCTATTAACTCGCGACTTAAATAGATTGGGGTCATATGAACTTGGGAACACCGACGAAGGCAGGGAATTCCACTCCTTGGCTGTGCGCATAATAAACGAGTAGCAAAGCGCTTCGTGCGAATGTGTGGAACATCGACAAGGAATGGGTGGTAACCCGCAGTACGTTTGGACTCCCGATGGAAGAACTTACGGTGTACATAGCTTCGAATGTATTGACCTACTAAAAAAAAAGAACAACTCACAGTATTTTGTGTTCTCGGAAGTGTAGTTTGCAGTTATCTGTTTGAGCTGTGTGTTTCTGCTGTATGTTGGTTATTATTCGAATTAACTTCTTTTGTAAAAAAAAATATGGTTTGTAAATTTGTACTGTTTCCCCACAGCATGAACCCAAAGCTGAGTCATGCCCGGCGGAAGGGTTAGGCAGAGGTTAATTGTTAGACCCACATTTGACGCCAGTTATGTTTAAGTCCCATGTAATAGGGGGCGAGCCTATTGCCATCAACCGGGCACAAATACAAATTCCGTAGCCCTACTGCGAAATTTCTTACGTTAATACCCAATAACAGTTTACCCGACCTGGGAATCAAACCCAGGACCTCATGCTCAGGAGTCCCGCTTGCAACCACTACACCAACGATCAAACATATTATCATCTGGATCATTCTCATGTCGAAATTATGTTAATTCTACTTATAGAATTTTATATCACCTGACACTACCCTACAAAATTTTAATTCAATTACCTGCTAGTTATTCAGTCCAGTCTTTGCAACTGTAGTTTTTGCCCCTAAAAGTTTGGAATATTATAAATTGCATATCAAATAAATAATCGCCTATCAATACATACTCATCATTTATATTCTTTTTTACATCAGTTAAATTTATTTTTGTACAAAAATACTGCATACATAGCACAAATACTGACTGCACAGCAAATTTTTGCTGACAGAAACCCTAACCCTAGACGGTCAACATCAGGGGCACCCCGAGGTTCGGTTAGTTAGGTTCCTGTAAACCCTGCAGACAGAAATAGGAGCCCTGCGCAGCGGGGATCCGTCGACCTGCTGACAGAAACGCTAACCCTAGACGGTCGACGTCAGGGGCACCCCCAGTATAATGTGCATTAAGATTATTAGCTGTGCATTGATGAAAAAGCTTTTGCTATTTTGAGTTAAATATTTTGCTGTGCAATCAGTAATTTTGATGGGAATTCGGAATATTATTGCATAGAAAAAGGATATTTTTTGATTTGCGTTTAAATACTACCCTAAAAGTTTAACCTCAAAATTACAAAAGTTTCCGAAACAGATGGCGGAGCAAAGTGCAGAGTGATGAAAATTTCCCAAATTTATCGCTGTCTTAGTTCATAAGTTTGTTTTATCAAAGTTCCTAGTAGTTCTGTCTTAAGAAGTTATGACTCCCATAATTCGGTCACGGCCAATCTCAACAGAGATTAACCAAGTCTAAGAGACCTCTTTGCTCATGTTACTGTTAAAGATAGATGAAATGGCACTCCAACACGACTAGGGAGAGATCTGGATACAGGACCAACGAATTTATGTGCGTTACGAGGATCGGGGGTGTTAGATTGTAAACTTCATAACTGCAGGCTGCTACTAAGACATTCCTAATGGCAAAAACACAATAACACTAACTCCTGTACACACATTAGTAGTCAAACAGCTTGCAGCGAGGCAGAAACAGTTAAATATAATTATCATGGACAAATTGGTATGTTAGTTACAGTTAGAACACTTAAATCAAATACAATCTTTAATGGAAGTCTTTATTTACCTTTAAACATAGACTATCTATAGTAGCATAGATTTGTTTCATCGTATGCCGTCTGACCTCGTAAACAAATACACTCGAGAGCAATGAATCCGGGTCACTTAAAGAATGTTAAAAATCTCGGAAACTAAAAATGATAGGTTAATGCAATAAATTGTATTTAATAGACAATGTAATACTCCTTAAATAAAAGTAAAAAAAATATGAGTCGCCATACATTTTATTAACACAAAATTACATAAAGAAAAAAAACTGCTGATCTCTCCTTAAAACAAAAATAGGAAACATGAAATTTTTGAACTTTATTACGATTTTCTTGAATTTTAATACTTTGTATTTTGCCTCCTCGTGCTTCCATTACTGCGTTTACGCGGTTTAGCATGCTGTACACCAAGTTCCTTATCGATGCCTTAGAGTGAAAACCTCGTAAGTGTAAAAGAAGTAACTTTTCAGGAGGAAGAAAAGACTGCGTGCTGTAAAATTGTACGGCGTCTTTTATGTTTTTTTATTAATGAATATGGAAATTTAACCCGCTTGTATATCCAGAACTGTTGTCATCAATTATTTTCAAATAAGTAACGACACGTTCGTTGCAAGGTATTCACACCAACAGAATATGCCAGTATTTACGAGGTTCTCATTTACTGTCATGGATGGCGCTACGAGTATCGAATGAAAAAATTAGTCAGATCAGGATGTGCGTTGCGAGGTTTTCTTCCTAGAAACGCAATAAAAAAAATTTGAGCAAAAATGCATTCCCGAGGTTTTCACTCTAAGGCGACGTTATACGATTTTGGGGAATATTCTCCCATTCCTCTGTGAGAGCAATGCAGCAATGAGCTCACGAAGCGTGATTGGGGGAGGGTTTCGTTGTTTTACGCATCTGCCTAGCTCGTCCCAAGCATGCTCGATCGGGTTGATATCCGGGCTGCGCGCTGGCCACTCCATACGAGTAATGTTCATCTCTTGAAGGTAGTCATTCACAATCCTACCTGTATGAGGTCGGGCATTGTCATGCATAAATATAGCATCCTCACCTAAATTGACCATAAATGGACCAACGTGATCATTGAGGATTTCTTCCACATATCTTACGCTAGTTAAAGAGCCGTTTTCTATGATCACCAGCTCTGTGCGACTTTCAGAAGAAATTCCGGCCCACACAAGTACAGACCCACCACCGTAGGCTACTTTTTCTTCGATGCATGCTTGCTTGAATCTTTCCCCTGGTCTTCGATACACTCTGTGTCTTCCATCGTGCTTGTAGAGCATAAATTTTGATTCGTCGGAGAACATAACTTTTGACCAATCTTCAATACTCCAATTTACGTGGCTCTGGGCATATCTTAGTCTTGAAATACGATGCCCACGCTCCAGTTTAGGGCCGTTTGCAGGTCTAAGGGGTTGTAAGTTAGATTCAGCAAGCCGATGTCTTACTGTCCATGCACTTGGGTTACTTCCTCCGAGGCGTCGAAACTGATTTGTGAGTTCAGTTCCTGTGAGAAAGCGATTTCGAAGCATGGTGTTCACCAAGTATCGGTCTTCTCGTGCTGTGGTACACCTGGTTCTGCCCGTTCCTGGTCTGCGTAGGTTAGAACCAGTTTCTTCGTAACGTCGGAGAACTCTTTGTACTGTTGACAGCGACACATCGACAGTCCTGGCTGTATCGCGCTGACTCCGGCCGGTTTCCAGCATTGTAAGTATTCTGGTGCATTCTTCAGGCGTAAGCGACATAATTTCAGCTTGAATAATGAATATAGAGCACTATCAACATGGTTTATGTACCCACATAAATGACAGATTACAAACAAAAGCAAAACCAAATCCTGTAATTTCGTAGTTCCATCTTCGAAAGTGGCCCTTTTTCAAATTTGATTTTTTTATGATATAACTTTACAATAACTAAGAAGTTTTAATACCTTCATTTAAGGAGTATTACATTGTCTATTAAATACAATTTATTGCATTAACCTAGCATTTTTAGTTTCCGAGATTTTTAGGATTCTTTAAGTGACCCGGATTCATTGCTCTCGAGTGTATAGAGGCTAACGAACTTCGGTTTGACTGAAACCTCGAATCAATACGCATGTCAGGCTCAGAAAACAATTGAATCTCGTGGTCTTTGTTAAGGATAGACAATACACTAGAATTGTCACTATTCCAAGTACTAAATAGTTTAATTTTGAGGTGTGACCCTCATTTCCACATAGGACTGAAATTAGAGTTCAAGTTAGCTAAACTGTCTGGCTTGTACTTTGATGATTAAGATTTGAAATTAAATTTACATAATTGGTTTGACGGTACCACTCACGTCTTTTAAAGCAGAAACTAGATACATGAAAGATTTAAACAATATTTTTAAGTAGTAATCCAGAAAATCATCCATAATCAGCATAAATCATCCATTATCAGCATAGATCTGCATTTTGATTCGAAACTCTAATTTTTAGGACTATGTACAAAGTTCTATAGCTCTACGTCTGTTCTTGCCTAACAGAATGGCTGAAAGGCATAATCTATTCAATAGATGCAGATGTTTTTATCTGTTTGAATACTTCTCAGAAGTGGAGCTCAATTTATAGTTCTTTACTCGCCTGACACTGTATACTGTCAGTTGCAAATTGATTTTTGTTTTTTATTTAAGCAATAATTAACCTGCAATTGACAGTTTCAGGATTGGCCAGACAAGCGTAAGCTGGCTTCAAATGACGTGCCTAAAAGGCAAAATGGGTCGTACAATTTATGGTTACTGGTTATTCCCTCATCTGACGAGTCATTTACTAAAGTTTATGACCGCTACTTGTTCGTGCACAAAAAAAGAAAAAAATGGCAATTCTAAACAAAATTGAAGTTTAATTTATCAGATTGATCATGAAATATAAAGTGGTTCACAAAATAAGAACTTAGATTCTTATTAAAAAATATTTTTATAGAAATTTCAATTTCACGCCGTACTAAATTCATATTTATTTTGATTTATGAATAGTTTTGGGACAGTGCGCTGTGCGCCTTTTCAAAATAGCATAGTTATCAGTGGAAATGAATATTGTTGATGGCTTGATTGTTGAAAAAACTAAAAACTGGACCTTACCTCAGACCTACCTGAAATTAAAATCGAAAGTAGACTTTTTTTGTTAAACAATCAAAACCATTTCAGACATGTTGTAACTATAGAACCTTAAGCAAAAAAATGATTACGCGAGCAATAATGGTAAAATAATCGCACTCATTTCCCATTATTGCATTATTGTTGTAGCAATTTTATTGTGCTTCATTCCAAGAGTTTCGAAAAATGTTTGTGTACAGTGACACGTGTCACGTCGCTATTTTTGCCAAATTATCAGAGATAAAAACTTATGTGTATCTTTGCAATGAACGCGACTATTTAACACAACTTACATTCACAACAAAATAATTTATACTCAATCTTTTGGGTACCTAACTGCTTATGAAAGTTACTCAAATTGTACTGTCTTAGTAGACAGACTACCACTAAGTCGGGCAAGACTAGTGGATATGTCAAAAGAAGAAAAATAGTTATAGCAGTGATATAGTTATATCCCCAGGGATATAATAGCTATATCCTCGAAGATAGTAATATGAAAGCGATTTAGACCTATCTTACTAGACTAATCCAGTGAAATAATAATAAGTATTGTGTTTAATACAACAGCGAGCGAAGCGAGTTTGGCCCTTGGGGCACCCTGACTCGGACAGGTTAGTTCGCACGCTTCGCTCTCTCGCTAGACCCAGCCATCCCCTTCGTGTATGGTCACTTTAAACCCTGCTTGCTTCAATATAATTGTTTATTTAATAAAGCAAAATATAAAATTTTTGGTTATAATTTCACATCAAAATGGGGTTTTAATTTTGGTAATCATTTGGGAGTACAAAAATATTTTTTTTATATTATTATTATTTCACTAGAATATTCCAGTAAGATATTTATAAATCGTGATACACTATTTCGGTTCAGTACTAAATCATAATTATTCAAAGTTACAACCAATACTGCTCAAGGGTCGATGCACTTTCCAATAGGTAGGTTCTTGGTCTTTAAATGCGGTAAATGGTGATAGTCAATTAAAATAACAAAAACAAAGATAGAACAATGTCTTCGTGATTAACAACAATTACTAGGGCCTGCAGTCTCGACATAGATAGCGATCTCATAACAACCGATTTCGGTCGCAAAGTCTTAGCGACCCGGATTTAACAATATTTGGTAGTCTCGACACTCAAAGTTTGCGACTGTCATTGGTATTGTAACAATCTTTGTCGCTAACTTACCGATTTTCGCAATATACTTTGCGACCATTTTTGACAGCCCGCAAAGTGATTCGGTAGCATCGTAAGCTAATTTATTGGTGGTTTTTACGAGATTATTAACACAAATTATGCCGGACGGGCTTATTACTCGAAAGTCTATTGTCTGTAGCGAAGTATGCTGTGTTTACGGCCTTATAAGGTCGTAAGCCGTACCTAACCTATAAATAGGTTCCGGACCTATGTGTGAATAGGCGTCGCTGATATTCATTTCATTGGTAGAAAGAGGATTCATTTAAATAAAAAAAACACAACTATAAACGATTCCTGTATTCAACTTTATTAATATTAATCAGAATCATCTTATTCACTCACTCGCTCACTTATTTTTTAATCTAGTTATGTACTGTTTAAAAGTAAATGTATAACACATGTAATGAAAGTCGTATTTACTTAAGTATCTTTATTTGCATAAAAATGTGAAGTAAAAAGAACATTACAGTCATGCAGAACACATTCCGTCATACTCATCATAATAAAATTGCATGAAAATTACAAATCACAATACATCATGGTCAACATTTTAAACAAGACTCAATAACTAATACACACATCAATTCACATCATCTTAATAAGAAAAATAATACTGTCTACTTGAATATAGGTATCTACATACATACAATCATTATTACCAAAACATTTTACACATTTAATTCAACTGAACACGGCATAGGTACAAATATCTGCATCAATAAAAACAAAATAATCAATGATAAATACAAATACTTTCTTCAAACAAAATAAATTTATCAATATTTGAATTTCTAACATGAAAATCAACAATTTAATTTAACAATGCATTTTTAAAATGGGAAAAATGAGATGAATACTTTTGAGGAACTTGTCATGGTGTAAAAATTTTGTTGAATTAACCATTTCCTTAAGGTACAAAAAAATATTATATGATAGGATACTTTCTGAGGTAGAAATTAGGTAAATATTTAGATTCTGTGTACGGGTAATTCTACGAGTGACATGTTGGAGTTATATCTATTCTGAAAGAGTTTCATTTTACACTTAACAAGGTTTGGATAATAAATTCATGAATGTAATAGATGGCTTCTTCTATTTCTTATAGTTATAAGGTTCTATGATTTGAAGATGGGTTGACAAGATTCAAACCTTTTTTTATTGAATATTTTGGAATTATCTTGCACACAAGCATTTCTTTTGTGCCATTTAAACTCGTGATAGCTCTGCTGTGTATCCCCTATAACTATAATAATATGGTAATATCAAATATTGGAACACAGCGAATACACACATATATGGTATTGAAAAACTCTGATCAATATTACACACACTACACTATTTCACTCAGTTTGATTTTCTGCTTGTTCTTCGTCATTCCGTTACCGTAGTCCCCAGCCCCTCGGAGGTATTCTGTAGTGTGAACAGCTCACTACATGCTGCCTGCGATAGCTTTGGTATGGTTCGACACATCACACTAAATCAGTGTGAAAATGAAAAATCCCTTGAATTTGCTTATTTCTGTATCTTGACGGAATAACTAGAGAATTGTTCACGGAGCTCCTATATGAATTTCGGCCATCTCTTCAAACACACCGAGTCACCGACCACGGGCTTTTTTTTTCGAATTTCAGTATCATTTCGTAGCTACATATATGTGAATGTAGAAGTATTTCCGGTGGGGTCACAGCTTTAGCCAGAAAGAGGTTAGCAGAGGAGGTACTGTACTCTTGGCTATCAATGAATAATGCTTGAGAAAATACAATTGAAATCAAACACAACAAATATTGGTTTCCAATGACAACAAATGAGACCAATTGACTTGACACTTGACAAGTTTGACACTTAAGTCAATGTTGCAAGGAGGCAAATTCTAATTTCCTTAAATATTTAATGATTTATTTCAATTCTTAAAAACGTTTTAGCTCTACTTACGAGTTTTTATGAAATATAGTGCCTTCAAAATAAGGCTTGTATAGTCTCAGTTTAAGTTGCAAGAAAAACAATTATTTTTATTGACCCATGTTCTCCATTTTTCTCCATATTCAGGGAGATTTTGTAAAGCCATAAAATTGTCTTTAAAAAAACTGAACTATGAATACAGTTTTCGCTAGCGTACCGACATTCATATGTCAAGATAATATACGACTTTGCGCGCTATCTTGGATGTAGAGACTTGCGTTTGTCGCAAGCATCGTTACTGCAACCGATTATTTTCGTTATTATTTAGCGATCGGTAGTTTGCGACAACGTCGTTACGAATGTCGAGACTGCAGGCCTAGGACTTGATTCAGTAGTTAATGAGACTCGCTAATTACTTGTTAACTACGAGATTGTCTCATGGCAAGTTTTCAAATAGATATTTCGTGATTATTTTATATTGATTGGAAAAATAATTGCAGTACTTAACTACCACAATCACCCAGGCAAAATACCTTAAGCCTAGATTAGATGCTAGGTTCTATGGCCAAGATTTATAAACGTTACTTAGCACGTACTCTGGCTAAGCTTTATTCCTGTCAATGCCAATACCTGTTATCCTACAAGTTCACGATAGTGACAGAACATAATATTTTCGTCAAAGTAGTTTAATAAATATTATTTTTAGTGCAAGTTGGTAATAGCCTAGTAGGCACTTACTATTACTTATGTCGATCTCATATTTCCTGACTCAATTACGGAAATAGTTTCTAAGGAAATATTTTAAATTATTTTCTCCACGTACGAGTACGATTTCCCTTCCAAATCTTATCAAAGTGTATTTCCTTAATTCCAAATGCCTTAGGCCACTGACTTATATCAAAGAAATATGTGAGGAATATTTTAACTACATATTCCTTGAGTTCAATGTACATACGTTCCTTGTACTGTAATGGGACAATAAATATCATCTGAGATTATTGGGAGCGTGATGCCTCGTAGGTGTAAAAGAACTGCTTCGACCATGTTGCGGTTTTATACGTAGCAAGACAATTTCTAAATGGGGCTTCAGAATAAGGCCATCATTCTCTTGCCCTTGAATGATGATGATGACTTTGCTCGACCTGAGAATCGAACCCAGGATCTCATACTCTTCAGTAGCGCTTGCAACCACTAGACCATGAGGCAGTCAAGGAAAACCTCACGAGAAAACTCGTGCTTATAACTGTGTGAAATTGCCAACCCACGCTGAGCAATAGTAGTTGATTTATACCAGTTTCAGTGGGCCAGCTATTTTCCTGTACCTATATATAAAAGTATAGTACGAGTAATTTCATTTTATATTTTCAACCATTTTCTTCCTGAAGACACGCGAACTTGGTGTTTGTATGACGTCAGAGTAGTACAGGTTTTTTTTGCACTCATTATTGTTAAACTGATGACCTTGACCAGACGATTGTCAGCTTTAATGTTTTTATAATGAATAGGCAGAACATAGCAAGGAAAACACGCAAGATGAATCATGAACTATTCAACATTGCTGTAGTTAGTACTTTTGTGAAAAAAAACTTTCAAATGATTGGTTACTTTAATACCTCGTCGTTCTAATGGTTGCTATCCTATATAAATATTTTTATGCGTTTCTTTTAAATTGTTAACAATACATTTCATGGTAACAGTAGCGGATAGTTAATTTTTGTCGCTACTTCTGAGCATAAGGTCCTAGGTTGATTCCTGGGTTGAGTAAATTTTTCTTGAGGTTTTTCTTTACGGATTTCTCAGTAGCAGGCGGAAGTTAATTAAGATATTCCCAAAACACCGAAAAACACTTTTTAACTTTATTGTAAGTTTTAGTCGTTATTTAAAAGATATATAGCCCTATGACAGGAAATGTTAGACAGCAGAACCTTCATAATAGGGTCGCGTTGGCACCAAAACATGAGAGAGTTCCTGTGTTCCCATTGAGAACTTACGGGAACCTCCTCGGGAGTTGCAAGACAAGAGTGCATGTCATGTTCCTCTTTTGTCATTGTGTTGAGGCTTACATTGCAATTTGAGACGTGTGTTCATGATAATCAACTTCTAGAACCATAAGTAAGTTTGAAACGTGATTATACTCAATCCAAGCAAGTGAGGCACAATCATATTTCATCATTCTTCTGCTCATCCCAATTTATATAAGTTTGGCATAGCATTTCTTATTATGTCTTATTCTACCATACTTCTCATAAATTACTTTGTATCTTGGGTACAACAAAACCTTGAAACATGGTAGGTTAATATTGTATATTTAATGTACATAAGATGACTTTGTGAATTTGTAATTTATTTGTACAACTGCAACAGTAATTGTAATACAATAGGTAATAAACTAAAAAGATAAGACAGTATTTTTGTTTGTTTTGACAAAAAATTATTTTTTCAGCTGCAAAGTCTGTTTTTATGAGACACACCTAATTTTTTTTAAATATTCTGCCAGTTTTAAATAATTGAAAGTTAAAATTTTTAGGTAATTTATATTTCATACCATGGCTGGAGTCGTTGATGGGAAAAAGGTGATCCAAATCAATAATATTTCTAAATTATCAGATAAAATTTAAAAGAAGATGTAGTGTCAAAAATTGAAATGAGTGTGCCGAGATGGTGTGGTCATGTGGAGAAGATGAGTAAAAGTCGACTAACAAGGCAGAAGTGAGTGGCAACACTGGGAGGGGACGCCCTAGAAGGACATCATCATCATTCATCCACAGCCCGATTTCACCCACTGCTGGGTATAGGCCTCTCTTTGCTTGTGCCAAGCTCCACGCTCCTGTGCCAGCCTCATCCAGGATATTCCCGCAATGGCAACAATGTCGTCTGCCCATCTCGACGCCGGACGACCAACACTCCTCTTTCCATTTCTTGGACGCCACTCGGTCACAGCTAGAAGGACATACACTGACCTTATTGGTGAGGTTCTCCAATAAAGTCAGGTGCGTAGCACTCTTAACTGGCGTGCGTGTATGACCAGATGTATGAAAGTGGTCCAGACCAAAGGAGTATGTAAGCATCGTAGTAGATGGTGTTCTGCGGTTTCTGCCTACCCCTATGGCAAAAAGGCGTGACTTCATACATACGTATATATTTAATTATCAGGTAAAATAAAATAAGCACAATGATATTAATTCTCACACAGTTTATTAAATAAAAATAGCCTCAATTTCTTTGGTAACAATTTTGAAGGAACGAATGGGAAATAGATTTAATTTTGAGTGTTTAAATAATAGTCAACCATACCACAATAATTTGGTATGTGGGCTATATAATATTTATAATATACTAATTACAAACAAAGAAGCAAATAACAAAACAAATTAACTACAATTTCAGACATTTAACATTGTAAAAACATTGAAGTCAAAAATCTACAAGATAAAAAATACACTTTGTTTTCAATAACCAATAATTTAGATGCGGAATAACAATGTCCTTTTTTACAAAATTTCTCATTATAGTCATGATTCACAACAAAGTTGTCCTAATAAGCTGAATGGGTTACGTTTTTATTCAAGCATTCCGCACCTTAGTGTTGATGAAAACGGACAACTGAACAGATTAATTATAATAATCAGGTCATTCAACAGTACGTTTCATTGCTGAAACGGTCATGTTCTCGACTTGGCTGTGAGCTCCTACCCTGAGTTTAACATCGCCAAGGGGGAAGTAACGACTGGAGAAAGTAGCCTCACCATCCCCACAGAATACCTCAATGGAACTTTTATCCACGAGAATATACCACTCAAGTTTGTGCACAGGCCTCCATTTTGTTCTGCGGATACCATCTTCACCGCCACGGTCGAGAGTAACTTTACCTTTCCGGTAGTCATAACTAATTGAAACACTCACGTTAGTAGATTCTATAAAAATTTCAAAATTTTTCCATTTTGGTGCTGTGATTTTAATTTCGGCAGCGTTATTTTCCAACTGGAGTGTTTGACCCCTTTGTGCCTTACCAGAGTACAATGTACGACCGCGGGCAGCACTTATCTCTTTAACGGGTTTCTGAATAAGAGTCAAATCTTTCGTTAGGAATAATTCTCTTGGGATTGTCATTTGGCCAGTAAAGCCACAGTCACGTTCAGGATAAACTTGCTCCCACATATCAAACCAGGCAATAACAATTCTTCGACCTTCATCCAACATTGATTGAGTAGCATAGAAATCATGTCCATTATCCAATTCTTTGAATTTGGTTAGAGGCGTAAACGAAAGTGTCTTGTAATCAAACTTGCCAACTATATAACCAGTCTGATATAGATTTCTGTATGAATCACCTTTGGCATCTATACCTTGTGGTGAAAATAACAATATGTGATATCCGTCCAACTCGAAGAAATCTGGACATTCCCACATATAACCTAAAGAGCCATCGGATTGATCTAAAGTCGATCCCTGCTCCCAAGAAGTTAAATCCTTCGACGTATAAAGTAGTATTCGTCCGAGAGTGTTATTACTGAAAGAATTTCCCAACACCATGTAATAAAGATCTTCGTGCTTCCATACTTTCGGGTCTCTGATATTCGGTTGATGTTCCTCCGCTTTGATAATAGGATTCCCTGCATATTTTGTAAAATTGACTCCGTCAGTACTTGTGGCCAAGGCTTGAAGCTGCATGTTATCCGGACCTCCAGCAGTATTAACGTTTCCCGTATATATTAAATGCATTGTTTCGTTTACAATTATAGCACTTCCCGAGAACACTCCAGTTTTGTCGTAAGGTTGATCTGGTTTCATTGCGACTGGTAGATTTTGCCAATTCATCAGATCTGGACTCTTTATATGTGCCCAGTGAGCGATTCCAGGCTCTTGGCTGCTGATAGGATTGTATTGATAGAATAAATGGAACTCATTATTGATTGGTGATTTGCAAAATCCGTTAGGATCGTTCATCCATCCGGCTGGCGGATAGGCGTGGTACAGCGGACGAAAGTCACAATTATTTGTAGCAGCTGAGCATCTGTAAGAAAACAGTGCTATTAACAAAAACTTTGTCACAACTGCTAACATTTTGCGCGTCGAGTAAACTGACGCGGGGGCTGAGCTCTTCGATCTGAATAGTTCATTTCCGCCGTTGTGATCATTTATATGCCATCGTTATCGTGTGACATCCAGCTGTGTCGGCTCAATGTAAACTTATAGAACAAGAACCCAGGGCCACCAGACATCACTTATTTTCTGATTAACTAAATCTGTGGCATCGAGCAGTGTTAGTATATGCTGTGTATGCATACTTGCTAACTTGTGCCGACGATGGCCAATTTTTAATTATCAGGTGTTAAAGTTGCGTAAAAATAATACTAACTTTTCTTAAAGCTTGAGTGCTGATTTTCTTATAAGTTCTTTATAGAATGTTAAAAATAATTACATTTACACTGCCAGATACTTCCCGTCAACGGATTTTTTTCCAGACACACGAAAAAAATAACAAAAATCACGAAAAAAATAATGTGATTTTTTTTCGTGCTTTTGTTTTTGGTTGTACCTCAATCTTAATTTTAATATTTGATACTCAGAGAATCATTTTAGTACTTATTATGAGTCAAACCTATCAAAAAGGGGTAAAGGGGTAAAACATCCCCCAGATACAATCAAAATTACATGCTGTGTCTATCGCATCATATTGTTCACTATGCTTGTATCATATTGCTTGTATTATTAGGATAAACAGTCTAACAATTGTAGATAGGCCAATAAATACATTAAAAAAAAAAAAACTAGCACTCCGGGAGTGCCGGCAGAAGTGAAAACTTGATTATTAACGTTGAGCATGTTTGATATTTTAACACTTAATTTTGAACAACAGTTCAAAATTAAGTCTTATTACAACTACTGAATGTTGTTTTTATTTTACATGTCAAAATCAATGAAGTCCATTTTTCCATCTAACAATCAATTTCGAGCAATCCACAACGAGTTCAGCTACTCAACGCTAGAGGGCGCTGTAACCAATTTACTCTATTTAGCACCCTAAAGTTATTGAAATAGATGTCATATTCGTATGCACTTGTTATCTATTTTTCTACTCAGCTAGGGATGAGGACAAGATATCGATAATTTAATGTCGATGTTTGTACAATGTAATAATTAAAATCTTTTATCTTATGTAACGGACCAAAGTCCGATTAGTATAAAAGGTAAAATGGTTAAATGAAACGATAAATAGTGAATTTAAAATATTTATTGTCCTTGAAATAAAACATATTTGTTTAATAATTGTCGTTTTGACTGTTTTATATTTAATTTTAACAGGTGATGCATGCGGATATTGACATATTTTTCCGCAATGGCTTTCATTAAATCCGTAATGTGATTCGATGTAGGAAATTCTCCTAACTGATGATAAATAATTTTTTGGAATATGGACGTCCCAATAAAAAAAATCTGTAGCCTTTTTTGAAGTTTGTAAATTGTTTTCATCAAAATGCTCAGAACAAATTGTACTTGATTTTGACGGCATCCAGTTCTGTCTTCCCGTAGCTTCTATCCATTTCTCCTTGGTAAAAGGATCTTTGGGAAAACTGAAATATTTAGTTACATACTTTATTAGTATTAGTTATTTTTGAGGCCTACGTCCAGCTATGAATGAAGATTGGTTTATTTGTCAGAATATAAGTACTCAAACTCAAACCATTTATTTCAATTAATCGAGAAGAACGTCAACGAGTACATAACATGTCATGGTAACGTATAAGGTTTCACTATATAAGTACACTCGAAGACACTCTTTATTATTTTATCGATACCGAACTATTTGAATGTGTCCCATCCCTAATCGAGTAGCGTCGAAGTTTCTAGAATGTATACGATGATATTCAAGACAGCGAGCAAGTTGATTTAGACTTTGAACAATGGACATAAGGTAGTTTTTAGTTCGCAACAAAGTAATAAATATGGTTTTGTCAATAAAAACAATTATATTGAAATATATCATAGTTTTATACTTACCGGTGATACGATACACCTCCGCAAGATACATTTTTTGTCCTGCTATCGTTTCTACATGTAAAAATTGCACAATAAGGCATGTTTTTAATATTTTTCGTTACGTTCGAGACGTCGTATCACAGCAAGTTTATCCCTAAAGCATTAGGTTCAAAGTTGATTGGAAACATTTAAAAATTTCTTTAAATGATTTTAAACCATAAAATGTTGAAGGTTAAGTTCAAAATCGTCTACTCTCTATCCGTCTTACGCTTTTTCCAAATTTCTTTAAATGATTTTAAACCATAAAATGTTGAAGGTTAAGTTCAAAATCGTCTACTCTCCATCCGTCTTACGCTTTTTCCAAATTTCTTTAAATGATTTTAAACCATAAAATGTTGAAGGTTAAGTTCAAAATCGTCTACTCTCCATCCGTCTTACGCTTTTTCGTATAGGTCACGTGTCCTGACGCGAGTGTCCTGACGCGAGTTTAAGATTTTATACCCATTACAGAACAATTTTTTTAAAGTGCTCAACGCCGCTAAAGAAGTTTTCACTTCAAAAAATGAAGGTGTGCGTATGAGCGCATTGCTTTATTGAACCAATACAAAAAATATTAATTGCGACCGTACAATTGGCCTGTCTGCTTACAATCAGTATTTAAAAAAAATTGTGATATGATTTTTCACGTTATTTTTTCTGACGCTTTAAAGCATCCAACGGGAAGAGTCAGGTAGTGTTAATTATTCATTTTAAACAATATTATCTGCATTTGTATAAATATCAGCAGGCTTTAGGAAAAAATTGTATTTTTACGCAACTTTAGCACCTGATATTTAAAAATTTAGTAAAATTTATAACACTACTCGATGCCATACATTTTGTTAACCAGAAAATAAGTAACGTCTGGCGGCCCTGAGATCTTGGACCATTACCGAAATAATTGTGACCATTATCGTAGAAATGCGCAATGTTTCAGTTGGATTACCTAGTTACGTTAGTTAGTGTTTGCTTGGTTAGTTGTTAGTTGGTTGCCTGTGAGATGTAGTATTTTATTTAAATTTAAATAGCAACATGTTCAAGATAATGAATGCATAATTTGTAGAAGTGAAGTAGAGCTAATAATAGGTACATACCAAGTCGCATTTTAAGAAGTTGAAGGTGCTACATACTTTATTTATTATATACAAGAAACCTTCCCTGGCATATATGTACATATTATGTATAAAATAACTGTACAAAATTTCATAGATATTGGTTTAGTCGTTTTGGAGCCTATAAGGTACGAACAGACATTGATTTATAATATATTCCAAAATCAAAGTCACTAATAAATATTCTGTTTTTAGTGTGCAAAATGAACCGCAATACGTTCGATTAAATACTCCAACCGAATAAAGTCAGGTATGTCAAAAAATTATATATAATAAAATTAGTTTACGTAACTCATAATCATTTTCTATTAGGTTTCCATCTGTTTCCGACCATACGGATTAAATATCTAAAGATATAGCGGTGGTGATATATATTATATTATAAATAGATTATGCATAACGAATTTTATCTGATTATGGGTGTCAAATCAGTATGTGGTTAAAATAAATAGTAAACCTTATAATTACTTGTACCAGTTTGCCTGCCCGACCTGTATTTTATTTTTCAATGAGTTCGTTGTGGAGGCCGACCCCAACATAATTGGCAAAAGCCTTAGCAGATAGTGATGATCTTTAGTTTAAATTTCTAGAGGATTCTCATAAGGAGATCTAATATTTCATAGTTTAGTTGAAGATCCTACGTAAAGGTTAACCTCGCAAACACTTCCAAGTACTTAACTTTCTGAAACATTAAACGTTTAATGTGGTAATTTTGTTGAACAAAAATAGATTAACCTTTGCGAAACTATTCAATGCTGGTATGGATGTATTTAACAAACTGCATTGTTATCTACTCTAGAGAACATCTACCTAGCACTTTACTGACTTGTACTTGACACACACTGTCACAGTAAATGTCACCTAAATTCGAGGTATTTTATGAAAATACTCGTTTCGCATTCGCATAGTTGAAAGACTACGCTCATATATTTTTCAGTGATACTTGTTCTTGTCGCATATAAAATACAATATTTTAGGATAGGTAATTGATGGAGAGAAGCAATTTAATATTATTACGAAGACTCCTGATGCATGTATACTGTACAGCATAAATAATATTGTTAAGAAAACCATGATCACTATCTATGGTTTCCCATTATACGTACACCTACGAACATATATACACAGGTAAGTATGCAGTACATACGTTTTCCTCATACGTGGTGCATGAGCATAATTATTTTCTGCAATTTCTTGGAAATATTGAATATTTTTTATTGAAAAACCATACATATGGAAAATATTACAAGATAAATATTAAACTTAACATCATGCTTGTAATTACCGAAGGGCTAAACAGAGGTATGTGTACCCTAGGTACACTTACGTTCCTGGTGGTATATAAGTTAAAAGTACTTAATTTAGACTAGTGTCTTTACACAGGGTGGAAGGGCCACCGATACACAAACGGTCACTTATTCGGTACATCACTCTGAATCCCAAAATAGAAATTTTTCATCAGTGATAAAAAAAAAACCACTTTACTGAATTCGTGGAAACCGTTTGGGCGTCGGTGTCCTGTCTTATTATTAGCCACTAGTGTCCCAGGGCAGGGCAACGACCTCCTTTCGCCTTCTTCCTCTTATCCTTACCCATAACTGAATTTGACCAGTTCTTAAGAAAATAATTAAGTTCTTCCCGCCATCTCCTTCTGGGCCTGCCACGTTGCCATTTGAGTCTGTTTTGGATCCCCTGTGTGGTTACTTTAGCCCATAGCTCCTCTAGCATGCGACAGATGTGGTCAGCCCAGATCCATTCAAGCTTGGCAGCCGTGCATATCATCAGTGATTTGAGTTTTGGAACGCAATATCAAGTTTCTAATGCGATCAGTGAGGTGAACTCCTAGGATACTGCGTTCCATTGCTCCCTGACAGACACTACATTGTTAACCAAAAAATTATTATGTTAGCAAAATAATTATAGTAACACTGTCAACATAAAATAATGATGATAACGACAAACGACATTGAAATTTTGGAATAATTAAATGCCAATTTTCCGTGTATGTACAGATGTACTTAATATTGTTTAAACAACTACTTACGAAAGTAAGTATAACGCAAGAATTAAGGCTTTTGTTAAAGATATTTCAATTGTGTTTTGAGTGTTTGTCTTCGGTATTGTATGTTTCCAGTTCGATTTCGGTCTTTGAGCTAAGGGTGGGCAGAAGGATAAAACAACTACAGATTTTCAAACCTTGTTTTTGCAACCTTGTGTATGAATAATTTGCCCATTTGGGCCGAGGAGTAAAAGGCCGCTGGGCCCTAAGCCCTAATAGACGTCTCTAGAAAAAAATCGGGTGCATTGGTTCAAAGAAAATGTGTAAGTTTGTAGTATTAGTTCGAGTATTCAATCGATGATGATGATTGATGATGATTCGATCGTTTAGCTAAAAATTTAAGGTTTTGAGTGGTTCTACTGTACGCTACAATTTATTACGTACTTACTAATGCTGTGATACCAGATAAGAACAGTTAAAACTTTAAAATAATACCATGCTTCTAGGGGAGGGGCGGCAACTGCCCGTAACGACACCCATAACTTCAGCACGCAATAAAAATTATCCTGGCTGATTTTGAGAGCGATTTGTGCGTTTTAGGGTTCGAAGCTCCAAAAATAAACTTTTCTGATGTGAGAGTTTTTTCATAGTAACAACATGATTTGTTTGTATTGCAAACATTCTGCAACACGGGAGAAATAATAAAAATGTTTCATCTGCCTTGTAAGCTCAGATGTACAATTTATTAAATGAGAAATCCTGATATAGAGATCCGAGCAATATTGTGGAACAAATATCTCTTGGAAATTTCGAACAAATTCTTGTCAGGAGCTTTTTCTGCTAAAATAAATTGCCTTACTAAACTTAATTATTTTATTTTTTATGTATGTTTTATGCGTAGTACATAATTATAAGTTCCATGGTTTTATGTGAGTAAAAACCGTTGTAAAACATGGGTTGCGTACCGCAAAGTTTCAATACTGTCACATAACAAACGAAGTACTAATAATTTTCTTGGCTCAATTTTAAACCTTCAGAATAGATTTTATAAATATTATTTCTGTACAGTTTTTCATTCATAAATTACTCTACAGTTTTTAAATGCCACTTGCCAGATACTTCTCGATGGCATGTAAGCCAAGTCAGAGGCCCATGGGTGGCATCGCATTCCGTATGTGCCAATGAGTTCTCTCGGTTTTTTCAGTCGATGTATAATCCGGAACCTGCCGAACTGTGTGTGGCGGCGGCGAGTGCAGGCGAGGCGGAGGGCGCGTCTTCGGACACGCTGGTGCAGCTAGCGAGCGTGGGCCTCGCTGACGTACAGCACGTACTCGCACGCTTGCCGCCTAAGCACTCAGCCGGGCCAGCTGATAGTATTCCGGCGTACCTACATTTTTAGGGATTGCCGTGCGGTGTTGGTTAAGCCGTTGCTACACTTGTTCAACGTCTATATCAAGACCGCAACTTTTCCTGAGCGCTAGCAACTTACCCGGATTGTACCCGTACCTAAAGGTAGTAGAGGTTTAGCTTCCTGCGATTATAGACCTGTAGCGGTATTATGCACTGCAGTGTTTGAGTCGACCATTCACGGTAGCCTGTATCTTCAGGTTAGCGCTCTGTTGTCCGACGCACAGCATGGTTTCCATCCTCGGCGGAGGACAACTTACTGGATCGTATGACACAAATAGTACTGACGGTGGATGCGGGTCATTGCGGGTCAACAGGTAGATGTTGCCTACTTCGATTTCAGGAAGGCTTTTGATACAGTAGATAACAACGTTCTTTTGGCAAAATTAGCTAGTGTAGGCTGTACACCTCACACATTGACATGTTTTGCCTGCTATTCACGAGACCGTTGTCATTACGTCGACTGCAGTGGGCAGCTCTCTGAGCCCTATTTCACGAGATCAGGAGTCAGTCAGGGCAGTACTTTAGGGCCAAAAGGCCATGAAAAAAATCTTCATTTTAACAACTAACGACCTGCCGGGAGTAGTCAAGAAATCCATACCATTGTTATTCGCGGATGTCTTGTAATTGGTTCTTAAAATAAAGCAGGAAACTGATCATGACAAAATGCAGCAGGATATAAGTAGGGTAGTAGAGTGGAGCCGTAGCAATAAGTTGTATTTCAACATGGCGAAATGTTCGGTGTTATAATAAATTTTCCCGTGCCCGCGACCTAAGTCATTATCAATATTGCATGGATGGAATCCGACTGCATCGTGACTCTGAGGTTAAGGACTTAGGCGTGCGCTTTACAACTAATTTAAATGTCCGTAAGCATACCACGGATATTTGTAAAAAAGCATACCGCAATTTAGGGTTGGTCTTACGGCCAGGAAACCAGTTCACGAACATCAGTGCTCTAAGATCGTTGTACGAAGCGCTTGTAAAAAGTCATTTGGAATGCAACGCTGTCGTCTGTTCGCCACATGAAGCCAAGTACAAACTAATGCTAGAACGTATCCAGAACAAGTTTGTGAGATTCCTGTACTTAAGGAAGGCTGTATGGTGTCTATCCAGGGTATCCCCTGCTATATCCTACTCTATTTGTGCTGGGCATGGTAGGCTATTATAAACTGGAAGTAAGAAGGAAAGTAACTCTTGCTTAAGATTATGCGTTGAAAATACACTACCCAGGCGTTCTAGGCACGGTTGGGTTGTGTGGACCTGATGGTTACGTGGAGCGACGGAGGCGGCCGCCGCAGCTGTAGATGCCGCCCGCTCACACCAAGTGAACGAAAGTGAACAAGTGAAGTGGTCAACCACTTCAATTGTTCACTGAGTGAATTCACACGGGCCGCATTTTGTAAAATTACTTTTGTTTGTTAAATAATATATTTAAAATTGTAAGTGTAATCTTTGTAAGAACTATAACTACACTATTTTATTAGGTAAGCCTGTGATGATACCGATATGTGATTTAAATAAATAAATAAAAATAAAAACTCTGACACCTGGTTAGACACTAACCACACGATGAAGGAGAAAAATACCACTTTAATTAATAACAAGGTAGTAAGCAGGAAGGTAGGGTAACAGGTAGTAAACAGTTGAAAAACAAAAAAAAATATGATCAGACTTGGACTAGGCAGCAAGTCATCATCTGCCTAGCCTTTTCCCAACTATGTTGGGGTCGGCTTCCAGTCTAACCGGATGCAGCTGAATACCAGTATTTTACATGGAACGACTGCCTGTCGGACCTCCACAACCCAGTTAGTGCTAGGTAATACGATACCCCTTGGTAAGACTGGTTGTCAGACTTTCGGGCCACTGACTACCTGTAACGACTGTCAAAGATCTACAAATGACAGCCGGGACCAACGGCTTAACGTGCTTTCCGAGGCAAAGAGGAAACTCGGTATGTAATGGGTGGTCACCCATCCACGGACCAACCTAGGTAAGCACGGCTTAACCTAAAGATCGATCCGAGCGGCTGGGCAGCAAGTAATTTAACTATTTTCGCCAAAACTGTATACCGTACCTACTACCCGTGCCCGTACCCGTGTGTGTACTGTGTGTGTGTGTGTGTGTGTCTGTGCGCGTGTGTGTGTGTACTGTGTGTAGCTGAGAGGTAGTAGATCGGTATTTACTATTTTTTGGTTGGTTGCATTATTGTATGACAAAATTATTCTCTTTTGTCAATCAGAATGATTTCCAGTCTCTCCAGTTTATGTCGCAAAAAAATATTTTCTACATTGTAATTTTTTAGTGGTAGTGTTTTTTAGGCAACGCGGCAGACCTCGTAGAAGATGGTGGAACGAGTTGGACAAAATCAGCGACCAGTCGTCCACATTAGCCCTGGATCGAAACAACTGAAAGTCATAGGGAGAGGCCTTTGCCCAGCCGCAGATGACGCAGGCTAACAGTATCAATATCAGTGTTTCTAAAAATAAACATTTAATTTAAATTCTACAGTATCGATATGGGTGAATATATAAACTGATGAAAACTTCCAAACCATCTGGAGCATAAAAATCACGAGTTCGTAGCGTTATTCTTAGATAAGTCAATAATAAATTGATTACTCATGAGCAGGAAAAAAGTTAACGTAACACGCGGCGGGAGTCATTTCAAACTACAAAGTAAATAGTTTAAGATAAAATCTGTCAGTTAATATTAAGACAATACAAATAATATCTTAAAAATTAAATGGTACTGTATAATTATTAGTTTTTTATCTATAACATAAAGTTATTTTACAATAACTACTGGTGGCCTACCGTCTTATAGCAGGTGTAATTCCAGTGTGGGAAAGAGATGGCGCTAGACGACCTGTATAGCGCCATCTCTTTCCCACACTGTAATTGACACTTGAACTATGTACAGACGCCACTAACACAGATCAAAGTCAACCTACCCGAAACTGTCAGATTTTCCCAACCAACCTTGAACCTAATGCCACTAATACTTTAGAGACAAAGTTGAAAGTCTATTACAAAAAAATTGACAGATTGTAGTAGCTTGATGTTCTGGCGTCTATACACATACAATACTAATTTATTTGGCATTTAAAAACAATGAGATTATCGATCGACATGATTCAACGAGCAGATTTCGGAATAGTTAATTTCTAAAAATAAGGGATAGTTCGCTAACCTTGAGTTTGAGCACATGTTGGCGGAAAATTTGACAAGCGAGCACAGAATACGTCTTTCCTTCATGACGTGCAGGACGGGTACTGTTTGGTATAAGCTTTTTACCCTTTGGAGTATTGGTAAAATATTAGGGAAGTGGGGAGGGTGCGGAGGGCGGGGGGGCAGGGCAAAACCACGTGACTATTCCGCACATTTAACTTGTTTGAACGTTGAAAATGATAATTAGACGATTTAATGGGAGAATGCCTAATTCATCATCATCAGCCTAACCTTTTCTCAACTATGTTGGGGTCGGCTTCCAGTCTAACCGGATGCAGCTGAATACCAGTATTTTACTAAGTAATACGGTATATATGATTATACAACCTTGGTAAGACTGGTTGTCAGACTTTCGCACCACTGTCTACCTGTAATGACTATCAACATCAACATCTGCCTAGCCTTTTCCCAACTATGTTGGGGTCGGCTTCCAGCCTAACCGGCTGCAGCTGAATACCAGTATTTTATATGGAACAACTAACTATATATATATTTATATTATATTTTTACATTTATCCTTACTTTATTTATTTATTATTTATTTAATACTAGTTTTCCGCCCGCGGCTTCGCCCGCGTCGAGTTCGGTTATATCGCGTTTCCAAGAGAACTCTTCAAAAGTCCGGGATAAAAACTATCCTATGTTCCTTTCTCAAGGTCAACTCTATCTCTGTACCTTTCATTAAAATCAGTTCAGTGGTTTAGACGTGAAAGCGTAACAGACAGACAGAGTTACTTTCGCATTTATAATATTAGTAGGGAAGTAGGGATAATATTAGTAGGGAAGTAGGGATAATAAATGCGAAAGTAAGTTTGTTTGTTACCTTTTCACGCCTAAACCACTGAACTGATCATCCTGAAATCTTGCGTATACGTTGTCAGATGTATAGAAACGGACACAGGGTACCTATCATCCCCAAAAAAAGTACTGTTCACGAGGAAAACAACAATGACGCTCTTATTATATTAGATGGCGCCACGTGTCTTTCGAATTATGATTGAATTATATTATTACAAGCAAAGTACGACTCAAATTGACTGTCAAAAATTCTAAATTAACGAGAGCGAAACCGCGGGCAAAAGCTAGTATTTTATATTTGTTTAGTTGGTGAAAAATGTGGGTGTATCTAATAGTAGGTTGACCTCTGCTTAACCCTTAGGAGATTACAGGCGTGATGTTATGTTTGTTTGTTTTTTTACGATACACTGTGGTAAGACTGGTTGTCAGACTTTCAGGTTTCTGAGAACTACCTGTAACGTTTGATGGTCACCTATATACATAGGTATGTATATGAAAATTCCATCAAAATCCATAGTGAAAGTGGTTCGGATTATCTAAGCAATTACACAGACAGACAAAGTTTCTAATATTTAAGATGTAGAATAATATAGATTTACTGGTTTAAAAGTGGTATCTCACCGAAAACTACGGACGGACGGGCGAGCGACGGCGGGCGCTAGAGCGAGGGGAGCGTTCCGTCACATTCCGTCTCGCACAGGTCTCGCGGGCGACGTGATCGAATAGCATCGCTGGCATCGTCGCATATTTCGTTCGGATCTTTTGTATCGCTGAGGTAGCTTAGCTCGGTAGTTCGTGATGTGAACCAAAGCTTGAAAAGAGATGAAAACAATGCATGCCCGCGTCGCATGCCCGCCCGCCAGCTAGCGGTGTGGCTTGCGCTTACTGCGTAATTTACTATCACTACTTTATTTATCTAGCTCAGGCGCGGTGTAACAACAAACTAAATGACACCATCATAAATGCAATTCAATAGCTAGAACTACAATAGGTATTATTTAGACAGGTCCTTTTATTTAAACTGTAACCGTCATTATCAATAGTGGCACTATCGATATTACGTTAAAGGCCTAAAAAACCACACCCGAAATGAGTAAGTTACTTGTTTACAAACGCTGCGTTTTGGCAATTCAATTTTACTTAAATAAAAATGAATTAGACGGTGTAGGTATAGTTCAAAATGAAAGCAACCGTCATGACAAATGCTTGAAAAACAAACAAACACAGCAACTGCTTGGCCACTAGGTAGTACATGCTCAAGTGACACAGATCTTGCGACAGCATCTCCAGAGAAAACAAATGAATGATGTCTTTGGAACAAACCACGAGGTTTTTTTTTACAAAGTAACAATAAACGCAAGACCTCCCGTGTCACTCTCGGTTCATGAAACTAAACAGCTTTTGTTCTACGACTTCTTGAAATTCGCAAAAACATGGACTTTCTATAGGAATTGACGCATTCAGTTGATCAAAATTGTATGGTAAAATTTAAAAAAAATGTATGCGTTTCGTTTTTGAATTTTAAAATTCCGAATTTGAATTTTAAAATTCCGAATTTGAATTTTGAAATTCCATTTTTTTTCTGTTCAGAGAAGAACATCCAACAAGGCTAGTAAATTAAGGCTCTTATAATTTACTTAGAACCGTTTGCAGTGCATTAATAAGGGCCTTGCAGGTCGACCTCGGTCGACGTCACGGTGGTTTCCCTAGACGAATAATAGGTAAGAAATCTACTTATTCTACATATACGTATTAAAAACTAAGACATTTTCGTGTCTGTCTGTCTCACCGTAATTTTCTTTTAAAATGCACAACGAATTTAGATGTGGTTTCCACCAACATTTCGTGAATTTATTTCGGAAGGTTTATGTACAGTGCCAGTGCATCAAGTTAAAGTAAACTGTACGTAACTGTCAAATTTTCTCATTCGATTTTGAACTTTACCGTCAACATTTTATAATAATAATAATAATAATAAAGATTTATGGGGAAAAATTTTACAGTTTGTGGTAACTTGATTGTACAGGCGCACATCAAGCTACCCGAAACTGCCAATTTTTCCCCATAAATCTTGAACCTAATGCTTTAGCGAGAAAGTTGAAAATCTAAATTTAACAGATTGTAGTGGCTTGATGTGCTGGCGTGTCTGTACATAATAACTACGTACATAATTAAGAAACTTACCTATAATAAAGTTCTTTTAAACAATCTCGACATTTATAAACCATACGAGGTAGGGGCGTGTCGACTATATCCCTTTGGTTGTGACGTATATATCTGATATCTGTCATAAGTAGTTGTTAGGTACTCATCATCGCCAGAGATTTAAGACTCGATTATTTTGTTTCTAAGGGACCTCGCGCACTACGCGGACTACGACTTATGGTCGCAGAAGCTTCGACTAGGAAGAAAGTTTGTTCGCAAAACCGGGTGTCCGACCAGGGGGTCTAAAATGGCCGCTTTAGCAGAATCATAATAGGATAATAACGTTAAAATTCGTAAAATGGTCAAAAGGTGACCAAGGTGAAAATTCATAATAGTAGGTACGTCTATGACTATTTTAAGAATTTAAACGTAATTCATATTATTATCCTATTATGATTCTGCTAAAGCGGCCATTTAAGACCCCCAGTTTTGTTCAACACAGAGGTCGGTCATGCGACAAGTCGTGGTCGTGATCGCGTAGTGCACGACGTCCCTTATACTAAATCTCAGAAATCAGAAATGCATAATTCAACCATTCGGAAACGTCTTGACAAACTAGTTCACTCCGCCAGACACAATAAATTGCAAGTTCTTCCCACATTATACAATGCAAATAAAGATATGAATGTGAATAAATTGTCGTAAAAATCAGCTCGTGGTAAATAAATCTTTCATAATTTTACGCATCAACTTTTCCCTTTCTATCAACTCCACAATCGAACTATAAAAGCTAGAATCGGCGGTGAGTGACCTCGTCTACACCTGTCTTTTTGTAAAAGAAGAAATGCCACCAAGACCAAGCCCAGTTTTTTTGCCAATGCCCTGCAAGATAAAGTGCCTGCGAATATTGAAATTTCTTTGGACTAAATTTTCTGCTGACATGGTATTAAGGCATGTGGGTGACGGCCATCAAGAACCTCCAATTTTATCAGGCTGTCGAAAATTCAACAGAAACCTACATTATTTTCTCAAACAGCTTTTTAGAACATTCGATGTGAGCCACAAAGGGTAATTTATTCTTTAAGCGGTAACGATAAAATGGATAAGTCAAAAATGCATTAAATTGACATACGTTACCAAAAACTTTAACGTGACTCCTAAAAAATCACGAAAGACAATATGAACTAGTATGAAAGCGACTGTAAGATTTTGAGCAAAGAAAGAATAATATTTTAAAATATTCGTTTTTTATTATAATAAATCTTAGAGCGACACACGTTGTAAAAGTTATATTTGACAAGAAGGGAAGAAGCGCCACCAAGTGGCAAAAGGACTTAACTAAGTTGCGTTCCATTTTCAATAGCGATTGTCAGTTGTAGACCCTCAGAAATCTTAATGATCCAAACGTTACTTGCAAGAACATTGTTTACTAGGTTCAATGTCAACCAAGCAAACATCAAATTCGCAACAACCACGTGGTAAAGATTTGTCTCGTCATTATGATTTCGTTAGTAATGAATCATCTAACTTGTTGAAATGGTTTTCAGCTTGTTGTCCAGTGATAGATAAAGGGAAAAATACATTAAAATAATATGATCTGCCTATAACGTTCACATTGGGACATGGTGTTCCTCTCTATCCCACCCGCACAGTGGATTATCGTCCACTCCCTGGATCAAATCTACCACGCGGGCATTGCAGATTCTCGTGTCTTTGAATTTTTGGTTCAGTTCAGGACATGCCCGTTTCCTCACGATGTCTTCCTTCACCATGTTGCAAAGGTGATCTTCTTAGCGTGTCGATGGCAAATTTTTATTAAATATATTTCGCCCAAAATTCAGCAATGCGAACTCCGCTCGCTGATGCAGTATACGATCATCAAGAACGCAGATGTTGGGGCACGCAGCGAAAGATGGAAGATGGGCCATTGTCTGCGGAGACACGCCGCATACACATTTGAGATCTAAGCCGTCCATGAACCCCTATCATAGTACTTGTTCACGTTGGAACGCGCGGGCGCGGTGGCGGGTGCGGTCGCGAAGACGTGGCGGGTTCGTGTTCACATTGGCCGCCAGGCGTTTGCGCGGGTGTGACGTGTTGTTGCTTTGCCAAATCGGAGTTCTAGCCTGAACAGCACTAATAAACTCTTCTGTATTGAAAGACATGATGAAGACGCGCTAACGTTTCTAGCGACAAGTTCATACTGGTTGAACTTACCTGACGTCGCGAGTGAATCGCGCGCTCCGCCGCTAGTTCGACGTGAACACACACAAACATCTCACGCGTTTGATATTGACGCGAGCGGCGCGCGCGCGCCAGTCGCTAGCTTGCCCGCTACTTACACCGCACGTGCGTTTCGTACGTGAACACTTGGATATTACGCCATATGTTTGATATTTCGTGACCGCGCCCGCCACCGCGCCCGCGAGTCAACGTGAACAAGTACTAAAGATATTGTCTTTGCTACGGCCGACTTGGGTTAAGTCTATTCAGAGATTTGCAAGTCGGCCACGGCAAAGCATGCCCAAGTGGAAGGCTTTCAGACGATAAAACAAAGGTGATGAAATAAATTTAAGTAAAGTACGTCCAATAAACAGAGTAGGTGAAGTAGATGCTTGAGTTCAACCCAGGCAGAAACCTCATTTTGTGTAAACCACGACCTACGTGACGTAATACAAGGTCGTTACCACGGCTCTTAGACAATAGTGTTCCTCAAAATTTGTCTTGGCAAAACAGCATTTATATTTCGTGCTGAATACAAAATTGACAAGAAATGATGGCTAGTTTAAAGGGCCCAGAAAGTTCTGAAATCGTCCTACTGTTTTAGGATAGCTCAGTTCGAGAACAGTGCAGACGTAATGAGGTCCTGGGTTCGAATTGCAGGACAGGAATTTCTTGGTAGCAGACAGGGTGTATGAAGTTGCGCGGTTGATGGCAGTTGGCTTGCCTATTACATCGGACTTCAACATAAATGGCGGAATATGGGTGTATGATAATAATGTAGTGTAGTGTATAATAAATGTAGTGTAGTGGTTAGTTTTTTCTTGTTATTAATACATTAAGTAAATACCATAAATATATCAAACGATAACACAAATTATACTGATATGTGGAATGCCAAGTCATAAGTCTCGAGTTCGAACACGCACCTCTGATTTATCAGATTCATGTGCGTATTGTATAATTATCACTTGCTTCGGTGACGGAAAACATTGTAAGGAAACCAGCATGCCTGAGAGATCTTTCTCGACGGCATGTAAAGCCAAGTCAGAGGCCCATGGGTGGCATAAAAACTCTGACACCAGGTTAGGCACTATCCACACGATAAAGAAAGAAGATGCAAATCAGTTTACGTTAGTTAACTTTCATTTCGGTGCAGTTTATTGATTGCATCACAGAGAGATCTCCCAAATATGTCAAGATGCATTTCATTTGCATTTTGGGTTGTAGATACTCATAAATAACGGTGATTTTTTTTCGAAAAGGTTGTTATGAATGGTTTACTTTCTAAACAGCCGTTTTGCTATATATCACTGGACACAATCCAATATCATCACAATAGTTCGCTACGGTCCATCACTAAGCATCATGAGGATTACTGCATTGGTAAGTTCAGTCTATTATAAGAAGTGAAAAAAAATGTCAGTGACAAGTCTAACCTGGAGGAACAATTTATTTATTTTATTTGGCTCCTCAACAATGAGTACACTATTGAACTGCACTATCATTCTTCATTTGCTAATATATTACCGTCTATGTAGTCGAGACTCTGAATGCTAATTTGGGAGCCAAAATTTAAATAGTAAAACGTTTCAAACTTACAGCCCCCATTATATACCTACTTAAAGAGAGCTTACATGCACTATATTATTATGCGTCTAAAGAGCTAATTAAACAATGAAAAAAAGGAAGAATAAAAATATAAAAAAAAATTAAAACAACAGCAGTATCCATAATATTAAGAGTTAAACCAGACAATTCCAAATCAAATATCAGTTTATTGTAAACATATTGGAATAAGATTAAATTAAAAGTATCAATCATGCACCCTGTAAGGGCACTGCAAAATAAATTAATTTAATTACAATACAAGTAATTCCATTATTATAATCATGCGACATATTTTACAAATTAAAGAATAATAAATAGACCTATTATAAAGTATCAGAGAATTAGAATAAATCAAAACAAATAAATGAAATACTTAATTATGTATACAAATAATGGTATGCTTTTTATTCTAATATTCTTTATTTAATCTATTTTTTATGTCACTCAAAAATTGTGAATCCAGGTTAGTGTGTGTTTGTTTTATTCCTATTTATTCTGGCTTGAAACCCACTCACGTACCATTCTCAAAGACAACTTGCTGATTCATGTATTGTTTTCACTATGCTTTAAAAATAATCGTCTCTGATTCATCCGCAAACAAAACAAAAACTGACGGACCAAACTAGAAGCCAATTCTTGTTCTCAAAAATGATTAAAATCTATGCCAAAAAACTTGTCGGAAATGTTGTTCCGGGTGTGGGTGGACAGACAATGTTCCATTATTAATGTATCTATATAAATAAATATAATTGAAGTGTCTTTTTTAAATTTTAAAATAACTGCTTTTTAATGCGATATGAAAGTTTATACGTTATTTACCAACTTATTTAACTTGCTAAACTGACACCAGTTTACCAAAGCCTAAGTCTACCATAGGTTTCTTTATTCTTTCTTTATTCTTTATTGCATACAAAATAACAAATTAACATACAAATTGCAATAATATAGCTTATATACAATAGCGAGCTTAACCCAGAATTGGGTTTTTTTACAGCAAACCTAATTTTAACTACGAGATTTGCAGAAGAGGGTATACGGTGCAATAACATTTACAAATTAATTAATTTTATAAACTAAACTACATACATACATATTGATCATGTTGACAAGAAAGTTCCTTTATTCCTTTCTTGAATGCCTCTAACGATGAAGTATCCCACAAGGAGTGTGGAAGTGAATTCCAAAGGCGCTCAGCACGAACAGTGAATGATCCATCATACCAACTTGAGGAGTGTGGAGGGAAACGAAGGAGAAGAGATGATGATGAGCGACAAGGTTTAAGGTCTAGGAACAAGACACTCAAAGCGTTCCCGAAGATACGAAGCGATACAGCTTTAGAATTGTGAAGAATGGAAAAGGGAAAAGAAAGAGTGTGACAGTCTCGACGCTGCCGAATAGGTAGCCAATTCAGCTGCTTCCGTAAATCCGACACATGGTCGTATTTACGAAGCCCGAAACTCAAGCGGATTCAAAAATTCTTCAGACGTTTGAGCTTATTGAAAAGTTCCTCAGTTGCATCGAGAAAACAGACATCAGAGAAAACACGGATACGGGTCTATAGTTTTTAATGTCTTCCTGTCTCCGGATTAGCCCCCGAAATGGGTTATTACCTTACTGTATTCCATTAGATCCGCACAAGACTCACTAATACTAACAGAGACCTAAATTTTCTAAAAGTGTGATTTTATCTAAGCATTTACTTAGGGTGTCACCGTGTGTTACTAATAATGGTCACTAGGCAATGTTGATTAGAAATAATCTCATCTACAAAACAATGACGAGTTTAAATAATTATATGCATACGAACGATTTTTGTGTCCAAAAATATATTTGTTACTTACCTACAGAGTACCCCCATTAACTCTATTGTACCTTTTTTATCATTAACTTACAAATTTTATTTTCGACAGAGCACAATCCTCACGCTGGTGGCGTATACCAGTGCTCAACATGGCTACTACGAATACCGTTACCCAGGTGACGGCGGTGGTAGCCGCAGCGGCAATAATTTCCAAGGATGGAATGGCGGCGACAACAATCAAGTCACTAGCGTAGGTGGCGGCGGCGGTGGCAACAACCAAGGCTGGGTCGTAGGCGCTACTGCCGGCTACAATCAAGTCGCTGCCGGCAACAATAAAGTCACTAGCGTAGGAGGCGGCGGCAACAACCAACCCTGGGTCATAGGCACTACTGCCGTCAACAACCAACTCTGGGTCGTAGGCGCTACTGCTGGCAACAATCAAGCCGCTGCCAACAACAATCAAGTCACAAGCGTAAGTGGCGGCGGCAACAACCAACCCCGGGTTGTAGGCGCTATTGCCGGCAACAATCAAGTTGCTGCCGGCAACAATCAAGTTACTAGCGTAGTTGGCGGCGGCAACAACCAACCCTGGGTCGTAGGCTCTACTGCCGGCTACAATCAAGTCGCTGCCCGCAACAATCAAGTCACTACCGGCAACAGTCAAGTCGCTGCCGGCAACAATCAAGTCCCTGCCGGCAATAATCAAGTCCCTGCCGGCAACAATCAAGTCGCTGCCGGCAATAATCAAGTAGCTGGCGGTGGAGGCGGCAACTACCAATTCGCTAACGGAGGAGGTGGCGGCGGCGGTGGCGGCGGCGGTGGCAACTACCAATCCGCTAATGGAGGAGGCAGTGGCGGCGGTGGCGGCGGTGGCGGCGGAGGCGGCAACTACCAATCTGCTAATGGCGGAGGCGGTGGTGGCGGTGGCGGCGGCGGTGGCAACTACCAATCTGCTAATGGCGGAGGCGGTGGTGGCGGCGGCGGCGGTGGCAACTACCAAGTTATTAACGGAGGAGGTGGCAACTACCAAGTTGTTAACGGAGGAGGTGGTGGCGGCGGCGGCAGCAACCAAGGCGGGGGCGTAGGCGCTACTGCCGGCAACAACCAAAGCTCTAACGGAGGTGGTGACATTAACTACCAAGGCTGGCACGCCGTGATCCTTCTTAAACACCCATCTGGCGTTACATCTGGTCGTGTTATCTAAGGTGTGTTTGAGGGAAGTTCGTCAAGATGTCCGGGTCTTTTAATTCCAATAATGTCATCTGTATGACTGATCTAAAGAATGCCTCCTCACAACGACGAGGCTGCTCCTTCTGACGTGGCTACAGTGCTCTTCTTCATCTTCTTACTTACTACTTTTTACCCGCTGTTTCACCCGCGTGGATGTCGGAAGGTATACTACGGGGGCGCACTACCGGGATAAAACTAACCTACATCCCAATCAGGTCTATCCCTGTACCTTTCATCCAAATCCGTTCAGCTATTAAGGCGTCGAACAGTACCAAACTTGTAGCTGTAGACAGTACAATAAGCAGTTCAGCAACATAGTACCTACAAAAAGTACTACAGCGCCATCTATGCCACAAAAGAAGAACTAATATGAAAATTCTGAATGGCGCTATTAAAGTTATCCGTGACATAAAACTACACAGGATAACCCGACAACAACTGTCGGGCAGTAGCCCACCAGACTTGCCACCCGTCTGGTCGGAGGATCCTCCCTTTTCTTTAACCCTTAAACCCTACCCATTCTAGGAGAAACACTATTGCTACCCAGGGGTTTTAAGGACCCCAATATATAAAAATTCATACTTAAAAAATAAAAAACATTTTAATTACAATTATTATTTATTGTAATAATCTGCTCATTAGATAATACAAAAAAAATATTAATGGTTTTTGGTAACACATTTTTGACACATAGCCTCAGTATGTTCACCGCAAAGAGGTTTTTGGCACATGCCACAGGTGACCTTGGTTTTTTGATCCTTACCCCTTGGGCACATTGCACATCTTTTTTTAGCAGTGGGAGTAGAACTTGGTTCTTGCAATGGCCGCTTCTTTTGCAAAATTCCACCAAAGAGAACTTGAAGATTCATGGGCAAAGAGGGCCATGTTAATCGTTCTTCCATTTGAGGGGTGATCAGATCTATGGCATGTTTTTTCAAGAAATTATGTCTTTTTGTGGACATTTTTAGCAGGACATATGAATTAACACCTACTTTAATCAGGAGGCCAAAAAAAATTGCCATTGGCCACCTTTTTGATCTCCTAGATACGCTGTACTTGTGGCATAGCTGATCCATCAAATCGACTCCGCATTTAGTTTTATTATAAAACTCTATCATCTCTGGTACTTGAATCGTTGCATCAGGATCTGCTGTTGCATGCATAGTTGGTCTTCATGCAACCACTGAGTGATCTGTAGGTCCATCTTACGCAATTTCGATCGTTAAAACTAAAACAATGACATAAAAAAACACAATATTGTTAAAACGAAACACCAAATTGCTAGATTTGTCCATATACGTTCCTAAAGAAAGAAATACCATTGTTATAAATACATCAAAATATTAAACTTACCCTTCAAAATATTGTATCAAAAATAACTGCATTCACCAATGTATCGACAAAAATAAATGACAAAATACAACGTTATTACTACCCTGGGGTCTGACAGACCCATAAATAGCTATAATTCCGTGTACATTGTGTAAGCGTAGACGCTAGATTAGTGAAAAGATGGCCGCCGACGTAATTAAAGATTAGCTCGAATGGCACAATAGTGCGTTTCGTTATTGCAAAAATATCTACAAATATTCAACCTCTGGGGTTTGCTGGACCCCCGGGTAGGGTTTAAGGGTTAAGAGATTAAGAACTTTACACCCTGTTCTTCATACCCCAATAGACCCGACAAACAGACCGAGAGATAGTTTAATTTTATTTATTAACCTGTTTAACCATTAAGTTTTTGTTTTTGTTGTTGTTGTTTTAGAAAAATGGACAAAATAAATGAATTTTGACTGTACCTACCTAAACTTTTTTTTTTACCCAATAACATAAAACTATGTCCTGAGGCTAACCCACTGAATATATTCGATTGAATAAAAGGTTATATTACTAGCTCAGCATAAAGTATAATAACGTCTTAACTATGTACTACTACTCACATTATTTAAACTATACGTATAAGTACTGTGTCTGACATCATATTTTATCTTTTCATCAGATATTCAACAGATCGTTAAACATTCAAATTGCAGAATTGGTAAACAAATTCATTGTAATGCAATTTCTAAACGAATTATATCATTAAATTTGAAAAAAAAACTAATATGCTCGACCTTGGTAGATGTCATAACATAACCTATGTATACGTACATAGTATACAATGTGGACAGGCCCATTTATACCGTGTTGTTTATCTATATTCGCGTATGTGTATTTTGGACGGTATAGTAGATACCTAGACAATGAGAAAATTTACGAAGGCTTTGTATTTGGGTACCGAAAACAGAAATAAACACAGGCAAACCAATAAGCGTACATGATTTCGTTATTTACGTACTGTAACTGTATTCATTTGAATAAAAGGTCCTTGCTTCCGTTTTTTTTTTGGGATGAAAATCATCAAAATAATGTCTCCTCCCGCTCTGGGCGGAGCGGATAGGAGTGTCAGACTTTTACTGACTAAAAACCATCCATATTCCTTCTATTGCCCTTTATGTTCCAGGGCCGCGGTATCTCTTTCGAACAGTCCCGTAGCCCTGGCACGCATCGGCCCTTGCGGGCCCCTCATGTTTGCTGACATCTCTTTGAGGCGCGCGTGGAACACGAACGCGCCGTCGACACGGCCTGTCGTCATAAGACGGACGGACGGCGAGCAAGCTCATTACTCACCGTCCACAGGCCCGTACTGAACCATACCTGGGAACCTTCGAGTTACGGAGATATTGGAGGACAAAATTCCAAATTTTCACAACTTTTTTTCGGTCACAGGTGTACTCTCGCGACTGTAACCCGGTGGGGCGCGGGGCGTGAGACCGCGAAACAAGTTTGTGAATTCTAATTTTCATCTCATATTTCGACTATTTGAATTACAGATGAATAATTTTTTTTTTTAACTTTTTGAATTGTGTTTCTCATTCAGATAAGGTATGCAAACAAAAATAAGACTACATCCATATGCTATGGAATAAAAGTTTAAAAACACAAAATCGTCGTAGTCTTCGCCTCTATTTAGGCTAAATTCAGAAAGACCTGTTCCTTACAAAGTTAAAATTATTTTTACTAAGTTTGTCTCCTTATTTTGTTGCTGTCGATCTCCTACATGTTGGTCTTGGAGCCTTCGTGATTCAGCATCGACCCTGGAGGTCTACTCTCTAAGTCCGTCAACGACGGACGGACGGACGAACGGGCTCGTCCGACCGTAGTCCGTTACTACGGACAAACCCTACTCCCTATTGATTACGGATTCATGATTTTCGAACGGAGTCATAGACAATATTCGTGAACGAATGACGCATGGCGATAGAGTTGCGCTATTTTACTGGTCGATTACCGGTTTACTAACTTTATGATTTTAAAGTTTTTAAACAAAAAATATTATAGTTATTCTTAAAAAAATTACCTCATTTTAACAATATACATTTTATTATTATAGAATTGAACTATTTTTGCTATTTTTGCCCGACTTGTGGCTTTATCCTGTTAATACCTTTGCTTTTCTTTCTTTTGACGGCAAGTCTCAAATGAAATGTCAGTTTTTTATTTACAATTTTATTAAATACATTCAAATATTAGGAGCTACAATATACGTAATTCGCATTATTAATACGACGCGGGAACTCCGTAATAAATGGTAAAATGACCTCAACCGTTCTAGCAGCAACTCACGGGCGCAAATAGACACACTCCTCAACATTTTATGAGTGAGAACGAGTTGCAAAACACCAGCGGCAACCACAATACCGTGGTGCCCAGGCGAGTTCGAAGCTCGTTGCCACCAGTAACAAGCCGAGGACAAGCTGATGAAGAAGGCATTCGTGTGGAAAACAAGAAGCCTAAACGCAATCAGTGCGGTTCCGAATTGACAGGTCCGAACATATTGCTGCATCCCGCTATTCCATCGACGCAGCTGTACATACACATCTACATCACATCACGACGCCAGAGGAGGTCGTGGAGTATATAAGAAACAAGACCAAGTTCACCCTTAGAATGGACAGGTTAGGTTGTTCGCGCCACAAGATTATCTTTTGTGATGCGGGTCCCAACACCATCTCGAGACTTTTATGACGGAATTTTGGCTGCAGGGTCTAGTGTATTCGCGGATGTCTACATGACACCTCGACTCAGTGCAATAATTATATGGCCGACCAAACATAGTTAATAGTTTTTCGTAAAAGTGTTCAATATGTTTTAGTTTATTGTACTTCTAAGAGTATTTTGTGTAGTGTATCTTCGATGCCTGAAAATAAAAGTGATTGATCTATTGAAAGTTACTTATTACTACGAACTTAGTTTAATATAAAACGACTATAGATAAATAAAAGGAAGTATGTGTTTTATTTTATTTAACAGTTTATTTAAGTATAGGAAGAAGAAAGGAACAGAAAAAATAGGTACAAAGGTGATGCTTATTTCTAAAGAAATCTCTTCCAGCATACCTGCGAAAGGAGAGTAGAAAAAGGAGATGTAGACGTAGTGTGTAAAAGAAGAAGAGGAAATAGAATACATAAAAACATAAAGGAAATGACAAGTTTAAATATCACATACAATATGTATAAGAATCATCATCATCTGCCTAGCCTTTTCCCAACTATGTTGGGGTCGGCTTCCAGTCTAAGCGGATGCAGCTGAATACCAGTAATTTACTGGGAGCGACTGCCTATCTGATCTCCAGAAATCAGTTAGTTCTGGGTAATCCCTTTCGTAAGACTGGTTGTCAGACTTTCGGGCCACTGACTACCTGTAACGACTGTCAAAGATCTACAAATGACAGCCGGGACCAACGGCTTAACGTGCTTTCCGAGGCAAGGAGGAAACTCGGTATGTAATGGGTGGTCACCCATCCACGGACCAACCTAGGCAAGCGCAGTTTAACCTAAAGATCGGGCCGAGCAGCAGTTATTATGTAGCCACGAGCTCCTCTCCAATATATTACGTATCATATATGTATAAATACTTATGCAAGTATGGCAAGTTGGAAATATATAGTTCTTTCACTCTTCTTTTGAAAACTGCAACAGTTTGGCAGTCCCTTATATCAGGCGGAAGAGAATAAATACCACAACAGCAAAACGTGTACAGTAAAGGAGTAGGAGTAGAAGTCAGTAGCGTGGGGATTTATGGAGGTTCCTAAGATGCGACCTGCAAGGTGCATCAGAGAAACGGGTGTAAGAAAAGCGTTCCCGCAGATAGGCTGGTGTTTTAGGGTTATGAAGGATGTTAAAAAGCAGACACAATATTCGAGAGTTCCTGCGAAGTCGGATTGGGAGCCATCTGAGTATATTGCGAAAGTTGGAAACGGTCATACTTTTTGAGGTTAAAAACAAAACGAATAAAGATATTTTATAAACGCTCAAGTTTATTTAAAAGCTTCTCGGTGGCATCCAAATAACACGCATCGGCGTAGTCTTTGATGGGCTGGATGAGAGTTTGCGCGAGGGAGGTTTTGGTCTTCAAAGGCAAGTAGCTCTGGAGTGCACTTTGCGACTTACTTCAGCTACCTGGGAAGTCTACGATAAGTAAGAGTCCATTATCACCCCCAGGTTTTTGGGCTTATTTGCGAATTCTATCTGAACTCCTCATATGTTTTGATTATAATAATGTATTGTTGAATGTAATGTTTTTTCAAATCGATTGGTGCCAAATAAATGAAAAAATACTCTGTTAAAAAAAATGCTTTTATTGTGCAAATTTGTTCTTTACTTTATCACAATCTTCCGCCTGTCCCAACACCCATTATGTCCTGTCACTGCTAAGGCCCACTGCACCTTGATGGATCCCCCGGGCATAAAAATTGAGAGCATCAAGTATCTGAAAGTATACAAATACAACAGTAACAATAGATAAGATCGATTAGTAGTAATACAACTCAATCATTTTCAGAATCTTCAAAATGTATATCGTTAGCCTAAGTCCTTAAATTTTGGATCAAACTATTACCTACCTTAATTCTTGGATCAAAACCATTTCGTCGCTTGTTTAGGCAAAAGAGGCAAGACATATCTTCAGATAATTCCCGTGTGAGCCCTTGCAACCCCATGTCAGGAATAAGCGCCAAGCGGAAGTTTTGGCGCGAGTAGAATGGGCGTCGCCTCCGCTCTTCTTGTAGAGCTTCTTCAAGCATTAAAAAAGCAGGCATTGTATTGATTTTCTAAAAAACTTAAACTATCGTCGACAGCACGATAACTATTTTGATGTCGTATCAACTGACATAACGATCCGTCCTAAGAAGTGCCAAACTCAACTTTTCGGACGGGCAAAAACACATCGGGAGTAGGGACAACTGTCAAATCGAGTTGTCATTCATTCTTCGTTCGGGCTCGAACTAATCGTCCGTCCGTCGGTGCTAGGGAGTAGGAAACGCCCGTAATTTCGGCCGAAACTACGGGTTTCGTGCTTAGAGAGTAGACCCCCTGTATCGATGCTGAATCACGTGCGTTACAAATGCGACTAACGCGCAATTGCAGAAGCGCGTTAACGAAACACGTGACAGCATCGCTACAAAAAGTGAAAATAGGCGAAGGGCCTTAAGGATAAGATAAGGATAGTATATATAAGGATTATTATACTTACGACGTTACATCCTCAAGATTTAATAATTACTATGTAGTTTCCTTCTCATTGTATAGGCGTCGCACATATTTTTAGAGCTGTGGAAATAAAAATAAAAATTATAAAATTCTAATTTTGAAACGATACCCGTCGACCACAGCGCCCTCTCCGGCGAACTTCATTCCTTTTTTATGTGCGGGCGTCGCGACTTCGTACGTTACGAAAAACTAAATATAAGCTTGGAAAAAGTAGTGTGTGCTTAGTGAAAATGGGAAAAAGGAAAAGGGAACGCAGTGCTTCAAAGATTCGACGGAAAATAAAACGTTTGGAGCGAAAACTACGCGAACGCGACTCGTCAACTGAGGAGGAAGGTTAGTACCTACTCAATGCATACATATCTGTTTCTAATTTAAAAATTACTAGCCAAATATTGATCAATTTATTGATTTGCTATTGAATGGCTTACGTACATAACAATGAATTTGTCGTAGCAATACTTTTCTTTCGACATGTCGTTTTGCAATTTCTTTAATGGCGGCCGACAGATCAGACTACTATTTAAATATTGACAGATCGCCGCCAGCCGATACTTGTAACCTATTTTAATAATTTTGGTAAAAATGTTATTGTTGTTGTGTTTTTTCGTACCTAGTAAGGATTAGGTTCGGTTGTTTGTTACATTTGATATTATGTAGGTTCTAGCTATTGTCAAATACTACTAGTGAGTCTGTGAAGGTCATTGACTTTACACATGTTCTCGTAGTTACAAGGTGGAGTTGGAGGGTAGGTAGTTATACTCCGTGACGTGAGCACGGCTGATAACTAACTAGTCTAGTGGCGTATCGTGAATACGTACAACGACTTAAAAATTTATACATAAGTACTGGATACACCAGCTTGTCAAATAAACAGTCTAGTGGCGTAACGTGAGTACGTACAAAGGCTAAACGACAAGATTATGTTCACTCCAACAGTGGTTCTTTTCTTTTAACTTTCAGAATATGACCATCACTACTCAAGGTCACCAACGCCAGACTCCCAGCGATTTTCTACGCGTTCAGAGCCCGAAAATAATATTTCCATTATATCGGGCGCGGTAGTCTCCGCTAGTCCACCCCGTGCCGACGCAGACGCGTCCAACTTGCTTCCTCAGGATCTTGGTCCTAGCATAAATGAGGCCCCTTCTTCTGATGTCTTACCGCCAGAAATATTGGAGGCACTGGGTGATCATATAGGAAAAGAGGAGGTTTTAGGGCCTCCTATCAATGAGGAGATTTCTAAACGTTGGGGTAGGGTCCTGATAGAAGGGCTGACTAAAGAGGTGAAGGAAGCTACCTTAAAAAAGATCTTAACACCTGAGAACTTTACTCTAGTGAAAGCGCCAAAGATAAACTTAGAAATATCTGCTGTAATAAGTGATAACATTAAACATCGGGACAAATTCCTGGAAAGAGCTCAAAACCAACTTGGGTTGGGCATTGCTGGTCTTACTAATTTAGCTTCATCTCTGATAAAAGAAGACCACACAAAGGTAGAAATCTTAAAAAGACTGTCAGAAGTCAGCCAGATTTTACTTGACCTGCACTATGAGAACACACAACATAGAAGAAAGTTGATAACTTCTTCATTGGACAAAAAATTTTCCACGGCTATTACTGATGTAAAAAGGGATTCATTTCTTTTTGGAGCTAACCTTGGAGAAACTATTAAAGCCACAAAAACAGCAGAAAAATCAGGACTTCAAATTAAGCGCAACAATGTTAGCATTCCATCCACATCCAGACAACAGGGAAACTGGAGGGGCCCACCCAGATACCAACCAATCAAGGCTACCAAACGGGGTGGGCCGAAGCAGAGGTACACATTCAGTCAAGGACACACAACTCAACAAGGTCGGAGGCAGCCAGTTGCGAATCGTGCCCCTCCTGTCCGGAAGACAGATTACAAAACTCACAGGAACCAGTAGAGGTAAAAGTTTATGCTGGAAGATTGCAGCACTTTGTTAACTACTGGAAAGCTATAACTAAAGATCCAATAGTATTAAACTATGTTAAAGGTTTGAAAATACCTTTTGATAAGGTTCCTTTTCAAAAATTTGAGCCGTCTAACCCTAGGTTCAGTAAAACAGAACTTAAACATCTAAAGCTGTCTATTTCAAAACTACTGACTTCAGGAGCTATTAAAAAATGCAGTGACGTGTCTGATCAGTTTATATCTAATATATTTTTGATTCCCAAAAGGGATGGGTCTTTTAGGTTCATTTTAAATCTGAAATCACTTAATAAATTTATTAGTCCGGAACATTTTAAAATGGAAGACATTCGTACTGCTACTAAGTTAATTAGTAAAGATTGTTTCATGACAACTATGGATCTACAGGAAGCATATTTTTCAGTGCCCATTCACAGTTCTAGTAAAAAATATTTGAGATTTAGATTTCAAGGTTCTACTTTTGAATTTCAATGTCTACCTTTTGGCTTGTCTATAGCACCCTTTATTTTTACTAAATTAATGAAGCCAGTAGTATCTTATCTTAGAAACCAAGGGTTGCTACTAGTTATATACTTAGATGATTTATTATGCATAAATAACTCTTTTAATAGTTGCCATAAAAGTACAGCAACAGTAGTGGACTTTCTTGAGAGATTAGGATTCATTTTAAATAAAGAAAAAAGCAGCTTGGTACCAAAACAAATTCAAAAGTTTTTAGGTTTTGAAATAAATTCACAAGATATGTGTCTAATGTTGCCAGATAGGAAACGTCAAAATATATTAGACCAAACAAAAAGAATTGCTAGGAAAAAGTCAATAACAATTAGAGACTTTGCAAAGTATCTTGGATTACTCTGCTCGGCTTGTCCAGCAATTTGTTATGGCTGGTTATATACAAAACGCTTTGAGCGTGAAAAATTTCTAGCTCTAATTAATTCTGAGGACAACTACGATTGTGTCATGAATCTTTCACCCAACCTTAAGTCAGAGTTTTCCTGGTGGCAAAATAATATTTTAATATTAAAAAATCCAATACATAGTGGTAGGTATGTTCTTGAAATCTTCTCAGATTCATCTCTTACGGGTTGGGGTATTTATTGCAATGGAGTACGTGCTCATGGGTTGTGGAGTGAAACAGAATCCAAAGAACAAATAAATCTTTTAGAATTAAAAGCAGCCCTTATAGGCTTACAGTGCTTTGCTAAAGACCTTTATAATAAGGAAATCCTACTTAGGATTGACAACACTACAGCTATCGCTTACATTAATAAGTATGGAGGAATCCAATATACACACCTTAATGACGTAGCCAGAGAAATCTGGCAATGGTGTGAGCAAAGGAAACTCTTTGTTTTTGCCTCCTACATTAAGTCTAAAGATAACATAGAAGCCGACCAGGAATCGAGACGTTTTAATATTGACATTGAATGGGACTTAGCTTCATCTGTTTTTGACAAGATCACAAATACTTTCGGAACACCTCAAATCGATCTGTTTGCCACGCGATTGAACGCGAAATGTAAGAAATACATATCGTGGAAACGAGATCCTCAAGCTTATAATATTGATGCTTTCACTATAGACTGGTCGCCTTATTATTTTTACGCCTTTCCACCGTTCTCACTGATTCTTAAATGCCTAAGAAAAATAGTGACGGATAGAGCCACTGGGATTATGGTAGTACCTTATTGGCCTAGCCAGCCATGGTACCCACTCTTTTTATCTCTTATCCAAAATGAAGTTATTTATTTTGAACCGAGTCCCTCATTGCTGTTATCACCTTTCAGGACTCCACACCCACTTTGGAAGGGACTTACCCTGGTGTCATCAGTATTATCGAGCAATCGTACGTAAAGCAATCGTTGCCCGAGAGTGCTATTAAAATAATAATATCATCGTTAGCTGACAGCTCTCTTAAACAATATAATGTAGTTTTAAGAAAATGGTGGTATTTCTGTATTAAAAAGAAGATTAATATTTTTGATAACAGTGTTCCTAATATCCTTGAATTTTTGGTCAATGAATATCACTTAGGCGCAAATTATTCTAGCCTCAACACCTGTCGTTCTGCACTTGCATTAATACTAGGTAAGTGTATAAGTCAAGACGATAGAATAATAAGGTTTATGAAAGGAGTATATAGAACTAAACCTTCCTTCCCTAGATATAAATCTACATGGGATCCTAATTTAGTATTAGATCATCTTTCGAATCATTACCCGAACGAGAGTCAACCCTTGGCCTCTTTATCCAAAAAACTTGTAGCTCTACTCGCATTGTCAACAGCACAACGTGTGCAGACTCTATCGCTGATACGCTTGTCTAATGTTAAAGTAAGCAGCACGAGGATAAATATTAACATAAATGATTTAATCAAAACATCGGCGCCAAACAGATCGGCGCCTAATTTAATTCTACCCTTTTTCCCTAGTAGAGAAGAAATATGTCCTGCAAAGACGTTGTCCTCGTATATTGAGGCAACTAAGATCTATAGAAGCCTACCATTAACTGATAGACTCATTCTTACTGCCAAGAAACCAATCCACAATGCTAGTGCTGCTACTATAAGTAGATGGATTAGAAACGTGTTGACTGAAAGTGGCATTGATACTGGGGTTTTTACAGCACATAGCACCCGCCACGCTTCGACCTCGGCGGCTAGTCGTAAAGGGGTTCCAATAGACACAATTAAACGAACCGCGGGTTGGTCGGGACATTCATTAACATTCGCCAAATTCTATAATCGACCGATTACAGTTGATGATGACAATGCATTTGCAGAGGCAATCTACAATTGTTAACGGTGGTGAGGATTGTGATTAGAAAATAAGTACATATAATTGTCACACTATGCAGAGAATACAATTTTTGTTTGTTTGTTAAAATTTCTGTTTTCTTTATTTTATTGTTTACTTAATAAACATATTTCCACTTGATTAGTTTACGTAATTAATTGTTTTTATTTTATCCATAACAATCTCGTTTGAATGAAAGCGCTGAACATCTACATAGTAATTATTAAATCTTGAGGATGTAACGTCGTAAGTATAATTAATGGTTAAACGAACTTACCTTAAGTGATGTTCGACCATAATTATACGAGACGTTACATCCGAAGAGATTTAAAGTCCCACCCGGACCCATAAACTAAAGCCCATAAGTAACAAATAATATCATCAAACGAGATGAATGTCTCTAAAAAGAATGAAGTTCGCCGGAGAGGGCGCTGTGGTCGACGGGTATCGTTTCAAAATTAGAATTTTATAATTTTTATTTTTATTTCCACAGCTCTAAAAATATGTGCGACGCCTATACAATGAGAAGGAAACTACATAGTAATTATTAAATCTCTTCGGATGTAACGTCTCGTATAATTATGGTCGAACATCACTTAAGGTAAGTTCGTTTAACCATTAATTATAAATGAATAAAGATAAATATCACCATAATATTTTATTACAAAAAAATGCCCTTCAACAATACAATAAATAAACTCATTCAATCTATCTAAACTTGGCTACAATTTCACTAACAGCCGCATAACACCCAGACAAGAACACAATGAAATAGAATATCAACAGTAACACGTTCTTCCACAAAATGTAGTTGAATTTGCCCAGCCCTCGTTCCCATTGATGGACAGTTTGGACCACAACTGGAATCAGCAGGCCCAGGGTTGAGAAGAAGATGGCTCCAACAAGACCTATCAGGAGTTCTAGGTCTGGTACGGCTATTGCGAGGATAACTGCAACAAAGATTGGAAATAGATAACAACATTACTAAAGAAAACTCATCAGGCAAAGAACGCCAATGGTTCTAACGCAATTAAGACACTAACAACATCTGATCTAAGGTTGGAAATAGTTCGGCAAGCTCTTTAAAGTTTCAACGGCCTGTACAATCAAATATACTTACCGGATATTTGTACAGGCCCTGATAGAGTAAGTTCAGTTATAAACCATGAAAGCTTAAAACGGTAAAGGCCTTGAAAGCTGAAATGGTAGGACTTTTAATTAGGTTTCCTGTCAGCCTTTTGCCAACTTCATCGTCATACGTCAGCGTGAAATTGCTCTCAAAGCACCCAATGCCAAACTGCTAACTTGTTACCACAACGTACACAAAGAGCCAAAACAATTATAAAATAACTAGCTTTTGCCCCAGCCTTTTGCTTTTGGCTAACCCGTAGCCCGCGTAGAAATTATCCAACAGGATCCTGCTAATGTGATAAAAATATCATAAGTCCTAATCTAGTCTATAGTGTATCCGAGTGCCCAAAACAGTTAGACGAACTGAGTTACTTTTATATTTATAATTTTGGTAAGAAACCCTTAACGAACCCGAAAGGCACTTAATCTCCCCGTCATTGTGATGTTATTTTGGTTCTAGACCATACCTGGGATTCCGGTTACGGAGATATTGAACATACTAAATTTTTACAAGTTTTTAATATTAAAACTTTACATTAAATACCGCCATGACCCTTGTGTTCAATGCATGCATCAGCACAATGTTTTGAGTGCGTTACATCGAGTCCGTACACCGTGATTGTTCACCCCAAAAAAAGTATTTTCTCAGTAATATTTTTTGCACAGAGTTACTTAGTTTGGTATACAGAATGCTTAGTTGACGGCTTCGTCCGTCAAGAGTCCGTTAACACCTTGTATGTAAAAATACTCACCAGTCAAAGCCACACTGAGAGTCCTCAGGGTGATCTGGCTGATGTTGTAATACTCCTTACTGAACCTGGCCTTAATCCTCGTCCATATGATATCCATGGGCGCGTACATCTGAAGGCAGTAAGTGAAGAACACTGCTACTGCCACCAGGATCTTCGCTGCCAGTGCCAGGCTGAGAACAACGTGTAAAAAGAAATAATTAGAATTATAGGTAGACTCTTTGGGATATTCTCAGAAAATGGTGATCTTGCCAAAATAAGTTCTAAATTTAAATAAATTGAGTCTAGTTTGTACTTGAAAAGCATTTTCATTGTGCAACAAACTTTCAACCACAATCCGAAGGATTTTTAATGGAAGGATGTGAAGGATTATTGCTTTTAAGGTTTGAAGTAAAACCTAAATTTTGTTGAACTGTCAAATAAAATGAATTGTGTGTTAGGAAATTACTTCAAGGGTTTCCGGGGTCTTGTCATTATTTCCTATTTCATTATGCTCTCTTCTAGTTACCAAATCTGCATACGATAATTTCTCGCCATGCCACGTTTCTCTAGACTTTCATATTCAATTTCAGTCTAAAATTTACCTCAAGAGTTCTACACACTTCAATTCGGCGGTATTTGTTGAAAAAAAACCAAGGCAGTCACTACACACATTTTTCTTTCACAACAAAAACACAACAAAAAAACTGTCTGTCTGTCCGTTTGTTCCGGCTAATCTCCGAAACGGCTGGACCATTTTTGACAGATTTTTTCGTCATCATCTTCCTGCCCTTGTCCCATTCTATTTGGGCAACACACGGCGCAACAAGTTTTCTTCTTCCATTCTCCCCTGTCAGACGTCACGGCATCATTTACTTCTTTCTCTTTCATATCAGTCTTCACACAAAAAAGGTAAGAAGAAGAAGACGAAAGAAAGATAATGTCTAACTTAAGCTACTATTATTTTAGAAAAATAATTAGGGTTCCGTGACAAAAAATGAAAACCCTTGAAATTAGTTACAGAATCCAATTCAATAAAGGAAGTATTTTTTTTTTATAATTTCACGCGGGCGATTGTCGCCGGCTACAGCTAATCGGCCTACAATATTTCCTTTGATTGGAAACAGGCCTCCTTTTGGTGAGAGATGACGGGTTTCACAGTCTCTGAATAAATTATTTATTCAGCTCTGCACAATTCGAACTAAATCGAGCAGGTTCCTCCCACCCACTACATACGTACATTTTATAAAGCCGGTCAGATGTCACTCAAACATGTTTAACACCCCTTCCAGATCCCTTACCTTCAAAATAATGATTAATAACAGTATACATAAAGTAACATTATGATTTGTGTAAGTAAACTTTATTTCAGCCATTATTTAATTAGTCACACTATTAATCTAGCTTTAAGCCTAAATCTTATTTATGGCGAGAATGTTTCCAGACAAATTAATGTTTGTATTGCCACATTTGAATATTGTTGTTCGTACTTATTAGTTTTGTAGTACAATGCCTTTTTAAATGAAATAAAAAATGAAATAAGTAAATGAGCACCACCGATAAATTGTTAACACACAGTTCTCACATTTAATAAAACCACCACCACGAGTCTACATTTTTTATCCTAAGTGACCTACAGACACAGCTATATATGTATATACTTTTCTCGTCCAGCTACTACCAGCTACCCTAGGAAGATAGTCGCTCTTATCTAGTTTAGTCTAGGGGGAGTCTCTAGTTAAGAAAACTTCTTTTCCAACCGTCATCGATTCTACAGATATAAGAATAGAACAGAATCAAATAAAATGTTCTTTATTAAGTACTCCATACAAGTAACATTTTTCACTTAAGGTGACACAATGGACGGTCTTATCGCTATAAGGCTGAATGCAATGCAAAGAGTTTCGTACATTAATCTGATTTTAACTAAGCTGTTGAAGAGTTAGGTTTCCTAACTACAACGGTCATTAGCACACCTACCGGGACTTAGAAATTAAAAACGAAAGTTGTAAATTGAGCAAGTTGCCTAAAAAAACTTTGTTCGTAAATACTTGATATTTTAAATGATTTATAAATCTTTAACAAAATGACAGTCTGTAGCAAAAACATAGTTCAAAAAGCAGAAGACGCAATACTGATTCATAATTTAAAATACTTCTAACTAGTTTGTTCCACCACAACTGCAACTGCAATTGAGTGTCGAATTTGTCAGCTAAATCACTAGGAAGCGACGAAGGCCGGGCGTGTTGGGGTAATGTCTTGTGTAATTGACGTTCAAAAATACTGATTTTCAGCCTAGTTTGAATAAACGACTTTAGATTTTGGATTTTAAATAGTTATAACTAAATGAAAGAAAGAAAGAAAAACATATTTATTTGGCACATGCCACAAGTGCACACAAAATAAAATAAAATAGGTAATTTAAATTTACACGTTAAAAACTAAAATCTAAACACAAAAAAAAAGAAAACGTTGAGTGTCTCACGGTTGCGCCAAATAGGCTTAGATCTACTGCTTAAAACAAAAATACCTTTTTTTTTGGGATGGGTAATCATCAAATGACTCCTCCCGCTCTGGGCGGAGCGGAAGCGAGTGTCAGACTTTTACTGACTAAAACCCATCCATGATCCTTCTTTTGCCCTTTGTGTTCCAGGGCCGCGGTATCTCTTTCGAACAGTCCCGCAGCACTGGTAGAAATAAAAATACCTAGACACATTGGAAATTGTTCATTTCCTGACCAAAGGAACAAAGCATGAATATTCAATGCAAAGTTTATTGCAAAGCTGCAATTGAAGCGTTTAACTGTTACCTAACTTTTTTTTTCCTTCACTTCCGAGGACTTTCAAGTAATTACAGGAAAGCCATTAGCTTTAAAAGGTCGGTAATAGAAAACAAAGTTTAAAAATGTTTTGAAAAGCTTTTGAAATTCGTTTGCTGAAATAGACTTGACTCTCGGTAAATTAATTCAGGCATTCATACATTGATGCGGTCATGTTGCATCTTTACGTTTCGGCTGGTACGAATCATCACCTGCCTAGCCTTTCTCAACTATGTTGTGGTCGGCTTCCAGTCTAACCTAGCAACTAAATACCAGTATTTTACTTGCAGCGACTGCCTATCTGACCTCCACAACCCAGTCAGTTCTGGGTAATAAGATACCCTTTGGCAAGACTGGTTGTCAGACGAGTTCGAGCCACTGATTACCTGTAACGACTGTCAAAGATCTACAAATAGCAGCCGGGACCAACGGCATAACGCGCTTTCCGAGGCACGGAGGAAACTCGGTAAGTAATGGGTGGTCACCCATCCATTTACCAACCTAGGCAAGCGTGGCTTAACCTGGAGATCGATCAAAGTGGCTGTTATTATTTTAAGCCACAAGCTCTTCTTACTCTCGGCTGTTACGATTATTTGACATTAATTTAATTCTCCATTTGTGCTTTGACATGGTAAAGGGACTGGTTGGATGTTCGTCCTACGAATACTTTCGAACTACTTTAAAGTCTTCCACTTTACGATACGAAATGATCACACTTTTTATTTGTATATGCTGCATAAAGATAAGGTTTTTATCAATGTTTTCACTTTCTTGAAATATATTAATTATTTATAGCGTGAAATTCCAGTAGTCCCGTCAAAACTGGTCCAGCAGTTTCAAAGATTAGCCTGAACAAACCGACAGACAAAAATTAATAAAAAAAACTTTTTTATTGTAATAGGTAAGTACCGTATAAACTTTCATACGCATTCAGTAAATGCTGTTATTTTGATATTACAAACAGACACTTCAATTTTGTTTATTTTAATGAAACCAATTAGATTATAGTGAAACATCTATGGTTCTACTTGCCACAGATTATTCGAAACGATATATGTACGTCTGTTCATCAAAATATATATTGTACAAAAAATATGGCGACGATTAGATAAGATCAAATATAAAAGAAAAAGATAGATAGATAAAAGATCTGATGTTATGAATGTAAGCGATTATCCGCTCACAATAAAGGCCCGATTATGCTTCCCTGAAGAACCCAATTAGAGACATCAGAAATATTTGTAAAGGTAATGCTAATTTGAATGTAATGAAATTGTTATAGAACATCTTGAATTAAATACATGATAAATTTAATTAAATTAAAATCTATTATAATAATTTCGTCAAGGGCTATGGTAGACTCGATCGAAATCTACCTGAATAATAAAACATAAAAAATAAAGATTTCGAGTCGACAACATATATATCCGCAAAATTCGGATTGTCGAGTATTTTGTTAAATTATAATGATAAAATAATGCTGACAGACAAATCGCAGATTGGCCGATTGCCATAAAATAACCATAGAAAAAGAATACTGGCCATTACCCATTACCATGCCATTACCTTAAAAGTTGAAGTTCTTTCCATCATAAAATTATAATGTACTGCACTCAGACGTAGTGTCTAGGTGTCTACTGTAGTCAAATAGAAACAAAAAAAGCAACAGGTGGTGCCAAATAAGCCGGTACTTGGGTGTCATAATTCAGAACTAAAATCGTATGGACGCACACACGTGACTTTGCGGCTGGCAGTACGGGGAGCTCGGTAAGCCAAAGATTATCGAGTTACTACAGGGGCAGAAAAAGAAAGCATGTAGGGGAGAACGAGATAGAATGAATGATGGTCGATATCGTATTTGGTACCCACTAGATTTTTTATTTTGTTGACTAATTTACATGAGATAAATTCACTATTAATTTTTTCTGCATTTTATTCTTAACTTTTTTGTCCGTTTTTTCGTCATGGATATCATTTTCGGGGTTTTTGGGTTCGCTGATAACGAAAATGAGATCAAATTGAAAATTCAAGATGGCGCCGACAAAAATTAACTTTTGCAGTTTTAATTTACTTTATTTATTAAACAAAATCAACGCTGCTATACCTTGCTTTGCCTTTAATATTCCTTGAGAACCGATAACTACAGAAATATCTACCTACATTTTGTACCTATGTGCATTATGAGTCACATTTCACCCGAGCGAAGCCGGGTTTTCATCTAGTATTATATTATTTGCGATAATACAGTAAATAACGTGCATTAAGATAACCAATATTTTTTTCCAATAATTGAACGTGCAGTAAGTGCATTTAAGAAATAAAATATTATATATAAAAATGAAATATTTTATTCAATAACAAGAATACAAATCGGTTTAAGATCACTCTCCCTAGAGTAGGGTCAGTGATTTAAAGTATTTTGTCAACAGCTGTCCAAAAGCACTTTCACTTGTGAAAGAGTAAGAATTCATTCGACATTTTGCAAAACAAACCTGAACATGTTACATGAAGGAAAAATAAAGTGTGGCTTTAAATTCATTAATCCCTCGGATGACTTTAGCCACATGTCATTTTCTCATACGAAGATGAAAATAACCTTACGAAAAAGGAATTATCGGAGGCAGAATGTTCCATGGAAATTAACGTATGATGAATGTATTCGTTCATGTTGGTTTTTCTTTACGTGAAAACGGAATGTTTTCGAGATAATGTTATTATATCCATTGCATGGGAACTGAATCACACCGATTCGTTGATTCTGAAAATATTTGGCATTCGTCATTAACGTTGGCCTGGATCGATTTTGAAGGGACTTTTACTGGCAGATAGCTGATGTTATAAGATCTAACATAGGCTACTTTTATTTTAGAAAAATAATTAGGGTTCCATGCAAAACATTAAAACCCTTGAAATTGGTAACATAATTCAATTCAAAAATGGAAGTAATACGATACAATAATAATAACGACGCGAACGAAGGTTCGCGACCTTCGTTCGCATGAAATTATACAATTATGCAACAGCTAGTATTTCATACAAATATTTTGAAATTTAGCATAATCAACCTATAATGTTCCCACTGCTGGGACACAGGTCTCCTCTATGAGAGGTAATTCGCTATAATCCACCACGCGGGCCTAGTGCGGGTTAATAGATGTCATATTATGTCTTTATTTTTTTAGCTCTGAGTCATGTGGTATTCTCACGATATTTTCTAACACCATTTTGAGAGCAGTGGTGATGAAATAAATTGCAAAAAGTAATGCGCCTGCCTAGGTTCGAAGTCACGAGTTACAATTCGCAAGATGAAGCCGGTAATGCGAGGCTACCGCTACTGCTCTCAATTTGACTTGACTACACCCTTATTTTGTTTAAATAATTTAGAAGTGTAGTTATTTTTTTAATGAATTACAGAAAAGTTAAAAGGGAATCGACTGTCTTGGTATGGACATGTGATGAGGAGGGATGAATATAAACGTTGATGGATGGATTGTGTGAGGAATGATATGAAAGATAAATAGGTAAATGATAGCGTTACGGTTGACAGAGGAGAATGGAAGAAAAAAAACGTGTTGCGCCGACCCCAAATAACATGGGATAAGGGCAGGAAGATGATGATGATGATGATTTTTTTAATGAATTGTCAAGATCTTCCTCCTTTACTTGTAAGTTGTTACGTAAACTGTTTATTCACCTTCATCACATAAAATTCAGTTTTACAGTTAACGATTTATAGATCTATGCTATTTGGGGTTGGCTCGTCGGCTTGGTTCTCCTCTGTCAGGCGTCACAGCATCATTTACTCCTTTCTCTTTCATATCATTCCTCACACAATCCACCATTTTCTTTCTTGCCTTCCTTGCCTACCTCTCCCTCTCCATCATCAACATTCATGTACATCACTCATCATCTCAGGAGTACTACCTTATGAATCATCCTTCCAATCCAAGATCAAATATATTAAAAAGAGAGAGAAAACACTATAATTTATTATTGAACTATACAGATCTAGACGGAACCACCGTCTAGATCTGTATAGTTCAATAATAAATTATAGTGTTTTCTCTCTGTAGACTGTACGTCAGTATCAAGATGAAGAACAATGAATGAAAGAGGCAGATACAGACTTATAATTTACCTAACACTATCAAAATAACCGATCAAACTACTTGAATAAATTGAGATGAATGGACCATACCGCACTTTGAGGGTAAAATTGGAATATTGTCTGCAAAATCTTAAACTAAATTGAGGTCAGACGGTAAAGGTTATTTACGAACCTCAATTATTGATAGGTAGTTCCAAATTGTAGGGTCTGAAATTGAAGGTTTAGTCTAATCTATACACGAAGTTTCCGAATTCGTGCTATTTCTAGATCCCGATTTTCAAATATGCATGAAAACTAAAAAAGTATTAAAAAAATGTTTTTTCGAAAATAATAATATGTTCAGTCTTGATATGAACTCGTAGCAAACAATATATACTTTTTGGAGATCGCACCGGAATTAGAGGTCACGGAGAATGGCATTTATGGCGTGGGATTGGGAAAACCTTTGTCCAGCAGTGGACGACTGTAGGCTGTTAATGATAATAATCTTTATTTTTTTAATTAGCCATGAATGTCCCACTGTTGGACGAAGGCCTCCCTCATTTTTTTCCAGATACTCTTTTCGTGCGCCATCTCAGTGAGCATCCAGGTCATCTCGCCACCTCTTTCTGGGCTTAATTTACACAGTGTTAATGGACTTTTCACGAAGCCGCCCACCAAGCATTATGTATATCAAACTTAATAACTTTACACAAAAAATATTGCTGGAAAACACCTTTTTTTGCGGTGAGAAATCGCGTTTTACGGTAAAAATCTGACATTAAAACATGTATTTAAAAAAAAACTTGTGAAATAATTGGAACTTTGACCCCCAATATCTCCGTAACTAAAAGGTTCCCAGGTATGGCCTAGAACAAAAACATTATTGCAATGACGGTAAGAACAAGTGTATTTCGGCTTCGTTAAGGGTTTTGTTACACCCTTTATAGATACTCACTTATCACCCTCCGGTAAATTCAACGTAATGCTTCCAAGGACCCCTTCCCCATACTTCATGTAGCCGAAAACCCCGACGACACCATACAATATGGCGACGAAGACCATGGTCACATTGAGAACACTGGGACAGCCGAGGAAGTCTTGAGGCTTAGCCATCTCATTCTCCACTGGCATAACGACGTTTATTCCTTCCATTGCGAATATTGCGGTACTGGAAATAGAGAAAATAAAAAATTTAATTATAATTAGAGCATAATCAACTTATACCGTACCCTCTCCAGGGACACATAACTCTTGTATGTGAGAGGGAGTGGGCAATAATTCTCTACGTCGGGGCCAAGTGCTGGACAGTTTATTACTAGGACCTGCAATTTTCTCACGGAGCTTTTCCTTCACTATTTAGTAAGACTCCTACCTAAATACAAAACCAAAGCTAAAAGGTCATCATTTGAGACTACCATCACTGGGCCTCAACAGACTGCTGAATATTTAAATGAAACACTTCGAAACGAGTTAACAGTGTAACAATTACACTTGCATACAAAGTTAAAGGAAAAATTTGGAATATTTTTGTCAAATTATCATACCACTGCAGGCCAAAGCCACATTCCAAATGATTATGGCCAGATATTTGAAATACTTAAATGAAGTGAAGGAGATTCATTAAAATAGTCGAAACTAACGTCGCCATATTGTTTTCTCATTTCTATTTCCGCAGAAAATTTCAATTTTTTTAACTAAAATCGTCTTGACAATGTATTTCAAATGCCCAAACAATCATGTAGCTCTAGAAGTTAAAAACAATATTCATTCACCATACTTTGTACTCGGTGACATGTTGGCCTTGAGAGAAAATACCTACGGAATAATATAATATTCTTTGGTGAGGAAGGAAACAATGGATTATTATGATTGACAATGTAAAGTATGGTTTCACGGAGAAAAACAAATCAAATTAAAACACATCGTACGACGACATTATTTTATGTATGGAAAATATTTCCATTCATGAATTCCTACCTACGGATTCCGGAATATTTACATTTTCACATTTACCGATAAAAATACCAACCCAAATTCAAAATGAAATTTCATTAAAAGCGGATAAACCAGCTCAATGATCAATGGATATGCTTACAACTAAAGTAATTATAAAGTTCAACAGTAGCAGGAAACGGAAACTGAACACATTTAACTTTGAACCGTGAAATTCGTTGGATGAAAACATTATGGGTAGGTACACTTATTGGCATTCTGTTGAAATCCCTACAGCTAAAAGCAGAAACAAAGAGATGTTTTAAACGGGGTCTTGAAAACTGGAGCAAATGCATTTCACGCTGCTGGTGAACATCTGGGATCGATTCCCAATTCTGGCAAAGTTTTATTGGGTTTTTTTTAGCAGCAGTCTGGGATCTGGATTTATGCCTGGTTGATGAGAGTAGGCTCGCCTCAAATAGCATAAGGCTTAACCATAACCGGCGAAATATGGGTGTACTATGAACACACCGCTGCCTAACCCTTAGCGGATCACGGGCATGATATTAGGTTCTGATATAAAAACAAAAGCTTTAAACTCTGTGTAAATTAATGAGCTTACAGCATTAGCTTTAAAAAGGATAATGGCAAGAAACCACCACTTTTAAACAAAAAACATCTTACCCACCTTAAAAACAACGGCCATTTCTCAACACCAGCAACCATCTCAATATTACTCAGCGGCGGCAGATCAGTGAACGTATAGTAACACGTAATACCAAATGTTACTACTAAACACACGTTCGCTAACACCGAGAATGGTACCAGGAACTTCAGGTGACGAATCTGAGTGATCAGAATCAATGGGAGGAGTAGGATCCCGCAGTAGACTTCTACTTCGTACTTCGTTGATGGTATGAAGTGGTCGAAAATCTGGAAAGACAATAAATATTTTAAGTTGTATAAAATTGTACATGCTATACAAAGTTTCTGTAAGTAGAATCATCAATCATGTTTAACATTTAAATCCAGCAAAACTAGATTTACTTTCGTGATTTTATTTTCATGGGGCTCTGTTTCTGAAAGCTACACAGGCTGAAATACACTTATTGATAAAGAAACATTCGTATTTTTTTAAACGCTACTCGGTTTCATTTATTTTTGCTGATATACGACCTCCAGACTCATATGATTTCAATTATGGACTAGAGACAATAGTGCAATGCCTCTAATAGTGCTAGTGTAATTAAATATTTGGCTGTCATTCTCAACAGTTAATATATTTAAGGCCCTTCGGCCACGGTGATTTTATCGCATGACTATGAACCATCGCTCGTTAGTCTCATTTGCAACGCGCGACGATACGAATAAATGCGTGTCAGCATCGCTACTGTATTGGTCTCGGCGGAGTCCATCTTGCAATTTATTGTTCACATAAATTTCTATATTGATGCTGGACTATTGCGTTTGCATCTCGACTGAAGCACGACGGCATCGACAGTAACGATTCAGAATCGTAGTTGCGTTGGCGAAAGTATACAGTCACTGACAGTTCGCGTCTTTATCGCGACCATTTTGCATTCGCATCGTTGCAAAAAGTCGCGGTGAGCGAAGTCCCTTAACTTACTTTAGACAAAATTCTTGTAGTTTTCATGTCTAATCGTCATTAAAACGGTTTCATACTTTGATGTTAACGTTCATGTATCACAATGAATAATTTCAGGCAAATGTAATTTTGGTTACAATGGCAACACTTGCAAATGATTATAAAGACAATACGTTTAAACCGCGCTCAAAATTGAAGAATATGTGATGAATTATCAGTATTTGCAATGTGTTTATTTAAGGGTTTTAGATACGAAACATAACTGTCGAAATCTGGGTTTAGTACACCTCTGCCCAACCCTTCAGGGATAACAGACGTGATGTTATGTATTTACGAGTATGTTATGCTAAAACCTACTCATTTGTTACCTCTGCCTATATCCTAATTGGAGGAAGCGTTAATGTCATTGTAATTTGTATTGGTAAACAAAATTGGATGAGCGAATAACGTTTCGTAATAATTGATTTTCCTCATTAATTTGTAGCCAACAAAACGTACCAACAGACTTTAATCAACGAATTCCAATTTATGGAATGGACTGAACTTCAAACACGAAGTCAGTTTATCTGGCTTGATGTTATCAAAGCTGTGTTCAAAACGGCCAATCGTACATCAGCGATAGCACTTTCAGTATGAAATTAAAAAAAAATGTTTTGCAAAAAAAAAAACCGACTTGGCAAAAAAGGCAACATCTTCCGAAAGTAAAGTTGTTTTTGACTTTTTAGTGTTTTTTTATGGAAGTCGGTCTTTTTTTGCAAAAAAGTTTTTTGTATCCACACAATTTTCTTTACATTGTAACTAACGATTAAGTTATTAACGAACCATCATGTCGTCAACATAAGCTAAGAAAAAAACCAAACTATTGAACGGTTAGAAAAAAATGTAAATCTAGTAATTTAAAGGAATATCAAGACAATTGCAAGAAAAAACTAGAAATACATATTTTAATAAGAATATTTTGCAGCGCGACTCTTGATGTGACATTTTGACAATATCTTGTGGTGTGCATGTTTCATAATAAAGTTTCGTGAGACAAAGAGAGCAGTTTGTCGTGTCCCGACAACTTTTACAATATGACCAAGTTGTAGCATGACTTATTGTGAAGTTATTTTTACAACAATAACAGCACAATATGACTTGTAACCAGTGCCGTGCAGTGGTTCTCCACGGAGGGTAGGCCACGCATACAGATACCCAAAAAAACAAACTTCGCGCAACGTCACAGCGTCGCTCTACGTATGATGATCCTCAAAGTATTCACATTTATTGATTTATTATATTTAAAAAAAAATATTGAAAATAAGCCTGTAAAAACAAAACTCACCACATTATTCAAGGTTCAAATCACGATTTTCTGACGATGCAAACTCAGTCACATTCACTCAAACTCGTCTCGTAATTCGCGTGGGAACATGTGTAAGTCTAGCTTTATACACAACATTCAGAATCATTAATTAAATTGCTTGTCACATGAAAAAATATGGCTTCTTTAGAAAAAATATTATTACTAATTTGTTGATAAAAAGGACTACCAAATAAAATTGCATAATTTTACTACTGTGATCACTTACAAAAGCGGTTAACAAAATTTTGCCGGATAATACAGCACATGGTTGCCGGTACTTATTTTTCTAACTCTCTAAAAATCAAAGCGAAATTCCCCAAATATGAGGGGAAAAATAAAATTCATGTAGTTTTTAATTATTTTAGTAGGGCTTTTGCTGTTCCTTGCAATTTATCATTTTTGGGAAGGTATTAATTCGACAATGCCTCCCTGTTTTTTAATTGTTTCTAGTAGTCATTAAGGAAACGCTCGTTTCTGTGTGTAGTCTGTTTTTCGAATTCCCCGCAATCCGGGGAATTCTCCACAAATTGGTAACCCTACACTTCATTCATTAAATTAAAATCATGACTTTGTGGGGCAGTCAATCAGAACATGCGATGGCGTCTACCTTCTACGTAGTTACGCCCATAATGTATTTATGTGTGCCATTCATACACACGAAAATAGGCACCAGTGTCCGTAAATTCATCAATGAGTCAATGAGAAATGAAGGCAGTTCGTTTTGTGGCCTAATATGTTTGTCCGGAGCGTCGTAGTACTTACAGTATACTGTGAGATACGTCTCACGGGCGCGACAAGTTAATATAAAAGTTATAACAGGAGTTTTAACTTTTTTTTAATTTATTTTGTATTATTTTACTACATAGTTCTAATAAATGCATTTGGCGTTGTTGGTAGAGTAGACCAAGCCTAATTGCCCCTATGGACGGCACGCCCCTGCTTGTAACGTGCAACCTTTTATTTTAACTAGAGTGATATTGTCAGGAGTGGGTTAACAACATACAACACACCTGTAATCCTAGGCTACATTAATGAAGACCATTAAGACACAATGATAATACATATTTCGCCAGTTAAGTTTTAAGTCCCATGTAATAGGGGCAAGCCTATTGCCACCAACCGGGCACAAATCCAGACTATATAGCAGCTACTGAAAAAACCCAATAACACTTTGCTGGACCTGGAAATCGAACTCAGGACCTCATACTCGTCAGTCGCGCATGCGACTACTCGACCAACGAAGCAGAATTTTTCTAATATTTGTAAAGTATTAGGGTCTTTATACGTCATTAGGTACTTTTACAATTTAGCTCAAGTCAGAATTTTCTAAATGACCCTTGCAAAAATAAACTCAGAGGTCGATGTCTGTTTTAAATTCCAGTTCAAACGATAATTCACTATTTATTTAGTGAGTAAACCAAATACTCACCTTAGTCAGTCAAATATTGCCTATCCTATTTAAACCGCTAGATACTTCAAACTACAATACATGTAATGGAAAAGCATCTAACTCAAATGGAGTAAATATATGAATTCTCACAAAAGATTCATTTAAATTAGATTTTCAATCACTTTCATAATTACATTAGCTTACCCAAAGAAGTAGAATATTCGCGCATGTTTATATTTCTTGTCTCTGCTTAATTTAAAAAAATAATAAGTAATCCCAAAAGGGCTATAAAAAGATGAAGACAATCTTTATTTTAAAGCAACTGTGTTCCCTCATCCATCACATTGCAACCCACAGCAGCAATTTGCTTATAATATTTTGAAATAAGTTAATATAGAAACTCTAACTTATTTTCCGAGATGAAAAGGATGTGTACCTATTTGTACCCTTACTATATAAGGTTTTTGACTGACATGATCACTGACATTATCATCAACAGTCAGTCAGTCAGTCTCCAATAGTTCAACTGTGTAAAAACCAAAAAAGTGCCAAAAAAAATTCGCGAGTGACACAGTGAGTTTCGTGTTTCGAGAAAGCATCGAGTTGTGAGTGACAGTGGTAGTGGTATCGAGCGAAAAAAACGAACAAGAAAGATGGTAGACCAATTTGCCTTCTCATAAACAACTACCCGCAATAACTTCAGTTTATTCGTGATCATGGTGCTTGCAACAGTGCCGAAATATGGGGATCTCAAAACATATAGTAAACATGGTAAATATGACTAAATTTCTTCCTCGTTGGTCACAACCGCGACTGCTGAGCATGTCCTGGGTTCGATTCCCAGGTCGGGCAACGTGTTATTGGGTTATTCCATCAGGAATTTCTTAGCAACAGCCACAGAGTCCCTATTTGTGCCCGGCTGATGGCAATAAGCTCGCCTCTTGTTACATGGGTCTTAAACCTAACTGGCAAATATGGGTGTACTATTAGGTACACCTCTGCCTAACCTTTTGGGGATTACAGGCGTAATATCATATTAATAATAATTCTTATTATCGTAATGTAATATTAATTGAAACATTACAACTGAAAACTAAAAAATATCCATTAATTTTAAGCTCTTGGCAATATTGAAATACGAAATAAGGTCAACAACATAATCGTTAACCAATTAACGCCCGACCAAACTCGGTAATCGAATTTAAATAGCCTTTCTACCATAGATTTTAGTAATCGAGCCTCATGATTATTGCCTGAAATTGGACCTACTGTTTATTGAACCAGACATAATAGTGTTCTGGGAATGTAATGTTTTTAGCCAAGCATAACTAGTGCTAGTTAATTTGCAAGTTCAAAAGTAAAAAAGATTCATAATGTTATTTTAGTGTGGCTAAAATGCTCGGGGCTGAATAACAACAGTCGCACGGGTAAATCTTCAAAAGTAACAGCGGAGAAGAAATGTGCAAGAGAAGAAGAACCAACGAGGCAACCTAAGGAGTGACTACTGAGATAAAAACTCATAGAGAAGTATGGAGGAGGAAGACAATCTACGTCGACCACAAGTAAACTGGGGTAAGGACAAGAAAATGGTGATGAATATTTTAGTGAAAAAGTTTCTGAAACATACTAGCTGAGGTTTTTTTTCTTCCAGTACATTGACAAAATTTGGAATGGGTCAAGTTTTATACCACAACTCGACATTAAGATCTTAGGTTGAACTGTCTCAATAAAACTAAACTCAATCAGTTTTAGCTATATACCGGTAGCAAATATTTAAGTTTCAGCCAGTTAGCGATTAGCTCTGAATGTGTGCCTTCCAGGAAAAGTCAGGGGTTGTGATTGATAAAAGGGGAACTAATTAATTGATCATGACACATCAAAGGCCAAGTCAGTTAATGATGTCGATCATTGCTACCGTAATGGTTTTTGACAGTTTCGGTAATATCCTAATTAAAGGGATCATTATGGTTTCCTGATTACATGACAGTACATTCACTACATAAACCCACGCCTTTTTACTATGGGGGTAAGCAGAAACCACAGAATGCCACCTGCTACGATCCTTATATACTCCTTTCGCCTCGTCCACGTTCATACATCTGGTGATAGGCGGCGTGCGTATATCACCAGATGTACTACGATGGTTGCAAGTATTACCCACCGGATCTTGCTGAAGAACCTCGTCAATAAGGTCAGTAGGCTTGGTCATAATACATGAGGGGCCCGCAAGGGCCGATGCCTGCCAGGGCTGCGGGACTGTTCGAAAGAGATACCGCGGCCCTGGAACATAAAGGGCAAAAGAAGGAACATGGATGGTTTTTAGTCAGTAAAAGTCTGACACTCCCTTCCGCTCCGCCCAGAGCGGGAGGAGTCACTTTATGATTTCCCATCCCAAAAAAAAGGCTTGGTCATAATAGTTCGATTATCATCTGCCTAGGTAGAAACTAAAGGTCCGGTACTTATTGTACTCATTATTATCAACATCTCTTACTATGAGACCAATCCTTGAATCGAAGGATCAAAATCGTGTTCCCGATATTTTCTCTATTTTTGGGAATATTTAATGATGGAGCAGGTGATGTAAACTGGGAATTTCAGGGTAGGTCACCATTTGTCAGTCCTGTCCGCAGTCAAATAAGAAACAAAACTTTTCACATGAAAAAAGTCTCATTGGGACTCACCAGGCCTTAAATCCAAAATCTTTTGGTTATTCCCGAAGGCCGATAATTCAGAATAAGAATTTGAATAATTCAACAAAAACTTCGTGGTTGGAATCATAGTTGATAAGTAGGAATAGGCTCGCAGACTCCTGGGACCACCCACTGCTATTGGTTTATTTATTTACTTATTGGTTTTAGGCTTCAAACACACTGAAATGGCACGGCATGACAGGGTAAAGCGAAAGCAATTCAAAGCGTCACAAAATCGCCATTGCATCTTAAAATCCCTAGTTTCAGTTCCACACATAATAGGCTGGTATTCTTCATCGCTTTTTCGACTTAGTAAAACCTCGGGACGCCCAGGTGTTGGTGAGGCAGAAATGACGCATCATCGATGTTTTTGTAATGTGGGTTTGTTGATGTTTTTGTTTGTTGTTATGTGTGATTTTCTGAGAGCGTAATAATTATTGTACACTAACATAGTTTTTAAGTTTTTATTTTTGTAACTAACCCGTGGATCATTGTTGTCTGAGCAAAAATAAATTATTATTATTATTAAACACATTGACAGCTATAAGTTTATTAAATTAATATCAACGCCCACGACTCGAGAGTTCTCTTAAGGAATCATCAGACAAATACGAAGAACCGCGAATAACTGCGAAAACTACAATTCTGTGGGCGGTTTAAACCGTTGTAATGTTGTCTAGATGAGTTGAGCAATTGACTACAAACGAGGCTTGGAACACGAGCTTAGTCTTGCGACATTTCAAAACCACCCTCGTGATTCCAGTTTCAGTTCCAGTCATTCTAGCGATACCATGTATTTTAGTAATGGAGATAAAGTTTAAAATGCTTTAAAGCTGAAAATGCTCGCCGCTGCCTTGTATGTTGTATCACTTCGGTGTGTTTCTGGCTTCATACTCACATCTTTGAGAGAAGACGCGATAAATATCACGTACACACTTGTCCCGCCGAGACAGACTCCGGCCATCGCCGCGTCCACAAAGTGCCTGAAAGTTTTAGTTCTATCAATATTTTATTTCATGTGGTGTATTTTAGTAATACTATAAAACTGATAGAGAAAATGTAAAAGTATTTATTAGACTCGCACAGGACTACAATAAAACAATATTAAATAAAAACAGAACAATAAAAAATGAAGACTAAAAACAGAAAACAATGCAAAGAATGTTTGTCTTGAAAGCCGATATCAGACAACTGGTATTTTTTGTTTAATCACACGGTTTTTTTTATTAAATTATTACGATTGCGGAGATGGAAAGCACAGGACTGGGTCTTGGACGGATTTGGACATAGAGCATTTTCATCATAGAATTTCCCTAGTGTTTCCAGAGCTTCCATCAGTTTTTCTTCGGCCTCTTCGAACGTAAGTGACTGGGCGGCCATAAAAGCGGCGGTTATTTAAAATAGCGCTAAGAATGTGTGAGTGTGCTTAAATCGTATATTGTTGGGAAAAAAAACTTGTGAAAAAGTTACAACTTTAACCCCCAATTATCTCCGTAACTAGAATGCTCCCAGGTATGGTATAAAATATCGCAGGAACGGAGAGAACAAGTGCTTTTCGGCTTCGTTATGGGTTTTGTTACACCATTTATACAAAGTGTATGTAGTGTTACATAAACCAACGTACCTGATATGTGTAGAATATTGATTTAATTTCTTTGGACCTTGCTTAAATACCTCTTCACATGTGTCTGTATAGCTAAGTAAAGGTACTCGGGATTTCTTGCATACTTCTCGTGACGTTGATACCTGTAACAATGAGACGTAGTAATAATATTTAAAATTAATATTACAAGAATCCAAAATAAGAATGGCTATTAGGTTAAACATAGCGATCCTTACATTAGAATTAGATCTTATTATATTGTACCTATGTTTTATAAATAAAATATTTTAATTTGAATTGAATTTTAACTTTTTTAACACAAGAAGTTTTATAAATAGTTCCTAGTTTAGTTAGTTTTATAGGTAGATATTTACATTTTTATTTATTAACAAAAATGAAGAACTTTCATATAAACTTTAATCCCACTTTTTGACCATCTAAAAGATTTTTTTTTATTCTTCAGTTTCTTCCACGGTATTTTTTTTCAAATATACAGAACTCTGGCTGTGCTTTGCCTGTTAAGTAATCTAAGAGATAATATAGTTCATCTTTTCCATTACGACTTGACCAACAGCAGCACTATTTAAAGAAAACATTTCATGCAATTTTTTGAATCTGAAAATAAATGACAAGACCTGAGGTCTAATTGTGACGGAAAAGCGTCATATTTCATGGCATCAAACTGAATAATTTTCACCATGCTACAAATATCATAATGGTGAAAAAATAATTAGCACTGCATTTAAAGTAACACCCAAAAATTAGATTGATGTATACAATACCATTGAATGTTAAACACAATTCTAGATTCACTGTTCCTTTTAGAAATGCCATTTTACTTAATATAAATTGCACGTGAGTTCTGGTTATAGAAAAATAACGATAAAATTCTTCCAAGATAAATTAGGTTCGAAGAAAAGAGTACAATAATGAAAAACTGATGAATGTCATGTTAATATCTAGAAAACACAAAGTGTTTTAATAAATTAAATAGGTACTTTTCATGTGAGCAATGAATGTCGCAGTGTGTAATTTTATTACCTATCGAATATAAAAATATGCAGCCATAGGTTATTAGTTCCAGTGTTGAACACTAAATTTTCTTAAGCTTTTAGCAATTTTCAGGTTTGAGTTTGACGGGCTACTCTGGCGCTTTCACCTTAATATAGGCTTGTTATTTTCAATGTTCGACCAAAGTGTCGGTTTCGGCCACCAAAAAAATCACTATCGGTTTCGACCAAAACGGGCTGGAGTTTCGGCCGAAGCTGAAGGTATCTAGCAAGTGACGAAATTAAACAAACTGTTACAAAAGTGCGAAAACACGATGGAAGAGGTAACGCTTAAGATGGAAGCCCAGGGGTAGCCCGCTAAGTTTAAATATTCTTAAGTTTTATTTGCAATTGCAGGTCAGTGTCTGGTTGTATATGTTGATGAAAAATGAGTCGCGCAAGTAACACGTATATAGTTACAGAATTATCATCATTAAAATCATTAATACAACCCTCTAAGTTCATTTAACCTCATTCAATAACTATTTCATGAAAAAGTCATTCAATAGGGTCAGTAAGTAATTAAATTACATTAAGAATTCTCATCTTTAATCGAATATTAAATCTGATTACAACATAAAATTATATTTATAAATTTAAACAAAATTAAAATGCAAACTGTAGTAAAGCAATGACATAAGCAACGCATAAATTCAAATATGCCAAAAGTAAGTTAACACCAAGAGGGAACTGGTTCCACATTGCGCATTTGGAAGGACAGACGTCAATATAGGCCAGGGCGTCGTACAAAACGTCTCGAAGTTGTTTGTCTGTAAAGATACAAGAAGTATTGAGATTTCGAGAATATAGTATACAATCAATGATTTTACATATTTTATTGATTTTGGTTGGTTTACACAAGGTGTAAACGGACCCTTCACGGAGTCGGCAATCAAGTATTCTGTACATTAAACTAAGTACGCAATAATTATTGCTGGGAAATGACTTTTTTTGGGAAGAAATATTATGTTTAAAGGAAGGATTCAAAATAATACACTTAAAATACTGTGCTGATAAATGCTCTGAATGGTACGGGGATCGTGGAGGTATTTATAGTAAAGTTATTACATTAAAGCTAGTATTAAAAAAAAACTAGTGAGAAAATTGGAACTGTGATCCATATTCCGAAATAAACTTTTATTTATTTATTTCCGTAACTAGAAGGTTCTCAGGTATAAAACAAAAAAATCATCGTAATGACGGGGTGAGCAAGTACGCTTTCGGCTTCGTTAAGGGCATTTTCACAACCATTATTTTTATTTGTACGGGTCTACCCCATGACCATTGCTTTGACAACCAGTCAACAGTTCCTTTACTATTGCCATTGGCGTACAGTGCTATTACTTTGACCACCAGGGTATGGTACGGGGGGTGGTGGCGTATGGGATCATTGCTGTGAACAAAGTAAGTAGTAGTAAGTAAGCATAGTGTGCAAATAGGGCCATAGGTATAACTATTGGTGCAGTGTCATTTCTGAGACCACTAGCGCGAGGAACAGATGGTGAAATTATTGTGAAGAATGCTGTATGAAGCTACTGGCGTGTGTGGCCATTTTTAACCGACTTTCAAAAGAAGGTGGTTATCAATTCGTCAGACTTTTTGTTTTTTTTTATGATCACTAAACTGAATTTTGAATATACGATACCTTTGTAAATTAACAACTGATCTGCAAATACAAATTTCATGTCATCCAGGTCATTTGCAGCTAATTCTATTAAATATGATGGTATAGATAATATTGTTAAAGTAAACGTCAATTCTACAAGCCAAGGGGTCATCTGCGGAAGGTCCTGAAACATTAGAACTTATGTAATTAAAATAAAACGTCTGTTTCATTGACTTGAATACTAATTTAGGTACCAAAAAGGTTTTAAATTCATTGACAACTGGCCGTCATAAAAAAAATAACTTACGAAAGTGATAAAAGTGTTAGCGAGATATACCGTAGCCAATAATTTAAGAAAATCACACGCAAAAGCTATGATCATCTGAAACAATAATATTTAAGTATTCATTATTACTTAAAACGGCGGCAACATTCAAACAGTCGTTTCGCAGAACTGAATTCTGGCCTCATGGTAGTTTGTGAGACTTCAGTAATAATTTGTTTCATATCTCCTACTAGTCGTTGCCAATTTCCTACTACGTAATCTTCGAGTGTAAACTCGCACAGTGACCTGAGGCTATTCGTGCCAATATACTACTAGCAAATCCAAAGCGAGGTAAATTCGCATTAGTGCGACTATTGCACAGTGTTCTACATAAGACCTACGCCATAACATAGTACTAGTGAGAACAAAAACCCCGTTAGTATTAAAGTAGAATTTTCTAATAAAACAGGTAGAACTAATAGGTTCTTTTCTCCCACTAATCCTATGATGTAAGGTGGTACAATATCGTAGAACTAGTGGTACCAAAAATTCCCATAGAACTGTTTAGTAGAACTAATGGAAACGAACCCGAGCAACGGGGGACCGTAGTCGCGCGGCGGTGCGCGGTGTGGTAAGTTAATCCAGCTGTACTAACCTTTACATTCATCATTTTAATCGTTGAAATCGAACTGCTTGATAGTTTTGCGTAGGCAGCAATAAAGTTTTTAACATGTTTGGTTTTATCAACATCATTCATTTGTTTATTTTGCAAATCATATTTTAGTGGTTTGCAAATAGCTCGTACTGCTCTTCTATAGTTATCTGATATATAAATCTGAGGTATACGACACATGAAACATGAGATATCTTGGTACGCGAACATTAAAGTTTCGCTTAGCGGATAAACTTGTAGACCAAAACACAGAACATTTAAAATTTCAAAAGTCACTATGGTGAATATGGTAAAAAACGATATAAAGCAAGAATTTTCTTTTTGTAATGTGGACAAGGAGTTTGTGGCCAAGTACGACGAAAATGTAATCAAATATTCCGATTCTGTGAATATTGAAATCAAAACATTTGCTGAAGTCTCTGAGAGTATAGAAATGCTGTAAAAATTTTCTGCTAGTATTTCGTAGGATGCAAGATGTAGCAACCTAACACAGTATACAGAGTTTAGGACATAAAAGATGATACAGTACAATTTTGTTAGTAAATTAATATTAGCTGAAGTATTGCGTTTGAAGTAAAATCCAAATGCTAAACCACTGAACAAAATTCCGTTGATTGTTAAATACGATTCCAGTTTAAGGTTTCCTCCTAAAAATGGCATCTTGCTAAAAATGTTTGTCTGACTCTACAGACAGACGAAAAATAAAATTCCAATCCCTCCGACAGTAAATTGTTAAAAGAGTTGTTCTGAGGCTGACTATTCACTGGCTGTGAAAATAATAACGAAGGTGCATTCATTTGTTTTAAAATTATTTCTAGCAGTAATCATCATTACCCGAAAATAAACATAATAGGTAGGTTTTTAGAAAATTAAAATTCTTACTTTGGTGAAGCCTTTTATCTGGTATAACTTTCGAATATCTATACAAAACATAATTATGGTTGATAAAAATAAATAATTGCCTACGGCATAACAAAAATAGCAAAATAATTAATAATCATTGCATGTTTTAGGTACGTACAGCGTGTAGCATTTAAAAGAATCGTCATACTACAGCATGTATCAAAAAGTTTGCCTTTCACCCAAAATATCAATACCTACTCAACTTAATGTCTATTTTTATGGTAATATATCATTAAATTATCTTTAAAGATATTATAAATAATAACGAAGTTGATGATACTGAGAAGGTGAAACGTGTTCAAAACTTTTCAATACAGTTTGCTTGTATGGGAGTATCAAACAATTTAAAATAACTATCAAGAATATGAGAGTTATCACTGGACCATCACTGGACACTGCTCACTAAACAAACACTTTCACACCCTAGGTATCACTGACAGTCCCCTGCGCAGGGCGTGCATGGAGGCGGAGGAAACGATAGCGCACGTACTCCTTGAGTGTACTGGCGTCACCCAGATACGCGAGGAGACTCTTGGAATGCCAAGATCTCTTACGGATGCCCTGAGAAGACCGGGAAGTCTGATCTGCTTCTGGAGGGAGGTGGGCTGGTTGGAGTAACGGCCACCATGGCTCACGCACAATGGTCCACTTTAAGGACTAAGTGCGGAAACCAAAATCCCTAACATAGAACATAGATTTAGGTATGTAATAGGTATACTACTATGAGAGAGAGAGAGTTGCTGGGCCCATCGGTGGATATACGAAATTTTGGCTCTTGGTAACAGACTGGTCCCCAATAACATGGACTTCAACATAACTAGTGGAATGTGGGTGTACTTTTAGGTACACCTCTGAAGGGTTAGGCTTCGAGGATTAGAGGCATGACGTTACTTTATTTAGGTTGACTTACCAATATATGGACGCAATGTGTAGCTATGACTCCAACGAGAACTGTTCCAATACAACCAGGCACCAGCCCAGTATTTTTAAAGGCAGCTGGCATCGCAAGCAATCCTGACCCTAATGATGACTTGAGTAAGTGGAAGAATGCGCCTAAAGTCCTGTGAACAAAAACGATGTGTTTTTTTATTGATGTAAAATACTAAGTTCGACTCTTCCTTCCTTCCTTCCCTCCCTTTTTCTCTATCCTAGTTGGACTTTCATTTCCGTGAGATGCTTATATATTTGTGAAAATCTACCCGGAAGGTACCAACTCCCACAATAGTAGAAAATAAGTGAAAATACACCGGTCATGTATTATGATACGCGTGAGATATTATATTTAGCGACAGTCAGTACGGGTAGCGACAGCTATCGTTTTGAATTGCAAGTGTTGGTACAAGTTGTCATTTACTTGTTTTGCCAGCTTTAAACAATTCTACTATAGTAACAAACTCGTTTCTGGTTCTCATGAAGTGTTTGGGACAAACGTCGGTGAAAGACGGACAGCAAAAAGATCACAAATTGATTGAGTTTTTCTCATCGTGTGAAGTTCTCTACACAAGATGTACAGTCACGAGCACCAATAAGTATCCACTTTACTAAATTTAAAAGCAATTTTCGTGAGAAATAACGATTGTTACTTCTCCCAGTTATAGGATATTTTTCATAGAAATATGAGTTCCAAAATACCATGAAATTTTAATCATTATTGGTGCTCGTGACTGTACATAAACCAAAACGCTGTTTTCTTTTAAATTATATTTTCATCAAAACTGCTTTTAATGTCTATGACTTCTTTTAACTATGTATTTGTTAAGAAAGATCTTTCTTAAAAAGATAAAGTTGACCGCAGCTATTTTAAAAGCGTTCTTTCTAAAAAGGCTAACAATTGCAGGTATTAAAATAAAATATCATTGCATTTCAAAGCTTCTTAAAAATTTATTTTATTACAGAAAAGCTTATTTTGCATCTTATCTTGAATTCACATTCTGAAAGAAATATAAATGTTTTATAATCTTTTTCAGACTGTCAGTTATAATAGGTTTTATTTATTGAATTAAACTTGGGTTTACCAGATTCTTATCATTATTGGTCTTTAAAATTAAATTACGAATTGTGGTTTAAAAGTACATAGTCAATATTTTTTTGTTGCGCCTGGAGAAGTACTACTAGAATAAAAATTATAGAAACTTATGATTGCCATAAACGTTTATACCCTACGTCCTAAATCAAAGCGATCGGTTGCGCGAGTTCAAGGTCGAAGGCACCCTCCGTTGGGACGAAATTAAGGCTACATTAAAATGTACTGTTGGATTCCTCTTTGCTCTTTGGAATTGAGCTGATTAAACTGAATACTGAGCCAGTGTCATCCCACTGCTAGGCAAAGGCCTCTCCCCATGACTTCAAGTTGTTTCGATCCAGGGCTAATGTGGGCTATTGGTCGTTGGTTTTGAGCCTATTAATTATTAATAATAAAAATAATAAAAACCGTGTGCTTCATTTGATTCATGTACTAATTTAGCTGTTGAAGGCTTATGCATGCTCGGTTAATAGTGCTAATTACTAGGCTTTCAGGCAGTTAACACACAACACAGCTCATCTGGGCGGTCTGACGGTGAATCAACATTCACGTCGCATTGGCTTGTATGAAATCCGTTGATGTACAGTCGTGAGCACCAATATGTAAACACTTAACAACTTTTAAAAGTGCTTTTCTCCTACTGTTCTGATTAAAATTTCATGTTGTTACGGACATAGTATTCTGGAACTCATATTTTTTATGAAATGATCCTATCTTCAAGTTACAATCGTTATTTCTCGCGAAAATTGCTTTAAAGTTTAGGAAAGTGTACACATACATCGTGCTCGGTGTGGTGCTCGTGACTGTACAACGTATGTTACACTGACCGACCACCGCCAACACAATTCTTACCGCACGTATTTCCTGTATCGTGTGAACATCGCCTGTTTTTTTTTTGGTGGGTGGGAAATCATCAAATGACCCCCCCCGCTCTGGGCGGAGCGGAAGGGAGTGTCAGACTCGTACTGACTAAAAACCACCCATGTTCCTTCTTTGGCCCTTTATGTTCCAGGGCCGCGGTATCTCTTTCGAACAGTCCCGCAGCCCTGGATGTGAACATCGCCTAAGGTTTCGATTAACCTCAAAGTTGGTAAAAAAGTGTACTTACGAAGTAGGATGAACCACATCCCTGTGTTCAAAGGGATTATAGTAGTCATCCTTGTCATCCTCCTTTCTGTCAAGCGTGATCGTTGATTGTGTTGTCGATGGGACGTTTTCTGTACTGCTTTGAACACTGCAATAAATAAAATACGCATAAAACATTTCGATGTAAGTGTCAGTACCAAAGATACATTCATCACACATCAGCATCTGCCAGGCTGTTTTTCAATAATTTACAGTCGGCTTCCAATATTACCGGATGCAACTGAATATCATTTTTTTTTATGGAGCGACTACCTATCTGACCTCCACAGTCCACAACCCAATTAGTACTGGGTGATACAATACCCCTTGGTAATATTGGTTGTCAGACTTTCGGGCCTATAGCGACGGATTACCTGTAGCGACTGTCAAAGTTCTACAAAATATGACAACCGGGACCAATGTGTTTTCGGAGGAACGGAAGAAACTTGGTATGTAATGGGTGGTCACCCATCCACGGGCCGACCTGTTTAATAGTAATCAAAGGTACAGAAATAAAATTAATTTCAGTATGAAACAATTCAGTTTTTCTTGGAAATACACTTGCGTGAAAAAAATCGGCCCACCCCTTTATTTTTTATTTGAGAGACGATATCTCAAAAAAATTAATTAATTATTTAAACTATGTGAAGATGTACAGAAAGTGTCCCGTAGAGAGGGAGAGTGATTTGCGCAAGCTTGCATTGAGGAAAGAGTAGCATTTGGAGGAGGTTCATGGACTGTTTGGGGCGGTATCTCTTTGGATGGAAAAACCAATCTTGAGTACGTAAGCGGGCCTCGTCTTGGTACTTTGACTGCCCATCGCTACATTCACGCTGGTTTTGTAGGCGAAGGATTCATGCTCATGCAGGATAATACCCGACTACATGTTGCCGCATCAGTTCACCAGTACCTACACGAGGTCGAAATTCCTGTTATGGAGTGGCCAGCAAGGAGCCATGACCTTAATCCCATAGAAGAGTTATAGGATGAGCTTAAAAGAAGGGTCCGGGTTAGGACTCAAACTGCAGATACCCTCCAAAAACTCAAAGAGGCTATCCAAGAGGTACGGGACGGTATCCCTCAGGAATTCGTCGTAAAATTGATAAAGGTCGATGAAAAATCGTATGAAAGCTACGATTAGGGCAAGAGGTGGCAATATGAGCTATTGAAACAAATTTATTTGTTTTTTACATGAAATAATTTATTCTTTTTTTAATCGGCGATTAAAAATTTATGCTTATTAAACTTCCTTAAAATATTAAGCTAGAATTTCCAATAAAGTTATTGATACCTTTTTATCTACCACACGGTATTACAATTTATTTTTTGTACCTGAATTTTTTGACTTATCTTGTTCCAAATGAAAGAGCACGGGGTGGGTTGATTTTTTTGCACGCTAGTGTATAACACCAATAAATAGCTATTTGTATTTATTTATTACCTATATTTAAGTGGATACTTAATGTTTCAACAAGTTTTTTCTCGGATTAAGTAATCTTTTATTTTATTACTAAAATGTTTTCAAAAAACTGTAACTTAAATTAAAATGTCACTTGATCCTCTCGGCTCTTCTCACTACTGAGCATAAGGTCTTGGATTCGGTTTCAAGGTCGGACAAAGAGTACTTGCGTTTGTTAAGATTATTTTTTGGTTGCTACAGTCAGACGTATGCTAGTTGTGACAGGACTGTAATAACATGCTTTTTGGTCAATGGGTCGTCTTAGGAGCAGATTTTTCTAGGAAAAAAATAATAGTTTTCAGTTTCTTTACAGTGAGATGAAATTTTAATTTTCTGAAGCCATACTAAAGCGGTAGTTTATTGCGAATTTCAATCTCCTTAATTGTACTGCACGTATAGGCTTCCTATAACAGGTTTCTAGGAAAAAATAATACCTAGCCGAGTCTTATGACAGTCAGATTAAGTTTTTTTTTATTATTTATTTTATTGTTATTCAGATTTAAGTTTTTTTTTTCTGTTATTGCTTACTGTGTTATTGTGTGTTTTTGTGGCATGTGCCAAATAAATATGTTTTCTTTCTTTCTTTTATTTTTTGAACCGCCCGAGTATGAAGCGGCAGTTTATTGCGAATTTCAATCTTCATTTTTGTAGTGCATGTGTAAGCTTCACGTAGCAATATATAAGGCGGACAGGGCAAATTCCTAAGTACTTATAATATTAATATTATTTTTCAGTATTCCAGCCATTTTTAGGGTTTCGTACCTCAAAAGGAAAAAACGGAACCCTTATAGGATTACTTTGTTGTCCGGCCGTCCGTCTGTCTGTCTGTCAAGAACCTTTATCTCGGGAACGCGTGGAGGTATCGAGTTGAAATTAAAACCATATACTCAAGTCTACAGTCGATTGAAGATGTGAAAAAATCTAACTTCTAAGTTAACGTAAAAAAAGATACGGCAGTTTTAGTCGCAAAATACGTATATTTCGACACTCTCAAAGGAATCAACATTTATAGGGTACTTCGCGTTGACCTGGAATCATGAAATTTGGAATTTATCTTACAGCACAAGTAAAGGAAAAAATGTGAAAATCGTAAATAATTATGTAGTTTAATAAAAAAATACCTACAGGTTTATACGGAACCTTTAGTGCGCGAGTCCAACTCGCACTTGGCCGGTTTTTTGTTGTTCCGCTAACTTTTGACGGCAGAAATGACGAAGGCCGTGTTAAGGATAATAATTCTCTTATTTTAGCCTTATCGTAATTAGAACAGATTTTTTTCTTATTTGTTTAGTAAGTGATATAACTAGGTATTTCGTTTTGATCATAACATTAATTTAATTCATAGGCCGTTAAGAGTATGATTTATGACAAGAAAAGAAGTGTCTGGCGAGATGACGAGTAACAGAGAGGTATGGAAGAAGAAGACATGCTGCACCGACCCTAAACAAATTGGAATAACGGAAAAAGAATGATGAAAAAAATTTTAAGGCCTTATGCCTTTAATTTTTTTTAGAGGCAGTGGTAGACCATAGCCAAGATAGATGGATTGTGTTGTTAAATAGCAGTGTGTTGGAAAAATTGAAATATTATCATTTTTGTCTTCTTATTTTCTGTCAGTGGTGTTTTATTACGTTGGCGTGTTTAAATGGATAACAATATTGCATTAACGTCTAGTTTTAATTATCTGCAGTCGTTTCACGTCGTCATTTAAATTAATGACGGCACTAAACTCGTTTTTTGGGACACTCGTATTTACATTGTTTTAGTGATTATGAATGTACAACAGTTTAAAATAACCACTGTCTGATTATAGCCTTAATTCCTTTAAACTGTGTTAATTTCTCTTTAAAATTGAATACTTAACGTAGGGCAAATTTTTTCATTCAATTTTCTTAGGGATTTTGGCTTCAATTCAACTTTTTTTGTGTTTTCGTTGCTAAACAAGCTGGCTGCTAAAACCCGAATAACACCGTTGCTTTAAAAAAACAGCTGTTTCTTATAAAACTGCAACACGCACACAAAATGTATGGAACAGCTGATTTAAAAAGCAAATACAGGTGAAAAATTTCGATGTGGTCGGGGGCCCCCCTCCAACCAAATCGAAATCATTTTGACTCCCCGGGGTCAAAATGACTTACTGAATACGTGGTAGCCGGTTGTGCGACTGTATCCCTTCCTCCATGTAACATTAATTTGTTCTACGATAGACCGGAAGTCATTGACCGATTACGTGCGATCTCTTCACGCTACTGGAGTCGGCTCGACTAATGAGTCGAGTTCCGTTTCATTGTTGATTCTATTTAGACGTGTTTGATCAAAACAGTGATCTTTAATGATTATTGTATATACATATAATCCTTAATCAAGTAACTTATTGATTAATAAATACTACTAATGAAATTGAGTTTTGTGAGTGTCATAATAGTAGATATTTAGAAAATATTACATTTACAATGCATACAAAAATGAGAAAAGAAATTAAATCAATCAAATTAATTATAAATATGACAACCATGACTGAGCGTTCCGTATGCAGATTAAATTCCATCATCTCCGCACCTAATTATGTGCAAACGCCAATAGCCAACCTGCCTAATACTCCATAGTATTAGACAGATTGGCTATTGGCGTTTGCTTTATGAGATAACGATAATGAGCCACTAAAAGCAAGGGTTCAGAGAGTTGCTTTAAGTCTGCCTATCCTACCACAATTATACATGAACACAATGCTGTATACAAAGAACACGATGAAGACATCGACTTATGACATACATCTCTGCCTTCTCTCAAGAAAATGTTAAATTGTAACTCGCATTAAAAATAAGTTTGATTCTGCTTGATCTAGTTTAAGATAAGTTTAAGATTATAGATATTTTTTCTGAAGTTTTCATTATGTTGTATTTGTTTTTTCGTTGTTTAGCTGTTTAGGCGCATAATATAATGCATGTAATGCTCTTCTCTAAGTGTTGGGGCACTTCATACGGGATGGAAGGGACACCGACGCGAAAACAGTTACCACGTATTCAGTACATCATTCTGAGCCCTCCACATAGAAATTTTTCATCGGTGATTTAAAAAAAAATCTGCTGTTCCATACATTTAGACCGTGATATTTATATTTATATAGAAATTTTACATCTCTGAATGATGGTCTGAATATGTGGTACCCGTTTACACGTCGGTGTCCCTTCCACCCTGTATATGTAATAGTGTGCCCATTGTTGAAGAGCTAAATTAAATAAATAAATGAACTTCTGGATCCATTAAGTGTGTCCTTGCCTCATTATCATTGTATTGTAACTTGTCTATTCCTATTTCCTTTAACAGAACAAAACACAATGATTTCTGATGTACGAGTAATATCTACGTCATAACATACAATAAACAACGAATGATCGATCACCATGAACACAGATCTATCATGCAGCAACGCAATACAATCTACGTGGTTATTCGGGATTTCCCACTTCTTTGGGAAGGTACAGTTTTGACAGTGGGGTATGTTATCACCAGTGATCGGAGTAGGTAGAGCTTATTTACCTAAACTTCGAGTAACAGAGGCATAAAGTGGAGACTTCCTTAGGACAATATTTTATTGCCGGGACAGTTTGTCCCGGGACTTCAATGTGTGTTTATTAAAAATTCATAATATTAAGAATTTAATTGAATTACGGTTTTTGTTTCCAAGAATTGTCAAATATTCAGTTTTTTAACGTAGAAAACATTTATACGTACAACAAAAGTTCTTATCTTAGATTGAACTCTATTATTTTTTTTCATATTTGACGATGTAGGAAAGCCACCCCTCGAAATGACGTCATAGAGCGCGAGAGGAAATCAGGAATTCAAATCTATTTTTATCTCTATTCATAACATTCCTTTTTAATGTATTCAAAGCGATGTCCCGAAAACCGGGACAATCCTGAAAACCGGGACAATTGTCCCGGAAAAAAAAACATTGTCCTAAGGAGACTTCCACTCTATATCTCGGTTCCTCGAAGTTTAGGTAAATTATCTCTACCTATTCCGATCACTGGTTATCACACAATATGGGGTGGAAGGGACACCGACGCGAAAACAGTTACCACGTATTCAGTACTTACGTCATTCTGAGCCCCCTACATAGAAATTTTTCATCGGTTATTAAAAAAAAACAGCTATTTCCGACAAAAAAGCAGTCTCTTCAACCCCGTATAACCTAACTGCCTCGTTGATCTAGTGATTGCAAGTGCGACTGCTGAACATTAGGTCCTGGGTTCGATATCCGGGTCAGGAAAAGTTCTATTGGGTTTTTCCATCAGGAATTTAGCAACGTTATCTGGATTCGTGCTCGGTTGTTAGCAACACGCACGTCCTACTACATGGGACTTAAACATAACTGGCGAAATGTGGGTGTACTTATTAGGTACACCCCTGCCTAACCCTTCAGGTATTACAAGGCGTGATGCTATGTTATGTTATAACGTAACTGTCCAATGTAAACATTCCATGTCTATTCTGTTTTCGGTTAAATTAATACTGGGCTAGCTCAGTTCGGGACTTCGCCCACATAGAAGTCAGATATTATCCACAGGAACGCATTAACCCATATCACGCTGTATCTGTGTGCCAAATGCCGTCAAAATCCGTTGAGCCGTTAAGACGTAATATTTATTTATTTATTCATAACATGTTTCCTTTGTCATTACAGATAATAAATCTAATGCGACAAAGTAACTTAACATAAACTTAACTATACCTTACATGCTACACAATATGTGGCCCTTGTGAACTCACCCGGTGTACAGGTGAATATATCTATGGTATCCGCTACCGTGTTGAGAGTGCGCAACGCACGAGTCAGCGGTGCGAGCTCCAGCAGGTTAGTGCGCGCACTCGGCACCACCAGCAGCTGCGGCTTGCGTCGCCGCGCCAATAAGTAAGTGTAATTAATATATAAGTAAGTGTGTGTTGTACCTATATGAAAGAGTATGTACGGTGCTTATAACAAAAAAAACCGGTCGGTCAGTCTGTCTGTGACTTTTACTGGCAGATAGCTGATGTCATAAAGAGTAACATAGGCAACATTCTTTTATTTTAGAAAAAGGATTAGGGTTCCGTAAAAAAGAAAACTTGAAATTGTTAAGAAAATCCGAGCAAATAGAGAATTAACATACATTTATAATAATTTCACGTGAACGAAGGTCGTAGGCATCAGCTAGTTAGCTCGCCGTTCGTCCGTCTTATGACGACAGGCCGTGTCGACGGCGCGTTCGTGTTTCACGCGCGCCTCAAAGAGATGTCAGCAAACAGGAGGGGCCCGCAAGGGCCGATGCCTGCCAGGGCTGCGGGACTGTTCGAAAGAAATACCGCGGCCCTGGAACACAAAGGGCAAAAGAAGGAATATGGATGGGTTTTAGTCAGTAAAAGTCTGACACTCCTTTCCACTCCGCCTAGAGCGGGAATTCCTCCCGCTCTTTTTACTGATTTCCCATCCCAAAAAAAAAGGCATCAGCTAGTTTATAATATACTAGCTGTTCCCCACGGTGTCACATGCTGCGCGGCTCCTAAGGGTCGTAGCGTAATGTTATATAGTCTGTAGCCTTCCTCGATAAATGGACCATCCAAAACAAAAATATTTTTTCAATTCGAACCCGCAGTTCCTGAGATTAGTGCGTTCAAGCAAACAAACAAACAAACTCTTCAGCTTTATAATATTAATAATATAATATTATCATATTATATAAATATATATTAATATATAAGTATAGATAAGATAATATTGCAGTGTGGATAAATGGATGAAGACGTGTCAAAGGCATTTAAAATTAGTCAATAACACACTATCTTGATTTCAGTGATAAGAATTATAATCTATGATAGCAGGGATAAGTTAAAGACAGGTACGTTTAAGATAAGTCGACGAGAAAAAGAAAAATACCTAAGATTCAAAATGCTAACTCAAAAGTGTAAATATGAATTGGACGCCACCTTTTTTTATTTCGGATGGGAAATCATCGCTCTGGGTAGAGCGGAAGGGAATGTCAGATTTATACTGACTAAAACCCATCTATGTCCCTTCTTTGCCCTTTGTCTTCCAGGGCCGCGGTATCTCTTACTGTCCCACAGCCCCGGCAGGTTTCCCCTTCTTGTTTGCTGACATCCCTTTGAGGCGCGCGGAACACCAACGCGCTGTCGACACGGCCTGTTGTCATAAGACGGACGAACGGCGACCTAGCCCATTACTCACCGTCCACAGGAGAATGCTCCGATAAGGAGCATGGAAAAATGCGATGAGTGTTTCTAGATTAGGCACCCTTAATTTTGTTATGGTCTAACAAATATCAACATTATGGTGTTAAGTAAATCGTAACTTCCTAACTATCCTTACTGCTATAAATGCGAAAGTAAGTTTATTTGTTCGTTACCTTTTCACGCCTAAGCCACAAAACCGATCATCCTGAAATTTTGCATATACATTGTCAGGTATACAGACAATGGTGAGTCAATGAGGTGTCAGGTTGCCAGGGCTGCGGGACTATTCGAAAGAGATACCGCGGCCCTGGAACATAAAGGGCGAAAGAAGGAACATGGGTAGTTTTTAGTCAGTAAGAGTCTGACACTCCCTTCCGCTCCGCCCAGAGCGGGAGGAGTCATTTGATGATTTCCCACCCTCCAAAAAAAAAAAAAACCATTATTTAATAAAAGATAAAATTACCAAAAAGCATTTTCATCGTTGAAATTCACGGAAATTAAAAAACGTACAAGTATAAATTGTCACGTTTACATGTCGTCAGATAATATACAATTGACTTTGTGATTGTACCAGTGTATGCATATACTATTATGAGTACGTGGTGTACATTAGCATACAAGCTGAGTTGAAAAGGGATCACTACCGCAAAGAGTCCCACCAGAGTTTGATGATTAAAATCTCGTTTATAAAGCTTACTTAATTAAAAACCCTTTTTTATTGATTTATTTATTTAACACTTCAAACATAAAGTACAGGGGCGGACTTAATGCCATTGGCATTTTATACCAGTCAACGTTGGGGTGATGCAGAGACAAACAGTGGTAGGTGTATATCTGAAAATATTTTTTTTTTATATTTTCTAATAAAGTATAGGTGTATTAAAAAACAATAACGAAGACCACAATAAATACAACTTACAACCGTCGAAATATGCATTATAAATACTCGAAATATGAAAGAAAAAAAAAATGAAATCTAATATTGAAATAAGTACTACAAAATAAAGTTTTGTTTTACTGCATTTTCGACCAGGTATTTTGTTATCATTTTTGTCCTTGAATACTTTAATATTCGAGTACATATTCCAAATTATTAGTAGACTGAACCTCCTAAAACCTATTAAAAATATTTTTACTATTTAAAAACGACCGGTCTACGTCCACTGAGGTCAATGGGAACTATTTTCGTTTAAGTGCTTTATTTGCTTTTTTCATTTCTGGCACATTTTTCAGGTTAAATACAGTTATATCAGACGATTTTAGCTAAAATATGCATTATCTTCTAAAAACAACCACAATAAGCAAATGCAATACAATCCGAATCCAGCCTCTAATAAATAAATATTTATTTCAGAATCACTATTTAATCAATATTTTGTTAGTAACAAATATTGAAGTTTCTGATGATGACACGTAAAATCTTTCCTAAGCAACTTCAATCTTCTAATTTGATCAACGGAAAAATTGATTAAAAATTTAAAGCTACTAAAAATTTTAACTACAAAAAAATATATTCTACTGCACTTCTTCAAGAACCATCAACATGTATACACTTATACGTCAAATAGATAAGGATCTAACAGTATTTTTATCTCTCAAATACGAGTACAAACTAGTCATTATACACACAGACGTAGACATTGTGTATATTGACGATTATAAAAGTAAATAGTATGGAATTGCATTCAGAAGTCTGACACGAGAACCAGTCACAGCAAGAGATATCGTATTACCCAGTAACTGTATTGTGGAGGTCAGAAAGGCAGTCGCTCCATGTAAAATACTGGTTTTTAGCTGCACCCGGTTAGACTGGAAGCCGACCCCAAGATTGTTAAGAAAAAAATGGTATCGGTCTAAAATCTTCTCAAAGGAGTGACAAACATAACAGTAATTCAAATCACTGTTAGGATACTGGCCTTCTCTCTTTGCGAGTAGGTATGGGTTATTATTTATTTATTAATTAATTTGTTTAGGATCTCCAATATATCATGTACACAAACACACGAAATAAATAATGGACGAGAAAAGTATCACGTAGGTGTACTCCTACACTTACAGGAGACCACAGCATGCATACATAATATATGGTTGCAGGAGGTAACACGTTTTTAATTTTTCTAGTTCTGGAACATTAATTCTCAGAGGTCCAAACTTAAGGTTTGCTAATGAGCGATAGAGCGTAGCATTTTAGACACCAAATACGAATGTAACGCAACACTACAATACACTCCAAGACAGGCATCACCGATATTGGCGATAAGTCGGCGAGATTAGAATGGGAGTGGAATGGTCACATTTCCAGGATGGGTTAAGACAGATGGGCCAGAATCGTCACACAGTGGGTTGCTGAAGACGGTGGATGTCACTGAGGAATGCCCAAAAACGCGTAACGATTTAGACTCGTTCCTGACTGATTGGCCAGAGAAGGCTAACCACCAGGACAGTTGGAAAGGAATGGGGGAGGCCTTTGCCCAGCAGTGGGACAGAGTGAGCTAATAAAAAAAAGAACATGATAGTTTCCTCACGATGTTTTCCTTCGCCATTTTAAGAGCAGTGTTCATGACACACACAAAGTTAGGATAGGGGTAGTTAAAGTTAAATAGTTTGCGTGGAAGGTTTAAACGGCAACTATAAATATATAAACAAGACATTGATGTAATTTTTCGGATTTCGTTTAACTGTCGTCATTACGATTTCGTAGCACGATGCCTACTTTCGCACTATGACTACTTTTTTTGGATATTCAAATAATGGGTAGCACAATGCCAACATTTTGAAACCACCACTTGATCGCGTGATGCCAACAATCAAATTTTGACAAAAAAACACTTAATACATTTTAATATATTATGTTATGCGTTACATAATACGTGCAACTCAAGTTATACGAAATCAAAAGAAAATAGATTCGTCAATGTCTTCTATGTACATTTTTAATTTCCGTTTTTGTTGTAGTTGAGTTTTAGTTTTCAACTTTTTTTCATTTTTTTATTGTACGATGTTAATATCTACACAGAAAGCTATAAGCTCTTTCATTTTAAATCCTACTCGATAGGTTAGCAAATAAACATCTTTAGCGACCCTAGTTTTTAGATAAAATCAATTTTACTCTCATTAAAATGTCACCCGAACCGTATTAACGCATCGTTTGACATCACATTTACCAAAAACTGCTCAGTAGTTTAGGCGGGACGGTGGAACATCAAATGTTAAAAGCATACATACATAGACCGCTACAATCGTAACCCTTCCTTTTGGCTTTGCCTCAGTTACAATCACTTTATTATTACATATATCCAACCTCATAATAACGACTGATCGATCACCATTAAACACAGATCTATCATAATGCAACGCAATACGCGGAGATTTACAAAAAGCAGAGGGTGGCTTATGAGTCGTCAGGTTCCATACGTACATAATATCACGCCTGTATGTTTCAAAGAGGTAGCAAGTACGTGTGAATGTTACATAACTACGTCTATTGATGGAAAAGCCAATAATTCTTACCCCGAAGAGAATCTGAGATGTTTAGTCATGTTTGTAATGAAAGCAGTCAAGCTTAAGTCGATGAGATGATGATCTCATGTTTTGTTTCATCTTAATTAATTACATCATCTCAATTCCTTACTAGAAGTTGTGAAAGTATAGCAGTGCAGTTGATTCGTCGATAGAATACCTAATCGAAATACATTATTATGCTATAACGAGTAAGAAATAGATACAAGGTGAACTTTTTATGAGTCACTCAACAGAAAATAAATGTCTCTACGGGCTTCTGATAAACTCGAAAATATTGTAAAATACAAGAAAGAATAAATACCTAGTAACACATAGATGCATACATAAAAAGTGATGGTTGTGCACATATTAATATAGTTAAGATTTTATTCATGTAAATACTTATGCTTATCGGAATTTTCGTGGTACTTCATCCGAGCATCAAAAACATGTGCAAAATTAACTGTGTACAAAAACTAGTGAAGTGAAAGTAAACGACGTGCGTTAACTATTAAAAACATTACTAGTTTTTTTTATGTGTATTTATTAGTCACACAGTAATGCTAAAATTATAATTTCGGTGAGTACCCAACAAAAAGTACTAGTCTTATTCAAGATGGTACTTATTCTAACAAATCCATCATTTTTACGCTTTATTTATGTTTAATAACGCTAGGGCCTCTGGTTTTATTTCTTTGTTTGTATATGAGATTAAGCAACTGTTTGCCCTTGGTATATCTTAAATAGTTTGGACCGACTGTCATGTTTGTAAGTACATTATAATTGTTACTGTATTTGGACTAAACTGGTTTCTGATGCCATACCTAAGCAACCTGTGAAGGATAAAAATAATATTTATAAACTATATTTTGACCAGACGTCTCGTGGGAAATTCGTCATGTACTTATATAACAAAGTCATCGTCTGCAGAAAGTAATTATTCATTTAATTATTCATTTCATGTTTGTTTCAAGATTTACCAATGTAACCTCTGTTATCAGACTTATATTATTTTTAGGTTTGAATACGTGATGCAATAGAACTGTTTTTGGGGAATCTTAACCACGATATACAAGGTGTTAACGGACCCTTTACAAAGCCGTCGACCAAGCGTTATGTACATAAAACTAAGTGACACGAATGCGCAAAAAATATTGCTGGAAAACGTTTTTTTTGGGGTTCAAAATCATGGTAAAATTCAATGTGGCTCACTTAAAACATTGTGTTTATGGATGCTTTGAATAGTAAATGGGTCATAGAGGTAATTAAAGTTTATTTAATAAAAAACATAAAACATTTTGAAACTTTGACTTCAAATATTTCCGTAACTAGAAGGTATGGTCCAGTACAAAAAAATATCGCAATGACGGGGAGAACAAGTGCCTTTCGGCTTCGTTAAGGGTACTTTTACAACCATTATTATTGTAGCACCCCGGATTACAAAGCTGGGTGCAGACATAGGTATTATCCTAAAACTGGACTCCAAGATTCGACTCATCCAAATAGGGAACACGTCACTAGAGTTCTAATCTCTAAGCGCTTGAAGAGTCTCCTTAAGTCAGTTAAATGGAGTTAAAGAATGCAACAACACATTATTTACTATCTTTGTTTACACGAGTCTTGTGATTGAGCATAATCTAAGGTTTAAATATAATTTCTCGAGTACATGATACATAGATTGCTGTAGATACATGATTGTAATTTATATATAAGCCTTTACCATACGTCTGTGCTAGTACGTAACTAGCGCGGACGATCATTCTAGACATTTGTAAATGAGAATAATTCAAAACAATCTGTTGCCAATCGACAATCAGTATTAATATAGAAGTCAAATAGTTCAATCGGTCTTTTTTCCTGATTCACAATTAGTATGAAAAAAAACTTCCATAGTTTGAAGCAAAGCGATTAGAAATAATATAACGCATCATAGCCTCATGCCTATAATCCCAGAACGGTTGGGCAGAGGTGTACCTAATAGTATACCACATTTTGCCAGTTATATTTAAGTCACATGTAATAGGGGGCGAGCCTTTTGCCATCAATCACACACAAATCCAGTCTCCGTAGCTGCTACCGAGAAATTCCTGATAGAAAAACCCAATAACACTTTGCCCGACCTGGGAATCAAACCTCATGCATGTCAGTCGCACTTGCGAACAATATACTAACGACGCAGGCGATTAGCAATACTATTGAATAATTATTCTAGATTTTTCATTTAAGAGGCTACAGTCGACCGAACATTAGAATAAGAATAAGAATAAGAATCATTTATTTGTCAAACATGCGTTTACATACACTGATTAATCAGACATGCAAGGCATTGGAGGTAAGGTTTTAGGCCTGACCTTGGCCTAGCGTAGTGCGGAGTTTTACTCGAGTAAGAGGCAAGCTTGATGATAACCGGAGCGATGAACTGTTGAAGGCCACGGGGATCTGCTGAATGCAAGAAACCAAGACCGGTCGATGTGGCGACTCTTGGGAAGGTCATATACAGCATTGGACGTCTTTTGGCAAATGAGATAAAAATGCCAGCTTGTACAGACACCAGCACATCAAGCTAATACAATCTGTCAAATTTCTTTAATCGATTTTCAGGTTTATCAGTAAAGCATTAGGTTTAAGGTTGACTGGGAAAATTTGACAGTTTCGGGTAGCTGGATGTGCTGGCGTCTGTACCTAGTGGTTTTATTACCACTTACGAGACGCATACTGCACCTGTCCTAGCTATTTTCGAATGTTTCTATAGCAGTAGGTACGTAAAGAAAGCTGCTGTTTGAAGATTCTTAAATTAGGACTGCAATAAAAGCAATGCAAGTAGTAAACAAGGTGAACGTGATCTCTAAGCAGTTCTTGAACATTAATTTGACATTGGACAAAACGGAAAATCCCATCCATTCACCTAAATGTGTGGTTTTTAGGGTTCCGTACCCAAAGGGTAAAAAGGGACCCTATTACTAAGACTTCGCTGTCTGTCTGTCTCCAGGCTGTATCTCATAAACCGTAATAGCTAGAAAGCTGAAATCTTCACAAATGATGTATTACTATTGCCGCTATAACAACAAATACTAAAAATTAAAAAAAAAATATTAAGGGGGGCTCCCATACAACAGATATGATTTTTTTGCCGTTTTTATAGATAATGGTACGGAACCCTTCGTGCGCGAGTCCGACTCGCACTTGGCCGGTTTTTAATTACAATCTTCTATACAAGCCACAACGTGTGTTAAAGTGACTTGGTTGCCAGTTATCTAAATTGTTGAAGCCGAAATATTTCCATACTCTTTCGATGGGAGAAAACTGGGTTATCTACCAGATATTTTTATTTATTTACTTAACTATAAAAACATAATAAAAACAAAAGTATTTAATTCTTCAACGCATTGTCTGTGTATATACAAAGGCTATAAAAAAATAATCGTACATCTCGTTCATACGGTACCATAGACTAGTAGAGTCAATGTATTTGTTCAATATGAAACGGTAAATAAATAAATACATACTTGTAACTGATATAGTATGAACACTAATGGATACCTAATTAATCATTACATTCACTGCAATCCTCTACAGCACACAAGACATCTATCAAAACACTAGATTTTACCTTCCATTTTCCATGTTCATATTTATCACAAACACCCAACACAATACCACCTTTATCACTGTTTAAATAGAGTTTGTTTAGAAGTATCACTTGTTCACATTTTATACGCGCCAATAAAGACGTTCATCGAGTTGTATAGCTGTTATCTTACGAGTAGTAAAGTAAGGTTTTCATAAATGTAGGTTTGGAGTTAGAGTGGGGAGAGTCTGACAGACAGGTGAACACTAGATTGAACGCCGCGCGGTCTACAAATTGACCACCCAGTCAGTTACTGCTATACAAGTACTGACGTAGGTGAGGCCGTACCACGACCGCGCGAAGTAAAAGTAACTTTGAAACTCGACCGATATTTGGATCGAAATCAAACCATGCCGTAGCATTTTGCATTTTGGACAGTTAATATCACCCAACAGTATCTTAAATCAAGGAAATATTATAAATGAATATATAATCGAATGAAAAATGGAATGGCCTTTGCCCTGCAGTGGCACACATCAGGCACATAAAAAACGAATATTTTCAATTTTTAACCGACTTCAAAAAGGAGAAAGTTGTCAATTCGGATGTTTATATATAATTTTTTTTTTTAAATCGTTCCAATTTACGTTGTTTGATACGCGCGTTTGTATTCGGCCGGTACGGTATGTTTAAATCACATTCTGATATTGAAACAAATACCTATAAATTTATTTTAAAACAGGTTAAAATAACGAGGAAGTTATTTATTATTATTAGAACAAGCTTTTCCTTGATAACGGAACATATTTAACAGTTGTTATATACTATATGCCTGTATATAGTACCTATACTAATAAATGCCTCGTCGGTTATTAGTGGTTGCAAGCGCGATTGCTGAGCATGAGGTCCTGGGTTCGATTCCCGGCTCAAGTAAAGAGTTATTGGGTTTGATAGTAATTTTATATCTCTCATGACAAGAACTGACGAAGAAGTAACAGCTGGTGATATTTTGTAAAATGCAAACAGAGGGGCTAAAATGGCCGCTTTAGCAGAATCATAATACGATAATAATATTATGAATTACGTTTAAATTCTTAAAATGGTCACAAGGTGAAAATTCATAATGCTAAAGCGGCCATTTTAGACCCCCAGTATTTTGCAACTTGTTTTGCCGATTGTATATAAACAGAGAGTACGCTGAGCATTGTTCAAATATCAGTACGAAAACAAGATAATGCTTTTCAAAATATTATTACCCGAATTAAGTAGATGGATGTTTTCATTAATTGCTAACGTAATTATAAATATTATCTTTAGCCCTTGTCACAATGGCATTTTCCTTAAATGTACTGAAACAATGACAAGAACTTTGACTAGCGCGTTTCAGTTCCTTGACCACGTTCGCGGATGTAAGGACCAATATTAAGGCCATTTTGAAAGGTCGCGTACTTGTGGGTTAAGTAGATAGATGGCCTGACAGAACCAGGAGGATTCATAGTAAGAAAACTAGCAAAAACACATAAAATACACTCGAGAGCAATGAATCCGGGTCACTTAAAGAATCCTAAAAATCTCGGAAACTAAAAATGCTAGGTTAATGCAATAAATTGTATTTAATAGACAATGTAATACTCCTTAAATGAAGGTATTAAAACTTCTTAGTTATTGTAAAGTTATATCATAAAAAAATCAAATTTGAAAAAGGGCCACTTTCGAAGATGGAACTACGAAATTACAGCATTTGGTTTTGCTTTTGTTTGTAATCTGTCATTTATGTGGGTACATAAACCATGTTGATAGTGCTCTATATTCATTATTCAAGCTGAAATTATGTCGCTTACGCCTGAAGAATGCACCAGAATACTTACAATGCTGGAAACCGGCCGGAGTCAGCGCGATACAGCCAGGACTGTCGGTGTGTCGCTGTCAACAGTACAAAGAGTTCTCCGACGTTACGAAGAAACTGGTACTAACCTACGCAGACCAGGAACGGGCAGAACCAGGTGTACCACAGCACGAGAAGACCGATACTTGGTGAACACCATGCTTCGAAATCGCTTTCTCACAGGAACTGAACTCACAAATCAGTTTCGACGCCTCGGAGGAGGTAACCCAAGTGCATGGACAGTAAGACGTCGGCTTGCTGAATCTAACTTAAAACCCCTTAGACCTGCAAACGGCCCTAAACTGGAGCGTGGGCATCGTATTTCAAGACTAAGATATGCCCAGAGCCACGTAAATTGGAGTATTGAAGATTGGTCAAAAGTTATGTTCTCCGACGAATCAAAATTTATGCTCTACAAGCACGATGGAAGACACAGAGTGTATCGAAGACCAGGGGAAAGATTCAAGCAAGCATGCATCGAAGAAAAAGTAGCCTACGGTGGTGGGTCTGTACTTGTGTGGGCCGGAATTTCTTCTGAAAGTCGCACAGAGCTAGTGATCATAGAAAACGGCTCTTCAACTAGCGTAAGATATGTGGAAGAAATCCTCAATGATCACGTTGGTCCATTTATGGTCAATTTAGGTGAGGATGCTATATTTATGCATGACAATGCCCGACCTCATACAGGTAGGATTGTGAATGACTACCTTCAAGAGATGAACATTACTCGTATGGAGTGGCCAGCGCGCAGCCCGGATATCAACCCGATCGAGCATGCTTGGGACGAGCTAGGCAGATGCGTAAAACAACGAAACCCTCCCCCAATCACGCTTCGTGAGCTCAAAATTGCTCTCACAGAGGAATGGGAGAATATTCCCCAAAATCGTATAAGGAACTTGGTGTACAGCATGCCAAACCGCGTAAACGCAGTAATGGAAGCACGAGGAGGCAATACGAAGTATTAAAATTCAAGAAAATCGTAATAAAGTTCAAAAATTTCATGTTTCCTATTTTTGTTTTAAGGAGAGATCAGCAGTTTTTTTCTTTATGTAATTTTGTGTTAATAAAATGTATGGCGACTCATATTTTTTTTACTTTCATTTAAGGAGTATTACATTGTCTATTAAATACAATTTATTGCATTAACCTATCATTTTTAGTTTCCGTGATTTTTAACATTCTTTAAGTGACCCGGATTCATTGCTCTCGAGTGTATTAGTTGACAAAGGGTAAAAACAAAAGTAGGACTTAGGCCTCATTTACGGAGACGCGGGGCGTCGCACGTCGCGTTGAGCGGCGCGGCCCGCACTGAATTCAAACATATGGCGTTGTATGAGTGCGTTTACGGAGAAGCGATTTTAGACGCGTTTGTTTGAGTTAGGGCGTTTTTTGCGGCCGAGCCCGCGGATGGCACCGACGCGTCCGACGCGGCGTTTATCGCGGCGGCGCACGCAGCGGCAATTCTCGATGAAGCTATGTCCGAGGCGGAATCTTCTGTCAGTCTTATTTAGAAATCGCGCAAAACAGACGTAGTCACCGTCGCAATGGAGTATGATATGATTGACTTTTTTTTAGAAGAAAATCATCAACCATCTCTCGCCAACATAAAACTAGTCGATTTGATCGAGGCGAGCGTGCGCCGCCGCGATGCCCGCCGCGTGCTTCGCTACACGCTAGAGGATTCGCCGCGGGCGCCGCGGCGGGCACCGCCACGCTTCCCGTCTCGCTTCTCTATGAACATGGTCGTATATTGCTATAAGTTTGTGTTTACGCGTGCGATGATGCGTGCCGCTTCACGCGCCGCCCCTCCGTAAACAGAAAAAACGTCCGACGCGCCGCGAGACGCCACGCCACACGCGACGCGCGACGCCCCGCGTCTCCGTAAATGAGGCCTTAATAAAGGGTGGAAGGCGTATCGATGCACAAACGGTTACCACGTGTTCAGTACATCATTTCAAACTCCCCCACATAGGAATCCCAACTAGCAATTTTCTCTTGCGGATATGATGATTTAAGAACTAAGGTTAACACCAGCAGACTTACATGTGTCAAGATTAAGACAGTACATCTTATAAGAGCATGATTTAATGCGTTTTGTACTAAAAGAATACTAACACTTAGTAAGTGCTCTTATAGATGTGTATAAAGAATTATCGTTGTAACACATTTATCAGCACAGTTGTGTTGCAAGTGAATTTTTAAAGAGCAATTACTCTTGAATATTATTTGCACTTAAAAAATCATCTTAAAAGTACATTCTTTGTTAGTAGAGCCTGCATTGAGTGTTTTATAACACTAATCCACCTCTACTACCACCAACTTAGTTCACTACATTAATGATATCAGCAGATCGATAGACTACGGTGTGCAAGTGGACTCAATTTACACTGACTTCAGTAGCGCGTTCGACAAAGTTAATCACGTGCTTCTACTTCAAAAACTTGAGAACTATGGTATGCATGGTCATTTTCTGCGCTGGTTCGAATCATATCTTTCAGAACGACAACAGAGAGTTATTATAAAAGGTTATCAGTCGCCACTTTATTACTCAACATCTGGGGTGCCACAGGGATCGCATCATGGTCCTATTCTTTTCCTGGTATTTGGGAACGACATCATAAACTCCATTAAAAACCCAAAATGCTCCATGTTTGCGGATGACCTAAAACTATACAAGGAAATTGAATCACGTACCGACATTGCTTTGCTTCAGAAAGATTTGGACGCACTTCATGAGTGGTTTCATAGTAACATGATGACTGTTATCATATAACGTTTATACGGAAAAAGATGATTCAGCCTTCAGCATATCACTTAAACGGCATAACTCTTCAGAAAGTCGATACCATTCGTGATTTGGGAGTCCAACTTAATAGTCAACTATCTTTTCTAAATCACTTTGACACTATTGTCGCCACAGCAAATAAAATGTCAGGATTTGTAAAAAGAACTTGCAAGGAATTCCAGCCAAGTGGCACCCTAAAGGTTCTCTGTAACTCTCTGGTGAGCAGTATACTGGAATATGCATCTCCTGTATGGAATCCCGTGTATCGTGTCCGCATCGACACAATAGAGTGCATCCAAAAGAAGTTTACGAGATATCTCCGCTACAGATCACAGACTTGTGATCGCAAAGCTGATTATCCTCAAAGGCTCTATCATTTCAAGATGAGCTCCTTGGAGCAACGAAGAAGTTGTTCTGATTTAATTTTCCTCTATAAGATCCTCCACAATTTGGCGAATGTACCGGAGTTCGTTTCAGAGATCAGTCTAAATGTGTCCCGTCGTACCTCATACAGATCCAATTTTAAAACAGAAACATTTCAAATGCCTAAAAATAGAATTATTAATCTTGGTCGTTCAGCTCCTTTATACCGGTTTTTGTCTAGCTACAATAAGTTGAGCACGCGTACTAATGACTTGGACATATTTTCGAACAGTCTGAATGCATTCAGACATACGTCCTCATTCTTGATCGATTTGTTTGTTTATTTCTTTTATAAAATGTTAGTTTGTGTATTTGTGTGACTCCATTCAATATATTTAATACTGTACAATTTAATTTAATTTTCGAACTCAAAATCTATTCTATTCTTTTAATTATAATTAATTTAATATTTATTTCCTAATTTATTTGTTATTTTTATAGTTTTAATTTATAATTGTTTTTCTATTCCAATTTTATTGATGTTTTTTTTTTTTAATTTTCGAGTTATACTGTAATTTATTTTAACTACCTGACATTTTAAATTCAATGAAAACTTTGTAAATTTTTATTTTGTTATCCTTATCCTTACTTAATATTACTCGTATAAATGCGAAAGTAAGTCTGTTTGTTTATTTGTTACCTTTTCACGCTTAAACCACTGAACCGATCATTCTGAAATTTTGTATATACGTTGTCAGGTGTACCGAAACGGACATAGGATACCTTTCATCCCGAAAAAAAGGAATGTTTCCGAAAAAAACAACAATAACGTTCTTATGATAATAGACGGCGCTATGTGTCTTTCGAATCATGGAGTACAACTCGAATTGATTGTAAAATTCTAAATCAACGCGAACGAAGCCGCGGGAAAAAGCTAGTTATCATATACTTTAATTTTTATTATTGATTGTACAATGCTATAAGTGACGAATTCACCACAAAGCTGTTGAAATAGAATATATTTAATGTAATGATTTAGTGAATAAGTCGTTGGTGTGTCAATAAATAAATAAACTTTTGCATAAAACTACTATAAAGCCAACAATTTGTAAGTGTGATTTGTCTTCTCTGAGACAAATTAAAGAGAACACGAATAATAGAAGAGCTCTATCAGAATATTTTGTCTTTTAAAAGACTTGTGAACACTTTATTAAGAATGTCTACATGAAATATCGTGACACGGCCGGGGTTCAAGATCCACTATAAAAAAAGAGTTAATAAAAATATTTTAAAATACATTCATAGTACCTACTTACCCTGACATACATATATACTTATCCATATTTGGCTCACCTAACATTAGACCTACCACAAAATGGTAATTTGTATGCCATGGTTTTAAAAGGAACCTTATATTTAAAATTTAAAAACAGCAGTAACAAGATTATTGTAAGTGTAAAGTAATCTTCAATAAGAGTGTTATAAGTTGACTCTAAGCAAGAATTCTCTATAAAAATATATTATAATATTCTATTTATATCATAAAGTGCGCTTAAATCGACACTTACAGAAATATTGGTCTTGGGACACTTGTGGGTTAAAATGTTGCTAGTTGGGATGTGTCATTGGTATTTAAAAAAAAAACGGTTGTTCCATACGTTTTGACCTTGTAGGTCAATATCTATACAAGGTCAATACAAGGTCGAAACGTATGGATTACTTTTTTTTTTTTAGCAAATTCGAGTACTCTTGCGCAATACTAGCACCCAATAATCAAGTTGCGTAGGAAAATTACACTGGGCTCAGGTGTGGTCGCAACAATTGTCGAAATTGGTTTTCAATATCGTGTGAGGTAATCCTGTAACCATGGTAATGCTAAAAAAATAATGATATATTTCACTTTTATCACAGTACCAGTTTATAGTCTGTGGTACCACTAAAATAAGGTGAAGTGAGCCATTTTCACTAACTTATTTCATCGTTTTTATTATTAAATTTCTTTAGTGAGCAGATTAAATCAATACTAAATTTTACTAAGAAATATTCTATGTCACTACACTACAATTTGCATAGAATGTAAGACATTTACAACAGCCGGTTCTGTTCGAGAATCTATAATTACAAATACCTAGCAAATCGTTGTGAGTTCTATATCCTAAAGCATAGAATTTAATTTTGAATGTACAGTGCTTTCTGAGGGTCCTTACCCTCTTGAAATGATGTAACAATAGCAGAAAAAAAGGAATTAATGTGCTTAAATTTTGCAGAACTAAGAATATTTTTGTAAATGACAGCTATAATTTATTAGCGGATAATGTTAATTCCAATTAAGTTTTCTTATGTCGGTTATCATAATATTATAACCATCTTCCTCTTTCTTTATTCATTGATTATCTATATCCGGTCATTAGTAGTTAGTACGGACATAAAATGAATCGCAAGCGCGCCAGAGCAGTGGTACCATGATATCTATTTACCAGTCTACCCACACCTACAGCGTGCTTCTACAGAATCGTGATGTTTTGAGCTCACAGCAAGGATAACAACAGTGTCTGGTCGCAGCGGAGTTAAGACGTCCCGGAACTGTACCCGATTCAGTGTCATTGTTCATTTTAATTTCAAGTAATTTGTTAGTTTAATAAAAGCAGTGTACCCTGTGTGTTTTCATTACACGACACCCATATTCGGCCCACATGATATCCTAGACTAACAGAATAAATGCTGACAATCCGACATACCAAATCAAGTATCGGTTTTATGATAGACAAGTTAAAAATACATACATAAATCTCTCAATAAAACCGATTTCAGCCATCACGGAAAATTCCAATAATGGAAATGTGAAATACTCATGTTTCAGTCAAAGGAAATATATGTATAATGTAAAAGAAATTTATAATGACAGAAAAGCTCAGGAATATGTAGCAAGAGACAAATTGCTGCCTATATTACGTTTTTTTTTCAATACAGAAAAGAGTCAATTAAAAGTAGATGTAAAAAAGTGATGGACGGCAAAATGGGCATCCAATTTTGTTTCTTACTTTTCAATGAAGACGTTTTATAGCGGCAACAGAAATACTATATAATTTGTGAAAATTTCAACAGTCTAGCTATCGCGGCTATTGAGATACAGCCTGGTGACAGACAGACGGACAGACAGACAGCGAAGTCTCAGTATTAGGGTCCCGTTTTAACCCTTTGGGCATGGAACCCTAAAAAACTTTACTAAGAAACAGGCACGTAACACGCGCTGACCAATCAGAGCGCACATTGCTATTTATTCAATAATATTATAATGTTTTCTGTGGTTTACAAACATAGAGGCCAAATATGATTGGTTATAAAGTTTGGCACACATGTCGTTTATAACATGGAGTTAATCTAGGTTATACACATAGGATACTTTTTATCCCGGTACATTCCACCTAGGATAATTCCAACTCCAACGCGAGCGAAGCCGCTTGCAAAAGCCAGTTTTACGTAATTAAATTTAGAAATCTGTCCAATTTTGGCCATTATCCAATTAGATGTTTTATCTCAGTTTAAATTTCAAAACTTCTTTACATTTCTGTGAGTCATTTTAATGTTTATTTAAAAAACCTTTTTACTGTGAATTAGTGGTGTGTGGTAGTGTGGTTAGTGCCGGGTGGACCTGTGCTTTAAATCAGGCCGCCGCCGCGCGCCGGCCTTGCCCGCTGGGTGGCCGGCTTTGGTGTGTAGATAGCTTAACTAATATGTAAGGCTAGGAATTTGAAGCAGGTTTTCGCATCCAGTTTTAAATCACAACTTTTTAGTGACGTTCTTGTCAGGCCTTGTGCAAGCTGATAGATAAGTCTAGAATTCTAAAGTGGAGTAGTAAAAAAACGTAAATGGTATTACAAAACTTTGTTTTGTAATTACTGACCGTGGTCGGTATAAACATGTTGCGCCGACCCCAACTATGCCATAACCATGGGACAAGGGCAGGAAGATGATCATGATGATAATGGTCGACATACAGTGCAACTTGACTAGGTTTAGCTAGCAGCTTCGCCCGCGAGGATGATAGAAATAATCTACTAAACAATTACACAAGAACGTACCAATGAAAAAAGTAGCCCACGTTGTTATCTTTAAGCAGGACGTCGTCAACCTGCATGTCAAATCTTATTGAAAATAATTGTTCAACAAAATTCATGAAAAAGTAATAGTCAAACAAAATTACTTACTTATTTATTCTTCCTACCCACAATTTTCCATTTTAGAAATATTTCTTAAAAAAAAAATTAATAAAACATTGGTCGAGGCTCTTGGCAATTAAGCCATTGGCTGAAACGACTATCGGCACAATGATCGCTGAGTTCACACCCCACATGTCGACATCCTCACGGGCCAAGTACTTATACTTGATTTTATATTACTCATTTATATTATGAATGACTCTACAAAGTTTTTTTTTATATTAATTGGGCCTACTTTTGACCTCAATCTAGTCCCGAAGACAGAGATGAGGTCGACGATGGAACGAGCGAGTTCAAACTATTTTATCATTTGCAGAATGCCAATACATCAGCTTTCAAAGACGTTTATTCTTAAAAGTTTTCAGTGGGTAACTTAAACTTCTTAATTATCTCTGGGTCGTCGTACTTTCGACGAATTTCTAAATTAAAAATATACTTCATTAATGTGTAAACGTTTTTAGTCATCCTAACTTATGAAGCTTCGTCGGACTTTGTAAAGCAAAGTTTAAAGATAACAGGCTAATTTGTTTACAAGTTATTTCTAGTTTAATCTAACATTCTAGATTAAAGGTTTATTCAAAATTACTTTTAGACATGTATTTTAAATTTCTTGTTCTGGATAAATGGTAAACTTTATCGGCATCGGCGCGGCTGAGGATTTTAGGTGATGAAAAGCATTATACATTAACTTCATGGAAATAAAGTAGAAATTTCCATGATATATAATCGTAGTAACAAAAATACCGCTTCGGTATACTTGAGGCTACTGCATCGGCAGCTGTGAGGCTGCTTCGGGATACTTCGGGATCCTTCGGTACGCAGTCGCATGCCGCGCCGCCGGCGCCGAGGCAACACTGTTGAATTCACCGGACGTATATCGTTGCTTCCAAAAGCTGTTCACCCAAAATCTTCTCCTTGATTGATTAGATTTCTGTTTTTCTTCAGCAAGAGCTGCTATGAGCACTAGATCCCAATCCTCCATATTAAATACAACTCAGGCAACTAGCTTGGCTTGGTTGGCTTGGGGGCCACGTGGTGGCTCCCGGCCACCGTAGCCGCGGGCCTGTGGACGGTGAGTAATGGGCTAGCTCGCCGTCCGTCCATCTTATGACGACAGGCCGTGTCGACGGTACGTTCGTGTTCCACGCGCGCCTTAAACAGATGTCAGCAAACATGAGGGGCCCGCATGGGCCGATGCCTGCCAGGGCTGCGGGACTGCTCGAAAGAGATACCGCGGCCCTGGAACATAAAGGGCAAAAGAAGGAACATGGATGGTTTTTAGTCAGTAAAAGTCAGACACTCCCTTCCGCTCCGAGCGGGAGGAGTCATTTGATGATTTCCCATCCGAAAAAAAAAGGCAACTAGCTTGTAACAACTCTGAGACTGTTTTGTGTTTGTGAAGAGAAATACGGTACTGAGACGCTTCGGCAAGCTTGAGGACGGTGCGGCATGCTTAAGGATGCCTCGTCATCCCTAAGAACGTTGCAGCATGCCAAGACATAGTTTCCGACAGTGTGCGCTTGCGTGTAGGAATGCCGAAGGATCCCTTTTCTTGCCGATGCCGATAATGAGCGCCGGGCCTTAACAAGAACTAAGAACTAATTAATATTCATCTAATTTTTATACGACATTTTTGTTTTTGAACAAACCCGCCACTCTATTCTTAAGTAACCTCTGAGAGCCAGAATCAACAACCGGAAAAGCGTCGAGACAACGAAGCTCAACGAAGTCCCGGAGAAACAATTTAACTGTCTTGGATCCCGCAACGAAATTAATCTGAAAAGAATAGCGGAGGAGTAGGAAAAACATAATTTGCCACTTTCAGCTGGAGACAGAACTTTGAACCAGCCATCGCAGTGCGCGTCCAGGTCATCTCCTCCAGGCCTCGGCAGCGACAACTATATCATTCATAGGAAAATAATCATTTATCATCATCTGCCCACTTGTCTTGCCTTTTTCCTACTTTGTTGTGTTCAGTTTCTGGTCTAATCGTATGTAACTGAATACCAGTACCTACCGGTTACATGAAAATGAATCGACTACCTATCAATCTAGCCATTATATAGGTGCTTCTAAACCGGCAATATTTTTACTGCAATACTGCTAGTCAATGCAGCCAAGCTATGCAACATACAGTTTCATTCATTTTGCCTAGCCTTTTCTCAACTATCTTGGGGTCGGCTCCCTGTCTAACCGGATGCAGCTGAATACCAATATTTTACATGGAGAAACTGCCTTATCTGACCTCCACAACCCAGCGTCAAAATTAAATTTAAGACAGCCTCCCAAAGCGCCCATTCTATAAGACCATTTCTTCGTATTGACGGGAAAGTACAGTTAAATTCTAAAAGGTCGGAACCTAATACTTGTATAAACTGCTGTTGGTCCACTTGGTATATCCTTGGTAAGACTGGTTGTCAGACTTTCGGGCCACTGACTACCCGTAACGACTGTCAAAGATTTACAAATGACAGCCGGGACCAACGGCTTAACGTGCTTTCCGAGGCACGGAGAAAACTCGGTACGTAATACGGTCACCCATCCACAGACCAACCTAGGCAAGCACGGCTTAACCTCGATCGACCCGAGCGCCTGTTAATATTAAATCACGAGCTCCTCAAGCTATGCAACATACAGTAACATGCATAAATACCGTTTTATTTATTTGAGAGAACATGCAATATTACAGAAAAATGCAATCTATTGTACAGTTACAAAAAACATATTTACAATTAAGAATGATAAAAACATTATAAAATATTAAAAAATAACAAGCAATATTACCTCTTTCGTGTATCCTCTCACACAACAAGCACAATAAAAAGGCATCATTCGTTCATCCTCTCACAAATACTCAAAATCCACGACATACGTCTACCCATCTCAAGGCAAGTAAAATCAAATTGTAATGTGACATGAAGTGTGCTTTGAGTGAGACGCTCGGATTTGCAGCTATATTCTCTCGTGTGTTGTCCTTGGAGCCGGATTTTTGTACCCCGTGTACAAGACATACTTATTGCGCCGTACTAGTCCAGACATAAACTCAAAGCATTTATTTCAATTAGACCATTACGGCACTTTTAAATGTCAAACAAAAACAAAAAGAAAAAAAAAAGAAGCGAAGCTACCAGTCCCAGTCACAAGGCATAATAACTTGAGAAAGTACTGTAGTTGCACATTCCAAAGCGTTGATCTATATGGAGAAGAATGGGCAATATTTGACACGCTTTTAAATCAAAATATTGTTACAAAATCTTGGTTACATCATTCATGTTCAGATTATACATTTATGTGAGAACGATGTAGAAAAACGTGCACATTAACATATTGCTAGGATATAGGTTTTTCAAACAAAATGTTTTTGTGATGGCCGGACTATAATTGACAATATTGTAGCTACATATTGCACAAAAAATATTGTCCGTTTAGGAGCGCTTTTATGTACCTAACCGTTGACAGACTCTTGGACCTCTGACTAAATAAGAGGTCTGAATAAACACTTTAATAGAGTGTCTATACCCAATTAGAAGCACTTGTTTCATAAGTAAATACGTCAGAATAATAACACGGTATAATTAAATAAAGATACATTGTTTAGTAGCAGGTATGTTTCCACTGAAAACGTTTATAAAATCTCGCAATTTCTTGTTCCTGGGTCGAGCAAAGTGTTACTTAGGAAATATAAGTTCTTACTTCTCACTTACGTTTTTGGTTCCGTATCGAGCAACTGTGGTGTTGGGGTTGACAATTCGCAGGCTTAAAATATACTGTTTGTCTATTACTATTAGCGTACATCACCTCACTACGCAAATGCCTCTCTCCATGACTTCCTTTAATCCATAAATCATGTCGACCACGTCTAGTGTTCTATTTTATCCAGCTCGCCTCGCCATTTTCTACAAGGTCTGCCGCGACGCCTTCTAGATTGCAAACATGCAAAAAATATTTTTATCTATACCGCTGCGGGCTCAAAGATATTTGAATGTTTTACCAAGACTCGTCAAGCTTCATAGACTTTTCAGCTGCAGTTTTTCCAGTGGTTGCCTCTGTTGATTCTGTTATTCAGGAGTAACAGTTAAAATACATTAAAAAAAAACACACAAATCGCTCTCGCTGTAACCACTTACTTTGTGATTCTGAAGTCGACATCTCATTTCCATTTGAGTTGTTCACATTAAAGCAGAATTTAAGAATTAATTTAGCTGTTGCTGGCGCGCCTCCGTTCAAGTGTGACAAATCATCAGTTATTAAGCATTGAGACCGGAAGTTTAATGTTAATTGGATATCTTTGAATACAGATTGTTACAAAGTTAGAAATGTGTATATACTATGTACTTTTAATATACATGGTTGCATGTACAAACATACATAGATAGCCACTTTTATAAAACTTAAGTAAACAAGGTGATTGAAAAAGCTCATAATTTCTTATGGCGGGGTCTTTGTACCTACTCACTTTGAACAACATTTACTGTGAGATAAACCCTGACCTGTAAATCTCCACCGATGCAGTTTTTCCTCGCTGTAGTTATAATTCACTGTGTAGAAGTGTCGTGAAGGGATTTGTGATGATATCATTAACGATTTGAATTATAGTTAGATCAGCGTCGGCATCGTAATGATGGAATGTGTGTGAATCTTATTGTGTACTTTTTAGGTTTCATAATCAAATATGCCATATGTATGTTCCCACTGCTGGGACACGGTCTCCTCCAGGTAAGAGGGAGTGGGCTGCATCACGCGGGCGAAGTGAGGGTTGTAAAAATAAAACGAAGACTTGTGTATATCGCGTCTCATGTTCTTAAGTTCTAGGACATACTGAACGTGAGCTTAAATTTGTTCTCAGACTGGCAATGTTTGTGGATGACAGGTAATTAAAAAAGACACTCATATAAATTCATCGTCATTTTAATGTGAAATTTAAATAAGAACACGGCCAACATCAATTGTATTTGATAATCCAGTTATAGTAGACATAGTGATTAATATTATTTATTTATTACTAAGTAACACAATTATTATAAGAACATTTAAATACATTTATTGAACAACAAAAATAGGAATTTAGACTGGGTTCACAAGGGCGTTATAAGTGCCGGTTAGCAACGATCACGGTTCAGACTTCAGTAGTGTGTCAATGGTTTGTTCTCAAGATATTTCATTAGGTAGGTGATCTGTCAAGAACACATAGGTAGTCCACTGAACTGTTTATAAATGAGAATGAGGAGAGACCTGGAGCCCAATTCTGCTATTACAATAGTGTCAGAATGGTCTGTCATTGATTTCATAATTGTTGATTTTGACTTGTCAAAACTTGTCAAAATCAACAATTATGAAATCAATGACAGACCATTCTGACACTATTGTCGTCTATAAATTGTAATAGCAGAATTGGGCCCCTGGATGCCCAGAGTCAGCTTTACGCTTTGGTGTGAATGCGGCCTTACTGATCAGAGTCTACACCTCTTCAACAATGTAAAAATATTTGAAGGAACATTGTTTAAAAATATATTAAGGAAGAACTCATAGTTACATTATTTTTTAAAGTATTTTTCCGTAATAAAAGGTTGGCATCACACAATATGATCAGAAGTATCGTTATACATAGATATGTACAGCATTATATAAGTCGTTGATAGAATTTTCAATAGTACAAGATAAGGTGAACGCCAGGGTAGCCCGTGAAATTTGCAGGCCAGGGGGTAACTATGGGCTGCGGGACTGTTCGAAAAAGATACCGCGGCCCTGGAACACAAAGGGCAAAAGAAAGAACATGGAAGGGTTTTAGTCAGTAAAAGTCTGACACTCCCTTCCGCTCCGCCCAGAGCGGGAGGAGTCATTGATGATTTCCCATCCCAAAAAAAAGGGGGGTAACTATGACATCTTACAGCAGGAGTAATTCCAGTGTGGGAAAGAGACAAAGTTATACAGATCGTCTATCTCTTTCCAACACTGGAATTACTTTGTAGGTGTACATGTGGTCTGTAATGCGAGGCAGAAATGGAGGTATACAGGAAGTCTAGCTTCTTCTCTTTCCCACTCTAGAATTAGGTTAAAATGGTAACCTCAGTTCTACGGCCGTATATCAATTAAATAGCAATACACAACCGTAAGTGCTGTTAGTGTTATGTATGTTGGTGTTAAAAAGATATACGACAGTTACAAAATTGTATTCACATAATTTAAATCAATCTTATCACCTGAAAGATGATTTCATGAAATCATGACATTTTAGGATATCTCAAACTTAGAGGATACTAGTATTGAATTAATTGAGTCAATGTAATGAAAATAGAATTTCTGTTAATATAATATGCCTATTTAGGACGTTCAATTAGTCATCGATGTACTAATTGAACTGCAAATTGTAAAAAAATAATTTCGAGGGCCACCTTAGCGCTTTCCACATAAACAGGTGGTTTTTGTTTTATGTTACAGTGTTATAAAAACTATTTAAATATTTAATAATATAACGAAGTATTTATTATTTATATCTATATTATCATAGCTTTGACATATACATTATTATTTATACATACATTACATTATTTTTTATTTATCTCATTATTATGTTACATTATTTTTATAACAATTATTAAGAATAATCAGTTTATCGTTTCACACCCTTTTTCATTTAACTCTCACGATAAAACATCTATTTTTATAATTATACTTAATAATAACTCCAGTTTTTTTAAAAATTATAAAATATTTTTCTTCTCAACAATTGAAGTGACTTGGAGGTTTTTGGACCCGCTTTTCAAGCACCAAGTCGCGGGTTGAAAACCTGACATTACTATTAATCGCATTAATACTTATTTAAAATTTTCCTATCACATTAACATTAATTATGAAAATACGACGAGAATTTGGATAGGATAACATTCACAAGCAACGGCAAAACACAGCGACAAAGCTACTAATTCCTATGATAACGGAAACAGGCGGATATGTCACTATCTATCTACCGAAATGTTTGCGGTGTATCAAAGTAATTGATGGATTTATTGATGGTGGGCGCAGTGGCTGAGCAATTGTCTACTGCGCTGCGTGTCGCGGGTTCGATTCGAAACGGTACAGGAGAAAGTCCTAGTGTGGGGCAAAGATTTAAAAAACATTATAATATTGTGCGGTTCTGCTGCTGTGATTTGCATTTACGGTTAACTTCATAAATGTATATCATTCTTTTAACATGAGCTAAGATAGTGAAATTAAATCTTAATATCCATCGACATTCTAATCATTCACGTACGATTAAAAATCATTTTGTGAATAAAGCCTAATTGTGCTGGTAGAGAAAAGAGCACATCACATTTTATCGAATAATACATAACACCGCCAGAATAGACAACATGTTCAATTCGACAAACATAATTTTATGTATATTGAAACGAATATTATTGACGGTGAACATTGAAAAATAATGTTGTTAGGGAAATTGTGTTCGATGTTTGAACTAACAAAGGGCGACTAAGGGCCGAGAGTTGAAAATTCAACAGCACTTGTCACTTACGCCATTCCTTATTTCCAAAGTCATATTTTTTTCAATATCATATCATAAGACCATTTTAATTACAGTGATATCAGTTTTTGAAATGTAAAATATTCGTATTTAATTCTTTATTTCTAGCAACAGATTTCATGTTCAACAATTTTGTGAATAATTTTCAATTTGAAAAAGTTGTCAATAATATTTTAATTATAACAATGAAACAGTAATACCGTCTAATTGAGCACAATAATTCTAATATAATACAGCATAACACTCTTTTCATAACACACAAAGTCTCGTTTTTCTGAGGACAGTAACTTGACTGCAAATGTTTTTGTATTTTAGGGCTGGCAACGTAAGCCATTTATTTTATGGTGTTAAAAGCACTTGGAAAATCAGTCAAATACGTTTTCACAACTGAAACAGTTACAACACCCAGTGAAGTGTTATTATTGCCATTTATATATAATCATTTGAATGTCATACAGCGATATTTTGTGATTTAATTAAGGATTATTGATTGAAACCAGCAAAATATATATTATATGACATCTATTTGCGACGTTGCCAACTCTCAAAATACCACCTTTTAACTCCAAGTGTGAATATTATAAAAGCAAACTTTTTGCATTATCAGAAACACAGTCATTAATCTATTTAAATAGATAAAATCCACTGTACACTGTTCATCACATTCAAAACAGTATTTCCTTTATAAAATGTACGATAATTATATTTCTAGTTTATATTACAATACAACATTATTTACATGTGTTTAAAGCACAAATTCGAATGTCACTTTATATGGTACATTAATCACAACACACTTTAGCTTGCCTTACGCCTTCTGATCTATTGTTAGTCAAGAAGGTTTATTGGTGCACAGTCTTATGCAATAATAATAAATAATGTTGACGTACGATCGACGTTAGTGCAGAGTCTTCCCAGCGTGTGATTGATATAATGCGCCACGGAGGTTCGACTGTAGTGCTGAGGTCTTCGTTTGAATTTTAACGTAACTGCCATCAAAGTCAGGTTTTACGATACGATGTAATAGTATCGTAAAACCTGACTTTGATTGAAGTATCTTCAAGCTGTCAAAATTAGTTCCTCGTATGCACGGTAGAGGCCCTTTTTTAATTTCGGTACAAAACTTAAGTGGAAGTCAGCGTTTACAATACGATGCAATACGGTAAAATTCGTGCGAGGGCTTCTGGTACAGCCGGCCAGCAATTACAAGTTCAACAATGTAATGTAAATAATATACCAGAAACATGGCTTTCTTGCGAGTCGCGGGTTAAAAGTAAATCACTACGTTGTACTTTAGCGCAACTTCTGCTCACTTAAAAAAAGTATATAAATAATGCTCGTGCGTGATAAACCTTACCTATAACACAATTAATCACAATTTTACATTATCGGTTGATATCGAAAGCAGAACAACAGTTCAGAAAGTGCACAACAAGCATATTATCTTCACTAAACACTTTTTCAGTTATGTAACGTCATTGTCATTTTTTTTCTACATTCTTTATCACTAAAAGTCAATTTTCATCCATAAAAACACAGCACTGCAGTTCAAAAGGTCATCACTACATTGTCTCTTAAAGCCCAAAACTAACCTTGTGCAGAGGATCTAATGTGCACAATCGTATATCACTGACACATTGATAGAGTCTTCTACTCATAAAGTGGCTGAGTTGGGCCATTGGACTTTGAGGGACCCGTTCTGGCCCACGTGATGCGGTACAGGAACTGGCTTCCTTCTTCTCCTGTTTCGATGACCTGTGAAGAGAACAAGCGATTAACCTTTCAATATTATTTATTTTAAATTGAGATTGGGTAATTCCTCAGTCAGTGTTATTGAGTTTTTCAGGAATCTCTAAGTAGCAGCCAAGGTCTGGTTTGGTCCAGTTGATGGCAAAATGGTATTAGGAACACCTCTGCCTAACTCTTCTTAACATCACTATTTACAGGCGTGATGTTACACAACTCGTCTGGACGGACGATCGTCCCTTTTCGAAAGGGGGTTGAAGAAAGCCCGTTCTGGTTTTTGTTTGTTTACAATTTATTATTTTTTATTTTATTGGAATATTTTTTCTATTGGGTTTCAATTTGAATTAGAATTATTTAATAATGTGTGATACTGATACATACATATTTATAAAATTTTCTTTATTTTATACTGTTTCATAATTTATTATAATCAGCATGTTTATATCAAAATAATAATTATTTGTACGCCGATGACGGCCAGACATAGCGTTGTTTAATAATTACAACATCTGTGCCTTTTTTTTTTTTTTTTTTTTTTTTTTGTTTCCGGGGTGGAAAATCCACACGGATGTCCACCGCCCTGGGGCGGGCGGAGGGGTCTGTCGGACTCTAACCGACTAAAAACCACCCCGGTGTTCCCTTCCCACACTTGCACCGGGGATCATGGGAACTAGTGCGCCTTCCACGATCCCCGGCTAGTGCCGGCCCGCTTCCGCGGGCCTCCTCAAGTCTGCGGGGGGAGTGAGGTGTCCTCCCCCCGGTACGCCATTAGGGGGGCGCGCGGAACACTACGCGCCACCACCTCGGGTCCAGTTATACGGGGGGGCAGCGGACGTCCCCAAGTCCGCCGTCCCTCTGGACCCGTTTAGGGGGGCCGGAAGAGGGCGTTATCCGCCCTCCGCCGACGCCCGGTACGTCTGCTGCGGATCGGGAGAGTGGTCTCGACCTCCCTCAACCTCTCCGCAGCCTCCTTCTGTGAGATGACCGTTTCACAGAAGGAGATCACCGCATCCCACGACTCTGTGCTCCCGACCATCGCGCGAGCGACGGCCGGCAGCGACAGGTCGGTTCCCACTACTGTCACGAGGGCACGGCGCGGCTCCTCCCATGCGGCACACTCTGTCAGCGTATGCCGCGCCGTGTCCTCCAGACAATGGACGCAGTGATGACACCGAGCGTCCGGCTCTCTGTTTATGCGACACAGGTACTTCCCGAAACAACCATGCCCCGAGAATACCTGCGTCGCCCGAAATGACAGGGAGCCGTGCCTCCTCTCGAGCCATTCCTCGAGCACTGGTCGGATCGCCTCAATGGTAGCGAAGCCGGCGGTAGGGCGCAAAAGCCTCTGCCGCCACTCCGCCACCAAGACCTCGCGGAGCTGGGACCGACGCAGATCGATCTCTCGCTGCATCGGTCCACCGCCCCGCGCCCGCGCCTCCTCGCGCCACCGATACAGTGACGCGAGGACTCTTGCCTCTAGGTCCCAGGGTGGCGACCCGGCCAGTGCACAAGCCGCCTCGTAGGAGATTGTGCGATACCCCCTGATCGACCTGACGGCCATCGCCCTCTGCGGTTTCCGCAGAATCGCGATGCTGCCGGCCGTCAGGTCAGGGGCCCACACCGGGGCCCCGTACAGGGCCATGGATCGCAAAACCAGAACATCTGTGCCTAACCCAACCTACCTAAGTTCAACAAATAAAATATTTGTATTCTTCGTATCCCTAAAACCACATAAAGAGGTTCCTGAAAAGCTAAGGGGAAAACCTCTGCCCAGTATTGGAAAAATATAGGCTGACGCTCTTCACTACTCAAACCATTTAAATAAAAATCGGACTCGCGCACCGAGGATTCCGTATAAACTTGTAGGTATTTTGTTATTAAAATACATATTTACGGTTTTCATATTTTTTCCTTAACATGTGCTATTTTAAGACATAGCTACTTGCCAAATTTCATGATGCTAGGTCAACGGAAACTACCCTATTTTTGATTCCCTTGAGAGTGTCGAAATATAAGTTTTTTGCGGCATAAACGGCCGTATCTTTTTTTACGTTAACTTAGAAGTTTGATTTTTTCACAGTTTCAAGGGACTGTAAACTTGAGTACATGGTTTTATAGTATACTATACTCCATTTGTTTAGGTAGTTAACTAAAGGTAAACAATCTTGATATGTCTTTTTATGTAAAATAAATCGTATAAAAGACATACAAAGATTATTTAAATGAAGTTAATTACCTAACATCTATTTAAGTAAATACCTAATTGTAAACATTTTTAGATACAATTTTTAGTCATTTTTTTAGATAAAAGACATGCTAAGATTGTTTACATTTAGTTAACTACCTAAACAAATGGAGTATAGCTGTTCTCCTAAGGGTCGTAGCGTATGTTATATAGCCTATAGCCTTCCTTGACAAATGGACTATCCAACACAAAAAGATTTTTTCAATTCGAACCAGCAGTTCCTGAGATTAGCGCGTTCAAGCAAACAAACAAACAAACTCTTCAGCTTTATAATATTATAATATATAAAATATATATTATATAATTAAATAATTAATAATTAATGAATTAAATTAAATAATAAGTATAGATTTCAACTCGATACTCGCGTTCCCGAGATAAAGGGTCTTGACAGACAGATGGATGGACAGACAGACGGACAACAAAGTGATCCTATAAGAGTCCCGTTTTTTCTTTTTGAGGTACGGAACCCTTTTTTTGGGATAGGAAATCATCAAATGACCCTTCCCGCTCTAGGCGGAGCGGAACGGAGTGTCAGACTTTTACTGACTAAAACCCATCCAGGTTTCTTTTTTTGCCCTTTGCTTTCCAGGGCCACGGCATCTCTTCCGAACAGTCCCGCAGCCCTGGGAGGTACGGAACCCTAAAAATAGAAATACGAAAATCAATGGAAGTAATATGTATGAAAGCAACCGATAAACATTAGGTACTCAACTGATACGTGACGCATTGAAGCATCGGAATTGTGCTATAAACTGCGCAACCACCCGATTTATTGCTTTTAATTGAAATGAAAAAGATACAACCACCGTATAAAAATAAACAGTAATCCAACTAGACGCTTTTTATGAAATCAAACTTGTTGTGAGATTTGTCACGTAATCTTTTTTTTATATTGCACTACACACATAAAACGTACCTAATCACTTGTTTCAATGCGATGACGAGATTATTAAAATCAAAATCACATTTTTGTCTTGTTTTTAATTTAAATTGTGATTTAATTGTATGATCCAAAGTTGGTTGAAAATAAATATATAATAAGTAGTAAATATTTTCATAGTTTTAAGATTTTATTCAGTTCTATGAAAAAAATAAAAATAAAATAATAGTAAATATTTGTACCAAGCAAACAATTTATTTATTTATTTAGTGATGTAGATATTTATTTATTTATTTATTAACAAAAACATAACACAACTAACTTATATTTAACTAAAATGCTATAGTATAATTTCATTTTCGATTAAAAAATCGACGTTTACACCTCGCGCTCGCGCTAGGGCCTCTGTTACCTAAAGCTCGCAAAATTGTGTAAACGATTTGTTGAGTTGAAATACTGTATGTTATACTATATATGTCGACAGCGATAACATGCTTTTGGGCTTGTATTAAGGTGTCACGTTAAATTATTCAGGAAGGTTGTGAATTGTTAACATCGTAGGTACGTAAGATTAATTGGGTTGAAAGGAATTTTCCCCATTTCTAAGGCCGGCTCCACACGTTGGCCCCAAAGTTGGTTCCAAAGCCACTCGTCCAACATGTGTTGCAACACGCATCGAGAGCGCGCGACGAGAGAGAATGTCACTCATCCTCAAAATCCCCACCCGAATGGGCAAAAGAAAAAGTTATCGAAATTTTAAAATTTACCAGGCACACCCAATAATATGCAATTTCGATTTCTGTAACACCACACCTCTGCTTAACCTCTCGAAAATTACAGGTGTTATATTATATTCTAAAGGTGCTTCGAAATATTATTATCGCTTTATGATTTTATCTTGTTGTGCAGTTCGTTAGCGCTAAAGAAGAAGTAAAGTTGAAGCAAGAACGAAAATTATCAAAGGAAAAGATAGTTGAACTGGAAACTTAAAGTGAGAAAAAGAATATAACAATATCTCTTAAATGATAGAGTAGAAGTAGTCACAGAGAGGTTTTAAAAAAATCTATTTTCCACGTTTCTACCATTGATATATAATTTTTCTATTACCAAAAACCTATTTTCAATTTTCATAATCTGAAAAGCCGTCTGAAAAGGGGGCGTCCCGATTGTATCGAAGTGATTTGCGATCACTATAACTATAATTATCACAAATGTCGATTTTCCTAGTTACGATAACTTCAATGATTTATTCAACCACCTAAATGGTTGTCTATCAACCCAACGACTGTCCTCATTACGTGCGTACTGGACAGATGACCTAGGTCGTGGCTTTCCATTCGATTTTAACAGATAGTTTTGGAAATTTATGGGAGAAGCTTTGTTCAGGACTGGATGTAATTCGCTTGTTATGATAATGTGGTAATGAAGGACGTGTCGAGAAGATGGGAAGAGAGGAATGAGATATATCAGCCGATAACGTTCTCTCTGGGTGAGAAAATAAGCCATAATCTACGGTGGAACGTTGCAGAAGGTGGGTTTGCCCATAAAATTAATTGCAAGAATGCAATTTACCGATGAGATCACCGGGATGATGTCTGCTAAAGATGAACAGAAGAAAACGATTTTATTGGCATACCCACAAAATCGTTCCTGATAAGGAACAGGGTGTAAAGTTCCTCATCCCAGATTGTAAAGGGAGGATCCTCCGACCAGACGGTGTTGTGTCTGATGGGCTACTGCCCGACGATTGTACTAGGGTTACTGTATATTCCCTTATCTCGCGGAAAACTTTTACTACGCAATGCTAGATTTTTAGTTCTTAATTTGCATCATAGCTGTTGCTAGTGATCTTTTTGCAATATGATTATGTTCGCTACAAATCTTTCTACCTACGATGACACCAAGAAATTGAGAATAGGACACGATGTAGAACCCGTTCTATCTCAGAGAGCAGAGGATGTCGGTGTCTCAACAGTGTGATTATGCCTTGTGTACGGGCAGCAGCTCCGCACACTGAGATGTAGTATGTAGGTGGACGAATCACACGGGATGTGTACAGGAAATAAAATCACTGTTTTGTGTCCGTTAATGATTGACAGTTTATTAGGTAAAACATAAACATATATAATACCTAAAGTAGGTGACTTGTGGCGGGCGTAATAGCATAGTCAGCGAATGTACATAAATCGGTGAATTAGCAACCGCTTGTTCAATTAAAAACTAAAACAATTGATATCATGTGACGATGCTCGTACATCCTGCCAACTATAAAAGGACAAATAACAAGTGAAGTGCGTTTTCAAAAAGTAAGTAAAGTATCAGAAGTCTATTAGAAGGTTCTTCGTTCGCCGCTAACTGATATTGGTGACGTTTCGCGATCCAGCTTGTTGCTGTTAGGACGATGGCCGGAAACCTCTTCTAGTGTCTGTGTATCTGCCTTTGTTTGTCCTTTCCCAGGAAGATCCCGTTGAGTATGACTTGGTACCATCTCAATCTCTTCCTTATGCGCTGGCGTTGCTGTTCTGCTTCCTTGAGGTAGACGGAGGCAGCGTGCTTTTATTTGAAAGTAAACCCATATGCTGAATATCGTTGCACAGGCTATCATACAGCCGTACATGACGTAGTGATGTTGCTCCGCCTCCACAGAATTCACTATCTGGATGTCCTGTTGTTCTTTAACCAGCTCAATTTTTCTCTTAAGACCCTGTAGTTGTTCTTCATGTGTTTCAATTTCCATGTTTGTTATATTTGTAATGCGAATGAATTAGATGTTTATCGCCGCGCATCATGCAACCTGTCGCTAAGGTAATTATGCCTGTATTTTGTAGTGTGTGTGACGTAATTCCAGCTGGACAGAAAATGCGCATAGTGCATTCCTCGCAACGCGTAAACAGCCAAGCCCCCTTACTGTGTAGTCTTTGTTAGTCACGTTGTCGGTCATTTGGCTTGACGACAGAGTCGCTGACGTAGTATCACGGGTTAGGTCATGTAGCGTGGTGTGGTGTGATGTGCGCCGTTGCACACTTTGCACCTTTTTTGCGAATTGCATTTCTTTTCGTTGTGCGGATACATGTAGATTTTGCAAATGTTCAATTGCTCAATTGTCCGAATTTTTATGTCAGGACAATTTTTCTCGGAGCTTGTATGTTTTACCTTGGGATAGCGTCTGTATTTGTTGTACGCATCCCTTAGTACTGTTGTCGTCGAGCTCCCTTTGTTTGGGGACGCGTCGGCATCTGTTTGTTTGTTTGGATTGCTTGTTTTCTTCACCATTTGGTGACTCGCGGGTTCCGCAGTGCAGGTAGGCCATGTTTGCAGCTTATGTTGTATGCTTGAGTATTCCGCCTTGACCCTGTCGTACACTTTTGTGGTGTAGTATGTGTCGGGGCGGTCCGTGGCGCCTTGTAGCACGCCATGGTTCATCTCGAACTCGTTCCAATGCGCCTGGAGGGTATCCAGTCTGCCCCGGATGTATGTTGCAGTTTTGCGTTCAGGGCCATCCTTTCCGAAGCTGACACCAATTTTCCGGATGCCCTCTGCGATGGTTCCCTGCCGCTTAAGAAGTTCTTGTTGTCTAGCGTCCATAATTGTTATCCCAGTATGTAGGCGTTGTTGATGGACGTTAGCTCTGTTGACTTCACTGTTTAATTGTTAGGTTGTAGTACCCGATCCGGCGAATGTTGATTGTTCCTGTGGCGATCACAGGGTCCGAAGGAATCTCTCCGTACGATATTGAGCGCCTTCTCAATCTGACTGGGGCGATCCGCTTGTGGAAGACCAGTCAAACCGATTCGCTATCGTAAGTAGAAACACTTCGTACCTGTGCGGCTTGTAGCGCTGTTTGCTCCAGGAGTGGCGATCCGGCTCGAAGGACCAAAAATGTACGGGCAGCAGCTCCGCACACTGAGATGTAGTATGTAGGTGGACGAATCACACGGGATGTGTACAGGAAATATAATCACTGTTTTGTGTCCGTTAATGATTGACAGTTTATTAGGTAAAACATAAACATATATAATACCTAAAGTAGGTGACTTGTGGCGGGCGTAATAGCATAGTCAGCGAATGTACATAAATCGGTGAATTAGCAACCGCTTGTTCAATTAAAAACTAAAACAATTGATATCATGTGACGATGCTCGTACACCTTGTTTATGTGAGATGATGATGATAAAGTGGTATATGATGTGATAGGTTACCTGTGTGATGGGTCGAGCGACTACCGGCGCGGGCAGCGCGGGGTGCACGCCGCTTCCCAAAGCAGTGCTGTGTGAACCGCTGCTAAACACAATCCTCACCTTCCAGTCCATCCAGCTCTAGAACAAGACAACTCAGTTACTGAAGAAGAAAGAGATGGTATTACGGAAAGATTGAAAAGAGGAAAGAGAGAGATAGACAGAGCTACATTACTGTTATCAAGTAAAAAAAAATTCGTAGTTTATAGTGTTTTAGTCGTGAACTTTAAAAGGAATCCTCTACATGAACACAGTGTAAGATATATCGACACACAAACTGATATCATGAATGAACTGATACTCAGATTTTAGAAAGCTCAAGCAACCAGTTGTTTGATACATTACAAGGAATTTCAACGTTGGCGGGTCCAAAATCAAGTACTGACACGTCGATATCCCTTACACCGTGTTTAATATTTTATGTTTTTCGGGGGCGAACAAGCATTTTTCAAGCAAATGAATGCAAAAGAAGTACATAGCCGCCATCTTAGAAACAAGCGTCTCTTTTATGAATTACAACAGCACTCTTTAAATCGGAGCTAATGGTACTTGATATTAATAGATGTTTTTATATAAGTAGAACTTATTTCTCCTGACAAGCACCTACACAAAGCTTCAACATGTAAAACTATTCACACCCTCAGAAGTCACGTCAACAGCATATTCTGAAATAAGACCTTCAGTCTATATCACTATTAATGTTCATTCCGTAACAGAAATGCAATTTATCTATCGCTTTGCGAACAAGCTTACGAAACCGAATTGTTGCAATCGGTATTGTTCAGAAGTTGAGTTGTTGTTGTTATTGCTAGCCCATATTGTCCCACTGCTGAGCAAAGGCCGCCCTCTATTCCCTCCAACTAGAGGGAAGAAGTTTTTTCAGAAGTTGAGTATCTGTTTTTATTGTGTAGTACATACAAACTTACAAAAAAAAAATTACCTCGCTATCTTCGGAACTTCTGATCCATTTTTCACTAATGGGAAGCTACATTATCCCCAAGTAGGTACTATAGGCTACATTTAAAACGTTCCCAGCAGTTAATTTCCGTACATAATGATACTAATATTTTATAGAGGTAAATTTTTTTAAAGTTTGTATGTAGGGGGTAATCTTTGGAACTACTGATCTGACTCGGAAATCCGAGTATCATAGGCATACATTTAATACGTTCCCGTGGGTTCATTCCCGTAAACAACGGGAGCGAAGCCGCGTGCAAAAGCTAGTGTTTGATAAAGTTAACGAATGCTTTAGTGTCGGTCAAACTCAATACAAACAGAGCTGCGCAAGGTCTTAACCAAAACGAACGTTGTGCGGAAGCGCGATCATTTTGTTAATTTTGTTCGGCGAACCTAAAGGTGTGGTCGTGCTGTCAGAAGTTTTCCGTACAAATGAGTAAGGTAGCAGTAGTGTGCATAGCCTAGTGGTGTGACCGTCGGACTGCCAAGTCGTAGGTCTCGAGTTCGAACCCAAGACACGAACCATTTTTTTATAATTCTTTTTATTTTATGTACAGTCTGAGGCCAATGGGCGGAATAAAATCTCTGACACCAGGACACTAATCAAGTAACGTTGCTCGCACATATAGTATAATATCGCTTTGGTTAGCATGCTGTTTCAGATACTAAAAGTTTTTTTACAAGGGCTATAAAAAAATAACTCAAACCACACTGAGAAATTCGGCAGGGACATTAAACGCGACCCTGACTGCCAAAGCTGTTCGATTTTTCTAACAATTCTAAACGTTTGCCCACTAACAAACTAAATTACAATCAACAACATAATAATAATACAACCGTTATGGGACAATTCATAGAAGTTTCGACATAAAAACACGAGTCTATCGATTTCTGCTGGAGTTACCTATAGGTTGGAACTGGGTACGTTACTGGTAAGCGTACAACGCTGGATTTACCACTACCACTCCAGTAATACGAATCTCAAACAAGTTCGAATTTCGAACTTATTTGTTGTTTCATGGATTTAATTAAAACATTGTGTGCCAGCATCGTCTATTACCCCTCATAATTGCTTCGTGTTCTAATCGCTGTTTTACTTCTGATTTTCTTCCTATAAAGCAATTTTAGTTAAGGTCAGCGTTGTAGTCTTCTTTGACTCAGATTTTGTCCGACCAGTACGTAGCAACCTAAACAGCTCTGTCGTTTGCCTCATTCAAGTCCTGGAGGCTGCAATTAGTTGTGCACGACGGGCAGGGGAGAAGGTGTGGCATATTCTGTGTTGGGGCTCCACACTCGCATTGTATCCGAGATGGGTCGATTATACCCTATCTAACCAAATTGGATCGGCAGCGGACTCAAACTCAAGTACATGGTCTTCTATACAACTAACTTTTGCTGGTTGGGGTCCAAGCATTGTAGTAAACCAACAAAGTATGTTTCTGTCGAAAAAATCAGTAGCATTTCTATAATTATGTTCTGATGTAAAATTGAACCAAATTGCAGTTGCACTTGATATGGAAAAAGCTATAGATCTATGCGAAAAGATGTAATAAGCATAGGTAGGTACGTGGCTTTTGTCAAAAGTTGTTACAACCCGTAGTATTTATTCCATAGGGTTTAAGTTCTTGCCAGACTGAGACGAATTCAGCTTAGAATTCTAGACAAGACTGCGCTCGTTAATTGTTTGAATAATTAATTAGACACGCATCTATTATGAGCCAGTTTGAACATGTTCATACAAGTTAATTGCCCTGACAGTGACACAATCGGTGCGAGCGAGTTTCGTTAGCATCCCGCACGGGCTTTGCTTTAGTTTAACCAGAGCTTTACACTTTTCTCTCATAAAGAGTCTCCTTTTTAGGGTTCCGTACCCAAAGGGTAAAACGGGACCCTATTACGAAGACTCCGCTGTCTGTCTGTCTGTCCATCTGTCACCAGGCTGTATCTCATGAACCGTGATAGTTAGACAGTTGAAATTTTCACAGATGATGTACGTCGTATTTATGTTGCCGCTATAACAAAAAATATCAAAAAAATAGAATAAAAGAATATTTAAGGGGGCTCCCATAAAACAGACATGATATTTTGCCGTTTTTATAGATAATGGTACGGAACCCTTCATGCGCGAGTCCGACTCGCACTTGGCCGGTTTTTCTTTTATAATAATAATAAAAACAATCTGTGGCTCGAGTGTCAAACTGACGTGACAAAATTTTTTTCCAACCGATTTTAATTTAATTTTTTTACCATATTTTCTTTACAAAAACTGATTTCAAGCACAATAATGAAAAAGAAAAAAAAAACCGTTACCAACGAATAGAAAAGTGAATTTCATGAAGATGGAAAATAACACAAACCGAAACATCATCAATTCCGTAAAATGTCACCGATGCTGACGAGACACCAAGCCAAACTACAGAAGGCACACCCACCATCTCCGGGCTCGTCGCTCAGCTCCGCCTCGCAGCCGCCGGGACGCGCCACACCCGTGAACACCGTGTCGCCGGTCGCTGCAGTTGCGTCGAGTTCAAGCGACGAGTTTTTCTCCCCGCCGTCGACTCCATCACCACCACGACGACGAGGAAGAGGACGGCCACCAGCGGGCTTGGGACCTCGAGGCCAACCGGCCCCGAACAGGGTCCCCGCTGCCGGTGGAAATGTGTCGCGCATGCGATGGACTCAGTCCATTAATGAGAATGTCATGCGCGCATATTATGGGGCTACTGAGGGGGGAAGCAACTTGACTGCGTACCGTGGTCGGATGCTCTCTCTGTTTCAGGTGCTTGAGCCAGGTGTCAGCGTGTCGGCGCAGCGACTGTCGGATCAGGTGCGGGTCATCCAGCGTAACCGTATGTTAGATGACACCGTACTTGATCGACTTCGCTCCGAATCACGGAGTAACCTAGTTACGCCTGCTTCACCCATGATCGCGGTACAGCTACAAAATGTTACCAGTGCTTCGCCGCGATCCGACCGCGGTGGTGAAGAGGATGATGATGAAGTTATATCCGTGAGTACCCAGTGCAACGCACAATTGAGGAGTGCTTTGGAGGGTGCATTCCGGGAGTACCATTCCACACCGCCTGAACTTAGACCAAGACTACCTCGTTTGCCTATGCACAAGAAAAATAAGGCGCTGGTGTGTGCTCTAGATTCGCAGCTGTCAAACTACTTTGACAGCAGCAAAGACCTCGCCGATACTCACTCAATAATGTACTGTGGAGCTGTAGCGGCATGTCGTGTAGCTCAGGTCAAATTTCCTAACAATGACAGAACTACACGACCAAAATTAGCTGCTCCAGCTTGGCAGTGCAGGATTGAGCGGCGCATCGGTGAGGCTAGAGCACTCATCGGCAAATTAATCTGCTTCAGGGAGGGCAATACTCGTCCTAGAGTGATGCGCTTTGTGAGGCGGGCGTTCTCGGGGACTGATATTAGTTTTCGAGACTACTTGGCCCGCGTCACAGAGCGTATCGACTTCCTGAAGCAGAAGATCTGTGCATGGGCAAGCCGTATTCGCCGGTATAAGCGGCGAGTGGAACGATACACTCAGAATCGCACTTTCCAAAGCGATGAAAGGTGGGTATATAGGGCTTGGGAACGACCGGACCAAGGTGTGACTGACACACGTCTGCCGGATGATGACGCCATGTGTTCGTTCTGGCGCAACATCTGGTCGGTGCCTGTCAGTCACACTGAGGGCGATTGGACACGAGAGGTTGAACGAGCGTGTGATCCAATACCAGAAATGGGGGCAATCACCATCAGCCCCCAAGACGTAGCTCGTGCAGTCCGTCCGTTACCTAACTGGAAATCTCCAGGGCCGGATGGACTGCACAACTTCTGGATCAAATGGTTTCAGAGATCGCACGTTCGCTTGGCGTCCCAGTTTCAATCAGCCTTAGAGTCAGGGTCGCTGCCCCAGTTCTTGACGACAGGAATTACCCACCTGCTCCATAAATCAGGTAGTACTGCGGAGCCCAAAAATTATAGACCAATTACTTGTTTACCAACGGTCTATAAAGTTCTTACATCCATTTTGAGAGCTAAAATCAACCAACATATTGATAGTAATTGTATCATGTCTGCCTCTCAGAATGGATGTAGGAACGGGTCCCGCGGTACTAAGGAGCTGCTCCTCATAGATATGGCCATTAGCCAACAGGTTCGCCGCTCCCGAAGGGATCTGTCTACATGTTGGATAGATTATAAGAAGGCCTATGATTCTGTGCCTCACACATGGCTCATGAGGGTGCTGGAGTTGTATAAAGTTGATGCAACTCTGCGTACCTTCCTGATGTCATGTATGGGGCACTGGAGAACGGTCCTTCGCTATCCAGGATGTCGAAAGATCCAGGGGAACAGCGAACCGATAAGGATAGAGCGCGGTATATTCCAGGGTGATAGTTTGAGTCCATTGTGGTTTTGTCTGGCCTTGAACCCTCTCAGTACACTGCTGGAAGGTTCAGGTCTAGGCTATCGGTTAAGGAGAGGTGGTCAGGTCATATCTCACCTTCTTTACATGGATGATCTGAAACTCTTTGCCCCCAACAATTTGCAACTGATGAAGCTACTGAAGGTAACAGAAACTTTCAGTAGCGCCATCAGGATGGAATTTGGTGTGGACAAATGTGCAGTCATGCATGTGAAGCGAGGGGAGATTATGGAATCCGTGGGAACTCAACTCTCGGATTCCATACACCTTAGATCCCTCTCCTCAACAGAAACTTACAAGTATTTGGGTATGTCGGAAGCATTAGGTATCAACACTGCCGACATGAAACAATCGTTGAGGGAGCGCTTTTTTGGCCGCCTGAATAAGGTGCTAAACAGTCTCTTGTCAGGCGGAAACAAGGTGCGCGCCTTCAACGGTTGGGTCATGCCGGTTTTGATGTATTCTTTCGGCATACTCAAATGGACTCAGACGGAACTTGATGCCCTGGATAGGAGGGTCCGCGCACTGTTGACCGCAAATCGAATGCATCACCCACGGTCGTCGGTGATGAGACTGTATATCCCGCGGAAATGCGGGGGTCGTGGCTTCTTAAATGCTAAGACCCTGCACAACCGCGAGGTATGCAGTCTCAGGGAATACTTCCTAGAAGCCGACGTGGGGATGCACCGAGATGTGGTCTCAGTAGATAAGGGCCTCACCCCGCTCTCCCTGGCTAACGAGAACTGGCGCAAGCCTAGAGTATTAGACACTAATGACCGCAAGGAGGTATGGCAGAGCAAGGAGCTTCACGGACGCTTTTACCGGGCACTACATGGGTCCGATGTAGACTTCTTAGCGTCCGTGTCTTGGCTGCGTTTCGGTGACCTATTCGGGGAAACCGAAGGTTTTGTCTGTGCAATAATGGACGAAGTTATGATGACGAATAACTACCGGAAATACATTGTGAAGGATGGCACGGTTGACATATGTCGGGCATGCCACCGTCCGGGAGAATCGATCCGACACATTATTTCTGGGTGTTCTCGTCTGGCTAACGGAGAGTACTTGCATAGACACAACCTCGTTGCCAGGATTATCCACCAGCAACTTGCTTTGAAGTACAAACTTGTGGAATCAGAAGTGCCATACTATAAGTATGCGCCCGACCCAGTTCTCGATGATGGTAATATCACGTTGTATTGGGATCGACCTATCATCACTGACAGGACTATTGTTGCCAATAAGCCTGACATTGTGGTGATAGATCGATTGGAGCGTCGCGCAATGATTGTTGATATTACGGTTCCGCATGACGAGAACCTCGTGAAAGCAGAGAAAGATAAACAATTCAAATATCTAGATCTGGCTCGCGAGGTTGTCGACATGTGGGACGTGAGTACAGCAATCATTGTGCCGATAGTCGTGTCGGCCAATGGCTTAATAGCCAAGAGCCTCGACCAACATCTGAGGAGGCTCTCGCTGGGCAGCTGGATCAAGCGCTTGATTCAGAAGGCAGTTCTTCTAGACACGGCGCGTATTGTTAGGAGGTTCCTCTCTCAAGAGCCCTGACCACCGGTAGCTCGGACCCTGTTCCCGATGCCGGTGGGCTACTATTTTTTATATTTTTAAATGTTTTTATATTATTTTATATTCCAATATTTAAAAATGTAATTAATATGTAAAAAAAAATGAATAAAGAAATAATAATAATAATAATTTATTTCAAAATAAACAGATTGTAGATTACAGCTTTTTAACTTAAGTAATAACAGGTAACACAGAATAAATTGTAGTCTACAATAAGGTGGGTGAAGCTCTGTCGTCCTAGCTAGGCTACAAAATAGCCTGTGTTTAGGAGACACAGTTTCGATCCCTAGGTAATGATTGGCTCTGGTACGTGTTACATGTGCAGATTGGCAAAAGTGGTAATTAACAAACGGATATACAAGGGAAATCTACAATGAGTAAATGATAAAGATAAAGTAAACTAAAAAACAAAATAAGGTAAAAAGAAAACAAAAAAATAAAACAAAATAAAGACAACCGTAACATGCAAATTAAGTGTGTGGGTGTGTTCCGTGTCTGTGTGTGTGTGTGCGTGTGTTGTGTGTGTGTGGTGTGTGAGAGTGTATGTGTATGTGTTCGTGCAGGTGTGTGTAATCATCCGTGTGTGTGCATCTGTGAGAGTAATTAGTGAATGTTGTCAGTCGTTAGATAAATTTCGGTTTCGCCATAATTCAGGTTTGATAGGAATGAACGGACAGACTTTTTAGAATTGAAAAGGGTCGAGCCGTGGACTGGTAAATGCGAGTTGATTTTGTTATACAAAGATGGACCAAGGTAGATGTTGAATTTTTTTATAAAAGCAGTGTGTGCAGGTGGAATAGTGCAGATTAGGTCTTTGCGACGTTTGGTCATTTCTACAAATGGAGTTTTACGATGCTGAAGTAACACAGTGTGAAGAATAAATTGTTGCCGTACATTAAGTACATTGCAGGCTTTGTATAACTCATTGGTTGGAAATAGAATCGGCCGAAAGGTAGAAACCTTCAATATAGCTCTGTGAGCAGTCTCAAGGGGCTTCAATATAGTTTTAGCCGCGCCTCCCCAGCAGGTGATACAGTAGGTGAGGATTGACTGGCAGAGTGCGAAATACACGTTACGGATGATCGAAGGGCTGGCTACGTGTCGTAAGTTTAAAAAAATATAAATTAGTTTCCGTACACGTCCAGAAAGAGCGCTAATATGTGATTTGAAGTTGAGATTTTTATCTAACACAATTCCAAGATATTTTATCTGATCAACTGGTGTGAGAGTAGGACATTGACAGTACATATGGTCATCCATAGAACACAAGTGCGCTTTTATGGTGAAGGAACTATTCGGTTGAGAGGCAGTGCTCACAGAAAAGTGAATGAAACAAGTTTTTGTCGCATTGAGAGTTAGTGAATGTGAATCAAGCCAGTTTAGGGCACTATTAAAACCTTGTTGTGCTATAGTTTGTAGGTCCGACCAAGAGTCAGCAGTAAACGTTATTGCAGTGTCATCTGCAAAACATACAATTTTTGAATTCGGAATCTCGAGGTTGCAGAGGTCGTTAATAAATACTAAAAAAAGTAATGGGCCCAGGACACTGCCCTGAGGGACGCCATACTCGATGGGAAGTTCCTCACTCCTATGGTCGCCTATAACAACGCATTGTTTACGATCAGTAAGGTAACTTTTGAAAAGTTCAAGTGGAAGCCCTCTGACACCAAGGTTTTCCAATTTATTTAGAAGGGTGGGAATGGGAACCGTATCAAAGGCTTTTTTTAAGTCGAGGAAAATTGTTACCACTTTTTTTCTGTTGTTTAAACCACCAACTATATGATTGACTAAGTCATTAACTGCATCACAAGTAGATTTATTTGAGCGAAAGCCGAACTGCTGTGGTGATAACAATTTAAAATGCTCAAGATAGCGTACGAGTCTCTTATTCAGTAAGCGTTCAAGTACCTTAGACAGTGCACTTAAAACAGCTATAGGTCGGTAGTTACTAGGTTCGGCCCCATCCCCACCCTTAAAGATAGGATGAATTATTGCTGTTTTAAAAGGATTAGGGAAGATAGCTGACTGGAAGCAAAGGTTATACAAATAACTAAGAACAGGGGCCAGAGTCCGCGCATATCTTTTCAAAAAAGAAGAAGATATTCCGTCCCATCCAGTAGCAGCAGTGACTCTCAGTGAGTTTATAGTGGATACAACTTCGTCCGGGTCTGTTAGCTCAAGCACAAATGACTTGTCACAGGTAGTTGGGGGTGCCAAACCTAATTGAGTTCGGTTTCCAGGAATTTTGTCTGCAAGGTTCATTCCAACACTGACGAAGTATTGATTAACATTATTGCAAGACTGAGTAGGTGAGAGTGAGTTTGAGATTAAATCAGTGGAAGTATTTTCAGTTTTAGTCATATTAGTTATGTTTTTTATAGTATTCCATAGTTTTTTAGTATTATTTGTCGCCTCGTTTAGTTCTTGCGAATCATATTTCCCTTTAACTTTCTTTAGGAGTATTGCACAAAAATTTCTGTATCGTTTGTAGGTGATGGATAAGGTTTCATTATCAGGTGTGAGTTTTAGGTTCCTATGCATCGAATCACGATTGCGTATACACCGCAGTAGGCCTGGAGTGATCCAGGGTTTAAGTATTTTTTTACTTGAAGGGATTTTTGTTATTGTTGTGTGTTGATTTATAATTGTGTTTAATATTTCGACAAGGTTTTCGGCCGCCAAGTTAGGGTTTGATATGTAAAAAATTGAAGAAAGATCTAGATTTTTCATAGCCGTATCAAGGTTTATGTAATCCACCTTAGCAATGGTGTTCTGGGGGGATAGTGTAGGCTTGTTAGCACTAAAACATAATAAAGAAGAACTATGATCAGTCACCGTAGAATCATAAACAAACGTTATGGTTTTAGACTTACAGCGGAGCATGATATGGTCCAGGCAATTCTTATCTCTGGTAGGAAGGGTGTGTGCAGGTAGGAATCCATGGAATGCCAATGCATTAAGATAGTCTTGAGCACGGGTATCTACTGATGTCGTCTTGATGTCCAAGTTGATGTCGCCGGTAATGATAACTGACTTAAATTTGGTGAGCGTCAGTAGGATACAATTAAGTGCTGTCAGAAATGAATGAATGTTATCATTAGAAGGAGAACGATATATACAAAGTATCGCTATTTCAGAGTTTACCTCGACAATAAGTCCCGAAGCAGATCCATTAAAATTGGGTTCTACGCAAGTGGTTACGAGGCTTGACTTAAAGTAGACCACAACGCCATCGCTCTGGTTTATATGTTTTGTTGTGGCATAGGTTTTATAATTTTTCATAGTCGGGATTAAAGAATTAGTGTTGCACGGTAACCAGCATTCTGTTAAGACTACGAGCTGGCAGTCTACATTAAGTCGGTGTAATAGTGTCTCTAGATTCAGGTAATTTCGATTAATAGATCGGATATTTTGTGTGAGAATTTTGAAGTATGCATTTTCGTGTTTCAGATGTGTGAATGTTTGCTCCGGAGTGCATGAGTAGGTTTCTGATACAGAAAATTGATCAACAGTTTCAAGTAAATCATTAATACTATTTAGCATCAATAATTGTTAAAAAAAAAAAAAATATATATATATACTTCACAATCAAAAACGAGGCGACTTATAAGAAGTTGTAAAAATTTAGATTTTCCATAGAATACAAGTTTATGGAAAAGTAAAGCTGAATATGAAAAACTAAAGAGTAGCTTATCTAATATACTAGGTGGGTGCTTTATAATGTAGTTTATGTGTTTTAGTGGTGAGTTTGTAGTGTCTGTAGTGTTTATAGTGTAACATAGTAACTTAATTTTAGTTTGTATTAATAGTAAATAAATAGAATAACCGTTAACAAGTCTAAGTAGGACAATTGTGTACGAAAACAATAACAGCGGAACAGTAATAAATGTAAATAAGAAAAACATAAGAAGTCATGCGCTTGTAAAGGTGGGCAAATCATTTAATTGATGTTCGGTCCTTATAATGAATGTTTGATTATCCTGGTCCTTTTTCAACATTATGCGACCATTAGATGTCCAACAGTATAGGTAATGGTTAGCCTTTGCAAAATTTCTCGTAAGATAGAATAACCTTTTGGCGTGGGTTGTGAGTAGTTCTGCGACGAAGACAGGAGTGTTTTCTGCATTCAAACCCAGGTGAGAAGAATTTAACTTATTGTTGTGGTTACCTTTATTGTATGCCTTCACTGCCATCAAAAAATTGTTCTTGATAAGTGTGTTTGTAAATTCAACAGTTATAGCTGAGTTGGGGTTTTCTTTTTTAGATGGCTGGCGTGACACGTCGCGTATATCGGACACTTCCAGGTTCAGTTTTAGGTGTTTTGATAACTCCAGTATTGCGTCGTACAGATTGTTCTTCGATTCTCTAGGCCTTTTTGGTACGTTACGAAGCTCAACACTAGTCTTAACAAGTGTACGGTCAAGCGATTCTAGTTTTTCTTCTAGGGATGCCAGTTTTGTAGACATGGAGTTCCTCTCGACTTCTAGGCCGCTGATTTTAAGCTCAAGCGAAGTTAGTTGTTCAGTGACTGATAACATAGACTTTTCGATATCCTTGTTTGTCTCGTCTATCCTAGAAGTGACCGCTTTCACTTGGATTAGATGATTCTCAATTCGATCCAAACGAGAATTGATGAAGTCTTTTAGTAAGTCACTAAGTTCTTTTGTTAGCTCGCTTTTAAGGTCGGCCAAGTTAATGTCTTCAAGGGGCGGACAACGTCGCTTGGTGCGCTGTGTAATGTTGACCAGGCCAGGAGTTTCGGACCCCTCCTTTGTACAAGAGGTCGGAATATCCGAGTCGGAGCGAGTAATTAATTGTTGTGGCGGCGTAGTAAGTATTTTAGACATCTTGGACTTAGAACATTCAGAACAAGTATAAAGACGCCAAACAGGTTGGATTGGAACCCAATTACTCGATGTTCACAGTGGGAGCTTTCAACCGCTGCACAGTAGGATCAATTCCTTTAGTAGATTCAAGATATTACCGTCGTAAATACTCGCTAATGCGTTAAACTGTTCAACCAAAACGCGCAGCGTGTCGGGGATAGCTCAAGGTCACAATGACACCGCTCCGTCACTGCACGCCGCGGCCGGGCACTCACTTATTAAGTAAACAGTAATTGTCCACTGATTCGTATGCACTCACTACACGGTCTGTTAGGTATTTATTTGCATAATACGATTAACTTTACTGTTCTTATGAAGTTAGACACAGCACAGTTATAGGCAGCGTGTAAATGGAAGAAATAATAAAAATAGTGATAAAATGATAGTAGAAATATTCGAATATTTAAACAATCAAAAAGGCGTACAAGACATTTAAAAAAAAACGACTGACACGCAACGGTACCCAGACAGAACATAAAATTTTATAATGTGCTTCTTCCATTTTAGTTCTTAGTAACCATTGATTTTAAATTTAAAGTTCACTGGCATATTATGTTCGATGACATGCTGGAGCTAACGGCCGTCTTCATCGCTTTTTAACTTTCGTATATCAGAAATCAATTAGGTGGTAGTTTATAATAATAAACATACAGAACATCACGCCTGTAATCCCCGAAGGGGAAGGCAGAAGTGTAACCTAATAGTAAACCGCATTTCGCCAGTTATGTTTAAGTCCCACGTTGTTGTTGTTTGTTTACAATAAATCACTAGTATCAACATGTTCAGTAATTTAATCAATTCTTTTGGTGCTCTAATTAATAAAACTCGTGTGGCGGTTTTGCAGAGACTGAACGTTTATTATTTCAAACTCAGGTTGACACATACAATGGCAGGTGGCGCTAGTGTAACAAACTATTTTTATACTACCATAGACTTTAGTCCGAATTGGAACAATGTTCAATTCAAAATAACACCCCCACTTATAAAAATAATATCTACATTAAAGTTACACAGTTTTAGAACAATACATAAAATTATATTTTACTATTTTCATAAACATATATTTATACTTATTTTATTTGTGTCAACCCTATACCATTTATGAATTTATAATGTTTTACATGACAAAGACTTTTGGTTAACACATCAGCTGGCATGTCGTTAGTAGGCAAATAAGATATTTGTACTAAATTATTAGTGACACATTCTCTAATGAAATGATGCCGAACATCAATGTGTTTTGTTCTTCTATGGTATAAAGGATTAGATGCTAATTTTTGTGAACTTTGGTTATCGCTTAATAAAGTAATTGGTACATTTTCAATTTTTGTTTTCATTATTTCACAAACAAGATTTTTTAAGTAAATTGCTTCCTTGCATGCTTCTGACAGGGCCATGTACTCAGCCTCGGTGCTGGACAAGGCAACTGTTTTTTGTTTCCTACACTCATATGATATTGCACATCCAGACATCTTAAAAACAAAACCCGTATATGACCTTCTGTCAATTGAGCATGATGCCCAATCAGCATCAACATACCCTATTAAATTACAATTACTTTTGACATATTTTAATCCATAATGTTTAGTTTTATTTAAATATTTCAAGACCCGTTTTAAATGTTTCCAATGAATCTCACTGTAACAATTATTATATTGACTTAGAAAACTAACTGCAAAAGCAATATCTGGTCTTGTGAGTACACATAAGTACATTAAAGCACCTAACAATTGTTGGTAAGGATATTGCTGAGAAATAGTTGAAGCCTTTTCTAACTTTAAATTATTTTCCATCGGAGTGTCTGAACTCTTACTGTTATACATATTAAATCTTTTCAAAATTGTATCAACAAAGTCCTTCTGATCAATAGAAATAGAGTCATTATTCACTGTTACATTCATACCAAGACATTTTTTTATTTGGCCTAGATCTTTTATGTTAAATTTTGCTTTTAATTCACTTTTTAAGTTCTCACAAGTTTCCTTACTGTTATAAAAGACAAAAAAATCATCAACAAACAGAGCAATATAAACTTTGATATTTCCATCACATTTCATAAATAAACATGGTTCATACTGAGACTTGGTATACCCTAATTCTAGCAATAATTCCTCAACTCTTTGGTACCAAGCTCTAGCAGACTGTTTTAGACCATATATTGCCCTTTTTAGTTTCAAAACTTTATTCTCACAATTTGCAAAGTTTGAACAAGCTGGTAATTCCATGAAAATAGTCTCATTTAACAGACCATTCAGAAATGCAGTAGGGACATCAAGGTGAACAATATCTAAGTTTTGGTCGACACTTAGTGCAAATAATAACCTCAAAGTGGAATACCTGAGAACTGGTGAGAAGGTTTCTTTAAAGTCTGTACCTTTCTTCTGACTGAATCCCTTCGCAACTAGCCTCGCTCTGTACCGCACTTCACTTTCACAATTGAGCTTTCTTTTAAACACCCACTTGCACTTCACAACTGTCTTATTCACTGGTCTGTCCACTAACTCCCACGCATCTCGGTCACTGAATGATTGCAATTCTTCTCTGATTGCTTTCTGCCACTGCTCCTTTTCTGGTCCATTCACGGCGTCATTCAGGGTTATTTCTTCTTCAGAGAAGTCCTCCATAACACACAAGTTTGCATAGCCATAATAATCTGGTTTCTTTCGAGTACGTATCTGTGACATTTCAGTGTTTTGTTGCTGAGAACTAACCTCCCTGTCTTCTGACGTCAATGTCATTGACTCATGGTAGCTGTCCTCCGAGTCACTCAACTCTTCTACTGGAATATAGGTTTCGTCATGTTCATCAATCTGCTCATCACTTTCAGCTTCTTGACTTGATAAATCCTGAACATTTTCTGACTGTTTTTCCCCCACTGAATCCTGTATGTCACTCTTGTCTTGTATAGTAATCTGAGATGTCATACTGTCACACTCTTTTTCCATTATTATGACGTCCCTTGCAACTGTCACTGTTTTTGTTATGGGATCATATAGCCTATAGCCTTTAGTGTTGTCAGCATAACCAACAAGAAAAAGTTTCTTTGCCTTCTTATCCCATTTAAGACGTCTTTCCTTCGGGATGTGTGTCATGGCTATGCTGCCGAAGACTCGGATATGGCTCACATCTGGCTTATATCCCATCCATAATTCAAATGGAGTTTTCTGATGAATTCCTGCTGCAGGAGATCTGTTTTTTAAGTATACGGCAGTATGAACTGCCTCTGCCCATAACCCTTTTTTAAATTGGGCATCTGATAGCAGGCATCTGGCTTTTTCTACTACAGATCTATTGTATCTTTCACAAAGCCCATTTTGTTGAGGGGTATATGGGTTTGTTTTCTGATGTACTATGCCACACTGCTTCATATAATTCTCCATAACTGCTGAACAAAATTCACCTCCGTTATCAGTTCTTAAAATCTTTATTTTTTGTTGATTTCTGATTTTCCACTAAGTTTTTGTACTGCTTGAAGTAGGTGAATGTCTCATCTTTAGATTTGAGAAAGTACACGTGTGCCATTCGACTGTAATCATCCACAAATAATAGAAAGTATTTGGCCATACCGAGCGACTTAGTTTCCATAGGCCCACACAGGTCTGCATGTACCAGATTCAAAACCTCCTTGCTTCTCGACAAGCTGGTGGGAAAGGGGAGTCTAGTTTGCTTTCCCTCGCAGCAAACTGTACAATTACTTTTGTCAAATTCTGCCTTATCTTGGAAATTTAAGCCCTCCACAGCACCATTTCTCATGGCGTTCAGGTCACTTTTGTTAATGTGGCCAAGACGCCGATGCCAAGTCTTGCTGGAAGTTACTGCCATTGCTACTAGAAGCCCTCCCGACTTTACAATGTTTAACTTGTACACACCATTCACTTGGTTTGCTTCTCCAATACAATCATTTTGCTGATTGTAAATGTGGCACACATTTTTGTTGAAAATGACTCTGTTGCCACTGGCTATGATCTTGCTCACGGATAGCAGGTTTGTAGTTAGGTTATGTATGCACAAAACATTGTTTACTTTTATGTTAAACTCTGAATCTTCAACACATGTTGTTATCTGCAGATCTCCAGAACATAAAACCGGCACTCTTTCTTTATTTGCCACTACAATGTCTCGAGTTTCTGTATTGTACGAAATATTTGTCAACAAACTTTTGTTTGATTCGGATATCAAATGAGTGCTCGCGCCCGAGTCCACATACCAGTCTTTGTCACTAAATTCACCAGTCAAAAACATTGCACTGAATGCGTTCATTTGTTTTTCGTTATGTGTACTCGCATTCGTATTATAAGATCGGCACTGATTTTTATAGTGTCCAGTTCTTTTGCACCTATAACACTTGACATTTTTTCCCGGCTTGTTAGTTTCACTGACGTAACCTTGACCGCCGCCATTTGCTTTTTCTTTGCTCTTATGGCGCGCGTTTTGATGATATGCATTTTTGGCAATAAAAGCACCCTCGGACTTTGTAATTTCAGAATCTGCACTCATATCCAATAGTTTCGTCTTTATAGCGTCTGCACTAATGTTCATCCCCGAGTGCTCAATGGCCATAATCATAGGCGCGTACTTTTCTGGCAATCCGGCCAACAGGAGAGACCCTATCCACTCATCGTTGATTTCAAAGCCTGTGCCCTTTAGCTTTTGTGCCGTATCCACTAACTGTGACACGTACGCGGTCATTGAGTCGCAACTTTCAAGACGAATGGAGATCAAGCTTCTGAGTAGGCTGATGCGGCGGGTGAAGCCAGTATCGTCGAATAACGACTTCAACTTTTTCCATAAGCTATGCACCGTAGTTTCATTCTTAATGTGTACATATAGTGATGGATCAATGGTCATCACCATCTTAGCTTTAGCCTTCTTGTCATCTTGCGCGCTTAATCCTTCGCTGTTGCTGATGTCGATGCCTTCGAGGATGAGGAAATTTTCCACTGCGAACGCCCAATCATCGTAATTGTCCCTTCCCTTGAGCTTTGGGACATTCATAGAATAATTTCCTGCCATTTTCACTGTGCTGTACAAAGATCACTAACTATTTTTTACTTTACGCGGGACTGGGCCCATAACCTAATAAAACTCGTGTGGCGGTTTTGCAGAGACTGAACGTTTATTATTTCAAACTCAGGTTGACACATACAATGGCAGGTGGCGCTAGTGTAACAAACTATTTTTATACTACCATAGACTTTAGTCCGAATTGGAACAATGTTCAATTCAAAATAACACTAATTACAAAACAACCTATGATTTTGAACATCAATGAGCTCGTGGCTAAATAATAACAGCCCCACGTGTCGATCTACAAGGTTAAGCAATGCTTGTTTAGATTGATCCGTCAATCGGTCGCCGCCCATTACAGATCGAGTTTCCTCGTGTACCCGTTGCTTAGCCGTTGGTCCCGGCTGTCGTTGCGGATAGTCAGAGGCCCGAAAATCTGCCAACCCGTCTTATCAAGGAATATTGTATTACTCATTTACTGGGTTATGGAGGTCAGACAGTCGCTCCATGTAAAATACTGGAATTATGTTGAAATTCAGCTGCATCTGAAACTGGAAGCCAACCCTCACATCGTTAGAAAAACGCTCAGCTGATGATGCTTTTGAACATTAAAATTTCATTTTGAGGATCGTACCAATTGAATGATGCTCGGTACAAGGATATTATACCGAGCATTTAGTCTCCTTATTACTTCTAATGAATACATTTTGCTTCTATGGTATTATTCTAATTCGCAAATGAATGGAAAAGGAGGGAATTTATATTGTATGTATTACGTATATTATATTGTATGTATGTAGTTGAGTTTATAAAATTAATTAATTTAAGTAATAAAATGGACCGTTAATGCACATAGGTATATCCTATTCTGCAAATTTCGCAATTGAAATTAGGAATTAAGAAAACCCAATTCTGGGTTAAGCTCGCCATTGTACACGGGGCAAACTTAATCGGTTTGCAGGGCACACCACAAAGATGTTGGTGTGCGTAAAATCAACTGGTGTATTACTTCGCCTATTTGTTAGTGTTTGCTTCACTATAGTATATGTATAATATGAGGTAAAGAATATGAAGCATCAATTTGACCCTATGACTAACCGGTGTCGTGGCATAGATGTGTAATCATTCGGCTGGTAAATCAAGTGTCGTAGGATCGAATCTGCGCCGCTGGCGTCAACTTTTTGCATTATTAAAAAACTTTTATTTTCATTTTGTTGAATTTTTATTGTAATTTACCTGATAATAAGAACATTATTCGAAAAAAAATATGGAAGTAAAAATTAAACAATTTGTATTAAGAAATCAACAACATTTATTGACTAGGTTTTTTTTATATTATAATCACAAATTAAAAAGTTTTGTGCATGACAAATATTCTAAGTCGGACAAGAAATAACGTTACTTTTCTTATTCAAGTGGGTAATTTATTTATTAGTGAAATGAATAAACATGTTAATAAGATAGATATTAAGATACAGGTATCCTAAATTGTTATCTCACTAACAATAACATCACTCACATAAAACAAATCGAATTACCCCCTGATATTTTTATTAATATCCTATTGGTGCGCCTTCGCTATCTATGACTTATTCATGCACGAAGTAAATGTCTCCACTAGACCTGCATGGAAGAATATTTTTTTTTATGATAGCGCTCACCATCTTTTCGCCACAATATTTTGCGACCGTCCTTGTCTGATTTAAAACATTTTTCATCTCTAAATTTAACTATATTATTGCACCAATCAAAATCTAAATATTCTCTTGCGAAGCGTACCCGGTTTTGCCTGTGAATATCTGACATTCAAATTTTCTTGGCTGGCCTACAACATTTCACACCAGCTGCTCGCAAGTGGTTTCGTACAGTTTGTAATGTCACGTCATGTTTAGTTGCCGTGGAACGAGTAGTGAGGAAGGGCTCAGCGGTATGCGTAGCAACTATATCAGATGCCAATCTGTGAATGCAAATCCAGCCTTTGGTCCCGGTCGGCAAGGATCAATGCTTCCCGAATCTGCATAACGATGGACCCACAATTGCACAGTCCTTCTCTGTGAACAATAATAAAATATTGTTACAAAAAACAACAATCAATAACATGTGGATTATTTAAACATATTAAACTTCTAAACATCATAATAACATTTTGTTACTCACCGATATCTTTAAACGTCTCGCAATTTCACTAATTGAAACATTTTGCTCATGCAAAAGAATTATTTCAGCTCATAAAAGTATGGTTCAATGATTCATATTGATTCACAAATAAAAGCACTTCTCAAAAAACGCAGGGTATAATGTCTAAAAACGTAACGAAACCCCAATAGTCAATAGCATTATGACGATGAACTTAAACTACTAACTTAAACATGATTTGTCATTTTTAGAGGGTAGACAACTAATACATTCTAACCCAAATATAAAGAGACTTGCTAATAGTTAAGCAATAAATTGAACAAACAAATGTAAAATATTTTATTAAAACATACAAAAACATTAAGCTGTTGGCAGTCGGATTCGATCCTACGGCGCCGGCGCAGTAAGTAATTATTTATCGCACGCTCGACTAATGCGCCACGGAGACGATTGTATGATAAGCTAAATTTATGCGTCATATTCCCTGCAACATTAGTGACAAGAAATTTTATTGTGTGTGCGTGGACAACGGGTAGCAAACACTAATAAATAGGCGAAGTAATACACCAGTTGATTTTACGCACACCAACATCTTTGTGGTGTGCCCTGCAAACCGATTAAGTTTGCCCCGTGTACATAAGCTATATTTATTGCAATTTTTATGTATATTTTGTGTGCAATAAAAAATAAGAATAAGCGGTACTCTTGGGTACGGCTCGTATTGTTAGGAGGTTCCTCTCTCTGGAGCCCTAATCGCCGGTAGCTTGGATCCTGTTCCCGATACCGGTGGGCTACAATTATTGTTTATATTTTTAAATGTTTGTGTATTATTTAGAAAGTATATTTGTGTAAAAAATAAATAAAGGAAAAAATAAGAATTATCATTACAAATTCATGGATTTTGCAAATTGGAATGGTGGTTCTCAGATTAATATTTGAAATGGAAGCTGAGAACAAAATAAGACTGTTCTAGGAATTTTCACAGAGTTAACAATCTCTTTTGAAGGTCAAGTTACAAATGAAACCTTTAACAGATTTTGTAGGAAGATAAATCTAATACAACTGCCTTGTTGGTCTAGTGATCGCAAGTACAACTGCTGAACATGAGGTGCTGGGTTCGATTCCCAGGTCGGGTAAAGTGTTATTGGGTTTTTCCATCAGGAATTCGTCAGTAGCAGCCACGCAGTCTGTATTTGTTCCCAGTGGCCATAAGCTCGCTCCTTATTACGTGGGACTTAAAACATAACTGGCGAAATGTGGGTGTACTCTGCCTAACTCTTCTGGTATTATAGGCGTGATTTTATGTTATAAATCTAATATTTCAAAATTCAAAATCCCTACAAGCAGTTCGCAGTCGCGTCTTGCGTCATTGGTTTGACATCGTGCATGCGGTCGATTGTCAATCCATTTTTAGTTTTGATCGATTTACGTGAGGTCAACATAATAAATACTGAAAACTTTAATGTGTCGTGACACTTGCTTTTTGTGACATTTTGTTATCTCTGAGAGCATACATTGCATTACATCTTTTTATTATCAATCTTACAAAAATAAGGTAAGGTTAGGTAGAGCCATAGTTTGAATGTCACCAATAGGTCGCGATCTACATGGAATCCTATTGTTCTCAACTCCAATTAACAAAGCCATTTTGTAGGATCAGGCTTATTAGAGAATGTCTGATATGTTCGAAACGCGAATAGTACATTCCGCTGACATTTCGCTAATTGGATCATCATGCTCGATTGAATGTATTGAAAGATTACATGTAACGAAATTATTTACAAGAATTATATCCTCTCTCAATAGGTAGGTATTGAGGTAGGTATTGGGGCCGTTTTACAATGTTATTGGTTATCGAGTTGGAAGATGTCTAATTAAATTCACAAGCGAAAGTCCACAGACGTCATTAGTATCGATTTCTAAACATGAAAAAACGGAATTGTGTGTAAGTATTAGTTTTAGTTTAGAAAGTGTTCACGACGGGGATGACGGGATCTTAGTTCACTTACTATGGTCGGTCACTAGACTCCGTCATCCCCTTCGAACCTAACCTGTCCGATTCGGGGTCACAAATCCAAACAAGTTCTGAGCAAGCGAATACTCATTTTTCTTCTGTTGCATGAGGAAGAATTACATAAAAATAGTAGCTCCTATCATGAAAATGAGCAAATCAGCAAGGGACATGGCCAAAAAAGTACATTCCATATACACTTACATACCTAGTAAATATATTACATTAAGAAAAATAGAGAAGTGAATAGGGAATATGCATGATTTTTTTTTATTACTTAAATTAATAGTTAACATCTTTATAACATAGAAAAAAATATAAATAGGCTTGAAAATAGTCAAATAATTTTGCAAAGTGAAATTTAAAACTTTGAATAAATTTGAGCCGTTCAAACGCCACCATTTTGCGCGCGCTTTTGATGACGTCATTGGTTATGTCCCGTGTTTGTTTACTATAGCGTTTCAGTTACTTCATACTTATTTTGTAGTTTTAATTGCTATACAAATCATGGAAGAAGTTAAAAAACCTTCTTTTAAGTATTGTATAGTACCGAAGTGCAAAAACATTATTAATAGTACACCCGATAAACTGTTTTTTCGTATTCCACGCGTTGTGAAAACTACGAAAAAAATGGTGTAAGATGATGAGAAAGGATAATGTACTTATCTCAATTATCGGTTGTATTTTGTTGTGAAGATCATTTTAACGGAAGTTTGATATATTTATGTACAGCTTAGTGTGAATTAGCTATTAAGCAGTAGAAAATTCGGTCTAAAACTAACCTAACCTAGTTTACAAAAGTTCATAAAAAAATTCTATAAAGAACTTGCTTATTCCTATTGTGGTTTTACGAAATTTTGATGTTTGTTAGGGAATATACAGTTAATTATATTGAATATAACATAGTGAAACAGAAAGGAGGAAAATGTAATCTACGGTTAAAGAAAGGAGTTGTTCCTCATATATTTTTGTGTCAAAAACGGAATATTACCAGTTGAAAGAATTACCGTAGCTAAAAGGCATAGACTATCACTGGTAAATGAAGCTCTTTCAGAATATGCTATCAAAAGTAGTAATATTTTAGAAATTGGTGAACCTCCACTAAGAAGTTATTGCGAAGCTAGTCCTAGTACTTCCCATACAAATGTATGTGATATTAATCAAGCAGTACTTCCCGTATTGAAGTATGTGATGATCATGAAACAGAGCCCTGCACTTCTTACCTATATTAAAGTTAATTACAGAGTGACAAAGCTATGCAAGTCAATATTAAACTGAAGTACAGAAGTAAAGGTGTCAATATACCTACTGAAAAGAAAAATGTAGGACTGTTACCATTACCTCTTTCATCACACAATATCGGAACTTCACCAACAATACTATCTGTTAAAAAGAAAATTGTTGGCTGATAGCCCGGCTGATAGTACTTCTATATCATCTTATTCTTCTGTTACATCCGCTGATTATGCACCAAGTTGTTCATTAAATTAAAAATAATTAATTAATAATTAAATAATAGAAATTCAGATAATATGTTGACATCATACATGCATCTATTTTCGGTAGATTATCCGATTGTGCTTTGACAAAACCAGTTTCTGTCATCGTCCTAGATTGACTACAAATATAATATTCACAAGTAATCACACAGGAATACAGTTATAAACAATTTTTCTCACAAACACTACTAACACAGTATGAATATCAACGCCGATACATCCAAAGATGTGACCATTGACGTCACATTTCGTTTCGACCAATGGTGACGCGTTTTGTAAGTTTGAATTTCCCTCCCTTATTTTTCACTTTTTATATAATATTTTCTGGGTTTAAATAATAACTAAATAAAAAAAATACCTTTTAAGTATAATGTAAAGACAATAAAGAATCCAAAAAAAAAATACTTGAGACAAATTTAAATTTTATGCATATTCCCTATTGTTGCGTAGTTTTTAACCTCTCTGCACTTATCAGTATTGATTACAATATAATAAGTAATGCAAGTTGAATTCAAAGTCTCATTTGTCAACTTTCGCCACTATGGACCGTTCGTAGACGAACACGTTCTACACCACGCATACTACTTGTAGATATGTATGTGAAATGAACGACAAATGCTCTTACCTGAAACATTTGATTTAAACAAAACTGTTTTCATTGGTATTTCTTACATGTAATTAAATTATATTTTGAAGTGTTGATACGTAAGATATATTTATTTCACACAATTATAGTAATAACATAACCGTACCATAAAACGGAACGCGTTTTACAATGTCATTGTTTATGTCAAAATGGCGGTACTGCGATTGCACAGATCCTCCGTTGCGTACGAACTGTTTGTTTTCTTTTGCGATTATCTTGTAATATTTTTGACTCCTGCGTATCTCTACGGAAAAAAATATTTTTACTTATTTTCACCAAGAAATGAGTAATTATTTATAATCTTTTGTTTTATTTCATATTTCCCTTGTTAATTAGTAGTTAAACTGTTGAAGAAAGACGTCACTTTCGGAGTCTCAATAAATGTGACAATAATAACATATACTTTGTCTCAGTTTTCTATCAGACTTTCTCAGTTCAGTAAATGTTAATCAATATATGGTTAAAAACCTTAGTTCAGGTAGAATGACCACCTGAAATAAGGTGGTGCCTAATAATTCACAGCACTTCGTTATTTTAAAACGCCTTGAGGTTTTTAGTAGCAAAATCATTATATCATACGCTTTGCCAGCAATCTGATAGAAGGTAACATGAAACTGTTTACGTCTAGTTATTTGTAATGAGAAGTTGTTTGAGCTTTTTATTTTTTGCAATTTAATATGGCAATATTCACGAACATGAAACACCAAAAATTATCGTTGTACATTAAATTTGATAACTATGCAAACGCCCATACAGAAATTGGCCATGTCCTTTGCTGCTTTTAAAGATAATATTAATTCATGTGCCAAATTACCTACATTCAAGCCACGATCTGACTCATTTATTAGTATTGACAGGCGTCTGCAGTTAGTATAGCTACGAAGTAATAAACACTCGTACAATAAAGTTACCCTCACTATGTTAGCACCTTTATGGTTCAAAATTGATAAACTTTCTTCCCGTGGGAAGTTAAAGCACCACTTAGTTTCATTACTGCCACAGTTTCCATCAAAGTTTCCAGTAACAGTGTGTTGCCTTACCCATAATGCAATCGATTATATTTTACTTGTGTGATCGTGAAGTTTCTAGGGAACTATTAACATTTCCGCGCTAGTTTGGGTTGACAATATGAAGTGTTTTCCTGACTTCCAGGTAACAATGAGCTGGGTCTGCTACAAAACATGATCATTACACTTTTATTCGCCAAAAGATAGGAAAATGTGTACAGTACAACAACATTTCACTAGATAAATGAGATGATTTCGTAAGAGACGAGCTTATCGCCAAAATCCAAAGTTGTCCTATACATTTTGACCGAGTAGGTAATGCACTTTTGAAGGAAACAACAGATTTTTTTTTTTAATTACCGACGAGATATTTCTACATAATTATATGGGAATTCTGAATTAAGCTGTCCTTTCACAGTTTCACCCTGTAATGTTCATAGCACCGGTAGTTAGGAAGTCTAGTGCTATATTAGGAATGCATTACAATTGATCGTGTCACAAGCTTACACCGTTAAACAGCAGAAGGTACCTTCCTGTTCCTGCGTAATTATTATTTTATCGCCGGCAATAGATTGGCCGCTATTTACTCGCCGATGGCATTAACTTTCAGGACGGCAATAGTAGTTTTACAAGGTGACATCTACTAATAATTATAGCCTTTGCAACAAATGGGAGAGTATTTCCAACGTGTTCACATTGACATTATGATAAAGAGCGGGCCTTTTCATTACTTTGCAGCATAGTTTATGTTAAGAAGCGCTTTTTCTGAGAACAAATAAAGGTGGACGGGGTACTTTTATGATTTAAGTAAAAGATCAATTTCAGAAGTTAGAAAGCTGTCTTTATACATTTTAGACATTGAAAATTTATTTTTCTTTCTCGATTTTAGTTTTTATTCTGAAAGCTTTTTTAATATCTTTAACGGATGCAATGTTCATGAATAACTTTGATTCAATGGGTTTCGGTACGTTACTTAAATATCATCATTATTATATTTTGTAAATGCCTTACAATTATTCATTGAAACGCTTTTCAATTTGATTTTGTAGAAATGAAATTAAACATACTGAAGATAACATTCACCGGTCGCCGTTCAGCAAGAAAGATATGATAAGTAATTTAATCAAATTAGGTTGAATACTTATGCAGATAGTTTTTGCATCGGAATTATCAAAAACGCTGAGACATGTATACATTTTTTTTAAATTTATATCTAATCAAAAGCTTAAAAAAATAAGATTCAAGCTTCTAGCTTTAAAAATGACGTTATTTCCATACAAACTTTCATCCCCTATTTCTACCCCTTACAGCCCTTTATTCGCATTAAAAAGTAGCCTGTGTCCTTACTCAGGCTCTTTCTTTTCTTTTCTTTCTTTTTTAGGCAGGATTGCGTATCACACAGACAGAGTTACTTTCGCATTTATAATATTAATAAGGAATTAAGGATTATGGCCAAACTCCGCATTAACTGTGTGATTTAGTATTATACCTCCATACTAAAGCTCACTAGATTGTCACCGAAGGCCGCGATAGGCTTTACCTATTCATCTGCTAATCCAGATGTTGATGTCATCGGTGCTTTGATAAACGGGGTCTATACTTAGTGCGAATTAAATGCAGATTACTTTACATAAATACATGCTAAATTGTTTAAAGGTCTAAAAAAACCGCAAAAAGGAATATTGGCTTGCAAAGATAAATTCAATAAAAATCAAAACAGATTAAAAATAAATTATATAGGTATGTAACATAAAAATATTGGAGATTTCTCAGAAGCGCCCGTACACAATATTTTTATTGCTTTTGGGATTGGCATTTACCTTCTCATCGTTTTTTTTTTAAGAAATTTTACACGTTCAGAAATTATGTATCTGAAAATAGGTCACTGAACGTAAAAAAATAGTACATTTTGATTTAAGTGGGGAAACTTTGTTATTGCATTCGAGGCGGAATTTACACCCGAGCTGCAGGCAAAGGAGATATGGAGCCGAGAACTGCAGTAACAAATCCCCACCCGTATCAAACGACGTTTTTCAATACTCCTTCGAAGAAATAAAATATTAGAACGGAAAGTATTCTTGTCAGGAATTATAAGGAAACTATGATTTTATTTCCTTTTTTCCGTGTTTTGCTTTCGTCTGGTTGAAGAAGAAGCAAAGGCATGATATCGCTAAACAGCCTAACATGAAAAATAGTAAATTCAAATATTTTTGAATTTAGAACACAAATAAATGTTAATTTATTCATGAAAGTAAATATTTGTTTTAAATAATTATGTTCATCTATGATATTTTCTTTATAACACAGTTTTAATACTCAAATATTTACGCCGTAAAGACGCATATCTATTTGCCGAAATTAAAAAAAAAAAAACAATGACCGCCCACTATAGTCATTGAACCCATTTGGACTTAGTGTATGTACTTATAAATATTAAAAATCCACGCGTGTGAAATACATTGCATGTTGAACCTAATCATAGTGCGATAAGAACCAGTTTTCGAGAAAGTGTATTGAAAAAGTATTTAGCGCTGATTTTAACCTACTTTTTTGTGATCTTCGTTATTTACTGGCCTTTCACTTTATTTTAAAAGATTTTGTTAAACATTTCTAGGAACCATGTGAGATATCTAGCACAATAGTATAGGTATTAAAAATGATGCACTAAGTCATCTTTACCGGCGACTCGTACCGTAAATCCCAATTATAGTTCGCAATCAAATATGTAGATATCATTTATAACATGGAGGTCACGTTCTCAACTCTAAAGTAAACTAACCCAAGGATTCAAATTGAAATAGAATCCAGTAAGTTTGTAATAACAACTTGGAAAGCACGTTACGCCGTTGGTCCCGGCTGTCATTTTTAGATCTTTGACAGTTGTTACAGGTAGTCAATGGCCCGAAAGTGACGTGAACTAGTAGTCACTCCGTGAAAAATACTGGCATTCAGTTGAATTCGGTTAGACTGGAAGCCGAGCCTAGCTTAGTTGGGAAAAAGGCTAGGCAGATGATGAAGTTTGTAATAACATTTGTCGCGCCAGAATGTTAAAAACACAGCTATCTATATCTGTGGGAAGAAATTATCCCGCAGAACATTATTGACGGAATGAAATGTATCTTATGCCTTAACTTAGGCCATGGTATACCTGTGTTCAGCTATTCAAGCCTCAATAAGAACAGAGAAACAGTATGGATTCTCCCGGTAAAGATTCAAACTTCGAAACTCAGTCAAGTGACCAAACGATACCCTTTAACTACAAGTAAACAGTTTATCGAATGGAGTGAGAATGCTATGAAACTATTTAACCTCCTTCAATGAATTCTATTGAAAATTTATCGAAGGTAAACATGAGAATTTCTCTGTTCGTAGAAGCTATGAGCGGGGATTGTGGAGTTAGAAAACAAGTGCACTTCTTACTTGGTACTTGAGTAAGTTCAGAAGTGCTTGTATGAAAAGAGCTTTGAGGTGTTGACCTGAATGCAATTCAGAGAACGTCGAAGTAGCTGTTTACTGCAACGTAGTTTGTTTAAAACCTTTACGTTTCATACGAGGAAAGAATCCTAACCAACCTTTTCTATGAATTTGCTAAGTCATACTGACGCACTTATATAATAAAGTCAGGTTTTACGTAACATACAATATAACGTCATGCAATCCCAGAAGGGCTAGGCAGAGGTGTACCTGATAGTACCCCCACATTTAGCCAGTTATGTTTAAGTTCCATGTAATAGAGGGCGAGCCTTTTGCCATAAATCGGGCACAAATCCAGACTCCGTGGCTGCTACTGAGAAATTCCTGATGGAAAAACCCAATAACACTTTACCCGAGCCGGGAATCGACCCCAGGACCTCATGCTCAGCATTCCCGCTTACGACCACTAGATCAACGAGATCAGGTTTAATTTATAATTTAATACTAAGTTCCCAAGTAAGGCAATAATGATATTGATATTGCGAAGACAAAACAATGATCCCGATTCTACCTTAAATTTGACTTGCTGTCTAATTTAAAGAATTTTTATTTGTTGATCTTCATAAGGACAACGTATAATTATTCTGGCATAATACTTTAAAAGATGTTACCGTGGAGTTTCTTAACCATTCTTCACCACAAAGACCTAGGTTTGCGAATAGACGTAGCTTGATAGGTAATTAACGTCGCCTATAAATATCTGACAAGCCTAATCAAAATGAATGGTTAGTCTTGTCTTTCTGGGCCTGTTTTTAATAAAACCCTCTTCCCTACTCACCTTTTTAGAGATACTTTTAGACACTGTAAATAAAAAGTAACCATTTTGACACTCAAGGCTTGATAATCAGTGGATATAATACATATACATGTAGACTACCATTCACTTTCTAACATTCGAATGAAGGACGTGACTCAGTATGGCGAATGAGTGTAAAAAGTAACGAGGACATTAGAAAAAAAATATTAAAAATAAAACTTGGCTTGAACCTAAGTGGCCACATTAATCGCGTGGTCAGTAGCGTCTTTATGTCTTCTAAAGTGAGAGTGTTTAAATACTCTCGCACACATACTGACTAAGTATCGCAAGAATCTTTAATACCACATTTTATCTTATTGCGTTTTGCTGGTAAGTCATTAATAGATGTTATGTATTTCATTATAAGCGTTGTCATACAGCGTGATAACGCCGCCAGTCTCTTGGGGACATTACCAGTTGACAGCGCCAGCGCTGCGTAGGAGTTGTTTGACGCCATTTTTTAGTTTATTTTTAAGTTAGTTACTTAAGGTTTTTTAATTTATAAGTGTGTATAATATTAATTGTTATGATTTGGTTTATTAAAGTTAGGTTATATGCATGATATAATTTTCTATTCATAACAATGACAAGTTTTAACTTTATGCATAAAGAGCCACTTTTCAAAATTCAGTTGAAGGGTAATCTAGCGCTTCACGATCAATAACAAATTTTGCTGCCAGCAGACATACGAGTACATTATGATTTTAATTTAATCAAGTTTGAAATATCAGTCAGTCAAGTGGAAATATTTAGTAAGTCATGTATATCATAATGCTTTACCAACCGTCTAAGATATTATTTAACGTTGAATTTATTACTGAGTGTTGTGATTATTTTTAGTTCTTCAGACTAAGTAGGTATGTGTTAATCAATGAAAACAATTTTGGCCAAAGAATCAGCATTGCCATCCAACGTGGTAATGCTGCCAGCCTTCTGGGCACTTTTCCTGTTGACAGCGATGCGGACGAATTTTTGGATGCCCTGTAACCCTTTTATACTTGTTCATATTTATTTCTATTATAGTATTGTAGTTTGTAAATAATTAATATTTTGATTAAAGAATTATTTTCATGAAAACAATGTTTTTTTTCTTCTTTACACGAAATTGTATCGATCAGCATGAAAAAGGTATATTTTACGTCCATACAAATTGTTTGATTTTTTTTTGCTGCGGACTAGCTTTTGCCTTCCCGATTTTTTCATTCCTATACAACGAAATTATTCTTAAACGAAGGAGAGTCGAATGGCATGGAAAAAAGGTCACTTTCACAATTTTCCAATAATTTGAGGAGGTATGCCAAAATTGTTTTGATAAAAACAGAGTCAAAGTTTCCTAGAAAAGTTTCCAGGTACCTATCTCTTATGGACTCAGATTTTCCCATGTTGTCCTTTACATGGTTCGTTCTACAAATATAGTCTTAAGAGTGTAATTTACCATTCAACTATAATAAAAAGAAAGAAACACCTAATAAATATTTGTTCCAAAGACACAAAGCATCAATAACTTAATTGCCTTCTCTAACTACGCCGTATCCGAGTACACATAGGCCAAATTTTCACATTTACAAAGCGAGGAGGAAAACAGCTGCTTCTTTTGGGAAAGCTTTCTGCTGAACATATTCAGTTGTTACTGAAGCTGGGGCTAAATACAGGGCCACTAGGGTTCTGCGAAAAGCCAAAAATGTAATTGAAAATGCAGGTGTATTATCGTTGAAAAGAGGACCTTTTGCAGGTGATAATGGCGCTTTGTACAGACTTAAATTACGGATAATTTTATACCAAAATTATAACTCGTTGATTCAAGCTTCTTTGAAGGCGATTCCAAGTTAATTATCATGTTGAGCATCATGAGCTCGTAGGATGCTCATGCCCCTTTAGTTTTCCCACTGCTGGGAAACATACCTCCTATCTGTGAGAATTCCTGCGTAGGCTGGTAGATTTCACAATGGTTTAAGCATTTTGGTTTTAGAACGTACTGTATGTGCCTCACGAAGTTTTCTTTCGCGGTTTTGAGAGCAGGTTGAGATGACATAATTTCCACAAAATAAAATGCATGGCTTGCCTGCTTTAAAACACACAACCTAAAACTCTGAAAGGCTAATAGGTACAATTTTATTAGCCATTATATAAATTATTATCTCGATTCAATTTTTATAGTATCACAACAAAATTCAATTGCTGGCCGCGCATTTAATAGAAGCTCAATTCACAATTAATGATATCGTAAACACAATACAGTAAACAGCTAAATATGGATGAAACATCTCGGCCTTGTCTATCACCTATCATGAGAAATGCCAAGAACAAGGTTTTCTTGACAATTCCCTTGATACCCAACTTGATGGGAATTCAGGGGTGGTACACACAATATATTAAGGACAGCAATTCAGCATGATATGGCAGGGCGGCAAAATTTTTAGAGGGAATGGGAAGCTGTCACCTCCTTCTGGGAAGCAGTCATGCTAGCAAAGGAGGTGGTGGAACGTGAGAGGGAGAGAACCTCACGTTCCAGCCGCCGCGGGAGACGCCCCGGGCGTCGGGGACCTCGGCCACCGTAGGCGCAGGCCTGTGGACGGTGAGTAATGGGCTAGCTCACCGTCCGTCCGTCTTATGACGAAAGGCCGTGTCGACGCCGACGGTGCGTTCGTGTTTCACGCGCCCCTCAAAGAGATGTCAGCAAACCAGAGGGGCCCGCAAGGGCCGATGCCTGCCAGGGCTGCGGGCATGTTCGAAAGAGATACCGCGGCCCTGGAACACAAAGGGCAAAAGAAGGAACATGGATGGGTTTTAGTCAGTAAAAGTTGGACACTCCCTTCCGCTCTTGGCGGAGCGGAAGGGGTCATTTGATGATTACCCATACCAAAAAATAAGAAATAAAAGGGCGGCAATCTATACATATCATAAATCTGTTGACGTGGCGTGTCTGTACATTCAGGTAAAAGCCGCTTGAATTGCGCTGATTCAACCCAAATAAGATTCAGCGCTGATAGATGCTGAACGGAGTTTGCCAATCGGTACACGTCGAATGAGAGCCGAGTATCTGTAGTAATTGCTTCAAGTCAGCTTTGTTGTTTAGTGTACCGGAACAAGTGTGTATCACCCCTTACCTAAATAAAGATGGCTACATCAACAATTCAACATTAACAAAACGACGCACAACTTGATAATAACAAACGATACGCTTCCAAACGTGAAAACTAATTATTTCCGGTAGTTCATAAGCATAACACGACCTCGGTTAAACTAAATGTGAAGATGTTTTCGTATAATTATGTAACCTACACGCAGAAACTGACAGTGTTCGATAAATTGTTAGTTTTGAGGCGTTACATTGTGCGTCCACAATTAGTGATGTTAACACAGTTTAGCTTCATAATATCACGTTAATACATTAAACGTGTTATGTTATACGTTATTCCTTAAATTAATGGTTTATAATAATAACAATCATTTATTTCGAGCAACCAGACTCATAGTGTTAGTAACAAAGTACTTACAAACTATGTTAGTAATACACACAAGACAAAAACAAAATCAAACACAGAATCAGATTGTGACATCATTGACGCAAGGTGACAGGCCCAGCTGAAACCTTGCAGCAGTGGTTCACAAACTCAAAAAAAATATATAAAAGTATTTTAAATAGTACGGAACCTACGGAACTACGGTAGTGTAGTAAAGTACATGTATTCAAAAGTTTATTTTTTCAATGAAATTATGAAATTATTGGTTTATAACATTACTAGATTTTGCCCGCCGTTTCGCTCGCGTTAATTTAGAATTTGACAATCAACTCGGGTTTGTACTCTGCTTGTAATAGTATAAATGAAATCATGATTCGAAAGACACGTGGCGCCATCTATTATAGAACGTTGTTGTTTTCCTCGGGAACAGTACAAGACTTCGGCATTAAATGTACCGTATATCCGTTTCTGTATACCTGACAACGTGTATGCAAAATGTCAGTATGATCGGTTCAGTGGTTTAGGCGTGAAAAGGTAACAAACAAACTTACTTTCACATATTTTATAATATTAGTTAGGTACTTAGTTAATTTTTCTGTGCAAACAATTTCATCGTCATGTAAAATGAGTTTGCTGAGTAGATAAAAATTTCAGTATTAATATTTTCAACTTTCTTTACAACATGTTTACAATATAAAAGAGTAGGTAAACAAATCTAGCAAATGCTGCTTGCTTGATACAAGATCTCGTGTAACCTTATCTTTGGTGCATGATCCAATCACATGGCAGATATAAGATATCAAACGTCGCTTTATGAATGCCAAATAAGAAGAATGAGGTTTTATCCTAAGTATATGGTAGTCAGATGGTAATAAGGCTATAATGCTGTCGGTTAATTTTGGTTGCATATTGCCTTATGCCACGTCAGGAAGCTTGCTATTAGTCCTTCTCGTGTCCGTTTTCGGTCACGACGGCCAATCTCAACGGAGATGAGTCATCGGCGCGAGAAATATTATAGTGTTCAAGTGTGTGCACAGGCATTTGAGGAAAGAGTGAGTGCACCTGGCTTCCCTCAATTTCACACTCCGATGTGACGGCTATCTCGACCGAACGTATTTCTCGAGGTACGGGGTCATTCCGACACCTAAATTTTGGGCTGCTGCTGAGAATTTCCTAATGGAAAAAACCAATAATACTTTTTGCCCGACCCGGGAACCCATTCCAGGACCCTCACGCTCGCTTGACATATCGTAAAAAACACCATCTTTAAGTAGATAGTTACCTGTGCGCCCAGTGTGGCTGCCCCTGATCACGCAAGCTGTAGCATCCTGGCTGGAGCTCACCGGAGGAGGAGTAGCCTGCTTACACTCCGACTTCTCAGAAAAACAGGCCCTGAAACATTCAGAAACGTTAATATATCGCCGGCTATAAAACGAAATGGCTCGTTAAAGAGCGTTTCAATATTCCCGTGAATCGGTAATGATTTGTGAAGTACTTTGGGGGGATTGCAAATGTTTAGGAGGACGCTGGAATATGCTATCCCGTTTAAATGTTATGTATCAAAAATTTATGTTGGAAATGGAATACTTATTATGTGGTTTTCTGTCTGAAATATAGATTTAAATCAAAGATTCGCCATAACGCGCCAAAACATTTTCTCTTTTATATTTCGTTGCCGACGCGAATTGAACAGTATTGTCTCTCACTCACACTGGACATCATAATTATCAATCATTTCATGCGGGACGTGCGACTTCGCTCATCTTAGTGTAAATACTTTTTCGAGTGACGATGAGTATTATGAAAACATATCTATGACTTACATCTGTGAACTGAAATGATTAGCCTTTAACAGCTCTGCAACAATTGTGAAACGGATACGGAATCAGACTCCTGGTGAAATAGAAAAGATCACAGTTCTTGTCAATGTACCTAGCTTTTTCCCAACTTCTTTTTTTACACAATGGGCCTACTCTTGACCTCGATCACGCCTGATGGAAAGCGATGGATGAGGTCTATGATGAAACGAGCGTGCCCAGAAGATGCCTGTTCACTCTTGCTTTGAAGGCAGACGGGGTACGTCGAGGTCTGCTCCGCTTGGGAGGAGCACCGCCGTGTCCTCGTAGCGGCGATTGGCGGCGGCGACCTCTCGCGTCCGGCCCTGGTTCAAGCCATGGTCCGGGGCGAGAGGGAATGGGAAGCCGTCGCCTCCTTCTGCGAAGCAGTCATGCTAGCGAAGGAGGCGGTGGAACGTGAGAGGGAGAGAACCTCCTCACGTCCCAGCCGCCGCGGGAGAAGCACCGGGCGTCGGGGACCACGCCGTGATGGCTCTCGGCCACCGTAGGCGCGGGCCTGTGGACGGCGAGTAATGGGCTAGCTCGCCGTCCGTCCGTCGTATGACGACGGGCAGGCCGTGTCGACGGCGCTTCGTGTTCCACGCGCGCCTCAAAGAGTTGTCAGCAAACGGGAGGGGCCCGCAAGGGCCGGTGCCTGCCAGGGCTGCGGGACTGTTCGAAAGAGATACCGCGGCCCTGGAACATAAAGGGCCAATGAAGGAACATGGGTGGTTTTTAGTCAGTAAGAGTCTGACACTCCCTTCCGCTCCGCCCAGAGCGGGAGGAGTCATTTGATGATTTCCCACCCCCCCAAAAAAAAAAACAAAAAAGGCAGACGGGGTAAATGTGGGAGGGTACACAGAACTAGAAGAACTATAAGTAACAGAGCTAAATTGTAGAAACTCATTTATATTCCAGTTCGGGATAAAATACCAAGATTTTATCGCAAAAAATACCAATTAATTTAACAAAGTAAGAGTTCCAGGACTTCTCATATCTTGTGTATTTCAAAATATATTACCAAAGTTAGATACTGGGAAAATACTACACTAGAAATGAAAACCACTTCTTTGAACTACGGTTACCGAATAGTGTTGATTTTCTTCCTCTATTTTCGCCGTTTTTCACTTAGGCCACTTTAATTACCTACCGATTTTCGTAGAACTCTTGTAGTACTTCGGAAAAATAATTATTTCTTTTCATTTGAATAAGTATGTCAATACCACTTGTATTGACAGATTTGTTAAAAACTTGTTGAATTTGTTGTTGACTTTCATTTCAGACACATTCCCAGTTTTTTCGTTTTAAATCACGGGCAAATTGTGAAACGTGGTCTTCCGGAATGTATAATATGCACATTATGTAAGTGTAGAATTAATTATTTTACTAAGCTTATGTATAGTGTAGAAATTTTGGCCTTTTAACTTGTCACAATTTTAGTACATTGCATTTGTTCGAAGCGTATCACTAGTCTAATATGCTCAGACTGCAAATGTTCTGAAATTGTACACACTTCACATTGATTCTGATTAAAATTCTCGTCACTAAGTTGAATAGGTTGAACACTTTACGTGACGAAGAAATTGAAAATAAAACTCATAAATTTTCAAAGAAATCGCAGTTGGGCAATCCCGTTGGGATCCACGCGACTTTGCATTCTAAGCGATGACAATGCTTTAGAAGCAGAAATGAAATCGAAAAATTTGAATGAAGGCGCTCCCCACCGGAGCATTCGACTGCAATGTAACAATACAAGATTCGATTTTGTACAGAAACAAGTCATTGTTACAAATTGTATCGTTACGGGTTGCGCACTGTAATGCTCGGTTTTCCTCACTCACTGATGTAATGCTCGAATCTGAACTGTTACATTACAGACAAATAGGTAGTCCCGATGAGGGAGCGCCATAACTAAAGCGAGTCGTTTCAACGGATACACTCTAACATAAGTTTAAATTGAATATTTCGAACGTGGTCTGGGAGTTGAATTTGTTTAGCGAATGAAACAATCTAAATATAAATGGACTGGCTCTTCATACGTCGTCGTGTCAACAAGAACTGAACGAGATTATATTCTCCTCGGGGTTAAAAGATGTCACGTTCTTGAGGTTAGAAGACTGACTGTGCAGGGAGGGTCGAATTTTATGAGCATGTTCAATAGTGAATGCTCTTTCATGTACACCAAAGAGATTCGAAAGATAGATTTAAAGCTCTGGGCCACACTGAGGAACGAAGGACGTGACTGCAAGCATCGTTTATTTTACACCCCGTTCATCAACTCTGGCGAAACGATTTGCGATGTCATGTTACATCAAGCTTTAGCTCGTTCCATCGTCGACCTCATCTCTGTCCTCACGACTAGATTGAGGTCAAGAGTAGACCCATCAAACATAAAAAAGCGTCTTTTATTCCGTTTGTGTGAGTACACACATTTTGTTCATCAGAAAATACGTAAGGTCTGGCGACCCTCTAAAGGGATTTCCTTCATTGTTTTATCCATAATAGCTATTACACGATTGCTGCCTGAGCGTGTATTAAGGTAAAAGGCCCAGTAACCGTGAAGTTTTGAACTTCACTGACTTTGCAGGTCTGCTATGCTAAAACTAGAAGACTTACAAAAAAAATAATTACATGACTAGAGAGATAATTTAAACTAGTTTTAGTGTAATATTCTTTTGTTTTATAAGTCTATATTTTCTTTAACAATAATACAAAAAAATATAATAAAGGGCTAATTGTACCAGTACCCGGTAGATTTGTACTAGTAAACGTTAAATTGTCCCAGAATCCGGTAATTTTCACCGCGAATTTGAACTCTATTGCTTTACGTTAAAGTTCACAGAAATGCTATTTTTGCATTTCTGTGAACTATGTAAAATAAATAAAAAACGGCTTATCCAAAGAAGAAACATTTTTATTATGGAAAAATAATTTTAAAATGTATTTTATACAAATTATAGGTAATAGTTAACATCAGTAATTTGTTTAAACTTAAGTTTTTAAATCGGATATCGATATAATACCATTATGAATCACATTATTTTTTAAACTACGCTTATAAATTATTTGAAGAATATTTTGGTTTCACCTTTATATTATGTAACCCTTAAAATCTGGTAACAAAAATATCACTAACCTAAATAACGAATCAGAAAGAAAACGCTAAAATTTGCATAAAAACACATAAAAAACCTAGGAAATACTTAAAACACAACAAATCTATCGTTTCACATAAAAAAATAGTTTTTCTTGTACAGAAAATAATAAAAAAATATGTACTTATTAACCCTTTGTTTGTGAGTACTTTTCCGGATTAACGAGTGCTTTTAAAATAACTTGGACAGAGGCAAGTCTCATTTAAAAATAGAAAAAAGGAACTAAGTATCTAGTCAATCAGTTATTATTAATAGGTAAAATCAGGTAGGTACCTATGTAAATACTCTCGGCTGTCAATTATCACAATTATGTAAGCTCTAAATACTTTACATACTCTACATAATTTAAATAGGTTTACCTAACGAGGAAAACACGAGCAGTTTTATAAAAATTTAAGTCTTAGGAAAATACAAATCTGATCATTTTATATTAAAAAGTGTTTATATTAAAATTACGCAATATGCAAAACAACTTAACAACTAACACTTGGAATAATTCAATGAGATCAATAGGATAAAATGAGATGAATTAGGTAACCTCGTGTCAGCTTGAAATGTTCAATAAAATCTACACAATATAACATACTTAAAAACGAGCAACATTAAATTATTAAAACGTTATCAGTCAATAGAAAATAGTTATAATAGTAATGGATCACAGTTATACAATGTTAAAATATTTTTTATTAAGTAAGGTACCCAGCTTTAAAGTAGCAACTTAATATAAGCAATAATGAATGAGAAAACTTAGAACTTTGTGATTGTTTAAATCAGGTTTACGCATAATTGACGAAGCAGTCAAATCCAAAGCTTTACATCACTTATTCATCAAACGACACGTAACAATACATACAAGTAAACGTTATTTCATTTGGTGAAACTTCTGCACAAATCGTATGATACCAGGTCTTACAAGTCACACATTCTATCATGTCCAATCTCGTGCTTCTTTGGCATAACCGACAAAACCAATCTTCATTTGTGATATCCCTTGCCCCAGTATCTATTGATTTCTTCCTAGGTTTTTTGTTACCAACTCCAAGCTCAGCTTTTATTCTTTTTTTTTCTTTAGCTTTAACTTTGTTCTCCTCTTTTTTTGTCTTTGCTTCCAGCTTGTTCTGTGCAAAGATTTGCCACCTATCAGATGTTATCACGCTAGGTAATTTAACTTTACTTTTTGTGGTGCTAATAGGAGTGTCTGGCCAAAATAAAGCATCTTTAAATGGTGTCGGTACAACTAAATCTCCATAATATTTAGTTTTTGTTTGGTTGCGGCTGTCATCTTCAGGTAACGCTTGTTCTATAGGTGAATGTGGCGGTGTCTTCATATTTTCGGATGTTTTGATTCTGCTCTGTGTATAATCAGGAGTTGTATCATCAGCCATTATCGATGTCGCTTTGGTTTTCTTTGATTGTATTGGTGATGTTTTACTTGGAAGTGTTATAGGAACGAGTTCTTTGCTAGAAAATGACGTTTGTGTCATAGTTGACTGAAATTCTGTTTGTGTCGGCACTAATTCAGTAATTGAGTTCGTGTTAGCAAGGAATGATGGCTGTGTCATACTCATAGTATCTGTCTCAACCACATTCGACGTTATAGCTGTTGTTATTATTCCAGAGTTTGTTGTAATATTTTTGCGAGAAGTGATATATATAGGGTTCGAGGCTATTGTTCGGATCACTTGACCTGATAAATGATGTGTGTTTTGTACTTTATTTTCAGGACGAGTTTGGTCTTCTTCGATAAAATTGGTCAGTGAAGGCTCATTAGTTGGGATTTCCACGTCCATGATTCTTGTCAGGATCCCATCAACATTTTCATACATTTCTATCTTTCCTGCATGGCTTTCATTTTCAGTTATTAGAGAGTCACTGAACTCATTTGAGTTCAAATTTGAGTCCAAGATGTCAGTCAGACCTGTGAAGTTTCCAATATCTCCAGATGATAGCAATTCGTTGATATTAGACGTTTCTTGAGCACACAATCTTGTCAAAGTCGAAGAGTCATTATTGAATCTGTCTGAAGGTACATTATTTTGAAAATGCATTTGCCTCCAGACATTAAATAATCCTTCTAAGGATTTATCTCCTTTCCAAGTTGCATTTCCGGTGCCGTAAAAAGCTTTGAGGTTTTCGGGACTAATTTGTGATTCAAAGAATTTGAAATGGCTTATGGTATCTGGTTGTACTAGCTTTTGGTTAGCATTATCTGGTTTGCCTGGTCCTTTGGATTGACTTGTTACACACTTGGAATAATCGACGCCATTTGCATCAAAAGGTGACAAGCCGCATTTGCGAAATCCATTTTTGATCGAGTTTGAGTTCAATTGTATAAGAGATTTATGTAGCAGCGGACAGAAATTTTCTTTGCGTAGTTTAACGAAGTGGTTATCATTTCGCCAGTCATAAACTGATCTCTTCCATATCATCTTAAGAGGTCGAAAAACAGCCACATCCATCGGTTGAATTAGGTGAGTCGCATTAGGATATAGTGCAACCAGTTGGATGTTTTTTTCCCGACAGAAATTGCTTAGTGGCAGCGTCGTGTGTGAGCAATGTCCATCTAAGAAAAAAATGATTGGGAATTCTATATTCGTTTTTACAATCCAGGGATAGAAGACATTTGTCATATACTCATAAAATGACTCTCCTGTCATCCATCCCTTTGGCGTAAATCCTAATCCCCAGTCCTGCGGTGCAGTTTTCGAAATTTTATGTGGTATTGATTTTAGCTTAAACAACACCATCGGAGGTGCCAATTCACCTGCTGCGTTAGCCGTAATCAAGACGGTCACGCACTCTTTTTCCCCGCTGGGAATTACGTTGTAAACGTTTTTTGCGCCTCGTTTTGCCAGAACTCTGTTATCAGACGGTGACAAAAAGAAAGCGCTTTCATCGCAATTAAAAATCCTACGTGGATCTCGAATTGCTTCTTCGAGATGTGTCTTTATAAAATATTCTTCCACTTCTTTAAACCATGCTCTTATATCGATTTCTTTAACTAATGCACGGGTTTGCGTCAAATTTTGGGCCACTCGTTGGCCTACTTCAGGGTGTCGCTTTATAAAAGCTTCAAACCAGTGACGACCTGGTCTGTCATTTCGAAATGGGTTATCTCGCTTCATCTTTTTCACCAATAAACTCACGCTATCCAATAACTGTGCCTTATTTACGGGAAACCCACTATTTGCCATAAAAATAATCCACCTTCTTAAATGTTCTTCTTCTTCTTCCGTCAAAACTGTAGCCGGTCCCTTGGAGCATTCGACAGAATAGCGGCCGCGTAATTTGTCATCCAACGTCGAACGTGGGATACCGAACTGCCTGGCAGCAGCTGAAATTGAGGCTCCTTTTTTGACTACCTCCATGGCCTTTAATATGGCCTTCTGCCTATCAGTCATGGCTATCTGTAAAAAAAATACACGGTTCTTGCAAATTTCTGAATTCGTATCATTAGGAAAATATACTAACATGCTTTTAAAAAATCTTAACGGCCGAACAGTAAAACATGGTGGTAATTAAATTACTTAAAAACAAACCAAAACCCAAAGGTTAAAAATTGTAAAAAAGAAACATGGCGTATGGTATGGATTTCTGACTTTCCAGGGCCATATAATTAAAAATATTGCCTCAATTGTCGTGAAAACGGAGATAAATTACTAACTCAAAAAGAGCTTACATGATAGAAAAACGGACAGGCCAGCGTGATGAAAAGAACAAGCAAGCAAGCGAGCAAAATTAGTCGGGTATCCATAGATCGAGTCATGTAAGTTTGCCGGTCTGAAGTTTGCTTCAAATTACTGCGTGGTTATCAATATCCATACTAAAACAGCAGCGCGCCATACGATGCGCATCGAAAAACCTGGTTTCAGAACAGCAGAGCAGTAACGCGAAATATGCAAAAACTAGGAAAACATAAAAAAAATAAAGAAGCAATCGAATCCAGGTGATTACAACACAAACAAGGAGCATAGAAACTACATTCTATTGATTCGAAGGAAAATAGGACTTAACACAAGGCAATAAGGACGCTGTCGGGTTTAAATGCAACTGTTAATGCAAGTCCCAATATCCGGCAGAAATGTATTCTACAGTTTTAAAGGAAAATGAGACCTATTTCAAGGCAGTAAGTACACAATAACGGGTTTGGGTACAACATGTATTATCGGGTTGATCGTGTACCAATATCCGTTAAAAAAAATACGATTTTAACGGATACTAGGTCAAGTAGGGGTTTGTTAGTACCAATAGATGTGAACTGCAAAAATATTTATTTCTCAATTAGATTCACCTCAATTTATAGGTTATATCGCAAAATAATATACTTAAATATCTTAGAAAATTAAAACTCTTACCTTAAAGTTATCCGTCGCAGTATGGCTAGCTCATCAATGCGACGTGGTGGTTCTGTAGTTCACTGACAGAACTTTGTCCTTACCAATTATTCAGACACAGCAAACTTTTATCATCGCATAGTTTTGACACCATTAAACTTTTTGGACAATGTTGCCATTCAAATTGTACAAAATATTACCGAGAAGTTATTGCCATTCGCAAACTTTAATTTATTATTGGTAGAAAAGTGCAATAATAAAAAAACTGACTTGTTATCGGGTACTGGTACATTAACGGGAATACGTACTTTTACCTTATTAGGAAGTCACGCGAATATTCGTGTCGGTTTGAACACCTCCATTGATACAATCAGCGAATTTCCTGCACCCTTTTGTGTATGTAGTGCAATATAACAAAAAGTTTACGTGACAAATCTCACAACAAGTTTGATTTCATAAAAAGCGTCTAGTTGGATTACTGTTTATTTTCATACGGTGTTTCTATTTTTATCATTTCAATTGAAAGCAATAAATCGGGTGGTTGCGCAGTTTATAGCACAATTCCGATGCTTCAGTGCGTCACGTATCAGTTGAGTACCTAATGTTTATCGGTCGCTTTCATACATATTACTTACATTGATTTTCGTATTCTCTTTTTAGGGTTCCGTACCTCACAGGGCGGCGGGACTGTTCGAAAGAGATACCGCGGCCCTGGAACTCAAAGGGCAAAAGAAGGAACATGGATGGGTTTTAGTCAGTAAAAGTCTGACACTCCCTTCCGCTCCGCCCAAAGCGGGAGGGGTCATTTGATTTCCCATCAGAAAAAAAAGATGGCGGCATCAGGGTAGCCCGCTAAATTCTAATTTTCTTAGGTTTTTTGGAAATCGCTGGTCAGTGTGAGGCTTTATGTTAAACAAAATATAATTTGCGATCGTAACACGTATTACAGAATCATAATCATCAAAATCATACAATCTTCCTTCTAAATTCATTTAATACCATCATCATCTGCCTAGCCTTTTCCCAACTGTATTGGGGTCGGCTTCCAGTCATGCCGGATTTAGCTGAATACCAGTATTTTACGCAGAGCGGCTGCCTACCACACCTCCACAACCCATCAACTGGGTAACACGGTATTTCATGGCAAGACTGGAGTCAGATTTTACTGGCTTCTGACTATCCGTAACGACTGCCAAAGATCAACCAATGACAGCCGGGACCAACGGCTTAACGTGCTTTCCGAGGCACGGAATCATCTTTTTATCAGACAATCAGGTGATTCAAGCCTGCAATGTCCTAACCAAACTGGAAACAACTTCACAAAGTATGCTTCCCGTAGGAATCGAACCCACGACCACCGGGTCACAAGGCAAACGCCTAAACCACTCGACCACGGAGGCAGTTCAATTCATTTAATACCATTCAATGAATATTTAATGAAAAGTAATTTAATGGGATTTAATTTACTTTGAGGGTTGTATCAATGATTTTATTGATCATAATTCTGTAAGGCCATATTTGTTACGGTCGCGTATCATATGTTAATCATAATACAACCTGACACTGACCTGCAAATTGCAAAAACCTAAGAAAATTTGAAATTCTCCTTAAAGTTTTATGATAATACAAATCTGCTCGAGCTGCGTAAACATTGGAACACTAAAACAATGTGGATTTGAGTGAAAACAGACTGTTTGCCAGTTGTCTGCTGCGCTCGACTCGTAGAACCACCAAATGTGTCTAATGCAAATTAGGTTGGCGGTTTATGAAAACCAAACTTAAGTGATAAATAAATGTATAAGAGTATTTAGCATAATCAGCTTATTATGTTCCCACTGCTGGGACACCCAGCCTCCTCTCTAGAAAGAGAATCGGCCAAAATCCACGACGCGGGCCCAGTGCGGGTTGGTAGATGTCACATGTCTTCGAATTTTTGGTTCTAGTACATGCCGGTTTCCTCACGATGTTTTCCTTCACCGTTTTGAGAGCAGTGGTGATGAAATAAATTACACAAAGTAGTGCGACTGCCTGAGGTCGAACCCACGACTTCCTGTGTAAGTCGGGGCCGCCACCACTGGGCCACGGCTGCTCTATACTAAGACAATTTACCTCAATAATAAACTGAAACTTTCCAAATACTTTTAAATTGGATAAACTACTTTTAAATTGGATTAAAATACTTTTAAAATACTTTTAAATTGGATGGTTTCTCCTTGTTGAGAGAAAAAACAGATTTATGCAAACGAAAGCCAAAAATCAACAGAAAAAAAAACTTTTGTGTTCAATGAGCAAGAACTGCGTGTTTTTGTAAAGAAAAAAGAAGTGCTATCTCTTTTGTTCCATTATTGTCGGTTGATGAATTATTTGATGAACATTTTCAAAGCATTACGGTGTTCGGTTTTTTATGAAGGCCGCACGTGCCCAAAAAAAATCTGTTAACTATATTTTTTCGTTTTTCCTCAATCTATGGCAAACAAAATAACGATAACTTTATCGCCACAAATTATGAACAGACATACTTACATAAACTCACGCTCTTAAACTCCTAAGGGTTAGGAAGAGCTGTATCTATAGTAGGTATTCACACATTTCGCCAGTAACGTTCAGTCCCATGTAATAGGGAACGAACCTATTGCCATCAACCGGGCAAGAACTATACTGTAAGTTGTAATAGAGAAATTTATGAAGGAAAAACCGAATAACACTTTGCCCGTCATGGAATCAAATCCAAAATCTTATGTTGAGCAGTAGCATTTTGCGACCACTAAAGCGACGAACAGAAGCTGGCGTCACGAGCTGGACTCTTATCAAAAGGTTTTGGGCCCAAATACCCAAAGACAGTGATAAATGGAAAGAGGGAAGGGAGGCCTTTGCCCTGCAGTGGGACACATCAGGCTCATAAAAAGCGACGAACAAACACACTTAATTGTTTGTTAGCAAAAATAGCTTTTTTTTGGCCGTAGGATAGGAACCAGTGAAACGAATTAAACCTGAATGTCAGAATTTCTATTCTAGCAGAGAGATATGTGTTAGACGAGATGGAAGCCGTTCTATTTTAAATATGGATATTTAGTCGCATCTGGTGTGTCTAAAACCCGACCCTAACCTAGTTTGGGAAACATCCAGCAAATGATAATTTTGGCTGGAAAATTATTAGAACGTGTGAAATGTACTGTATTCGTCTGAGTGAGAAAGTTTGTACAGTCGTACTTTATTTATAGAAAAACTGTTTCTCTTATTTTTAATCATAATTTTGAAATGAATTCCCAGTATCAGCCCGGAACCTAAATTTATACCAGGTTGATGTCAATAGGTTCGCTCCTGTTTATTTTATTACATGGGATTTTTTGTTTATATCGACTGGCAAAATGTCGACATAGTTGGTTGAGCGATTGGCTGCTGCACTGCTTGTCGCGGGTTCGATTCCCGCACGGAACAAATATTTGTTTGGCCTACAGGTAGTTGTTCCAGGTCTGGCAGTTTGTGTCGCTTCTTCTTCTTCTTCCTGCCCTTATCCCGTTCTATTTGGGGTCGGCGCAACACATTTTCTTCTTCCTTTCTCCCCTTTCAGACGTCACGGCATCATTTACTCCTTTCTCTTTCATATCAGTCTTCATACAATCCATCCATATTTTCTTTGGCCTTCCTCTCCCCCTCCATCCGTCAACATTTATATTCATCACTCTTTTATTCACATGCGGTTCATCCCTCCTCATTCCATGTCCATACCAGGACAAACGACTTCCTTTAAATTTTTTTGTAACTGGCGCGACTTTCAAACTTCCTATAATATACTCATTCCTTACTTTATCCAGTCTTGTCACTCCACACATCCATCTCAACATTCTCATCTCCGCTACATGCAATCGTTTTTCATCTACCTTCTTCACAGCCCAGCATTCTGATCCATACAGAACGACAGATCTAATCACGGACTTATATATTTTCCTCTGTAACTTGAGGGGTTTCCGTGGATCGCAAGTTGTTCCAGTGACCTGTCGCCATTTCATCCATCCTGAGTTGATCCGGTGCGTTACGTACCAGTTAACTTCGCCATCTCATTAAAAAAGCGACTCGAGGTTACATTAAAGCTGCCGGTAGTGCCTGCCTGATCAACTGCTCATACTTCCCAGGTACATTTTTCTCTTTAAGAGCCCACCACAGAACCTCACAGGGTACCCGGTCATATGCCTTTTCGAGGTCGACGAACACCATGTTCAAGTTTTCATGTGCACCTCTATATTTCTCGTACAGCTGGCGGATAGCGAAAATGGCATCCGTCGTTCCCCGACCAGGCATAAAACCGAATTGATTCTGTGAAATTTGGCGACTGAGAAGTCGCCTTTAAATAACTTTCTTCCAAACTTTCATACTATGTGACATTAGCTTTATTCCTCTATAATTGTTGCACTCCAGCACATCATCCTTGTTTATAAAAATGGGCACCAGCGAACTGTTACACCATTCGTCAGGTATGGTTTCTTCCAGCAACAATTTATTGAAGAATAAAGCTAACCACGTCCATCCGGCCAACTGGCAGTCTGGCAGTTTGTGTGTGAGAGTTTAAATGTTTGTAAAAGCACTCACGAAATAGGAAAAAATCCTAGTGCGGGGCAAAGTGGTTGTTACTATACATATAAAATGCCTCTACCCAACTTGCCAGGGCATTTTGTTAGCCTTTCGTTATCGTGACAGTACAAAATACATTTTAAACCTTTTGTGATATTTACCCGTTTTCTCTTGTTTCAACGTCATCCGCCTTCTAAGTCGGTTATTTCCGGATCCTGAATAATTTATTCACAGATAAAGATAGAAGGGTAATAATATACCTCGCTTCTTGAATACATGTCGTGTATCCTACATAATTTAATTCATTGTTGGAGGTCGTTCACTGAATTGCTAAACACAGTGTTTAGATGAAACGGGTGTTCGGGTTTCGTCAACAGAGATACATAAAACATTTTCTACTGAGTACCTAGCATATAGAAAAAACCTACTAATAAAAGTCAGAAAATATTTTTAACTAATTGGCTAGTAATTAAGCGTATATTAAAATCACAACTGTAATTCACTGTATGAAATGGCTATAATACAGAAAATTGGCATAGTGTATATTTTCCTAACCTGTGCAAAGTTTAACCGTAGGTGCGTAGTACTCGCAGGGCATCGAAAACCAGCTATTTTTCGGCACCGGGTTTTTTCGATTTCGGGTTTTATTCAAAACCAAGTTTTTCATTAATTTACAATATGATTTTGCTCTATTTATTAATTAACAATTACAAAGGTTATAATATTGACCAGGCGCTCAACCAAATGGTGGAAATCTTTAGGGAGGAAGGAACACACGTTTTTGCAAATGCCGCTTAAGGGCAGGAAGTCCAAACTTTTGGAGGAGACTATGGAGCTTATGACGGAACGACGTGAAAATCCACCCATCACTTTGGCAAAAGTACAGGCACTCATCCAAACAATTAGAAAATTGGTACGACGCGACCTTCGATGCTCCAGTCCACGGTCCAATAGAAAAAGCGATTGAGCAAAACTGGGGGTCGAATGTGTTCTGGACAACACATTCGACCTTCAGTTTTGCTCAATCACTTGGGAGTAGCCACCTGACGAAGTTGACAATGACCGTCCAAATCCAGAACCAGCAAATAGAGCATATCCATCATAGGGGTGTGGCAAGGGGACGTAACTTCCCCGAAATTGTTCACCAACGCACTGGAAGATGTGTTTAAGACACTGAACTGGGAAGGACGTGGCATTAACCTCAACGGCGAGTACATCTCACACTTGAGATTTACAAATGACATCGTCATACTGGCTGAATCGATGCAAGAGTTGTTGCAGATGATGTATGGCCTAGTAGATTCTTTAATACGCATTGGTCTCAGGGTGAACTTGGATAAAACCCAGGTTATACTAGTATTCAAGGAACACGTCATTCCAGGACCCATTATTGTCAATGGTGGTCGTCTCGAGGTTGATCGAGAATATAAATATTTGTCTTGGGCAAACTATACAGTTTGGTAAGAACAACTTTGAGAGGAAGGCTACCAGAAGAATCCAGCTGGGATGGGCAGCATTTGGGAAACTTCGCCGGGTCTTCTCGTCGCGTATTCCACAGAGGCTAAAAACCTAACCTAACCTTCAATCAGTGCGTCCTACCTGTTATGACTTAGCGGGCCGAAACGTGGACACTCACGGTACGGTGGGTTCATAAATTCGAGGTCGCTCAGCGAGTTATGGAGCGGGCTATACTTGGAGTCTCCCTGAGGGATTGCATCCGGAACTTTAAAAAATATTTAAAAATGTAAAATTATATCTCAGAGGAATAAATTTAAGACAAAAATTATACAACGGGTACTTTCGAATGAGAATTTTACCAATTGTACAACCCAAGAAACCCTGTAACGTATTATTGAGAATAAATTATAATATTCGATGAATAAATCGTGCGAGGATACCTACAATACAATAAAACTGACTTACTCATATATCTAGATTTAAAACGACCTACGACGTGTTGTTTCTGATCTGCAAAGTTCATAGATGATGATGATTTAAAATAGAAACTACAGAACCAATAAACCCGAAAAACCGGTTTTTATATCACAGAACCGTTTTTTACACAGCTAAAAACCGGGTATTCGTGCGTTTTTAAGAACCGGGAAAGACCGGTTCGTATGCTCCAACCAGCGTGCATGTACACAGGACCTGGCACGAGTTCGCGGTGTAAACGTGGCATAAAGACGGACGACTTTTAAATTGAAATTATTCATTCCACTGTCTTGTAAAAAAATTAAGCATATATCCTTAGTTATGGGTGATAATAATTGCGGCTGTCGCAAAAATTGCACCAACATGCTATTAGATAGTTATAATTATGTATGTATTGTATAACGGGCTGGTGTCCGCAACTCCACGTCCAATGCGCGTATTTTTACGTGCGAAATTTTGGATGTGAATGCGAATAGAAAAAGTAAAGTGAGGCCTACCACTCATCAGGCTGTGGATAACATTGAAGATAAAAGCAAATATTTTATACGGACAACAATGTAGAGCATCTTTAGCATCATATCAGATTGATTAACTAGGGCAGGATCTCAAAGAGCTCTCTGCCCACACGTATTTATTTTTGATTTTGCAGTGTATTTTCTAATTTTGCATACGAAGACCTTATTACTTATTACCTTATTTAGCCTTGAGTTACGACTGTCAACAAGATCGACATAAACGTTTAGGAAGTATGCATATGACAATCCAATTTTGACGTCATTGCCGTTGATAGAATGTCCCTTTTGTCTAGGCAAACAGATTAGTTAGCGACATATTAAGATGATTCAATTCAATTCTTTTATTTCAACCAACAACTGGATCATATAATTAGTATTAGGTGTCCCATAATAAAAAATATTTAAAAAAAAAATGGAAAATAGTTAGTATTCAGCCAGCCAGTACCAAGGAAACGATGGATGTATTGTGTGAGGAATGATATGAAAGAAAAAGGAGTAGGTACCTATACGATAGCGTGACAGGGCAGAATAGAAAAAAAAAGTGTTGCTCCGATCCCAAGTAAGTAACATTCGACAAGGGCAAGAATATGATGAGTTAGCTAGCCAGCCAGTTGGTACCATTTGTAGGTTGGCAACATTATTTTATTAAACTGATTTTAACAAGTTAGCCAGATTTCATTCGATTTGTCTAGTCCTGTTTGTGTTTGAAGTTTTTGACATTAAATAAATACTTACTTAATTTCCTTTGTGGACCTAATAGATTATTATGTAAAGCTTGATAACGTCAAAGGAAATTAAATAAATACTTAATATATATATACATATATTTAATTATTATGTAAAGCTTGATAACGTCAAAGGAAATTAAATAAATACTTATTTAATTTCCTTTGTGGACCTAACAGATTACTATGTAAAGCTAGATAATTTTCAGGTATATTTTTCTAGAATTAAATTTCTTAGAAGTTCCTGGAAACTACTTTTAGCCGATTGAGAGGTAGCTACGCAAAAAAATCTCAAACCACTCAATTTTCTCTTCAAAAGGAAAATACTTTACCCAAACCAGTTTGTAGTCAATAAAAATGAAATTGGCTTTCCAGATTTCTTATTATAAGCAATAAGTAGCACCTGTGTCGGTTGAAAGAAACCTTAAAATACCTACCTCTCCTCAATTTTCACGATCTATAATAATAATAATACGTAGGTACGCTTACAGTCATTACCAAAATGAACGCTTGATCAAAGCAAAAAAATAACAAGTTCGAATATTTTATTTTAAATTTCATGTAAACCGACATGAGCACTTAAGAAACATCAGAAGCTAGAAGCACGGTTCTAATTTACCGTTTTTGTGGAGACGAACCGCTAAGTAAGAAACTCCTCTGTTTTATTAGGGTTCCGTACATCAGTGGGCAAAAGCGACGCCCTTATAGGATCACTTTGTTGTCCACCTGTCTGTCTGTCCATCTGTCAAGACCCTATTTCTTAGGAAAGCGTAGAGGTATTAAGCTGAAATTATCATTGGAGCAGAGAAAATATCAAACTTGTAAGTAAAAACGATCAAAAGATTGACCGTTTATGTCGTATATGTTGAGATTTCATTAGGGAATCAAAATCCCGGGTACTTCCCGTCGTACTCATCGTGAAATTCGGCAAGGAGCAATGTCTTACGGCACATGTAAAGGAAAAAATCTAAAACCCGTAAATATGTAGTTTAAAAACAAAATACCTACAAGTTTATATGGAACCCTCAGCACGCGAGTCCAACTCGCACTTGGGCGGTTTTCTTCATTAGTTTTTACAACTGTCAAGTAAGATTTGTTTTTTTCTCTCGTGTTAATATCAGTAAAGTAGTTGAAGTAAAAAAAGTGAAACTATCTCAATGTCACATTATTAGTATGTTTTATGTGCCAATTCTTATAAAATAATTATCTACTGTCGACGAAACAGGCACAATCTAATAATAATAATACATAATGGAAACCCATTTCAATTGTATCAAGGAAAGTCTCCTTATAAACCGGTATGAGCATACAGAGCAAGACATTTTTAATGTCGTTTATAATTACATGTTCGTGTTCTATACGGGGTGTAAGGGACATCGACGCGAAAACGGTTGTAACCACGTATTCAGTACATCATTTTGAGCCACATAGTGACCCACATAGAGAAATTTTTCATCGATTATTAAAAAAAAACAGCTGTTCCATACATTTTGAACGTGTAGGTATTGCATTTTTGTTGGAAACAGCAGACGTTCGTTTTAATAACCGATGAATTTCTATCTGGGGGGCTCAGAATGATGTACTGAATACGTTGTAACCGTTTTTGCGTCGGTGTCCCTTCCATCCTGTATAATACAGTACAGTACGAAATAAAAAATAAAGATACGTGAAAAAGCCCCAAGGAGAGATGTTCAAATAGTCACACGACATCTGAGCTGTAACCTTCGTTTGATCTCAACGGGGACATAAAATACTTCCAACGAGTTTCCACAGAATCTTTTCTGGGTAGACCTGAAACAGGAGATTGTTATTTTATGCCTAAAATACCTAAGAATAGGGTTATTACTTGCTCTGACCTTATTTCAGCACGTTACATAACATCACGCTGGTAATCCCCGAAGGGTTAGGCAGATGTTAACCCCCATTTTGCCAGTTCTATCTCATTTATAATAGGGCGCGACTAATGCAAAATCAGGGCGTGAATTTCCAAACGAAAAATCCAAGAACACTATGACCGACTGTATACTAATTGAACTTTATTTTAGTGAATACATTATACAATTTCTTGAATTTCCAGTCAATAATTTGGTACAAAATTATGGTAAAAGTAAATAATTGGATTTAACAGAACATCACACCTGTAATCATCCAAGGGTTAGGTAGAGGTGTATCTAATAGTACACCCACATTTCGCCAGTTATGTTTAAGTCCCATGTAATTGGGGCGACCCTATTGCCATCAACCGGGCGCAAATCTAGACTCCGAGGCTGCCACTTATCTAAGAAATTCCTGATAAAAAAAACACCCAATAACACTTTGCCCGTCCTGGGAATCGAACCCAGAACCTCGTGCTTAGCAATCGCGCTTGCGACCAACAAGGCAGTCCGGGTAATCAAAATTTATTTTAGTGAATGCATTATACAATTTCGTGGATCTCCAATGAATAATTTGTTACAAAATTGTTATAAAAGTACATACCTAATGAGATTTAAATTACTCAAATTCACGAAATAGAAAATTTAGTAGACCAGGGTTTGCTGGTCAACTTCCTGCCGCATCTCGGGTGTCATTTTGATTTATAGCAAGTATCATTATCAGATAACTGAATAAGGAACATTCGCTTGAATCCAATGGGAATTCGTAACTAGACTAATCATCATCTTCCTGCCCTTGTCCCATGTTATTTGGGGTCAGCGCAACACGTTTTTTTCTTCCATTCTCCTCTGTCAACCGTCACGCTATCATTTATTTCTTTATCTTTCATATCATTCCTCACACAATCCATCCATCGTTTCTTTGGTCTTCCTCTCCCTCTCCATCCATCAACGTTTATATTCATCACTCTTTTAGTCACATGCGATTCTTCCCTCCTCATCACATGTCCATACCAAGACAGTCGATTCCCTTTCATATTCGTAACTAGACTAATGAACCTTCGTTAATGAACTTATTAAATGATTTATTTTATTACTTAGTAGGGCAGCTCATCATTAATTCAGTCTTGTTTTAAGTAATACTAACAAGAAACATTTTTCGTATAGGTAATTTACTTTAGTCAAAATCATAACTTTTAGCGTAAATCAATGGGCATGTAGGTACTTCAGATATTATTAGAATGAAAAAAGTAAGCAATACTTAGACCCCTTTAATATTATTTATAATATCAAAGGGGTATTGCTTATTTTTTAAATTTCTAAATTATTTTATTAAACAAATGATACCCACAGGCATTGGCTTTAAACAAAATAATTTCGTTAGCTCTGTCAGAATTGGTAACTTTAATGGTCAAATTTTTATTGAATGATCATCCGCTTAGATAATATAAATAAAAAAAACACGATTCCTAAACCTCTGGATTACTAAAATCAAAAAACTATCAATTAACGTGGAATGCTTATCATTCAACAAAATAATTTCACTGCTCCTAACGCTATTTGTATCTTTAAAGGTCACATTTAAATCAATTATTCTCTTGAATTGGAGTTAAAAATCACTAATAATTAATTATATTTTCTTCCCTTTAAGAATTTATAGATTTTTTTTGGGGTACTCTTGCCCTTCCCCCTCGGAATCAACACTGATGTTCGGATTAAATTAATCTTCGTTTGATTGAAATCCATTTAATCATTCAGTTACAAAAATCATGTTACAGATATCTTCAAATAAGCACTGATAACGTAATTTAACAATGAAATATAGTGTTAATACAAAATTGAGGAAGATTTAATTAGATTTAGAAAACAGACGTCGGCGATCCGTCAATGCCTGTCACGCGGCACCATCCTTGATAACCGCTCATGTCAACATAGCCCGCAACGAAATGACGTTCCGCCAGAGAGAATACCAGCCATCTTCACTTACGTCAGTGTAGTTTGCAATGTTAACCATAGACGACGCCATGCAGAGGCGCCGACAGATTTATTAATTACTTGAAACTGCTCACACAGAATGTGGCTTCCACTATTACAACAATATTAATATTAGTTATTGTCAACCGCAATGCCGCATGAGTTTATGGTCTGCCATATCTCACGGAACTACACTTTAAGCAGACGTTAATAAAGGTAGAAACAGACTACTGTGCCGTGCCGCTTCTGAAGCATTTCGTTTTCATACATTCACTATAGTTGGAAACACAGTATTACAATCTGTTGGCAAATGACGGTACATTGTCAATACATCTACGAAAACATAATGTACGTTAGAAAAAATCTACATCTTTTTAATAAAAGAGGTGACAGACACAATTACAGTACTAGAACTAGAGATCAATTAGTTCAGCCGGGCTTCAGACTCGCTAAAGTTGACTCATCTTTCATGGGGTACTGTTTGAGATGCTATAATAAAATTCCACAAAGTATTCTTGAACTGAATGAGACACAATTTAAACCATGCATTAAACGCACACTATGTAAGCAAGCATATTACAAGTTGGACGATTATATCTCTGATAAAAATGCTTGGCTCAATGCTAGTCCTGCTCCACACAAACGGATGGACAGGGGCGCAGAAATGGATTAATGGATAGCATTAAATAGTATTGTTGGAGCTGCTGAAGATTGTACAACTATCTTTGCATTGTATAAATTCAATTTCTTTTGGCATTATATAACCGCATAGCCCATATTATGTGAGTACTATGTACTAGAAAGCTATCATTCGCTGGAAACCCACGTCTTTTTTTTTTTTGACTTGAATTTGCCCTGGCGGTTAAGTGTATGTCATGCTCACTCAAATGTCTCACTGATGGTGGCGCATGTGTCGGATCATTTAGTTTCCTTCAAAATGGTTGAGTTGGATGGTGCTGATACATGCGTCATGTTCGTGAACGGGCGCTGTCAGTTGTGACTGGTCATCTCTTGGTTGCCACGGCTTATTTGAATTAATTACTTTATTTTTTAATTGTTCTTTTCTTTGTTTTTACTATGGACACTTTTAACGTGCACATCTTGCTACATCGCTCTCACATAATGTACCATCTCAACTTGAATGATGTAACCAAGGTTTTGTAAAATATTCTGATTTAAAGAGTGTCCATGGAGTTTCTTGCCCGTTCTTCTCCATAGAGATCTACGTTAGGGAATGGGCAACTACAGTACTTTCACAGTTTGTATGCCTTGTGACTGGGACTGTAGCTACATTTCATTGTTGTCTTTGTTTCGACAATTCAAAAGTGCCTGTAACTGGCCTACTTGAAATAAATGCTTTGATTTTGATTTTGTTTGTGTTGCAGCACCAGTGGGTTTCAAACCGTTCTAAATGTAAAAAACCGATATGCTGATATGCGACACGACACAGTTGTGAATTTCAACCTCAATCACTGTACTGATCTATAAACAATGTTTTAAAATAAGGTCATTACGCTTCCAAAATACTACAATCAAAGACTATCAAATTACAATTAGAGTTTTCATTCAAGAAAATAACTTCGTTGCTTTAAATAGAATTTATAACTTTATAGGTCACATTTAGTGATTGTTCTCTTGAACTGGTACTAACAATATCTGTTATTTCTAGACGAATAATTGTGTTTCCGTTTCTATAAGATTTAGTACAAAGAAATTGATTGTAACAATTTAGTGACATAGCACAAGCTCCTTTCTTTGACTGCCAGCTTAAACTTTCAAGCTGCTACACTATTTATCAATGTCTTGTGGCTTCTGCAAATACTACCCCGCTTGGGTTTTGGTTTACAAATTTGCATTGAAATAATTGAAAAAAAAATTAAGTTTTATCTTGTTTTACAAACTTAACTGGAAATATGTACATCTATAATGTCAACGACTTCTGGGTAATAAAATCATAATCACATAATAATCTTCTTCTTTATCGTGGGGTTATTGCCTAACCTGGTGTCAGAGTTTATATACCGCCCATTGGCCTCTGACTTGGCTTTACATGCCGTCGAGAAATATCTCTCAGGCGTGTTGGAATCTTCATAATAATGAGTAGATACAATGGGATTTTTGTATCTACTCATTATTATGATTGGGTGTTTTCAGTTATTTTAGTAACACTATGAAAAACTTGTGTCTTTGCGTTTTCTAAATATTAGCTTTGAAACCTTATAACAGCACATGTCTGGTAATGGCTTACCATCAAGCACTTTTATTTACCTACTCTTGATGTTTCTTAGACTATACCTAAGCAAAACCGCAACATACATCATCGTCAAAGTCACGAATAAAAACGACTTAAAAAACCGGCTAAGTGCGAGTCGAACTCGCACATGAAGGGTTCCGTACCATCGAGCCCCCTTTAATTTTTAATTCATTTCTTTGTTGTTATAGCAGCAACAAAAGTACACATTCTGTGAAAATTTCAACTGTCTGCGTACTACGGATCATAAGATACAGCTCGCTGACAGGCAGACGGACGGACGGATAGCGAGACTTAGTAATCCCGAAGGTTACCGTTCGGACACGGGACCCCAGAAATCACAATCTTATTTAAGTTACCATTTTCAATAATATTTATTCTATATCTATTTTTCTAACAGCCTAAACTTCTAGAAGTTCAGGTAACTAGAATTTATTATGTGGTTGAATGACGCATTATTGCTGAGCTGAAGAAATACTTTATCTTCTTGGTAATCCACATTATTATCCACTAAAATGGCTTCAGACAACAACTATTCAGAACTTTTCAAATACACAAAGCCGTAGGCACAGTTGCTAACTAAATAGGCCCGTATAATTATGTGCCGTAAATCTCAACTTCAAGGATTTTGAGTTGAAGAATGACACAAGAGCTTTTTGTACTTAAATGAAATCCTTGGTATTCATGGTAGAATATACAGGGTGTCAAAGGACCTTTTAAAAGTTGTGGAGGTCAGATAGGCAGTCGCTCCATGTAAAATACTGGTATTTAGCTGCATCCGGTTAGACTGAAAACCGACCCCTACATAGTTGGGAAAAGGCTAGGTAGATGAAGATGAAAAGGAAAGCTTAGAAAGCCGTCCACCAAGCAAACTAAGTACTACTGAGAAATATTAAAAAAAAAAAAAAAAAAAACGTTGCCCCACACTAGGAGTTTCTCCTGTATCGTGGGTGCTTTTACAAACATTTAAACTCACACACACAATCAGCCAGACCCGGAATAACTATCTGTAGGCCATACAAATATTTGCTCTCTGCGCCAACCGTGGCGTCAACTATATTATTAACTATAATTATAGCTGGGAAACGACTTTTTTTGGTGTAAAAATCACGATTTACGGTAGCACTCGATGCAACACATTCAACTCAACATTGTACAGATGGATGCATTGAATAGTACTGGGGTCATGGACCTCCATGACCCCAGTACTATTCATTTAAAATAAAGTTAAAAATTCCAGGCATTTCTCAGTAGCAGCTACGGATTCTGGATTTCTGCCCGGTTGATGGCAATAGGCTCGCCCCTATTACGTGGGACTTAAACATAACTGGCGAAATGTGGGTGTACTATTAGGTACACCTCTGCCTAACCCTTCGGGGATTACAGGCGTGATGCTGTGTTATATTTGACGGTTTAACATTTGCATTAACAAAAAAGTTTGAAACAGTTAGAACTTTGACCATCATTTAACATCTCCGTAACAACAAGTGCCTCACGGTTTCGTTAAGAGTGTTTGACACCATTCATTATATATTATATATATCTATATATTATATATCTTGGGACAACCAACACACCGCCATCTGATATCAAACTAGGCAGAGCCTGTACTATGGCAACCAGACAACTGATAAACATACTTATATATTTCTAAATACATACTATAGATAAATTACACAACCAGATACAGAACAAATAATCGTACTCATCGCACAAAGATTTGTCCTGTGTGGGAATCGAACCCACGACCTCCGTCCTAGCAGTCAGGGTCACTAACCACTAGACCAGCAAGCCAATCAATTCATTGATGTCATTTCACTAACTCTGTAGAACGTTGTCACCAGCAACACACAGATGAGTTGTTGACAACATACTACATAATATATATCGCTGACAACTTAAAAACACGTTCCTGGTAACATCGCGGATTTAGTAATTATTATTCCAAGAATGACATGATTCCTATTTCCACGTAAATATTAACTAATAACAGCTTTGTGCGTAATTATTACATTCAAAATAATCAAATACTAATTAATCATTTAGGCATACCAAACCGTAATTAATTTAATTACACATTGTGTGTTAATACAATGACAATTACACAGAATTCAGAATTACCTTCTCTCCAAATATTAATCTAAAATTGATGACTAAATCATACAAAAATTAATTTACGGAAAATTGAACCACGAGGCTTTAAATTAAATTATACGGGTCCACTGTCCCCTTTAACTCTCTGTTAACATTCCTGTAGAAATATTCCATTAAATTTACTGACAGGTCCTTCAGAAAGATCAAAATAATGTAAACAAAGCTGTGTATTTTGAAGATAAAAAGCTTCCGTATTTCATTTGAAATACCACTGTCGCCTCCGGGAGGCATTTGGGAATGTTTCAGGAGATTTAATTAACTGAATGAGCCCGCATTTCAACGCTTGGGAAGTGTCTCGATTGAAGAGTTGAATAAAAAAACAGGTGAAATAAATCTAATGAGAACGATGTAGAGTATACTTTAGGACTTGAAGCTTATTAATCAAACTCAACTCAAAGCATTAATTTTAAATAGATCCATGTCAGGCGCTGCATGTCAAAATTAAGCTGCCTATAGGTAGCCTAATTTTGACACTGCAATAGTTAGACAGAAAGTCGACAGTCAGATATACAGAAGCAAGCACCAAGCATTAAGCACTAAGCAACCTGAAGGTAGCTTGATTTTGACAGTGAGATAGTGGTTGGACTATATTTGCGCATTCCAAAATCATAGATCTCATGGAGAAGAATTGGCAATAATTATTTTGCAATGAGAATGATAGATAACACATTCACTTGTGTATGGATACCTGATTTAATTATTAGACGTTTGTTATTGCAATTACAATACAAACCGTGCTACGAAATGGTTACGTCGTAGCACACAGAGCTACTAGTCACAGTGCTTGTCGTAGCAATCGACAATCGATTGCTACGACAAGCAAACTGATGTTGTGTGAAATTGATGTTTAAAGTTAAGATATTACAGAATTTTACGATACAGTAATGATTACATTCACATTATAAAAAATATTTTGACGTGCAAAAGTTTTTATTTTTTGACCAATTACAAAAATAAATGTCATGCATCTTCATCATCGTTATATAATGCCTAATCTCCTCTCCACTGTGTCAGAGTCAGATTCGGAATGTTGCTGAATACATGTCATTCATTTCACAATAGGATCAGCAAACACCAAAAATTCATCTGTGTTACCTATTTTTATCAACTATGTATTTAAGTGCTCGTTTAATAACGATAAAAAATCACAAACACACATAACAGAAATATAGAGTCAGTTGAAAAGAAAATATTAAACCCGATTTACGTGCATAAAGCCTATTTCATTTAAGCAATACGACCAGTAACATTAAATTCATTGAAATCTAATTACATCGTCTATAATACGTCCAAATTGCTAGTTTAATTGCGCAGTATGATCTAATAAAATACAGGTTTAAGGTTCATTTATTTTATTTTTAATACTGTTCTGGCAAAATCAGGGTTTAATAACGCCAGACAGATTCAGACTGATAAAAAAGAAAGACTGAATATAATGTTTTCTACTTTTATTAAAACCTAAACCTTCATTGTAGGCGCCCCAGATAATATATACTATTTTAAACTGAATTCTACAAATCTTTGTATTCTCCAAAACATATGAAAAACAACTTTACTGTTAATAATAATATTTCATAATTCCCCGACAGCCAGTCTTACCAAGGGGTATCGTATGACCCACTTATTGAGATATAGAGGTCAGATAAGCAGTCGTTTCATCCATACTAATATTATACAGATGTTAAGTTTGTAAATTTTGATGGAAGAGATAATTTTCGGAAATCCAAATCCGATTTTGAAAATTCTTTTATTAATGCGAAGCTACATTATCCCAGTATCATGTTATAATTAAAACGGTTCACTTTTAAAGTAAAAGCTCGCGAACACTTACAAAAGAAGTTGGCAGACTCGTCCCACAGTTAATTTGTTGTTTTTCCTTATTTATGTAAGATTTTTAACTCTCTTTACTTTGTATATTTTGTTTGTATGTATGTATTTATTATTATATTTAAGTCTTTGTAATTTTCTGTACTATTGCACCTACTGTTTTGTTTCTGCATCACCCTAAGGTAGACTGGTAGAAAATGCCCAAGGCATTAAGTCCGCCTTTGTACATTATGTGCATAAAGTTTTAATAAATAAATAAAACGTCCCCGTGGGATAAAATTAGGCACATTGTAATGAATTTCAATTTTGTATATCCAGATTCCAGATCTTAATTTATTACCCTCAGCCATTTTCTAAGAAACTTAACCAGGTTAAACGGGCCATAAATAAATGATCACAATCACTTACCCAAATATTCTGAAAGACTTGATCAAGCTGATGAAGGCCTGCTTGAACTTCCTGTTCATGAAGCAGTAGGTGATAGGGTTGCAGCATGATGAGCAGTAGGCCAGAAGTTGGAGTAGCACCACGCCTTTGGAGCCAATGTACTGGTACAGCTCGTCTGGGTAAAACAGGTAGATCTGGAAATGAGTTTTGGAGTTAGAGAAATGGTTCTATAGCGTTTGATACTACATCGGTGAAAAGTCGGAAACAAATTAATGAGGTAGGTAGGTATAGAATTAATACTTATTACAAATTTTTTCGGAACACTTTTAGGGGCAGTAAGTAGTAGTACCTTGAATATGTATTTTTACTTATTTATGCAACTTTAACTATGGGATGAATTTTGAAAATTCGATTGTTAAAAATTTTCTTTTCTAGAATTATTTCTCTTCAAGCAAACTGAATATTGTGAACATTTTTTTTTAATTTATTCATTTTTTCACATAATTAATTATTTACAAACTACAAAACTATAATAGAAATAAATGTGTACAAGTATGAAAGGGTTACAGGGCGTCCAAAAATTCGTCTGCATCGCTGTCAACAGGAAAAGTGCCCAGAAGGCTGGCAGCATTACCACGTTGGATGGCAATGCTGATTCTTTGGCCAAAAAATAGGCCCACCCTCTGGTCACGTGAAGAGTCGACCAACCGCTTGGCAATTTCCCGAAAAACTAGGTGGGCACTCGGACCCCATGGCCCTAGTGTTTCAACCCCAAACGGCTCAAACACATAACTACCAATTAAATTATTATATTTGCGCCGTTTGAGGTTTTCAGCACCTGCAGCAGCCGCCCCAGCGAAGTCCACTGTGCTAGGAAGATGGGATGGCGCAAGGGTGTCGACGCAAGTTGCGTCCCACACCAAAGGCCTACCCAACTTCCATGGCATTATGGTCATACCATCTGGTCTCTTCCCATCGACGCGTGCCAAGCCATTGGGTTCTAAGACAGCTGGCGCCCCGGCGGTGGCAAGAGCACGACGGATGAGATCATTAATGCTAGCGTGCCGCGCAATCCGACCTGCACTCTTACTGCATGAAAGGCCATGGTGTCCGAGGCAGTCGACTGCTTCACCACATTGACAGCGATGTGGAGCCCCACAAGGAGCGCCCAATCGCAAACACGTAGCGAGCCGGAAGGTTGTGTCACCTAACATAGTGCCTATATTAGGCGACGGTAGTGCCTGGAGCCAGAGGCCCGACTCCCACTCACCCACAGCCAGTAGGCGGGCACGCTCAGCAGTATTGGTAGACGTATTAATAAGTTTATTCCGTACCAATCTGCAGAGCGGCTCATCCCACTGTCTCTGGGAAAACGATTTACATTTGTTTGCCCGCCGGGAGATATACAGTGGAGTATACATTATCCTCTTGATGACAGTCCCAGGAAAGGTTTTATGATACCTATTGTCCAACAAGGATAATCTGTACAATTTGAGAGTTTTGTACCCTGCTTGGTATTTCAGGTTTTATAAAATGATAACATTTTTCTCGTTTACGGGGTAAAATGGGCTAGAAGTAACGAACGGTAGGGTTTATTAGTAGGTATTTTAAGTAAATAAAACCCTGTTGATAATGTTATTCCTACTAAATGATTCAGATTAAATAGAGAACTGTCAGTAGCGCTCGGCTCGGTGCTGACGTCAATTGAAATTCTAACAGTAGATTTATATTAGGCATAAATTTATGTGTCTCATTGTTTTGTGAACATCATCATCATCATGTGCCATGCCTTTTCACAGCTATATTGGGGTCGGCTTCCAGTCTAACCGGATGCAGCTGAATACAGCATAATGTGGCTAATGATAGTTTTGTGTACAATGGACATTTCAAATTCAAATTTAATGATGTTATAGCCTAGGCTTGCGTTTTAGACTAGAACATGGAACATGACACTTTCTCTTCATCATCATTTCAGCAGAAAACGTCCAATTCTGGACATAAGCGTCCCCCAAGCGGCGTTTTGATAAATCAAAACAAGGAAAATGTGCTTTTATGTACACCGTTGAATAATACAGCCGTAACAATTTTTTTCAACATTTGTAAAAAAAAAAAACTCGTTAACTGTTAAACAAATAATCGCATTGTTGACCTCGAAAAGTGTTTCTGAAAAAGTTTTTAAATTAAAGTTTAAATTCACTCTGCGATTGTCTAGGAAAAGTTTCCTTTCAATCCTATCATAACAGGCCTCTATAAATAGGCTTTTTCGAGTTCTGGATGCTCAGACAAACTTAAATATGTCGGGTTGTCAGGATTTATTCCGTTAGGCACGTACATCATGTGGGCAGAACATGGGTTTCGTGCAATGAAAATACACTGGGTGCTATACACTGTTCCTATTAAACCAACAAATTACTTGAAATTACAATCTAACACAATAACATGGGCACAATGAATCGGTACAGTTCCAAGACGTCTCAACTCCGCTGCGATCAGACCTTCCATGTCCACTGTCGCCTCGAGCTGAAAACATCAGGGCTCTGTAAAAATACGCAGTGGTGGGGGGAGGAGACTTGTAACTGGGTCGCGTAATGCCACCACTGGCGTACGTGCGATTAATTTTAAGTCCGTACCAATGACCGTATCCAACAAATAAATAAATTATAAGTTGCTAGAGGTGAGAATGTCCGATTTTGCTATAGAGTATAAAGGAAAATTATTTCTTTATTAAAAGCTACCTAAGTGCCACTTTGCGTGGTGCACTTTGTGTGTTGCACTTAACTGAGTTCATCAACACCCTTTTGGACGCTAAAACAATAGAAAAGAATACAAGTTTGTTGACGTCAAAAACTATACCATGAAGTCGTTTATGATGTTTTGTATATTTGTTAAGTGAAATTTTAATTTATTGTTTGCGTGTTTGAAACTGTAAAATTTTATTTATAACTACAATTTGTTTTTATTTAGCAATGAACTTATGACTAACTGTGGCCCATTCGCATTAGAAGAATTTAATTTAAAGACAACCGCCCCACAGTAGCCCACCGCTAAGCTAGGCGTAGTAGGCATTGCACCTGTGCGCTGCCACGTGCTGTAGACTGTATTACCACCCACGGCCGGGCAATGACTGGGTTGGTTCATGGATGGGTGACCACCCATTTATATCAAGTTTCCTCCGTGCCTCGGAAAGCACGCTAAGCCGTTTTTCCCGGATGTCAAATGTAGATCTCTGACAGTCGTTACAGGTAGTCAGTGCCTCGAATTCTGACAACCAGTCTTACCAAGGGGTATCGTATTACACCGTACTAACTGGGTTGTGGAGGTGAGATAGGCAGTCGCTCCATGTAAAATACTGGTATGCACCTGCATCCGGTTAGACTGACGCCGATCCCCGTTGGGAAAAGGCTTGGCAGATGATGGTCGGGCATTGCACAAATACGCGAGTGAAAACAAATGAAACCGCAGCTAGCGTAGCCTCTCCGTGCACGCCCTACATAGCAATGGACGTTGCTAACTACATTAAATCATGCTTAAAGCACACCCAGCCTTTTTTTCGGATGAGAATTCATCAAATGACTCCTCCCGCTCTGGGCGGAGCGGAAGGGAGTGTCAGACTTTTACTGACTAAAAACCAACCATGTTCCTTCTTTTGCCCTTTATGTTCCATGGCCGCGGTATCTCTTTCGAACAGTCCCGCAGCCCTGGCAGGCATCGGCCCTTGCGGGCCCTTCCTGTTTGCTGACATCTCTTTGAGGCGCGCGTGGAACACGAACGCGCCGTCGACACGGCCTGTCGTCATAAGACGGACGGACGGCGAGCTAAAGCACACTCAGCCTTACAGTCAGTTTCAGAATAAAGTTTTTGAAGTTGATAACCTGACAAAATCTAACAGTTACTTCTGAAACCGGATCTTAGTGTGCTCCTTCATTTGTTTTATTGGCAATCACTGTCGTAAGAGACGTGTCACTTGAGTGTGAAGCTCATGACCACGAGGTACAGCTTGGCGCCCGTTCAATGACGTTTCAACTTAGCCACAATGAAATAAAAGGCTTCCTAAAAATCGATTTAATGCATTAATCTCCTTTACTGTCGTTCGAAACATTAGACGGCGCAGTTAACTGTCGGTTCGTAATGGTTCATATACTCGAGGGGACTAGCGATTTAAATATCAAAGTTCACTGGCATTTTAACTACTAGTGTAACGAAATAATCAGGCGGTTCTTGATTATAGCCAGTCGTTGCCATTTGTTGTTGTAAAAAGAATAGGTTTTCGAGTTTCACTGCGAAATCATTATGAACGTAGTCATAATGATTTCGTGGTTAAATATATTTTTTAATTATCAATTGAAAACCTGCTACATAATACTACAAAAAATCGGAGACGTTTATTTAACAGTTCTTTAAATCCAACCCTACTTCATTAAAGGAGTAGACCAAAGACCGCAATACAACTTTTTAAGAAATCGTATTTATAAGATTATGTTACCCATTAGTCAAGTCCCGATTGAAATCGAAATAAAGCCCTAATTATTGCCTAGAAAAATAAATTTTATTTGCGGTGAACAGAGCTTGAAAAAAACCATCTGTGTGTAATACGAGTACCTGTCAGATTTTCAGTTTATTTTTTGTTTTAACACAAATAAATAATTAACTCTAGAAATTCCAAGGTTAATAAATCGGAAAGCTTTTAAATGTGAGGTGTACAGTCGTTTTAATTTTTGTTTTGTACTATTTTCTAGATTTAACGTATAGACAACGTGTACAGTCACGAGCACCAATATGTATACACTTTCCTAAATTTAAAATTAATTTTCGCGAGAAATATGATTGTAACTTGGAAATAGGATCTTTTTCATAAAAATATGAGTTCCAGAATACTATGTTCGTAACAACATGAAATTTTAATCAGAACAGTAGGAGATAAATACTTTTAAAAGTTGTTAAGTGTTTACATATTGAGCTCGTGACTGTACACGTGTCACGTGTTTCAACGTGTGTTAACGTGTAGTGTGTGTGTTTTTCTGTAAATGAGTGTATGACGATATGGTATAGGTACAATTCCCAAGGCGCCTGCAACTCCAAACTGCAGCAGTAAAGCCGCCCACTTGCTATTACAACTATGGTTTATAAGTAACTATGTGAAAACGCTTCCGTAGATGATGAAAATGTCTTAGGTGGTGTTTTAAGAAAGACCCCAAAAAACCATTCTAGTCTATGAAAAGGTCATTTAATTCTAGAATGACTGATATTTCGTAATATTATTCTTGTCACAAATACATAAATTAAATCCTGAAGATTTGGGTTGAGGTGTACTTAAGAGTACACCCATATTTCGCCACTTATAAAGAGTTCCATGTAATAAGAGCCTATTGCCATCAATTGGCTCCAGAAAAAATCAAAAACACTTTGTTTTTCACAAATCTTGAGACAAAAAATCTTAGAAGTGAACACAATGTCTAAACTGTTACAAGTTTTTTTCTATCGTATTACGCTTCATCACAATCATTTTAGACCGGAATCACCCACTGTTGGGTATAGACCTCCACTTTCTTCTGCCTATTACCCTTGCGTTTATTAGGGTACCCAACAGCAACTACCCTAATGATAACTGAAGGTGTAAATACCGTCATTAAGAGTGTTAATAACCCTTTTATGGGTCCTTAAAATACGGGTATCGAGGACAGTCTGATTTTAGTAGCTATGAAATTTTTTGTATCGATGTAGCCGTAACTTGAAAAAGTGATTCAGTTTGATGTAAAATATAATCTTGAAGTGAATTACACGCCTGTTTTAATTTTTTTCCACAACATGAGAACTTTACTTGTTTTTTTTTTTGTTTATTTTAGTGACAAAAAATTCAACAGCCGACGAAAGTGGTGATTGGCGCCTGTGTGACACATGCTAAAAAAATATCTCCAAGTAAATTGAAAAAAGCAGCAGAATTTTTACAATATAAACAGGTAATGCCGTGAAGGTGAAACTGTGGGCAAGAGCTAGTTAGCAATAACAGTAAGAACCACGGCATAAGAGTAACGGTGCGGTTTTTGTTGCTGAAATCACTTATTTCATAATACATGAGTCAACGTTTTCGATTACAAATTTTTTCCCTCTTACATAATATACAAAACCCTGAGAAGGTATTGTGAACTATTGAAAGTCCGGAACGAAAAAGCCGGAAAAGCAGTCCCGCACGATATTCGAGGTGCGATATCTAACGGAATACTGCCTACAAAGGCAATATCAACCTCTTTATAGCAACGGTCGCACTTCCTGAATTGGGCTTTTGTGCCAATCCCTTTTAACGGAGTAGCTGGTTAGTTCCGCTCAACATCGAGTAGAAATTCTTTTGAGACCTATATGTAAATAGAAGAATACGTATTGTAGTGACATTGAAGTGAGTTTGCAGGTGTTTCCAGTGACCGTGCAATTGTTTGTCGTGGTATGGCCATGTGAAAGAGGTTGACCTAAGACTCGATGGACGGGTTTTATAAAGAAAAGAAGATTTTCCATCGGCAAGATAGACGACCTACGTCCAAATCAAAATCCATCCATCTCAAATGTGTCTTTTGGAGATTAATTTTCATCAAGCCTTTTTTAAGAGGTTACTACTTATTACTTTTCTTCGTAAGGTAGGAAAGGAACGTTTGTGCACAATTTTATACTTCTAAAGGTTTAGGTTGTCCGTGAATTATTTTTTTTGTTTTTTAATAAGTAAATGATTTGACTAAAAATTGGTTCAATATTATGACGGCCGACCATGTGGGGGTCCTTTCAGAAGACCAGCGCAGTGACTTTAGAAAAAAAAAGACCACACTTCCCTCCTTCCACATTTCACGATCTAGAGCGATTGTAGGCCAACTCCGCCGCCGACTTGACTTCAACCTAGCAGCTGTAAGGCCAGCATCAGCTATTTGGATTTTTTTTCTTATGTTTACTTTTATATAATTTTGTTTTTTTGTCAATTTAACCATTTTTAGGGTTCCGTAGTCAACAAACAAGGACCCCTTATAGTTTCGCCATGTCCGTCTGTCTGTCTATCCGCAGCTTAGCTCAAAGACTCTTAGTACTAGAAAGCTGTAATTTGGCATGAATATACAGATTAGTTACGCCGACAAAGTGGTAAAATAAAAACTCGAAAAGTATATTTTTTTTAGGGTATCTCCAGTACACGTAAAATGGGGATTTTTTCTTACGTATCCCATAGTGTGGGATGTCGTTGGATAGATCTTTAAAAATATTGTGAGTTTACGGATCTAATTTTTCGATTTAGGGATTCGTTTGTGAAATATTAAGCTTTAAAGTGCAAATTTTTGTTAGACTCAAGTCTCCCTCTACCAGCTAAACGGTTGTGTTTGGGTGCATGAAAAAATTCACATTGATAGCATATATAACGAAATTAGAAAGAAAACTATCACAGCTAAGTTTACAAGTTTACAAGTAATAGTCGACCAACTTATAAATAACATAAAATTTAGTTAGATAACATATTTTCCCAAACATAATGTATGGGAGGGCACAGGCTTTTCAACTGCAAATGTAAGTTTTTTTTTTTATTATTACAATAAAAATCGTCGTTCAGAGGCAAATCGGTACGTAGGAAGTGGATTAAATTAACGTAGTGTGAGACTGATTGACACTTTTCCTTTCTTTATTTCTATGTAACTGTAGTATGCTAGATACACGTACCATACGTACATTCCAATAAAAAGGATTATGATTAATAGTATTACTCGACGTTATGTAGGTTCAATGTAGTATGAAATATATAGAACGGACAGAAGGAAATACAATTTATCACTATAATAAATTACTCTGCAACATTAAACAAAGCTTTGACATTTAAAAGGAATCCAATAGCGAGTACCACACAAGAATATTAACAAATAATTGATTGAAGCTAAGTTCTTGTTAATATTATGAACGCAAAAGTTTGTGAGGATGGATTTATAAGTTATACTTTCACACCAAAACAACTAAACGGATTTGGATAAAACTTTACAGTATTATTCTTTTATACATCAAATTTAGAAATAGGCTTTAATGTATACAGAAATAATTGTGTAATAATAATTAAAAAATAAATAAAAATCACGCCTGAAATATCAAAAAATGAACTAAAAAAATTAAAAACAAGTTACATGATTTTAGTGTTGAATGACCAAAATTTAAATAGATTATAATATTTACTGTACAATTAAAACGCCATTGTGCCCAAAAGTGGAAAACTGAAAACCAATCTTTTCATCGAAGTCGGGGGACGGTTCCTTGGAATAGTTCTTTACCTTTTGGCTTATGCTTATTAGCCTATGTTACCCGGAACAACTCAACGCTTCTAATGATACCACATATATTAAAATCGGTTAAGCCGTTTAGAAGTTACGGTGGAATAAAGAAACTCGAAAACATACATACATGAACCCTGAAAACATGACACTAATTTTTTGGGCAGTCGTGTAAAAACTATAAATTAATGCAGGTGGAAGGCAGTTTAAGATAAACATGTTTATGCCATTATTGGTAACAAGGATTTCTTAGGGGTACGCATTTGTTTGGGTCACCACATTCAATATCACAGTATCGATTAAACAACAAAGTTGAAAAATTATTTATTACAAAAATTCGGCTTTCATTCGGTTCTAGGGTTTCTCATTTCTCAACTTATTTTCTTTCTCGAGTCCCGGGAAATCCGGACAGGAATTTGTCACGAATTCCCGAGTTGTCGAGAAATTTTCAAAATTTTGAGAGAGGTTATAACAATTTCGGTATATACCTAACTAACAATTTTTTATAAAATTACGCTTTTAATAATCGTTAACATATTTTATTGAGCAGCGGTGGCCCAGTGGTGGCGGCCCCGAATTACGTGCAGTAAGTGGTGGGTTCGACCAGGCGCATTACTTTGTGTAATTTATTTCATCACCACTGCTCTCAAGAACGGTGAAGGAAAACATCATGAGGAAACCAGCTTGTCTAACCTGCACTGGGCCCGCGTGGTTGATTACAGCTCACTCCCTCTCATAGGGAGGAGGCCTGTATCCCACAGTGGGAATATCACAGGCTGATTATGCTTATTTTATTAATTACTAACTTACGCCCGCGTGCAGTTCGGTATTGTCCGACGTCCTACGTGATCTTACTAGCGGGATAAAAAGTATCTTAAGCGTTAATCTAGGTTATAGTGTCTGTTTGCTGACAGTTTATAACCTCCGTTTTTCTTCCTCGTAAAAACTAACTAACTCGAGGTCAATAGCAGGGCCATATGGCAATTAAAAAAAATAAAAAACTCCGTTCAGGAGTTTTTGCTTGAAATAAAAGTAACAAACATCTACCTATCCGTCAGTCCTCACAAACTGTAGGATTTATACGATAAGATATTCAAACAACCCTACTACCAATAATAGCTGTACCACTACACCTAGAAACTAGAATTTTCTAGAAATTCATATCACTCGTTATCCAATTCCTTGCTAATAACATTTTCAAATGAAATGGCGGACAATTGTATACTAACGATACTTTCCAATCCATTAAACTTAATTGGTGAGTGGGTATTAATAAGTAAACACAAAGGAAAACAAGTAATTGCTGGCATCAAATTAACAGGCTGCATTCCCGTTATGGAGAGCAGCGGTGGCCCAGTGGTGGCGGCCCCGACTTACGAACAGTAAGTCGTGGGTTCGAACCCAGGCAGGCGCATTACTTAGTGTAATTTATTTTGATCACCACTGCTCTCAGAAACGGTGAAGGAAAACATCGTGAGGAAACCGGTATGTCCTAGAACCAAAAATTCGAAGACATGTGACATCTACAAACCTGCACTGGGCCCGCGTGGTGGATTATAGCCCATTTCCTCTCATAGAGAGGAGGCCGTGCGTCCCAGCTGTGGGAACATTATAGGCTGATTATACATAGGGAACATTATAGGCTGATTATACATAGGCAGACAGACAGCGGAGTCTTAGTAATAGGGGTTCGTTTTACCCTTTGGGTACGGAACCCTAAAAATGATTCGACACGAAAGCTCAGAAATTTAGATTTTATTTTATTAAAAAACAGTAGGTAGAATTTATTAGACCAAGTTATTGGTGAATTTTAAACTAATACTTAAACATCTGGCTTTCAGACTTACGAAAGAATTCAACTTAAAAAAAAACTCAACCTTGTAATATTTTTCAAATTAGCCGTCAGAGGTAGAAAACTGTGGAGTATTAAATCAGTTTTTAAAATCATATTTTTTGTGAAGGAAGGTTTAGCCTAAACCTTCCTTCACAAAAATATGATTTTTGAAAAAGAAGTCAAAATGAAGAATACAATCTATTGTATTCTTCATTTTAACTTCCTTTTTGTTTTTTTTTTTGATCTTGGAACTTAGGGAAAAACTCTTTTATAGACAACTAACAACACACACACAACACACACACAACTAACTATTACAACTTGAACAAGTACTTGGTACCTTGTGGTCTATCAAGACATTCTCACTCAAGTTCCATTTAAATAAACTAAGATCTGACGAGTTTCAGACTAGTTTTAAGTAGTTAGTTTGCACACAGTTGGCTTGGGGTAGTTGTTATTTTATTTACAAATGAATGCAAATATTTAAAGTTCTGTTCGTGGAACTTCAAAACCATTTTCTTAAAAAAATATTTACCATTTTTATAGCTCCGAGCTCGTGGGTAAATAATAACAGCCACTTTATAAAATAATAACCGTCGATCTTTAGGTCTAGCCGCGCTTGTCTAGGTTAGTCCGTAGATGGGTGACCACCAATTACAAACCAAGTTTCCTCCGTGCCTCAGAAAGCACGTTAAGTCGTTTTGGTCCCGACTGTCATTTATCATTTATGACAGCCGATACACGTAGTCAGTGGCCCGAAAGTCTGACAACCAGTCTTAACAAGTGGTTTTGGTATTACCCAGTACTAACTGGGTTACGGAGATCAGATAGGCAGTCGCTCCATGTAAAATACTGGTATTCAGCTGCATCCGGTTAGACTGGAAGCCGACCCCAATGTAGTTGGGAAAAGGCTTGGCAGATGATGATGGATTATATACATTGTCTTTGAATAATATCAGCCCGTTATGTTACTCGAGCCCTGTTACAATATTTCTGGAGTACTAACTAACAGTTCTTTTATAGTTATTTAACCCCTGACTTTATATCACTGTTACATTCACATTGATCTTTATCGTTGTCGCAATAAGATTGCAATTGGATTGAAGCAGTAAAGGTAAAATATCCGTGAACGGATTGCAAGACCGACTACTGTGTCCGCGCGTAGTGATGAGTCATCGTGAGCCATGCGTAAACAATAATCAGTAACTGAAAAGCTCACATTTATCTTCATTCTTCACAAAGTTAGTCAGTTTTATTGCACTTAATTTACACAATACATACTTCAAAGGACAAGCGAAACTTCGAAAGAAAACTTCGCATATTGCGTTGCACAAATTTTTTCACATAACTTCAGAAACAACAATTTTAATAAAACCAATCTTTTTGTATTAAGATTTATTTATTTAATTAATAGTTTTTGTTGAGAACGGAAAGTTTTCCAAGCGATCTATCAACATAATAATTCATCGCCAAAGAGCGTATTCAAGAGATTTAGTTACTAAGTAGTTGTGAAAAAGTTATGTAGGTACCTTGTTAGAAGTTTATTCTAGCAGCAATAATTTGAAGAGAACGGTGTCTGATGTTGTGATTTTCTCTGTGCAACAGTTAATTTTTATACCGCTGGATAGCTGTTTTTAACATATTTAAGTTTTATGAAGGAAAAACCGCACTGCGTATATTATAAAATAGTAAAGTGGCAATAATGAGGGCAGCAGTGGTCTGATAGTTACTATATTTATTTGTGGTCAATATTTTACACACAAGTGACAATGTACACAAACATCACACAGCCGTGACTATGCTTAATCTAAATCGGTGACAGACGTGTGTAAATATGATTGTTAACACAAGCCAGTGCATACATTTATGCATCATCTATTCTCCTGCCCTTTTCGCAATTCATTTAGGTCGGTGCAGCATGTCTTCTTCTTCCATACTTTTCTATTACTAATAATATCCATATTGTATTACTTCCATCATTAATTTTTATTATTGTATTACTTTATAATTAAGATTTGATACATTATGTTGTTGTCCTATGGTGAATGCTGTGTATACCTAGAATAGGCATACATACCAGCACTTTTCTGTTATTTTTATTGTTTCACATTAATTCTAAGTATGTACTGCTGTTGGTGTACCAAATAAATAAATAAATTACTTGTCATCTCATCAGTCACCTCTTTTTTAGCCATATCATCCTTCACACAGTCCATCCATCGTTTCTTTGGTTTTCCTCTACACTTATACCCATCCACATTCATACTAAAACTTTCCTCACGACATTTTCCTCATTCCTCTGCATCACATGCCCATTCCAAGCCAAACGATTACCACACAACTTACATACATTATCATTAACACTAGAAACGGGATATTTACCATGTTTACTTTCCCTTTGTTTTGAGTTCCCGATATTTCGGCGCTGTTGCAAGCACCATGATCACGGATAAACTGAAGTTATTGCGGGTGGGTGTTTATGAGCAGACAAATCGGTCTACCCTCTTTCTTGTTCGTTTTTTGCACTCAATACCGCTACCACTGTCACTCGCAACTCGATTCGGTTCCCGACACACGAAACTCACTGTGTCCGCTCGCGTACTTTTTTCGGCACTTTTTCAGTTTTTACACAGCTAAACTCAAAACAAACAGTAAACAGGATAAATATCCCGTTTCTAGTATTAATGATAATGGTAGTGACCATGACAGTTTAAAAACTTATAACTTACACATACATAATTTTATGCGAACTCCAATAATAAAATTACAATATTAATCTGTTACATTTTCACACTTTAACGGCTGGAAGGATTTCGATGAATTTTGATAAACGGGTAGACCATGGTATAGGTTTGGACATAGGATACCTTTTGTCCCAGGGATAAGTTCTTATGGAATAATTTCTGGCTTATGGTAGTTACAAACAAAAATATTGGACTAGTGGCCAGATCTGTTAATTTATCTTAAAACGGTTTGGGAATCACAAAGCTTTTTAATGAAAACGACCACCAGGGAATGTAAATGAATAAAAATGTCAGTCACAAATATGCGGAACCATTACTTACAGCTATTTGTAGATGTACAATTTTAATAACTCCCTGTGGAAATCGAAACATAAAGTGAAAAGCGGAAGATGTAAAACGTTCAAAATGGCACTTAAATACATGAATAATGTAGCCAAATAAAATAGCATTAGCTTTGAATGTACACACTACACGCCAGCACACCAAGCTACCCGAAACTGTCAAATTTTCTCAATCAACTTTAAACCTAATGCTTTAGCGATAAAGATCAAAATCTATGAAAGAAATTTGACAGATTGTAGTAGCTTGATGTGCTGGCGTCTGTACTTAATTAAACATAAAAATTAATTATATTCAAAGACCGTATCAGTTAGTTATCTTTAGGACTCAATTTTCCACCACTAGGTTTATTGCAAAAATTCCTGGGGGGTTACTATGACGTCTTAAAGCAGGAGTAATTCCAGTGTGGGAAAGAGACAGAGCTATACAGGTCGTCTAGCGCCATCTCTTTCACACACTGGAATTACTCCTACTTTAAGACGTCATGGTAGGCCACATGAGCAGCGCCTTTCAAGTCTAAAAACAATAAGAAGCACTCAATTAATAAAAAATGAGTATGTACCTACTTAACATAACTATAAATTATTTTCACTTAAAAAAAATACCAGGAAACGAATGCACTTGAATACTTTCTTGATAACCCTTGTAACTGGCATGCTAGGTACGAAAGACTTGAATATATTTGCCGAAGTGCATTATCAATTAATTTTGAGATCGAGGCTTTGATGTGATTAAGCATTTAATTATTCCCAAACGGACATTACTTTCTTAGGCCGTAAAAATACGTTTCACTTTATAACTTACCTAACCCTACCTACCCCACCCTACCGTAACTTTACTTTTTTATATTTTCATAATTTTTAGAATTTATTCATATCGGATGATACCTACTGAATGTGCTTGTTGCAAACAATTTAACTAAATTTTTTTTGGCCAAAGAATCAGCATTGCCATCCAACCTTCATGCTGCCAGCCTTCTGGGCACTTTTCCTGTTGACAGCAATGCGGACGAATTTTTGGACGCCCTGTAACCCTTTTCTACTTGTACATATTTATTACTATTATAGTTTTGTAGTTTGTAAATAATTTAATTATCTTTGAAATAAATAAAAATAATTTAACTAAAATGCTAAAGGATATTTGTATTTTCGATTTAAAAAATGTATTTACGTTGCGTTAACACCGCGCGGTCGTGATGACGTCTTATTTATATTCCTAGCTCAACATTCCCGCTTTGCACGTCTTACGACTTGACGGACACATCCTAACTTCTTTAGGTATAACCATAGGGTATAACATAGGTTGTGAACATGAATATTAACGTTTTACTTTTAACCTTACTAGCTTAAGCCCGCGGCCTCGCCCTCTTGGATATCGGTAGGTAATTGTCCCACCGTGGGACAATTACCGGGATCGCACTACATCCAGGACTAACTATCTGTCTATCGTATTAACTATCTGTATACTAAATTTCATCTAAATCTGTTTAGCAGTTTTTGCGTGAAAGAGTAACAAACATACATCCATTTTCACAAACTTTTCCATTTATAATAGTAGTAAGATACCTTTGGAATATATTATCTGGTAAAATCCGCTTTAAAATCCAATATATAATAGATAATAAGAACTAACCGGCCACACAAACATACGAAAAGCTACGATACCGAAAAGTATGAAGCCGCCTGTTCAAAAATTCGTTTTCGTTCTCAAATCATGATTAAATTTTACCTTTACACAGTTTGATTTATACGCTGGGAAAATTCCTGATGTACCTAACTAATCAAAACACTGATTTAATTCTAACCCTTTGACATATTAAAATATTCATATCAGCTCAATGTTATGAATATTCAAGGAAAAGATGAAGTGTTCTTTTTGATAATTCAGGCACGTCCCATCATCATCTGCACAGCATTTTCTCAACTATGTTGGGATCGGCTTCCAGTCTAATGGGATGCAGCTCAATTTCAGTATTTTTGGGGTAGCATTATGTCCATTATCCTTTAGCTTGGCCTTGCCAAGAGGTGAGGGGTATCGCGTTATGAGATATTTACTTGATATGAGATATTTTTTCTTGTAGTTACACTGTAAAATAATGTCGTCAGAAACATCTTTTACATCATTAAAACAAAATAATTATTTTTTGATGTATAATCACCAAAACTAATTATTTTGTAGACGCAAAAAAAGAACGTCAACATGAATGTCTAAATTACAGTCGGAAAAATAAAGTGTTCTTTTATTTACATTGAAATGAATAATAACAAACGCAAATTTTTCGATCCGAATTCTCATTTTATTTGTTGTTTTTATCGTGATGTCAAAATTGTATTCAGTCTTGCCAACTCACATTGGTTTGTTGTTGAGATTCCTATAAATATACCAAAAAGTATACATGATGCACACATAAATTAAGTCGAGTTTTTGCGAAACAAACCATTAAAGTTTAGTCTTTATTGGTATTAGTATTAGCATTGCCTGTAAAAATATACCAAAAAGTATGTATTCACGCACACATTTTGGTTGATTTATTAAGGTTCCGTACTCAAAGGGTAAAACGGAACCCTATTACTTAGACTCCGCCATCTGTCCGTCCGTCTGTCACCAGGCTGTATCTCATGAACCGTGATAGTTAGACAGTTTAAATTTTCACAGATGATGTATTTCTGTTGCCGATATAATAACAAATACTAAAAAACAAAATAAAAAATATTTAAGTGGGGCTCCCGTACAACAGACATGATTTGTTTGCCGTTTTTATAGATAATGGTAAGGAACCCGTCGCGCACGAGTCCGACTCGTACTTGGCCGGTATTTTTTTATTTTTTTGTGTATTGAACTTTGAACCGTTTGAGGGGTCGAATCCGTAGTAGATATTAGCATAGACAGATTTATTTCACGAAATCCAATAAAAAGTTAGGACATGTCCTATGGGACCATGTCGGGCTATCTGTTTTAAACGCGAGAAGATTTTGACTAGTATCACGACACGTACGTTCGGGTAATAAAAAGGTTTTTACCTTCAAAAACCTTCATTTGCTTTGTAAATAAGACTTTTTATGGATTTTTCCGACTATAAACTGCCAAAATAACGGTTTGTATAGATGACAAATATGTAAAAATATATTTTCAAAATACGTATAGTAAACGTACTTAAACATTTATTTTTAACATTTCTAACAGTTCGAGTCCTTGTTAATTTACCTAAAAGTCATCATTTGCCTAGCATATCCCAACTATCTTGGGGTCGGCTTCCAGTCTAACCGGATGCAGCTGAATACCAATATTTTACATGGAGCGACTGCCTATCTGACCTTCACAACCCAGTTGGTCCACTGGGTAATACGATATCCTTGGTAAGACTGGTTGTCAGACTTTCGGGCCACTGACTACCTGTAACGACTGTCAAAGATCTACAAATGACAGCCGAGACCAACGGCTTAACGTGCTTTCCGAGGCATGGAGGAAACTCTGTATGTAATACGGTCACCCATCCACAGACCAACCTAGGCAAGCACGGCTTCGATTGTTATGTATGATATCTTCAAGATCGACTCGAGCGCCTGTTATTATTAAATCACGAGCTCCTCCCCCTAAAAGTAGGTACACTTAAATTCTTTAAGTGAAATAAAAGTTTGAGTTTTGAATTTGAAATAGCTTTATCGTTTTATTTTTACGACTGTACACGGTGTTCTTAATGTTACTTGTAAATAGAATAAAATCTCAACTGTTTTACAAAGCAAATAGACTACAGAGTTAATCCTTTAATAATATGGCATGCCTCCAATAGACAGGCTCAGTTTAACCCTTTTTGAAAAAACACTACTCCATCCAAAAAGGTCAGATGCATGAACGTAGACCAAGCTAAAGAAGTATGTAAGGATCGTAGCAGGTGGTTTTTTATTGTTCCTGCCTACCCACATTGGAAAATACATAATTAAGTGAATATTGTATGCTCTATCATGTTTCAAAATATCCGTCTTCGTAGGAACACTCGCATATTATGTCTCCTCTACAACATCCTTTATAACCCTACATATCCCAGCTACCTGCACGATCGGTTTTCCTTTACCCGTCCTTCTGATGCTCTGTGTAGATCCCACCTCAGGCATCATCTTAACTTCCCATCCCATAAAACTGAACTGTATTCTTACTCCTTCTCTGTTCACGCAGTACGTTTGTGGAACTCACTTCCACCTAACATTCGAGATTCTAAAACTTTATTTCTCTTCAAAAAGCAAGTCAAAGAGCGTTACCTCTCCTCTATACAGTAATATTCTGTATATACGTATATAGTATAGGAAAATATTTACAATACTAGTAGTTTTTTATGTGTATAAATTTGTATGTAAGTTTATTTTACATCGATATATTTTTGTTTTAAGTTTGAAGATAAATTTCCTCGTTTTGTATTTTCTACACACTGTGTCTACATTTCTAATCCATCTTTCCTCTCGCAGGTCTGCTGGAAGAAATTTCTTATGAAATAAGCAGTACCTTTGTGCTCTTCTAAGTTAATATAATTATTGTCCTGTTAAGTATCTGTGTACATAAATAAATAAATGAATAAAATATAACACTAGTTGCTGCTATAAAATTGTAACTAACTTTGTTTATCAAACATTACAATCCAGTTCAAATCAAACGTTCGTCCTGTCCCATGTATGTTACTCAAAAACAAAGTCATTTTATTCCGAGATTTGAAATTTCACAGTGTATATTTGTGTTCAAATACTACAGTGTATATTTGTGTAACAAAAAGTTCACAGGAAATGTTTGAACTCCCCGAATAGTTTGTCAACATACGTAACAATAGTTGAAAACTAACTTTTCAAAAATTGTCGGCAGCTGCAGTTTGGTCCTTGAATATCAATAGAACTACAAAAAGGACATCAATGCCCTTTATTACATACTAGCTGTTGTACGCGACATTCGCTCGCGTGAAATTATAAAAAATCGAATTTTGTTACCAATTTGAAGGTTTTTGATTTTTTGCACGGAACCCTAATTATTTTTCTAAAATAAAAGTAGCCTATGTTAGACTTTATAACACCAGCTATCCCGTCAAAACCGGTCCAACTGTTTCGGAGATTAGCCGGAACAAACAGATAGACAGACAGACAAAAACTGAAAAAAAATGTGTTTTTGTTATAAGTGCCGTATATATTTTAAACAGCGTTTTTGTAACAGCTACTGTTAACTATTATATATTATTACTCATTAGTATGCTACTGTATAAAATAATAAACAACATCGCATACACTTCGAAGGGTTATGCAGTACGCCCACATGTCGCTAATTATGTATAAGTCCCATATAATAGGCCTAATGAGAGATTCCTGAACATTAATAAATTGTCTCATTCAAAGTAAAAACCAAATGTACTCGTACTTTTACATATGTATCGTTTATTATTTATATCTTAATTCTGCAAGCTTGTTGATGAAGACGGCATTATCGATAAACAAAAACACAATACGCCAACACAACATTCATGATTTCTTTATTCTGGGTTTTTACTTTCACATGATTTTCTTATATTTTTGTACAACAGACAAAACAAAAGAAGTAATTAAACTAAAAAATCTAAATATATTTGCGAATGTTACTGACAGCAGTCGTTCAATCTTACTTAGACTATTATAAAACCGAAAGTTTGTGAGGACGGATGGATATTTGTTTATTACTCTTTCACGCAAAAACTACTAAACGGATTTGGTACGCAGATAGTTTATAACCTCGATTAACATAAAGGATGCTTTTTATTCCGGTAAATGAGTCAACGTAGACGATGGCACAGGCAGAGGATAGTATCTAAAAAAACAATAATTTCTCGTAAGATGCCGTTGCGCAGCAGGCTAGTTTTAATTAGTTACTGCGACACACGTATACTGTTCTAAAGATCCTATTTCAGCCCACAATAATTATCGCGATACAATCGTATTGAACATTGGCTTTCTAATGACCTCAACTGGTTGAACGGTTAATCAAAGGGGTAATTGCAATAATTGGAATGTTGGAGATTAGTAATTAGGTTGGTTGTTATTAGCAGATAGTATGACTAAAATTTCTAGGATCTTGATGATAGGTTGCTACGTATAAAGGGCCCAAGAGCCAAGCAAGAACAAGCGCCTTTCGGCTTCGTTAAGACCCATAACGAAGCCGAAAGGCACTTGTTCTCCCCGTCATTGCGATAATTTTTCGCTCTAGACCATACCTGGGAACCTTCTAGTTACGGAGATATTGGGGGTAAAATTTCAAAATTTTCAAGTTTTTTTTTTTAAAACATGTTTTTAATGTAAGATTTTTCTTTAATGACCTGCACGACCCCTTTACTATTCAATCCATCCATCAGCACAATGCTTTGAGTGCTACCGTAAAACGTGAAAAATTTTTCACCCAAAAAAAAAACGTCGTTTACCAGCAATAATTTTTGCGTAAAGTTACTTAGTTTGATGTACAGAAGCCTTTAAGTATCTCTAAATTATTTCAAATGTTGTTAGTAGGGTGTTAGTAAATTTACTTATTGTATATTGTATGGTAAGTCTTCTTTTTTTGAGATATGGACCCCTTTTAGGGTATAGGCCTCCTCCAGCTTTTTCCACGAATCCCTGACCTTACCAATATTGTCCGGTTGTTTCCTGACAGCTAGTTCTTGTAAGTATAAGGAACCCTAGAACTCAGCTGCATCCGAAATAAACTCATATGTTTTATGTTCTGCTGGGAAATGATCCACAACGTTAATGGACAAAACAGTTTCGCATATTTACAAGATTTTTTTTAAATAACAACTTTAATCAAGAATGTACAATCAATCACACATCCATGTAACAATTTAACTTTGACAAGATACTCATGCCTGAATATTTTTTTAATTACAATTTGCTTACTCTGCCAATTGAATCAAATTTCACCACTGGCACTCGATGATACAATAAAGTATTAAGTTGGACTTAAATTACTTAATAGTCTGTTTAGGCTAAATTGTAATCGATTTTTAAGACCTTTAGTTTTTAGGGTTCCGTACCCAAAGGGTAAAACGGGACCCTATTACTAAGACTTCGCTGTCTGTCTGTCAGTCTGTCTGTCTGTCTGTCTGTCTCCAGGCTGTATCTCATAAACAGTGATAGCTAGAAAGCTGAAATTTTCACAAATGATGTATTACTATTGCCGCTATAACAACAAATACTAAAAATTAAAAAAAAATATATTAAGGGGGGCTCCCATACAACAGATATGATTTTTTTGCCGTTTTTATAGATAATGGTACGGAACCCTTCGTGTGCGAGTCCGACTCGCACTTGGCCGGTTTTTATTATTACAGAGAGAATGAAAACCAATGGCAAAGAAAAATAGTTTTTCTCTTTTTTCAAAATGGCGAACATTTGGTCACGTACGTAGCATGCAAAAATTGTTCGAACCCCTTTGTCGTTTTAGGCCTTGTCGAATGTTGGTATGTTTGATGAGCCACTGCAAGTAATTACACTGTGCTAGAGGTATGTTTTACTTTCCGGATAAAAGGGGTTGCGGAACTGTACTTAGATCAAAGCCAACCTAGCTTAATTAGGTTTTGTAAACCACTAATACAACGAGGTAACGGCGGAATACACTTACAATTCTACTACCATCTATTTTTGCACTAACAGTTGCCCGCGACTTCGTTCGCGTGGAAACTTCGAAATGTATGTGTGAAAAAAAATTATGTACTATTCCAGACAATAATCTATCTCAGTGCCAAATTTCATCTAGATCTGTTGAGCCGATCTGGCGTAATTGAGTAACAAACAGTCATCCATGCCAACTTTCGCATATACTCGTATAATCGTATAATAATCATTATCAGCCTATAAAGTTCTAACATTTAGGATACATGCGTCCTCTTCCAGAAAAGTCCATAACCCACCATGTGTTTGTCAATGACACGCATATGAATAATCAGCCATAAATGCTCCCATCGGTGGGATACAATTTGCTCTCTGTGAGAGCGAGTGGGCTAGTAGGATACCAACTGGACCACCACTGCTCTCTAATCTGCATCGTCTACGTTGATTTCAAATCGAATTCTCGTAACATGAGTAGTTATGTAATGTCCCAGAATAAGTCATGCCAAAGCATTTCCTTTCCTTGCTAAAGCAATATATAAATCTATAACCGTAACACGATACGGGTTCGTTTGGGTAAATTGACATGGGGTCAGATTCTTTCCATCAAAAGTTTCGCTTTCCCTTATCTCACTAATGGCTTCCCTATTATGATAATGAAAAAAGGAAGGTGTACCATGGCCTGAAAGTTAGTTTAGCAAAGTAAAAAGGAATGAAGGGAAAAATGTTGAGGTACACTCAACGGCTCACACTCACTCAAATAATTTAGAGATATGGAATAAAAAGCTTTTTTTCTAAGAACTACATTTTTGCCAGAAAAAAGGCAAATGAAAATATATAAGTTTTTAAACTGTCATGGTCACTAACAGATTATAATTAACACTAGAAAGGGGATATTTACCATGTCCACTGTTTGTTTTTAAATGAAAATATGTACTGCTAACTTTCGTCAGCAGACAATTTTTTTCCAAAACTAAAATTTAAAGACTGGTTTACTCTCTCAGCCGTGAGTTCCATAGTTCCTATTACTTTTCCAAAAGACTAGAGTGAATATAGAGAACATTTGCAAATTAATCGCTGAATATTAGACGTCTCGAGCTTTCGCAAAATGGTTATTTGCTCGTCCATAGTATTTATTTGTAGCGTCTAAATTAAATTCTACGAACGGATATTTCATTAATCATTCACATTATTTGATTAAAATCGCTGAAACCTTATATTCATCAAGGCAGGGTTAGGTAAAAGCCTAGAAACGCTAGCAAATAGTTATCTACATAAAGGAATGTATTTAAGTAACACTTAAGGCTCTTACTTTGTAATCAAACGAGACCATTTTAAATGGATGGACAATTCCGTCTCGAAGTCTATTCGTTGAATAATTTGACATCAAACATAATGATCTACTTCTTTCCAGTCCGAATGATTCCAATAGGTTAAAAGCATCTTTTAAATAATATATTGGATCATACGGACTCAACTGTCAAATTAGTCTTTAAATAAAAAAGGGTAACGTTGAAGTCGGATACATCTTAATATAGCGTTCTATTTTTATTTCTGTTCTCAATTTATGAATAATTATAATCTCTGGTCAGACTGAAATTTATAGGTTAAGATGTGTCTTTTAGTGGTATAAGGAACAGGTTGGCAGTTCCTCATCCTCCAAAGAAAATGGAGGTTCTTCCCACTAGACGGTGGGCTATTGCCCGTCAGTTGTTGGCGGATAAATCTAACAGCGCAATTTAGTTCTTAATTTGCGCCGTAGAGGTCGCTAGCGTTTTTTTTCCAATTTGATTATTATGCAGCAAATTCAAATTCAAATTCAAATAATTTATTGTGGATCATAGGTACATAAGATGTTGTGTTAATTAAATACAGATAAGTCTGCTATGTCCCGCCGTTGAGGCATACAAAATTTATGTCACATGTTCTGTAAATATCTAGGTAGTTAAAGTACAAAATATCCAATTGTCATGCAATACATTATTATTAAATTATTAAAATATTTATCTATGTCAAATTACAAATTACACATTCAATGGATTCGCTTCAATGTATTGTCATCTAGAAATTCTCTTATAGAGTAATAACATTTACATATCAATAATTCGTGTAGTTTTTTTTTGATGGTATTTATATCGCTCATAGTTCTGAGAAAAGGTGGAAGATTATTATAGATACGTGGGCCCATACAAAAGATACTTTGGTGCAAAAGCTTTGTTTTACTGGCTACGGTGCGCAGCTTGTCTTTGTGTCTGGCCCTAGTGCAAAATTCAAAATGGTTTGGATTTGATTTTATAAACATTATAGTTTCATATATGTATACACAAGGTAGAGTGGAAAGTGACTTGCCCGGATACGGATCGGCCCGAGAACCCGTTTTCCCAGAGACAGTGGGATGAGCCACTCTGCAGGTTGGTACGGAATAAACTTATTGATACGTCTACCAATACTGCTGAGCGTGCCCGCCTACTGGCTGTGGGTGAGTGGGAGTCAGGCCTCTGGCTTCAGGCACTACCGTCACCTAATATAGGCACTATGTTAGGTGACACTACCTTCCGGCTCGCTAAGTGTTTGCGATTGGGCGCTCCTTGTGGGGCTCCACATCGCTGTCAATGTGGTGAAGCAGTCGACTGCCTCGGACACCATGGCCTTTCATGCAGTAAGAGTGCAGGTCGGATTGCGCGGCACGCTAGCATTAATGATCTCATCCGTCGTGCTCTTGCCACCGCCGGGGTGCCAGCTGTCTTAGAACCCAATGGCTTGGCACGCGTCGATGGGAAGAGACCAGATGGTATGACCATAATGCCATGGAAATTGGGTAGGCCTTTGGTGTGGGACGCAACTTGCGTCGACACCCTTGCGCCATCCCATCTTCCTAGCACAGTGGGCTGCGCTGGGGCGGCTGCTGCAGGTGCTGAAAACCTCAAACGGCGCAAATACAATAATTTAATTGGTAATTAAGTGTTTGAGCCGTTTGGGGTTGAAACACTAGGGCCATGGGGTCCGAGTGCCCACCTAGTTTTTCGGGAAATCGCCAAGCGGTTGGTCGACTCTTCACGTGACCAGAGGGCGGGCCTATTTTTTGGCCAAAGAATCAGCATTGCCATCCAACGTGGTAATGCTGCCAGCCTTCTGGGCACTTTTCCTGTTGACAGCGATGCGGACGAATTTTTGGATGCCCTGTAACCCTTTTTATACTTGTACATATTTATTTCTATTATAGTTTTGTAGTTTGTAAACAATTAATATTTTGATTAAATAAAAAGAGTTTAAAAGTAAAAAAAAAAGATATAATTTATCTGTTGTATACTGTACAGTATGATTGGGTAGAGTTAATATTTTTAAATTTATGAAATGTGGTCTGCATGAATCCACTTGGTGTATATTGCACATTGACCTGATACAACGTTTTTGAGCTCTAAAAGCATGCTCTTTTTCAACAGAGTTGCCCCAGAATATGATGCCGTAGCGTATGATTGAAGCAACATATCCATGATAGGCAGTTAGTAATGCAGACTGACTGACGGTGTTCCTCAATCTGTAAAGAGCATAAGAACTCTGACTGAGTCTTTTGCAGACTTGCTAAATATGTGACTTCCAATTTACTTTGCTATCAATATAGAGACCCAGAAATTTGGTTACATCGATTTCTTCAATGCTGGTTTGAGAGTAACATATATTTAAATTGGCATCAGATTGTACTCGCTGTTTAAAATTCATGATTTTTGTTTTTTCTAAGTTTATTTTTAAGTCATTTTCATCAAGCCATTTTATAATTGTTGTCAAGGTGCTATTTAAGTCAAGTTTTAAATTAGTTCTGTCATTACCGGTAAATAATATAGTACTATCGTCCGCAAATAAGGTCATATGGTGCATTGTAACTGTTGACATGTCATTTATATAAATTAGAAATAGTGGTGGGCCTAGAATGCTACCCTGAGGGACACCGGAAAGGATATTTCTAACCTCAGAAACAACGGTTTCTTCAGTTCTGGTAGTTAAGGAGACTCTTTTTAATTCTACCACCTCTTTTCTGTCACTGAGATATGACTCAATTAGTTTGTATACGTTACCTCTTACGCCAAATGCATATAATTTATTCAAGAGTATTTTATGGCTGACTCGGTCAAATGCTTTTGACATGTCCATGTACAGCGCTATGGCTGGCGACCTAATGTCCATATTTAGGAGGCCTATGTGTAAAAAGTTATATATTGCTAAATTAACCGATTTATTTTTCCTAAAGCCATATTGACATGGGGTAAATATGTTATTACTTTCAAAAAATGGGTAGAGACAGTTATATATGTTTTTTTTCAAATATTTTAGAGAAAATGGTTATTAAAGCAATTGGCCTGTAGTTACTGATGGAAAATTTGTCATCTTTTTTATGTACTGGTTTTACTACTGTCAATTTTAATTTCTCCGGAAAAATACCGTGTTCTATGCACAAGTTGATAATATAACTTAAGGGAGCAGCAATTAAAGTTGCTACATCCTTAACTATCTTTGTAGTAATACCGTCATAACCTGCGCTATCCGTATTCCGCAGAGAAGTTATAATTTTAAGAATGTCTGGAGGAATTGTTGGGGGCATGAATATTGATTTAGTGTTGAATGTCAAGTTAAAAGAATATGATCGTGTAGAGTCAGAAAAAGAATTATTATTAGTATTTTTAACAATGGCAGTAAAATAGTCATTAAAGGTGTTTGCCATAGTCTTAGGATCAGTAAGTACCTCGTCATTGATTATTAATTTCTCAATGCCCTCCTTAGGATAGTTATATTTAGCGTCATTAATTACTTTCCACGTTGCTTTGGATTTATTAACAGCCGTATTTATAAAATAATTGTTCTGGGACATTTTTGTTAGCGAGATGATTTTTTTGTATTTTTTAGCGTAAGCTTTAAACTTCATATTATTGTCAATGTTTGAGTTTTTCCTATACTTCCAGAGAAGTTCTCGTTTACGCTTACTACACATTCTTATTCCTTTTGACAACCATTTAGGTCTTGAAATATTATTAATACGATTTTTTTTTATAGGAAAGCATAAGTCATATATTAAGCTGAATATGTCATGGAATGAATTGTAGGCACTGTTAGGGTCTGTAGACTCATATACATTGTGATACGAGATTTGACTTAAATATTTAGCAAATATACATCTATTTTCTTTGGTGAAACTACGTTTATACACCGTGACTTTTTAGTCGTCTTACAACGGCAGCCCACTTCATGTAACCAACGACTACTAAACAGTTGATAGGCCTGTTGGTCTAGTGGTTAGTGACCCTGACTGCTAGGACGGAGGTCGTGGGTTCGATTCCCACACAGGACAAATCTTTGTGCGATGAGTACGATTATTTGTTCTGTATCTGGGTGTGATTTATCTATAATATGTATGTATTTAGAAATATATATGTATGTTTATCAGTTGTCTGGTTTCCATAGTACAGGCTCTGCCTAGTTTGGGATCAGATGGCGGTGTGTTGGTTGTCCCAAGATATTATTATTTTGGAAAACATGTTATGTTTCTTAGCTCTTTGGCTAGTTTAAGCTACGTTAACGGGCCTTAACCAAGTCAACGTAGCGTGTGTGTGTATGAGTTGTGTTCTTGTGTTTCGTTTTCGTCGTATTGCATGAACTTCCTCACTATTCTGCAGGTGTTTAAAATCGCGGCTTTTTGAAGTGTAATGTAAATTGTGTCTTTGAGGTCTATTAATTTGAGGCTATGGTGGAGGTGGTTGGGTATGACACCCGTGGTGGAGACTACTATGGGTACTACGTACACTTTTTCTTGCCTCCAGATTCTGGTCACCTCTTCTTTCAATTCTGCATATTTACCAATTTTCTCACCTATTGTTTTTTGTAAATTATGTGTGTTAGGGACTGCTATATCTATGAGGTATGTGACTTTATTTACTTTATCTTGAAGGATTATATCTGGTCTGTTGTAGTGAATGGTCCTGTCGGTTAATATGCCGCGATCATAAAAGAGTTTGTGAGTGGTATTTTCTACAACTGGTTGTGGTACATACTTGTAATAAGGAGTGTTTGAGTCTTGAATGAGCTTATGTTTGAGTGCTAGGTTTTGATGGATGATATTTGCTACCTGATTGTGTCTGTGAGTATAATCTGTTTGTGTGAGTGTTGTGCAAGCTCCTGTGATGTGTTGTATGGTCTCTGGTTGGCTGTGACATTTGCGGCATTTATCGTTAGTTATCGTGGGGTCTTTTATGATGAATTTCCTGTAATTTTTAGTATTTATGATCTGATCTTGTATTGCAATAATAAAGCCCTCGGTTTCCGGAAACAAAGAACCAATTTTAAGCCATTTATTTGATGCTAGTGTGTCTATATGAGGTTGTTCAAGATCATGGGGATGCCGTCCGTGCAAAACTTTCTTCTTCCAATCTTCTAACTTTTGCTTGTGTGGGTCTTCATTATTGGTGTTTTGTGTATCTGTCTGTTCATTTAGGTTAAGTGGGGTGTAGTTGTTGTCGTTCATTACCATAGCTTTATGGATTTTACTTGTGTGAGATTTACTGTGAAAGAATGTTTTTAACCTCGTTATTTGTTTTTGCCAAAGATGATGTATATCAATTAGGCCTCTCCCTCCGTGTTGCCGTTTGATGGTCAGCCTTTCTATTGCAGATTTAGGGTGTAGGTTATTGTGTTTAGTTAGCGTGGTGCGTGTTGTTCTCTCGATTTGCTGGATGTCAGTTTTTGACCATTTGATCACTCCAAACGAGTATGTCAATATTGGGATCGCGTATGTGTTCAATGCCTTTATTAAATGTTTTCCGGCTTAAATTATTATTATTATTATTCACGAAAAAAAAAATTCGTATTTATGTGATTTTAATAATTTAAAAATAAAAATATTATTCAGTATTAGGACGCATGACGTTGTTGAAACACCCTGTTGCGAGCGATGATCTACTCGACTCGTGTCCTCAGTGCTGGGTAGGTATGTTCTACCGTTTGACACAAACATTATTAACAGGATGTTTCATAATTCTAATGTAAGTATTATTTATTTTTCTTTGTACCTAATGTCATAATTATTAAAGGTTAAAAAAAATCGCGCCTATAGGTATTTTATGTCGGATACATTGAGTGTACCATCTTTGTAAGACTACTAAAAAGTCACAGTGTATACATACCAATATTCAATTGGACTACACTTTTTTATCGAACTTTTTGAGTTGTTTGTAATATCTATGTTGAAATCTCCACATATAATTATTTTTTTATTTTTACATAGTTTATCCAATATTTTACTTAAAATTAAAAAGAAAGAATTTGTTGATCCGATTGTTTTGTTCGGCGGTCTGTAAATACATAAAATATATATTTTGTGGTCTATTAATTCAATAGCAGAGCATTCAGGAGGTTGTTGAAATTTTAGATTCTCCAATTATACATAATAATAATAAATTTATTTCATAAAACAGGAGATTGCAGTACATGAGGCATACACAAAGTTTTACATATAAGTTTGTACCATCTCAATCACAATCTGGTGGGTGAAGTTCTGCTTTCCTAGCTAGGTTAAAATAACCTGTATTAAGGAATAACAGTCCCTGTCCCTTACAAAAAGTTACAATAAACTAGTACATTTTTTTTTTTTTTTTATACATATTAGCATAACTTTTGCACTTAAACGTAGGGACGCATAAAATAACATTTGTGTGTTGCACTTTTTGTAGTGATTCTCTTATGGCTAGTATCATGCTGATGGAGTCACTTGTTGTGTTGAAATCTGCCTCGCCAATCAAAACTATACAGAAGTCTTCCATTGTAAAGTTTTGCAATTTAAGTTCAATTCCATTCATAATTTCTTTGATTCCGCAATTTGACTTTAAGTAATGACATATTTGCATGTCTGGGCCTAAGGTGTTGTTAGCAATTGTAAGTATTCTGTTAGTGTTGTTCGTACTCAATATGCAGATTTTCCGAGATAGGGCCTTTTTTTCGGTCAATATGTTATTGTCGTTACATGTGGAGGTGGCCGCCAGTTTTGATACATTTTGTAGATCACTATTTGGTTCTTGTGCAGGCTCTTTTAAAACATCTAGTTTCTGAGGAACTGTTTGCGTCTCTTTATTCTTGAGGATGGTGGAGTTCTGAGGGAAAATATTTGATGTTTGCGTCTCCCTATCCTTGAGGGTGGGAGAGGTCTCATGGTAGTTAAGTTGTGTTTTACATATGTCATTATTAGTTAAGTATCCTGGGTCGGATATTTTCGGGTTTAAAGTTTTATTCTTGCGTTTGGGAGTTATACTGTTTTTGTCAGGCGTTGTGCATTGTTTTTTGTAAACGTTCTTTGTCTTTATCATATTTTGTAGGTCGGACTTCAAACGAAAATTCTCATTATTTAGATTTTCAATCTCTTGTTGCGCGCTCTTTAATTGGATAGTAAGACTTTTATTTTGTTCGGTCAGCTCATCTAAAATTCCACTGTTATCATGCAAGCTGTCTTGTAGACTCATCATAGTGGTGTCAAGTATAGTGTTATCGTTAGTCATACTTGTTAATTCAGTCAATGAGCTGTTTCTGATAGGTTTCGAGCGATAAGTGATGTTGCTGAAGGTGGAATCCATATTATTTATATTATTTTATTTTACTACCACAGTGCCCTCTAGCGATCTAATAATTCCTGGTAGGTAGTATCTATATTAGTTTAACCGTGTGCTGCGTATTTCATTGAATAAATATTGAAGATCTTTACAAAAAGCGATGTTGAGTCTACTGGGGTTTGAACTCACGCCCAGTTGATTATGAGTACATCCAGATCACTTGTTTCACCGCAAAGCTACAGTGACTTAGAAAAGTACTGCCAAATAGTAGATACTGTTTTACTTAAATCAATTTTTAAGACGGTTGGAAATGACTCATACACATGGAATTTTTTCACTGTCAAAACAGTTCGTCACTTTGTTTTTACTTAATATTGCTTTATATTCAACACTTTTGTAAATTTTTAAGGTGTTATTGTGCTTGTATTTGAATAGTTTTCGACCTTGTTTAGTAGTTTTACACTTTTACGACGGTAGACACTTATTTAATTTGTTCTTTGTGTTGTAATTTTCGATTTTGTTGATGAATTATTAGTTTATTATCACTGTTTTATATATGATTTTTACAATATCACGTTCACGTTGTTTATTTTCATTAAATATGGTAGTTTTTATAATGTTCACTGGATGAAACTTTCACTGAGTTTTTGTATCAGTTCTTGTTGTATTTCCTTTAATATATCACTGTCACTTAAACATAGTCTTTTTGTTTATCGAATAATTTTAAAAAAGGTGTCTAAAACCATAATTCACTATTTTTAGTAAATTTTTGAACACGGACTAGATTCGATCGTGCACTCTCGAGCGCGCGCGAGTTTGCTAGCTGCAGCAGCGTAAGCTATCAGCCTATAATGTTCCTACTGCTGGGAGACAGCCCTTCCTTCTGCGAGAAAGTGTTGCCAACAGCACAGGCCTAATGAGGGTTGGTGAATGGCACTTCTCAAAAGATTTCATTTAAGGACTTGCAGCAGTCATCATCATCTGCCTAGCCTTTTCCCAACTATGTTAGGGTTGGCTTCCAGTCTAACCGGATACAGCTGAATACCAGTATTTTACATGGAGCGACTGCCTATATGACCTCCACAACCCAGTTAGTGTTAGGTAATACGATACCCCTTGGTAAGACTGGTTGTCAGACTTTCGGGCCACTGACTACCTATAACGACTGTCAAAGATCTACAAATGACAGCCGCGACCAACGGCTTAACGTAAGGACTTGCAGCAGTGGTGATCAAATAATCAGCACAAAGTGAAGTGCGTGTCTGAATTTGAACCTACGACTTACAACTTGAATAGTCGCGGCGGTATCCACGGGGCCTCCATACCCACCACTGCTCTTGAAACGAAATTACTAGATCCCTTTTGTTATGACCTTATCTAGCACTTAATCAGTTTGAAAGACGTCTCCAGACATCTGATCGAACCATTTTCAGGACACGACCCGACGATGACTTTCAGACAAAAGTAAAATAAAAGCTTTATCAGTATAATTATTTTCCAAAATTAATTATATCTACGTAAGCAAATCCCTAAACAGTCACGCGCAAAGGAGTCTTCCTGGCGTTAATATAGGGTATAAAAAGGCCCGTCACAAATCCGCCAGGCATTCTGTACATCAAACTAAGTAACACTGAAAAAGTTTTTTTTTTGTTAGGGTGTGACAAATCACGGTAGCACTCTATGTAACGCTCTTAAAAGATTATGCTGAGGTATAGAAAGTAAAGCTATAACATTTAAAACTTGCATTAAAAAAAAAAAACGTGTGGGAAAGTTGGAACTTGGACCTTCAATATCTAGGTAACTACAAGGCTCCTAGATGTGGTCCTTTATAAAAATAATGACCACTATAATGACGGGAAGACCAAGTGCTGTTCGACTGGGCATTTCAAATGCCCGGGCACACGCTGTACAGCTAGCACTCAATAATGCAGAATCAACTAAGTAATCTCTTCGCCACGATGCCGATGACTAAAACTTTATTTTACTTGGCTAGATCTCTAGCCAAGTTAAGTGATTTGAGGTGCAAATGGGCCGTATCTAAATCAAATTAATGCCAAATCGATATTCATTCCAATAAATTCTGAGGTAAAATATTTCAGGACAGCTTCGATCTCTCAGACAAACTAAATCTTTCAAGTGTAGTAGATGATCATCTATTTACGGTCGGCCGTAGTGGGCTCAGCCGCTCAGCCTAACTCACAAATAAATCGACCCAGACGTCTGGTAATTTCGCTCATTAACTAAAGAACTGTTGTGTTATTTCAGGCCATATGTATATTGAACAATGGGCCTAGAAACCCTTGAGTTCTTCAAGGTTCTTATGTGTTTATTAAATATATTTCTTAGCAGGCTTAGAATAAAAGGAAGACTTATAAACAGTGCTTTTGTAAATTAGCGATGTTGTAAAGCTAGTCTTTGAATCAAGCAATGAAATAAGTTTCGTATATTAGCCGATGCGTAGTGCTTACAACTCTTGCGGGTGGCCTAACAACAGATTTAAAATAATATTATTATAACAATAAACTTAACTAAAAAAAACAGAAGTATCAAAAATTTTAGAATTAAAACTGCGAGTTCTGATCAGGGAAATTTATGGTGAGACAGGTGAAACTGCTGAGAGATCTGCTGCTGCTTCAGCAGTGATAGCATAGTAGTGTGACTGACGTCGGACTGTTAAGTCCCAGGTCTCAGGTTCGAAACCAAGACACGCACTTCACATTTTTCGAATTCATGTGCTTATTGTATAAATATCGATTGCTTCGGTGAAGAAAAACATCGCGATGAAACCAGCACGCCTGAGAAATATTTCTCGACGGCATGTAAAGCCAAGTCAAAGGCCCATGGGTGGCATACAGAAAAAACGCTGACACCAGTTTAGGCACTAACCACACGATAAAGAAGACGAAGGAAGACGATCTGCTAACGTTAAACATAACCAAATTAAGCGTTTCTGAAAACCAGCGATAGTGTTTTTATGTGAAAAAATATAGTCGACTCTTTATCCTGACCTTGAAGCAGAAATCCAGACGGCCAGAAACTAACTTGAAGACCCGATTCCGACTGAAACCCGACCGTGTCAGTAATGTTAAATCAAAGCCGATCGCAACAAATAAAAATATTTTTCTTCTTTCTATAAACCCACACAGACCACCAATTTTTTTTAACGTACGTTATGGAACAGAATTATATTATTTAAAAGATCAGAAAACAGGCCAATGAATTATCCTATTAAAAAGAATTTTATTTGACCTGTTTGTGGTTTTAAAAAAAATATAGTTCAAAGATAATACTGGAAGGTCAAGGTAACCACTATATAAAATTACAATTTTATAATGGAATATTGAAAAGGTTGGCAAAAAGGCCGAAGATTTTTCTTTTACAAAATTTTACTTAAAAAAAAAACTAAAAAATGTGTTTTTTTCACCATAATATATTTGGAAAAAAATATTGTTTTTTTTTTAACACCATCGCTTTTATGAAAAAAAACTCTGCCAATGTTGCCACGTTAACAACGTTACAGATATTTCATTGGAAGTGGTGATTTTCCATTTTTCAATAATTATGCTAAATGAAAAACTATTTCCAGGAATAAGGTCCCTTATCATTTCATTAGTTAAAATGAAAAATTAAACTCCCTATTCATTTAATTTTTTGGAAGAATGTGGTTAACCTTTATTTGACCTTGAATGACGTCATCTCAAGAAGGAAATTCGTGAAATACGCCTAGAGGAATTTTGAGTTGTGCCTTAAGGACATCTGATAACGAGGGATGAACCTGATGAAGCTACAAGAGTGATGATATAAACGTTGATGGATGGTCAGAGAAAGGAAAACCGAATATCCCCGAAAGATTAAATAAAAAGGATGTAAAAGGAACGGATTAATGATCTTAAAACAATAAAATTCTTACCGTATTTATGACGTGCAGAGGCGTCCAGCACACGAAGAACTCCATGATGATGACAAACAGCATTCGTATTACCTAGAACAATAATAAAATCAAATATTTGTAAACTAGTACACCGTGAAATCCGAATAAACTATTACTGTCCGTTTTCTCCATGAATCGTGAACTGAAATCTAAACCGGGTATTACACGGGTCGATTTCTAACCATACAATAAAATTCTAAACCACGGGTGACTTTATACTGAAAGAGTAAGAGTGTCAGCTTCCAGTCTAACCGTGTGAAGCAGAATACCTGTATGTTACATTTACTGTATATTTGAGCTCGACAGCTCAGTAACTGGGAAACACAATACCCCTTGGTAAGACTGGTTTTCAGACTTTTTGAGGGCTTGTAACGACTGTCGAAGATCTACGCATACTTGAGCCTTTAACATGCTTTCTTAGGCACGGAGCTCTATTTAATGTACACGACGAATACCTTTCTGATTTTGACCTTTTTATATATTAAATGTGCCTACTCTTGACCTCAATCTAGTCCTGAGGACAGATGAGGTCGACGATGAAACGAGCTAACCCAAAAGAAGCCTATTAACTCGCGACTTAAATAGATTGGGGTCATATGAACTTGGGAACACCGACGCAGGCAGGGAATTCCACTCCTTGGCTGTGTGCATAATAAACGATGTAGCAAAGCGCTTCGTGCGAATGTGTGGAACATCGACAAAGAATGGGTGATAGCCTGCAGTACGTCTGGACTCCCGATGGAAGAAGGGAGATGGTGGAATGAGCTCGTGGAGCTCTTGGGCACACTTACCAAAGTACAGTCCTGTTTTGACTGCGGGCAATTTGCTCACCATAGCAGGTAAGATTCTGCTCAATATGTGAAAAACCTCAAATTTACTTATTTTTATCGAATAATATTAAAATGAAGTGGCTACACAACCCCGTAAGTCGATTCAATAAGCAACTAACCAAAAATAGAGTCGAGTAAAGTTCCATAAAAGCTGTCAGAGCAATTACTGTTACGTCATGCGATGTAAACCGAATAAAGCTCAGTTTTCCAGTTTAATAGGATTACACGGTTCTAGATTGCATATCTATTGAATTTTACATGATGGAGTTATTGGTATTTTATAGATGCTATTGGCATGTGTTGAGTATTCAATGAAAACTCTTGTGTATTACGCCAGTTCCGTCTATCCAATTTTCAGTTTTTTCTTCAATAATTTTAAAACTACCGTTATTCTAAATCCGACTCCTTGTAAATCCGATTGACATACAGGAGTCCTTCTCTTACATATAAAATAGTTTAAAGTATTGATTGTTGAAGAAGTTGCTTTCGACCTGTGAGGCCTATGCGGGGGGTAGAATGGCTTGATATGCAACTCTAAGAAAAGTGTGCTTCTTGTTTATAAAGTCCCCAAGCAGCAGTCACGCTGTTTTCCGCGCATAGGTCTCAACGGCGTAGCACTAAACGTAGTCAATAGTTTTAAGTATCTCGATCACATTATCACGAGCGACCTAAGAGACGACAGAAATATTGAGAGGGAGCGCAAGGCGTTGTCTGTGAGGAGCAATATGCTTGCCCGCAGGTTCGCTCGTTGTACTACAGACGTCAAAGTAACCCTCTTTAAGGCGTTCTGTCAAACATTCTACACAAGCGGCCTGTGGGTGTCATCACGCGACGAGCCTACAATGTTCTGCGCGTCCAATTTAATAATGCCTTCAGGATGCTGTTGGGACTGCCATGGCGCTGTAGTGCGTCGGGAATGTTCGCGGAGGTTCGCACATATGGCTTCCACGCTATAATGCGAAAGAAAGCGGCCTCCTTACTGCAGCGCCTGCATGAGAGTGACAACAGCATTTTGAAGTTGATTGCTGCCAGACCAGACTGCCCCTTCCAGAGACGTAGGTGGGGACAGTCTAAGGTCTAAATAAATAATTAAGTTGTACACACTAACAATACTAGCCTAATTACTTAAGCACCATTGTTACTAACACTAAAATGCTAACAAAACTATGGACTGTAGTCTGAAAATAAAGTTTTATTGATATATAGGGTGACTGGTAATTAGTGACCGATACTTATACACGTGATTATACTCATGACAATAAATAACTTTCCCAAAGAAACATTTTTTTATACTTATTCATTTTTATCACAATAACACAACAGCCGTATGAAATTCGCGCGCGCGCCTATCAGCTGTTAGCCGCGTGACGCCGTTCTGTCTCATTACTATGGTACCGTGCAATAGTGGGTAGGCAGAGCACCCGCGCGGCTTGCAAGCCCGTTCTGTAAGCGGCGCACAAAAGTATACGTATGTATATATAAAAAAATGTCTCTTTGGGAAAGTTGTGTGTTGTCATGAGTACAATCACGAGTTTAAGTATCGATCGGTAATTACCAGTCACCCTATATTGAATAATGAAAAAAAAAATAGGTGTCCGCTTTTCTCCGCATCGGTCAAAAAACATACGGTGCGGGCGGTGAATGATTTTAAAACATTTGAATGGAAATTAAAAATCTCAGTATTTGGAGCTTTTATTTTAATTGGGTAATAAAAACGGGTGACAGCTGTTCACTATAATTATTACAGAATTCTGAATATTGATCCAGAATTTTGATTATGAAAACAGATTAAAAAAAACGAATACCGAATTATTTAACCGATGCTTTGATAAATTTGTCGTAAAAAAATAAACTAGGCCACGATCAAAAAATGGTCGGTTGCTACACAAATACTTTTTTGCACGACTCCAGAGGATGTTACAAAAGTTCATAAGGTTCACTATATTATACCATGTGAGGTGTGCAAATATGAGGAACATTATGACACAATGATTAATATTCAGTAATTATCAAACATCAGCAAAGCACAGATTTGTTGGTTTATTTATCGTATATATGATTACGTCAAGTCTTTACTTTCTATATCAAAGTCAAAGTCAAAGTCAAAGCCACATCATATTGTGATCTTGAAGAAATGCTCCAAGATCTAAGCACGGTGAGTCTTGAGGTTGGACTGTCAATGAATAGATCCAAGACCAAGATCATGACCAACAGCTCGAAACGGTCGCGGTAGCCCGTCTACCGCGACCGTTTGTACCGTATATGTCGATGAGTCAACATACTTGGGCCAGATAATGTCTTTCAGAAACAGACAAGACAAGGAAGTCGAATGACGAGTCCAAAGTGCTTGGAAGACCTTCTGGTCCCTAAAAGAGCACACGAAGGGAAGTCTTCCAATAACATTAAAAAGAAAACTCATCACAACTGCAGCAAGAGAAGTAATAAAAAATTCATTCATTTCGTCTTTTATTTATTATTTTCTTGTGAACTGCTGAAGTTGAGTTATGAAATAAATATAATTATGAGCATCGCTTTGTACTTTTACTGGTTCCGTATCTAAGGGTATGGGCTATGTGTCAAAGGACTTTCCAACTAAGATAGACACTCAATTGGTTGTTTTTTACAGAAACCATGTAATTGACCTATAACGTGGCAAAAAGAAAGCCTCAGTCTAGTTAGTAGGTACTGAGTAATACGATAGCCCTTGGTAAGACTGGTCGTCAGACTTTCGGGCCACTGACTACCTGAGAAAGATCTAGGTATGTCAGACAAACACACAGTTTACAGTTTGTAAGCAATGGATCGGCGAACATGCATTTCGTAATTGGAATGTAGGTCATTTACTACAAGCAACATTCCATGCCATAATAGACACACAGAGTACGGACACGTCTCACTGCTAGAAGCGGCATTATCAACATTTCAAAACAAAGCAAGCATGTTACCGTTACACTACACACACTCACTACGACACTAATGACGTATAGAAGACAGCTTTGTAGACGGTCCGTGACAGAAATTGCGAGCTTAGCAGATTTTCGGTACCACGAATTTCATTAGTACACACTCTCTAGACGCTATCGTGATTTCGTGTGCACACGTATCTTTGCTCAAAATAATTTTGGTATACATGACCTTAACAATACCGTAGTCTTGAAACGCTTCTGCAAACAGACCTGACAGTGTACAAGGGATTCACGCGCTCTGATTTATTCCAACAATACTAATATTAACTGCTTCAATCGAGTGAATGTTTCATTCCACTTTTACATGACACCACCAAGGTCACGTAAAAGTGGAACCGAATGACCGTTTATTTTCAATCCTTTTCCATTAAGCAGGCGAGTAGTGAAATGCAGTCAAATAAAAAGAGAAACGGTTAAACCTCTTTTTATATTTTATTGTGTTGTTCAAATATTTTAAATGAAAAAAACAGAATCACACAGAAAATTTAATCTCAAATTAATAAAAAGTCAAACTGCGAAACTTCGCCCAAAAATACTTAAACAACAAAGAATTCTCACCTTTAAAAAACTCTTAGTTGTTTCAAATAGGCCGTCAAATTAAACTTTAGTCCCATAAGGTAAGAATTACGACTTAATTTTCCAGTCCCTTCATTCAGTTTTCTTTCAAAAGTATAATCGTATTGAAAGTCTCCTATAATTTTATTGAAGTTTTTCTGTCAACAGCTTTTTATAGGGAATGAAAGATTGCCACCACGGTGCCGCCATTGAAACCCGCATTTTGAATGCAAAGTTGATAAAGCAATCACATTCGTATTCAACTCGGTAAACGGATATTCGTACTTTCAGGCCATTAAACACAGTCAATGCCAAGCTATAAAATAAAATAACGGGATTAATCAGAAAAAAAATATTTTACAAATTAATAGCGTCTACCTATAGCGTTTCCTTGATTCAAATGTTGGATTACGACGTAATTTTAATGTCCAATTATCTTGTTAAAAAAACCTCTTCTCATACAAAAGGAATGAGTGTTGATCAACAACTTTGCCCAATTTTTGGTAATTATGTTCACAATATAATCAATCTTCACTTAAGTACATCATGTCATGTGAGCATATCCTTCCATCTTCACTTTTAGTTAATAACACTTTAATGAAAAACCAATTATTACATTTGAATTCTCAGTAGTTCAATAATATTTAAGCATTAGGGTGAAAACAGGCATTATGGCTCAGAAAAAGTGACAACGACGATGGAAAAGTTTGCAATAATGACAAAAGCTACTTGTTAACGCACACGTTAACACCTCCGATACACACATGCATCATCAAGCAGAGGGGAGAGGGCGCCGTGGTTGCGCGGCGGCTCGACGACGGCGCGCGCGCCCTCCACACTCCATTCAACAGCGCGACCACGATCGCACGATTTTTATTTATTTCAATTTTGACCATTGTAGAAGACCTAATATACAGCGTGTAACGGAAGGGGGTATCAACCCTGAAGGAGGTGAATGTGCTCATGAAACTCAACAACTTTCCCTAAAGAACATAGGTCGTTTTCATATTTCGACCTAACATAGGTCTTTGGGGAAAGTTGTTGTGTTTCATGAGCACATTCACCTCCTTCAGGGTTGATCCCCCCTTCCGTTACACGCTGTATAACCTTGAAATACAGTCCGCTTTTAATTCTACTTGGGCCTATCTACTACTGAATACCTTAAACCAACTCTGTTGAACGTAGCAGCAGTAATGCGAAGAGCTTTGAAAACGATTGCCACTTAAATTTCAGTGACGAGATATAATTTGGTTTATACAAGACTTGTATAAGCCAAATTGTATCTCGTCACTGAAACATAAAGCAGATCATACGGTACCTACACCCCAAGTTCACGACGGAAGTAATAATATGTTCAATTCAAGTTCTACAATTGACTCAAAACCGTTCTACCCAAAAGACCTTGATAGAAATATTTTTTTTTTAAAACTCCCACAATTCCAAGCATTCCAATTCCAGAACATATTAATATAATGAAGCGCTTTGACCCGATAAATTAATAAATTGCATTTCATTTTGATTAAACGGGATAATAAAAAATACGAGCGACCTCGTCGACCCAAACAGCCTGGTTATAATAATTTTGTTTGAAACGTAGGATGTTTTTGAATTAGTTATTTGCTGTGTTAATTCAGTTCGGCTGAATGTTTGTTTGTCACAGAACTTTATTAACACACAATACAAACAATACAACACACAATACACACACAATATAAATTCCTTTATGTTCTTCCTTCAAATCACATAACATAATAATACATCCACATTTCGCCAGTTAAGTTTAAATCGCCGGGACCAAATCCAGACATCGTGGCTGCTACTGAGAAATTCCTCATGGATAAATCCAATAACTCTTTACCCGACCCGGGAATCGAACCTAGGACCTCATGCTCAGCAGTTACGCTTGCGACAACTAGACCAAAGAGGCAGTTCGTATTAGATTTATCTTCCTACAAAAGCTTTTAAAAGGTTTCATCTGTAACTTGATCTTCAAATGAGATTGTTAATTCTATGAAAATTCCTAGAAGAGTCTTATTTTATTAACAACATCTATTTCAAAAAGTAATCTGAGAACCACCATTCCAACTTGCAAATTGATACACTCTACTCTTGATCTGGTGCCAAGAGTCCATCAAATTATTTTGAGGATTAAGTTTTAATGTATGAGAGCAGTAGCCAGCCGAAGGGTAAGGGTCCCGACATCTAACGGTCACATGTGATTAGATTGTCACTATAGTTTTTGTAATTACTTCATTACCAGTGCTGTCAAAGTGGTAGAGGAAACGTGAGGAAACCGGGTCTAAATTCGAGGACACATAACATCTACCGACCCGCAATGGACCCGCCGGGTGGATTATGACCTGAGCCCTAGCACGAGTTTTTATATTTTTCATAACGTAAATACGTCGATTTTCGAATCGAAAATACAATTATCCTACAGCATTTTAATTATATTTTTTGCGACAAGCATAATCAGTAATCCATAGATATATTATTATGTAGATAAATTCTTAAAATTGGAAAAATATTATTTGTGAAACGAATATTTTTAATTTAAAAATCGAAGTATTTACGTTACGAAACGTCAAAAATCGTGCAAGGGCCTCTAGCCCCGTTATAGGCATAAAGGTTACATGTACGTAAAACCTTAAACGTGATGGGAACAAAAACACCTATTTGGTGGTGTTTGTTGTACTTGTGGACATTTTCTTATTAAATACGTCGATTTTCGAATCGAAAATACAATTATCCTACAGCATTTTAATTTTATTTTTTGCGACAAGCATAATCAGTAATCCATAGATATATTATTATGTAGATAAATTCTTAAAATTGGAAAAATATTATTTGTGAAACGAATATTTTTAATTTAAAAATCGAAGTATTTACGTTACGAAACGTCAAAAATCGTGCAAGGGCCTCTAGCCCCGTTATAGGCATAAAGGTTACATGTACGTAAAACCTTAAACGTGATGGGAACAAAGACACCTATTTGGTGGTGTTTGTTGTACTTGTGGACATTTTCATCTACGGAGTTCCACTTTTTATCCCGCTTTTAATTTAGGTACTGTTTGAAGTTACACGAAAAACACAGAAAAACGCCGAACTACAATATTGTTACAGTACACTGTCAATAAAAAAAGTTGTCCTCTACAGACAATATTGTTTTACGACCACGAAAAATTGGTCTACATTATTCAAGTTTCGTGTATCAGGAATATTTTTGGTGACGTTTTATTCTTCACCTACAAAATGTATGTGTACATACACATACATTTTGTGAGATGTATGCATTGTGTGACAGTTCTTAGCTCCCAATTCACACTTTATTGGGTTTCAGATTGATGCCTTGTCTTCTATGAAAATACAAACGTTTAGGTATGGTCGGCCACGTAATTATTTTAACCCCTAACTAGCTAGAATGCCACTTAAAGTCAAGCTGCAAATGACGTCAGGCATATATTATATTTTAGTACTATCCACGGAATCTTCAAAAAGCCGATATAGAAGCTGCAAAACGTTACAGTTTTCAAGTAGCATCTCCAAAGGAAGCCTTTTCATTGGGAAAATTTCAACTAATGATGAAAAAGTGATGATAGCAAACTATTTTATTAAAACATTACGAATCAGGCTATTAATGTATGGACTTCATCCATAATTCTATAGACCCAAAGAACATTAATTGAGATTGTTTATGCTGCAAACGAGTTATCAGAGGATAATCTGTAGTTCAATCATTTTACCGAATGACCTGAAAATACTTAGTGCAATTTAGTCTATCGATAGAACGAACACGAGTTTCCGTTTTGCAATACGCTAGGGCGGTGACATACTACCGCACGAGCTGCATGATGATTGCATACCGCTTCGCATGTGACGTTACCATTTTGTGGAACCACTTTTGTTGGTTTCTACGTTGCATGCAAGCAAGACGCACGCAGACGTGAAATTCAGCTTACGTGGACAGTAGACCTAAAATTGAGGTTGATTTGCCTACGTGTTTCAACATTAGAAACAGTTTTAATTTAGTAGGAATTGTTGTCAAAAGTGGTAAACTTTTTTTTTTTTTTTTTTTTTTTATCTTTATTTATTTAGGGGCTTTTGGTCTTACATACCTGACCATGCCAGCCCCATCGTGACACATAAACATGATAACAATAATTCATAACAATAAATCTATATTACTGTTATTACTTACTATAAACTAAATATGTTACTTAAAAGAATTGTAAATAAACTTATAAACTTGAATAGCTTCCGCACTACATGGTTTCGATATGAGGCTTTGAAAAGCGCCTAGATCTAACCTGTTGGTGTTTAATTCGGCCATCAAAGCGTCCCTTTCTCTGCTATTACGGACACATTCCACTAGCAAGTGATGTACATCCTCCACAGTTCTGCACTGTTCGCAATTTGGGCTACTCACTTTTTTCATCAAAAAGCCAAACTTGTTAAGTGGCATGTGTCCCGTTCTTAACCTATGTGCTATGACTATATATTTTCTACTGATTCTCACATCGGTAAACCAGGGAATCCGAGGAGGTTCGCATTGTAAAGTTTTGTACCAAATACCCTTTTCTTGAGACTTTTTATCAAAATATTCTTTCCACATGTTATGACAATTTAATTTATATTTACCTAAAATTTCGGTGTAATGACACTTAACTTCAATAACTAAACCTTCTAAAGCCGATTTTTTCGCTAGTAAATCAACCTCCTCGTTTCCCGGTAAGCCAATGTGAGATGGAACCCACTGTAACCTTATCTCCCTATTATTATAATTAGACTCCAAGATTTGCCTTAGAATGGCATAAGCTTTCGAACCACCTCTGTACCCAGAGGCGCATCGAGCTATATGCTGTAAGGCACTCTTGCTGTCTGTGAAAATAACTACTTTATTGTAACCTTTGTTCTTCACGTAAGTTAGAGCTTCTGAGATTGCAGTTAGTTCCAATGTCATTATTGATAAATTACTATTGTTTAGTTTAAAACAACCTCTTTCACCACATCTAGGCTCATAAAAAGCTGCCCCTAACCCATCAGGGCTCTTTGAACCGTCAGTGTATACTTTATACCAACCCTCATACTTAGTACATAATTTGTGTAAGATTTCGTTTTTAAGAATGTCATAATTGTAGTCTTTTTTTCTACCTATAATGGAATCTAAATTATACTTGATAATGTTATAAATCTGAATGTTGGTTACCCAAGTATTCAATGTAAACATTTGCAGCGGATAGCTGTTAAATATCTCTTCTTCTTTAGTTCTTCTAAATGCTGTAATTAATAAAGGTTTCTTTTTATTTTGCCAAAACCTGGTTAGACAAAGGCCGCTGAGTTCATTTAACAAGCAAATAGTGACATTATTTGACCAAGACTGAGCTTTTAAGGTGTATTTAAATGCCAAAAACTGCCTCCGTATAAATAAAGGAGGGATACACAACTCACACTCCATTGTGTGAATGGGTGTGCTTCTTATAAATCCACCAATAATTCTAAGACTCTGGTTCTGAACTTTGTCTAACTTGTATGTGTGTAAATTAGCACTATTATCATAAATAAAACTACCATAATCTATCCTACTCCTAATTAACGCGATATATAATCTTCTAATATGTTTGGGATGAATACCCCATGAACTCCCAGATAATACTTTTAATAAATTTAGATATTTTTGAGTTTTTTTACAAGTTTCATTGACATGTTTTCTCCAACGTAATGATCTATCAAGCCACATGCCTAAGTATTTAATATTGTCAGCTGAATTTAACGTTTGGTCCCTAATATATAAATTAATTTGTTGTGTTCTATACCCCCTACTAAATAAGCAGTACTTTGACTTAGAGGTGGACAATTGTAAACCAATGTCTTGTAAAATTCCTAACATATTGTTTAATGATGTTTGCATGTAGCTAATGCTATCATCTAATTTATGTTGACTTGTATAAAGTACAAAATCATCTGCGTACTGAGATATTATTACGTTATGAATGTTGTGGGAAATTCTAGATGTAACGATATTAAAAAGAAGTGGGGATAAAGGGTCGCCCTGGGCAATGCCCTTATGCGTCCATCTGCACAAATCATCGTTGTCGTAATTGTCTCTTTTAATAACAAGATGTCTTTCACTAAGATACATCCATAAATATTTTGATATTTTAGAGCCTACTTTAATCTCTTCTAAGGTGCAAATAATGCGATTAATATCAACATTGTTATAAGCATTGTCTATGTCGAGGAAGCATGTCAATGTAGGGATATTTTTTGAAAAATTAATTTGTATGTGGCAAATAAGTCTTACCAACGCATCCAAACTCGACTGAGCCCGCCTAAAACCCGTAGTTGTGGGCGAAAAAACCTTTTCTTTTTCAACGAACCATTCTAGGCGTTTGTTAATCATAGTGTGAAAAATTTTACATACACAGGACATAAGAGCAATAGGTCTTAGTTTGGTCGCAGAGTCTCCACTACTAGCCTTTGGAATTGGCAAAATTTGAATTTGTCGCCATTGTTCGGGGATAACACTATTACAGAAAACCGAGTTAAATATATCTAATAGATAAAGCCTGACGACTACTGGAAGGTTGTATATCATGGAGTACGTTATACAGTCCTCACCCGGAGCGGTGTCTTTTTTCTTAAAGCATTTCTCCATTTCTTCAAGACTGAAATCAACCTCTAGAGATGTGTTCGAGGAATTAATGAATGGCATCAAAGGAAGTACAGAATTTGGCGCCAAATTACACAATAGTTCTTCCTTTTGTTGGTCTGAGGGCTGGAATGGTACTTTTTTATAACCTTTCATCCATCGCATCCTATTCCACATCTCTGAGGCCGTAATTGTCTCGTCTATGCTATCACAATAACCATTCCAACCCTGTTGCCTAGTTTTACATATTAGTTTCTTGGAATCAGCTATACACTTTTCAAGTTTTGAAAGGTTTGATGGAGTGGGATTGCTTCTAAATTCTTTAAGCATCAGTCTCCTCTGAGCAACAGATTTAGATAGGTTAGGATTCCAGTATGGTTTTGGTTTGAATTTACTAGAAGGGTCAGTGCACGTCTTAATGAATGGTATGCTTTTATTAGCTGCGGCATTAATTTGATTGATGAAAAAATTATATTTTTCTTGAATGTTAGTTGGTGGTAAAATTGTTGATTCAAAAGTTGTGGTAAGGTATTCTTTGTATTTTTTCCAATTGGCTAATTTATAATTACGTCTCCTAACTATCCTGTAATGACTGTGAAAATTTAAACTTGATTTTATTACTAAGTGGTCGCTACCTAATGTTTCATTAATTACTTTCCAATTAAAATTGACAGCTATGTCCGATGATGCAAATGTTATATCTGGAGACGATTCTTGTAATACGCCACTAACCAATCTAACTCTTGTCGGGCTACCGTCGTTTAAAGAAATAAAACCATTTTCGATTGCCGAATCTAAAATTTGTGTTCCTCTTGTATCATTTTTGATAGACCAATTTGTATGGTGAGCATTGAAGTCCCCAGCTATCAGGGTTTTTCCGGAGCTAAAGCTAAATAGATTATCCCAGTCAGATTGGTTAGTGTGAACACTTGATGGGCAATAAACTGATATGACATTTTCCAAATTAATGCAATTTAACAGTTTTACATTGCAAACTTCTATTCCTATATTACTTAGTCTAATTACTGACGACTGTACCTTAAGCGATTTGTGAATTATAAGGGCAACACCACCGTATGAATCTTCCCTGTCTTTCCTGTGAACATGGTAGTCACTAATCCTGACTTCTGTGTCTATGTCTAGCCATGTTTCACTGATAATAGCCAAGTGAATCTTCTCTTGATGTAGTAAATTCTCAAATTCCAAACGTTTTGGCTTTAGGCTCTGTGAGTTCCACTGCAGTATATTGATCGTACTTACTTTAGAATTACTATCCATCGGTAAATATATCATAGACTCCTTTGAACCACTTAATTTCGTTAAATATCTCTATCAAATACTTTTTGCATTCTTCCATGATAATCTTCACAACTGAGATTAGTTTTTCTTTCCAATTGGACGTAGTCATCACTATGTCTTTTATTTTCCTTACTATACTTCTGTTTCTAGGAATTTTCCTTCTCTGTTCTTCTTCGTTTTCATTTGTTGCTATATGGTCTTCTTCTATTTCTTCATTAGATTCACACATGTCAACATGAACCTTTACTTCATTCGTTTTTCTGTTAGTTGCTTCACCCGTTTTTTTGTTGTTAAACTTTCTATTTCCTTTTCCACTTTCTGAACCCGCTGGTATTTCAATTAGCTCTAGATTCTTCCTTTTTGAATTGTCTGTTTCTTGATTTTTAGTTAATAATATGTCCCTGTAAGATGACTCGTTACTCAATGAATGAGTGGTAGTATTTTGGGTGTTGTTTATAACAGTGTTGGGATTGTAACTTGCTACAGGTCTCGTGTAAGCTTTATCGTATTTTTGTAAGTATATATTCAATGCTTTTTTATAAGTATGGTTTCCTTGTGACATAATTAAGCGAATTTCTTTTTCTTTTATAAATATTGGACAGTTTTTGCTAAGTGCCATATGTTTCCCTTTGCAATTTATACAATAATAGTCGGTTATTTCACAGTTGGTGTGTTGGCCTCCACATTTCGGACAGATAATTTTCTTTGTAGGGCACTGTCGAATAAGGTGTCCAAATTTCCAGCAACCCGAACACTGACTTACCGGAAATACGAAAGGCTCAACTTTGAACCTACAACCGTAACTGTAAACATACGAGGGTAAAATTGGGCCCTTGAAACACAAGCGTACACTTTCGCTGTCTATCCATTTATTTTCTGAGTAACGTTTCATTCTTTTTACCGATATTATTTCATAATCTCCTCTAAATTCCTTCTTTAATTCTTCTTCTTCTACATCTAAATCAATATTTTTGACTATTCCATATGATAAACTGATTTGAAGGGTTGATTGACACCTAAATCCTAACTCACTCATTTTTGTGCACAACTTGTCAGCTTCTTCTTCATTGCTAAACTGTAATATAACTTTATACGGACTTTTATATTTGACTGCCATAATACCTCCAATGTTTTCTTTCCTCAATAACTTAGCCAGTCCCATTTGCTTTGGCAAGACTTCTTTTGATGTCATACATATTTCATATTTTTCTTCCGTACCTTCGTTTTCCTTATCTAAACTAGGTTCACTCTCTTTATTTGTGGATATACTTCTATTTAAGCGTTTTGCACTTCTGCCAACAGTTACAAATCCGTCATCTTCATTTTCATCACTATCTGGTCGCAACCGTTTTTCCGGTCCTCTATATTCTAATATCGGACTTGGGCTACGTTTATCGCTACTCTGCTGATCCATTTGCTCCACTTCTACTTCACTATTTACACTCAAACATACTAGTTCGTCACTTTTACTCATGATAACAGTTATTTAATTTAAGGGGGGTAGATGTAAAAAACGCTTGACATCTGAACAGAATGGTATCGTAAATATACGTGCGCTCAAACCGGTTCGCCGCACGCGACTGTGGTAAACTTATTACGAGATCGACTGTGCAGGCCTACTGTGCCACGTATTTTAAGTGCTCAAATACTTCATCACCACCAAGTGATAAAATATGTATAGGTACTAATTGACTTGAACTTTTACGTAAACAATGGGATAATACAAAAACAACATTAAATACGAGCCATCTACATTAAATTACCTTGAAACATTTCTCTGAAGCGAGCGATTATCTTTTTATTTCCTCAAGATAATGTCGTTTTTTGTTTTTATTGTCTCCCGTTTGGTAATGGATGTGTTTATATTAATCTTTTGAAATATTTAGAGCTGCTGTTCCGAAGTAAGTGGTGGCAAATAATTATGTGTACAATGTACATCATTAAATGTATGTTTTTATAGGTAGTATCCCGTCTATGAATATTAAAATAAGGTTTAAAATGCAATGATAAACACACGATCGTAAAATGTATCTACTTGTACTGTCACATTTAAAACATATTTTTTTCAATGTACATTATATACAGACTACAAATAGAACTAAAATAAAGATAAAAAGAAGACTACAACTACGAAAATAGGACACGTCTCAGGCGTCAAAGTACTCCTCCGCATCGCTGTCATCTGGAAACGTGCCCAGAAGACTGGCAGCATTGCCACGTTGAATGACAATGCTAATTCTTTGCCAAAAGAAAGAGCCAGCCCTCTGGTCACGCGAAGTGTCAACCAGTCGGCGAGAGATTTCCTTAAAAAGCAGACGCGCACTCGGGCCCCATGACCCGAGAGTTTCGACCCCAAACGGCTCAAAACTATGGTTACCAATAAGGTTACAGTATACATTTCATAAATGTGTCAACAACGCCTTCTGTCAACGTCGTTTGCCACGAGATCCTTGTAGCATAATGCATTTGAAATGAGAACACAAGCTCCTCCAATTCCTCTCCCAAGTAAAAAAGTATACAAAAGAAACTACTCACTTTCCTCTTAGCCTCTATGCTCTTATCGATGTGTGTGGATCTGACAACGTGCCTAAACTCCATGTCCACGGTGTGCATGCAATACGACTGGGCACTGGTATTGTCCACGTCCAGTCGTTGCTCCGACTCGTCCTGAGAACAAAAGGATAAACGTCAGATTAGTATTACTAAGGAAAATATATCGGTCAGTTTAGATCACTTAAGTGTACTTAGTGACAGTGTATGCTACTTCTTCTCTGCAAGAATTTGTGTAGCTTTATGCAACCAGAAAGTACACTCGCGGACATTACCCTTGAAAATTTTAAGCGCATATTCGCGTCGACCGCGGCGCAACTCATTTTGTTACAATAAAGCGTAGTGTGGCCTTTCGTAATGTACAGACGCCAGCACATCAAGCTAATACAATCTGTCAAATTTCTTTAATAGATTTTCAAATTTATCTCTAAAGCATTAGGTTTAAGTTTGGTTGGGATCCTGCTGGCGTCTATACATAAATATGTTTCCGTTCGAATGATATGTAGGAGATTTTTTGTGATGCGGGTGATAAATGTGCTTAAGCCTTAAAGTTTACATATTATACTCTTTTTAACGACATGCTATATTGCGATTGATAGTACATCGTTTTTCAATTCTCCCTGTCTCGTTAGAATATTATCAGAGGAGGAAAAGGCACAATTAAATCTGGTAGCGATACTTAGTTTTAAAAAAGTGGGTGTTTTATCTTGATCTAAAAAATACAATCTATATTTTTAACCATTATATCCACAAAAGAGACTTCTATTTTAGAACAAATGGATAATGTAGGTAGTAAAAATTACAATTGCTGAAAAAATATTTCAGACGTGTTTGACTTTATTTTGCTCTGCTGGTTGATTTATTATAACTTTGTTACTAAAAATACAATCCAATAATTACACCGAAATCTATCTATTTTATTGTTTTTTGTGTTTTTTAATTGGCTTTAAAATATCGATGCATCGATGTGTATTGAACTATATACCTACTAATTACTTCAATTTATTGTGCTACGAATATTTATTAATTACTTTATAACAGTGGCGACATGGCAATTACTTAGCTTCCATTCTCCATTAAACCATTTTAATAATAATAAGTTATCAAACCGTAATAATAGAGTCAAGGTATGGCTAGTAAATTAGATGTACGTATCCCAAATAAAATATTGTTCGTTTCGTGAATCCCTATCGTAAACAAAAACGAAACTTTTTGAAATTACCTACTTCCTGGGTGGTTATAAGTTATTGGGGGGTTAGAGTAATTCCAGTGTGGGAAAGAGACAGAGCTATACAGGTCGTCTAGCGCCATCTCTTTCTCACACTGGAATTACTCCTGCTTTAAGACGTCATGGTGGGCCACCTACTCACGTTCAATAAACCAATAATAATCAACGAGAACTTTTCTACTTATCGGCCAAAACAATTACTAAACTTTATAATAATGTTCCGTGACCAAAAGTTAATGTTGAATTTCAGTCGTTAACGGGGTTTGTTAAAACTTTTGTCAATGGTGGTAACTGGCCACTTTTACTGTTATATAGATAAGAAAAGAAAAATATTTATAAGACTCGTTATACAGGACTAAACAAAAAAACAAAATTATGTAAAAAGAAAACAACATAAAAAATGTATATTAAAAAAAACTAATATAATAACGTTTTCGCATAATCACAACGAAATGCTCATAAAAATTGAGGTTTCCCCGGCGCAACCAGGCAGTTCGCCCCGCTACCATCATGTCTGCTGGACCATTTTTATACCATGTCATTCTCGTTTAGTTCTCGGAAATACAGGCAAAATAAAAAACAATCTCACATTTGTGGAACAATATTTATTTTATTGCTGTACGTGCAAGCTTGTTCGAGCTTGACCATTACCTGAGCTGGCGTTGCCCATTTGCAGCACAAGAAAAGGTAGTACGTGAATGGACTGCAAATGGACAAACATGCTTACTCTGCTTACTCTCTTTTCACACGCCTTAACCAATCCATGTGGTATAACAGACCTCGAGCAAATTTTGAGGTAAATATGTTACGGCTAATACCCGAAGTGCGGCTACACCTAGTTTTAGCCGGTTAGAACTAGGTGTAGCCACTTACTCTTGGTTAAACCTAGTACGAGCCGATTGTTTTCGGGTAAAACTAGGTCTAGCCTTCATCATGCCGGCTACAACTAGGTCCAGCCATTCCCTGTTGGATAAAACTAGGTCTATCCGATATCATTCCGGCTAGAACTAGGTCCAGACAATCCCTGTTGGATAAAACTTAGATGCGTGTCCCGCCAAGCCTTCCGCCCCGCGTCACACTCATGACTCACAGCATCTGCAGCAGCGGCGCGGGGTGGAGGGCATAGCGAGGCACGCGCCTCTGCAGGTTGTGAGCGCCAGGTGCTGCTGATCTACTGCAGGTCTACTAGCGAGTGTGACTCACAGCAGCAGCAGCGCGTGTCTTAGTTTTATCTAACAGGGATTGGCTGTACATAGTTGTAGCTGGCATGCTATCGACAGAGCTTTTTTAGATATTAAAAAAACATCCAATAAAAAGAAACGTAGAGAGGTTTTTTATTCTTATAAATCACATTGTGATAATTAACACAAATTATTAGGAGTACAATTTTTAATATAATAGGAACAATCAGGAACATTTTTTTAACAACAGACAATAAGTAGTTGCATATTATAATTTAAAGAATGTTATTATTATTATAAATCACACTTTTATAAAGTAACATAAACTATTTATTAGAACAACTTAAACTGGCATCTTTTATAGCCTTGCCCACCAGAGGTCGATTGTGCATTGGCTATTTGGCGTAGTGATTTCTTTTCGGGTGAAACCATGTCAATATCTACAAATTTTGAGTCACACACAGTGAACTGATTTCTTGAAAATAGCTGCAGACGCTGTGAGTCACACTCGCTAGTAGACCTGCAGTAGATCAGCAGCACCTGGCGCTCACAACCTGCAGAGGCGCGTGACTCGCTATGCCCTCCACCCCGCGCCGCTGCTGCAGATGCTGTGAGTCATGAGTGTGACGCGGGGCGGAAGGCTTGGCGGGACACGCATCTAAGTTTTATCCAACAGGGATTGTCTGGACCTAGTTCTAGCCGGAATGATATCGGATAGACCTAGTTTTATCCAACAGGGAATGGCTGGACCTAGTTGTAGCCGGCATGATGAAGGCTAGACCTAGTTTTACCCGAAAACAATCGGCTCGTACTAGGTTTAACCAAGAGTAAGTGGCTACACCTAGTTCTAACCGGCTAAAACTAGGTGTAGCCGCACTTCGGGTATTAGCCGTAACATATATACTACAGGCCAATATAATAATTTAACGGCAATATTGGCGCAGTGGCTGAGCGATTCAGCGATCGCAAAGGAACAAATATTTGTATGTCCTATAGGTAGTTGTCTTGAGTCTGGCTGTTTGTTTTTTGTGTTTGCGTACGTGAGTTTAAATGTTTGTAAACGCACCCTCGATACAGGAGAAATTCCTAGAGAGCGGCAGAATAAAAAAAAATACTAGAAGCAATTCAGCGCATAGCAGTGGTGTCCCAGTTGTAACGGTTCCAACGTATACTTATACTTGAGTTTGTAGGTCGTGAGTTCAGAACCAGATAGGAATATGAATTTGCGTAAGTTACTTCATCAGTACTGTCTCTCAGCATGACGAAAGAGAATATTGTGAGGAAATCGAAATATCCTAACCTACCATGTCATATCCTAGCATTGCGAACAATGCGAATTATTCAACAATAAATAAACAATAACACACTATACACATTATTACTAACACTAGTTTGTAAGCTCGCAATTCTACTAACAAATATGGATGTAATGAATCTGAAATAACTGATTATTTATTTTTTAATAAATAGTTCACAAACAAGAATTTTCAAAAGTAAAAAATACTAAATCGATCTCTTTCTGCACATCAGTTGTTTAAAGCTTAGAAACTGCAAAGTGCCTCCATAATAAGTGCTGCTCTGGATTCCAACCACACAAGAGGCAATTAACGATCTTTATATGCCAACATAATGAACCATTATATACAGGCTTAAAACATAACAGTTCAAGTATAACCCAGATTCTAGTCTAATATCAGCTCAATTTCATTTGGGAGGCTGGAGATTGCAATATTAAGACATTATTAGTTGGGGAGCGTGTGTTGCTACCCAAGTGTAAATTAATCGTTTGTAGATTTAGCAGGTATAATCTTCGTAATTGCTTTGCCACTAAGGTTGAATCTCGCTTGCACATCATGAAACGTCAGATCAACCTTAGTGAAGTTTCAATTTAATAGGAGATTTCTCCAAAAGTGTTTTTTTTTTAGGGTATCTCGCAGTTCAACCTCTGAGGTTGGCTACTGCTTAACCGGGCAAGTCCTGTGGATGCCTTGAATGTAAGGCCTCCAGCCAGGGGCGTAAAACTAAACTTATAAACTAAGCGACCACTCGCTAAGGGCACCCCCTGTGGGGTACGAGCCTCGGCTTAGGGCGTCGCTGGGGAGGGCAGCAAGGGGACACTTTAAGTTATCACAGATTTATACAATACGGGGTGGAAGGGACACCGACGTGACAACGGTTACCACGTATTCAGTACACAAAGACATCATCCCCACATCTAAATCCCCACACATAGAATTTTTCATCGGTTATTAAAAAAAAAATCAGCTCGACGCCCCCAAGCAATAAGTCGGTAATCGTAAAACTTAAATTTTACAGGAGAAATGTTTTTCTGTTTTTGTTGAATAGCTTTTCAACGAGTCGGAGTAGTGAGGTCATTGATACATCAAACGAAAGCTAATTTTTTGTTTAATTCAATTGTTATTTTTAACATTAAATTTTGTGCGTGAAAAGCCTTGCAATTTAAGAAAATAAATGTTACAAAAATATATTAGATAAATTGGTTAAGTAATGTATACTTGCGGCATTATTGCAGTAAATTTGTAAACAATATTGGTGCGTAACATTACAATACGGACTTTTCCAGCGTAATTTTTCATCTTGAAGACGTTACGTAATTCGTTATTACCGTGTTATTATGGTTATTTTAAATTGACACAGTAACCAGTATCGTTACAGAACATTGTTTTTAGAGGAAAATTCTGAAAAACATTTTTGTGTAACCATTCAGTGCTAATAATTTTTTATCGAATTTTTAAAGTGTAATATGTCTAGGTTTACAAGAAAAGACTGTAGATGAGGAGTATAATAACGTTTAATAATCACAAAAATAAAATCAGAGTCGAAAAATAACATCTTAACCTTTAGAAAAATTAAGATAAACATTTAACAATTAAAATAATTGTAGGGACGTCAGTCATGTCAATATTCATGATTAAACCTTAAAAACTAGAACTATATCAATGATAATTAAACACAGCAATAAAATAATGTCACAAAATTAACACCTTAGGTTTTACAAATATTTAGGTACTTAAATAACTATGAATCTTAATGAGATAAATTACTTAATTAATCAGTATACATCCATGGCAAGTATATTTTAAACAAAGCAATAAAATAGCTTCACAAAATTAACACCTTAGGTTTTAGAAATAAATAATTTAAAAACTAAGAATCAGATCAATTACTTAATTAATCATTCCTCATCCGTATCAATTATATTATCGTTCGTGTTATCAGTATATGACAATGACTCATAAAAAGGATGGTAAAATCGCGGAATTGCTCCACTTTAACATAAACTCATAAGGTCTGTATGCAAAGGTTTACTAATTAGAATGGGTTGGTGCTATGCATTTTGCAACAACAACTCTACATTATTTAAGCCTATGGATGCATCTTGTGTTCGTTTTCGTCCCCTTCGTCTAGCATTTAAGGCAGTGTGGGAATTATTTAAATCAAGCTCGGAATGTGTATCGTTATACCGAAAATTAAAATTAACTGTTAACTAGAAGAAGTTATAAAGTAGGTAAGTAAGTTAGCACTTACCTTCATCCGTGGTGTCAACCATTAGAAGCATTCGTCTCACACGAGCATTTTTTAATTTTTTATGTCAAAGTCAAAGCATTCATTTCAATTGGACCATTACATGCACTTTTGAAAGTCAAAAACAAAAAAGCTAAGCTACAGTCACAGTCACAAGGCATAATAACTTGCGAAAGTACTGTAGTTGCACATTCCAAATCGTAGATTTCTATTGGGCAAAAACTCCATGGACACTCTTTTAAAAAATCAAAATATTGTTACAAAATCTTGGTTACATCATTCATGTTGAGATTATACATATATGTGAGAACGATGTACAAAGACGTGCACATTAAAGAGAGTCCATCCAGACCAGTCCAGTCATCCAGAGTAAAAGATTAAACTAACAATTTAAAAATAAAGTAATTAAAATAAACCGTGGCAGCTAAGAGATGACCAGTCCCAACTGACAGCGCCCGTTCACGAACATGACGTATGGATCAGCGCCATTCAACTCAACCATATTGAAGGGAACTAAATGACCCGACACACCCGCCACCATCAGCGAGACATTTATGTGAGCATGACATTCTCTCAGCCACCAGGGCACATTCAAGTCAATGAAAGATAACTAAATGTAAATGGTAGCTTTACAGTACATAGTACTCACACATGTGCTATGCGATTATATAATACTAAGAGATTGAATCTATACAATAACTTCACATGGTAATCAATTAGTTTGCCCCTATGGTTGTGGAGCAGGACCAGCATTGAGCCAAGCATTGTTATCATCAATGTAATCCCCCAACTTATAATATGCTTGCCTACATAGTGTGCGTTTTATACAAGATTTAATTTTCGTCTCATTCAGTTGTAGAATGTGGGGAGGTATTTTATTGTAACATTTTAAACAGTACCCCATGAAAGATGAGTCTACTTTAGCTAGCCTGAAACCTGGTTGAGTTAGTTAGTCCCTATTTCTAGTATGATAGTGGTATCGGTCACCTCTTTTACTAAATAAATGCAAATTTTTCCTAATGTACATGATGTTTTCAAGGATGTATAATTGACAAGGTACTGTCATGATGTTAATTTCCTTAAACAGTTCTCTTAGAGAATCGCGTCTACGTAGATCATATAAGGTTCTGATAGCTCTTTTCTGCAGAATAAATATAGACTCAATGCCCGTCCCCATAGTAAAATACCGTATGACATAATACTATGAAAATAACTAAAATAGACTAGCCTCGCGGTATCTACATCAGTAAATTGACGGATTTTTCTAACAGCATATGCTGCTGAACTCAGCCGTCCTGCAAGAGAAGTTATATGCGGTCCCCATTGTAGCCTTGAATCGAGCGTGATCCCCAAGAAAACAGTTTTTTCGACGAATTCTAGTTTCTCTTGATTCAATACTATGTCACTATCACTACTTTTGACATTCGGTAGAGCAAATCTTATACACTTCGTTTTTTTCCCATTTAATACTAAATTATTCGCGGTGAACCAATTATGGTTTTTTGAATCCATAATTATATTTTGTACAATAGCTCAACAAATAAATAATTACTGTACCACTAACACTTATGTAAGTAAATACACTGTTTAGATCACAATCACTTGAAGTAGTAAAATGATTTTAGAGCACACGTCACGTTTAATCAAACGAAAATATGCTACTCTTTGTGTAAACAAACATTACGCACCGGCCGGCCGACAATATCACGTGTTGGGGGTGTGGCTAATATCTATTACTCTCTTATTACCATACAAAGAAAGAGACCAATGCGTCTTGCAAACTGTTGGGCGCAAAAATATAAACAGCAAGATTGAAAACGGAACCAGACGTGTTCAAATTAGATACGTATTGCAATTTTACACTTATTTATTAATGAATTATTTACTTTATAATCCTTGTTAGTTCCCATTACGGTCTGAGCTGACTAAAAATAATTCGACAACAACAACGTGCTAGCCTTTACCAGGAACTGCACGAAGTTCATTCACGCCAATAAGTCCGTAATAGCAACTTACCAAAATTAAATACGAAATACACTTTTGTATTGATACGTAAAGATATTTTACTCGACATAATTTCGTTTTTTAATTTCCCTACAATAAAAGTGTTTTTCACGATATCTTCGTAAATATCACTACGAAAAATGTGAAATAAATTACTAAGATGTATCCTAACCCATAGGTTTCGAATTTGACATAACAATAAAAAGTCCTTAATAGTACATTACCGACTTATTGCTTGGGGGCATCGAGCTGTTCTATACATTTTGACCGTGTAGGTATTGCAATTTTGTAGGAAATAGCAGTTTTTTTTTTTTTAATAACCGTTAAACCGAGAAATTTCTTTGTGGGGGTTAAGAATGATAGTAGGTACTGAATACGTAGTAGCCGTTTTCGAGTTGGTGTCCCTTCCACCCCGTATATAGTTTCGGGAAAAGGTCCTATTACAATTTTAGAATACACAATACTTTAGAGTTTTTATTCTATCTTTATGTGTTTAATGTATCGCAAAGTGAGTGATAACTGTCCCATAATTTATTATGATTACGACTTGTGTGGACTCTCTTGAAGCTATGATTCCCGAAGTTGGATTAAAATGTCATCATTCTTTCTTTACTGCGATAACGATGACGGTCAAAAAAATGTATTATATTTACCATATCTGCCGAAAGACTTATATCAATCCAATCCCATTAAGTTCTGTAGACATACGGAAGTCTTTGTGCTTATGGCACTCAAATATAACTTCAGCTTTAAACTAGCTACTTTGAAATATACAGATAGTAATAGTTGGACAGGCAGGCGAAGTTTTATAAACTCCGAGTTTGCGAAGAATGTCTGTCGACGCATCTAGGTTGCATAAAGTTTGGTCCAGTTCCAGTCAAAGTTAGTATTCGAATATCACTTGCACACTTGAGACCACAGGAACGTGGCACACGATCGTGTTTTTTTGAGTTCCGTACCTCAAAAGAAAAAAACAGAACTCTTACAGAATCCGTCTGTCCGTCTGTCTGTCAAGACCCTTTATCTCGGGAACGCGTGGAGGTATCGAAATGAAATTAAAACCATAGGTATATTCAAATCTACAGTACCTTGAAGCTGTGAAAAAATCAAACTTCTAAGTTAACGTCTAAAAAGATACGGCCGTTTATGCCGCAAAAAACGTATCTTTCGACACTGTCAAAATCCCGTTGTCCTAGAATTGTGAAATATGGCAATAAGTACTGTCTTAGAGCACATGTTAAGGAAAAAACCGAAAATATGTAATTTAATGACAAAATACCTTCAAGTTTGTACGGAACCCTCGGTGCGCGAGTCCGACTCGCACTTGGCCTGTTTTTGGTTCAATATTCAACACAAACACTCACAACCATTGCATACAAAAATATAAAGAAAAGAAAGAATATTGGAAAAAATTAAATAAAAAAATTGTTTTGATTTTGATTTTCATCACACAGGTTTCTGTTTTGTTTTACATCTCATTTTGTTATTATATTGTCAATATTTTTACTCACCTTCTGCAATTTCTTCGTGTACCATTTCTTGCAGCAAATCTCAGCTGAATTACTTTTTATGATCGGAGTTGTTGGTATCAGGTGGTTGCTCTTGCAACTGGTTACTGTGGACAAGGAAATGAAAATATTCAAATCACGATTCTTTAAGAAACGATAAATAGCAGCCATGTTTTTTTTTACGATACGGTGGATCGGTCCACACTCTTTTATAGAGAGGAAGCCTGTTTCACGCAACTCTTTGGCATGATTAATTAACTTAAAATGTCAAGGTTCAAAATCCTAAACAGCGATGGTAAAGTATTTAGTTCTATTTTCAACGTTTCCGTGAACATGTCATTTGATACTAAATATAATTAAATTCATCATCATCTCCTGACGTTATTCCAATTTATTTGGGGTCTTCTTCTGCCATACTTCTCTAGTACTCGTCATCTCACCAGACACCTCCTTTCTAGCCATATCATCCTTCGCACAGTCCATCCATCGTTTCTTTGGTCTTCCTCTACTCTTATACCCACTCTTATACTCTTAAACACATTCAGACTAAAAACTTTCCTGACGACGTTCTAATCATTCCTCCGCATCACGTGCCCAAGCCAACCGCTTATATCATCATCATCTGCCTAGCCTTTTCCCAACTGTATTGGGGTCGGCTTCCAGTCATGCCGGATTTAGCTGAATACCAGTATTTTACGCAGAGCGGCTGCCTACCAGACCTCCACAATCCATTAACTGGGTAACACGGTATTTCATGGCAAGACTGGAGTCAGATTAACCGCTTATAATTGAACAGAAAAAGTTCTTCATCTTCTATAATTAATTATCCTTTTATAGAGACTTGGTCCACTTACGCACGAAAGCAAGAGTAAATAAATCGAATGTTGTTTGAAGTAAATGAGGGGTATTTTCTATTATTAGATCGGTCTGAAGTTAATAGTTTATTATTGTTTCGTTCTAAAAAAATATTTTGTGTTACTGTAAGTGTATTTCGGGTTTCCATATTATAACGTAGACTCGTTTTGTACGGAAACCCAAGATTTATAAAGATTTGAAATCAAAGACATACAAAATAAATAACATTGAGAGGTATTGGGTGCTTTAATTTTAATTTTGTGTGTGTGACTTGGCTGTTGCTTTAGGTGATAGACCTGTAATGATAGTTTTTTTATGTTTAATGGGCATACTCTTGACCTCAATCTAGTCCTAGAGGACAGAGATGAGGTCGACGATGGAACGAGCTAACCCAAAAGAAGCCTATTAACTAAGCCCTTAAATAGTTTAAGGCATTTAAATAAATAATAAACTAGCAATATGAGCGTGCTGTATCTCTGCCTAACCCTTCTGGGAAATGCAGGCTGTGTAATTAACCTAAAAAAGAAGTAAGTAATGTTAATTATTATTATTTTGTGTTTATGTTTTTTTGGCCTGTGATGTCTCGCTGTTCCAGTAACTTGATATGAAAAAGATTAAGCAATAAACTACCTGATTTTAGAACTGCAATCTATCAGCAATAACGATGATAGAAAAAAAATGATATATTGGATTGACGTGCTATCGAAAAGTTTAAATCATTAGGTACAGTCGCCAGCACATCAAGTTACCATAAACTCTCAAAATTCTCCAAATGATTTTAAACAACGAAATGTTGATGGGTAAGTTCAAAATAGAATGAAAAAAATTGACAGTTGGTATGTTTGATGCGCTAGTGAACCTGTCTGTACTGGTCTGTACTGTTGAAAGTCATTGTACAAATATGAGATTTGCCTGCCGAGATTTGTCCAGAGGGTACAAATCATAATTAAAAGAGGTGTGCAACTGTAAACATTGTCATGTTCAATTAATTTAGGTAGGTATTATTGTTTTTAATGGGTGTAATCTTATTTATTTTATATTGAACTTTTTTTCTTCTAATTTGTGTATTTATATTGTATGTTTTTGTATATTATTATGTATTATAGCATTGTATTAGACGAGTCTGTAATGGTGTTATAATTGGTGGTAAATAAATAATAAAACACTTTGAAAGTCTTGGTCCTCTGCTGGCTTTGAATAGGGCGAATAATATTGGTATATCAAACGTATCGTGAAAATGATCCTGTTCTCTTTTTGATCTCGTAAGACTTCCATTTGTATTTCTAGGCGTACACCAACGCAAAAAAACCTATATTATCATTGAATACAAACGGCAAATTAACTACATAGACATCCATTAAACGGCCACCTACACGCGCTGTCTGGTCCCGTCATAATGGAAAAAGTTAGCACAATATTGTGTTAAGGGTGGAATACGGAAGGCGTCATAGGTAGAACATTGCTTCGTAGGTTGTAAAGCTGTTTTCACACCGAATCTTTACGTTACTCCGTTGGTCTCGTGGTCTAAAGTGTGACTGCTGACCGTGGGGCCCTGAGTTCGATTCCCGGGTCGGGCACAAAGTGGTATTGGGTTTTTCCATTAGAAATTTCTGAGAGCAGCGATGGCCCAGTGGTGGCGGCCCCGACTTACGAACAGTAAGTCGTGGGTTCGAACCCTAGCAGACGCATTACTTAGTGTAATTTATTTCATCACCACTGCTCTCAAAAACGGTGAAGGAAAACATCGTGAGGAAACCGGCATGTCCTAGAACCAACAATGCGAAGACATGTGACATCTACCAACCCGCACTGGGCACGCGTGGTGGATTATAGCCCATTCCCTCTCTAGAGAGGAGGCCGTGTGTCCCAGCAGTGGGAACATTAAGGGCTGATTAAGTGATTAGAAATTTCTTAGTAGTAGCACGGAGTTTGGGAGTAGGCGGTATGATACCCCGTGCCTCGGAAAGCAGATTAAGCCATTGGTACTGCGCCTGATGTGTCTCCGGTCGTGATTGCCGTCCCATCGGGCTATGAGAGTAAAAAGGAACAGAGAAAGCACTTGTGTCTGTGTGTGTACTTCATTAATTGTCTTACGATGGAGCCATCGTAAGACAATGAATGAAGGAGCCATCGTAAGAAAATGAGCGAAATTCTACGGTACAGTGACTCATCAGCATCATCATGTTGGTGTCTGTTTCCAGCCTAACCAGATGCAGCTGAGTACAGTATTGGAGTGACCTCCAAAACTCAGTTAATGGGTATCACGATATGTTTACTATAGACCAAAACTATGCATGGAATGTGAACGAAGGACTCCTAAGGTCAAGAATAACCTCAGTCTCGATAAACAGTAAACAGCTCTTTTGTAGTTATTCGGGAAAGTTCAGAGATTCCTATTCTTTTGTTTTATATTAACTACTCTTGAGCTCAATCTAGTCCTGAGGACTGAGACGAGGTCGAAGATGGAACGAGCTAACCGAAAAGAAGCCTATTAACTCGCGATTTAAATAGATTGGGGTCATATATGAACCGACACCGACGCAGGCAGGGAATTCCACTCCTTGGCTGTGCGCATAATAAACGATGTAGCAAAGCGCATCGTGCGAATGTATGGAACATCGACAAGGAATGGTTGAGGCCAGTGAGTTGAGGGGCAGGTTGAACGGGCTCCTTTTGGCGGTGAACAGGCACACTTGGGTTTAGGTGGCGTTAAAAACAACCAGATTTTCGTCACCCCACTTGGAAACAAGACTTATGGCTGAATTTGTTCGCTCTACCATGGCCTCTCTCAATGAACGCATTTCTTCAACGCTGGCTTTTGCGCTCGATGCATAACTCTCTCTCTCATCTCTCTCTCTCTGGTCTTCGTACCCAATAATACCCGGTATTCCTAACGATATTTACCGATAGCTCGAGTAGGTAAGGGATTTGTTTACAAAAGACCTCCGATTACATTAACATTTCTTATTTGTATTTTTCCAAACCATTCTGGCATCCACGTGCAAAAGATTATGCCCGAACAAAACAAAGGACTCCGTTGGTGCGAATTTCAGCCCACATATATGTAAGTACGAGTGTAATCCGAAAATTTCGTATGTCGTGAAGGAAGAAGGATATAATAATATCTTTCTCTTCGTTGTATGGATAAAGGTATTAACGGTTTATCCTATAAGAATTGTCGAGTGATAAAATATAAGGAAGGTATTCTTCACCACGATTAAGGAGGATTCTGAAAGCGAGCGGAAGGACAAACCGCAGCAACAAAGCCAAGGAAGTCTTAATCTAATCCTTGGAGAGGAATCAAGTGGTACTGTATAAGTTTTTAAACTGTCATGGTCACTAACATTTCAACCGACTTCTAACAAGGAGGGGGCTCTCAATTCAGCTGTTTTTTGTTGCCCATAGAACTCTGTGATTACTGTTATATGTTTTTAAACTGTCATGGTCACTAACATTATCATTAATACTAGAAACGGGATATTTACCATGTTTACTGTTTGAGTTCCCGATATTTCGGCGCTGTTGCAAGCACCATGATCACGGATAAACTGAAGTTATTGCGGGTGAGTGTTATTGTGGGGTGCTACTGTAACCGCAGCGACACTATTGATTGCTATGTAGGTGCATATTAAAACGGCAACAGACCATTTTCATTGAGTTACACTATCTTTCGCCCACGGCTTTATCCGCGTAAATTCTTTTTTTTTAGTTTTGTACAAGACATAACATCACGCCTGCAATCCCCGAAGGGCTGAGGCGTAGCTAAAAGTATACCCACATTTCACCTGTTATGTTCAAGTCGCATGTAATTATGGGGCGAGCCTATTACCATCGACCGGGCACTTCCGACCTCCGAGGCTGCTACTGAGATATTCTTTATAACACCCAACTATACTTTGAACTGGGAATCGAACCCAGGACCTCATGCTTAACAGTCCAAACCAACGAAGTAGAACGTTGAATCCTGAAAAGAACATCAGCACAAGTACTGTGGCCTCGTGGTATTATACGAGTATATTGAACTCCACCCACTAACGCCAAACTCTATTTTCCATTTTTAGTCTTCCATTACCTATTAATAAAACACTTTGAGCAATCTTTGATGTAGGTGCCATTTCTGAAACTTTGTTTTATTTTTAGTAGCTGTTGCCTTTGTTCGCGTAAAATTATTATAAAAAAAGTGTTGCTTACTTCCCTTTTTAATCGAATTTTGTTACCAATTTCAAGGGTTTTTTTTTTTTTTGCATGGAACCTTAATTATTTTTCTAAAATAAAAGTAGCCCACGTTACACCTTACACCTTATAACATCAGCTATCTGCCAGTAAAAGTAACGTCAAAATTGGTCCAGCCGTTTCGGAGATTATCCAGAACAAACAAACAGACAGAAAGACAAAAATTTAAATAAAATGTGTTTTTGTTATAAGTACCGTATATACTTTCATATGCATTCAGTAAAAAGCTATTATTTTGATATTACAAACAGACACTTCAATTTTATTTATTTGTAGTATAGAAGATTTTGTTGTCAATTTATCAAGTTTTACCGCTTAAACAACATAACATCACGTGTGTAATCCCCGAAGGGTTGGGCAGAGGTGTACCTAATAGAACACCCACATTTGGCCAGTTATGTTTAAGTCCCATGTAATAAGAAGCGCGCCTATTTCCATCAACCGGGTACAATTCCAGACTTTGGCTGGTGCGGCTGGTGGCTGCTACTGAGAAATTCCTGATGGAAAAACCCAAAAACACTTTGCACGACCCGGGAATCAAACCCAGTGCCTCATGCTCAGCAGTCGCGCTTGCCACCACTCGACCAACGAGGCAGTCCAATTTTTAGTTCTATTTAATTCCAAATAGATCCAGCAAAAGAAGATATCATGTAATCCTTATTTGATCTCTTAATTAAATTTGATTATTTAAAAAAAAAATCAGCTGTCCCATACGTTTTGACCGTGTAAGTATTGCACTTTTGTAGGAAACAGCTGTTTAAATAACAAAAAATCTATGGGCTCAGAATGATGTACTGAATACGTGGTAACCGTTTTTGCGCCGGTACCCTAGTTCCATCCTGTATTTTTGTAAAGTTTCAGTCCAATTAGTTCAGTAGTTTTTGCGTGAAATAGTAACAAACATCCATTCATCCTCACAAACTTTCGCGTTTATTAGTAAAAAGAATAAATTAACTAGTCGTGTTGCTACGGTCTACATAAATATAGTATTGTTCTGGCTTTTTTGCTATCTACGGAATCATACCTTAAGAAGTAACACTTTATTCGTCACCATGCATGAACAATATTAAGACTTCCTTGTAAAAATACGACTGACTGACTAAATCAGTATGTAATCGCAAGGCGACGTTTCAACGATTTTTTAGGATTTAGGATAATGCTTTTCAATCTCAATTATTTTCCAGTTAGACTGTAAATCGAACTGAGTGGCATCTGATAAATGGTCTGACAGACCAGCCTAACTTAGGGCGAGATATATGAACATTATTTAGTACTTTGGCTAAGGGCCTGTTTCACGATGTCCAAATAGCCACCACTCACTGAATAAATTCAGAAATAGAACAGAATTGTATCAAATCCCCTGCCAAGTAAATCAACGTAAAATTTTTATAAATTTTTACCTTATTTTAATTTTTCCTCTGTAATCACATCTTGGCTATTAATTTAAGTTACTTTCAATGTTATCAATTAGTCGTTTGTTTTATGCTAATTAATCTAAATTTTTTTTTCTTGCGCTAGCAGAACATTACTATTTTTAACTTTGTGTAGTGTCTGGGTCGCCAAGATACAGGCTATGCCTAGTTTGGGACCCGCAGTTAAACCTGTCTAAAACAAAAAGAAAAAAGTAAATTAACGGGTACTTAATCGTAGGTGTTGAAACAGGTCGTAAGCGATACGACAAGCACTGTCGCTCAACTGCTTGCAAACTACACTTACAGGTAAAGTTCAACTTTGTAGTTTCACAGTGTGTGGTAGAGACAGGAACATAATTATCTTAGTCGCAGCACGCGATAAACAACTCTTGAAGATCTCGGATCTCGAAATAAGCTTAAAATAACATCGCTATCATATAATCTAATCTACAAATTCATGCTCATAATGAGTATTTTCATGTCAAAATCAGATTTTTTTCATTAAAAATCCAGATATTTTCATTAAAAAACAGGATTTTTATCGCTATCATTAACATCGTTTAGGTTTAGACCCCTTTTAAGTATGCAAGTACTAGCAAAATTGTAAGTCACTTTTGACGATGGATTACCCAAAAAATAAAACTGAACAATTCATCATTTTCCGTTATCTGGACACCTCTTTTTATTAAAAACTGTCGACTGTTTAAAACGTTCAAAGGCGAGCTCTAAAAAAACAGCCCTCTCAGAAATATCGTCCAGAAAAATTAAAAAAATACTGAGAGGTAGAAACTATTTTCACTAACCGAAAGAAAAAGCGTAACATTTAACCTCATTCAACCCCATTCAATAACTATTTTTTTCATGAAAAAGCCATTTAATGGGGTTAAATGAACTTAGAGGATTGTACTGATTTTAATGATTATAATTCTGTAACTACATACGTTTTACTGGCGCGACTCATTTTTAATAAAATCTGACACTGACCTGCAAATTGCAAAAACAAGTAAGAAAATTTGAATTTCGCGGGCTACCTTGCCGCTTCGACCATAAACACAGAAAGACATCATCAAACTTTTTCTACAAAATCCGTCAACTCTGTGATCCAAAAAAAAAATCTAACATTTCCAGTGTATACCTATTCAAACAGTCACTTGTATGTACAGAATTAGAGGCTCACCAACATTATTGAATAATGTATTTACCATGTATTACTCACGCAACAAATATATTATGTATTATCTACCGTGTGTGATATTTGTTACAATTCTCAATATTCAACCGAGGCACGTACGGACAAAATTGAGTCCTTTTCCCGTACGCGTTCGTTGAGATTCGTGCTTTATTGATTTATTGTGATAAATGTAAATGTGGAAAATGTCGTGGGGAAAATTTTGAGTATGACTGTGGATGGGTAAGATAAGAGAAGAGGAAGACCAAAGAAAAGATGGATGGACTGTGTGAAGAACGATATGGTACGAAAAGAGGTGTCTGATGACATGACGACTAATAGAGAAGTATGGAAGAAGAAGACATGCTGCGCCGACCCCAAACGAATGGGACCACGGCAAGAGAATGATGATAATAAAGATGTGATAAATATAAGCTTGTGAGTTTATAAAATACAGGCTATTTTTACTAACATTCGTACATCTGTTGAGACGTGACAAGTTGACAGAGAGACCGATAAGTATTCTATATCGTCTACTATATACGTTCCTGACCTGTAGGTCATGGTCTCCCTGTATTTAGCTCCCTGTGTGTAGCAAACAATCGGACTGAGTTACCTTTGCATTAACGTGATTTGTAGAAATTACGGTAGAAAATAAGTTCGAGGAAAAGTACCCTATTATACCCTATTATGACTACGTATTTCTTCTGCTAAGTATGCAATATTTTTTAAGCTTAAGGTATCTATCACATCCAGGGCTGCGGGACTGTTCGAAAGAGATACCGCGGCCCTGGAACACAAAGGGCAAAAGAAGGAACATGGATGGTTTTTAGTCAGTAAAAGTCTGACACTCCCTTCCGCTCCGCCCTTTTTGTGGGACATAGTTTTAAGTCCAAGACTGATGTAAACTTTTTATAAATAAAACAGATTTATTTATTCTTATTTACACTATATGTTTTGAGTTCCCAATATTTCGGCGCTACTGCAAACACTACGATCACGGATAAACTAAACATTAGTTCATTAACAGGCTACCCAGACTAAATTAAACGTTTTTACGTTCATTATGTTGCCACTACTTATCGAAACCCACGACTGCCTCGTTGTTCTAGTGGTCGCAAGCGTCAAGGTCCTTTTTTTGTGATGGGAAATCATCAAATGACTCCTCCCGCTTTGGGCGGAGTGGAAGGTGTCAGACTTTTAGTGACCAAAACCCATCCATGTTCCTTCTTTTGCCCTTTGTGTTCCAGGGCCGCGGTATCTCTTTCGAACAGTCCCGTAACCCAGGCCCCTCCTGTTTGCTGACATCTCTTTGAGGCGCCCGTGGAACACGAACGCGCCGTCGACACTGCCTGTCGTCATAAGACGGACGGACGGCGAGCTAGCTCATTACTCACCGTCCACAGGCCCGCGCCTAGGGTGGCCAAGAGCCACCACATGGCCTCCGACGCCCGGTGCTTCTCCCGCGGTGGCTGGGACGTGAGGTTCTCTCCCTCTCACGTTCCGCCACCTCCTTCGCTAGCATGACTGCTTCGCAGAAGGAGGTGACGGCTTCCCATTCCCTCTCGTCCCGAACCATGGCTTGAACCAGGGCCGGACGCGAGAGGTCGCCGCCACCAATCGCCGCTACGAGGACACGGCGGTGCTCCACCCAAGCGGAGCAGACCTCCACAGCGATGTCGACCGTGTCCTCCGGGCGATCCTCACAATGGTAACACCCGGGCGTTTCCTCCCGCCCAATTCGGTGCAGGTTCCTCCCAAAACAACCGTGTCCGGTGAGGACCTGCGTCAGGCGGAAGGTGAGGGCGCCGTGGCGCCTCTCTAGCCACTCCTCAAAGAGGGGACTTACCACCACTATTGTGGCGTGCCCAATCGTCAAGGTCCTGGGTTCGATTCCCGGGTCGTTCAATTGTTATTAGATTTTTTCCATCAGGAATTTCTCAGTAGCAGCCACGAAGTCTGAATTTTTGCCCGGTTGATGGCTATAGGCCTGCCCCCTATCACAAGGGACTTAAACATAACTGGTGAAATGTGGGATTACTAATGGGTACACCTCTGCCTAACCCTTAGGGGATTTCAGGCGTGATGTTATGTATGGTTATCGAAACCCTATTACACTACGTCTTACGTTCAATAATTCTCAGGTCATGCAAACTGACATTGGGTTTATCAATCAAGAATTTCTCACTATCAGCCTGCATGGAATTCAACAAACGTTGGTTTCCTTTAAGTAAACCTTTGCCCCACCCTTAGATTAATACAGGAGTGATGTTACGAATATAAGGTACGTCGTACTACGTTAACTTCGCTTTTCATGCATCCCTGCAATCTCTATGCTTAGTAAATAGTACTGTCGCATTCATGAAATTTGTGGACCGTTACATGAGGACTTACCTGTGCCGAAGGCTTGTAACTGCTCATGCTTCAATAATAGTACACTTTGGTACAATGAACACGAAATGTTATTTGGTTGAGGAATAGGTAGGTATGGCAACGTAAACTTGAACGTAATAAACAGAATTATAATATTAACTTGCACTGTTTGGCTGTTCATTCGTTATTGTTTATGATAAGTGAATTATTCCGAAAACTACTTTGGTATTGAATCTCTTGAAAAACTTACCATTTACATTTAGTTATCTTTCAGTGACTCGATTTTGCCCTGCCGCTTGAGAGAATGTCATGCTGACTCAAAAGTCTCGCTGATGGGGGCGCGTGTGTCGGATCATTTAATTCCCTTCAAAATGTTTTACGGGCGCTGTCAGTAGGGACTGGTCATCTCTTAGCTGCTATTTGTTTATTTATTTTTGAATTGTTGATTCTATCTTTTTACTCTGGACGCTCTTAACTTGTACGCCTCTATACATCGTTCTCACACATGTATAATCTCAACATGAATGATGTAACCAAGATATTGTAACAATATTTATATTTAAAAGAGTGTCCATGGAGTTTTTGCTTAATCTTCTCCATAGAGATCCACGCTTTGGAATGGACAACTACAGTACTTTCACAAGTTATTATGCATTGTGACTGTGACTGTAGCATCGCTTTCTTTGTTTTTCTGACATTGAAAAGTTAAATAATAATAAGCATTTTATGATCTAATTGAAATAAATGCTTTGAGTTTGATTGCTTCTGGGATATCCACAGTAGTAAAGTATTAAAAAAAACGTGGATTTTAAACATAGTTTTTGTTTTGTTTGTCAGACCTGACTTACCTACTCGTACTCACAAGTAACCTGTTATCAGTGCGCGTGATAACGCTTCGCGGGTGTGTGTGAGAAATTATTATCATGTTCCAGATTCAAATACCTACATATAACTTTTTTTTTAAAGTACATAACATCAAAAATAAGTCTCTGGTCTCCACACTAGGGTTTTCTGTGTCGTGGGGGCCAGTTTCTTTCATTGTAGCATAAAGAAATTTGCATTTTTTTCAACAAAAATAGATAATCGAATCGGAAATATTATAAAAGTAGAGAGATAAATGACATCTGGATGTGAGTGTCTATGCATGCGTGTGAGAAACTTTAAAAACTATTACCTACTGTAAATCATCATCTGCTTGCCTTTTCCCAACTATGTTGGGGTCGGCTTCCAATCTAACCGGATGCAGCTGAATACCGGTATTTTACATGGAGCAACTGCCTATCTGACCTCCACAACCCAGTTAGTACTGGGTAATACTATACCCCTTGTTAAGACCCTGTAACAACTGTCAAAAATCCACAAATGACAGCCGGGACCAACGGCTCAACGTGCTTGCCGAGGCGCGGAGGATACCAGTTTACTAACCGAGTTTACATACCGAGGTATGTAATGGGTGGTCACCCACCACGGACAAACGTAGGCAAGCGCGGCTTAACCTAAAAACCGACCCGAGCGGCTGTTATTCTTTAGCCACGAGCTCCTCTGAACTGTAAATACTGTATGTTAAAACGAACAATGACGAACAGGTCTATTGAACTTTGATCTATTCAGTACCAGGAAAGCATGGATATAATTGATGGTATAATAATAGCTATAAAGGCTGTATGCAAACTGTCGGAGAATTGATACACCTGGTATCTGTATTGCGAATCTGCAGTTGAGAACTCAAAGTCGTTAATGTGATTCCTTCAATCTAACTTCCTGGAAAATTCAAACATACATATGGTTTTAGGCTAAGAAATTGTGGAGGTTGAAAAGGGAAGGTAAGCCTTCCTACCAAATTGTAGGTATCACCTTAAGTAATATTACAATAAAGTTTGACAAGTACTTCGTTCAATTTTTCAATTTTGAAACCTGCACTAGCTACAAACAATGAGCACAACAGTTGTATCTATAGTGAAGCTAAAGTAATTGCTCGTATTACAGCATAAATTACAACCATTCTTCTTCTTAGCGTATCGATGACAATCTAAATTGTATCAGCCCAAAACTGAGCAATTAGTTTGGCGCTTTCAGTAGGGTCCATCAGTTCCTGTAGCGAACAAACAACAGGACACGCAGGACACGATATTAAGTGCCCCATCGTTTGTAGAACAGCACCACACTTACACTCCAGGGCAGAGTCATTAATGAATCCCCACCTGAGCAGGTTTTTCTTACTGCGACCAACCTGGGTCCGGATTCTATTCAAAGACTTCCAGGTCAGCCATGGCAACTCATGTGCAAGCGGGAGATTTTCAGCAGGCGGAACGAATGGGTTAGGTAAAGATGCACTACCTCGCCACAGCCTTAATCTTTCCGTAGACCGCTCGCCAGTGAGTGGGGTGACACACTTCAGGAAACTGTTTCGGCTTTCAGCCTTTGCGAGACGAGGGTCTTTAGATTTATAGGGTGTCGTGTGTTTGAAGCCATTTTGGCTCTTTCACTAGAGCTTACCACTGTCCTGCGAACTTCTGGTAGCGCTTCACGATTCATTCAGAGCTGTATCCACTAGCTTTGCAACCATTGTATGCAACAGACTGAACTGTAAAAGAATGCAAAGCTAAGAATTCTAACCGTTGACAGTTCTAACTTCAAACAATTACTGCACCACACAATAAAAATCGTATCTTAAGGAATTAGTTTTACTCAAGTAATTACTTTAGCTTAACTATAGATACAACTGTAATGTTAGTAATCATTGTTTGTAGCTTATGCAGGTTTCAGAATTGAAAAATTGAACTAAGTACTTGCCAAACTCGACTCTAATATTAGGTACTTAAGGTATAGGACCTACAATTTGGTATAAATGCTTTGACTTGTTTCAGATACGGGTGTTAGAATTTTTTAAAGCCCAAGCAACGGCAAAGACAAATCGCAATAAGTATATTGTATTCTGCTAAATTTCTCAAAAATACATTTGAATTCAAGCCTAAACTGCTGGTAGTGACTTTTTTAGTCTTTGTTGGGTCCATTATTGTTCTTTCCGTCTATTTATAAAGACCCTTTTACTAAGAAAAAGTTAAAAAGCTGAAAGTCAGTGATGCCCAAGACTGACTAAGAACAGAAAAAAAACAGCTAACTACTAAGCTCAGGGACCGGGTACAAGTTATTTATATTGGCTTTGTTTTAGTCGGAATTCTCGGATTTTTCTTTTTTTTGTCTATTTATCGAGTTTTACCTCTTATATAGTCGGGAAAAATGCCTCTTTCCTTACAAAGAATGCATGACCATTGATCACCATGCTTGTTCTATTACATCACTAGTTATTATATTGGCAACATGAAGTGAGACGCTTGTATCCGTTTCCTTCACATTCACTATGTCTGAGTTGACCATGGCTGCATAAGTTCTGTGACTGTCTATAAATCTATAATAGAAAGGTGCTTGGACAATAAATAATTGTAAAAATCATAGGAAGACTAATTCAAAGTAACAACAGAACAGTTCCATGCAGAATGGCAATTTCAGACATATTATTTATTTTCAAGTTTAAGTTTTCACGCCATGTTTTCTTTCATCGATGTCAATGATGTCCACGATAAACTTCAAATTGTTACTTGCTCGGATTTGAACCCACAATGTCATTTGACAGAAGCTATCACCAGAGAACCCTTACCATCACGAAATTCCATCCATTTATATTTACATTTTTTTTATCGGATTACTAAGCGATTCTTAATACACAGACACAGAAAAAAATCTAGAAGTTGGGGTTATGGGGTTAATTAAAATTGTACTGTGTAAAGTGATGGCCTGAAATACTGTTGAATTCATCATTATCATTACTTGCAACAGTTAAATATATTTTAGTTATAGTTTACTTATAAGCACTAATTATACCATTGTAAATAAGAAATTACACTACTGCGCCGAAATGTACTGTTTTATAATACTGTTTTAAATAAATTATTCTTAATTATACCATCAAGTTTTACGCAACAAAATTCGGGGGAACCTTTACTTTTCCAAATATGTACTAAAAACACCTACATCTTAAAATTCTAGACCGATTTTATTAATAACAGAAACGTACCTTCTCATATTTATTTGAAATTCCTGAAAAGTGAAGCACGTTCTTCGGCATTGAATTTGCATAATCATATAAAAAATTCATCGTAGGCAGATATCGGTTTCTAGAACGGATTTAGATAAAGGGGAAAGGAATCTATTGCCTTTTTTCTTTGGCTTTATTCCACGTGCCTATCATTTCAGCATAATTTTAACGAAGGTTTAGTCTTGAATAAATGGAGCTCATATGCCTTTTTTCTGAACAAAATTACGCAGAGAAAAAAAAAAGATAGAAGTTATTTAGCACAAGCTAGCAGACACACAACTCATTCTGCAAAGTAAAGCCAAGAGATGAAGCATGGAAATACAGCCTCGCGGGTGCATCTCAAAAGTTAATTGCTCCTTTATTATTAAACTAGCTGTTGCCCTCGTTTGTTGGCGTGCAATTATTATAAAAAATATTACTTAGCTTTGAATGAGATTTTGTTATCAATTTCAAGGGTTTGAATTTTTTTTCACGGACCCCTAATTATTTCGAAAATAAGAGTAGCCTATGTTAAACAAGCACATCACACACACATGTTATAATATCAGCTATTTGCCAGTGAAAAACCAGTCAAAATCGGTTCAGCCGTTTCGGAGATTAGCCGGAACACACAGACAGACAAACATTGAAAAAAGGAGTTATTATATTAGTGCCGAATTTATTCTTATATATGCATAGTAAAAAGCTATTATTTTGATATTACAAACAGACAGTTCAGTTGTATTTATTTGTAAGAATTTGTACTTATAGAAGATGTATAGTTGGAGGACGACACAGATAAAAGCTTTGCCCTAAGCTAAAAAAGTGTGCAAATCTACACGTTACCTTAAAAGTTAAACTACAAAATTCATCGGTTTTCCCGAAGAGACCAGACACATAGCATCCCCAAATGACGTCCAATTACCCCAAATGTCATTAAAGACTTACATTTCCGGTTTTTCACATCACTGTACATGGCTTAATGTGGTTATTGACATAATTCGGATGCAACAGGCGAAATTTCAACATGCTGCAATTTTGTCGTACTGATTACAAAGAGGTACACACGCCAGCACATTAAACTCGACACCCAACGTACCCACAACTACGCTACATTCATTATAGAGAATCGTCGGAACGAGACTAAGCATCGTGGCATTGGCCATTCACAGTGCGGTGGTGTGGTGTGATGTTTTGCACTTACACACACACAGACGAACTTTTTTGCATCGTGTTCTATCGTCAACCGTTTCAAGTCATTAACAGGTTATTTTCATAATATGCATTCAGTAAAAAGCTATTATTCTGATATTACAAACAGACACTTCTATTTTATTTATTTGTGTATATTAAGTTTGCCATTTATGAGGTAATGTTGTTTTTATATTGGAATACTGAGTTGTCTGTTTAGGGTTCCGTACCCAAAGGGTAAAACGGGACCCTATTACTAAGACTCCACTGTCTGTCTGTCTGTCTCCAGGCTGTATCTCATAAACCGTGATAGCTAGAAAGCTGAAATTTTCACAAATGATGTATTACTATTGCCGCTATAACAACAAATACTAAAAATTCAATATTAAGGGGGGCTCCCATACAACAGATATGATTTTTTTGCCGTTTTTATAGATAATGGTACGGAACCCTTCGTGCGCGAGTCCGACTCGCACTTGGCCGGTTTTTTATATTACTACGTTGCTTTAGTGTTTAACCTATCAATAAACAATTTAAAATTAAGTAAGGAAGTAGTGAATATTCCCCATTTTACTGGAAACGATCCTATGGGTTCAAATTAGGTTCAGTAGTTTTGCTATGAATGTAACAGACATACTTAGGGTCCGTTTCCACCAATCTGAACAATCCTAGCGCACTTTTTTGATGTCATTGAATAAAGGAATTCCACGCAGACAAAGCGTCCCTTCGCGCAAGCTTAAGGATATGCAAGCGGTAATTTTATACTTAAGTAAAGGCAATACAGATAGATACATAATATTTTTCCGGTTGGTAGAAACGGACCCTTTGATAAATATACATTTCAAATATTAGAGAAATATAATTTCCCCGGATTTCAACTACGCCTGTTGAAAATCAAGTCGATTGTTGTGACGAAAAGAAGTCACAAACAAACAAGTATTCGGATTTCAATGATTACGCAATGCAGGTCTTATGTGAGAATTGCAAGCTAGCACGGTCATTCAAGAATCACAATGACAGCATTCAAGGACAGCTATCAGTATTAATGAGGAATTCTCCTGGATGGTGCGTGCGTTTACTAACTTTAATCTTACATACACAAGTATCCAGACCCGGAACAGTTATATAAATATTTGTTCTCTGCAGGAACGAATCCGCGACATGTAGCGCAGCAACCAATCGCTCAGACACTGCGCCAACCGTGCCGTCTTTTCTTCCATTTTAGAGGTAGCTCTAGCTATCTATTTTGTCTAAGCTGCTTGGCACCAATCAATGTACCTCATGAAATTGTAAAACTGAAGTGCGTTTTTCTATTTTATCAAAAAACATACCCTGATATTAATATGATTAAATTTCACAGTAGACACTTATATGCCAGTGCGAATGGAAGAAAACATTAATGGCTTAGTTATATTTTATTTAATAATTTCTTAGCTTCAACTTTTTTTATTTAATTTTATGAGTAAAATCTAAAACATGATCACTTTTTTACTCTTAAACATATTTTTTTTTCAATAGCTTGTTGTTAATAACACTAATAAAACAATAACTTTTAATAATAAATGTATTAGTGCACAAGGTGCAGCGCAAATAGAAAAACAATCTACCCAAAACTATCATTATGCGACGAACTCGAGTCTTACAAAATGATATTATTAAATTATTTATCTACATGATACGTTTATACGTTTATGGTTATAACGCATATACGGTACTTCTATACCATACGGTCTCTTTGTGAGAGAGACGAAATAACAACAACAAATTGGAGTACTCTTGCACGATTCGCAGCGGTCAACTTTTAATAGTTCAAAGTCCAAATAGTCAAGCTTATTGTGCTGGAGTGTGTACAATAGTGTACAATAGAACACAGCATAAACGTAATTTAATTATTTTTGGCCAGGAATAAAACACGTAACGTAATCACAAAATAACGGTTTATTATTTCACTTACAATATAAATTCACAGAATAACGGTTTATTATTTCACTACAACACAAAATTCATAGTTGTTACTTCCCTCAGTGTTCCACAGCGACTGCCTGTAATGTTTTTTTTTTTTTTTAGGAAGGGCATCTCGCAGTTCAACCTAGGAGGTTGGCTACTGCTTAACCGGGCACTGCCTGTAATGGCAAACGAAGCGATTTTTATAGCAATTTGCCCCACCACTCGCAGTGGAGAACCGTTAGTCAAAAAATGACCAACAAATAATGAATTAATCATTTGAAATCCATTTACAAACTTAAATCACTAATAATTTAGTACTACACGATTATTTACACAGATTTAATTAATAAATAATGAAAAACATTTAAACCTAGTAAATTCACGAGTAAATTGCTTCTTGATACATTTACTGACTAATATTTACTTATACTATTTTCCGTTTCAATTTATTAAAGTAATACGAACTCTAATTTTTAAACGGTTTTTTGATGTCAAGATTTTGTAAGATTATACTACGAAATCACCATAGTTTCATTTTTATTAGATGATTAGCGTTTTAATATCAAGTTTACATGTTGTTTATAAATAATGTATATAAACGAAGAGAAAGAACCATTTATAGTCAGAAAACCCTTGAGTAAAACACACGTCATTGGATTGGAATGTAATCGGAAAAATGTTGCGTTTTGTAATTTGCACGATTACTTAATTTTTAGTAAATTTAAAATATTTATAACTTTTGTTTCCCGTGTCTTAAAAAATCAATATTTTTTAAATAATATCTCATACAATTGTAGTATAATTATTTTATATTTACACTTGAGTAAAGCTTCGGTAATTTTTAGTTTCTTTGGGTCCAGTTTCGCTGCCCTTCTTTGGATTTTCTATGAATTGTTAACCATCTGCCATTATTTTTAATTTTTAATGTTTGATACATTAAAAATTCTTAAAGTGTGCAGAAGCATAGTTTTTGCAAAATCTTTTAGCCTAATGGCTTTTTTGACAGCTAAGTTCACCAAAATTTTTAACTTTGAATACTAACTAATATTATAATTGCGAACGTAAGGTTGGTTGTTTGTTTGTTGTTCCATATTTTTGTATTGACTGTAAATATGTATTTGATTTGATTGAATTTTGACTATATGAAATTTAATTTTCGTTTAATTTGTAATTTCCAATTCAGTTATAATAATTTTGTACGCCGAATATGGCAAAACATGTTGAACCAGCTATCTAAACTCATTTCCATCCATATGTGCATATCTATGTACTATGTCACACATGATTATACAAATAAATACATCTTTATCTTTACCTTTTCACTCCTAAACCACTGAACCGATCATCCTAAAATTTTGCATATACGATTTCAGGTGTACAGAAACGGACACAGAGTACCTTTCATCCCGAAAATAAGTACTGTTCCTAAGGAAAACAACAATAACGTTCTAACGATAATAGATGGCGCCACGTGTCTTTCGGTTTGTAAAATGTAGTTCAATCATGGCATTGATTGTCAAATTCTAAATAAACGCGAGCGAAGCCGCGAAGAAAAAGCTAGTTATTAATAATAGTTAGTCAGTTCAGAAAATTATTTATTCAGAAACTGTAATGCAAGTTTGGACACAAAGTTCAGCACACTTATTAATGCAAGAAGGCTTGCGTGATTGAGTCTTCACTAGAACTTGTTACTTAAACTAAAATTAAAATTATGCACAGAGAGTCAGGTATATTTTTGGAGGGAGGTTACATTTCAGCAAAAGTAGTATGTATTTAAAATTTTTAACGAACTGAGCTTGCAGCAGTTTTTAATAAACAGGTCATAAAAAATAACTTGTGTTAAAAACAATGTAGTACCACCTTGTTACGAAATTTTGTTACTATTCGGCTGTGCTGAATTTCCTATTCGGATACCTAGGCTAAACTTACTGTTAAACCTCATCACTTAGTATAATTTTATACTTCCCAGTTTGTTTTGATGTGCCTATCAAAATAGGTGTTTAAGTAGGTACCTAAGTAATTTTTAATTCACATTGAAACTAGGAAAATGTAGTTATAGAAAAATCACATTTTGGTAATGTTAAGTTCCCAAATATTAATAAAAGACTCCAGAGTATAACAAGTCTATAAATTAGTATCACTAGCTTATTTACTTACTTACTTACTTTTTCGTAAGTTACAATTGCATAAAGATCTAGTAACGAAGAACATTTTGGTCCAATAGTAAATTATACCCGCTAAAATTCAACCAAAAAATTTTTGCTAAGCTTCAAGGCGTCCCCAATTATGAATTTCCTCAGTTCGTAGTTTAAAGTAGGTAAATTAAGAGCTAAGTAAGTCCCTGCCGATGTAGCAGTTTGCTCTCTTCAAAATCTCTGCAAAATTGCCAAAGTTTAATTTTTACAGAAAACTAATTTAAAAAACGAATATTTAGGTCAGGTGATCCAATAAAACACGAATAGTTCTATACATCGTTCTGTTTTTATTTGTTCTGTTTTTTAAAAAAAGGATGAGGTTCTATGTTCGGCTGTATGGATTTTATTTTATTATGTTCCCCGATTTCTCGGTCAGTTGTGGATCGATTTTGAACTCCCAACTTCGTCCCATATAAATATTGTCATGATCTGATCATGGACTTCGGAGATATGGAACGGAACTCTTCAATAATAGACAGGAAATCTGTCGTGATTGCTGCAATCGCTTGGATGTTATTGTTTCATCCCTGTATGCTCTGAGGGGGTACGCATATGTGTTCAGTACACGTACATTTCGACAGTTCGATATGTTTAGTTCCATTATATTGGGGATAAACCTATTACCATGGCATCTATTGTTAAAAATGCAAAATAAATGCATTGCAAATATTTGTTTAAGATATTAACTAAAAAAGGAAAATAAAAAAACTTTTTTGCAAAAAAAATAATTAAATATTATTGACAAATAGTTAATTATTTTTCTGTGCTAAACGCATGAGTTCTCGTGACGTGATAGCGTATTTCGGCCAACGCTACATCGACCCATTAGCTTAGTTGGTTAGAGCGTCGTGCTAACAACGCGAAGGCCGCGGGTTCGATCCCCCCATGGGCCACGATCACCATTTTGTTTTTTTTTATGAAATTTGTTTTCTGTTCATAACACCAATAGCTTCTTTAACATAATAAATTAATATTATACATCAATGAATATTGCTTTTGTCTCCTCAACCAAATTTGTCATACTATCCGGGGATAAAATTGCGATCAATGGAATTGCTTTTTAGGCCGTGAAATTGATTAGATAATTATTGGGGTCACTTACATCTGTAAATGCTTGTCTATATCAGTATCATTTGTTTGGCAGGCAGTTTTCCAGACGTATTTTTGTTACATTTCTGCTAGTTATATAAAACTAACCCTAACCAAAAATAAATACCTACTGGCATAGGCCAATGTGAAAAAAAGAGTACTACGAGTAAAACAATTCATCATATCTGTGGGCGTTAAATTTCAACAATATTGACGTTGGTTCTTCCAAAAGGTTGCTCTAACAAGCTGTGTTCAAAAGCGTTCGTACTTTCAAACAATGTTTTATTGATCTATAAGCCGTACTCCTGATGGAATTTCCCACCGGGAAGCATGATTAACTTCCATACACTTTTATATTACACACAAGCTGTTGACGGCGACTTTCTTTCTCGTGAAATTATTAAAAATATTCCTTTCCTTTTTTAATCGAATTTTGTTACCAATTTCAAGGGTTTTAATTTTTTTGCACTGAATCCTAATTATTTTTCTGAAATAAAGGTAGCCTATGTTATACCATTATAATATCAGCTATCTGCCAGTAAAAGTCCCGTCAAAATCGGTACAACCATTTCTGAGATTAGCCAGAACAAACAGACAGACTGACAGATAAAAACTGAAAAAGAAAATGTTTTTGTCTTAAGTGCTGTATATATTTTCATGATTATGCATTCAGCAAAAAGCTGTTGTTTTGATATTACAAACAGAAACTTGAATTTTATTTACTTGTTTTTTATCAACTTTCTACTTCTAGAACAAGTTTTAGACTCACAGTAGTGCTATATAAGGCCACTAATGTACTATTACTACTGTACTGTACGGTGCTAGTGACTGTACACCACGTACAGTCACCAATATGTATACACTTTCCTGCAATTTTCGCAAGAAATAACGATTGTAACTTAGAGATATGATCTATTTCATAAAAATATGAGTTCCAGAATGTATGTTCGTAACAACATAAAATTTTAATCAGAAGAGTAGGAGAAAAACACTTTTAAAAGTTATTAAGTTGTTACATATTGGTGCTCGTGATTGTACTTCTCTACACAAGTAACATTTTATAAAAGTATCAAAAAACCGGACCACAAATTGTATTATGTATCCTCCTTTAAATTCTGCACTTCATTTACAATTCTCTATGTACGAAAAGCCTGTATCATTTCTTGTATTAAACGCTATTTTATGTTCGCGGTGAAATTGAACTATAGTTAAACTTAATTTCTTACAAGTGCCTAAATGAGCCTATTCCACCCACAAAATGGACCTTCAGTCCATTTTGTGGGTGGAATAAAAAATATAGGCAGTTTTCAATAAGTTATTTACGTTCCTTTCTTTTATGAGGGTTTTCTGAAGTTTTTTACGAGCAGTGGATCGGTATCAATGTAAGAACTAATTTCCTGACTATAGTCTGGTCGTCATCTTTAAAGGGTCGATTTTCAGCATAATCAGCTTATAGTATAAAAGCTGATGGTATATGTGGCTGTTCCAAGATCCTATTATTTTTGGTCGTAAACCCCTACTGGGGTTAAAAAAAAAACATGCATAGCGCCTCACAGCTGATGAATGATATTTATGAAAGAGAAAGGAGTAAATGATACCGTGACTGGGGAGAATGGAAGAAGAAAACATGTGTGTTGCGCCGATCCCAAGTACATTGGGACTAGGGCGGGAAGGTGATCATGATGATGAGCGTTTCGCAGGTTGACGGATGACGTATTTTTACTCCAACAGGATTGAAATAAAATTTATCGATAGCTTATGTCAATGCAATTAATTTTTGACTCCCATCGCATATTATCATTTTTACTGATAAAATTTCTCTTTGACTAGGCCCTCTGCTGTAGTAGCATCTTAGTTAGTTGTTTAAAACTAGGAGTTCATCAATTTCTTTACAGAATCTGAAATCTTTTAGCGTGATCATGAAAGTTAAGACCAATAATAATGAGTTAAGATTAAGCCCTCGTATTCAGAAACCAACTTCTGCAAACGTTTATTGCCCGACGAAATCAATAAGTTGGAAACAAGGTAGTTAATTACTACGTATTCACTAGTTATTTACTGCCATGTCTGCAGTTTTAATCTAGACCTAAACTAATGCGCGTAAGTAATCATTATTACGATTACTTACTACTATTATAAATGCGAAAGTTTGGATGGATGTTTGTTACTCAATCACGCCAGAACCGCTGAACGGATCTGGATGAAATTTGGAACAGAGATAGATTATAGTCTGGAATAACATATAGGCTATATATTATCGCGCTATTAACTTAGGGGGATGAGCAAGTAATCATTATTACGATTATATGCAGATATGCGCGAAGACTAATAACATTTAATTAATTATTACTGGGTGGCTCTCGAGAAATCTGAGATAGTATGGCGTCGGAGAATAAGATAAATGATAGTTTGGCTTGATAGTTTGTTAGCGAAATCTAGTCAGTGTGGTTTAGTGGTGGAAACGTACCATAATAATTAAGGAGGCGATTTCCATTTTTAAACTAATCTATACATCTTTTTTAGGTACATCTATACATCGTGGAGTACGTGCGCCAAAAGACGAACTACACACCGAGGGTGCAGTTATAGAGTCGTGCCGCAACGTCAACTTCAAGGCGTTCGTGGTGCGAGTACCGAATTAAAACATTGTACACTTGCGCAAATATTTCGACGGGCTGTCAATTTTCTATGACCAGGGTCATTGATCTAACTAGAATAATCAAAGTTGCACTCACAATGTCTCTGCCATTTGAAGTTATGCTGGATCTCATGCCGCATACCCCTCCACAATTTGGTGACGATCAAGGAGTATGCGAACGACATGATGAATATGGGTATCAGCAGCAGTCCAGCGTCTATGCCGAGGTTGAAGGCTCGTTCTAACTCCAGGCTTGTCCACACTTCTCTGCATTTGAAAGCTGCGAAAGAAAAATGGGTGTAAGATTTTGGTATAAATACTTAAAAACATAAAATCTCTACATCGGAGTCTAGGCTGAGGTGATAACTAATTACTATTACTGTTTTGTGTCCAAAAATCTGCCAAAATCGTAGTAACGACATTAAAAATCCCCGTTCAATGACTCCATTGGGAGATTTATATTAGTTACTCGTATAATAGTACAGTACGTAGAATACGCGCCTGAGACGATCAAAATACTTGTCATGGACTCTTGGACGAGGGTCTTGGCATGTAATTTGTGTCATAATGTCATAAACCGGAGGCGGAAACCAGATCGTAAAAATACGAGGTAATGGTGCCATGTCAACAAAATATAAATTCGGACAAAAATAAACAGCAAAAGGAATTTTGACCAATTTATCGTTCGGGAATGGATGGCTTGCATATTTATTTTAGCGTAAAGTTTCAACATGCTTCACAGAGGATATCAAATAACACGTAATAAATAAACTCATGTTCAGATTCGAAAGTATGCGAGAGTTACAAGAATGCAATGCAATACGGATCCAGCACATTAAAGTTCCGGAATGAGCGAATCCCTTTACCAAATAAACATGTACCTAGCTTTTGTCAGTCCACGTGGAGTAATTATCCCTCGGGATCGTGGAACTGGAATGAGAAGTATCCATCGCCCTAACCCTGGTCATTGTCTATCTGTTTTTCGTTCATGGAAATCTACTCAGCCAACAAAGCAGGAAAAATTGACGAGCAGACATATATAATTTGGCATTTATTTAGTAGATGAGTTGCGCTGATATACTGTGGCGATTCCAAATAAATTAGGATAAGGGCAAGAGAATGACGAAGATCATCATCTGCGTAGCCTTTTCTTAACTATGTTGGAGTCGGTGATACCAGTATTTTACATGGAATGACTGCCTATCTGACCTCCACAACCCAGTTAGTACCTACTATGAGGAGATATACTGTGTTTTCTTGATCAAAACATATCTGCTAATAGTACTAACTGGGTCCATCAACTGGGTAACCATCATGGATGTCAGTCAGTCCTTTTTTGAACCAACTCTACGCGCATAGCTGTCCGATAGGTTGTTTCCAAATTCAGAGAAAAAATATTAGCCGTTAGTTCCATTATGAAATGGACTTTTTTCCAACACCTTCATAGGTCACTGGGTCAGTAGACAATGATGAAAGCTGTCGACTATAATTGGATATCTTATTGACCTGCCGATAGCAATCGGTAGGATTTCAAGTATTGAGATAGAAAACTACTAGAACTGCGTCGTGTGATTCTGTAACCTTTGTGTTTTTTTCCAACTGTGTGTAGATCACAAATTAGTCAATGAGAATGTATTTTCGGGATGAAATGTAGGTGTCCTATGCTCTAACGGCATCCTATGTCCAAAATTTCATCAAAATTTGTTCGCCCCGAAATTAAGAAGTTCTTTCTACATTTCTGTTTTAAGATTTATTATTAAAGGTACAAGAAAACGCAGAATATCTCGTCATCATATTTTTGAGTTCTTAATTTTCTTTTCATCTACAAAAACTCACTCGGACGGAATTTTTCAGCCAGTATTCTAGTACATTACCGAAAAGTTACAATGAAAAGTAACACCAGTGTGCTAGCCAAGTTCGGGAAAAAAATGAGCAGTCGTGAATATTGCCGGTGAATCATATCTACACCATTTCAGGCGGTATTTCGCACAAGCGGGGTCACATAAATATTGAATCAAAATTTGCAAAGCGAGAACTAAAATTGCAGATGCGATGTTTTCAGTTCTTTTTTTTTTTAAATGCTTTTATTGCGTGCATTTTTATGTCCAGCAAAATAAACTGAAACAAAAGGCATTTAAACATAAATAAACACTAGCCCTGAATCGAAATAACTGTAGGTCAAGGGTCAGAGTTGTTTGGCTAACAGTGGGATGGTGCATGCTAGCAGTAACAGTTATTAAACTGAGACTTGTGACTTGTGTAGTTTGGAATAAATAAAATTTAATCTATTGCGATGAAGTACTAGTATCAATATTTTTTTTTAATTAGTCCCAATTCGAATCTATTTATTATGAATTAACCTAAGCATGAATTGAAAAAATAAATTAGTAAAAATTCACTTCCGCAGGTTATTAAAAGAACTACAACACAAGACGTTACAGCTTTGTCCCAAATAGTTGCCGAGATATTTGGAATCTCGGTAACTAGGAATATAAAAAGCGTTTTGCAAATCCTGCTTTTATGTAAGTTTAACTTTGTTTATCTCTACCTTGGGAATGCTCGCATGCGGCAGTGTTGAACTGGCGAGTTTAAGAAAATGTGGGTGTCCGTTGGGGCTTTATAAACTCCTACATTTTCAACATTTTACCGTCGCTTTTCCGAGAGAGATAGACTTTCAGACGGTTTATGTTGTTTATATTATTAACCGTCTGAAATTCTGGCTCTCTGTAAAAGCTGGAAACTTAAATTGCATGCAATAATCGTGCTTTATTATTTTATCAGACTTTCCTAGGTGTATTGAATTACCCAATACTAACCGGGTTGTGGAGGTCAGACAGGCAGCCGCTTCATGTAAAATACTGGTCGAATACCAGTATTTTACATGAAGCAGCTGCTGAATCCGGTAAGACTTGAAGGCTAGGTAGATGATGATCTTAAATTATCTTTTAATTTCGGGAGTTTGTTAAAACAATGTTTTGTTGACTAAATATAAATGTTAATAAATAACTGTAATGCTAATGGCTGATGTAGGTTGTTTTTAACAAAAATGATTACACTTTAGTACCAAAATCTACCTGCCCAAACTATTGTTGCCCGTGAAATTATTATAAAAATACAAATTTCCCTGTTTTTGCAATATTTTTCATTGATGCTCCTAATAGTCGTAGCGTAATGGTATATAGGCTATAGCATTCCTCGACAAATGAGCTAATCAACACTAAAGGAATTTGTCAATTCGAACCAGTCGTTCCTGAACGAAAAAAACTCTTCTACTTTATATTATTAGTATTCGATAGCGGCCAGGAATCAGGATAGTTATTTCTGTGTAATAATTTCCGTTAAGTATAATGTAACAAGATGACGCAATTTGATTAAACTTATTTTGCATTTCGTCCCCAGTTTTCGAATGAAAGCCAATTCATAAAGTCGAAATGTCAATAGCGTCGCGATGAAGTAAGTGAACCAACCAAAAGTTTATAATGTAATTCGACATCTGAAATTCGCATCATGATTTATTCATAGATTCCTGCGTAAATAAGCGCTAATAAAATCGACTGATTATGGGATATTCGTATTTTTGCTTTGTTAATAATTGCGTTGATCGGTAGAACATTGTGTTTCTTGATTCGTGGTTGAAAATAAAACTTTTATTTATATATTATTTTATCATTTCTACTTTCAGAAAGCTGAAGGACAGCATTGTTTAAAAACTGGCAAAGTGCGTGTTGGGCCACGCACAATGTAGGGTTCTGTAGTTGACCTTCAAAATATGCAGACACTTCCTACGGTCCGATTTGTCTCCGAACTATGATTAAAACAAACTTACATTTGCAGTTGGAAAACCTGTGCCATACATTATGTTTAGGAAAATATTAGTTATCCAAGTACATTTTATAAGTTGGTCGACAATAACTCTTAAAGTTGTAAAGCCTACTTAGCTGTGATAGTTTTTCTTTTAACTTCGTTATAAATATACTATCACCGTGAATTTTTTCACGCATCACTTAATCGAATAATGATTTTAGCATACTCGCAATATTTTTTAAAGACCTATCCAACAACATCCCACAAAATGAGGTGCGCGAGAAAAAAAAATCCTACTTTACGTGTAGGTACTGGAGGTACCCTAAAAAAATACTTTCCAAGATTTTATTTTACCACTTTGTCGGCTTAACTAATGTGTATATTCATGCCAAATTACAGCTTTCTAGTACTAAGAGTCTTTGAGCTAAGCTGCGGACAGACAGACAGACGGACATGGCGAAAATATAAGGGTTCCTTGTTTGTTGACTACGGAACCCTAAATATTATACGTTTGTAACTAAGATAATTACTTTCGGGGGAAAGCTCTTTTAAATTATGCATAAATGTGAGTTATATACGCTCGTGATTATCATGAAAAAACAAACTTACAAAAACAGCACCTCAACGCGATTGGTGTGTGAAACTCCTAAGAAACTTGAAGATATAATATTATCTCTAGTGCTATTTCCCTGAGGGTTGACATAGAACCATAGCTGTATATTCTCCGCTTTAAGTATCTAACTAGACCTGCCAGGGCTGCGGGACTGTTCTGCCAGGGCTGCGGGACTGTTCGAAAGAGATACCGCGGCCCTGGAACATAAAGGGCCAATGAAGGAACATGGGTGGTTTTTAGTCAGTAAGAGTCTGACACTCCCTTCCGCTTCGCGCAGAGCGGGAGGAGCCATTTGATGATTTCCCACCCCCAAAAAAAAAAAAAAAAAAAAAGTATCTAACTAGACTTCCGTAGGGAGCAGTAGTGATACATATCGTGGATTTTCCGGCTGCGTGCGTGCAGTTTGCTTCACCTCAACTTGCTTCAAGTCCGCACTGACTTAGTGCACGGAAGTAATAGTAGGCCACATATTGGCTGGGAGCGTAAACGTTTCAATATTATGTTAGGCGGTTGGTACACCTGTGCGATTGAATTACACATACCGTACACCAATTAAAACAAGAAACACTGACACTTTTTACACAACGGTTTTTGTAGATTGTTTTTGTTGAGACTGCTTCATTGGACGAGTGGTCGCAAGCGCGACTACTGAGCATGAGGTCCTGGGTTCAATTCCCGGGTCGGGCAAAGTGTTATTCGGTTTTTCCATCATGGATGTCTCAATAGCAGCTAGAAAGTCTGGAATCGTGCCCAGTTGATGGCAATAGGCTCCCCCCTATTACATGGGACTTAAATATAACTGGCGAAATGTGGGTGTACAATTAGGTACACCTCTGCCTAATCCTTCGGCGATTACAGGCGTAGGTTTGATGTAAATCGGTCACTGGCAAAAAACAGATATATTGAGTTTGTTTTCTCGATTCTCTCTGTCATAGCCGACAAAAGACGGATCGAATATTTGTATGATCGATTTTTCGTGTAACGTCTGTTTCGATGTTTTATGCGCTTTTACACTGACATGCCAATGCATAAATATTGTTGCACTATGTAATGGAATAACAACTTTCGGCGCTGAGATGAGCGTTAACAATCCAAAAGTACGCTTTCATTTTGGTATCAAGACAGTTGTCATAATTAATTCGTATTTTCCGTTTAATTATAATTACTAGCTTATGCCCACGGCTTCATCCTACTTAGTGGAGTACGGTGGCGTTTAGTAATTGTCCCACGGGATCGTACTACCGGGATAAAAAGTCTCATACGTATTTATCCAGGTTATAAACTATCTATGTGCCAAATATCATCCAAATCTGGTTTGTAGTTTTTGTGTGAAAGAGTAACAAACATCCAGAATTCCAGACTATCCATACATCCTCACAAACTGTCGCATTTATAATATTAGTAGGAAGTAGGCTTTACAAAGGTGTACCATTCTGGTACCTCACCTAAGCCCAAAAATCTACGTAAACCTTTCATGAAGCGTCATTTGTGAAAGGTACCTACCTACTTAAACTTGTTCACAAACCACATTGCACTGTATAAAATAAACTTTTTAGAAGTCTACAATCCTTTTAAGCCAGGAACGGAGGTGATAATGAAATTCTTTCTCTTGAAAAGCGCTCCCCACAAGCATTATTAAGTTCAGGAGACAGGGCGCATTGTAGTGGTATTTTATATTGAATGTTTTTGTTTCAGACGATACCATACATAAGCAATGTGCTACTATGTAGGCGACAAGAAGGGTGTTACCTCACACGCGTTTCCGTAAAATGGTCTTGTTATTAGGGTTCCGTACCTCAAAAGGAAAAAAACGGAATCATTTTAGGATCACTACGTGGTCGGTGTTACTGTTTGTTTGTCACTTATCCCAATTTATTTCTTCGATAAGGGTATCGAAGAAATAAATTGTCGTTAATAAATTGTGCTGAATAGTCACCTTCATTCTATCTTCCACACCGTCCATCAATCGTTTCTTTGATCTTCCTCTACTCTACTCCACTCCATTTTCATACTCAAGTAGATAGGAACATTTTACATGAAACTTCGGGCGCTGCACACAGCTGCGACGAAAGAAAACTTAGAACGAAATAACATTTTTTGAAAGTCTAGCATTTTATCCACGAACATAAATTATAACATTCAAATTACCACGGTAAGTCCAAAAAACAAAAAAAAAAAAATGAAGTAAGTATATCGTTTTTATTTATATTTGTTTATAGTTCAATACAATTATTAAAATTAATATTTTTTTTTTTTTAAAACGTTGCCCCACACTAAGAATTTCTCCTGTATCGTGGGTGCGTTTACAAACATTATTTTAAACTCACATATACAAACAGCCAGACCCGGAACAACTATCTGTAGGCCATACAAATATTTGTTCCGTGCGGGGATCGAACCCGCGACACGCAACGCAGCAGTCAATCGCTCAGCCACTGCGCCAACAGTGCCGTCATAATTAATAAAATTTTAAAAAATCTGACATTTTTTCACCATTCACGTCAGTAAAATGTTTGTAAAGCCGTTGTGTAAAACTGCGTCCTCTGCCATTTTTAATTAAAATTCACAAATTATACTAAAATACAAAATATCGTAGCAATTTTTCTAAATACTATCTCCTGAGATTGCAGACGAAGTAATTCAATCTTTTAATTAATGTCTAATGATAACATATGTATGCTATCCATTACTTTGTCCTACGTATTACATCCAAATACTGGGTCATTAGTACACAGCCGAAACAAAAGGTTTTGTGTATCAACCCAGCTTAGGCGTATATTATTGTTACGTCCAAGTAAAACAATGTCTCAGATTTGTGTTCAAGGGCTGACAGTTTTGGGTCTTACAATAACGATTTCTTTGTCTTTCATTGTATTATCATCTTAGCTTTGCTTTTCCTTTTCTGACTTTTGGAATCTTGGATTTGTTTCTGATTACTAACTGACCATGACTGTTGTCGACTTGACGACAAGAGTCGCAACTGTGAACAAAGATTACACGTTGACCTATAACATTTTCTTTATAATCTTCTTAATGGGAAACAAAACAAATCTTTTAAAAATCTGGATTTCCGTTTGACGTGTTTTAAACATGTTTGCTACATGTGAATTGCTCTGTAAACATACATTAAACTTAATTTTCTTAATATTTTCTGTTACCAAAAGTATTTGTTTACCATAATAATGGAAAGAAAAAACTTTTTTTTTTTAAATCTGCATAGTCGCGCGTTGATTTTGAAACATGTTTGCTAGCTACATGTTTGTGTTGACTAGTTTCGTTTCGCGTTTACACTTTAAACAACTTGCAAAAAGGTGAATAATATCGTTAAAGGTACAATTTCCAAAACAACTTCAATGCATGTTTTACGCACGACATATTGTTTTGGCAAGTATTTACTACATGTTGAAAACTAATATCGCCACATATAAGGATACGGATTTAAATATACGGTCCAAGTAAATCATTATGGTGTATTTAAAGTTAGTTAGTCATTGCTCTTAGAAAAATGTTATTAAAGTATCCAAGACTTCTAGAAGATAAAATTGTATAGATTTTAAATATAATTATGTTTGTGTTAGTTTTAATAATTATACAGGGTGAAATTTAATTCATGGGCATCCTTTTAAGGGGTCATTGTACTCATCAATATGACAAACTTTTACTATAGGACCAAACCTGATATCGCGAAAAAAAAATCAGCTCTTCCCTACATTTTGACGAGTTATGTGAACATAAATGCACATAACAGCTGATTTTTTTTCGCGATTTTAGGTTGAGTCCCATAGTAAAAGTTGTTCATAATGATGAGTACAATGACCCCTTAAAAGGATGCCCATGAATTAAATATCACCCTGTATATTCTTTTTTTATGTATGAAGCAGTGTTATATGAGTTTAATGAATACATTTTTTTTTTGTGAAAGTTCCTAATGTCCTTGATAGTAGATACTCACTGAAATATTATTAGTTTTAAGTTATCTTGCTGCGCCCTAAAAGGGTCATGCACTCAAATGTTTTAAACCTAGTGTGTAACTAATGTGTACATTGTGCATTCAGTGAATCAAAATAAATATAATTTCAAGGTAAAGACTTACGGCGCAGTTTTCTAAACGCATTTGAAGCTTGTAGCATCTTATACCTCAACAGCAAGACTAGGAATATAAAGGGTGTAACAAGGCTCTTATCATCATCATCATCTGCCTAGCCTTTTTCCCAACTATGTTGGGGTCGGCTTCCAGTCTAACCGGATGCAGCTGAATACCAGTATTTTACATGGAGCGACTGCCTGTCGGACCTCCACAACCCAGTTAATGCTAGGTAATACGATACCCCTTGGTAAGACTGGTTGTCAGACTTTCGGGCCACTGACTACCTGTAACGACTGTCAAAGATCTCCAAATGACAGCCGGGACCAACGGCTTAACGTGCTTTCCGAGGCACGGAGGAAACTCGGTATGTAATGGGTGGTCACCCATCCACGGACCAACCTAGGTAAGCACGGCTTAACCTAAAGATCGATCCGAGCGGCTGTTCTTATTTAGCCACGAGCTCCTCCTGTAACAAGGCTCTTAATGAAACCGAAAGTCACTTGTACTCCCCATTTTTTTTTTTTGTGGTGTGTGGGAAATCATCAAATGACCCCCCCCCGCTCTGGGCGGAGCGGAAGGGAGTGTCAGACTCTTACTGACTAAAAACCACCCATGTTCCTTCTTTGGCCCTTTATGTTCCAGGGCCGCGGTATCTCTTTCGAACAGTCCCGCAGCCCTGGCAGGCATCGGCCCTTGCGGGCCCCTCCCGTTTGCTGACAACTCTTTGAGGCGCGCGTGGAACACGAACGCGCCGTCGACACGGCCTGCCCGTCGTCATACGACGGACGGACGGCGAGCTAGCCCATTACTCACCGTCCACAGGCCCGCGCATACGGTGGCCGAGAGCCATCACGGCGTGGCCCCCGACGCCCGGTGCTTCTCCTCCCGCGGCGGCTGGGACGTGAGGCTCTCTTCCTCTCACGTTCCGCCGCCTCCTTCGCTAGCATGACTGCTTCGCAGAAGGAGGCGACGGCTTCCCATTCCCTCTCGCCCCGGACCATGGCTTGAACCAGGGCCGGGCGCGAGAGGTCACCGCCGCCAATCGCCGCTATGAGGACACGGCGGTGCTCTTCCCAAGCGGAGCAGACCTCGACGGTGTGCTCCACCGTGTCCTCCACTCAATGTAACGCACATTGAGTCCTAACATAAAACGTGATATTTCACCTCAAAAAAATATTTTTTGCTTAAAGTTACTTAGTTTGATGTACATAATGCTTGGTTGACGGCTTCGTGAAGGGTCCGTTTACACCCTGTATCTTAGATAGTGAACTAAATTCCGTGTAGTTAATAACTAAAGACAGGAGCCTAATTAATAACTAAAGATAGGAGCCTAATCTCAACTAAAAGCTATTTTCAACATACTATACCTACATTACTGCCAACGCTAATGTCATTGGTGGTTTCCAAAGACGACTTAAGTTTCTATTCACTTGCTTATATGAGAGGTTCTAATTAGAGACTTATTAGTTGTTGGTAAAATGTCATGGAGCGTTCCATGCTCGGCGTAAAACTAATAGACCGAGTTCCAAACGTCGAAATCCGGAAACGTACCAAGGTCTTCGATATTGGAAATCGCGTTATAGAACTGAAATGGAGTTGGGCGGGACACCTAACAAGGCGCGGTGATGATGGCAGAATGGCAAGAGAAGCGTTGGTCATCCGCGGCGGCGAGATGGGCAGACGACATTGTTGCCATTGCGGGAATAGCCTGGATGAGGCTGGCACAAGAGCGTGGAGCTTGGCACAAGCAAAGAGAGGCCTATACCCAGCCAGTCGAGCTGTGGATGATAACGATGATGAAAATGTCTACGAAATAATGAATCTCATTCGATAATATGTCTCAAGTAATTCAATAATATACCATTGAAAATTGTTAGCCTTCAACTGTCTTATTGGAGGAAAAACAGTGGGAACTAAGATTAAGAATTTTTAATCACAAGTACATAGTATCACGTCTGTAAGTAAGGTAAGGCAGAGGTGTTCCTTATAGTACACCCACATTTCTCCAGTTATGTTTAAGTCCGATGTAATAGGAGGCGAGCCAATTGTTATCAACCAGGGCACAAATTCAGACTCCGTGGCTGCTACTGAAAAAATCCTGATGGAAAAACCCAATAACACTATGCCCGACCTAGGAATAGAATCCATTACCTCATGCTTAGTAGTCGCGCTTGTGACCACTAGACCAATTTGTTACCTTTTCACGCCTAAACTACTGAACCAATCATCCTGAAACTTTGAATATAATATGTTGTATGTTGTCAGGTGTGTAACGAAAAGGGGGTATCAACCCTGAAGGAGGTGAATGTGCTCATGAAACTCAACAACTTTCCCCAAAGAACATAGGTCGAAATATGAAAAAAAAATTTGGCCCTCCCATAGTAAATCAATCAGCTGGTAGTCAGTTTTGTAAGGGAGGGCCAAATTTTTTTTTCATATTTCGACCTATGTTCTTTTGTGAAAGTTGTTGAGTTTCATGAGCACATTCACCTCCTTCAGGGTTGATACCCCCCTTCCGTTACACCTCGTATACCTAATATTACTGCTTACATATTATTATAAATATTTTTGAGAAATGGAAGGAGTTGACGGAGCGTTTCTACTGAGTATAATTTTTACGTATACATAATTATAACGGTTGTAAAAACACCCTTAACGAAGTCGGGAGAGATAAAAAATTATCACAACGACAGAAAGACACGTAGGTACGTGTTTTCCTGCCATAATAACACGGGACTTAAACATAACTGGCGAAAAGGCGGCTTGGTATACTATATCACTTCCCTTTGGGGAATTAAAGGTTTTTTTTGTTGTAATTTTGCACAATCTTCACGTACCAGTAATGTAGGTATAGACGGCTGCACATCAAGCTACCAGAAACTGTCAAATTTTCCCAATCAACCTTAAACCTAATGCTTTAGCGATAAAGTTGAAAATCTATTAAAGAAAAAACCGTTTTAAGCTTTCACGGTTTAAAAGTACTGTCACTTACGGGATATCTTCCGTGATTGTTCATAATTTTGAGCTCCCGATATTTCAGTATAAGTTTCTATTATAGTAATTTGAGAGATCGCAGTAACTTGATGTGCTGGCGTGTCTGCACATATAAACAAGCTAAAAACAGCTATATCGACCGCTGCCAGGGTTGCGGGACTGTTCGAAAGAGATACCGCGGACCTGGAACATAAAGGGCCAATGAAGGAACATGGGTGGTTTTTAGTCAGTAAGAGTCTGACACTCCCTTCCGCTCCGCCCAGAGCGGGAGGAGTCATTTGATGATTTCCCACCCTCCAAAAAAAAAAAAAAAGGCTATATCGACTTCAAAGCACATTAAAACAAACAAAACTCCGAGAAAGTATAAAAGTAATAATAAATGACGTGTATTTTCTTAGATACGTGAGTGCCTAGAAGATACCTCAGCTATAGTTACACACGAATAAAGAATGAATGATAGATGGAGCGAATGAATGATAGACCGAACTATTTTCTAGGGTCGTACGCATAGATTGGAAAGTCACGCAATACTATTACTTCTATATTTTTCTTCACACGTTCTTCGAACCTAAGAGGATTTTTCTTGAGCTTTAGTATGCGCAATGCGTGTTATTCGAAAGATTTCTTTGTCCCAGATTCTGTACAGTTATTATATTGCGGGTTAGGTCTAAGCAATAGATTCTGGGATTTTCTTAGTTTTTTGGGGTATTTGAAACAAATCCGTGACCTGATTTGAGGTTCGCGGATTTCAGTTTTACGATTTGGTTCATTTCTGTTTCTATTGTATTTGCGAATAATAAATCCCATGCCATGGTACACCTCTGCCTAACCCGTCGTGAATCACAGGCGTGATATTATGTTATCTGTACTATCAAGCAATTTTGACAAACTATGATCCCTTAAAATTTTCAGTCTCGAAATCCAAGGCATTCCTGACTTTTCCAACAACGTTTTCACTGAAAGTCACTCAAAGTCTTTGTCAAAGCCCTCTGATTAATATAGTAAGTAGCAAGTTGGGAATAGCATAAACGCTAGTCACAATAACACCTAACCTGTCAGAAAAATAGCTAACGGAACGGACAGCCCAGGGACCTTCTGACGTAGGTACATTCACTGCTACAAGCGAAAGCCCAAAGGGGAAAAGAAAGACCTTGAACCCTAATCGCGTGTTCTAAAACATCAATAATTCACTACAATATTAACACAGAGGAAATAACATTTAATCTAAATAATTGACGTAAGAAATGATGGATTTAATTATTCATGTCGGCTTATATTGAATAATTTCTCCATTGCCTTTTGTTTGGCTGCGCTAGCGACTGACTTCCGCATGAGGCTTAGTTCGGATAGTCACGTGATCTATGACGCGCATCTATAATAAAATTGAAGTACCTGTTTGTAATTTCAAAATAACGGCTTTTTTACTGAATGCATTTAAAAGTATGTACTTAAATACTGCAATTATAACAAAAAACATTTTTAAAATTTTTGTCGGTCAGTCGGTTTGTTCCGGTTAATCTCCAAAACAGCTGTACCAATTTTGAAGGGACTTTTACTGTCAGATAGCTGATGTTATAAGGAGTAACTTATGCTGCTTTTATTTTACAAATTCGATTAAAACCCCTGAAATTGTTAACAAAATCCGATTCAAATTAGGAAGTAATATACAGCTAATTTCGTAATACAACTTTTACCTACAAATTAGAGACTCGACGGAACCGTAACGTACACGTAGTTTAATAGAAAATACAACTAGGGAGTCCACACAAGCGGCAATCTCTTCAAAAGCATTTCAGGTCTGGACTCCACTAAACCGGAGACGAGACAAGAGAAGCAGAGATGAGTTGTAAACCACCAATAGAATTTTGTTATTTACACTTCTCCCGTTCTGCTTAGCTTTAGTAGCATCGAACAGAGAGGAAAAGAGAGATGTCTCATACTTGTTAAGGCCACGCAGGTAACACAGCGCCCAGTAGACACGAGAAGAGACGCAAGCGGCGCTCGGCGTGCGGTGAGCGGCGTGCAGTGAGCCGCGTGCGTCGGTCGATACACAGGGCGTGAATACAGATATTTCTTTCAATAGTACATTAATTGAATAACACATTTTTAGGTCTGTTTACACCTTGTATAATATTAGGTAACATACTCATTCATATTCAAATTATAGGCAGAACAGTTATATTGTGCGCGCAAGCAGAAATTTCAATGACTTAAACAAGGAATTTGATTTTGGTCCATTCATAGTTAATGTGAATTCGGCCAGAAGGTGCTTAAGCCTCAACTTTTTCAAGTAGCAGTGAAAATGGTAAAATAATAAAAACATAATACAACCTGTATTATGTTTTTATTATTTTATTTTAGTCATATAATTGCCAACCAAGTATTTATATTCTTCTTACTTTGATTTAAGCGGTGTTTCCTGTGTTTGTGCTCACACCATAATTTTTTACTATAAGTCTATACGTGAGGATTTGTAATTGGCTTTCTGGTGACTACGGTTCCCTTTTTCTTTGTTTTTATTAACTGTAAGTCCTCCAGGTACTAAAATAAATGAAATAAAATAAATAATATCGCAGTAATCTACTTAATCTTACATTTAATCAAATAAATAGCGTAGATTCCATCCGACATTAGACAAACCTTAACTTCCACTTTGGGCGCAGATTCGATAAATATTCCGAGCCAGACTTATGAGGACTTTATCGTTCATACGAAACCGCTACAATCCTCAGAATATATTATCATAACCGTACTTAACTTCAACCTTATTTGACTAAATTATGTCCTATTTGTCATCCTTAGAAAAAGTATTGTTCGCAGGATCTCTCTCTGTCAGTCTATATGTTTTTGTACTCGGGTACTAATTTACCTTAACTTCAAAGAAGAAAAAATCAATCATTTGAAAATTGCCTCCTTGTAAAATCCTGAAATATTCCAAAGTTCCGTAATAAAACTGCTAAATTAAAATGAGGTATTATTCACATAATTACTTACTTACTTGAAGTAGAAATACTCTACCTATTCTTATGTTTGTTTATAATTAAAAAAACAAGTCTCAGGTGGTTCTTTTTGATCTGTGGCGAGGTCCTTTTACATAGTTGCTGCTTAAGATGTTAAAAGGCAAAGCTAAATTAAAAAACCGACCTTAATATAAAAATTTGAAAAAACAATTTTGTCAATAAGCTGATTTCCGTTGGAGCAATTAATTGCTCTCGCTAATTAGAAGAAGTTGAAAGACGATCTTAATTCTGTCTCAATGGTGTAAGCTATATTGAGAAACAACTTTAAGGGACATATTAAGAAGTTAAGACTCTAAAAGGGAAATGAAATAAGTAATCCTCCCAGTATTGCTACTGGGAGGATTACTTATTTCATTTCAATTGCGTGGAGTTGTTTTCAATTATTATTTTTCACTAATGCAAAATTGAATACTTTAATTTCGCATTAGTGAAATCTAAATAATGAAATTAAAATCTACCATAGTCTGTTATTCTTTTGTTAAGATGTGGATATTGGTGTGGGTTACATGTTTGTGATCTTTAGCTTTTAAGGATTTTTTTGTATTTTCTGTAGCATGTAACTGTTCTATGTCCCTAATAAATAAAATAAAATAAAATTAGTCATCATCATTTGCCTAGCCTTTTCCCAACTATATTGGGGTCGGCTCCCAGTCTAACCGGATACAGCTGAATACCAGTATTTTACATGGAGCGACTGCCTCTCTGACCTCCACAACCCAGTTAGTACTGGGTAATACGATATCCTTGGTAAGACTGGTTGTCAGACTTTCGGGCCACTGACTACCTATAACGATTGTCAAAGATCTATCAATCAATCAACCAAAAAATTAAATCAAACATTAAAAAAAAACAATCAATCAATTCAAAAGTTCAATCAATCAACAACCAAAAAAACAACCAATCATATCTCAGTTGATTTTTGGATCAATTTCGCATTAGTGACATGATGATTTCCGAGTGAATTAGAGGTAATTTGTTAAAACAATCATTTGAATAAAAGAAAGTAAAGTAAAAAGTTTATTTTTATGTTTTCTGGTGTTTTTGTTTACCCGATTGGTGATATTGACATTAAAACCCACATTGGTTTCTTCTAATCGTTTAAATCCACCATTGAACCATATGAATTACTAACTTACGCCTGCGGCTTCGCCCGCGCCAAGTTCAGTAATTATCCCACGGGATCATACTACTAAAAAGTATCCTATATATTAATCAGGGTATCTGGGTTTCACCCAAATCAGTTCAGCCGTTCTTCCGTGAAAGGGGAACAAACATTCATCCATCCTCACAAATTTTCGCATTTGGAAACAGTAAGTAAGAAGTTTTAGCCAAACTGAAGCAAAACCGACGCGGGATACGAAACAAAAGTCGCGCCCGCACCGATTCTGTCAATTACCTTGTAAATTAGCATCAACCATTACCATCTCACCATCCAACGTGGCAATGCTGCCAGCCTTCTGCGCACTTTTCCTGTTGACAGCGATGCGGATGAATTTTTGGACGCCCTGTAACCCTTTTCTACTTGTACCACAGAAATATTAAAAACTTGTACATACCTAATTAATACTATTATAGTTTTGTGGTTTGTAAATAAATAAATTATCTTTTAAATAAAATTTGGGACCTTGTAAATTATATTGAAACTGGTGCGATAAGTTGCGTTACTTCCTAATCATTAGAACAATCGACGCACCCAGTAGCTTCTTGTTTCGCTTCTTGACTCGCCTTGAAATGCCGAGAGGTTAAATGACCTACAAATTATTCAGTACGAAGAAACTTGACAATGAGTTAAGTGTCAGCGTACCTTGTAAGTTGTAAACTTGTAACAAATTTTGGCAGAGCTTCGCATACGTTAATTTAATTTTAAGCTTAGCTAAGTTACAACCTGAAATGTCTTAATAAGGTGTCTCAAAGACAAAATTAGATTTTGTACTTAACCTGACGGAGCTGTGATGGGATTTGTGTTTAGTTAAGTCGTCTGAGATGTGACAAGCGAAAATCCTTGTAAGATAAGAAATTTACGAGGAACGTGAAGACGTAATTAAAATAAGGATTCTTATTATTTTTCCGTTTTTTTTGTAAAATAACGTACAGGAAATCATCACGGCTTGTAATCTGCGAAGGGTTAGGCAGAGGTGTACCTAACGAATGCACACACATGTCGCCAGTTAATAGAGGGCGAGCCTATTGCTATCAACTGGGCACAAATCGAGACTACGTGGCTAGTACTGAGAAATTCTGGAACGAAAATCCCAAAAACCTTTTGCCCGACCACAGAATGGAACCCAGGACCTCATGCTCAGCAGTCGCGCTTGCAACCACTACATCAACGTCATAAACTTTAAAAGAATTTACCACCTGTAATACTGAGGCTAACAAGAACTTAATCAGCCACCAATCCACCTATACTACTATTGAGCATTTAAACTTTATCGTGTTTTTGTAGCGACAATGAATAATATGTTTCATCCTTGTACTAGTTTTTAATAATTATTAGAATTCGTTCCTAAAAACGTCAATAAAAAAGTAATTAATCGTCACGTAACCTAATAGGCAGTTCTAGCCAACGCCAAAAGATAAATGAGTCTCATATATTTGACAAATTGCCTACCTAGAGGTCAGACTGCCAGTCTGACCTCTAAAAGAGGACCTTCATTAAATCATTAAATAATTTTCCGTAGCCTGGCAACCAACATTGATAAGAATTATCATGAACATCTATTTCACGAATAAAAATGAAAGTCAGTCTGAATAAAATGTTATAAATGAATGTTGAAAAGGTCAGTTTGTCTAAGCCCAGTTTTGTTTCAAACAAATTCCTTATACTTACCTACGCCTTGAATGAAAATCCCAGGTCTAAAGACCCTTTTGGTAGGGTATTACCCAGATTAGCGTCCTAAAAAATTTGATGATTACAATTAAAGCATTTGAGTCCTATTTTAATTTGTATTTTATTTTCTTTGAGAGTTAAAGAACCGTTTTTTATAGAATTAGATTATTTGTTTATTTGAATGAGAACTGTTAACTGAAATTTCCAGTAATATTTCGGCTCCCGACTCATGGTAGCACGAGAAACACAGTGAAGGAGTTTCATAAGTCGGGAAGAGATCCAAATAAGTTTCTATACGGAGAACTCTTTATATGGCTAGAAAAGGTGTGACAGATGAGATGACGAAAACTAGAGAAGTATGGACGAAGAAGACATGCTGCTAAGGGTAGGAGAATGATAACGGAGATCCCTTTATTGGTCCGCTTTCTCGGATTCTCTATTTGAAAGAATCCGAGAAGGCGGATAAAATGTCTCTTTCCATACATACTACATTAATAGATAACCAGCATTCCCAGAACCAAGAGAGTACGCCCCACTTTCACTCAGAGGAAACCTGGATTCTAGACTCGGGAACAGCTAGATGTTTTACCGGCAAAATTTACAAACGCTATGACTTTACTTTACTCGCTTACTTAGCGATTTCTGACCAGAAAGTACAACGGGTATATAACAATTGGGGGACAACAGATATATATAGATTTGCTCCTGATGCCTACCAACTTTCGATGCTAATCTAGATTTCACCATCTTAAGCTGATTAATGTTTAAATTATTCACAGAATATTAATTGAATCGCCTTAATCGAATCAGTCTCATCGCTTTCAGCAGCTCCCTTTCCTTCCTAGCAAAATAACTAGAAGTTAATAGCATATTATTGGTACCCCGAGCCCCGTGCCCTCCCCGCGGTTGTCCACGCATATTATGTGAGGCGCCGACAACTTAATGTCTTCAAATTCAAAAAAGAGGTGTAAAATCTTTTAGTACTTCGATGTTCATACATCGAAATACTAAAAGATTTTACAGCTCCTTGTGTTGATAATGATGTATTAATTTCCTACTTCGCTTTAAATTCTCTAAGCATTTATGTAAAGACAAACTTCGCTATATCATACACGTGTCAGTTTAATTGTATTTTATTTATCAAGACGACTTGAAATTAATTAGAAGGTACCTAACCTTCTAATTAGTTTCAAGTCCAATGTTATAAATTTGAAAGATGTTATTCTTGGTAATTAGACACTGTTAATGAGGTAGATAGGTATTGTTTTGTTGAATAAATATGTTAGGGAGTGTACGTATCACATTGTGATGTCATTTGAGCTGTTTAATTAATAAATACCAGGGATCCTTTTATATTATTTTTGAGCGGAAACTTTCAAAAGGCGACCGATCTTTGGGGATAAGACCGGAGAGTGTGGAATTTTTACCGCACTAAAACCACCCCGGTAATCACAATTCACACATGAGGGGAGACACCGTTGAGGGAGAGAACCTCCTCACGTCCCAGCCGCCGCGGGAGAAGCACCGGGCGTCGGGGGCCACGCCGTGATGGCTCTCGGCCACCGTAGGCGCGGGCCTGTGGACGGCGAGTAATGGGCTAGCTCGCCGTCCGTCCGTCGTATGACGACGGGCAGGCCGTGTCGACGGCGCGTTCGTGTTCCACGCGCGCCTCAATGAGTTGTCAGCAAACCTGCCTGGTGCCTGCCAGGGCTGCGGGACTGTTCGAAAGAGATACCGCGGCCCTGGAACATAAAGGGCCAATGAAGGAACATGGGTGGTTTTTAGTCAGTAAGAGTCTGACACTCCCTTCCGCTCCGCCCAGAGCGGGAGGAGTCATTTGATGATTTCCCACCCTCCAAAAAAAAAAAAAAAAAAAAGGGGAGACACCGTTTCCTCTTATAAGACCTGTCCGGAGTCCCCTCTGTGCAACGCCTGTTAAGGCACATCCCTGGGGTGACTATACAGAGGTCTCCCCTGAGCCTCACTGTGCAAGTGTGCACGGCAGCATGACCACTGTGCTGCCAGTCATCTCTAAGGTCACTCGGTGAGCGCACAGACAGGGGTCCTGCCACCTTCTCTTATAGCAGTATTATTTTAATAATTCCTTCAGTGTAGGTAAGGGCTCATGGCTAAACAATGAGAGCCGCTCTGGTCGATAATTAGATTAAGCCGCAATTGCTTAGTGTTGGTCCGTAGATTTGTGACCAACAATTAACCATACATACCGAGTTTCCTCCGTGCCTCGAAAATTCCTGACGGAGGAACCCAATGATATTTTGCCCAATCTGGGAGTCGAGCTCATGCTCAGCAGTCTCGCTTGCGCCCACTAGAATCCTGGTTTTACAGGCCCAGTTTAAATTTCGAATTGTGCTGTAGTGTTAATTCACGTTGGTTTAATGAATAAGCTACTTGAGTTATCATCATCATCTGCCTAGCCTTTTCCCAAATATGTTGGGGTCGGCTGCCAGTCTAACCGGATGCAGCTGAATACCAGTACCAGTATTTTACATGGAGCGACTGCCTATCTGACCTCCACAACCCAGTTAGTGCTAGGTAATACGATACCCCTTGGTAAGACTGGTTGTCAGACTTTCGGGTCACTGACTACTACTAACGACTGTTAAAGATCTACAAATGACAGCCGGGACCAACGGCTTAACGTGCTTTCCGAGGCACGGAGGAAACTCGGTATGTAATGGGTGGTCACCCATCCACGGACCAACCTAGCTAAGCACGGCTTAACCTAAAGATCGACCCGAGTGGCTGTTCGTATTTAGTCACGAGCTCCTCTACATACATTTTCTTGATAATTAATTAAGCTACTTGAGTTAATTCCAGAAATAAATGAGTAGTGTTACTTAACTATCAAATTCAGTGATGTATGAAAGTTACATCATTACAATGAAAGTGACATCATTATAAATTTTATATTCGATTCAAGGTTGAAACATACAGCTTTTACTTTTATTAAACCTAATCTCACACTTATGAAGACATCATAATCATCATTCTCTTGCCCTTGAAGTCCATTTCGGGGTCACCAGTTTGGGGGTGTGTAGAACAGGGTGTAAAGTTCTTCATCCCCCATAGAAAATGGCGGATTCTCCGACCAGACCGGAGTTATGTTTGGTGGGCTACTGCCTGACAGTTGTTGTCGGGTTCTTCTATATAGACTTAAGTCGCGGATAACTTTACTTGCGCGATGTAGAATTTCGATGTTATGTTCATCATCTGCGTCATAAATGCCGCTGTAGTACTTTTTGTTCTATGTTGCTGTAGTATTTTTGTAGTGCCGCTACAGTCCCAATTCATTTGGGGTCGGCGCTGCATGTCTTCTTCTTCCATACTTCTCTCTATTACTCGTCATCTCATCAGACACCTCCTTTCGTGCCATATCATCCTTCATACAGTCCATCCATCGTTTCTTTGGTCTTCCTGTACTCTTATACCCATCCACATTCATGCTCAAAACTTTCCTCACGAAATTTTCACACTAGCAAGATATTATGTAGAATTGTAGATATTAAAAAGCATTGGCAGATCAAAATCTAAGCGCGACTGTTCAGCATGAGTTCGCGAGTTCGACTTCCAGGTCAGAATAATTGAAATTGGGTTTTTCCTTTCAGCATTTCTCAGTAGCACCAAAGGAGTTTGGATTTGTGACAATAGGCAATTGGCTCGCCCCATACTACATAGGACTTAAACATAAGTAGCAAAACGTACTATAAATACACCACTGCCTAACTCTCCAGGAATTAAAGCTTCTTCTTCTTTGGGTGTCGATGGACTCAAATAATACCCGACCAGTATATAGCTACCTGCTCAAATCTTTCACTGGCTTCGTTTAAATCCAGGGTGCAGGTGGCTGTGAAGATTGGGCAAGAGAGGAGGTGGGGCATATTATCCCTGCAGAGGAACTTCACACTGGTAATTGTATTACAGCTGATGTTGTGTTATTTACCAATTTACAAAGAAATCATGTGCAGCTGCAGCGAAGGGTCAATTTTTGTAAGAGGTAAGCCTTAGTACATATCTTTAATGTTATTATTTTATTAGTCTATAGAATACTGACTGTGTCATTTTTCAAAGGGAAGCCGGTAGCAATCGAGTTGTATGGAACCTTCGCCACTCATGAGCAGGCATAAATATAGCACGGTATTTTACTATATTTACTAGTCGGTATAGCGCAACAAACATTCCCAATAAAAACACAGTATTCCGCTCAATGAACTCCTGTACTTGAATATACAGTATTTTTTGTACATAAGCCTTTGACAGTTTTCGTTATTCAGTTATTTACGATGGTTAACGCTATTTTGCTCACGCTTTACATGAAAACCGTAAAAAGTAGTAGCTTGAATCTTACATGTTGTGAACAGGAGCGTGAAGTTTCCAAGTATTTCATTAAAAGCTTTTTATTCTTCTTTATTAAGTATATGTATTCAATAAGTAGGCACGTGTAGGCTGTAGGCGTTGTATAATGTAAGACTGTTAGCTTTTTAAAAAAACAAACAAGTTAATAGGAAAACAATGATTTGGTTAACAAATTACGAGTAAACGACGAAAAGGTTTTCAGAATTACCATCCCATATTTAATATTATTATTTCCTTTATTTATTTATCTCCACATTTTCTATATTTTTAAATATTTCTAAAAAAATATTGAAAAAAACACTTAAAATATAAAAAAATTATGGTCCGGTGTCGGGAGCAGGGTCAAAGCTACCGGTGGTTAGGGCTCCAGAGACAGGAACCTCCTCACAATGCGAGCCGTATCGAGGAGTACTGCGTTCTGAATCAGCCCTTGATCCAACCACCTAAGGAGAGCCTCGAAAGATGGTCGTCGAGGCTCTTGGCCATAAAGCCATTGGCCGTTACGACAATCGGCACAATGATAGCCGAGTTCACATTCTACATGTCGACAACCTCGTATGCCAAGTGCGAGATATTTTCTTCTGAAAAATTACCTTTGAAATTTCTCCGAAGCAAAAACTATCTTTTCATGCTTTTTCCGGAGCCTCATGAGTCTTAAAAAAAACAGATTTTTCATAACATAACATCATGGCTCTTATCCCCGAAGGGTTAGGCAGAGGTGTACCTAATATTTCAGCAACATTTCGCCAATCATCTTTAATTCGCATGTTATAGGGAACGAGCCTATTGCCACCAACTGGGCTTAAAAATAGACACCGTGGCTGTTACTGAGATATTCCTGATGGAAAAATCCATTAATACCTTGCCTGACCTGGGAATCGAACACAGGACCTCATGCTCAGGAGTCGCGCTTGAGACTAGACCAAAGACACAGAAAAGTTTTTTTTAACCGTATAACTTAACGGCGAAAACTGAAAATAACATCAGCACAAGTACTGTTGCCTCGTGGTCTTATACGAGTACATTAAACTCGACCCACTAACTGAACACTCAACAAAATAACATCTTCAATTACCTAAACAAAAGCGTTATCAAGAAAACACGTGTATTCATGGCCTATATTTTCCATGTTTTCTGATTAATTTTCCTATAAGCCATCCATTATTTGCTATTAATTAAATAAATATGGCAATCTTTACGGAAGCACCATTTCTGAAGATTTTTCTCAAGTTTTAACTTGAATATCAAATAAAGTTACCTGATTTGTGCTTTCTTTGCACTTAAATTTATACAAGCATAAGCATAAGCATAATCAGCCTATAATGTTCCCACTGCTGGGACACACGGCCTCCTCTCTATGAGAGGGAATGGGCTATAATCCACCACGCGGGCCCAGTGCGGGTGGTGGATACATTTATACAAGGCACATTATGAAATAAACTTAAATAAGTATTAAAAATAAACAAAACTGTAATTTGCACAAATTACACTATTGAAACTGTTAAGTGAATGGCATGTCAAACCGTGATCAATCTTTAATGACACACTAGCTTTTGCCCACGATCTTTGTTCGCGTGAAATTATTATATAAAAAAAAATATAACTCCCCTTTTTTAATCCTAACCTTAATCGGATTTTATTATCAAATAAATTTTTTGCACGGAACTCTAATAATTTTTCGTAAAATAAAAGTAGCCTACTCCTTCTTACATCAGCTATCTGCCAATGAAAGTCCCATCAAAATCGGTCCAGCCGTTCCAGAGATTATCCGGAACAAACAGACAGACCGACAAAAATTGTAAAAAATATGTATTATTTTGGTATATGTACCGATTATACGTTCATATGTATGTAGTAAAACGCGGTTATTTTAATATTACAAACAGACACTTCAATTTAATTTATTTGTTTATATGTATATACATAGATAAAAACAACTTGAAAAAGGTTTAAATCAAACTTGACGTTACATGATTCAAAGTATGTCACAGAATTAGGGGCCGGATTATTTTTAGAAAAACTGGGTCATAACATGTACTACTAAAAGTCCACAACCTAAACCAGTCATCAGTCTTTCAAAATGTCTAATAATATTTCGACGTCTATAATTTTATTTATAGGCATGTTTCTTATCAGTCACGCGAATCTTAAGTAATTTGAAATTGTACACGACAAGCTTACCGAACTACCGAAGCTGAACGCATTCAAATCACGCCTTTAAAGCTATACCTTAGTGGTGTATTCATAAACTGCGTAACTTTTGTAAAACAAATGAAGGTAACCAATGATAGACCTTCTCGGAAACCACAAAAAAGCAGTGACAGTAAAGCACTCTCACACTTTGTACTTTGAGTTCATTTTGTTTTGTAGTAAAGAAAGTAAGCAGTTGATACGAATCTTATATTTGTATTCGTAATAAGCGAATATAAGGCGCTTCTGCTCAAAAATTATTCGTATTAAAAAAATTTAAAGTGAGTCCTACAATCGTGCCCTTAGTCCCCTTCCCAGCTTGCTGACTAACTGAGATCTTGAATTACGGCATAGTATGATCTATACTTACACCATTTTGTGCTGATACATGAGAAAAGAAGAAAGCTATTTTCAAATACCTGTCTTAGTTCATTTATGAACTTGAGAGGAACTCCGATGGATGATATGATCCAAGTCTCATCTCGCTAGATTCGTTTCCTTATAGTAGCGACAACGATGCCAATTTTTACGAGGGAAACATAAACGTATAACTTCTGATCAAAAACGTTTTGGATAAGAAAGTTACATCAGGTGGCCCACGAAAGAGACAGAGCTATACAGGTTGTGTAACGCCATCTCTTTCCCACACTGGAATTACTTCTGCTTTATGACGTCATAGTAAGCCCCCAGGTCCAAAAAGTATGCGATGTTAAAAAAAATTACACTACGCTGTCATAAGTATTTCTTGACGTAGGCTGACTGGAGCAGTGTAAAAGGAGCTCTTGACGTTCACGAAGCTAAAACGGGTTTATTACTTTACTTTAGTTTTTTTAGACGCAGTTTGAAATGATCGATGATTATTTATTATTATTATTATTTTTTTTTTTTTTTAATAACGAACTTAGTGTCAACTTTGCATAAGGTTCGAAGTAGAAAAAAGTGACTCGAGTTTGAGTTTGGTAAGATCTCATTTTCTCAACCTACGGAAATCCAACATTTATTGCAAAACCCTAAATTGCGTGTAACTTCGTCCAAATTCTTGAGTAAGTGGTAAGTTAGTTTTCCTTTTAAGCAGAAAGGTGAGGTAGGTAATTCAATGCACATAATTCAACTTTGTCGTGACTTGGAAAATTAAATTTCGTGGGGATATCTAGTTACGACTGAGCTTCAGAAATTCGACTTCTGAGTCATGAGAGTGGTAGATAAATTTTTGAAAGTGGGAAACAATTTCATCTTTATCTTTATTTTGACATTGTTTAAAATAAAGTTGCATTTTGTGTATTAACGTGTGTACGTTTCGTCGGTCGTTAGTGTTTTAAGAACGAAGTATTTTTTACGTGACAACGTCTAATAAATCGATGAACGCCGGCTGCATGCACGAAAAAGGATGACTCATTGTCCCGTTGCGCTCATTGTACGCTTGCGCCGCATGCGAGTATGCAATCATTTCATCAATGTTTTGTTATGACGTTGTCACGTTAAACTATCGTCCGTAAACCAACTTTACAGACAACCAATTTTTCTACTTGGGAACGGTTAATTTACATATTTAGTTTTCTATAAACATGAGCCTGAGCCTGATTTATTACGGTAGCAGCAGATTCTGTTCTGTCTTCCAATAAAGAGTTTCATTCTGTATCCGAAGCCTTTTGAAAGTTTCTACAGAAGCTCAGAAAATCCATTGAAAAAGGGAATTGCTCATTCTTGGCTTAACGTGGACAAGTTGTTCTGTAAAAAGTTTTATTACCAAAAAATATAATTAATTCTAAAATCAATATTTTTTCTATTGTCGTAGTAGGAAAGTTAATGTAAAAACAATTCGTTTAATAAGTATTTAAACCGATTGAGTTCAAAAACCGTCGCCATTTTTTCCCTGGAGGGTGCTTTTGTGTTGCCACATTAATAATAATCGTGATTGAAGTATTTTATTAAAGAAAATAATCGATTTCTAAATCTGACAAAAACTATATTTATTTTCTTGACAGTGAGTAATCAAGTGATTTTAAAAAGGTTTTATTTTTATTTACCTTTAATTACATTAAAAACAAACAAAACAGTCCTCGTTTTTAATATGGAAATCATTTTACATCCGATTATAATATTAGTTCGGTTGTTGTCAAATCGATTTTTGTTTTATTACTTGGCAACACCAACTGTCAACAATGACATTACGTAGTGAAAATACCTACAAACATTCGCTTTGCCTCCGTGTATTGTGAATGTTGTTTCGGTTACTTTTGCGAAGTTTTTTGTTATAATGGACTCCGATACTACGTCCAATTAAAGACCCGGCTTTACCCTTGGACACTGATTCTGCTCATGACGATGACCCTGGCGCTATTTTGTTAAACGTTGAACCGGCTTTAAATGACAACCTTGGCATGAACACTGACGCTCCTGCGCACGATCTTATTGCTCCTAGTGGGAATGAGGAATCAATGCGATGCGTCAATTGCGGCATTGATATTATCGATCGCAGGAAACGCACTCTGGAACCCGTTGGAATACTATCAGTAATTCGACAATGGACTGCTCCACAAGTGGTAAGCTAATGTTCTATTATTTTTAAAATAATCTTTTCTTTTATTCATACAAACTGAATAAAAATACTGTTCTAAGCTTTCAAGGTTTAAAACTAATCTCATACTGTCACTTACGGGATAAGTGAGTATAAGTTTTGAATAAAAATAATTAACCATATTATGTCTTATTTTCAGGTTACAGCCCAGAGCTTGGTCTGTCATTCTTGCTGGATGTTGGCTCTTAATAATTCAGCGGTTCAAGAAAATGAACAAAGCACAAAGTAGTGGTCATCAACGACAATTATGTGTAAATTGTGGATGTTCCATACTACGTAGTAGATATCATGTTCTGCATACAAATTCTGAAAGAGAAACACACATGTCATAAGAAATGTAAATAGCGAGTGGATATCACCACGTCAGGTAATATATTTTTTATGTATTTTATGTTTGCATTTACAATATATGTAATAGAAAACACAATAAGGTTAAAAGAGTGTGATATGGTATTTGCATTTTAATGAGCAGACATAATGTCACTTATCTTCAACTAATGAATAATATAGTATTATGACATATTCGTTGAAATGTAATACATTATGCGTGAGCAATAACAAAAGATGTCAGTTTGTCTTCCGACACCACTAACTGTGAATTAAATTGTTTTAGGTTCATGGATCCGATCGCATCTGCCATCCATGTTGGCAACGAGCTGATAGAGCACCAGTTCCTGCTTTAATATCTGCAAATGTACCAGCGTTGACAGATACAATAACCTTACCGGATTATACTCGAGCACCTGATACACAAGCTCATTGTTTTTGTCCAGGTTGTGATTCACCACAGCGACTGAGTATCCCAACATGGTTAAGAGTGAAGTTGTTTACTGATTTTAATTTTTATGTGCCAAAAAATAGCAGAATATGTGGGTTTCATTTAAGTGACAATAACTGGGCTGAACTTTTATCAAACATTTCTCATCCTAACCATACATTTACTGCAGAATATATTCAGGATTTTGCTACATTTATTAAAGAAAGAAATCAAACATTTGATTTTAATAATATAGAAGGAATTTCGGAAGATATAGTCCATTTCTGGATTGGACTGTCCAAAGCACATTTTTTTCAATTAAAAGCAGATCTTCCAAGGTTATCTGGGGTACGTAATGGGACATTGGGTCTAACAGCATATTTAATTAAACTTAGGACTGGGGATAGCTATGAAAAAATATCATCATTGTTGAATGTGCCACGCTCAACATTATCTAAACTGATGGGAAAGGCTCGCGATATGTTAAATGAGGATTTCGTTCCTCATAATTTAGGAATAAATCATATTGCAAGGGCAGAAATATCTCAAAGAAACTAATCATCCCTAACGGTTTGTTTGGTGGAGAAGACAGAAAACCAATTATTATAATTGATGGTACATATTTATATGTTCAAAAGAGTTCAAATTATCTGTATCAAAAAAATACATACTCCTTGCACAAGTACAGGAACCTAATGAAGCCTAATAATATTAGGCCACCTGCCCAGTTTTTAGATAATATTTTATTAATTTATGATTCAGAATAAAAATCATTAAAACAAAAAAAAAATAGTTTTATTCCATTTAAATGACCTCAGGATGTGCTATTATTACATTAAAAGTAAGAGAATATCATTATAGTAAAGGCAAATCATTTGTTTGGAAAAAAAAATAGTACTCATAATGGTAACTTTTTCAGCGACAAGTTTTAGCATTAGACATGCTCAATATGAACCATTTTTACACTCTCCTGCAACTTTATTACTATAATTCGTTTCATTGAGGTATAAACTATTAAAAACCCCAGTCATTAAATATTATAGTTAATGTTCACGTTAAGCCAAATCACCCTAACAAACTGAGCAATTCCCTTTACTACGATAAAATAATGTCGCCGCAACAAAAGATACGGCGGCGTTCCGAAGCGTTTTGCACTACAATGGCGCCGCTACAATGTAGCACTAGCGCGGAGTAATCGTAACGTAAATACGTCGATTTTAAATTAAAAAATACTTCTTATTCCTTTAGATTCTCATATAGTGATCTAGGTTACGTCACCACAAAACCTTTTATTGTAAACAACACTCAACCATTATTAAATTTATTTTCGTGGCATTAATACGACTTGATTCATTTCCAAAGCCCTAAGCAAGCAACCCAGGCAAAAGTGGCCGTTCACACACTGGACCTAATTTTGAATTAGCTTGTCCTTAACTTAGTAACGTCAAAAAACAAGACCTTTTAAATATTTGTGTTTGATCCTTTCATCCGAATTTATTTGAACAAGCACTAAAGCCTCGTTTAATATCAACGTCAAAGGTTTTCAACGAGAAGTGTTTATTTAAATGGTACATTAATTTCGACTAGTTTGTCTCTCTTCGTTTAGACCGTTGAATTCCGACCATTAAGGGCTATTATTGCCAAAATAAATAATAATAATCCGTTCCGTCTGTCTTGTAAATATTGTGTGCCTTTGTCGATTTTGTGTCAATTTTGTCGTTAACAAAGGGATATTGAAAGCTGTAGTTCATTGTGTCAATGTTCTATTTTAGAAGTAGCTTTTGCGCTGCTCTATAAAACCGACATAATTATCATCCTGTAACCAAATATTCGAAGACAGATTTTTATATTCACCAGTCTGTACTGGGCCCACTTGATGGATGCACTTTCACTGAGAGGAGGCCTGTCAGACCCCAACAGTGGAAAAATTTGCTGATTTATCATCTGCCTAACCTCCAGCCACCAGCCAGTCGGATTTCAGTCTTACCGGATTCAGCTGCATACCAGTATTTTACATGGAGCGATTGCCTATCTGCCCTCCACAACCCAGTTAGTACTGCATAATACGATACCCCTTGCTGGTTGTTAAACTTTCAGGTCACTGACTGACCACCTGTCACGACTGGCTTAACGTGATTTCCGAGGTACGGACGAAACTCTGTATGGAATGGGTGATCACTAATTGGCTGATTAATCTTCTATATAATTCAGGACAAATAAATTTTCGTGTCAATTTATTTGTCAGGGGCATGCCATGTGCACGAGTGGCGCGCGGAGGCACTACACCGGGGGGAAACTCCGCTGCCGCGGCAAATTGTCGCTCAGCGGACAGACCTCCGGCGCGATCTCATGGTGACATGGAGAGAGCGACCTACGCAACCCCGTGCAGGGCACGCCACGATAGTACTCTTTGAGGAGTGGCTAGAGAGGCGACACGGTGCCCTCACCTTCCGCCTGAAGCAGGTCCTCACCGGATACGGATGTTTCGGGAGGTACCTGCACCGAATCGGGCGGGAGGAAACGCCCAGGTGCTATCATTATGAGAATCGCCCGGAGGACACGGTGGAGCACACCGTGGAGATCTGCTCCGCTTGGGTGGAGCACCGCCGTGTCCTCGTAGCGGCGATTGGCGGCGGCGACCTCTCGCGTCCGGCCCTGGTTCAAGCCATGGTCCGGGGCGGGAGGGAATGGGATGGCATGGGCCGTCACCTCCTTCTGCGAAGCAGTCATGCAAGCGAAGGAGGTGGCGGAACGTGAGAGGGAGAAAACCTCACGTCCCAGCCGCCGTGGGAGAAGCACCGGGCGTCGGGGGCCACGTCGTGATGGCTCTCGGCCACCGTAGGCGCGGGCCTGTGGACGGTGAGTAATGGGCTAGCTCGCCGTCCGTCCGTCTTAAATGACGACAGGCCGTGTCGACGGTGCGTTTCCAATTAAGTTTTTTAATAGACTCCGAACCCAGGTTGGTCACAACAAGGGAAACCTGCTCAGATGGAGATTCATTAATGATTCTGCCCTGGACTATAAATGTGGTGCTGTTCTACAAACGATAGGGCACTTAATATCGTTGGTTGTTCATGAACAGGGTATTAACTCAAAATTTACGATTTTTAACCTAAAAATACAGTCCTAAGTACTTCAAATCATGCGATCTTTCTAACGAACGTGGTTGCATAACGATATGATGTCAAATTGGCGGGGGTGCGGGGTAGTATCTAAACAACAGGACACGTGTACTGTTGTTTGTTCACTACAGGAACTGATGGACGCTACTGAAGTTCTGGGCTGACACAATTTAGATTGCCATCGATACGCTAAGAAGAGATTTAAGTATTTTATTTAATTTTATGTTGTGGCATGTGCCAAATAAATGTGTTTTCTTTCTTTCAGTAGTATTTAAGACAAAAATTAAATAGCAGTCTAATCGGCTTCTATAACTAATAAAATGTTTCCAAACGGACAGACATCAGCTGTCTTAATGAACAAAAAGGGTAGCATACTATTTCAAACGGACATGACAGTCCGTCCTGTTATATTAATCGAAAGGGACGAGGGTTTCCGTGCAACCTCATCGTAAATTACTGCTACTTTGAGGTTTAGTAATACGGAAGTTACCGTCTTTCTATTTGAAGTTATTAAGTAGTTCTGGTTGTTTCAATTTAAAGGTCGTATTTAGGAGGTCGTGGCTAAATAAGAACAGCCGCTCGGATCGATCTTTAGGTTAAGCCGTGCTTACCTAGGTTGGTCCGTGGATGGGTGACCACCCATTACATACCGAGTTTCCTCCGTGCCTCGGAAAGCACGTTAAGCCGTTGGTCCCGGCTGTCATTTGTAGATCTTTGACAGTCGTTACAGGTAGTCAGTGGCCCGAAAGTCTGACAACCAGTCTTACCAAGGGGTATCGTATTATCTAGCACTAACTGGGTTGTGGAGGTCCGACAGGCAGTCACTCCATGTAAAATACTGGTATTCAGCTGCATCCGGTTAGACTGGAAGCCGACCCCAACATAGTTGGGAAAAGGCTAGGCAGATGATGATGGTTGTTTCAATTTAAAACATATCTAGTTCCAATTGTTTCATGTGATGTCTAAATTGACGTAAAGTTTTATGCAAACTTGGGTGGCAAAACATAGAACTAAAATAAAAGTACTTAGTTTGGTTTTTGGATGCAAATTTTCTTTGCAAGCAACGCCATCTTAAATTGCACACTTAAAGTGGTCATACTATAATATTGCTTTAACATGTTCTGAATAAAATAGGCATAGCATGGATCGAGTCATAGTAATTATTATTAGGTTTCTTGTATTTTATTTTGGTATTTGTTAAAATATTTATTGGTTTATTTTATTTATATTTATATTGTGTATTAGTATCAATTTAAGCATATACATTTTCTAAAACAAAATGTATTTTTTTATAAAATATTTATTTAGTACCCTATCACAATTTTTTCTTATTTAACCCAAAGGTTGACTCGTAGATAATGGCTTGTGGCATTAAGTCCGTGTACCAGTACTTTACATGAAGTTTAAATTAATTAAAATTCTAAAATCTAGGTAAAAGCCTAATCTAAAAAAAAATATGATTTACCCACATAAATAATCTTAAGAGGAACTCTTGGCTAAGTAACCACAGCCGCAGGAGTCGATCATGGTTAATCTACGCTTGCCGACGTCAAATTCGTGGATGGGTGGCCTTTCAGTGCTTTGAAAACCACTTTACTTTACCCGTATGTCATCAGGAATTCCTAGACGCACGAATAATATTTATAAAAAAAAACCGGCCAAGTGCGAGTCGGACTCGCGCACGGGTTCCGTACCATTATCTATAAAAACGGCAAAAAAATCATATCTGTTGTATGGGAGCCCCCCTTAATATATTTTTTTTTTAATTTTTAGTATTTGTTGTTATAGCGGCAATAGTAATACATCATTTGTGAAAATTTCAGCTTTCTAGCTATCACGGCTTATGAGATACAGCCTGGAGACAGACATACAGACAGACAGACAGACAGACAGACCGACAGACAGACAGACAGCGAAGTCTTAGTAAGGGTCTTAGTAAGTTTAGGGTCCCGTTTTACCCTTTGGGTACGGAACCCTAAAAATGAACTCAGGACACGTAGCTTCAAAGTAGCTTACCAAAGCCTCTTACTATAATGCTATGATTCGGCATCGATAGGGTTCCCATACCTTCGATGTTCACATGACTACGTGACGAGAATAAGGAATAATAAGGAAAACGACAAAAAAAATATTATTGGTCCTTTGGGTCGCAAACTCAATTATATTTTTGATTTAGAAGGGTTTTTTAAGATACGAGTAATGATTGTAGGTTCACTTTTATTTTCTTCCTTGCTGTTGTTATAGGGAAAAGGGACCATTTAGGAGAAAAACAAATTCAGAATACAGACAAAAATGAATTCCAATTCGAAATCCCGTTTCCATTTTTGTATAAACTTTACGGGTTTTTTGGAATACGATTAATAATATTTAATAAAAAATACTAATTAGGTAGGTACCTAAACAATTTTATTAAACTAAAATTCAAATTAGGTACGTAACTTAAAAAGCTAAAACTTTCATAGACATTTATTTAGTTTTTTTCTTTTATCGGCTTCCAGGTTTACTTAGTCCCTTTTACCAAATTACCCTCCACAGATGTTGGAGTTCTTTTTTTATTGTAAACATTATTTCCAAGAAACAAAACTAAGGCTGAATTGAGGTAGGTACTGAACGAAACATGAAGTGATAATTAGTTCTATTTTCATTATAAAAAGAACTTAAGTATTTTATTGACGTATCCCAGGAATTCTTATCAAACAATTTATTCAGCTTAATTACTTTTTGAATGAAGAGGTACCTACAGTTTAGCTCCAATTGCACGCTAAGCAATGGAGAGAATAAGTAGAATTCTGATCAAACTTAAGCGATTCCCAAGTGGGATTTGTGGCCAAAATACGTTCCTGCCAATTATCTTACCCCTCCTCCCCGTTCCCAGCTTGTATTTTTTATAATTGAAAAGATTGGGTGGTTTTAGAATCTGAACTAACTTTTGTTCAAACTAGCACGAATAGTCGTCTGGCGTCTTAGTGAGCGGATTTGCCTCAGTTTGACTTCTACGAAAAGGATGGTCCTGATTATAAAAATAATAATAATCATTTTACTATCAGGCAACAAGGCCCATAGATAAAATACACAAAATTATTTTATGCAAAGATAAACTTATACAGATTTTAAAAACCTTAGAACTAATAATAAACTATACACGTAATGTTGTCGGCGTCGTGTTTCGTCGTGTTGTGTGTGTGTGTTTGTGATTATAATGAACCAACAAGAGAGCAAGCTTTTGCTACACAATGGAGTAATACTGTCTAGATAGATAAATAGTCTACTTCCATATCTAATACTAGCTTTTGTTCGCGGCTTCCCTCGTATTATGTACGGTAATTAACGCACGATAACATTTTAAATGTATATAGCACTCGGAGATAATGTAGTTTCCCGTTAGTGAAAGAATTTTCGGAATTGCATCAGTAGTTCCAAAGATACATACAAACATACTACATAAAAACTTACAATCAAATACCTCTTTAGTGGGATCCTGCCGTTTTGCCGAAAAGATTTTGCCAAATTTTCATTACCCAAACAAATTTTAGCAACCTTTTTTATGCCAATGTAATATTTGGAATAATTTTAGTACGCACATTTTCATTTGGTCAAATGTTTACTTGGCAGATTATTACTAAGGATAATGTCATTAAGGCTTTTGGTCTTTAACCAAATGATTTATTACAGCAAACAAAATTAAGACAATAAACGTTTAGTCAAATGATTTTTTATGACAAAAAATATAAAGGCAAAAATTTTGGAATGAAGACATAACACAAATTGATTTAATATAACGTAATTGAAATTTAACAGATGCTGACAGAAACCCTAACCCTAGACGGTCGACGTCAGGGGCACCCCGAGGTTCGGTTAGTTAGGTTCCTGTAAACCTTGCAGACAGAAATAGGAGCCCCGCGCAGCGGGGATCCGTCGACCTGCTGACGGAAACGCTAACCCTAGACGGTCGACGTCAGGGGCACCCCGAGGTTCGGTTAGTTAGGTTCCTGTAAACCTTGCAGACAGAAATAGGAGCCCCGCGCAGCGGGGATCCGTCGACCTGCTGACGGAAACGCTAACCCTAGACGGTTGACGTCAGGGGCACCCCGAGGTTCGGTTAGTTAGGTGCCTGTAAACCCTGCAGACAGAAATAGGAGCCCCAACCGAATCCAAATAGGAGATTCCAACTAGTTAATAGTGCTTTTGACTGAAATGGTAAGTTTAAAATTGACGACACCAAATATTTGGCTTATTTAATTTTGCGTAAAATATGTTATACCAACTGAAATATTTGACTAGATAAAAAATGGTAAAAGTACTAGTTGGTGAACAAGTTATTGTTCAAACGTTCACTTGCCAAACATAGGTTTTCGAAACAATTATTTGTAAAGAGATTTTTTGGTAAGTAATAATTTGGCAAATGAAATTATGCGAAAATTTGTTTGGGAAGTGATAATTTGGCAATTTCTTTTCGGTCAAACAAGGGAGACCCCTCTTTAGTATATTAGTATACATAAAATTCTTTCAATAAATCCCATGTAGTGTTTTTTTTCTAACCGTTAAGGTTAAGAAATATTAAAAAGACAAGATTAAAATGACCTTACTCCGTTAAGGATCATTTCGGCTGAAATAACGGGATCCTGCCGTTTTGCCGAAAAGATTTTGCCAAATTTTCATTACCCAAACAAATTTTAGCAACCTTTTTTTATGCCAATGTAATATTTGGAATAATTTTAGTACGCACATTTTCATTTGGTCAAATGTTAACTTGGCAGATTATTACTACGGATAATGTCATTAAGGCTTTTGGTCTTTAATCAAATGATTTATTACAGCAAACAAAATTAAGACAATAAACGTTTAGTCAAATGATTTGTTATGACAAAAAATATAACGGCAAAAATTTTGGAATGAAGACATAACACAAATTGATTTAATATAACGTAATTGAAATTAAACAGATGCTGACAGAAACCCTAACCCTAGACGGTCGACGTCAGGGGCACCCCGAGGTTCGGTTAGTTAGGTTCCTGTAAACCTTGCAGACAGAAATAGGAGCCCCGCGCAGCGGGGATCCGTCGACCTGCTGACGGAAACGCTAACCCTAGACGGTCGACGTCAGGGGCACCCCGAGGTTCGGTTAGTTAGGTTCCTGTAAACCTTGCAGACAGAAATAGGAGCCCCGCGCAGCGGGGATCCGTCGACCTGCTGACGGAAACGCTAACCCTAGACGGTCGACGTCAGGGGCACCCCGAGGTTCGGTTAGTTAGGTTCCTGTAAACCTTGCAGAAAGAAATAGGAGCCCCGCGCAGCGGGGATCCGTCAACCTGCTGACGGAAACGCTAACCCTAGACGGTCGACGTCAGGGGCACCCCGAGGTTCGGTTAGTTAGGTGCCTGTAAACCCTGCAGACAGAAATAGGAGCCCCAACCGAATCCAAATAGGAGATTCCAACTAGTTAATAGTGCTTTTGACTGAAATGGTAAGTTTAAAATTGACGACACCAAACATTTGGCTTATGTAATTTTGCGTAAAATATGTTATTCCAACTGAAATATTTGACTAGATAAAAAATGGTAAAAGTACTAGTTGGTGAACAAGTTATTGTTCAAACGTTCACTTGCCAAACATAGGTTTTCGTAACAATTATTTGTAAAGAGATTTTTTGGTAAGTAATAATTTGGCAAATGAAATTATGCGAAAATTTGTTTGGGAAGTGATAATTTGGCAATTTCTTTTCGGTCAAACAAGGGAGACCCTGAAATAGGGATCCTGCCGTTTTGCCAAAAAGATTTTGCCAAATTTTCATTACCCAAACAAATTTTAGCAACCTTTTTTTAGGCCAATGTAATATTTGGAATAATTTTAGTACGCACATTTTCATTTGGTCAAATGTTTACTTGGCAGATTATTACCAAGCAAAATGTCATTACGGCTTTTGGTCTTTAATCAAATGATTTATTACAGCAAACAAAATTTCGACAATAAACGTTTAGTCAAATGATTTGTTATGACAAAAAATATAAAGGCAAAAATTTTGGAATGAAGACATAACACAAATTGATTTAATATAACGTAATTGAAATTTAACAGATGCTGACAGAAACCCTAACCCTAGACGGTCGACGTCAGGGGCACCCCGAGGTTCGGTTAGTTAGGTTCCTGTAAACCTTGCAGACAGAAATAGGAGCCCCGCGCAGCGGGGATCCGTCGACCTGCTGACGGAAACGCTAACCCTAGACGGTCGACGTCAGGGGCACCCCGAGGTTCGGTTAGTTAGGTTCCTGTAAACCTTGCAGACAGAAATAGGAGCCCCGCGCAGCGGGGATCCGTCGACCTGCTGACGGAAACGCTAACCCTAGACGGTCGACGTCAGGGGCACCCCGAGGTTCGGTTAGTTAGGTTCCTGTAAACCTTGCAGACAGAAATAGGAGCCCCGCGCAGCGGGGATCCGTCGACCTGCTGACGGAAACGCTAACCCTAGACGGTCGACGTCAGGGGCACCCCGAGGTTCGGTTAGTTAGGTGCCTGTAAACCCTGCAGACAGAAATAGGAGCCCCAACCGAATCCAAATAGGAGATTCCAACTAGTTAATAGTGCTTTTGACTGAAATGGTAAGTTTAAAATTGACGACACCAAATATTTGGCTTATTTAATTTTGCGTAAAATATGTTATACCAACTGAAATATTTGACTAGATAAAAAATGGTAAAAGTACTAGTTGGTGAACAAGTTATTGTTCAAACGTTCACTTGCCAAACATAGGTTTTCGTAACAATTATTTGTAAAGAGATTTTTTGGTAAGTAATAATTTGGCAAATGAAATTATGCGAAAATTTGTTTGGGAAGTGATAATTTGGCAATTTCTTTTCGGTCAAACAAGGGAGACCCCCTGAAATAACATACTTATTTGTTTTTCGAAATATTGTAAGCTACCAACAATCCAATAAGAACCACTTACACGGGTCTCCCTTGTTTGACCGAAAAGAAATTGCCAAATTATCACTTCCCAAACAAATTTTCGCATAATTTCATTTGCCAAATTATTACTTACCAAAAAATCTCTTTACAAATAATTGTTACGAAAACCTATGTTTGGCAAGTGAACGTTTGAACAATAACTTGTTCACCAACTAGTACTTTTACCATTTTTTATCTAGTCAAATATTTCAGTTGGTATACCATATTTTACGCAAAATTAAATAAGCCAAATATTTGGTGTCGTCAATTTTAAACTTACCATTTCAGTCAAAAGCACTATTAACTAGTTGGAATCTCCTATTTGGATTCGGTTGGGGCTCCTATTTCTGTCTGCAGGGTTTACAGGCACCTAACTAACCGAACCTCGGGGTGCCCCTGACATCGACCGTCTAGGGTTAGCGTTTCCGTCAGCAGGTCGACGGATCCCCGCTGCGCGGGGCTCCTATTTCTGTCTGCAAGGTTTACAGGAACCTAACTAACCGAACCTCGGGGTGCCCCTGACGTCGACCGTCTAGGGTTAGCGTTTCCGTCAGCAGGTCGACGGATCCCCGCTGCGCGGGGCTCCTATTTCTGTCTGCAAGGTTTACAGGAACCTAACTAACCGAACCTCGGGGTGCCCCTGACGTCGACCGTCTAGGGTTAGCGTTTCCGTCAGCAGGTCGACGGATCCCCGCTGCGCGGGGCTCCTATTTCTGTCTGCAAGGTTTACAGGAACCTAACTAACCGAACCTCGGGGTGCCCCTGACGTCGACCGTCTAGGGTTAGCGTTTCCGTCAGCAGGTCTACGGAACCCCGCTGCGCGGGGCTCCTATTTCTGTCTGCAAGGTTTACAGGAACCTAACTAACCGAACCTCGGGGTGCCCCTGACGTCGACCGTCTAGGGTTAGGGTTTCTGTCAGCATCTGTTAAATTTCAATTACGTTATATTAAATCAATTTGTGTTATGTCTTCATTCCAAAATTTTTGCCTTTATATTTTTTGTCATAACAAATCATTTGACTAAACGTTTATTGTCTTAATTTTGTTTGCTGTAATAAATCATTTGATTAAAGACCAAAAGCCTTAATGACATTATCCGTAGTAATAATCTGCCAAGTAAACATTTGACCAAATGAAAATGTGCGTACTAAAATTATTCCAAATATTACATTGGCATAAAAAAAGGTTGCTAAAATTTGTTTGGGTAATGAAAATTTGGCAAAATCTTTTCGGCAAAACGGCAGGATCCCCACTTACACACCAACACTCCTTGTGTTTTGTGTAAGTGGTTCTTATTTTATTGTAATTACCAAACAAAATATATCTCTTGGAGTCGAATTTGCTAAAATAAAGTAAATAAAATGTGTGCTCTATTTATTTTGGTTTTCTTTAGGCGTCTAGCCTGTACAAAAGACCGCCACCGGATACTGCCGGATAGGCAATATCCTAACTGCTAAAGTTTTGAACATTTTATCCAGTCTATTTTTTTGGTGTCGAAAATAATGTCATTGAGGCAAATAACGTGAAGAAGTTTGAAAGTATTCAGGAAGAAACTTGAGAGCCTTAGCAAGTGGCAGTTGCTTCTAAAGAGTTTCGTCCAACTACATTATAAATCCGTTTTTCGCACACTTGTATACACTCCATTTTAGACTAGTATATAGTTTCATTAAATCGTTTGTCGATATTTATTTTATCCCAAGTCAACCGCATGCCGCAGCGGCAATACCGCCCAATCTCTACGAAAGGCAGCACCGACACTCCATGGTTTCTAATGTATGCAGCTCGATGCAAACATCTCAGTAGATTGCGACATTGCCGCTGTTGCATTTTTCATGTAATCTCATTGGTGAGGTTCTTCGGAAAGACAGGTCCGTAGTACTCGCAACCAGCGTGCGTGTACGACCAGATGTATGAACGTGGACAGGTCGGAAAGAGTATGTAAGGATCGTAGAAGGTAGCGTTCTGTGGTTTCTGCCTACTCCGATAGGAAAATGCGTGAGTTTATGAGTTACATGGAAACCAGTCGTGTACTGTCGTTAACATATTATTTCCCATCACTTTAAATTTTGAATAAATTCTGTTCTAGAACGTGATGTTCTCTTGGTTTCTCTCTTAAAAAAACGTCCCAAGTGCGAGTCAGACTCGCGCACGAATCATTTTAAAAGAGTAACCATGGAGTTTCTTGCCGGTTCTTCTCCATAGGAAACGACCAACCCGAACCGTGCACCTTTTTGTCGACGTTTCATAAGTGCCCATGTGAAATTTAAAAAAAAAAAGAAGGATCCGTACCATTATCTATAAAAATGGCAAAATATCATGTCTGTTGTATGGGAGCCCCACTTAAATATTTTTTATTCTGTTTTAGTATTTGTTGTTATAGTGACAACAGAAATACATACATACAGCCTGATGACAGACGAACAGACAGACAGCGGAGTCTTAGTAATAGGGTCCTGTTTTACCCTTTGGGTACGGAACCCTAAAAAATCACTAATACGCACACGTTTCACGTTTGGATTTTGAGCCAAGAATATTCAATGATAGTTTGGTTACAGACTTTGTATATCAAAGGGATTTTCTTTTTTTGAATCCAATCTGATGGGTTTTTTGTTTTTCAAGCTTGTTTTATCTTGCAACAAAGTTGCAGAATGGTTACATTTCAAGGACACAATTTCAAATTCTGAACTTAAAAAAGAACACTAATTTTTCTTTACGTATGGATTTTCAGGCAAAAACTTTCCATGTAGGTGTGTTTGATCGTTTGGTCACATTCATAGATATTGGACATCGAAACCATCGCATTTTTTTTTAAAGCCAATCCGACGTGTTTTTGTGTTTAATTTTCTTTTACAGTCATCTAATGCACAGTTCTAGTTTAGCTATATTTTCAGCTCTGCAATTTCAAATCCTAGACTATATTTGTCAAAAATGAACCGACTTACAAAAGGAAACTTACAAAATCTCGTACAATTTATTGCACAAGATTTTGTAAGTCGCTCTATTTTTGTTGCTGAGCTACTTATTATACGGGAAGGCAATTTAAAACCGGCTCATAAAAATACATAAAAATGGCTCTATTTAAGTGGTTCTTGTTGTAGACTAGCGGCTCGACCCGGGTTTGCACGGGTGCCTATGTTATGCCTATTGTATGTCGCAGGGTGAATGTTTTAAAATGGTGAAAGATTTTTTGAAATCGGCACAGTAGTTTTTGAGTTTATTCATTACAAACATACACACACACAAAAATACAAATTTTTCCTCTTTATAATATTTGTGTAGATAAATTTATAAGAACTTGACTTACATCTAGTGAAAGGAGTGGAGGCAGCTCTCTGTCCAAGAAAGAGACAGAACAGGCTAAGAAAAAAAGTAATAAAATGGAAATTACACTGAATATGATCTATGAAAATGGATATATAATGTTCTGACATTACTTTTTCTTGCCAAGGTGAAATAGTCGATAAACTTAGCCAAATAGGTTTAGCCTTTCACCTATGTCACTTTAGTAGTTACGTATGCCCTACAAAACTTAGGCAATTTGAAATCGATTTACATGAATAATATCGATAATAACCCTTTTACGACCCATAATTGTGTCTTATAAACCAAAGCAATTTGACATAGATTTTATAGACTTTGAAACTAAACTTGGGTAATTAGTGTGATTAGGAACCATATTGTATCGAACTTAATAAGAAATTTTAAATGTCATGCTAGAAATATTAATGCCATGCTTTCACTTTTGACGTTCAGGAGCATTGGACTACTCTAAACTATCCAATATTCAACTATCTAAAAATAAGAGTGCAACTTTATAGCATAGCTCAAACCGAGGGCAAAGCCGAGCGGGATGCGGGAAGCGATCTCAAACCGATGAGCGCACAGCGTGTCATATATATTTTTATTAAATTATTTGAAAGCCATGCGATCTGTTTGTACAACTTCTCACAAGTTAGTTGACACAATTAGTGAAAAAAAATTTGTCCCACTTCCCGTTCGGTATTTGCCTCAGTTTAACCACAGCTTAATTTCAAGTCAGCATATCGCAGTCTAATGCTTGGCACTGGCCTCTCCCAAGCTGAGTCTGAGAGTAGACACCACGAACCGGCAAGCATAACGTGGGACACCGCGTCAGGCTTAGTGGATCATCACAGGGTGGCTTGGTTGTCGAGAACCGAGTTTAGCAGACTTCTGCTGGACAAAGAATTTTCTGGAGACTTCTGCTGGACAAGTTCTTTGTCCAGCAGAAGTCTGCTGTTGGCTGATGGTGAAGCTGTGCCAAAGCGCCCTTTCCACCGCCTTCTGTATTCAGTCTATCCTAGACAGTTTTTACTCACTGACGGCTCAGCTCATCGAACTGTGTTCTCACTCAAAATCACAAAGCTCCCCTTACCGAAGTTATCATGGTTCCAATTTAACGTCAACGTTACGTGACGGGGAAAAAGTTGAAGTGGAGTTATTTTTCGATAGTCAACTTTTACTAAACTCAATACAATACCGACGTCAAAACAGAGTTTCGTGCCAACAAATTCCCACACGTAATGTCAATCTTTATCTTTTGGGACTTGCTGTCGGTACGGAAGCAATCGTTATGTACTGTTAAAAAAACGACATACAATTCATATAATGCTGACTGGCACTTCTAAGAGCACTGAACGCTCTACTGACATTGTTACCGGAGTTGGTTTTATTTGCCTCGAGATGGATAGCTGTATGGCGTGGATGTTTGACCTTCTGTAAAATTATATATGAAGATTAATGGTTTTAATAATTTGTTTTGCTTGTTCTACTGTTATTTTTACGTGTAGGTATTGTTTAGTATCCTTTTATAAGTAACCTTTTATTCTAGTTTTTTTCTTTTGAATTTATCTAGACTTCCTTCAGTACCTTAGATATAAACAGTATGTTTGTATGTGTGTGGGTGGTTGTGTGTGTGTGGGTGTTTGTGTGTGCATGTGTGTGTGTTTCATTTTGTGTGTTGCAATAGTGTCTCAGTGTCCGCGTAATTTAGTGTCTTTATCCAATTTGATATAATTTTTTTACACTCGTGTAATTGTTTATTGTGTAGGTACATATATCTTTTGATTTATCCTATTATAAAGTTGACATGATAATTTATTGCACTAAATGGCAGCAAATTTTGTTTTAGTTTGTGGAACCTGTGCTATGAGATCTTTCAGTCTTCTTGTTATTGTGGTTTGATCATTATGGTAGAGTCTTATGTTTTTTTACGAACGATATATACGATGTATAACTTTCTAACAGAAAGCAGTCCACTATCCTGATAGAGACTTTGATTAGGGTATGTAATCTTTTTGAAGTACATTATTTTTATTACGGCACAAAGCCGATGGAAGTCAATTACTCTTTTTAAGCTTTCACGGTTTAAAATTAATCTTATACTGTCACTTACGGGATAACGTCCGTGATTCAACAAAACAAACAACAACAACAAGAAACAACAACAACGAACAATCGCGGAAGACATCCCGTAAGTGACAGTAGAAGTTTAATTATTACTCTTATAATTACACATTATTCACCTTTCACTCGGTTCATGCCGTCCGATAAACTCTCAGTAAAACATAATCTGTACATATAATAAATCTGTAGACGTGGCGTTTCTGTAGAAGTAATACGTACTACGTACAACCCATTACGAAAAAAAATCTCTAAAAATTAAAACAAAATTAAAATTTGATAAAATCCACGACGTTGTGTGTGTGCAGCGCCGAAGTCAATTGCTCAGCCACTGCGCAAACCGTGCCGTCACATAACTGTGGTTGTATAGCGCTAAAATAAACGGTTTTTAATTTTGTTTGGGACTTCTTTTTGTAGTTATCACCCACATTATCACATTTTGATCAGCCAGTCAGTTCTGACACATCACGCCATGTAATCCCGGTTTAGACAGAAGTGTACCTAATCGTACACCCACATTTCGCCAGTTATGTTGAACTCCCATGTGATGGGCCGAGCCTATTTCCACCAACTTGGTACAAATCCAGATTCCGTGGCTGCTATTGCGAAATTCCTGATAGAATAACCCAATAACACTCTTATTTATAGTATTTTTTTTAATTGCGTACATTGTTTAATGTTAAGTGGAAGAGCGGAGTCACACAAGCATCGCCTTGCTCAAAAGGTGATCTCTAAATCATGTGCGATATAGCTTTATGTAATTAAAATAAACATTTTTTTAACACAGGACCTCATGCTTAATAGTCGCACTTGCGACCACTCGACCAACGAGGCAGTCTCTCACATACATACAAAATTTCCACGCGAACGAAGTCGCGGGAAACAGCTAGTAATAAATAAATTCAATCATCAGGATGGAATTCGGTATTTGGCAAATGTGCGGTCATGCATGTAAAGCGAGGGGAGATTGTGGAATCTGTGGGAACCCAGCTCTCGAATTCCTTAAATCTTAGATCCCTCTGAGCAACCGAAACCTATGAGTATTTGGGTATGTCAGAAGCGATGGGCATCAATGCTAACATTAAGCAACCGTTGAGCGCTTCTTTGGCTGCCTGAAAAAAGTGTTTAATAGTCTTTTAACAGGCGGAAATAAGATGCGTCGCTTCAACGGTTGGGTCATGCCGGTTTTGATGTACTCTTTCGGTATACTCCAATGGACTCAAACAGAACTAGATGCACGGGATAGGAGGGTCCGTAATTTGTTGACGACATATCTAATGCATCACCCGCGTTCTTCGGTTATGAGACTGTATATCCCGCGGAGGTGTAAAGTGTGTTAAACGCTAAGACTCTCCACTATCACATAAAATATAATATTGTTTTTAAAGTAATATTTACAAATGTATAAAAATTTGTGTAAAATAATAAAGGAAATAAAATCATTTTATTTCGGATATCTAAGAGATCCACAGGTTTGCACTTAAACACTATTGTTAGTAACTTAACTAAAGAGAGAAACTAATGAGAGGACAACCTATCAAGTAGAACAACGAAATAATCCTTGTTCGGATCGGATTAGCAGAATTCGAGCAAAATCGGGCGACTTTTTAACAAACGTGCAAAAAATTCTACATTGTATGGTAATAAATTCGATGTTACCTCCCGGTTGAGCCGAATAATACCGACCCAAATATTTATGACACCCAATTTTCACAGTCACTGAAAAAAAACTTTATCTACGGATACAACAAATAATAAGCAAAAGGCACTTCACTTACCATTCCCTCTCATAGGCTGAAGATCAGACACGATGAGGATCGGCGAGTTCAGCATGATGGACAGGATCCAGACCATGGCTATCATCTTGTAGGCGTGGCATTGCGTCTGCCACTTTCTGGACTTGAGGGGTCGGCAGATTGCGAAGTATCTCTCCAGGGATATCGCGACAAGGGTCCACACGTCCACTGAGACGGAGACCGCTGGGGAGAAAGAATATGGGGGTTATTTTTGCCACATAAAAATGTATTAGCATAGACAGCCTAAAATATCCCCACAGTTCGGATACCTAAACGTCTGGTGTGGGAGAGTGTCGGCCACACTTCATTCTTCGATTTTTATGATTTTAGAATCAGAATCAGAATCATTTATTCGTTTTTAGTAGTCTATGTAACATTTTTGGTTGTAAAACATGCATAATAACAGCTCAGTGATAAAATAATTTATTCAACGTAAATTGTATGCTTGCTTTCGTAAATTGCTTGCACCTACGACCTATAACTAATAAGCCGTCTCCGTAGAAGAGAATCATAATGTAAAATTATAAATTAGGGCATTTATAATATTGGCTTCAATTTATAAGCACCATTGCTTAACTACAACACCTACTTACGAGTGATAACAGCCCTTATCACTCGTATTTAAAAGTTTTATTTTATAGCCGGAGACCTAAAAGCCATGAAATTAGGTTCAACTTTGACATAAAACATCTAAACAAGTTAGGAGTTAGCGGTAAGCCGCAGCATAATCTCCGGCTTTCAGCCGGAGATTATGCTGCGTAATGAAACACAGCGCAACATGTAAACAAGTTTGTTTGCTGTTTCATAATATGAAACAACAAACAAATAATAAAAAGCTTCAACGAAACGCCGGTAAGGAACTCGTTAGATTCTTCTTCATCATAATTTCAGCCGAAAGACGTCCACTGCTGGACATAGGTCTCCTCCAAGTGTTCTCCCTAGATTCCTAGAAGACCTTAATGAAAATGTTCTTTAGAAAGGCCAGGTGCATAGTACTTGAAACCAGAGAGTGTCAATGACCAGATTTATGAAAGTGGTCGAAGCAAAGAGTATGTAAGGATTGTAGCAGGTGATAAGAAATCAGTCAGCTAGTGAGTTTATCTATGTTTATAAAATGTACTAAAAACTCCTCAATAGAGCTACTTTTTCTGACAGTCACACAACAATTTCGACTAATTAAAATACAATGCTCAATTCAAACGACTCTAATGCATCTAATTACGAGATTAACAACCACTACTGAAACAACATTTGGAATGCAAAGTACATTTACATAAGGGTGCGGACACCGAGTAGTGGCATAATACTTTAGTATATTATTATCTATCAGAATTCAGAGTAACGCCCGCAAATTGTCCATACTGGTTTGATTGACTACACTTTGAAGGTCGAGGATAATACATGGTTCTCTTTTACCCATGAATTAAGATGAAGGAAGCAAAATAAATCGTGCAATCATGAAGATGTTATGTCTTTTATACCCTCGTCAATTTAGTGGAAGAACAAGAGTAGCCCGCGAAATTCAAATTTTCTTACATTTTTTGCAATTTGCAGGTCAGTGTCAAGTTGTATGTTGATTAAAATATGATTTGCGACCGTAACAAATATGACTTTACTGAGTTATGATCATTAAAATCGTGAATACAATCCTCTACGCTGATTTTATCCCATGGAATGACTATTTGATGAAAAAGTCATTCAGTAGAATTAAATTGAACTTAGATGAGTTGTATTTATGATTTAAATTCATTCGATTCAATTAATTTTGCAGTAAGAGTGCAGGTCGGATTGCGCGGCACGCTAGCATTAATGATCTCATCCGTCGTGCTCTTGCCACCGCCGGGGTGCCAGCTGTCTTAGAACCCAATGGCTTGGCACGCGTCGATGGGAAGAGACCAGATGGTATGACCATAATGCCATGGAAGTTGGGTAGGCCTTTGGTGTGGGACGCAACTTGCGTCGACACCCTTGCGCCATCCCATCTTCCTAGCACAGTGGGCTGCGCTGGGGCGGCTGCTGCAGGTGCTGAAAACCTCAAACGGCGCAAATACAATAATTTAATTGGTAGTTATGTGTTTGAGCCGTTTGGGGTTGAAACACTAGGGCCATGGGGTCCGAGTGCCCACCTAGTTTTCCCGGGAAATCGCCAAGCGGTTGGTCGACTCTTCACGTGACCAGAGGGCGGGCCTATTTTTTGGCCAAAGAATCAGCATTGCCATCCAACGTGGTAATGCTGCCAGCCTTCTGGGCACTTTTCCTGTTGACAGCGATGCGGACGAATTTTTGGATGCCCTGTAACCCTTTTATACTTGTACATATTTATTTCTATTATAGTATTGTAGTTTGTAAATAATTAATATTTTGATTAAAGAAAAATTTCATTGTAAAAAAAAAAAATTTTGTAAAAATACGTATTATCATCGCAAATCAAATTTTGTTCAACATAAAGCCTGACACTGATCAGGAAATTGCAAAAAAAGCAAGAAAATTTGAATTTCGCGGGCTACGCAGGCGCTTCTACCGTAAGTAGAAACCCGTATACCGTATTGAATAGAAACATATTATCGGTACCTCATACTTTGACAACAAAGATCACAATGGTATGCACCAATGTTATGTATATGCCTTTGACTATTTTGTAAGCATGACAATTTTTCAAATTTAAAAAAAATCTTTTCCATTCTTACATTGTTAGATTGTCAGTGTCACATTTCGATACGGTATGGCATGTAAAGAAGATGGCTGAATGATATTCCGCGGTATCGTTGTTACGACTGCCTTAAATAGCGCTGAATGGGAAAATGTCATGAGCAAGCAAAAACAGCCCTTTATGTGTCGAAGGTATAACAGAATCGACTAACACATACACACACACACACATCTATACATATAATAAAACTATAGAAAAGTCGTTTTTGTACATCGAAAAAAAATCCAAAAAAAATAGCCAGGGTGTTAAAGGACAACCAATAGAACCCATTTCCAGCATTTTTCGAATTTTTGTCTGTTTGTCTGTTTGTCTGTTTGTCTGTTTGTCTGTTTGTCTGTGTATTTGTTCGGGCATCACGTAAAATGTACAAAAGCAATGTAGATAACTTTTATACACAACGATTGAGCGTAACTTGGAGTAACATTTAGTTTTTGTTGCATTGCAATCGGTTCAGTCTATCAAAAGATATTTGAATTTAAAGTGTTACAGAAGTAAAATTAGGGTTATGTGCAGTTGGTCTTACAACTTCCCGTAACTTTTATACACAACAATATGTGCGTAAATTGAAGTAATTGAACATTAAGTTTTTTGTTTCATCGTAATCAGTTCACACCTTATAAATAGAAAGAAAGAAAAATGTAAATTAATAAAATTATAATAGTGTTTCCGAAGTAAAATATTAAAACAGCGCCATCTATCGAACTCAGACTGGACTATATCTAGACATCAACTGCGTGCAGCATTGTATATAGATATTCGATAGATGGCATTGTGCGTGTGACGTTATTTTCTGATCGAGGCATGTTTAACTAAATACTGATGGAGAAATTCCTGACCTATAGGATACGTGAAATTTGTCACAACAGGTCCTTATTGGCTATTAAAGAGATAGTTATAAGTATACCAGGGAACCCGATCAGTCAATACGGTTTGCCCACACCGACAGTCGATGGGGAACGTATTAACAGAGAGTACGTATCAGAAATTAGTTATCATCCCGTGGAACTCGCAGAAATTTTACAAAATTGCTGCGCAAAGACAGAGAATCAGCGCCAGACGTTTGATAGGGTATGCTGCAGTGTAAAAAACGCCTCGGGTGAAATCCTGTTTTTAGACGCACCGGGCGGAACAGGTAAAACTTTCCTAACCAAAGTTATTTTGGCTCGAATAAGGAACTTTGGGAGTATGAAGAACAGAGTGTAAAGCTCTTCAACCCCCATTGAAAAGGGAGGATCCTCCGACCAGACGGGTGTTATATCTGGTGGGCTACTGCCCTACAGTTGTTGTCGGGTTCTTCTATACAGTCTTAAGTCGCGAATGACTTTACTTGCGCGATGCAGAATTTTTTATATATATTTAGATTTTTAGTTTATCCTCTGCGTCATAGATGGCGCTGTAGTACTTTTTGTAGTGCCGCTACATCACTCCCCCGCGGAGACTAGGGTCGTAGTAGAATGAGTCGTTGATTGCCAGGCCAGTTGAAAGTCGTTGCCGCATTGTTCACGGTGAGTCGGAAGTCGGAACTGTCTGCGGCGGTAGTGCGAATGCCTTTAGTCGGGGTCGGCACTGCATGTGCTCCGTTGCGTCGGACGTGGTACAGCGCCGCGATGTGGCTGACTGCTCGCATCGACCGGGAGGTACAGCTCTCAACCGGCCGAAAGTGCAGTGCCAAGGTAGCTTTATGAGGCTGAGTGTGCTGACCAGGAATGTGCTTCCGCTGCATGCTGGTGGTCAGGAATACCCATTTTGAAGCTGGCTGGCTATATGACTCGCTGCTCGAAAACTTGAGGAAGTTTGAGGAAGCTTGAGGAAGTGATGATGATGACGTCACGTTGCTCGAAGGCTGCGCTGACGTCCATTTCGGGGTCACCAATTTGGGGGTATGGAGAACAGGGTGTAAAGCTCTTCAACCACCATTGAAAAGGGAGGATCCTCCGATCAGATGGGTGTTATGTCTGGTGGGCTACTGCCCAAAAGTTGTTGTCGGGTTCTTCAGTATAGTCTTAACAGGTTCACTGTCCAGGCTCCAGAGAGGGAATGGTCCATAAGTCCAGTTATGTTTTTATTTAAAGTCAGTTTATCCTGCCAAGTCCGCATTAAATACGAGACTTTCTCCTTACGTCCACAGTATCAGATGACTTAGAAATTGTATGGGCGAACATACCACATACGGTCTGTGGACTGATATGGAAGTCTCTAGACAGACCGTATGTGGTCTGTGGACAGTGAACCTGTTAAGTCACAAATAACTTTACTTGCGCGATGCAGAATTTAGATATATTTCGAGTTTTAGTTCATCCTCTGCGTCATAGATGGCGCTGTAGTACTTTTTGTTCTATGTTGCTGAAGTACTTTTTGTAGTGCCGCTACAGAACCAAAATAAAATTTTCCTTGCTGTCGCCTCTTCAGGGATAGCAGCCACATTATTGCCTGGAGGAAAAACGGCAGACACAACATTTATAATTCCTATCGACTTAGACCGCACGGAAAGCCCGGTTTGCAAAATATCGCGAAATAGCGATAAAGCAAGGGTTTTATGCGATTGTGTTTTAATTTTTTGGGACGAGTGCACTATGGCAAACCGCAAAGCTGTAGAAGCAGTGAATAGAACTTTACAGGACATAAGGCAAAATGACCGGCCGATGGGAGCCATCACGGTGCTGTTCTGCGGTGATTTTCGGCAGACACTCCCGATAGTACCCCGAGGAACGAGAGCCGGAGAAATTGCTGCCTGTCTGAAGAGTTCTGTTTTATGGCGCAATATATCATCTACACACCTGAGTGTACATATGCGTGCACAGTTGCGAGGCTGCGAAAATGCACAGGAGTTTCCCAATTTATTGTTACAAATAGGCGATGGCACATACCCCGTACAAGAAGATGGCAAAGTTATTTTGGTTGATAATCTCTGTTCTTGCGTTACATCACAACAGGAGCTAATTTCTTCTGTGTACGGAGATTCCACAAACATGGGAAATCAAGCCGGTTCTTGGCTATGTCAGCGAGCTATTTTGACTCCTCGCAATGTCCAAGCTACGGCAATTAATTTAAAAATATTGATTCATGTGTCCGGGAATAGTAGAGAATACACCTCTATAAATACAGTTATGGAAGAAGATGACGCCACGCACTACCCGGTAGAATTTTTGGATTCCCTCAACACACCCGGACTTCCAGCCCACAAAATAGTTTTAAAAATCGGTGTACCTACCAATAATTCTCCTCAGAAATTGATGTCCTCCAAACTTTGTAACGGCACGGCTCAAAGTCACAAATCTGCAGAAAAACATAATCGAAGCTGAAATATTAACCGGTTGCGACGCTGGTGATATTGTTTTTATTCCAAGAATATCTATAATTCCTAACAACTTTCCTTTCTCTTTCAAACGAGTGCAATTCCCAGTCAGTCTCTGTTATGCCATGACAATTAATAAAGCTCAGGGCCAGACATTATCCGTTGCGGGGGTGGACCTAAGTATTGGATGCTTTTCCCATGGTCAACTATACGTAGCTCTTTCTCGCGTAAACAACCCCAATAACCTTTTTGTGTACGCTCCAGATGGTTCCACAGCTAATGTTGTTTATAAAGAAGCACTAGCATAAATAAAAAAAAATGATTTGTATCGGAATCCTCCAACAGCGCTTCGCACAAAAAAATACATTGTTAAGTTCCGACATCCACGCGAACGAAGTCGCGGGCACAGCTAGTAAACAATAAATTCGATGGATCTTGCGTAACGTTACTGCGCCTTTCCAGCAACGAGAACCAATTTAGTTGAACCATATGGGTACATCGTTATGCAAAGGCGTTTGTATCTCTGATGCTGCAATGTATGTCTATTTCGGTATACAATTTATGGCACAATATGAATATCAGAACATGATATAACATCACGCCTTGTAATCCTAGGGAACGGGCTAGGCAGATGATGACTGTCCGCGTTACTAGCGCAACCGTTAACATGTTGAATACAAAGTTTATTTTATAGGGTTATCACTGTAACAAATCTTTTAAAAAATAGACATGTATTACACACACAATATTAACAGACTGATTGTCTGTTTATATTGTGTGTACTGAATTGCCAAACTTGTGGCAGTGGGCAGGGCACATTGCTCGCAGAATGGATGGCCGATGGGGCGGAAAAGTTCTGGAGTAGCGACCGCGAACCGGAGGACGTTGCGTTGGAATACCTCCTACTAGGTGGACCGATGACCTGGTGCAGGTTGTGGGGATCCGCTGGATGCGAAACACACGGACCGATCAATGTGGTGACACTTGGGAGAGGCCTATGTCCACCAGTGGACGTCTTTCGACTGAAATGATGACGCGCAAGGGTTCATATATACGAGGAACTGCATAATTTCTCATTTACAGTTTGCTAGTTAGCTTGGCTGAGCTCCTAAAGTAACACGGATCCAACGAAATCCGAATTTCGTGGAAACTTGTAAGTCAAGCAGGGTGTTTTCCACGAAACTATATTATTGCAAAGAGAGGATTTTTTGATTCAGTTAACTCAATTTGTTTTATCATTAGCGATAGTTGTTTTATTTAGTTTGAAAATAAGTTGATAACGAGCGAAGAATTTTAAGGTAGAAAGGTTCTTAACATGACATAGCTATATCAGTCTTATCTTGCCCCCCTGCTGGGATACAGACCTGCTCTTTATGAGAAGGGGAGGACAAAGATGTCACATACCATCTCATATCATCTTCTTCTTTCTTTTGGTTCTAGCCACAGCGGTTTCCTCAGTATAATTTCCTTCGACGTTTCGAGTAGATTTCAGTTAATTTTATATCTATTATATAGGTCAATTTTGTCGGCTTTTGATTCTTCAATTTTCTCCTACTGATGAAAATCAGCCCGTCTCATCGCACAGGTACTTACTCATAAAATATATGTATATCAACTCACCCTGTAGAAACGGAATGAGTTTGCACAGCAGTGCTCCAAACAAGAACCGCCTGTAGATCTGGCCGACAAGCGTGAACGGTAAGCAGAACACACCCAACAGGAAATCCGATATCGCCTGTAACAAAAAACATTTATTATTACACTGTAACTGCCTCATTGGTCTAGTGGTTGCAAGCGCTTCTGCTGTGCGTGAGGGTCCTGGGTTTGATTCCCAGGTTAGGGTTCCCTAGACAGGTCCTTACTGGAACATTCGAGACTCGCACGTAATCTAGAATATTCTCGTAAAGCAACCGACGTGACAATATGTTCCCACGGGCATTATGTTGTTTCAGTCGTCCCCTCACGGGTTCGTACCTACATTTATTATTGATTTATCAGTCGCGAAACGCTACGTCTGAATCATAATGTGAGTAGTTGTGTGGTCATGTGAACTCGTGTGTTTTCGTTGACCACATCGCATATTTCACCACTGTCAACACCAATTTATATTTTTCTTTTCAACAAAGATAAAGGCCAATGCGTACGGTTGCACTGTGCTGGTGGATCAAAAACACACACTCATTTATAAATAATAATCTTAATAAACGCCAACGAGCAGTGGAGCGCAGTACACTTGGTGTTCAATTAACGGATCGTGTTCGAAACACAAAACTTCAAAACAAATATAGCTGACGTGGGACTGGGCAGGACAAACTGGTGGCCAATATTTAGCAGCAAACTGGTGCCCTGACACAGTGAGGCGGGGTCGCAGCAGGCCACAAAGGAGTTGGAAGGAGGACGCGCGGGTTCGCGAGAAATGGAAGGAGTGGAGAGAGGCTTTTGTCCAGGACTGGGACAGAGCAGGATAGGAAATAAAAAACACCTTACTAGATCATTCAATGTTAGTATATGTATTTTCTTTAAAATGCAATAAAGTAACAATTGAATAAGATGCTTCAATCTTATGTAACAATCAAAAAGATAGGTGAATCTATTCTTATATTATAAACTATTTAATGAAACTAACTCCGCAAAATTTCTAGTGTAAGCTTACCGGCGTTCCTGTCCTCTGTCCACAGTACTGAAAAGCTAACCAGGAAAATTTTAGCTCTCTCCCTGGTTGACTCGGAAGTGCCGTGCTTGATCGACGCAGAGGTCGCCTGGAAAATGACTTGCCCGGATACGGATCGGTCCGAGAACCCGTTTTCCCAGAGACAGCGGGATGAGCCACTCTGCAGGTTGGTACGGAATAAACTTATTAATACGTCTACCAATACTGCTGAGCGTGCCCGCCTACTGGCTGTGGGTGAGTGGGAGTCGGGCCTCTGGCTTCAGGCACTACCGTCACCTAATATAGGCACTATGTTAAGTGACACAACCTTCCGGCTCGCTACGTGTTTACGATTGGGCGCTCCTTGTGGGGCTCCACATCGCTGTCAATGTGGTGAAGCAGTCGACTGCCTCGGACACCATGGCCTTTTATGCAGTAAGAGTGCAGGTCGGATTGCGCGGCACGCTAGCATTAATGATCTCATCCATCGTGCTCTTGCCACCGCCGGGGTCCCAGCTGTCTTAGAACCGAATGGCTTGGCACGCGTCGATGGGAAGAGACCAGATGGTATGACCATAATGCCATGGAAGTTGGGTAGGCCTTTGGTGTGGGACGCAACTTGCGTCGACACCCTTGCGCCATCCCATCTTCCTAGCACAGTGGGCTGCGCTGGGGCGGCTGCTGCACGTGCTGAAAACCTCAAACGGCGCAAATACAATAATTTAATTGGTAGTTATGTGTTTGAGCCATTTGGGGTTGAAACACTAGGGCCATGGGGTCTGAGTGCCCACCTAGTTTTTCGGGAAATCGCCAAGCGGTTGGTCGACTCTTCACGTGACCAGAGGGACGGCCTATTTTTTGGCCAAAGAATCAGCATTGCCATCCAACGTGGTAATGCTGCCAGCCTTCTGGGCACTTTTCCTGTTGACAGCGATGCGGACGAATTTTTGGACTCCCTGTAACCCTTTTATACTTGTGCATATTTATTTCTATTATAGTTTTGTAGTTACTGTTATAGATGAAACTAACTGGCGATCAGACAATTTTACAATCTTGAATTTCCTTAGTCGACGTTCATAAGTGCCTTTACTTAATTGAAATAAATGGTTTTGACTTGTAAAGTTCATCCACAGTTTTCTGCTATTTTGTCAAATATGACGCGGCAGGCCCAGAAGGATGGCGGGATGAGCTGGAGTCTTTCGCAAAGGATTGTCCTACAATCGCACTTGATCGTGGCAATCGAAATGTGGAAAGACGGAAGCCTTTGCCCTGCAGTGGGACAATATAGGCTTATAATTAAATAATAATGACGCATTGACAGTAAAACCAAATATGACCCTGAAAGTGGCTGTCAAAATAAGTCAAGTTTAGAACGACATTAAAATATCTGTCTCTATTTTTCTTTATGGCAATGTGCCAATGTCGACAATTCAAAGTCAAGACGTGTTAAAAGGACGTGTGGGAAGTAAAACCATTAAAGTTTCCGTAGTTGCGAACTCCGAGAGCGATCACATTCAAATCAATTTAGGGCTCCACCAAGAAAATTGATCGCGGTATTCTTATACAAATTGTCGCAATATCGAAGTTCTTCGAATCTTTGCTGCGATGTATTGATTATATTTATGAGTACAAACTTTCCTAAGTTAAGTGTTTCATTATAAGATTACTACAGTTTTGGTCCAAACTACAAATTCGTCGTATCCTACGAATAGGGGCGTAACTACATATTAGCTACTTTTCAGGAGACACTTTTTTGTGTTTAATTAAATTAAATATGAACAAATATTTTATTGGTGGTTTAAAATAATATGTATTGGTATCTTATGGTTCGGCTAGGATTATTTACAATAAATTAACTTTATATTTTAGACGCATTTTGTCCCTTAAATCCTTATTCTCCGTTGTGTTAAGCCAAAGTAGGGCTGGACTTGAGGAATAAGTTACATTATGCCTTTTATCTTCGGAAATATTGAGGCCACAATCGCCGTAATACCATTTTTATATTATTCTGATGCTGGTATTTATTTTTCTGTCATAGGAATTTGTGTATAATAACTATTTTAACTTTACTGGGGAACATGTGAATGTAATAAAAGAAAATAATTATAGTATTTAATTAAAATTTTATGAACCTATTTGTTTTGGTAGCCTACATTTATAGGCATACCAAATGAATCGACATTCATAGAATGTATGATAAAACGCGTCTAAAAACAGGATAAAAATTCTTATAATTCTACAAACCAAACAATATATCATAAAATAACATAAAATCGAAATCAGTCCTTTTCGGACTGATTTTGAATATGTACAATTTTATTATAAAATGAAATAACCCAAAATCAGTCCTTAAAATAAAATTGCACGTTATCACAATCAGTCTTTAAAATCAAATGACACATTATCAAAATCATAACTTAAAATCTTTTTTTTACAATTAAATGGGCCTACTCTGACCTCAATCTAGTCTTGAGGACAAAGATGAGGTCGACGATGGAGCGAGCTAACCCAAAAGGAGCCTAGTAACTCGCGACTTAAATAGTTTCGTTTCATCGGTGTTCCCAAGTTCATAATATGAACTGACACCTGAACACCGACGTTGGCAGGGAATTCCACTTCTCGGCTGTGCGTATAATAAAAGATTTTGCAAAGCGCTTGTGGAACATCGACAAGGTATGGTATAACCTGCAGTACGTCTGGACGCTCGATTCAAGAAGGGAAATGGTGGAATGAGCTTGTGGACTTCTTGAGCACACTTAACGAAGTACAGTCTGTAAAAAACCGACAAACATGCAACTTTGCGGCGGTTGGTTAGGCTATGAAGCTTGGTACCCACCAGCTTATCGTTACGAATGAGCCTCTTGGCTCTGCGCTCAACAGAGTCGAGTGTGGCTTATTGGTATTTGGCTGAGCCATCCCAAAAGTGGCAGCAATAATCCATGCCGGACCGGACTTGAGCTTTATATGAGACTAAAAGCTGTCCTGGCTTGAAGTAACACTTAACCTTATTTAGGATACCCAGCTTTTTTGTCGCAGTTTGAGCCTTCGACACAATGTAGGCACCTAAGTTCAGATTCGCACTCAACTTCGTACCAAGAAGCTCGAGGCTGTCGGTAACTGGTACAGATGCACCCCGGAATGTAGGAGCCAGAATGAACGGACTCCTGGCGGTGAACAGGCACACTTGCGTTTTGGTGGCATTATAAACAACCAGTTTTGATCACCCCACTGCAGAGACAAGACTTTCGGTTGAATTCGTTGTTCTACCATGGTCTTTTTACCTCACCGCTAGCTTTTGCAGTGGATGAATAACTCTCCATGACAGTGCTGTCGTCTGCGTACCCAACAATACCAGGACCAATTAAGAAGGTCATTGATGTGCAGGAAAAGTGTCGCCGAGAGAACAGACCCCTGAGGATCTTCAGCATCAACAGCAATAAGCTCAGAGGAGCAGCCATCAATGACCACTCGAATTAACCGTTCACTCAGGAAATCAGATATCCAGCAGCAAAAGTCAACAGGAATGCCGTATGCAGCAAGTTTGCTCAGCAGACTTGCGTGTCATACCTGTAAAAAAGCCTTCGAGATGTCCAGCGACACGGCTAAGGCTTTACCATGTTTCTCGATGGCCTCACCCCAGCAGTGCGTAGCAAACACCAGAAGATCCCCGGTTGATCGTCTCCGGCGAAAACCATACTGACAGTCACTGATTAGGTAATATTTTCTTGCATTAAATATTAATATAAACCGGAGACCAGACGCCATACCTTTCATCTTTGCAACTGTCAAAGGTATCGGCTGAAAAAAAAATGAAAATTTAAAACTGTTGTGAAAGAAAACTGCCGGAATTCCGTAAGCACCCATAATTTGGATTAGATCGAACATTTTTGCATGTATTCTTACTTTGTGTTTAAAACATAAAATAGCCAAAATATATAAAACAGAATTCTTCTAAAACTTTAGGAAAAAGGTAAATAAGGAAATAAAAGTGATTGTCATTTTCGTGTGGAATGCGGCCACAAATGCTTTTGTATCAATTTTCAAGCAATAGAAAAAAAACATAAGTGCATTTAAGCCCCATACCAGAAAAAGCATGAAATTGTGTATTCAGTGTTTAAATTTGTACAAAAAAAAAATCATGTGTGCGTAAATAAGTTTGTACTTAAAATAGCAATGTGGATATTTCAAACGCATCAAAGAAAGAATAAAAGACAAAAACATAATTTGAACGTAGAAGAGAGACACAAACGTAATTAGGGCTTCGTCTATTCTATACTTACGCAATTTAGCCATTCCATACAACACAGCCACAATCACCACGGGGGTTTTTTTCTATGTATCCAATATTGAAAATTTAATAAGTAATTAAAATGACTTAATTAGGTACAAACTCGTTGCTGTTATTATGTTATTTGAACTAAGTCAATACAGTACCATTTAACAAAACATAATCTCAACATTTAATTACCTTGAGCTATTAAATATTTTGATTTACTTATCTTCGTCTGTTTTCACAATCTTCCTTTCCAATCAATTCCACCAACTTTCGTCCTCGGCGTTTCATTGTTTATTAAAAAATATTATGGCAAAAGAGAATGCTCATGGAAGTATGGAATCCCGTACCATGCTGCATCAAAATCAAACCTTGTTTTTTATAGACTACACTGATCGTATTAACTCCTACAAAAATTATTTTTGAAAAAAAAACCCGCGTTTCAGAGTTATTTTATAAAATCGAAACTAACCTAAAAAGTAGGTCTATTTTTTCGACGCTACCAACGACGTATTTTAACACACATACATTACATTATTGCTCTAAAAACAGCGTAATACACTAATATTAGTAAGAATTACGAGTTAAAGTAACATCCACAGTATGCTTGACTGAAACTCGATTTTATTTTAGACCTTTACATTGCCAATAGTCAGTCAGTACAGTACAAATGTCAGATGCCACAGATAAAATAACTATAAACCATAGAGTATAGTAAGTGCTATAAACTAGTCGGGATTTAGGGATGTAATCGATAAATCAAAATCTTTAGGCTGAGAAAATCTATTTTGTTGCAAATAGCAATAAACCAAACTAAATCGATTTGGTGTACTGATCTTACTTAATTGTAATTAATTTTAGAGTCCGCTCGACAGACAAGGGTTTGTTCAATTGAAACGGAACGTCATTTATATTCAGTTGAAACGGAACGTCATATAAAGGGAGTAAAACAATATTCGTACTTTTAAACTCGAAAAGTATATTTCCAGTTCAAAAATCAAATCCCCGACGCGTAATGCCGTAAAAAAATATGAAACTAATTACTATAATATTTTGGTTTTGAGGCGCGAGACTTTTTGGTACCAACTTTGGTCATTGTCCTTTGATAATTATGACTAAAACTTAGTAGTATAGGCAAAAATGTTAATAAATCCAATTATGCTCGCCGCAGCTACCAAACTCAGCATTCCGCCGACTAGTGGCCGAGCGGCGCTAGCACGCTCTCCCCGCGCCCGCGCACCCTCACTACTCCCGAAGAAAGAGGGCGCGACGGCGATGGTGGCTTTATTCTTCGTTGAAAACGTAGTGCTTACATTTGTGGCTTTTTATAAAACCTAATTATTTGAAAACCTGTACCGTTTTTAACTGTTTTGTTGAATTGGATACATGTGGTAGGATGAGCTGAATTTAATTACGCAATAAAAAAAGAAAGCCCTTAAGTTCGTTAGGGCACTATTCGTAGGATACGACGAAAAGGGCACGGGTTCGATTTTTTTCCAACATTGGTATAAAAATACGGTGACGACATTAAAAGCGAAACGATATAAATATGTCGGTAAAAATGTGATAATTTTTATGAAAACTAAGCAGATAGAACATTATTTTTCTCCTATTTTAACCTATTGAAATCAAGTCTCCATCGAAATCAAGCGATTTACAATAGAATCTTTGCTTTAAGTAAGATTGATTCAGGAATGGGCGGTATAAAGTTCATGGACAAAAATTTTATGAACCATAAAACACACAATATCTGTGCCTATAAGCGTCTGGCGTTGTAACATTAATACTCAATTGTTTGAGTAGCTAGATAGGTCACAAAATATACGACAAAGTTACGAGGCGACATCTATATCGCTTCACATGAACTATGCACGACGTTACACAAATACAATTTGTTGGAAATACTGCGGATGTCCTCCACCGTGGAACAGGCGAAGGGGTTAGTCAGACTCTTACAGGATAAAACCACACAGTATTCCTCCTCTTCACTTCTGACTGGGGTATAAGGACACATTTGCGATCTCCACAATCACCCCAGCAGACTTAAAACCTTCATCGCCTAAGTGTGAAGTTTATGTAATATTACCATCGGACGGTTGTATGGGAGATCCCCCTATTCTGTGGAGAATTTTTTTTTCTAAACTTGTATGCTAACATAAAAAAAAATTGCCTTTCTGAAATGTTTATAACTTTTGAAAAAAAGACTAGCGTATTTAGTAGCTCGTACCAGCGTACGCGAGTACACACGAGAGTACGCGTCATATTACGGGCCTCAAAAATGCATGTACACGCGTTCATAACGGCATATTCGCGTGGGAGGATCGTGCGCGAGGGGAGGTGCCTCTTGCGGCTCACACTTATAAGAGCTTATTATAGCACGTCAACTACACAACACAACAACAAATGTTGTACAAGTCACTTATGAAACAAAAGGCGCGTAAACGCGCTTGCAAAAACGAACTTATGCGCGACGAAAAGAATAATCTGAAACTTTAGGAGCTTTTAGACTGTAAAATAGGTACCTAAATCTCTCTGAAACCATTAAGTGAAAACTAGTCTACTTTAAAATCCATATTCTCAAAATGCTTTCAAGTTATTAATTTATCTGATAATATCATATTTACATCACTTTACAAACTTAAGTTTTTATTGGATTGTGAGTTCATTGAAGCCCCAATTTAAAATTATCTCGACCCTTTAAATGGCTTACACTTAAATAAAATGGCTATCATTCTTTAACCAAAACGTAGTTTTGAATTCATTGAAGTGTTAAACAAATTGATTTCATTAGAGTCAAATTCAAGTGAAAATAAATAGGTAACTACTTACCAGCACGTAAAATTTATTGCACTTTAAAAATAGCCAACCGTTTTAGTTCGGTTTTATAATAAAAAATAACTTCACGATAAACATCGATGCTAGACATATTTTTGCACAAAATAAGTTTTGCTAAAAATATTTATTATAACACTATGAAACAACTTGGCATGATGAACAATCGATCACAGCTATAGAAATGTTTTTTTCATTAAACTCATTTTATGTCAAAATATTTTTATATAGGGTCGATGTTCATCGTGTAAAGTTCTTTTTTTAAACTCTCATTACTCAATGTCTTAATGCGGACGAATTTTTGGACGCCCTGTAACCCTTTTATACTTGTACATATTTATTTGTATTATAGTTTTGTAGTTTGTTTAGGGATATTTCTGTCGCTGTTAATATGAGCATCCCTATTTATATGAGCACTGCGCTGTCCAGTTATAGTCTCTGGGCAGATTTAAATAAATGACTGCTTCACTACTGAATGACTTTTATTTCTATTAAATCCCAAGGAGAACCTTCCGACCGGACTAGTGCGCAGTAACTAGCCCGCCGTTCATACGTCGCGCTCACACAAGCGATTCTGCTTACCTTGCATTCTGTCGTGCACGCGTACATGACATGTGTCCCTACATTTGTAAATAATTAATATGTCTTAATGCATTATTTAATTTGAGAAGGCCACCCTTTTGTGAAAAAAAAAACAATTAAAATATGATTGGCCTGTTGGTCTAGTGGTTAGTGACCCTGACTGCTAGGACGGAGGTCGTGGGTTCGATTCCCACACAGGACAAATCTTTGTGCGAAGAGTACGATTATTTGTTCTGTATCTGGGTGTGTAATTTATCTATAATATGTATGTATTTAGAAATATATAAGTATGTTTATCAGTTGTCTGGTTGCCATAGTACAGGCTCTGCCTAGTTTGGGATCAGATGGCGGTGTGTTGGTTGTCCCAAGATATTTTTTTTTTTTATTCATTAAGAACAATTTCACGCATCAAAAAGTTAACGTTTTCGTTAACTTTTAAAATATCCCTACTAATACTATAAATGCGAAAGTAACTCTGTCTGTCTGTCTGTTACGCTTTCACGTCTAAACCACTGAAATGATTTTAATGAAATTTGGTACAGAGATAGAGTTGACCTTGAGAAAGAACATAGGATAGTTTTTATCCCGGATTTTTGAAGAGTTCTTTTGGAAACGCGATATAACCGAACTCGACGCGGGCGGAAAACTAGTTTAATATATTATTAAGAAACAACTTGGCATGATGAACAATCGATCACAGCTATAGAAATGTTTTTTCATTAAACTTATTTTATGTAAAAAACATACTTATATATACGGTCGATGTTCATCGTGCAAAGTTGTTTTTTATAAACTCTCGTTACTCAATGTCTTAATGCATTATTCAATTTGAGGACGCCACCATTTTGTAAAAAAAAAAAACAATTAAAATATTATTCATTGTGAACAATTTCACGCATCAAAAAGTTAACGAAAACTCAACATTAATTTATGCATTTTCATTAGCATTTTGTTAAGCATCAATAAATCTAAAAAGGCACTGCTGCACTTTTCATCAAAAACAAGATAATCCTCTTGTTCAGAATTTATGATAAATTGAATATTTGTGATGGATTTTTTTTTCTCATTCTTTCAAACTCTTCAAGGTGAGACAGGTGTTTTAAAAACAAAAAGTTAAATAACTAATTACCTGTAATGACAAAATATTTGTTTTAAATTTAAAAAGAGCTTTTAATTTTAGCTAAGTGATTTTAGATCACGCACTAGACGTGGCTCATTTAAGAAATTGAACTATTAATTAATTAAAATAAATCAGGGGTAGCCAATAGCAGATTATCTTGGACCTGTTTATCGATACTTAAATGTATTGGATAGGCGCACCCTGGGTGGTCAACCCTGTTATCATCGCGCTGACCGGATAATATGTCTGCAGGCATGACCTCTCCGTGACTCGGAAAATCACGTAAAGTCGACCTTCGAACGTTTATTTGTAGATCTTGAACACTCTTTATACTACGGGGTACCATGTTACTTTGTAACGTGATTGTGGAGGTAAGAGGCAGTCCCTGTATGTAAAATAATGTTATTCAGGTATATCCGGCTAGACTAGAAACCTCTGGATCTATTTTGAATTATTGTTCATATTGAGACGAGAGAATAACACTGGCCAAAATATGGAAAAATATTAAAACAAAAGACAAACTCATCATCTTCCTGCCCTTGTCCCATGTTATTTGGGGTCGGCGCAACACGTTTTTTTCTTCCATTCTCCTCTGTCAACCGTCATGCTATCATTTACTTCTTTATCTTTCATATCATTCCTCACACAATCCATCCATCGTTTCTTTGGTCTTCCTCTCCCTCTCCATCCATCAACGTTTATATTCATCACTCTTTTAGTCACATGCGATTCGTCCCTCCTCATCACATGTCCATACCAAGACAGTCGATTCCCTTTCAACTTTTCTGTGACTGGCGCAACTTTTAAACTTCCTCTAATATATTCGTTCCTTACTTTATCCATTCTTGTCACACCACACATCCACCTCAACATTCTCATCTCCGCTACATGCAATCAAAAACAAAAGACAAACTAAATTACATTTTTAGATTTTTTATTGCTACGGATGAAACAAAAAAAAAAAACGTTTTTACATGTGGTTAGTGACTAACCTGGTGTCAGAGTTTCATGGGCCTCTGACTTGGCTTTACATGCCGTCGATAAATATCTCTCAAGCATGCTGGTTTGAGAGCAGCGGTGGCCCAGTGGTGGAGACCCCGACTTACTGCTCGCATTACTTTGTGTAATTTATTTCATCACCACTGCTCTCAAAAACGGTGAAGAAAAACATCGTGAGGAAACCGGCATGTCCTAAAACCAAAAATTCGAAGACATGTGACATCTACCAACCCGCACTGGGCCCGCGTGGTGTATTATTGCCCATTCCCTCTCATAGAGAGGAGGCCGTGTGTCCCAGCAGTGGGAACATTATAGGCTGATTATACTATGACTGGTTTAGTTTCCTCACAAACTTCCACGTACATAAACAAAGAAAATACATTTCAGGTGTAGACTATAGAGCCATAAAACAGAAACTCTAATAAGAAAAGCAAGAAAAATAACAAAAGCAATAAGGAACCGCACGCAGCTGTGTTAGTAGTTTATTAGAAAGCTTAAGTACTTGCCCACACACGTAAAGTAAGGTATACTCGTATATAACGTCATGCAAATGCACGTGCTAGGAATTTAAACCACGTGGGTAGTAAGACCTTAATGGAGATTTATAAATAACTAGCGGTTCGTCCCGGCTTTGCACGGGTGCGTATGTTACTCAGGGTGAATGTAGCTTTCCAATGGTGAAAGAATTTTTGTAGAATTTTGTAGAACGGTCGAAAAATAAATACCTAATAATATAAAAAAAAAACGAAAGTAAGTCTGTCTGCTGGTCGTCTGTCAGTTTTCAACTTTCAGTTGAACCAATGTATTTGGATGTTTGGTTGTTAGACCAGGACTTGAGTTACCTATGTCCTACTATATTTTACCGTGGAAGTGACCAAGTTATGATCTCAAAAAATTGGAAATATGTCGTGCCAGCGACACGGAGAAAAAGAAGAAACTGGGTGACCTCTATTACCCTGATTTCTATGACAAAAAATGAGAAGCAGAGGGGTGAGGTTAAGCAGGGCACTGGTTGTACGGTATCTTCAGCTCATTTCTAAATTGCGAGTGAAACCGATTGCAAAAGCTAGTTTTATAAAAATAGCGACTCATTATTGAAATAGTTTACTCAAGAGACCTTTCGTTTAACACTGCAATACAAATAGAAACAAGCAGAATTGAAACGAAAATAACTTCCTCGGAGCCGATTGAATTGGAATAGATTTAAATTGAGAACGTGGTGAGGGGATTCAAGATGGCGACTGAAACGTATTACACCGTGCGGTCAATCAATCGATGCTACACACTGCATTTTAATTTCTCGAAATAATAATATATGTTTTTGTTAATTGAGAATTTAACGCGTCATTAGTTTTAGTCTTGCACCCGTTTGAGTCTGAGTGTCATGTTAATAATGTTTTGTATTAAAAGTGTACTATTCACTGACTGACCAATCACGCAGCTTAAGTAACTATGTACTTAATAAAAATCTTAAAATACATGCTTTCACTAACAGAAAATGCATTTTCTAGACAGCTCGGTCCAGAAGAATGAAATTTTCAACACGGGACAAGAGTTGCTCTTATACCGAAAGTAAGCACTAAGGGCCATGGAGCGAGCCTTGCTCGGCATAATCCTCTTAGATCGAGTGCGTAACCCCGAAATCCGCCGTTGGACGAAAGTCTACGACGTTGGGGACCGGGCGGTGCGCCTCAAGTGGACCTGGACAGGACATCTGGCTAGATGCGGAGATGGCCGATGAAGCAAGGCTTTGGCCGAGTGGTGGCCGAGGTTTGGCCAAAGAAACTAGGGCCGCCGTAGGACTCGTTGGGTTGACGATATCATCAAAGTCGCGGGGAACACCTGAATAAGGGACGCACAGAACCGGGAAGTGTGGCAGAAGAAAGGGGAGGCCTATACCCAGCAGTGGATGATTCCGGGCTGATATGATGATGATATGTATGCTATGTTGGGGTGGGGTTCCAGTCTAACTGAATGCAGTTGAATATACCAGTATTTTACATGGAGCGACTGTCTATCTCACCTCCACAACCCAGTTAGTACTGGTTAATACGAAACCCCTTGGTAAGACTGATTGTCAGACGGGTAAAACTTACAAATGGTCGTTTGTTAGCTAGGTACGCATCCGCTAAGAAAATATTTTAAGAAAATCAGATTGGTTTTTCTTAAAATTGGGGGTGAATTAGGGTGTTCAAGTATATATGTAGCTGTTAGTATCAAAGATAGCTAAGTTGTTTGATTTTTTTTGGCTTATTATTTAATACTCATAGGTAAAGGTGGCTAAAACCAATATAAAGTCACATACTCTAAAATCAAAACTCAGAGAATATGAAAACCCCTGATTCTTAAATTAGAAAAACGTTTTTTTTTCAGTTTCTGAAAAATTTACATAGAGGCACTTAGCTTTGACCTTTGATTCTATATGCCTCATATGATAAAATCCGAAATAAATCACAAGTCATTTAATAAACCTGAGTGAATGTTAGACCACGTAAAGCTTTATTAATTACTCAAGATAGAGATGGGTTTCAAAAAGGATTTTTCGTAACCCTTTGAGCGATCAAACGAATCCTGGACGCCACAAATGGCGTCGTGGAAAAAGGATAATATTTTCCATCTAATCATATAATGATTTTAAGAAACGTATACCAGAATTTATTCCAATACTTTGAAGTCTACTTTATTTCATGGTCACTAATAGTCGCCATTTTTAGGGTTCCGTACCCAAAGGGTAAAACGGGACCCTATTAATAAAACTTCTACACCCTGTACTTTGATGACAATAAAACTTCAGAATCTTATTTTTTCGAATATTGGTCGGTTCGATTCTCGAGTGTGGCAAGCGAATTTTCGAAAATCTTTGAATGCAGATTTGTTTCTTTTAAAAAAAATGGAATGTTTCTTATCTTTTAGGGTCACTCAACGAACAAAGACACCGCATTTAAAGCACAAAAGAGATGTCGCAAAGAGTTGTAAGCCCTATTTCTTACGCTATAGAATATTGGCACTGACCTCCCTTTATATTCTGGAAACAGTAATGTTTATTAGAAATAACAGTAACTTATTTTCGCGAATGGCAGATAAATTTCCCAGAAAACATCAGCTGTGTCTGCATGGGAGTAGGACTGCACTTATGCGAAAAAGTGTTTTTTGCATGGCTCCCATTATTTATAATAAGTTACCTTAAAGTTGGAGAGAGCTTAAAGCTTAAGCTGCACAGTTAAAAAACAACTAAAATAATTTCTAACTGACAAAGCATACTATAATATTTATGAACTTTGACATTTATTATTATTTTTAATTACGATTTTCATTTTTTCACTTTTGACATGTATCATTTTGATATTTTTTTACTAGTTGCTACTTTACAGACATAGATTAAATTGTATATATACATATGTATATATTATTTTATTTTATTTTTATTGTGTAATGTATTTTTTGCCATTTGGTATGTTTTGTTAAATTGAAATGATATTTTATGCTGTATGCACTTTTTATTATTGTATGTGTACACATGTTTGGAGCAAATAAAATATATCATATCATATCTTAACAAGGGTGTAACTTTCTCTAGTACGACCATATCAAACCATTTGATATGAAGAGTCTGCTATCTAAGAAGTAATATTAAACTTGTTTACTTTATGCAGCTTTCTTCCCTTTGAGCTGTGTGCTGAAGCGACACGTGTGTTACCACATTGCGGCCGCAAGTACGGAGAATCCCAATTACAGAAATCGCTCAGAGTGTGCCACGAACCGCGTTGCGATGGTTGTCATGAGCAATTAAATTTATAATGAGTGTAACGAAGACGAAAGGCACTTGTTCTCCCCGAACTTGCGATATTTTTTTTTGTTCTTGACCATACCTTTTTTTTTGGGATGGGAAATCATCAAATGACTCCTCCCGCTCTGTGCGGAGCGGAAGAGTGTCAGACTTTTACTGACTAAAACCCATCCATGTTCCAAACAAAGTTGTGTGTTTGTAACAAATCACCCATTCTCGATACTTTTTTGACTGAATGTAAACACGGCAAGATGCTAAGGCGATTTTCTCATGAAATAACGGTGTTGTACTTTGAGATAAGACCTACATATTTCGTAAAAGTTCGTCTTCGAAACAACTATGTTCGTAAAGACGTAAAACGTTAGTCAATACAGAAGGAGAAAATCACTTTTAAAAGTTGCTGCTTGTGTACAGACGCCAGCACATCGAGCTACTACAATCTGTCAAATTTCTTTAATAGATTTTTAACTTTATCGCTAAAGCATTAGATTCAAGGTTGATTGGCAAAATATTACCCATTCGAGTAGCTTGATGTGCATTTGTCTGTACATTTCCTTCCCCGTACCGGTGCTCGCGAAGGAAAAAGATACACATGCGTGTGTCCATGCAAAGTGCGTTCAAATTCACAAAACCAGTATTTTTGACAAATAACATACCATCATAATATCACGGCTGTAATCCCCAAAGGGTTAGGCAGAGGTGTACTTAATAGTACACCCACATTTCACTACTTATGTTTAAGTCCCATGTAATCGGGGGCAAGCCTGTTGCCATTAAACGGGCACAAATCCAGACTCAGTGGCTACTACTGAGGTACTCCTGATAGAAAAAAAAACTAATAACACTTTTCCCGACCTGGGAATCGAACCCAGGTTCTCATGTTAGCAGTCGAGTTTACGACCACACGACCAACGAGGCAGTTTGACAAATAAACTGAAATATATGTCAAAATCCGGTCCGGTAGATGTGACCGCAGTATTTTCACACAAGTCTCATCGTCTGAGCTCTTAAACGAGAGCCTTAAATCTGCAACGCTTAGGTATAAACATACTTTGCCTTTGCTATGAGTTTCCTTTTTTTTGGGATGGTAAATTATCTAATGACTCCTCCCGCTCTGGGCAGAGCGGAAGGGAGTGTCAGACTTTTACTGACTAAAACCCATCCATGTTCCTTCTATTGCCCTTTATGTTCCAGGGCCGCGGTATAACTTTCGAACAGTCCCGCAGCCCTGGCAGACTATGAGTTTCCTGCGGTCCCATTTTTCAAGGCGTTATTACACTAGAATTACAACATTCGCATTATGAGTCTCGTTGGAGCCATAGTTTCTCATAGCGCTATTGCATTTTTAATGTTAAATTCCTTTGGAGGCGAGGACAAAACAACCAATTTGTATCCTAATGGTAGGTACTTTTAGTAACATAGTTTTCGTGTAGTTTTTTTTTTAATCTGGACTATTTCGTAATCTCGAATGAAATTGGTAATTTCAACTCGGAATAATGGGCTATATTTTTTCGTATGTTTTCAGTACAGATTTTTATATCAGGAGTTCGTAAGTACATAGGTATAGTACTACAAAGACCTTTCGACGCTCAAATGACGTTGTAAAAGTTTTTATCGAAAAAACAAGATGTCATTAGTTCTAATATGTGCACGTTGGTCGAGTAGTCTCCGTCGCGACTGGAGGTCCTGGTTTCAATTTCCGGGTCAGGCAAAGTGTTATTGGGTTTTCCCAACAAGAATTTCGCAGTAGCAATCAGAGTCTGGATTTGTGCCCAGTTGATAGCAATAGATTCAGACCGTATTGATGACATGACACTTAAAATATAACTGGCGAAATGTGGGTGCATTATTAGGTACACCTCTGCCTACCCCTTCGGGGATTACAGGCGTGATGTTATGTTATGTCCACGTGCAAAAAGATTCGTGTTCAGTACTTGAACTCTGCATCTCTCTCATTCTTTATATTTAGTACATAGGTCTATCTATTTACGACACAGTCTCATTTTTGTATAGTGTCCGATTTATGAGTCTTGGCTGCGTAATAAAGGTATTCCTATTCTTATGGTTATTGCTTCTTTCACTTTAGTAGCGACAATCTTATTGCACGAACAAAAGAAGACATTAAGCAGAGTACTACCCAAGTTATACTAAAATTGTAGTGCTGAACCCTGGAATTTTTTAGGTTCAAGTATTCAAGTTCCATTTAGAGACATATATTTTTATGACTGCCAGCATCAAGCGTGGTGTCTTGTTATAGCATAAAGAGTCCTATGGCATTGGCATTTACGACCATGTTTCATGTGACTGCGCACAGCAAACTCGCTTTGATAGCGTAATAAGAGCAAGAGAGGCGTAGGTATATAAGGTGTAAATGGACCCTACACGAAGCCTGTACATCAAACTAAGTAACTCTACGCAAAAATTATTGCTGAAAATGACTTTTTTTAGGTGAAAAATCTCGATTTACGGTAGGACTCACTGTGCACTGTGCTAATGGGTGCATTGGGGGCATACGGGGGTAGTGGCAGTATTTAAAAAAAAGTTATAACATTAAAAACATGTATTTAAAAAAAATGTAAAATGTTGGATGATTAAAAGTAATCGCAATGAAGAAGAGAACAAGTATTCTTTCTTTTCGGCTTCTTTAAGGGTAATTTTACACCCATTAGTAAGCACTGGCTCCTAGATATGATTCTCAGATCGTTTAAATTTCTATTGTGTTTTCCATCACGTACCAATTTCTTATCAGAAGCCCGAAAATACTTGCGCCGGTTAGAGACACTCGCGTCCTATCACATAACACTTAAATGTAACTAGCAAAATATGGATATACTACAAGTACGCCTTTGGCTCGCCCTTCCCGTACTACAGGTGTTATGTAATGTGAGCATATTATTTCCTTTATTCATATTTTTACAAACTTGATACATTTTTAAATATTAATTTAAAAAAATATATATAAAAAAACCATTTAAAAATATAAAAAATTGTAGCCCACTGGTATCGGGAACAGGGTCTAAGCTACCGGCAGTCAGGGCTCCAGAGAGAGGAACCTCCTAACAATACGAGCCGTATCCAGAAGTACCGCTTTCTGAATCAAGCCCTTGATCCAGCTGCCTAACGAGAGCCTCCTGAGATATTGGTCGAGGCTCTTGGCAATTCAGCCATGGGCTGACACGACTATCGGCACAATGATCGCTGAGTCCACATCCCACATGTCGACAACCTCGCGAGCCAAGTCAAGATACTTGATTTGCTTATCTTTCTCGGCTTTCACGAGGTTTTCGTCATGCGGGACCGTAATATCAACAAGCATTGCGCGCCGCTCTGATCGATCCACCACCACTATATCAGGCTTATTGGCTACAATAGTCCTGTCAGTGATGATGGATTGATCCCAGTACAATGTGATATTGCCATTTTCGAGAACTGGGTCGGGCACATACCTATATAGTACGGAACTTCCGATTCAACAATATTGTATTTTATAGCAAGTTGCTGATGGATAATCCTGGCTACAAGTTTGTGTCTATGCAAGTACTCAGGCAGCTTTATTGTTAAAAAGTTCTTTTATTCACTTCAGAAGCCAGCACAGAAACTAAAACAAAGATAATGATTGAAATATTGAAGATACGCACATACGAGTATGTTCGATATGGCAAAGTTTGTTGTACTCTCCACTTTACCTTTTATCGCGGTACAACTTGTTTGAAACTAGCTCACTAGCAGGAGTTGAAAGCTTTTAAGGCATTTTCGCTGTGAAGTCTAAAGTGGGAGATCAATAAACAATGTTTTCAGCAGCAAGGTTGGATAGAGGAGTAAATTGACCTGATTGTTTCTGATACCTTATCATAATTACACTATAATGTTCCCACTGCTGGGACACACGGCTTCCTCTCTATGTGAGGGAATGGGCTATAATCCGAAACGCGGGTTTAGACATGCCGGTTTCCTCAGGATGTTTTCCTTCACCGTTTTGAGAGCAGTGGTGATGAAATAAATTACACAAAGTAATGCGCCTGCTTGGGTTCGAATTCACTACACACTGTTCGAAAGTCGGGGTCGCCACCGCTGCTCACTGGGCCACCGCTGCTCCTGCTTGTGATACTTGTTTGTGTTATATTCCAGTCTTCTTTAACTTTCAGGATTATAAAATAAAACTGATATTTTAAGTGTCTGCACTACCTATCAATCAACATCTGGTGTAGCTCAACACTGCTGGACATAGGCCTCCCCCAGATATGGCCACATCGCATTAGTGTGCTTCTGGCATCCAGACAATTGCTGCAGCCTTCGCCAGGTTATCGGTCCACCTTGTAAGAAACCTTGCAACACTGCGGTTCTGGTATTTATTGAAGTGAAAACTTCTTTAGCGGCGTTGAGCACTTTAAAAAAATTGTTCTGTAATGGGTATAAAATCTTAAACTCGCGTCAGGACACTCGCGTCAGGACACGTGACAAAGCGTAAGACGGATGGAGAGTAGACGATTTTGAACTTAACCTTCAACATTTTATGGTTTAAAATTATTTAAAGAAATTTGGAAAAAGCGTAAGACGGATGGAGAGTAGACGATTTTGAACTTAACCTTCAACATTTTATGGTTTAAAATCATTTAAAGAAATTTGGAAAAAGCGTAAGACGGATGGAGAGTAGACGATTTTGAACTTAACCTTCAACATTTTATGGTTTAAAATCATTTAAAGAAATTTGGAAAAAGCGTAAGACGGATGGAGAGTAGACGATTTTGAACTTAACCTTCAACATTTTATGGTTTAAAATCATTTAAAGAAATTTTTAAATGTTTCCAATCAACTTTGAACCTAATGCTTTAGGGATAAACACGGAATAGAAAAAACCGTAGACAGAGTATTCTATAGACTGCTGGATATCTTCCTTTGCATTCGCACAAGAAAAAGAAGAACATATAAACGTCACTAGCAAAGAAAAGAGACAGAGTATAAATATTTCTGTCCCTTATCGCGTGTCGGCTGAGCACATCATTGTCAGTGCACAACAAGTTTGACGTTTGTGGCGGTGCCAGATTGACATCCAATTTGTTTATTAACAATTGCATCGAAATTATACACATTATATGATCTTTTCGAGCTTAATTCGACAACAGTACATTTGTGCAACTGTGCAAAATGGTAAGGTGCAGTGTAATAAACTGTAAAAGTGATAGTTTGATGAAGATTGCTGGACTGTCCTTTCACTCGTAAGTATTAGATCTTTTTAAGTATTCAATCGCTTTGTGTCCTATTATTTCTCATAAAATAGTCGCAGTAATGTACCAACTAATTCGTTTAATGGATAAATCTCGTATAATCGTGATTTTTGCAATAATTTTATTATCTTACCTCAAAATTCAGTGTTGCCACTTTTTGACGGGGAATTTACCCTTTAATATGGGTAATACCGAATAATGCAATGTCTATAAAAAAATACTCTTCCGACCTTGATTCATATGATATTAGTAATACGCACTACTTAAAATCTATGTTAGTAACACACGTATTATACGATTTTAATTCGTATAACTGCACTCACCTGACGCAAAAAATGAAAGATAATAAAAAATCTTATTAAATTTTCAGATTTCCGAATAAACCCGAAATAAGAAACTTGTGGATTGCTGCTACCGCATGAATCTTTAGGATGTGATCCTATGATCAACATAGATCATGATTATTTAACAGATCCTTCTAGGCTTACTCTTTATTCTAAAGAAATAATAACCTATATTGCTGGTTTTATTGCAAGAAAGTTGAGGAAAGTTATTAAATGTGAGGATTGTCTTTTGGCTTTGATCACAGATAAGTATCACGGAATCATTACGACTGAAGGACATGTATCCATGGTCATGAATAAATTTAAAAAAAAAAACACGGAATCATTGCTAGAAGAGACAAAGGAGGCCTTATTTATCCTTCTACTGACTTAAATAAAGTCTGTGAATTGGCAGAAAAGATATTTCGAGCGCGTTCACATAAAGGAAATTCATTTTTTAATGAGAAAAATGTGATGTCAACACTTATATTATCGTGTTACAAGGAATGCACACGTACCAATATTAATATATTTATTAATGACCATTTCGACAGTCAGCAGTTTTATAGGGAATCACAGAACTCTCCTCATTAAATCAATCGCAATGCATTACTTCGAAACCCGTATTCACCATAGTACCAAACAATGTTTTGAACCACAATCGAAAATAAGAATTATACATAATAAGTTAGTGCTTTTTCAAGGACAGTAATTTGTTTATAAATAAAATATTACAGTTGCATCATTGCTATGTTTTATCGTTTTCTGTGTATTGGAATGTTCATTTTAATTTGCAAGTGTATGAGTTTGGCGACACTGGTTCCCGTACTAAGGCAGTCTAAGGGCACTTCCATAAATGATAGTACTTTTATACTGATAAAGCAATTGGTGCAAAATTATTCCCTAACCATTCCAAAATATCAAACATGCTCAACGTTAATAATCAAGTTTTCACTTCTGCCGGCACTCCCGGAGTGCTAGTTTTTTTTTATTTAATTACAACGGTTGTGTAACTAAAATTATAAAAATAAAAGAGACAATTGTAACACATTAAATAAAAAACCGGCCAAGTGCGAGTCGGACTCGCGCACGAAGGGTTCCGTACCATTATCTAAAAAACGGCAAAAAAAATCATATCTGTTGTATGGGAGCCCCCCTTAATATTTTTTTTTTAATTTTTAGTATTTGTTGTTATAGCGGCAATAGTAATACATCATTTGTGAAAATTTCAGCTTTCTAGCTATCACGGTTTATGAGATACAGCCTGGAGACAGACAGACAGACAGCGAAGTCTTAGTAATAGGGTCCCGTTTTACCCTTTGGGTACGGGACCCTAAAAATAACAAACTAAAACAAAATAATTGAAGTGAAAACATAAATAAAAGGAGGCTTACAACACTTTCTCTCACAGTACTTCTGACATACTAATAAAGTATTCGTCCATTCATCAGCAGACAAATAAAGCGCTCTAATATCAACTCTTTAATTATAATGTTACTGTGTGTACCCATTCCTCACACAAGAGACACTGGGTACCGAAAAGGTCTGCCTGATCAACACAGTTCCCAGTTTGTCCATAAAATTCAGATATCCCTACCTAAGTAAAGAATAACACATACGAAGGGATTATTTTATGATAATTTGTGACTGAAACCCCAATAAAATAAAGTTATGTACTTGGCTGCTTTCCAAATAAATGTAAAATGGAACAGAGAAAGTGTGGTTTATGATATTCATAAATTATTGGAAACATATTTGAACGAGAAAACTGAATTTGAATTGGTTTCATTATTTCATTTAAACGTACTTATATTCTCCTATTACATGGGACAAACACATGTGACGAAAAGATTGATGAGTATAAATGTTGATGGCTGGATTGTGTGAGACATGATATGAAGGAAAAAGGAGTAAATGATAGCGTGACGGTTGACAGGGGAGAATGGAAGAAAAAACGTGTTGCGCCGACCCCAAATAACATGCGACAAGGGCAGGAAGCTGATGGGACTTAAAAATAACTGGTGAAATTTATGTATACCTTTAGGTACGCCTGTGCCTAACCCTTCAAGGATTACAGGCGTGATGTTATGTGTATCATGTATAGTATTGTTTAACTGGATGGAGTCCGCAACTCCACATCCAAAGCGCGTATTTTGCGCACAACATTATGTTGTTCTGTTGGAAGTTTTACGCACGTGTTAGGTTTTGGATTACGATTAGATCGGTATTATCATATTATCCCATTATGGCGCAAACCTTTTATTAACAAGTAAGCTCCTATTTCAAAAGGCAAAATATGAACCATTGTATCATATTCCTGCCCTTGTCCCGTGTTACTTGGAGGCGCCACACGGTTTTTTCTTCTATTCGTGTGTCACCCGACACGGTAGCAAAGAGCAATATTGTCAAAAACAGAACCATTAAAGATGACACTTTTTACTTCAAAAAAAGTTAGAAACTTAAATGAATCTCGAATCGCAGCCACACAATTAAGCAGATTACCCCAAAAAGGCCAGGATTTAAAAAAACCGCCATTTTTTTTTCAACGAGCCAATTAACCTCTGTAACTGAAATTTTTCCAGAAAACCATACGGCCATTACCCGTTTAAAATTCTGTTTCAGTCTGACCTCACCCGGGTAGCCGCAATCACCGGCGATGATGCCGCAACATTTTGGTTTGTGTACATACAATTTTTTAATATTGCAACTTTGTCCCATTCACGGTACTTTGACAGTTTTTGTTAAGAGCTCATAATATAATCATTTTGTACCTATGATCTCGTAACAGTGACTCCTTGACTTCATACATTGTTGAGTAAGTTATCATCATCATGCCCTTGTCTTAAGTTACTTGGGTCGACGCAACACGTTTATTTCTTCGATTCTGTTAAGTAACTTGAATGTTTACAAAGTACTAAAGCCATGCTTTAATATAGGCGTCGTCACACGAAAACTCTATCGTCGTGGTCATATATTATGTCATTCGTATGATCGCAAATCTCGAAATGCGCCCTCTGACGGCGTCGACGCGTTTAGATTCGCCGAACAAATGATCGTGATCGTTTTGTATTAAGACATGGGGACAAAAGGAGGTTATCACATTTTTGATATAGGGGTGACAAACTTTCGAGGCGTAGTTCGTCTTGAGTTCAAATCCACAGACGTAATCATCAGATGGATTGTTTCCTTTGTTAGATCGAACAAATCGAACATTTCAAATGCAATTTTCGTCAGCAAATCGAATGCAGCCAATTACCGGTAAATCATTCGGTAAATCAGTATTACTTTCCCCACGCATTGCCTTTTCAACAATAAATTACAGCAATACCAATTTACGGGATATGGAGTGAAGTTCGTACTCATAACCTCTTGATTGCCAGTGAACCATTAGTCCATTGCCGCATTTAAATTAATTAATTAGAGCGGTCAAGAGGATACCTGAACTAATTAATTATTCACGCTAACTTGGCCTTAGACTCAAAGGCTTGTAATTGAAAAGGCCACCATTGTAGCAGTAGCCCCTTTAATGAGGAAGAGTCTGAAAGGCGACGTGTCAACCTTTATTTATTTAAACTTTTCACAGCAAAAAAGATACAAAGGCGGACTTAATACCTTAGGCGTTTTATACCGGTCACCCAAAGGTGGTGGAAACATAGTATTGCAGGTGATTATGTTTGCTTACACCCTTTACCCACCGTATTTCTTGGGACATGGTTATTTCGGAAAATTCAAAAATCAACATCAGAACGTCTACTTAATTACTTATATGTCGCAGCCGCACGGCCGCCTTATCGTAATAACAGACCACAACCAATGACAGACACGTCTGGTTGCTACATAAAGGATTCTGTCCGCTACACCGTACCATACCATGACCGTACTATGAACGTATCAGGCAAAAAAAAAAACTTTGTATTGAAATGTATGAGACTATGCCCAATACACCGTACCGCCACCGACCAATACCGTCGTGTACAATGCTCTCAAAGATAAAGATAAATCAAATTAATAAAAATATTATTTGATCTACTCAAAAGAAAATTCTTCAGTATTCTTATAAGTAGATTAAATAAAATTTTATCTTGTAATTTCATGGAAAAATGTATTATTATTTATTAAGAGGATTATTTTATGACAACGTTAAAAAAGATATATTTTCTACTAAATCCTTCTCTAGTAATCGATATAAGATAAATCGATATAGGTAATTAATGTACCCTATACTTTTTGTACTGGGTATGGTCGGGTACAACGCGTTAAAGGTGCGACGGGACTTTGCGCTCGCAGCGTATGTAGTCAAGCATAGTAGTATGTAGAAAATGGTCCAGACTTGAATAGATTTGGTTACCGCTATAACTTTTCGTTAAATTATGTTCTATGGTGACTGAGGAAATTGACGATATTATTATTGCCTCATTGCATCATAATATACTTGGTAATATCAATCAGATGGCCATTAGGTAATTTTAAACACAAAAACAACACTTCTTTTAATAATTCAAAATGACAAAAAAAATGCGGGAAGTTTTGAAGACAAAACAAAATTAACTAAACCTTTTTGGTGTTAAATTAACGATCCGCCCTTATTAACCACTCTGCTCGACAAGATTTTGACACATGACACACCAGCTGAATCGGTGGGGGTGATGCGATTTGTCAAGAAACTCAAGAATTTTCGTGAACATTCAGCATTCGATTTTATGATGATAAATATGTCACGGCAGCTGTTTCACACGATGAGTTTGTGTTAAATATCTTCAATACCGTGATGAGGTTGGTAAAACGGCGTCAGTCTATTGCCAAATATGTGTAAAATACATATTACGGCACGCTTCCAAAAAATAGGTAACTTAGATGCGCTGGAAATAATGTACATAGACAAGTTTCTCGTTTGCTAAAAAACTCGAAAAGGAAAAATAAATACAGTAACATTCTATCTGCGTTCTTATTTTTGCTATTATTCATACATAATTTCATAAAAAAACACGATCAAAGTCATGACAAATATTACAAAAAACTATGTTGAAAGTGTTGCAAAATGACACTTCTTAGTGCTGACCGAAACCCAAGTTCTATCATTACGATTAAAAAGTGGTATTCAGCCTAATCGATACTCGCAATGAAATCGAGTTTAGAAAAAAAAAGAGTTGAGACTGAATTCTTGGTACAATTTCGAATAATAATTAATCATTTAATTTTATCTTTTTTAATAATTTCATTTAGTAATTATTCAATGCTTTTGGTTGACTTCAAGAGAAGGAGATTTATAAGTAATAAAATAAAATAAAAACTTGATTCTATGTAATCATTTTGATGATTTGATCTTTCTTTCCGTTGAACTAGCAGCGTGAAATTTGGCAAGAAATAAGTCTCACAGTTCAAACAAAGAAAAACCTGAAAATGGATCGATTTTCAATTTAATTGTAAGCACGGACAGAACCTATGGCTAAATACGCGTCGATTTTTGTTTCAAAATTTAAATTAAGAATACGCTCGCAATTCACCATTTTAAAGTATTTTAATTTACTACATCATTTATTGTGAATTTGGTTTTCTAATATCTGGCGGTTGGACTGGAAGCCGACCCCAACATAGTTGGGTAAAGGCTAGGCAGATGATGATGAATATCTGGCGGTTGGATATAGAATGCCCAGGATCTCGGTAGGCATAATAAAAAATTAGTTTGATCCGTCAAAGATACATTATATTACTTATTCTACAATATTGTGTACAGTACGGTTGGGTTATTGTGTTAGGTTGGGACAAACTTTTCTTTTGTTTAGATTATTCTTTCCCACTGCTGGGCAAAGGCCTCCCCATACCTTTTCAACTCTCTCGGTGTTTTGCCTTCTCTGGCCAATCAGTGAAGAACGAGTGAGTCCAAATCGTCACGCCAGTGTTTCTTGGGCCTGCCTCGGTGACGACAACCGACAAACTTATTGTCCTAAATTTCGCAATCAGCAGTGCATAGGCCGTATCCTAAATAAACATTACTTTCTTTTTTCAAAGCGGTTCACTGTCCACTCTAAAACCTCTTTATACAACTGCAAAGTTCAGGTTATCCATCATAGGCCGTGGGCCGTGTCACTTGAGTGAGGCCGTGAACAGATATAAGACAGAACGCTCAGGCCAAGAGTCCTACTCGCATTTCTAGAAGTTTTCTTAAAAACACAATTTTATAGTTTTTGGGGTTGCTACTAAACCAAGCTTATCTACGCATCAAAAAATAATGACGATTAAAAGTATTGGTCGGAGAAGGCAAAAGATAAAGAAAATTGGAAAGCCATGGGGAGGTTTGCCCAGCAGTGGGAGAGAACTGTCGGATAAAAAAAAGTATTTGTAAATAGTGAATACCTAATAACCAATCCATCTAACCATAACCCAATTTTGTAGACTAAATATAATTTATCTTGGTGGGAACCAAACAAACACTATGGCCTACCAAGATCCTTGGCGTTCTATATTTAACCAACCAATAGAAAAAAAATTACAATAAATTATCTAGTAACTATAAATACAATATAAATTGGAACAGCGAGTGCATTCCTAATTTAAATTTTGACATGGAAAAAAAATCGGCGCGAATTTAACGATAGATTAATCTGTTCTGTTTATTGTTGGGTCGGTTTTAATACCTACAATGTACGAAAATCTATTAAGATTAGCATTATAAAAGCTTTAAAAAATATTATAACATTTTTTATTGTATTTAACGCTTAAAACAAAATTATTTTAATTTCTATCTATCGATTTCTTAAATTCCTTACATTTAATTACTCGATTTAATCGAAATTTACAAAACAAGAATCGATTGGAATAATCGTTTTCACACATCACAATAATTTTAAAAAAAATATGGCCGTCAATTTCGAATACAAATTGAGTAGTGGTAATGAATATTACGTGTTATTGGTCCTGAATTAGTAAATTACGCTAAGATCTGGGCATTTTCATGTTGTTTATAATATTTGAAATTATATTTGTCACATTTGTTATCGAATCTTTATGCGTTTGTGTGATATAATGTGAAAAATAAAAATGTAAACACGCACTATTGGCGCGAAACTTCGACTTTAGATACCAAAATTCATCATTACCACTGCTTATTTAAATTGAACTATGGATGAATTCGTCACATAATTAAATGACGAGTTAATTATTATCAATAAAGTGGAGTTTGGATGTCCGAAAACCACATTTTTTATGATTTTTAGCCTCGGCCAGCACTGCTGTCAAAATGGCGATGACCGTATTTACGCACTTGGATTTTGTAAGGTGAAATTAAGAAACTTGCGCGCTAAATACAGAAGTTTTAATGGCGTTGACATATGAGCTTTTTATCCAGCTTTCTTAATTAACGCACACTCATAGTATTTGATTATCAGAATATTAAATATTATTATAAATAATGAGGATGACGTATGACTAAAATGCTAGCCCCTTTGGGGGCCGATACCGAGCCAGCGGAGGTTTGTATGTCAAGCCCCCGAAGGGGCCCGTACCGAACTATATGGTTAAGGTTCAAGATCCAAGGAATTTCAATGGAAAGAATCTCACAATTTGTGCCATGACTAATGTTTCTCAAGGTTATAACCTTCATGATAAGTCAATTTATATAATAAAGGGCCCTTACGACCGCGCGATCGTAGCACCCAGCCCGCTACGCCGTAGCCGCGTAGGCGCTGCTCTACGCACCAATATCATAATGTTACCAACCAAATTGAAACCTTATTTTCTTATCATTTGAAATTATAACGACATACAAGAAGTACATATTTTTTTTCGTAACATAATGGATTGGAGTTTAAATAAAATAAATTATTAGAAGTACTGCTAAGTAATTCAATGAACTGTGTAAAGAAATCGGTTCTATGGTATCTTTCAAAGGGCGTGTTTATAATATTTTCTTAGAAGCAACCCCCTTTTCAAAACAAGTCCTCTCAGCGTCAAAAGACCAGGTACGCACGACCGACGATCAATCAAGCTGATCCTTCATTATACGGAAAGCTCGTACTTAGTGAGGTCAGGTTATACTGGATAATAATAACTTGATGTAACGCCGTGGGTACGAACAGCTTGACCGACAAATTGTCAAACTTCTAAAACTTCAACTGTGATAAAAATCTCAATGACACTAAATAGGCATGTTTTTCTGCGAACCTGCAAGCTAAACCTAGTCCTCCATCAGTCTTCATTTCATCCTATCTATTATATTATAAATGCAAAATTAAGTTTGTTTGTTACCTTTTCACGCCTAAACCACTGAACCGATAATCATGAAATTTTGGTTATAATGTACGTTCTCAGGTGTACAGAAACCTTTCATCCCGAAAAAAGGTACTGTTCTCGAAGAAAACAACAATAACGTTCTTAAGAAAGTAATAGATGGCGCCACGTGTCTTTCGAATCATGATTGGACTAATGATATTACTATAGAAACTTTAGTAGTGTGTTAAGAGTTTAACTGTCAAATTATAAATTAACGCGAGTGAAGCCTCGGGCAAAAGCTAGTTATGACATAAACCCAGCTAAAACCTTTTTGTATCCGCTGCTGTGACTATTTTATTTCCTAGCGTCGGACGTAGCTGTCCAGTTGTCACTGAGATTCAAAGTATACATCATTTTGGTTATATACAGCCACTAACGAGTCAGAAGATGATACTTTATGACACTTACTTTCATTAATCATGTATTCAGGACACGATTCTAAACCACCTAGCGATGAAATCGTCGGTTATAGAAAAAAATGTTCTGTGTCATACTGAAAAGTGCAATACTTCGCTATCAAAAGAGGTTTTTATTATTAAGACTGCCTAACTTTAGGTCAGCCAGGCTTCATGCAAAAATATCATAACCTCTTTAGTAGAACAACATCGGTCTGCCTAGTTAGTCCAGTGGTCCCAATCGCGACTGCTGAGCATGAGGTCCTGGGTGCGATTCCCGGATCGGGCATATTGTTGTTGGGTTTTTCCATTAGAAATTTTTCAGTAGCAGCCACGGAGTCTAGATTTGTGCCCAGTTGATGGCAACAGGCCCCTCCCCTATGGGCGGGATTTATACATAACTGGCAAAATGTGGGTTTACTATTAGGTACACCTCTGCCTAATCCTATGATGATCATAGGCATGATGTTATGTGGAACAACGGTTTTTACTAATGTAATCAAAACATCATTCACTGAACTGAATTGTTAAAAGTTTGTGACGAAAGTTCTCTCCCACCATTAGTAATTTAACTGTTGTATGTTATGACCAAAGAAACGATGGATGGTCTGTGTGAAGAATGATATGGCACGAAAAGAGGTGTCTGAGATGACGAGTAATAGAGAAGTATGGAAGAAGAAGACATGCTGCGCCGACCCCAAATGAATTGGGGCACGAGAATGATGATGATGATGATGAATGATGATGATATTATAATAAACCTGATGCTTGCATTCACATCCGAACTAAATTAAGGAACTTGTTTCTACCAGGAATAGGTTCACGCCAATAAAACAACGGGTGGGAAATTTACGATCTCTCGCTCGTCAATATGACGTTACCTACCCGGCGTCCTAATCAAAGCGATCGTCGCGTTCATGTCATCTCACTCATTTGTTGGAAGGCGCCCTGACTCCACGAAATCACGAGTTTCTCCTCGCTGTTCGAAAAAAATTAACACATCAGTCGTATGTTCGTACAACGATCGCTGTGGTTAGGCCGTGACACGACGTCTTATCCAGCTATTTACTCTTAATATTTTATTATAATACGCTAATAAACCAAGCTATCATTTCTAATTTATCGAATTACGACAATCATAAATATATTTTATAGGACAATCATAAGTATATTTGTCACGAAAACAATAACAAATACATGTCATTAATCGTATTTGTTTCAGTAATCATAGGACTTAATCAGCCGTGTTTGTACCATTCATTTTGGTCTGCTTAAACGCTCTAATGTTTCATTAAACCCTGGAGCCTAATGAGAAAGTAATTACAAAGTTTATGTTGCTAATATTTCAGCCGTTAGAGGGAGATTTGGGAATTCTTAAGGGAGTAGTACCTTCATAATATATGCCTATGGCATCGAACTGGTTATACGGATGCATTAAATTTAAGCATCGTTGGTCCAGTGGCTGACCATGAGGTGTTAAGTTCGATTCCCGGGTCGGGCACAGAATTATTGGAAATTTCCACCAGTAATTACTCAGTGGCAGCCTGGTGTTTGAATTTGGGTCCAGTTGATGGAAATAGGCTCCTATGACAGTGGACTTAAATGTAACTGGTGAACTGTGGGTGTACCATATCCCACCTTACCTAAAGTTTTTGGAAAAACAGGAGTGAATATGTCATTTTAATTTAAAGACATACATACATACCTACCTATTTAAAAACACGTAGACACCTTTTTAATTTTAAATTTAATTCCCCGAAACAGTGCGTGTATAGAGCACCCACATTTCATAAGTCATGGTGTTTTTATTTCCCATGTAATAATCTTCGATTTCATTTTCATTAAAAGGGCGTAACAAACTATGAGCTGCGAATGAGAATTTCCTATTAAACTCAAACCATTTATTTCAATTAGACCATTACGGCACTTTTGAATGTCAAAAAAGAAGCAAAGCTACAGTCCCAGTCACAAGGTATAATAACTTGGGAAAGTACTGTAGTTGCATATTCCAAAGCGTAGATCTCTATGGAGAAGAATGGGCAAGAAACTCCATGGACACTCTTTTAGAATTATATTATTAGTCCCACGCACTTCGTTCGATCCAGTATTCTCAGAGCTCGTCAATCGCTTTCAATCTAAGCCATTACTTGGAACCTAGCTATACACCCAGTGTGACATAACATCGTTAAATGCGATGAACTATCTTACAAACAATAATAATTATGGAAAGGGGCAGTAATCTTGCAGAAAATGTTATTAGTATACAGCTTATGTTGTTAATAAAGCGTTCAGGGGTCGATTCGCTGACAAAGCAAAGCGAATTCCCATTGGGTTTTTCCATCAGGAATTTCTCAGTAGCAGCCATGGAGTCTGGATTTGTAGCAAAATTGATGGAAATAGGTTCGCCCTCTATTACATGGACTTAAACATAACTGGTGAAATGTGGGTGTATTATTAAGTTATACACCTCTGCCTATGCAAAACTGATAGTCTAGCCTGATATGTGACCGTCGGACTGCAAAGTCATAGGCTCAAGTTCGAACCCAAGACACGCACCTCTTTTTTTTTTTTATATTTTCCATACTTGAACCCACGAGAAAAAACAACACAAACAAACAAAAATATTGCCGAAGGCAATCAGGAAGAGAGGAGGGATGCGGTGTCGGAGGCCGACGCCGCATCCAGCGATGTGAGCGCGGGAGGAGGCTCAGAGAGCTCCTCCCGCCGCGAGAGGACCAGGACTGCTGCTGCGGAGAACTCTAAGTTCTTCCGCAAGCGGTCCTGGCCGGAGGGCGACCATGGGTCGTCTTCCGAAGGCGAGCTGGCCTCAGCCCGCAAGATCCCCACCAGCAGGCGTGGTGGGATCCGGGGCAAGGGGCGGGGTCTCGCAGCGGCGGCCGAGAGAGCGACGCGGCTTGCCGAGGAGGGGCGGCCCCCGGTGGTGGCCGGTCACGTGGTGTCCCTTTCGGGCACCTCTGACGAGGCGGATGCAACTGGCGGCTCCGAGGAGGAGCGTAAGTCCAGGTTTGCGGCGGAGGTGGAGGCCGCATTAAAGGCGGTGGCCCATAAAATGAAGCCATCGACCAAGTTTGCGGCCATACCTGCGGCTTCCGCCTCCATTTTGGCGGCAGCGGAGGCCGCCTACGCGAAGCCTCCGTCAGGCGAGGTGGCCAAACTGCGGGCGGAGGTCGCCCGCCTGACGGCTGCTACGGAGCTTCTCCAAAAGGAGAATGGGGAGCTCCGAGCAGACCTGGCCGGTCTGCGCGAGACCGGCTCCCGCGAGGCGGCCCAAAAGGGGGGCCAGCAGCGGCAAGGCCAGCCTGTGGAGAACCAGGTGCTTGCCCTGGTTCGCCAAGAGCTGGCCGCCTTCCAGGCGCGGTTCTCCGTCCTGGAGGGCATTGTCCTGCGCCCCCCCCTGGCCGCTAACAAGGCCCCCCCGGGCCCGAGGGCGGCCTCATATGCTGCCGCGGCTGCCGCCCCCAGATCGGGGCCGTCCAGCCAGCCCTCTGCCAGGGCTGTGTTGGCCCCTGAGAGGCCGGCTCCGGCGAAACCGGCGCCGGCTAAGGGGGCGGTGGCCCAGAAGACGGGCAAGGCGGTGGCCCAAAAAAAGGGCAAGGCGGCGGCAAAACCGCCAGCGCCAGCGGCGGGCCAGCCGCCACCGCCGCAGCGGCAGCAGCAGCAGCCGCTCCCCCCGCCCCCGCCCCCTAACCCAGTCGCGGCCGAAGCCGGGTGGCAGGTGGTCGGCGAGAAGCAGAGGGGGAGGAAAGCGGCCAAAAAGGCAAGGCGCGCAGAGCGGAAGCGCCAGCAAAAGGCACGTAGCGTCGCGGCTAGGCTCCGCGCCCCGAAGACCGCAGCTGTAGTTATAACGCTACAGCCGGACGCGGAGAAGCGGGGCGTGTCCTACCGCGACGTGCTGGCCAAGGCGAAAGCGACGGTGGATCTCGGAGAACTCGGGATCACCGGGGGCCTCCGGCTTAAGGTCACCGCGACAGGGGCGCGAGTGCTGGAGATCCCCGGTGAGAACAGTGGCTCGTCCGCTGACGCTCTGGCTGAAAAGCTCAGAGCGTCCCTAAATGCGGACGAGGCCCGAGTGTCCAGGCCCGTGAAATGCGCAGACCTGCGCATCATGGGTCTGGACGACTCGGTCACCGAGGAGGAGATGGTGGCCGCCGTCACCAGGACCGGGGGGTGCCCTGCCGAGCTGGTCAAGGCAGGCACCCTACGTCCGGACCACAGGGGCATGCGTACCGTCATGGTAAGCTGCCCTGTGACGGCGGCCAGGAAAATCGTGGAGGGTCGTAGGCTCCTGGTGGGGTGGGTTTCGGCGCAGGTGAAGCTGCTGGAGCCCAGGCCTCTGAGGTGCTTCCGCTGCCACGTGGGGCACCACGTGTCGGTGCAATGCACCTCGGAGGTGGACCGCAGCAGCCTCTGCTTCCGATGCAGTCAGCCCGGTCACATGGCCGCGGCTTGCTCCGCCACGCCGCACTGCGCTGCATGTGCGGCGGCTGGCAAGCCCGCCGACCACCGGGCTGGGAGCAAGGCCTGCGCCCAACCCACCAGGACCAGGGGCAGGGGAACGCGGAGGCCCTCCGCTGCCGCCACCGCCACCCCCACCGTCGCCACCGCCGCAGCCGCCGCCACCGTCGCCGCCGCCGCTGCCGCCACTGCTGCAACTCCCGCAGCGGGGCCCTCACAGGGGGCCCGGGAGGGGGCTGAAATGGAGTGCCAATAATGGCCCCATTACGCCTCCTCCAGGCGAACATCAACCACTGCGCCTGTGCTCAGAGTCTGTTGCTCCAGAGCATGGCGCAGTGGTCGATTAACGTCGCCGTGGTCGCCGAGCCGTACTTTGTCCCTCCCAGGGAAGACTGGGTGGAGGACCTTAGCGGCTCAGTGGCCATCATTTCGTCGGCCGCCGCCGGTACCCCGACCCTTGAGAGTGTCAGGAAGGGTCAGGGGTGCGTAGCAGCACGGTTCGGGGAGATAGTCGTAGCGGGAGTCTACTTCTCCCCGAGCCGAACTCTCGCCGAGTTCCACAACTCCCTCGCGGAGTTGAGTGTCGTCATCGGAGGCCATTCCCTCCCCGTGCTTGTGCTCGGGGACTTCAATGCCAAGAACTTGGCTTGGGGTTCCCGTTACACAGACGTGCGGGGAAGGATGGTGGAGGACTGGGCTCTGGAAGCAGGCCTGGTCGTCCTAAATCGGGGTTCTGTCCCCACGTGTGTGCGGATGCGGGGCGAGTCGGTGGTGGACATATCGTTCGCCAGCCCCGCTCTGTCACCGCGTGTCCTTGACTGGCGCGTAATGGAGGAGGTGGAGACCTATTCCGACCATCGGTATATCCGGTTTGATGTCTCTGCCCCCTCAAGCGCGCCGGTCCGACAGGCCCCGAGTGGTCCGCGATGGGCGCTGAAGCAGCTGGACCGGGAGCTCCTCCTGGAAGCCTCGATCGTGCAGGCCTGGGTGACACCACCGGGCAGGCCTGCCGATGTCAACAGCGAGGCGGGTTGGTTCCGGGAGGCCATGTCCGAGATCTGTGACGTGGCAATGCCCCGAGTTCGGCCAGGAAGCGCCCGGCGTCAGGTGTACTGGTGGTCGCGAGAGCTGACGTCTCTGCGCGAGGCGTGCGTCGCCGCGCGGCACCTGTACGCCAGGCATCGCAGGCTCCGCATCCGACCTCCGGATGCGGAAGCCATTGAGGCGGAGCTGTACGAGGGATACAGAGCGGCGAAAACCGCCCTCCGAGAGGCTGTCCAGCGGGCTAAAGATGCGGCCCGCGAGGAGATGCTGGATACTCTCGACGGTGATCCGTGGGGGCGCCCTTACAAGATGGTGCGGGACAAACCGCACCTGGGCCCCCCCGCTGACGCAGAGTCTCCGGCCTCAGCTTGTGGAGGAGGTGGTGAGCGCTCTGTTCCCTTCGCGAGGGGAACATCCTCCCCCGCCTATGGCTCCGCTGCTTGCGGTGCCGGAAGCGGACCACGCAGACGACGATGACGACACTCCGGAGGTGACCGGGGTAGACCTGAGAGTGGCGGTAAACCGGCTTAAGGCCAGGAATACCGCCCCGGGACCCGATGGCTTACCTGGCAAAGCCTGGGTCCTGGCCTTGGAGGCTCTCGGGCCCCGACTGGAGGGGCTCCTAAGCGCATGCTTGGAGAGAGGCCAGTTCCCGCTTCGTTGGAAGACAGGGAAGCTGGTCCTCATCCGTAAGCCGGGGCGCCCTGCGGACTCTCCGTCCGCATACCGGCCCATTGTGTTGCTCGACGAGGTGGGCAAGCTCTTCGAAAGAGTCATTGCGAACCGCCTCGCCGGGCACCTTGCGGGGATTGGGCCGGATCTTGCGGACAACCAATTTGGTTTCCGCAAGGGGCGCTCGACGGTGGACGCCATCATGCGCGTGAGAGCCCTCACGACGGGGGCTGCGGTGTCCAGGGGTGGGGTGGTCTTGGCGGTGTCTCTCGACATCGCCAACGCCTTCAACTCCATGCCCTGGAGCTGCATTGGGGAGGCACTCCGGTATCACCGGGTGCCGACCTACCTTCGTCGTGTGGTCGGGGACTACCTGACGGACAGGTACGTCATATACCCTGGTCACAACGGAGAGTGGAACCGGCGAGAGATGTCGTGCGGTGTTCCACAGGGATCGGTTCTGGGGCCGCCCTTGTGGAACATCGGCTACGACTGGGTGCTGCGTGCCGACCTCCCTAGCGGCGTCAGCATAGTTTGCTACGCTGACGACACGCTGGTGCTGGCGCAGGGGAGGTCGCACGAGGCGGCGGCCGAATTGATGACACGCGGGGTTGCGATAGTCGTTGAGAGGATCCGGCAATTGGGTCTCGAGGTGGCATTGCACAAGTCCGAGGCCATGTGCTTTCATGGGCCTCGGAATGCGCCACCGTCGGGATCCACGCTGACGGTAGGAGGGGTTCCCGTCGGCGTCGAGTCGACGTTGAGGTACCTCGGACTCGTCCTCGACAGCCGATGGAACTTCGTGGAGCATTTCCGACGTTTGGCTCCCAGACTGGAACGGGCCGGGGCTGCTTTCAAGCGGCTCTTGCCCAACCTGAGGGGGCCAAACGCCTCCTGCCGGAGGCTCTATGCGGGTATCTTGCGGTCCATGGCCCTATACGGGGCCCCGGTGTGGGCGCGTTCGCTGAGGCTGCGTGCAAAGCACTACCTGAACGCGCCCCAAAAGGTGGTAGCCGTAAGGCTGATCCGTGGGTACCGCACGATCTCCCGCGAGGCGGCGAGCCTCCTTGCCGGATTGCCGCCATGGGATCTGGAGGCCATAGTCCTCGCGCGTCTGCACGAGTGGCGCGCGGAGGTACAGAGCCGGGGGGTAACTCCGCTGCCGCGGCATATTGTCGCGCGGCGGACAGACCTCCGCCGTGATCTCATGGCGACATGGAGGGAGCGACTATCGCAACCCCGTGCAGGGCACGCCACGATAGTGACGATAAGTCCCCTCTTTGAGGAGTGGCTTGAGAGGCGCCACGGCGCCCTCACCTTCCGCCTGACGCAGGTCCTCACCGGACATGGATGTTTCGGAAGGTACCTGCACCGAATCGGGCGGGAGGAAACGCCCGGGTGCTACTATTGTGAGGATCGACCGGAGGACACGGTGGAGCACACCGTCGAGGTCTGCTCCGCTTGGGAGGAGCACCGCCGTGTCCTCGTAGCGGCGATTGGCGGCGGCGACCTCTCGCGTCCGGCCCTGGTTCAAGCCATGGTCCGAGGCGAGAGGGAATGGGAAGCCGTCGCCTCCTTCTGCGAAGCAGTCATGCTAGCGAAGGAGGCGGCGGAACGTGAGAGGGAGAGAACCTCCTCACGTCCCAGCCGCCGCGGGAGAAGCACCGGGCGTCGGGGGCCACGCCGTGATGGCTCTCGGCCACCGTAGGCGCGGGCCTGTGGACGGTGAGTAATGGGCTAGCTCGCCGTCCGTCCGTCGTATGACGACGGGCAGGCCGTGTCGACGGCGCGTTCGTGTTCCACGCGCGCCTCAAAGAGTTGTCAGCAACGGGAGGGGCCCGCAAGGGCCGGTGCCTGCCAGGGCTGCGGGACTGTTCGAAAGAGATACCGCGGCCCTGGAACATAAAGGGCCAATGAAGGAACATGGGTGGTTTTTAGTCAGTAAGAGTCTGACACTCCCTTCCGCTCCGCCCAGAGCGGGAGGAGTCATTTGATGATTTCCCACGCTCCAAAAAAAAAAAAAAAAAAAGACACGCGCCTCTGATTTTTCGAATTCATTTGCGTATTGTATAATTATCACTTGCTTCGGTGAAGGAAAACATCGTGAGGAAACTATCACGTCTGAGAGATATTTTGTGATAGTATTTGTTACCTACAAACATCCTTTCTACTAATATTATAAATGCGAAAGTTTGTAAAGATGGATGGATGTTTGTTACTCGTTCAAGCAAAACTACTGAGCGGATTTGGATGAAATTTGGCACACAGATATTTTATAACCTAGATTAACATATAGGATACTTTTATCCCGTTAGTACGATCACGTGGGGCATTTTCCGAACTCAACGCGGGCGAAGCCGCGGGCTAGCTAGTAGTTTATAAGTTCCAATTGTTATAAAGCATTATGGATCATTGTTATCTCACATTAAATTAAATTAATTATTGATATCACAGTAGATACGTTTGATGATTAGGAACCGTGATCCAATAATCAGAACTAATTACAATTAAATTGGTCTGACACACAAAACCAATTCCACAAATCACTTAGTGCATTTAATTAAGGATATCTTTGAAGCCGAACACCTCCATACAAGTTCTATAGCCTTTGTGTGTGTCTGATGTCCGCAATTTAACCAGATTAACTGATCAATAAGTGAAAAGATAACATCACACCTGTACGCCGAAAGGTTAGACCGAGGTGTACTTAATAGTATACTCACATTTCGCCAGTTTAAGTCCCATGTAAAATGTAAAAGGGGGCGAGCCTATTGCCATCAATCGGGCACAAATCCTGACTCCGTGGCTACTACTAAATAATGAGATTCCTTATGGAAAAACCCAATGACACTTTGCACAACCCGGGAATCGAACCAGGACCTCATACTCAACAGTTGCCCATGCGACCACTAGATCAGGCGGTCAGTGATAAATATATGCATTAAATCACCATTTAGTATCCGGAACAGAACTATGTTTTTGTTTTATTTAGTGCTAAACAGGCGTTGAATGTATTTTGTTATTTGTGGTAGAAAAATAAGTAAAGGTGAAACCGCGGGTAGCCCACGTAATTCAAATTTTCTTACGTTTTTTGAAATTTTCAGGTAGTGTCAGGTTTTATGTTGATAAAAATATTATTCGCGCAACCCTTTTTTTGGGATGGGAAATCATCAAATGACCCCTCCCGCTCTGGGCGAAGCGCAAGGGAGTGTCAGACTTTTACTGACTAAAAACCATCCATGTTCCTTCTTTTGCCCTTTATGTTCCAGGGCCGCGGTATCTCTTTCGAACAATCCCGCAGCCTTGGCAGGCATCGGCCCTTGCGAGCCCCTCCTGTTTGCTGACATCTCTTTGAGGCGCGCAGGGAACACGAACGCGCCGTCGACACGGCCTGTCGTCATAAGACGAACGGACGGCGAGCTAGCCCAGTACTCACCGTCCACAGGCCATCAATCCAACCCTCTAAGTTCATTTAACCCCATTGAATAGTGAAATAGTTATTTAAATAGTTTTTGCGGGCTACCCTGGTGTTTCCACCTTTAATATGATCAGATTAAACTGGAAAGAGAGACCAACATAGTTGGAGAAAGCTAAGCGGATTACTCTCGCAACCGTATACGACGCTTTTGACAAACGAGTGTGGTTTCAAGCTACCACTTGTATAACAAGATTGTTGAGCTCCATCCAACCCGATGTTTCGAGACTTTCAAGTTAGTGGATCTAGTATTTCCCATCAATTGTTTTGTGTTAACTTAAACATTAAATATTACTTGTATTGAACCGAGAGCAATCATTTATGATGTGACTAGCTTTTACCCACGGCTTTGCCCGCACTATGGACGCAAAAAGTATCCTCACCTGCCTACTATGGTCTACCTGTGGGCCAAGTCTTATCGGAATTCCGTTCGTTTTTAGCCGGTAAAGTGTGAAATGTTAACATAACTATTTTCGTGATCATAATTTATTTATACCTCTTACAACAGTACATCGAAAACAATAATCCCTATTAACCTTTAGAGTCGACCTTAGGTAATTCCTTGTTCTGTGAATCTCAGTCACCAACACATTATTCAGATTAACTTCTCAGTATTCCGACTCGTGTTGAACTATCCTCGAGGCAGATTAACATTACATAAATATATGTAAGTAATAAATAACTGCAATATACATATATAGGCGATGTTGGAAATTTTCCACTTCTCACCGTCGTTATACTCATATTTTTTCTGATAGCTCATAAACAAGGGAAGTTTTAAGAAAATTTCTGTACATCAACTTTACTACCCTTAATATCATTAATAATTAATGTGAATCATTAATTAACGAATCATCATCATCTGCCTAGCCTTTTCCCAACTATATTGGGGTCGGCTTCTAGTCTTACTGGATGCAGCTGAATACCCGTATTTTACATGGAGCGACTGCCTATCTGACCTCCACAACCCGGCTAGCACTGGGTAACACGATATCCTTTGGTAAGACTGGTTGTCAGACTTTCGAGCCACTGACTACCTGTAACGACTGTCAAAGATTTACAAAATAATGACAGCCGGGACCAACGGCTTAACGTGCTTTCCGAGGCACGGAGGAAGCTCGGTATGTAATGGGTGGTCACCCATCCACGGACCAACCTAGGCAAGCGCGGCTTAACCTAGAGATTGACCCGGGCGGCTGTTATTATTTAGCCACGAGCTCCTCAATCATTAATTAACGAATAATTTATAATATTCTTCTTTTTTGCGTGTCGATAGACTCAAATAATACCCGACCAGTATATTGCCACATGCACAGCTCTGTTATTGGCTTCATTTAAATCCTGGAATGTGCAGGTGGCTGTGCAGGATGGGCAAGAAAGGAGGTGGGGCATATCCTGCAGAGGGGCTCTACACTGACATTGTATTTGGACCGGTCCCAAATACAATGTCAGTGTGGAGCCCGATGATACTCCATTTATAATATTCTGGTGACATTACCAATATTTCACATACGAATCTAAATCTTGATCTTGATCTTATCTCTTTATCTAGATCTTGTTTGTAATTATTACCTATAAATATAATAAATAAATAATAATAATAAATAAAATTTATTGAAAAATCCAAGGTACAACTTTTACAGTTTTTCTTAAATTTATGTCAAGTTCACTCATGATTTGTGCCTGAACTAGGTAATCCTGTGTTTCAGGCGATTGGAAGTCACATTAATTGATTAAATAATCACATAATTATCATACTAATCTTATTGGTACCTACGTAAAAAGTTATATAAAAATTATAGTATCTTAACTTAGCTAACTAATTTTAAAAAATTACAATACTACGAACAATATTTACTTTAGCACAAGTAATAACTTCTCTGTATCTTCATAGGACATATTTTGAAGGGCTTCTTTAAGGATTTTCTTGCATTGACTATGATTTAAGGAGTAGATGTTTCCTTTTTCATTTAGCCTGTTATAGAGTAGCGGTCCAAGGTATATATAAAATTTGGCTATGAAAGCATGTTTTGTACTTTTTTGAGGACAAACTATATCTTTCCGTCTCTTTTTAGTAAATTCAGTGCTGTATGGAAGTGCCGCGTGTTGTTTTAGTACAGTGCTCATAATAAATAACTGTCGGACTGTTAGTACTTCACAAGATTTATACAGGAGGTTAGTGGGAAAAAGGAAAGGGCGGCAAGTAGCCACCTTGAGAATAGCTCTTTGAGCTCTTTCGATGGGCAATAACAGACTTTTACTCGCCCCACCCCACGAAGTAATACAGTAAGTCAGAAGTGACTGACAAAGAGCAAAATATACTTGCCTAAGTATTTTTGGATCTGTAATAAATCGTAGCTTTTTGAATACGAATATCAGCTTACGAATTCTATTATTTAGAGCTTCCATATGTTGTTTGAAGGAAAGGGTTTCATCTATTATAATACCTAGGTATTTTATTTTATCAGTCTTCTTAATATTGGGACACTTACACTGGCTATCTGTAGGGACTGGGCAACAATGAGCATGCAGCGCTGAGGGGATAGACGATATTTGCTTGCGCATCGAAAACTTAATGTAATTTGTCTTCTCTGTATTTAGAGTTAGTGAGTTATTTTGAAGCCATTTATTTACAATATTAAATCCGTGTTGCGCAAGTTTGTAGACTTCAATTTCTGAGTCAGACGAAAAAAGTAAAGCAGTGTCGTCAGCGTAAGTTACGATAGTGCCATGCTCTAGCTTAAGATTGCAAAGGTCATTTATGTAGATCAAAAAAAGAGTGGGCCCTAGAATACTTCCTTGGGGAACACCAAAAAATGTGTTTTTTTGAACCGCACTAAGAACATTGCCAATCTTTACGCACTGGGAACGATCTTCTAAATAACTTTTGAACAGTTTTAGCTGGGTGCCTCTTTCACCTATGATCTCAAGCTTGCGCAACAGAATTGGAATGGAAACTGTGTCAAAAGCTTTGGCGAGGTCCAGGAAAATTCCTACTACGTGGTTACCATTGTCAAGTTCTTGCGCTAAATAGTCAGTCAGATGATGTACCGCATCGGCAGTTGAAATTTTAGGCCTAAAACCAAACTGCCGTTTAGACAGAATTGATTTATGTTTCCAAATATTTCAACAACCTTTTATTTATTATTTTCTCCAATATTTTTGACATAGAAGGTAGTAAAGAAATAGGTCTATAATTTGTCACTTGCTCTTTGCTGCCTGATTTATAGACAGGAACAATTACAGCTTTTTTGAGGCACTCTGGAAAGTGACCTGAAGATAAACAAATGCGGAAAATATAAGTCAGTGGTGGTACCAAAATGTCCTTGAATTTTTTAATAATTTTATTCGATATGTTGTCCCAGCCAACTGCACAGTCTTCTTTCAAGGTCATGATTATACTTTCTACCTCAGTCTCGTCAGTGTCTAGCAGTGCGAAGGAAGTTAAAGCAGTGTTGCATGTTAAAGGAGTGCTCGTTAGGTTTTGGGATTGACCCATATTTTTTTCTGCCAGAGACTTACCAACATTAACAAAGAAATTATTTGCTATGTTAGCGGATTCCACCGGTGACGAGTGTACTTGTAATAAACCTGAAGATGACTTATATTGTTTCGTGTTATACGTAACGTCTTTAATATATTTCCAGATCTTTTTACTATTTGTTCCAGCCTTTTCCAATGCCGCTTTGTCGTAGTTGATTTTAATTTTTTTAAGGAGATCGTTGCAAAAATTTCGATATCTTTTATACGAAAATTGCAATACTGCATTGTCTGGATTAGATTTAGCTTTCATATGCAGTTTATCCCTATGTTGACCTGACGTGATCCATGGTTTTATGATGTGATTTTTGTTACTCAGCTGCGATACGATTGTGTTTTTCTGAATTGCATTTTGTAAGTTTTTAATTACAAACAACATGCAAAACTGCGGGTCAGCGGAATTATAGACTGGATTAAAATCGATGACGCGTAAATCTTCTTCAAATCTATTTATATTCAGTTTTGAAATTGTGCGAGTGTCTTGTTTAGGTAATTTACAATTTAGAGTTAGTAGGGCAGCATTGTGATCGGTTATTGTTGAGTTAACAACAAGTGCAAGTGAAGGAAAATTCGATTTTAGCATAATATGATCCAAACAGTTATGTTATCTATGTTTACGAATAAATGATTCTGATTTCTGATTTCTGAATTATGTACACAAGTTTCACTCAATTAGAGGCCGTTAGTGATCCCACGAAGACGTCCTATCGGTATAAAAAAACCTATGTCCTAAACCCGGTCATGGTCTACCTCTATGTCAAACTTTATCGAAGTCCGGTTATCAGATTAGGTCTTTTTTCTTTCTTTATCGTGTGGTTAGTGCCTAACCTGGTGTCAAAGTTTTTCTGCCGCCCATGGGCCTCTGACTTGGCTTTACATGCCGTCATGAAATATCTCTCAGGCACGCTGATCTCCTCACGATGTTTTCTTTCACCGATGCAAGTGATAATTATATAATACGCACATGAATTCGAAAAATCAGAGGTGCGTGTCTTGGGTTTGAACTTGAGACCTATGACTTGGCAGTTCGACGGTCACACAACTTGGCTATTGCTGCTTCTAATAGAACAGCTAGCCGATTAGTTGTGAAGGCGTGAGTTAGGATCAGAATCACCAGACACAAAACCTCCCCGTTTTATATCTTAAGAGTGGAATATGAGTAACTTTCACTATCTTTGCAGTTCCTCATACCACTAAATAGTAAATACAACAAATAAAGCTAACTACCCCTTTATAAAAACGAGATCTAGTTTTCGATCAAATGTGCAAAATCGTTTGCGCTGCAGTTTTACATCACTTTATTTCATTTAATTCTTAAACCAGATAGGTCTCAGATTAAATCGGTATCAACTGTGGATTTCATTCCATCCGATCTATTAATATATTACGTAACGGACGAGGACTTGTGCGGACTACTTCGGACTCGGGACGCGAAAACTGAAAACCGGAATTCGTGGTCAACTCGCTCTAATATAAAATTGGTAAGTACGGATACTGGCACGGGAATTCGAGTACAGTATTTAATTTTATGAGTTCTACTAAGCTCTGAATTTTGGCAGTTAAATAAATTTTCATGTATCATGTTATCGTCATTATATAGATAACAGTTCACTGTTGATCGTATTTATACTTAACTGTTACTGAGAGGGAGGAGGAATCCCAGAAATGGGACAGAGCAGGCTAGGTAGAACAACGTGCAGTAGTGGTAGACCAATCAATCGATCGACGAAGCCAATTACAGGCCAGAGCTAAATATACATTGCCCCCGCTTTGCTTATCGAATCTGATCCAGCCAGACGTATGGATTCAATCACGTGAGAATGTGGCCATTGATCCCTACTTTTAAATCCGATACAATTTCTGATACCAGACTGCCAGTTTGACATTCGTAAAAAACAAACTCAATGTGAGAACAAAACAATGTTTTCATCTAGGCACACTTGGACACTAACAACTTTTGTTCAGTTTGCTTGAAATTTCGGGCTGCGTACAAATTGCAGTGCAACATGCATGTGCTAACTCTTCAGAAACAGCAAAAAAAGTGTAACTTTTTTATAAACTTACCAAGTTTAACAGATAAACGTTCGTAATCGTCCTCATTCTTCTGTTGCTAGCAAGCGTTGCTATAACAAGACAGTTCCCTGATATAGACAGCATAAAGATCAGAATATACGGCGGCAATATGAACCGCCATTCGTACGCGTTGCTAGCAACCTTGCTTGCAACAACGCTCGTGTTACGGACTGCAACGAACGTTGAGACGGTGGACGTTTCTCGCATACGGAGGAGCGAGGAATTGAGTAATGTGCTTATTTCCTCCATCTTGAGTACCTGAAACCAAACAACAAAAGATGTTAGAAAACAGACAATTTATATCCAATCTACCAAAGATTACGTAGGAACTAAGGTAATTTTATGTGTGCAAGAGAAGCTCTTAAAGTGTTATTGTTTGTGCCAGCTTGCCGCCACGGTAGTAGTTTGCGGGTAATATGATGATGCAAAGTATGGCTATACGTCGCTACAAGCTACATTACGTACGTCATTAGTAACATAATTTTATGCGGAGACTGTCTGACGATGTGCCTTTTTTCTTCTTAAACCCATTTCACTACAGATAAAAATATGTTCTATGTTGTTTGATATATAAACCTTGCTTTGCAATATATAATACCCGTTCTTGATAGTTGAAGATAATTCTATCTTAACAGCATTGACATGACCTGGGTTGGGACATAACATTTTTTATTCCGATAGTACGATCCGTAAGATAGTTTTGGACAAGAGAGAATGTATTATATTTTCAACCCCTAGTCAGTGTTCATGCACCCTTTATTTTTTATTTTTTTGGAGGGTGGGAAAAATCATCAAATGACTCCTCCCGCTCTGGGCGGAGCGGAAGGGAGTGTCAGACTCTTACTGACTAAAAACCACCCATGTTCCTTCATTGGCCCTTTATGTTCCAGGGCCGCGGTATCTCTTTCGAACAGTCTCGCAGCCCTGGCAGGCACCGGCCCTTGCGGGCCCCTCCCGTTTGCTGACAACTCTTTGAGGCGCGCGTGGAACACGAACGCGCCGTCGACACGGCCTGCCCGTCGTCATACGACGGACGGACGGCGAGCTAGCCTATTACTCACCGTCCACAGGCCCGCGCCTACGGTGGCCGAGAGCCATCACGGCGTGGTGTTCATGCACCCTGAAGTAATAAACAAGCATCTGAAGAAGTCCCATAAATCCATTAATGAAACATCAATACTTCATTTCTGATTTTGTTAATATAACACTCGACTAAGTTCAGACAAACTTCGATCATTAATCATCATCTGCCTAGCCTTTTCCCAACTTTGTTGGGGTCGGCTTCCAGTCTAACTGGATGCAGCTGAATACCAGTATTTTACATGGAGCGACTGCCTATCTGACCTCCACAACCCAGTTAGCACTAGGTAATACGATACCCCTTGGTACCCATTATATTTTGCAGAGTTTTAAGTTTAAAACAATTTTGCACATATTTAACTGACTTCTTTTTATAACATTTTATATTTACATACATCAGTAAAGCTGTAAGGACCAACCTAGGTAAGCACGGCTTAACCTAAAGATCGATAAGAACAGCCGCTCGGATCGATCTTTAGGTTAAGCCGTGCTTACCTGGGTTGGTCCGTGGATGGGGGACCACCCATTACATACCGAGTTTCCTCCGTGCCTCGGAAAGCACGTTAAGCCGTTGGTCCCGGCTGTCATTTGTAGATCTTTGGCAGTCGTTACAGGTAGTCAGTGGCCCGAAAGTCTGACAACTAGTCTTACCAAGGGGTATCGTATTACCTAACACTAACTGGGTTGTGGAGGTCCGACAGGCAGTCGCTCCATGTAAAATACTGGTATTCAGCTGCATCCGGTTAGACTGGACGCCGACCCAACATAGTTGGGAAAAGGTTAGGCAGATGATGACATCAGTAAAGCTATAACCGTTATCTGTAAATTAAGCTACACTGAGCAACTCCTGCAATTTTCATAAAAAAATGCGTAATTAATATTTCAGAGAAAAAACAATTTTTAAAAATATAACAAAGTACGAGACGAACGAAAAATCTAGGGTTTATAAACCCTAGATTTTCTTTCGAAAAAATGCAATTTATTTACTACTTGGAGGTCAGACTAAATAAAACTCTTTACAAGAAAATGACGCAAAAATCTAAAAAAAAAATACATACAGTTCTAATAAATCGTTTCTATTTAAGAAAATGTTTCAATCGTGAGATACCAACAAAAGAGTTAGTAGAAAGTTTATTTAAGGGACTCACAAAGCATTTCATTCGATTAAACAATTTTATTGCTTTTCCTAAAAACAAATAGCAATTTAGTTTTAAATGATTTAACGTCGCTATAAAAACAATAAAAGGAAGCTAACTTTTTTATATAAACTAAACTAAACTACACAACTAAACTACACTAACTAAACTAGCTTTTGCCTGCACCTTCGCTCGCGTTAATTTAGAATTTACAATCAATTCGGGTTGTACTCTGCTTGTAATAATATAATTCAATCATGATTCGAAAGACATGTGGCGCCATCTATTATCATAAGAACGTTATTGTTGTTTTCCTCTCAAACAGTAATTTTTTTGGGATGAAAGGCACCCCATGTACGTTTCTACAGCGTACACCTGACAACGTCAACGACAGCTTCCTGAAAGTTTGCATACAACTTTCAGGATGCTCGATTCAGTGGTTTAGGCGTGAAAAGGTAACCAGCAAACAAACAAACTTGCTTTCGCATTTATAATATTAGTTAAGAACTGCGCAAGATATATTGCAGGGAAACGACTTCTTTGACAATGTAAAGCACTCACAGCATTAACATGCATTGAATAGTACAGGGGTCATTGTGGTATTTATAGTGAAGTTATCTATGCATCTATACAAATTAAATTAAATTGAACTGTCTTTTTGTAATATCAAAATAATTGCTTTTTACTGATTGCTTATGAAAGTATAATTATACGGTACATAACAAAAACACATTTTTTTTTAATTTTTGTCTGACTGTCTTTCTGTTTGTTCCGACTAATCTCCAAAACGGCTGGACCGATTTTGACAGGATTTTTGCTGACAGATAGCTGATGTTGTAAGGAGTAACTAAGGCTACTTTAAGAATTGGGGTTCCGTACAAAAAATAAAACCCTTGAAATTGGTTAAAAGTACCATTTTTTTTTAATTTCACGCATACCTATGGAGAAGTACAAGAAAAATATCGTAATGACGGGAAGAACAAAGTGCCTCTCGACTTCATTTAGGGTGTTTTTACACCCGTTATACACATTTCACAGGTCTCTTTAATACAGACAATAGCCAGCCAGCACTAAAAATAAGCATCGTTAACGGAACAATGAGTTTCCAATTAATGACCAAGTCCCGGCCAATATGTACTACTAGGTACTAACACGCTATAAGTTCCAATTAATTAATCTTAGACGTGGTCGAGTTTAGATCAAGAAAAACATTGTGAGCAAACCTGAACTTAATGGTTAACAGTCTCTAACAAATAGTAAAGAAGAAGCATTTAATTAATTACTTTTCTATAAATACACCTGCAGTGGGGAGACACTGGCTAAGTAATAACAGCCGCACGGATCGATTTTCAGGTTAAGCAGCGTTTGCCAAGGTCGGTCTGAGGATGGGTGACCATCCATTACATACCGATTTTTCTATGTGCCTCCAAAATCAACTTAAGCCGTGGGTCCCGGCTGTCATTTGTAGATCTTTGACAGTTTTTTTTAAGTTAATGTCGTTGGCTTACTGCAAGAACTCGTTAAGTGATCTTTGATCCCTTTGATCTTTGATCTTTCCAATGAGTTCTATTTACATACGGCTGTTATTGTGTTATTGTGATAAAAGTGAATAACTATAAAAAAAAATGTTTCTGTGGGAAAGTTGATCGTTATCATGAGTACAATCACGTGTTTAAGTATCGGTCACTAATTACCAGTCACCCTATATAGTCTAACCAAGGGAGATCGTATTACCCAGTACTAACTGGGTTGTGGGGGTCATATTGTCTGTTACTCCATGGAAAATACTGCTATTCAGTTGTATCCGGTTAAACTGTAAGCCAACCCCAATATACTCGTAGTTGGGAAAAGAAGAAAAAGTTAGAAAGATGATGATAATGCTGACACAATAACCAACTACAGAGAGTCAAACTTATGCCGTCAAGACGTTCATCAGATTATCAGATCGGGAAATATGTTATTGGGTTTTCCGATGAGGAATGTCTCAGTAGCAGCCACGGAGTTTGGATTTATGCCTGGATGATGGCAATAGCTTCGCTCCCTGTTACATGGTACTTAAACCTGACGAAATATGTGTGTACATAAATGGCTACATCTCTGCCTTACCTGGCGGGGATTATAGGCGTGATGTTATGTTATGATCCATTTACTACCTTTTTTTTTTGGTGGGTGGGAAATCATCAAAGGACCACCCCCCGCCCTGGGCGGAGCGGAAGGGAGTGTCAGACTCTTACTGACTAAAAACCACCCATGTTCCTTCATTGGCCCTTTATGTTCCAGGGCCGCGGTATCTCTTTCGAACAGTCCCGCAGCCCATCCATTTACTGCCTAAAGTAGATATTTATGTAGCCTACATTTAAATCTCTGAAAGCTGAAAAGTTACACAGCACTAATGTGTTAATGTGCATGTGTGTGTTAACAAAAATGAACTACTGAACTAAGGTATACTCGACCTCGTTACTGCTTTACCAACCAAAGGTTTGAGTGGTACTTGCACGCCTTTAACACGTCAGGGCTATTTTTTAATGAGAACCTCACGTCCCAGCCGCCGCGAGAGAAGCTCCGGGCGTCGGGGGCCACGTGGTGGCTCTCGGCCACCGTAGGCGCGGGCCTGTGGACGGTGAATAATAGGCTAGCTCGCCGGCCGTCCGTCTTATGATGACAGGCCGTGTCGACGGCGCGTTCGTGTTCCACGCGCGCCTCAAAGAGATGTCAGGCCCGCAAAGGCCGATGCCTGGCTGCCAGGGCTGCGGGACTGTTCGAAAGAGATACCGCGGCCCTGGGACATAAAGGGCAAAAGAAAGAACATGGATGGTTTTTAGTCAGTAAAAGTCTGACACTCCCTTCCGCTCCGCCCAGAGCGGGAGGAGTCATTTGATGATATCCCATCCCAAAAAAAAATGGCTATTTGTTAATTAATAATTTAATTACAAAAAATAAGAGGTACGTGTCTTATGTTCGAACTTAAGACCTTTGAATTCCGACTTCCGAGTGTCACACAACTAGGCTATCACTGGCCCACTCAAATATTTTGATATGATGCATGAAAAAAAAAAAATTGTCAAATTATGATGTTGTCAAAAGTGGTAAGGAATTAAAGAGGTTGACTACTATGTGTCTACCTTTTTGCTTAGTACCCATAAAACCTTTCGTCTGGAATAAGACCTAATAACAAGTTTAGTAAGGGTCCGTTTACTGCTTTCACGCCTCTGCAAAGTTGAAAAGTTTTATTACTCAGATTTGTTTGGGAAACCGAGTTTGCTTTTCTGTCGGTACATTGTTGATTATGTATTTTAAATTAAAGGTTTTTATGTTGACTGCCTTGTTGGTGTAGTGATCGCGCGACTGCTGAGCATGAGATACTGGTTCGATTCCCGGGTCGGACCAAGTGTTATTGAGTTTTACCATCAGGAATTTCTCAGTAGCAGCCAGGGAGACTGAATTTGTGCCCGGTTGAAGCAATAGCTCCTTTTTACATGGGAATCACGTAACTAGCATAACATAGGTGTACCTTTATGTGCAACTCTGCCTAACCCTACGGGGATTACAGGCGTGATAATATGTAACAAATTGCCCGATCCGGAAATCGAACCCGGGACCTCCTGCTCGCTCAGCAATTGCGAGTGCAACCACTAGACCAAGGAAGCAGCTCATCTCAACTCTTTTAATTCTTAATCATAATTCAAGAAAACTCATCGGTATTATATGTCATTCTGACAAAAACTGAATCTAATAATGCATACCTACCTGGATTTACTTAAAATGTAGGTAACCTACATATGTCAATGGCATTTGTTTTTATACGTAACCGGTAACATAGATATTAGCACGTGTGAAACGTGACACATTGCGAAAATGACACGCTGACATGATATCGTATGACGTTGTATTGTGACACATCTGCCACTTACACGGAACAGGACCGTGAAAAGAGCATAAATGAAACGATACACGAAATAGCGAATTCTCACGAATGTGATACGAAAATTGCGGCTCTTTTTCTGTTTTCGTGCGACGAACTTTTTGTACGGAAGCTGAAACCATTAACTGTGACAGTGAGATGAGTTCTTCCTCATGTCACTGGAAAGCGTTAGTGTTTCATTATAGCAGGGTGCTTTGCTTTACACGTGTCTACAACTTTATGAGCAGTTCAGCGTGTAAATATTATATATTGGCCTGTTGATCTAGTGGTTAGTGACCCTGGCTGCTAGGACGGAGGTCGTAGGTTCGATTCCCACACAGGACAAATCATTGTGCGATGAGTACGATTATTTGTTCTGTATCTGGGTGTGTGATGTATCCATAATATGTATTTATTTAGAAATATATAAGTATGTTTATCAGTTGTCTGGTTGCCATAGTACAGGCTCTGCCTAGTTTGGGATCAGATGGCGGTGTGTTGGTTGTCCCAAGATATTATTATAAATAGACCCTTAACGAAGCCGGAAGGTACGCATTCTCCCAGTCCTTGCGATATTTTTTTGTTCTAGACCATCTGGACCTCGGAACCTTCTAGTTCCTTTCTAACTTTTTCACAAGTTTTTATTTTAATTACTAGTTTTTAAGGTAAAAAGTTTACTTTAAATACCTGTATGACCCGTTTCAATGCATTCAATGCCAGCACAATGTTCTGAGTATGTTACATGGAGCTTGACCGTAAAACGTGATTATTTACCACAAAAAAAGTCGTTTCCCAGCAATAATTTTTGCGTAGTTTTACTTAGTTTGATGACAGCATGCTTGGTGGACCGCTTCGTAAAGGGTCCGTTTACACCTTGTATGTAGCTGTATAATAATTTTACTGTACAATAACAATAAAGTATTTTCTATTTACGTATAAGAATGTTTACAGAGTATATTTCCTTGCTTAACATTGTGCTTATGTGTGTACATGCAGGGGTAACATGAGTACTTCAAGTTGATTACATTTAAACTTTTATAATTATTAAAAAAACTGTCAAAAAATTATTTAATACCGATACGATCCAGTATAAAAAAATCATCGTGGAAGTGATTCTCGGATTCGTAAGCAATTTTTACACCAGTTAAAATAAGTTTCCTAATTTGATGAAAATGTTATACGAGTAAATATAATACACATATTAATAGGTCAGCTCTGGTATAGTATTACTTCTTTAACAATTGTCTAGTATCATTAATTTTCTCAACAGTAAGTAACGTTAAGTATCCGATACTTCTTACTTTCTTAGTATAAGTACCAAAGAAGACTAAGCATTTCTTTGTCTTTGTCTCGTCGCGATCAAAAACAAAGTCAGTAAGCATTGATTATGGAGACTCGTTAAAGTTCTATTCTCAACGAGTAGTTTTTGTTTCATCTCTGAACTTTGAACATTAGGGGTAAAGCCTGTAGAACCAATTAGTCTGTAACTAAAGTAAGCTACATATACGGCGTAAGGGGACATCGTACTCATTACTTAGATCTTGCACGCTCAATTTGTGTGTAAACGCATGTTTTTAACAAATAAAATATCTTCAGCGTGCTAATAACTTCTAACAAGAGGTTGATCCACTAGAATTAATTTTTTATCGTTTTTTTTTTTTTACATAAATTGTCCTACTGTTAGGGAAAGGATTTGTAACGTCATAAAATTTTATAGGTCATTAAATGAAAATTCAGATATTTAAGACAAAGTTACAATTTTAATGACCAAACGGTAAAAATGCATAGAAAATCGGATTAAAAAGAACGATAATAAAATTCAATTCTGGTGGGAATCTACCAGAATTTAAATAATTTCTCACAACAACGTATTTTGCGAAAACAAACTATACAGTAAACAGTGTATTGACGAAACCTACAAGGACGAAATGAACAAAAGCTGGGAATCAGAGCTATACAAACGGCCAAATTATATAAGACAGATCCCAATACGCCTACCCTGCAGAAGTAAAGTAAATTCTAACACACCTTTTTGCTCACTGCCTATTTCCAACATAATTTATTTATTTGTTCCTAATTGATTTCTTTTGAACGTGAACGTGACACGTCTTCTAATTTCCCAGTAGACAATGAAATTCATTAATTAGGTTATTCAACAGCTTCTTGTGTACCTTTGGAAACCTATATTCGTTTAGCTACTCATGAATTTTATAAATTGGTTGCCAGTTGGTGTATTCACTAAACATCTTGCCTGTAATTCCCGAAGTGGTAGGCAGTGTTGCACCAATAATTGTACATTAAAGTAAAAAAGTAATGATGTAAACGCTTTTTTTTATTTTGAAACGTAGACAGTAGGCACAATTACAACGAAAACATTTTTTTTGTTAATAAATTGACATTGTTTTTTTAGAAAATGATGATAGCTACAATCGTTTATTGAGTCGCAGCTATCAATTGTCAGGTTACTTTAAGACCTATGTCATATATATTTCCTTTCTTCTAAAATTTAACGTTCAAAAATTGTTGGCCTTATAGTATATAATATACAGGGTGTTTGGCGTATGGACCGACACAATTTTTCCAGGGATTTGGGAGGTCATTAGCTAGGTTCTACCCATACACCCTTTGTCCCAAATGTCACGGTTGGTTACATATGTTTTTTTTTGTTTAAATGAAAAAAATGCCCAAAATGTTTCCTTTAATTCGAAATAACTTTTTTGTTTGTGGGCGTAGTGGCACAAAACAAATTTTGTTGCATTCTCCAAAGTCTTTTAAATCTAAAAACATCTTTGTTTTATACAACTGGTTTCAAGAAAATTCCTTACAAGCTTCCAAAGTAATTTTTTTAATTTAATGAATGAAATTTTACAACTTCTAAATTAATTATAAAAAAAAGTAAAAGTCATTTTGAACTTAGCTTTACTTTAAAAAGTTCTTTAGTTGATACCCTTTCTAACGGTATGCTACATGTCATAGAAATTATTCATTATGTAGTCAAAATACTAGTTAGGAGAGTCAGGGTTAAGAAAAGACTTTTTAAGGTTATTTTGTTTTTAATAAACTAAAGTTATAAAAAGGAGGCAAAACACCGAGAGAGGTGGAAAGTAATGGGGGAGGCCTTTGCCCAGCAGTGGGACAGAATAGGCTAGTTAAAAAAAAGTTATAAATCTTGTTCAAATTGACCTCCTCCATTTCGTATGCATGCACGACATCTGTTTCTTATTTCAACTGTCGTTGTACGTAGTCGCATTTCTTCTTTCATAGTTTGAAACGCGTCGGTTATTGGTTCAATTAGAACTTCCCTAGTGGGCACTTCTGTCTGGTAAACCAATTCTTTTGCACGTCCCCAGACGTAAAAATCCAAAGGCGTCAGGTCTGGGGACCGTGCGGGCCACGGAATAGGGCCGCCTCTACCAATCCATGCGTTTGAAAAGGCATTATTTAAATGCTCTCGCACGTCCAGTTGGTAGTGTGCTGGACAGCCGTCATTTTGGAAAACTATCGGCACACCTTCTTCCAAAACAGGCACAACAAGTTCGGGCACTACGTACAACGACAGTTGAAATAAGAAACAGATGTCGTGCATGCATACGAAATGGAGGAGGTCAATTTGAACAAGATTTATAACTTTTTTTTTACTAGCCTATTCTGTCCCACTGCTGGGCAAAGGCCTCCCCCATTACTTTCCACCTCTCCCGGTGTTTTGCCTCCTTTTTATAACTTTAGTTTATTAAAAACAAAATAACCTTAAAAAGTCTTTTCTTAACCCTGACTCTCCTAACTAGTATTTTGACTACATAATGAATAATTTCTATGACATGTAGCATACCGTTAGAAAGGGTATCAACTAAAGAACTTTTTAAAGTAAAGCTAAGTTCAAAATGACTTTTACTTTTTTTTATAATTAATTTAGAAGTTGTAAAATTTCATTCATTAAATTAAAAAAATTACTTTGGAAGCTTGTAAGGAATTTTCTTGAAACCAGTTGTATAAAACAAAGATGTTTTTAGATTTAAAAGACTTTGGAGAATGCAACAAAATTTGTTTTGTGCCACTACGCCCACAAACAAAAAAGTTATTTCGAATTAAAGGAAACATTTTGGGCATTTTTTTCATTTAAACAAAAAAAAACATATGTAACCAACCGTGACATTTGGGACAAAGGGTGTATGGGTAGAACCTAGCTAATGACCTCCCAAATCCCTGGAAAAATTGTGTCGGTCCATACGCCAAACACCCTGTATATAAGAATAATAAATAATTCATTTTAATGGCCTAATTTGAAATAAATGTACTTTGACTTTGCCTGCGGGCTGCTACTGAGAAGTTACCGTTATCGCGCTACTAAGATATCACAAATGGAAAACCGCTGTTATGTATTGCGACTTGTATAACAGCTTATACTATATATATTTGCATAATGCTTTTACCTACGTAAACATAGCCACACTGCAACACTAAAGAAGTCATTAATGAATCGCCTGCAACGTAACTAATGGCCACTTTTAGTTAAACCAAGACTCGTGTATTTCTACTATTTCATAAGTGCAATGGTACCTGAGTAGCTCGTACTATATTCGTATTATAGTACCGTTAGATAACACAAAATTTTCATATTATTATACCTTGTGCATTTTACCCTGTGTTTGCACTATTTTATAAATCACTAGCGGTTTCCCGCAACCTTTGTCCGCTTATTAAAAAAAATACTTCCCTTTTTAATCGGATTTTGTTACCAATTTCAAGGATTTTTTTTTTGTGCACGGAACCCTAATTATTTTTCTCTCTCTATCTGAAATAATAGCCTATGTTAGTCCTTATAACATCAGCTATCTGCCAGTCAAAGTCCCATCAAAATCGGTTCAGCCGTTTCGGAGATTAATTTAAATCTAAAAATTCTATACAACGTCGATACATATACTACGTTTTGACAAAACTTGTTAAAAACAAATATTACAGTTTAAACATGGGTAAACATTTGGAGTTTTACATTATTAATAAACCACTTGACGGCAAAAATAACGATGGATAAGCATGTTTTTAATACCTCAACCAAACATTGACAAAGAAGATTACCGAGGGACACCCTAACATTCATTTTTCAAACAACATAAAAGAATATACATATACAAGCCACACTTCAGCATATTGGCTTTCCCCAAATATTGTGAACAACCATTAAGAGCCCTTTATTACCTAACAATGATTGATGTGAGCACAGGGCTTATGAATGTGAAGCGTATATTATGTACCTTCCTAATGTAGGAATGAGTTGCATGATTGTTGAGTGAGCTTACAAAAAGACAACATTAAACCATAGACGACATCATGTTTATGCTAAGTAGGTTGGGCTTACTTATCTGATAGGTTATACATAACATAACATCACGCCTGTAATCCCCGAGGGGTAAGGCAGAGGTGTACACATTAGTACACGCACATTTCGCCAGTTATGGTTAAGTCCCATGTAATAGGGGACGAGCCTATTGTCATTAACCGGGTACAAATCAGAGTTCGTGGCTGCTACTGAGTAATTCCTGATGGAAAAACCCAATAATACTTTGCCCGACCTTGGAATCGGACCCAGGACCTCATGATCAGTAGTTGCGCGAGAACTAGACCAACGAGCGAACGATTTTTATTTCATCCGGAATTGAGCTTGCTATAACCAGCGCAGCTACCAGTCTGTCAACCACATCACCAAACGATCCGCTAACTGAAGCAACTACCAAATGTTCTCCAGAATAATGAAGTAATATAAGTCCAGTTAGTATCCTAAGTGAGCATAATTATTTAGACCCAACAAATAATTAAACTTTTCGAGAAGACCTAACTAGCAACGCGTTAATTTAAAGTCAAATAGATTCACTTTATTTATTTATGCTTCAATACTGAATCAATATTTGAGTCTCACCTAATCGTGAAGACCTAACAATATGCTCGCTATAAAATGTAGGTAGCCCAATAAACCGTATCAACATCTGCCTACCCTTTTCCCAACTATGTTGGGGTCGGTTTCCAGTCTAACTGGACGCAGCTGAATACCAATATTTTACATGGAGCAACTGCCTATCTGACCTCCACAACCCAGTTAGTACTGGGCAATACTATACCCCTTGGAAAGACTGGTTGTCAGACTTTCGAACCACTATCTGCAACGATTGTCAATCAATCAATTCAATTCAATTCAATTCGTTATTTTGTGTGCAATAAAGAATAAGAATAGGATTGTCAAAGATCAACAAGGACCAACGTCAAACATGCTTTCCGATGCACGTAAGAAACTCGGTATGTAATGGGTGGTCCACGGACCAACCAAGACAAGCACGACTTAACCTTAAGATCGACCCAAGCGGCTGTTACTAGCTACGAGCTCCGATCCCAACAAAACGTGATAAATGATCGAGGCCGGTATATAAAGTACCTAGCTCAACACACAATGCTTTACAATAGATCTCAACGATCCTTTCAAAGAGCAGAACCCACCCCCTGGTTATAGGTATTGTTAGCAACGAAACTTGAGGCTTTATATCGTAACGTACAGCCATGTTCAGGCCGGTATGATTCGCCAGAAAACCATGATACATGTTCAGGGAGAAGCGGTTCAGCTTAGCCGGGCAGCAAAAAATCAACTGCAATAATATGCATTCAGTCAAAGCCGATGCTGAAAGGGGATTGCCATTTGGAACTAATGTGCACGTTTTTCTACAACGTTCTTACATGTTATATGTATGTATAATTTGAACATGAATGATGTCCAATATCTTGTAAAAATATTTTTATTTGAAAGAGTGTCCATGGAGTTGCTTGACCATTCTTCTCCATAGAGATCTAGACTTAGTAATCCGCAACTACAGTACTTTCACAAGTTATTATGCTTTGTGTCTGGGACTGTAGCTTCCACCTTTTGTTTTTGACCTTCAAAATTATGTGGCGTGAAACTTGTAAAGGTCTAATTGAAATAAATGCTTTGAGTTTGTAACGAGTCATAATTTCTCTCTCGACTGAGATATTTAGGTCGAAGATTCGCACCTGGCTACTTATAATGACATGGTATTAAAATAACAGAAGTTATGCTATCTTCTGTTTAATTACCTACATACTTCGACGCTAATTTAGACGTAAAACGTATTAATGTAGGTATTTATTTATTTGAACATTCATTTCGTAATTTCATAGTAAGTTAACAATTTAATAAGTAAGTTATTATTGTAACATAACATCACACCCGTTACCTCGAAGGGTAAGACAGAGGTATACTGCCTACTGAAAGCTCGAATAAATTAATACAATATAAAGTTACATTTAATTTTCCTTTCACTTTACAGATTGTTTTTTTTGCATAATTAAATGGCTTAGTTCATTGTATAGTATATATGTTACCGGCCAAACCCGATTTCAGGACAAACTAGTTTTGCCTAGGCTAAACCGGTTTACTGGTTTATCTTGTCAGGATGTACTAACCCAAGGAAAGCAATTACAATGCGCCCAACTTGGAAGTGGCGTTCGCCGGCCGCTGCCGCGGCACCGCTTACAAGGCTCAATCGGCTCCCGCGCGGTTGGTCACAGTTCTAACCTAACCTAACCCATTCAAACGGGGTGCTCTATGATCGTTCTTTTGTGATTGGCCTAGGACAAACTAGTTTTGCCGGAAATCGGGTTTGACCGGTAACATATTATACAACTTACTTTTGCCGGTCACAAGTCACATGTAATAGGGGGCCACCCTATTGTCATCAACCGGACACTAATCCAGAATCTGGACTAGTACTTAAATATTTGTTCTGAGAAAACCCAATATCAGTTTCCTTGACCGGAGAATCGAACCCAAGATGTACGCTCTACTGCTGAGCAAGAATCAGTAGCTTACTACTTGACGACCACTACACCAAAGAAGCAGTTTATAAGCAAGTAGGTAAGTTATTTAAAGGGTGTAAATAGTCATAAGTAGTAATCATCTTTTTGTTCTAGACCATACGTTACGAAGATATTGGAGGTCAAAGTTCCAAATTTTTTACAAGTTTTTTCTGAATACTAGTTTTTAAGGTTAACTTTTACTTTAAATACCTCCATGACCCGTTTAATATTCAATGCCTCCATCGTCCATTTATCATCATCCATTGAGATTCCACCCCAAAAAAAAATTGTCGTTTCTCAGCAATAATTTTTGCGTAGAGTTAGTAAGTTTAACGTAATGTACAGCTTCGTGAAGGGCCCGTTTACTCCTTGCATAGTTATCCACAGCCACTTAACATATTACCCACACTGAGCAACGGTAACGAGTGCCACTAATTAATTAATGTAATTTCCTAAAGTAAAGCGTTGTCACTGACCACTAGTGGTATTCGAGAGAACCGGGTCTTGCTCCACTAGCGTTACGGTAGAGTAAAGTGCATACTTAGGCTACGTTCACACACAGCGTATAGTCGGCCGCTGACTGTGAGCGCTCAGTAAAAAATGTAGAAAGAAAATTCAGATTACCCTTTGTTTTTTCATCACATTTTGAACTTGACGCTCATAGTCGGCGGCTGACTATACGCTGTGTGAACACGGTCTTAGACCTACTAAATGAGCAAACGTAATTAGCAACGTGTGGTCTTCTCTAAAACTGTTTGTTTTATTGTTTGTTCTTATTAAACATTGCTGTACATTCAAACTGCCTTGACAGCTACGAACCGAACGAATCTGTGTGTATATGTACACATCATTATCTCCCTAGCCTTTTCCCAATTAAATTGGGGTCGGCTGCCAGTCTAAACGGATGTAGCTGAATAGCAAAATACTGGTAAGTATTTTACATAGAGCGACTGCCTATCTGACCTCCACAACCCAGTTCGGCTGGGTGATGCGATACCCTTTGGTAAGACTGTATGTGAGAATTTCACCAACTGACTACCTGTAACGACTGTCAAAGATCTACAAACGAGAGCCGGGACACGTGGTTTGACATGGTTACAGAGGCACGGACCAACCTAGGCAAGCGAGGCTTAACCTAAAGATTAACCCGAGCGGCTGTTACTTATTGCCCACGAGCTCCTCGTGTGTATAGGTACACGTAGCAACATTTAAAAGTTATTCTGTAGTTAAATTGTTTGCAACAAGCACAATCAGTATCATTCATGGATAATTATAAAAGTATTTTATGTGAAACGAGTATTTCTATTTAAAACAAATGCGAGTCGGACTCGCGCACCGAGGGTTCCGTATAAACTTGTAAGTATTTTGTTATCAAACTACATATTTACTGTTTTCAGATTTTTCCTTTACGTGTGCTGTAAGACATTGCTACTTGCCACATTTCATGATTCTAGGTCAGCAGGAAGTACTCTATAAATTATGATTCCCATAAGAGAGTCGAAATACACGTTTTTTTTTGCTTCATTTACGACATAAACGGCCGTATCTTTTTTTACGTTAACTTAGGAGTTTGATTTTTTCACAGCTTCAAGAGACTGTAGACCTGAGTATATCGTTTTAATTTCTATTCGATACCTCCACATTTTCCCGAGATAAAGGGTCTTGACAGACAGGCAGACGGACGGACAGACAACAAAGTGCAAAGTCCTATAAGGGTTCCGTTTTTCCTTTTGAGGTACGGAACCCTAAAAACGACGTATTTACGTTACATCTACACCGTGCGCTCGTGCTTAGGGCTTCTGTGTCTTACAATAAAGTAATCATGACGGAGTTCCAGTAGTGCGCATAGCTAAAGACTAAGGAAGAGGACAGACAGATTTGTCTGCACTTAACCATTTATTTACCATCCACCCGCATTCTCCAGCCATCCCGCAATCATGGCGCTTGTAACAGCATCGAAATATCGGGAGCTCAGAATAAAAGAAAATCACGGAAGATATCCTGTAAGTGTGTAAGTTTCATAACGGAGCATTACAAATATAACTATTTTGTCCTTCACACTTTGAAAAAAATCTTTATTTTATTTATACGCAAAGCACAATAAGAAACCTCTTACTAGCGCAATTTAGTGTTTATAAAACTAAATTAGTTGCTCGCTTCGGATTGAAATAGCACTCCACTTTTTTTATTACCAGTAAAACGAGCTTTTTACACGCTTTTATTTTGAATGTTAATAACGTACACTAGTTTGTTTAATAATATGAAAAAAATACGCACAACCTAAAAAGTTCGAGTTTTCATTTAGAGCTTGAAAAACATTTTATAAATGAAAAATAAAGAGCTGCCACACCATTTGACAGACGTTTGACAGGCACATCAAGAACGACAACTGGCCGAATTCCACAAAATTCATGTCATTTACGGCTTAGTAGAAAAGGAAACTGTTATAGCAACTGTCAGTACCTATCGGTTCTCCTGGAAACAGGGTTGTGCAAGTCAGATAGGCAATCGCAATTTGGAAAAGACTAGACGGGTGAGACGTATACATCAATAAAAGGAAAAAAAAGAATAACTTAAACCTCACACCGCTCCAGTTTTATGGCAAACTCTTACGCTATCTCTGCTATAAAGCTCTGGACCGCGCTACCTTTTTGGCATTAAAAAAGCTGAAAGCAAATTCACTTTTAAAAGAAAAGTTCGTAACCACTATTTAAGTCAGAATAAATAGCTCTCAATTAGAAGTCGAATCATGGTAATTATTATTAGGTTTCTCGTCTTTTATTTTGGTATTTTTTAAAATATTTATTAGTTTATTTTTTTATATGTGTGTATTAGTATCTATATAAGTATATAAATTTTCGAAAAAAAGAAGTTACTTTTTTAGATATTTATTTTGTTTATCACAATGTTTTCTTATTTAACCCAAAGGTTGACTGGTAGAGAATAGCTTGTGGCATTAAGTCCGCCTATGTACCACTATTGTACATGAAGCTTAAATAAATAAATAATAACTAGCAGAACTTATCTAGTAATCTGAGCAGCGGAAAGGCAGTTTCATATTGTAGTTTATCGGGTAGATAATGCGTCTCCGAATACTATGAGACAAGCAACAAATTCTTAAAATGGTCATAGACGTACCTACTATTATAAATTGTCACCTTATGACCATTTTACGAAATTAAAAGTAAATCATAAATTATTATCCTATTATGATTCTGCTAAAGCGGCCATTTTAGACCCACAGAACATTTTTTGTGATGAAGATGTTGAGGATGAGAGTATAATAAAAATAGGAAAAAACAGCATGCATCTCGCAATGCTGGTAGACATCCTTAACAGACAGGCATAATATGGAATAAGGAGTAGCTTCACTGCAAAAGAGCGCTGAGATTTTTATTCCTTTTACTTTTCAAAGTGACCTTGTATAAAAACGAACAATCTTTGACAAGAACAATACCAAGCGCCATCTCGTGACGAAGTTTTCATCAAGGAACTACGTAGCAGCTGAGTGAAAGTAACACGTAGCGCCATCTATGAAACTTATTTGTCAGTTTTCTTTCCAAGGAAGTGTTCAACATGGAACTAATAAAGGGTGTAACAAGGCCCATAACGAAGCCGAAAGGCACTTGTTCTCTCCACCATTGCGATTGTTTTTTTGGTCTAGACCATATCTGGGAACCTTCTAGTTATGGAGATATTGGTGGTCAAAATACGTAAATTTTTAATGTAAGATTATTATTCTAATCAACTTTATGACCTGTGTACTATTCAATCCATTCATCAACATAATGTTTTGTTGCGTTATATTGAGTCCTACCGTAAAACTTGATTTTTGACCCCAAAAAAAAGTCGTTTCCCGGCAATATTTTTTGCGTAAAGTTACTTAGTTTGATGTCAGAATGCTTGGTTGACGGCTTCGTTATGGCTCCGTTTTTCGTTTACCGTTTTGTTTCCGTTTTTTTTTTTATCCGTGTATGTAGTAGGTACATAGGTAACCACAAATTGAGAATACACCTTCGAAAACGAAAACTGCCAATGTAGGGAGAGTACCTATCCTGCCAGGGCTGCGGGACCTGCCAGGGCTGCGAGACTGTTCGAAAGAGATGATACCGCGGCCCTGGAACACAAAGGGCAAAAGAAGGAACATGGATGGGTTTTAGTCAGTAAAAATCTGACACTCCCTTTCTGCCCAGAGCGGGAGAAGTCATAAAATGAAAAAAAAGGGAGAGTACCAATGTCAAATAATAATGATGTGGGAAACACGCAAAGAAAAGTATCTCTAATTATCTGTTTATGAAAAAAAAATATTTTGGAAACTTGTTTACCTAAGCTAGAATCATTAAGTTAATTTATTTTTGTGAGGTCTACAAACAATATTTAAACAAAAAATTACAACATTCACAGTGCGAAAAATGGGGTAACTCAATTCCTTTTTTATGCTCGAAATAAAATAAAGCATTCTGGTATAGTTTTTTGGCGACACTTGGGGGAGACCTATGTCCAGCGGACGTCTTTCGGCTGAAATGATGATGAAGATAATGATGATGATAGTGATGGGAATCAAATCTTTATAACTTCTAGTAATCCAACTAGAAGCATAAACAAACCGATTAATACAGCAAACAATTATGTAACAGTCAGACCTGTGTCAAACACACCTATTCAAAATGTTTATCAGCAATATTAAATGTATTTTCTCTCTTCAAGCCAAATCAAAAGAAAAATGCGCACTTATAAAACGTCGAGAAAACGTACACGGTTTTGGTTTGTCGATTCTTGTGCAGAAGAGCTGGCAAGAAACTCTATTGCTACTGTTTTAAAATTATTAGATTTTACAATATTATTATGTTACAGCGTCAGTACTTAAGTATGGGACTATCTTTGAATGTCCTATATCCAAGACAAAGTGCTGGGACACGCCCCAAACAGTTCACCGACCACCATTTGTAATCGTTAGCCTTGCCCTTTACTTAGGCTCTCGGGTTTTCCCACTAACTAGCTAAGTAACCTTTTTATAAACTAAACTTACGACACTTCGCTCTTATTTCATTATTACCTTGGATGGTAACCGGTGGGTTAATTGCGTAGCACACTTACAATCTTAATCATCAACATCTACAGACCTGCCTGAAAGAGGACTTTTGGCCGAAAAGTGTCGTATATCGACGATTCCGAGGACGGTTACGCGACACCACGCAGCGAAACACGACGCCGACAACATTACGTGTATAGTTTATTAGTTTTAAGGTTTTTAAAATATGTATTAGTGAATCATTGTGTGAGAATTATTTTGTGTATTTTATCTATGGGCCTTGTTGCCTGATAATAAAGTGATTACTATTATTATTATTAATACCATCCTATAATAAAGAGTAGAAGGGGCATGCATCGACGCACAAAAGGCTTGAATTCAAAACGTGAACATCAAAAAAAAATAAAAAAAACAATACAGGGTGTAAACGGACCCTTCATGAAGCCGTCAACCAAGCATTCCGAACATCAAACTAAGTAACTCTACGCAAAAATTATTGCTGGGAAACGAGTTTTTTTTGGGTGAAAAATCACGTTTTACGGTAGGACTCAATAGTTTTTCGTGACCATAAAACGTGTTTTGATGATGACGATGATGGATGGATTGAGTTGTACGGGGGTCGTGAAGGAGTTTAAAGTAAAAATCTTTCATTAAAAACATACATTAAAAATAGTGCATGTGAAATAGTTGTAAATTCGACCCCCAATATCTCCGTAACTAGAAGGTTCGATGAAGAACAAAAAATGATCGCATTTTCTATGGGGATGAAGAACTTTACACCTTGTTCTTCGTACCCCAAAGTAGTAATTGGTAATAATATTTCCTAGTACGAGCTCCTTTCGAGAGTTGTACAGCTACAAACGTACCTACTGGGCATTGACGAATTAATGTTCCAAGCCCGCTCTGATGTAACTTCTGAGAAAACTTCACTTAATTTAACCTTACGGATTTTATTTTATAGGAGGAGCTCGTGGTTAAATAATAACAGCCGCTCGAGTCTTTAGGTTAAGTGGGCTTGCCTAGGTTGGTACGTCAATGGGTGACCATTCTTTACATACCGACCTTCCTCCGTGCCTCAGAAAGCACGTTAAGCCGTTACAGGTAGTCAGTGGTCCGAAAGTCTGAGAACCAGTCTTACCAAGGGTTACCTTATTACCCAGTACTACTTGGGTTGTGTAGGTCAGAATGGCAGTCGCCATGTAAAATACTAGTATTCAGCTGCATCCGGTAAGACTGGAAGCCGACCCCACTAAAGTTGGGAAAAGGCTAGGCAGATGATGATGGTTTTTATTTAATAGCACAGTCATTTTAACATCTAAATATTTAATTCACTTTAGATAAATGCTGGTCAACTTATCTAGCAGTATTAACCAGAATGTATGTGAAGGTAGTAAAATAGGTGAATAGTGACTTATCTAGTAGTAGAAAGCCCGTTTGATATTGTATTTTATCTGGTAAACAGTGCGTACCAGAATTCTATGGAACAAATCCTGACCTACCTTCATTTACTACGAGGCTACAAAAACAAGTTGTGATAAAACATGATGTTTACGATAACAGGAATACTACAAGGTTGCTAGTTACAAAATAAAATATAGTTTTCCAAGTCCATCTCTTAATTGAAAAACACGATAATATTTCGGCAATAACATCATGTTTGTCTTTGTTTGAAAAATCATAACTACAAAAGCTCAGTATAGAACGATCATCGTAACTAAACGGAGTGCTTACCAGTATTATAACACTTACTTTATTGAAGGAATTTAGATTTTCTTCCTAAGAAAACCTCAACTTTGACATTAAAAAAAAAATAATCTTACCACGTACAAAAACTAATTATTATTTAAACTGATTAGTACAGATTGCCTCTTGGTCGAGTGGTCGTAATCGCGACTGCTGAGCATGAGGTCCTGGGTTCGATTGCCGGGTCGGGCAAAGTGTTATTGGGTTTTTCTATCAAGAATTTTCTCAGTAGCAGCCACGAAGTCTCGATATATTTATATATTTTTGTATATTTGTGCCCGGTTGATGTATAAAGGCTCGCCCCCTATTACATGAGACTTAAACATAAAAACACAACTGGCGAAATATGGGTGCACTATAATTGGGTACACTGTCTTACCCTTCGGGGATTACAGGCGTGATGTTATGCTTGCAATGATTAGTATAAAACTTTCCACACTAGAAGTAATTTTAAGTTCCGCAGTGGTAGTGTTTAACCAAACGCTTGTTACAAAAGAAACTTTGGACATATTTCAATTTCATTATCCTGAATATTTCTCCAAGACGGCTTATGTGGTATTGAGTTTTTCCGTCAGGATGTTGTCAAGAGCAGCCGCGGACTCTGGTTTCCCGTTTGATGGCAATAGTCTCGCCCCCTACTACATGAGACATAAGGAGAAGACCAGCATGCCTGAGAGATATTTCTCGACGACATTCAAAAGCCAAATCAGAGGCCCATGGGCGTCATAAAAACTCTGACACGAGGTATGGCACTAACCACACGATAAAGAAAGAAAGATATGAGACATAAACATGCGAAATATGGGTGTACTGTTAGGCACACCTCTGCCGATTCCCCTTTTGATTACAAGCGTGATATTAAATAATGGTCTCAATTTTAAACCCCGCAAACACAAATCCAATCTGGTAAAAACACGACGTAAAACAACACAAAAGTTGAAGAGGCAGAAACGAAACGAGGAAAATTAAGCATTCAGAATATTAAAGGTAGCAAGCAGGTTGGAGATTTTAATAACGAAAAGAAAGTAGAAAGACGAACCTAAAGAACGTCACCTCTATTTAACAAAGTGAAACCAAATTTATAGGCACAATGTATTTTCTTCTGAATTAATCTTAAAAATGATTTTCTCAATTTTCTTTTTAGATTCAATTACGGATTGCTATTTTATTTTCAGTTACACGTGCCGCGAGGATTGGTGTCTGCCCCTAATCCTTTGGTACACTATCCTTGATTGTACTCCTCCCTTATATTGATTCTAAACCTATTTATAAATATCAATTCACTAAACAAACACACAGAGTTGACAAAACCAATATTGTATAAGGTAAATTTGTATTTGTCTAATCTAAATTCGTCATAGCGTGAAATATCAACATCTGCCTAGCCTGTTCTAAAATTGGTTGGGGTCGGCTTCCAGATGCAGCTGAATACCAGTATTCTACATGGAGCGACCTAACCAACCATCCTATCCTGCCTATCTGAACTCCACAACCCACTTAGTACTGGGTAATACGATACTCCTTGGTTAGTACTGGTTGACAGACTTTCGGGTAACCTGGAACTACTGTGAAAGATCTACAATTGACAGCTGGGACCAACGGCTTAACGTGCTTCTCGAGGCACGGAGTAAACTGTAATTGGTTGTCTCCCATCTAGGGAACAACCTAAGGAAGCACGACTTAACCTAAAGATCGACCTGAGCGGTTGTTATTATTTTAACATAAGTCCATACAAAATCGAATGTATTTTGAGCAAATTAGATCGAAGTTAAATTATGAAAGTATGATCAAAATGTGGGTGTAGGTACTCCTCTGCCTAACCCACTTCTGAAAAGCTCTAATGTGTAGTAGTTTTATATGACGTCTAACTAACTACCTACAAGCTAAAAACATATAACCAACGCTTCGCACATAATCTAGGAGTCGCGGTCACGCCTAAATTGCCACTTAAAATTTTAGCGTTTCGTAATCTCATGTTGTACATTACACAAGTTTTAAACTACAGTATTTTATATATCGTTCAAAACACAAACTCGTCAGTTTACTGAGAACCAGTATTTTATATTGGTAAATATTACAGAAGATAGCTCTAAAAACGAGAGATCCTCTACACTACAATGAAACGTTAATGTGACAACTTAACTGAAAATGGAAACATTAAAATAAAACATAAGCTTTGCACAAAATGTAGGCGTCATCTCCTTGCCTAATTGCCACTTCAAGTTTTGATATTTCGTATTACCATAAGGACCTACTCATTTCACCAGTTATAACTAAAGCCTTGTTTCGTTCATATACACACTTTTGGTCATATCAAAGTGAGGCCCAACATTTTTGGAAACGTACACATTTTAGGCTAGATTTTGCTCCCGTTATGTATAAAAATCAACCCACGGGAACGTTTTAAATGTAGCCTATAACACTCAAGGATAATGCAGCTTCCCGTTAATGAAAAAAATTACGGAATCGGATCAGTAGTTCTGAAGATTACATCCTACATACAAACAAACAAACGAACTTTACCTCTTTATAATACTAGTATGAGGAATGAGGATAGTTCTCAAAACGAGAGATCGGCTACTCTCCAGATAATAACGAGAAACGTTAATACGGCAACTAACTATCGGAAAATGGGAAAACTAAAATACCTACGCTTTGCAGAAGATGTAGGCCTCAACGCGTCGCGTCGTCTTAATTGTCACTATTTTTAGCGTTTCGAAATTTCGTTGCCAACTGCCTTTTTTTCTTTTATATTAGTTTTTTTTTTTATTACATACGAATATTTTACAATATAAGCTGAAGAGATTTTCCATCGCCGTAAATCACGAACTTACATCGACGTCCGTTCAGGAGATATTTTTTTTAATCCGTCCTTAGTGGTAATTTTTGTTACAAAAGAAACTCTTGTGAAAAATTTCATGCGTCTAGATCTAGCATTTTAGGCTCTGCGTTTCCTGTCAGTGAAGTTACTTTTTTATAAAGAAAATAAGTCGCACACAGATAATTATTGGGCATATGGAGCATAGGATGATATCAGTGCCGTTGCACAACGGAAGGACCTTAAAACCTAGATCAATGACAATCGTTTTCAATGAGTTCTGTATCTCTACAGAGACTTTCGACAAGATTGGTCTGATTAAATTTTTGTGTAGCGTCAATCTAGCACATTTTTACTTTTCATCTATCACTGTATGTCACTTTGTCAAGGCCATTTTATTTGAGTTACTTGAACGTTCTACGCACCTGAAGTAATCAAACCTAGTTTTTTTTTTTTATTTTTTTTTTATTACAAAATGGGCCTGCTCTTGACCTCGATCACGCCTGGTGGAAAGCGATGGATGAGGTCTATGATGAAACGAGCGTGCCCAGAAGATGCCTGTTCACTCTTGCTTTGAAGGCAGACGGGTTATATGTGGGAGGGAACACAGATGCCGGCAGAGAGTTCCACACTTTGGCTGTGCGCATAATAAACGTGGAGGAGAAGCGCCGAGTACGACTTGTCGGGATATCAACCAAGTGTGGATGATACGCCGCAGTACGTCTGCTAGTCCGGTGGTAAAAGGGTGATGGTGGGATTAGATCGTGGTCGTTATTAACTGCTGTCATGTTTTCACCAGTTTTTTTACGTGAAGCTGTTACCGAGATATAAGTACAAAACAGAATGTATTAACCAAGTTTGTCATATTCATGATGGATATCTAAAACTTTTGCAATTAGTCTGTATTACAGCATAGTTTACCACATTAACTGAAGTGTTTTTTTTTCATATTATAATTTATGGAGTGAAGGAACATTTTCAAAAATGATAGATTGTAGAAAAATTTCCACAGTGGGTAACGATGTGGTAAATGATGAAATAAATGTCAGTTTAGACTCTTTTAGTTTTTTAGTTCTGTTTCTATTCTGATAGACGAGAGATGGAAATTAACATTGTACTAGTGTTAGGCAAAAAATTCTGAACTTATGCGGAACTTAAGATAATCCCTACTTCCCTACTATTTCTCTACTAATATTATAAATGCGAAAGTAACTCTGTCTGTCTGTCTGTTACGCTTTCACGTCTAAACTACTGAACTGATTTTAATGAAATTTGGTACAGAGATAGAGTTGACCTTGAGAAAGAACATAGGATAGTTTTTATCCCGGACTTTTGAAGAGTTCTCTTGGAAACGCGATATAACCGAACTCGACGCGGGCGAAGCCGCTGGCGGAAAACTAGCTATGTCATATTTTGTTCCTTTCCTGTTACAAACAGAGGCCTCTTAGCCTGAGTCTCAATGAGTTATAATATCGACAAGCAATGTATTCAATGGAATTTCTCATCAGCAAAAATTATTAAATTTCTCACCCACAAACTTTCATCCCATTTTAGGAAGATTCAAAAATCTTTTTCAAGTGCTCACTTTGGTCATGAAAATGCAAAATTGGAACTCCAATGCAAAACTTTATGCTTTTATCTATTCTATGTTCTAGGCCCAGCGACATAGGCTATAAATTGTCTATCAGTGAATGAATTTAAGGAATTCATTAAGATAGTCCAAGAGACAAAAACTTTTTTCTTAGATTACACTGTCGCTTGTTTAGAACAAGCAAGGTTGAGTTATTTTAAATCTGACAAATTGCTTAGTTACTGCGTTCCGGAGGCAGTTTAGCATAGCAGTTTGTTTATTAGGTTTTAGTTGAATGCTTTAGATGCTGATTGTTCCAAATCCTACTTGATTCCTGCATTCAAGACTGAGGGCGACATCTCGGGGTGAAGAATGAACCTATCGTCCTACGTCATGACGTCATACGCCTTTCACTCACGCAATTGGTCAAAATGTTTGTTCCCTATGACCCCTCTCCTTGAATCTTGTACATGTCATAGACCATTACATTCAATTTTTGCTTTGCACTATACGCATCTTTTATTTTATCACAAATCCTTCGAAAATTCATCGTCATTCAGCTTGCTTGCCTGAAAAGCCTTCACCGCTGCTGCAACATAATTTGGACCTTCTACGCCGCATCCATTAAATAATTTGAGCGATCCACGCCAAATCGCTACAACAAGATCGACGAGCGACCTTTGGACTATAGACCCCTTGCACGTGGCGGATAGAAGAAAACGCTGAATTTCCAACAATTGGGACGAGATTTCGAAGAAAAAGCCTGCCTAACGGACAACTGCAACCATAATAACAGTTTGGAGGCCAAGCGCACATTGGAACTAAAGTGCTAGTTGAGTTTCATCGAACATCATACGCAAATCGGTGGGGCCAATTCTTACTTTTTTCCTTCACCTCCTATTCTATGAGTGCTATACTGTGTCTGTATTACAATTTCAGTGGAATTGCTGCAGTGTACTCTCGGAATATTGCGATTTCCAGTCCGGTACAAATCTGGTGACGTTGCTTGCATCAGTGTCGTGTGATTGGGCTGAAGACTAAAACCGTGAGTACTCCTCCTTTCACTGATCACCAAAATGCCTACTGAACCTGCTAGATCCCGTGATAAATCTCCTATTTTGCTTAGTGTAGATAGTAGTGATGTGTTCCGTGATTTAGTTAGGAAGCGTGGAATAGTTAAGGGTAGGCTTACCAAATTCAGTACTTATTTAGATTCTTTAAAAGATGATGACCTTTCAAATCAACAACGCATTGATTTGAAGTTAAGAATTCAAGGATGTGCTAGTTTATTTGCTGAGTTTAATGTTATTCAAACTAAAATAGAAGAAAGAGTTGAAGATAGTGAGTTAAATGCACAATTAACGCAACGAGAACTATTTGAAGATAGTTACTACGATTCAATATCTCGTGCTGAGTTTATGCTGAACGCTGGTGAGTTCGCTGACTGTTCCGGGTCATGTCATAATCATAGTCATAATAGCAATAACACAAAGTCCATCAAATTGCCTGTTATCTCCATGCCCACATTTGACGGTTCCTATGAGCGCTGGCTTGAGTTCAGAGATTCATTTACCTCACTCGTTCATGATTCAAAAGATATTTCTACCATTCAAAAGTTTCACTATCTCAAATCTTCTCTAAAAGGTGACGCAGAACTAGTCATACATTCAATAGAATTTTCTTCTAATAATTATCAGGTTGCGTGGGAATTATTGCTCAACCGATACAATAATTGCCATCTTTTAGTTCACAATCATGTCAAAGCTTTGTTTACTATATCCCCATTAACTAAAGAGTCCCCTTCTTTGATTAGGAACTTAATAGATACAATTTCGAAAAATTTACGCGCACTTAAGATCCTAGGGGAATCTACAGACACCTGGGATATTTTAATTATTTATATTATAGTTTCTAAATTGGACAAAGTTACCGAGAGAGAATGGGAAACTCACAAATACACATTGTTACCAAAGCCGATCGAAAACAATTCTAAAACGAAATTAAAAGTTGCTGATGTAATTAATTTTCTTCGTAACAAAGCGGACGTGCTGGAGGCATTGCAGCGGTCACATGGTAAAGACGTACAAAACACTGATAGTAAAAAACAACACACAAAATCTCACAACATGTCACACTGCAATGTTTCCAGCGAGCCCAAGAAAACGAGCGAGAAACACGTTAGATTATGTTTTAAATGTAATGCAAAACATCGCCTGTATACGTGCAAAAAGTTTATCGAAAGTGATTTAGACAGTAAACTTAAACTTGTACGCGATCACAACTTATGCGAGAATTGTTTAAATTCGAAGCACTCGGTAGTCGATTGTAAGTTTGGGCCGTGTAGACACTGTAACCAAAAACATAACTCATTATTGCATAACGATGCTCATAGCGCTTGCCATTCTTCAGCATACACTGAGGCGTCAAGTACGAGTAGTGCGCCGGCACATCTCCCCGCGGCCGCACTCCCCGCGGCCGCACCGGTCACCTTAGACTCCGCCCATTCAATCCAAGTAAACAAGGCACATATGCAAACGGAATGTATTAAGTCTGTAGATGTACAATCTGTGTTATTGTCAACAGCTATCGTGGAGGTTGCCGATGCACGTGGCACATACCATAAAGCGCGGGCGCTCCTAGACAATGGCAGCCAGCGTTGTTTTATTTCTAAAGCGTTATGCCAATTACTAAATTCACCACTTATACAGTCCACTAACGAAGTTCGAGGCGTGGGTGATTCGGTAATACATTGTTCACAAGCTTGTAATATTGTTATCAAATCCTGCGTCGATAATTCATTTACTACTCGCATTCATTGTTTTGTATTATCTAGGATCACAGCTTCGATGCCTGCCGTATGTAAATTAAGCGCAAAGATCTGCATACCAGATAACATACGGTTGGCCGATCCAGATTTCTTAGACTACAAAACTATCGATATTTTAATTGGTGCAGATAGGTTTTGGGATCTGTTAGAAGAGGGAAAAATTCGTTTGTCTAGTGGTCCGTTTTTACATAATACCAAACTAGGCTGGATTATTTCTGGGCCTATCGTTACTAAAACGCGCAAAACTGCACCAATTCATTGTCATATGACTAATTCATTAGATACGCAACTTCGACTGTTCTGGGAGATTGAGGAACTGCCCAAGGTCAGAGACGCGCAGACTGAGGAGGAACGGGAATGCGAGAATCACTTTGTTCGCACAACTACGCGCAATAGTGAAGGGAGATTCTGCGTGCACATTCCACTTCGTCAGTCACCTGAATCCTTGGGAGACTCTTATATCCAGGCAGAGCGTAGATTTCTAGCATTAGAAAAACGCTTGCAGCGGTCGTCAGAATATAAAAGTCTTTACACTAATTTTATGCAAGAATACCTCAGCTTAGGCCATATGACACAGGTAGATTTCTACGAATCCCCGTGTTATTTTATGCCACATCATGGTGTGTTCCGCGAGCTCAGCACCACCACCAAGTTGCGCGTGGTGTTTGATGCAAGCGCGCCGTCGAGCTCCGGTAAGTCCCTGAATGATTTGCAGCTGGTTGGCCCTCCTATACAGGGTGACCTCATTGCTATTCTTCTCCGATTTCGGCAGCATAAGTACGTTGCATGCGCCGATGTGGAGAAGATGTATCGGCAGTGCCTAGTGGATGAGGGTCAGCGTAGCTTGCAAATGATTCTGTGGCGTGACCATCCGTCGAAGCCTTTAGGTATTTTCAAATTGAATACCGTAACGTACGGAACAGCCTCCGCACCCTTTCTTAGTATCAGGTGTCTAAAACAATTAGCTATCGAGTCTACTGATGCTGATGTTGCCCGAGCAATAAAAGAAGACTTTTATGTTGATGATTTCATTACGGGTCTAGATAACAAATTAAATTTACTAGATTTATGCGATAAAACCCAGAAATCGTTGCAGTCAGGCTGCTTTCCACTAAGGAAATGGGTATTTAATTTTAGGCGCGATGATGATAGTCATTCATCTGGTCTGTTTAAACCGCTAAATTTAGATGAAAATATTTATTCTAAAACATTAGGTATAGGTTGGCACAATACAAGTGACAACTTTTATTTTAATTCGCAAATTCAAATTGATAACAACAAGCCGATCACTAAACGAGCAATTTTATCTAAAGTTTCTCAAATTTTTGACCCCCTCGGCTTGTTAAGTCCCGCTATTATTGTGGTCAAAGTTCTTTTGCAACAATTATGGCTATTAAAAATAGGTTGGGACGACACCGTTTCTGAGAACACGGCGCACGTGTGGAACCGGTTTGTTATCTCACTGCAAGCGCTAAACACAATTCGCATTCCTCGGCATGTTATAGGTACGCAGCCTATGTATATCGAGCTTCATGTTTTTAGCGATGCGTCTCAAACGGCTTACGGCGCGTGCATTTATGTTCGCACAGTTAATTCTGATCTAACGGTAACGGTTAGATTATTATTTTCTAAATCTAAGGTCGCGCCCTTAAAACCTATTAGTGTCCCTCGTCTCGAACTTTGTGGGGCTTTATTAGGCGCCCGTCTGTATGACAAGGTACGCGACGCATTGCGATGTACGTTCAATAAAATCGTATTTTGGACCGATTCCACGATCATCTTAGGTTGGCTACACATGAGGCCGAACCAACTTAAGACGTTCGTCCAAAATAGGGTCGCTGAAATTCATGACCTTACACTAGGGGTCCTGTGGCGTCACGTCAGGAGCGAAAACAATCCTGCTGATCTGGCGTCGCGCGGCATCCGGTTGGAAGAACTTTCATCTTCTACCCTATGGTGGGAGGGTCCTGAATTTCTTCGAGATTCTAACTTTTCAATAGATGATCACAGAAGTTCAGATTCATTCAAGCAAGTCGAGTTACCTGAGGTTAAATCATCTGTCACCGCGGTTGTAGCCCAAAATTCTTGTGAATCGTCTTTGTTTCCGTTTCATCGGTTTTCCCAATTCAAACGTATGAGGCGTGCAGCTGCCTTTATGTTGCGTTTCATTCATAATATCAGATATACAAAAGAAAGACATGTAGGCAGTCTTAGTCTTGACGAGTTAGATTTTGCTGATAAAACATTGGCTCGATTATGCCAAATTGAATCTTATCCAATAGAATATAAGGCACTTTTTAATCATGGGACTATTAAAAATAAAGGTTGTTTGTCTAAATTAAACTTATTCATAGACGACCATAAAATATTGCGTGTGGGTGGTCGTCTCGTTAATTCAGATGAATTTATTTACGGTAAAAAACATCCCATTGTAATATCTAGTAAACATTACTTTGCAACGTTGTTGTTTCGTCACGAGCACATACAGCTTCTCCACGCTGCTCCTCAGACGTTACTGTTTCACCTACGCGAATCTTGGTGGCCTGTAGGAGGTAGGAATTTAGCTCGTCAGGTAGTACATGGCTGTGTCACCTGTACGCGTATTCGTGGTAAGACGCTTACCCCTATGATGGGTAACTTACCTATGGAGCGAGTTACACCTAGTCTTCCATTCGTTCGGTGTGGGGTGGATTACGCTGGGCCGGTGCTCATTCTGAACCGCAAAGGTAGGGGCGCTAGGCTTATCAAGGGTTACATCTGTTTATTTATTTGCTTCGCGACACGCGCGATCCACCTTGAGCTAGTCAGTGACCTCTCCAGTGAAGCATATTTACTAACCTTAAAGCGATTCATTTCACGCCGCGGTAAACCTGCAGAAATTTATTCTGATAACGGTCGCAACTTCGTAGGTGTAATGAACGATTTTTCCAATTTTTTAAACAAATGTAGTTCAGATATTTTAGAGTTTGCTATTAGTCAAAATATTAAATTCCATTTCATTCCCCCTTATTCCCCGCATTTTGGTGGTCTGTGGGAGGCAGGAGTAAAGTCAAGCAAATACCATCTTCGACGTGTAATAGGTAACGCGCACCTTACCTTCGAAGAGTATAGCACAGTACTAGCACAAATAGAAGCCGTACTGAATTCCCGACCTCTGTCTCCTCTCTCTCCCGATCCACAGGATTTTACCCCGCTCACTCCTGGCCATTTCTTAATTGGCCGACCACTGACTGCGCCAGCCTGTGATGACCTACGTGATATGCCTGCCAGTCGTCTCCGGCGGTACCAGAGGGTGGAACAACTTCGCCAACACTTTTGGAATCGGTGGGCGAAAGAATACATTTCTGAACTGCAGGTGCGGACAAAATGGACAGCGAATAAGGGCGAGCTTCAACCAGACTCCTTAGTGGTTATTAAGGATAACAACCTCCCGCCGTTGAAGTGGCATTTGGGACGAGTCCTTCGTACTATCCCAGGAACGGATGGAATATCCCGTGTGGCCGACATACAGACGTCATCGGGTGTGGTAAGACGCGCATTCGCCAAGATTTGTCCTTTACTACAAGACGTGGACCAGGATGCTGCTACTGAAGACCATTGAAAGCCATTGCTTCCAAGGCCGGGGGCATGTTCCAAATCCTACTTGATTCCTGCATTCAAGACTGAGGGCGACATCTCGGGGTGAAGAATGAACCTATCGTCCTACGTCATGACGTCATACGCCTTTCACTCACGCAATTGGTCAAAATGTTTGTTCCCTATGACCCCTCTCCTTGAATCTTGTACATGTCATAGACCATTACATTCAATTTTTGCTTTGCACTATACGCATCTTTTATTTTATCACAAATCCTTCGAAAATTCATCGTCATTCAGCTTGCTTGCCTGAAAAGCCTTCACCGCTGCTGCAACACTGATTTTAGATTTGCCACTTCTTTTGAAAGTTTAAAACTTTACTATGTGGTTTGTAACGAATTTTTTTTTTAAGCGGTTTATTTAATTGACATTGTATTTTAATATTTATTTAGTATGTAGTACACTTCAGTTCTCTTCAAAGTTTAAAGTATGTTATTTTATGATCTTCTTTTTTGTAAGGTTGACGTAATTTTTAGATTGTTAAAAAAACAACTGTAACTAAGTTGATTAATTTTTTCGCTTAAAACGGGTCGACCGATTTTTATGACATTTTTTTTTGTTTATGTGGTAGGTATGAGAGTAGGTCGTAAAGTATGTAGATAGAAATATAGATTTTCACACCGCTAATTTCACGAGGTCGTGGGGGCACAGCTACTAATTGATTTCCTAAAACAAAGAGAGCTAAAATTGAAGCCCTTTTTGTAAATGCTTTTACCGCAATTTCCGGTTATGAAAATATTTTCCTTAATCGTATTTCCTGATTTTTTCAAACCTTTTTGTAATTTACAAAAAAATATAATCACCTAAATAAATAAGTTTTAAAACTAGAAAAAAACACAAAAACTTACTTCAAAAAACTCAATCCGAATTTAAGCACACACTCGTAAAAGTTTAAACGTTTTCAAATCCATAATTAATCACACTAGCATTTTTACACTTAGTTTCACACACACACACACATAGTTTATTTAGCACTTAACTTATTTAACACTAAACACTGCCTGAAACATTTTTTCAGTACTTTAAGAAAAAGTTATAAAGTTACGTGAACTTTTGTAGAAGAGAGGCAGGTGGTTGCCGCGGTTGCTTTCGAAAGACTGAAGTGTTGAATGAAAATAGTGGAAATGTGAGACGCATGCGCGGGGAAATGCACTGTGCTGGTGTTTTGTCGGCGTTCTTTGACGTTGGGGTGGCAAATGAATGGCGAGGTTTAGTTTTTTTAAGGACATTGTTTGTTTGGCGACACTTTGTTTATTTTCCTAACTTTTTTTATGTGTTTAAATAAAAATCAATTGCCACCACATTTATGACGGAGCCTCACTTGAGGACGGCTCGACCGATTTGGTTGTTATTATTTTGTTGTGATCGTAATTTTTAGGTTTGTTTGAAATAAAATTTTCGTTTCTAATTTACTCTTTCTTTTTAAGAAAATAAATTGCTTCCTTTGCGAAGCTTGGGTGTGTCGCTTGTTTGTAATATAATTCAACAAAAGTTTATATTTCTCTCTCTTTCTCTCTGTACGACACGACACGACAGTATTTTAAATGAGATTCCTCTAAAACTTTGCCACATCCAGGGCGTCATCGGTGGTAGGCCAGAGGTCACTTTGACTGCACGTTTTGGGGCACTGAGAGCAGAATAAGTTACATATAAGGAACATAGTGGTTGGAGTGTAGCTTTGGGGGTGATGTGGAGCAAGGACTTAGAAAAAAAATTGCAGATAGAATTTTTTTTTTCGAAATTTCTAAAGGAAAAAAGTGATGTTTTCTTTTTATTTGACACGTGTTGATCGGTCGTATAAATTCATCCATTTATACATACAAATACGTCAATTTACTTGTTTCTGTTACCGAAAAAATAAACTAATAAAGAAGGTTTTCTTTGTGTTTCGAATTTGTGATTGTATTACAAAGCTTAAAAAGACATGCCAACTAATTAAATTCAAAAACTTTCTTTTAAACAGAAATTGATTTTCAAAGTGTGTGCATTTATCCATACTAATATTATAAACGGTAAAGAAACTTGGTGTTTCTGTTTTACATTTTCATGTTCCGACGGCCGATCACATCTCACACACAGGCCGGGTGGTCTGAGTAAGATACCAAAATTAGAATTCCCATGATAGGATTTCTGATCATCACGCAAAGCCGGTGGCAAAAGCTAGTTCTCTATGTAGTATCATAACATCACATACATAACATCACGCCTGTAATCCCCGAAGGGTTAGGCAGAGGTGTACCTAATAGTACACATAATTATATTTCGTTAGTTGTGTTTTTGTTTTTCTTTATGTAGTGTTTATCCTTAAATTGGTACACAATTAGTATGCCCTCTTTATAGTGTTTTTAGGGTTCCGTACCCAGAGGGTAAAACGGGACCCTATTACTAAGACTTCGCTGTCTGTCTGTCTGTCTGTCTGTCTCCAGGCTGTATCTCATAAACCGTGATAGCTAGAAAGCTGAAATTTTCACAAATGATGTATTACTATTGCCGCTATAACAACAAATACCTACTAAAAGTTAAAAAAAAATATTAAGGGGGGCTCCCATACAACAGATATGATTTTTTTGCCGTTTTTATAGATAATGGTACGGAACCCTTCGTGCGCGAGTCCGACTCGCACTTGGCCGGTTTTTTCCTATAATTTCGTAGACGTATTTGGAGCAAATTGCTGGTTAACGTCAGGTACTTTTCCAAATGATTGATGTGAAACGATTTTGTAGTGTTATGTCTAGATTGAAAACATTTGTAGACATGGCAGGACCTTAATTGTCGAAAATAATAATGATGTGTGTGTATGGGTTGATTAAGATAATAATATGGTAATAAGAATATGTGGTATGGTAATAATATGGTAGGTATAATGAGATTGTTATCTGGAAAATTATAGGTAGGGCAAAAAGGGGGAATTCATACTGAAATATTTAATGTAAGTTTTTATTTAATGGAACGGTAAACTTTTATTTAATACTCTCTTACTCTATAGTTTAGCACATCATTATAATCGAATAACTGGCTCTTGTTATTAAGGTAGTAGTAATTAATATAGTAAACAGACCACGTATCTACCAATTAATAAAACCATGTTTGTGAATAGTTTTTCAGGGAATATATTTATGAAAAAAAAATACCTATTATTAATAAAATATTTATTTCACCAATAAAAAAATTTCGTGATTGTTTCTCATTGTATCTTACATAATAAATACTCCTTGAAAAAAAAACCTTACTACCAAACACACTTTGCAATAGCAAACCGTATAAAATGGCCTCCACACCCTTTAGATATGCCATAAGTGACCATTACATCGTGAGACAGGACGGACAGACGACCGCGGTCAACATAGTCGTTAAGATTCCTACTTCAAAACATATAGGTACCGACAGAAGGTCATTTCCATACCTAAACATAAACCCTGCAAAAGATGGCGTTTTCAAAGAGGTGCATAGAAACCAGTTTTGAGAGAACTTATCATTGTGTTACCGTTACGAAGGCGAGTACAACGGCAACCGGCGACTGCTTTGTGGTTGACAATAACCACAAATGACAAACACACTGCAATTTTAATTACGAACATGACGTGAGCAGCTGCATTCCCCTTCATCAGTTTCTCAAAATTCATTTGTTAAAAAATAAAAATAGATACGTCTGCTCGTGGCGGCTCTACTGGTTTTGGTCTAATCTGTTGGCGCTCAAGAGCGGCGTCAGATCGTGCATCAGATTCTGGGTTCGATTCCCTGGTCGGCCAAAGTGTTATTGGGTTGTATTGTATTGTACAACGGGCTAGTGTCCGCAACTCCACGTCCAAAGCGCGTATTTTGCGTGCGGGTGGGAAATTGGTTCGATACACCCCAGCCCCCCGAGAAAAGCCAGCAGCGGCAGCGCCTTGATGTCGACAATCTCGCGGAGAGTACCTGGGTTACCGAAGTACTTTGCCCTGTACCCAACTAGCAAAATAGTTGTATACGAGGGCTGCACTGAAAATTTCGGGAATCAAGGAAGTGACACAACATTACTATTTAAAAATGTATTATTATTTATATTATTAATATTGCTTTTCGAAGTATTCTCCGCGAAATTTGACACATTTTCCATACGACTGAACCAATCATTGAAGCAACCATTCCATTCGGAAGTTGGGGTCTCCAAAATGGCCGTTTTGTGGGCGTCCACAGCTTCTTCAGGTGATGAAAATCTCTGACCACGCAATTTATTCTTTATTTTAGGGAAAGTATAGAAATCATTAGGGCTTAGGTCGGGGCTGTACGGTGGATGGTCTAATAATTCTATGTTTTCTTGCTCTAAAAACTCTTTTGTTCTGTGCGCGGTGTGCGCATTGTCGTGATGGAGGATGATGCGGCGGTTGCAGTTCTCTTTACGGAGTTCAGAATCGACCTGTGGCAAACAAATGCTAGCATACCATTCTGTTTTAACCGTTCTTTGTCTCTCAAGAGGATTAGTCGCAACATGGCCGGTTTTGGAGACAAACGTGGCCACCATGTTTTTTGCAACACTCCGTGAACGAACAATTTTTGTTGGCTTTAACTCATTTTCGAACACCCAAACTTATGACTGGTTTTTTGTTTCGGGTTCGTACGCGTATATCCAGGATTCGTCACCTGATACGATGTTGTATACAGCATTTGAGGATCCTGCGTGAAATCTTTCGAGAGTTCTGATGCAACAAGTAACGCGAGCCGCTTTTTGCTCTTCACAGAGCGAATGCGGTATCCATCGGGAAAACAAATTTTTTACACCTAATTGTTCGTGCAAGATCATTTGTATTTGACTCATGCCAACACATGGCAATGTCTAAAGTTGCCTGAATTTCGCGGTATGTCACATGTCGATCTTCCTCAATCAGCTTACGCACAGCATCAACGTTTTCTTGGGTGACTGCAGTTTTTGGACTACCTTGACGGGGATCATCACTGAGCTTGACACGTCCACGTTGAAATTCAGGAAACCAGCGATAAATTGTGGTTTTGGATGGGGCTTCATCACCAAATGCAGAAATCATCCGGTCAACACACTGTTTTTGTGTTAAAACACTTCGAAAGTCATAATAAATCATCGCTCTTGAATTTTCTCGAGTCAATTCCATTTTCTCAACGACTAAACAAGTTTGACAAAACCTTGTGACAAGACCGAGAATCTTTTTTTAAGTAAATAAATGGTATTCGATTTTTAAAACCAAGGAGTTTTCAATTAAAAAGATTTTAATATGACAGGAACAGTGGAAATATTAGAATTATACAACTAACAGACATGTAAGGGGTTTATGACAGTTTTTGGCCTGCAGGAGTTTACAGGTCGACGAAGGCCATCGCTGGTCGTTCCTTCAGCGTTGCCCACCAGTCGCAGCTCGGCACATAGGTTGCCCGCGTCGAAGCCGTCCCCCTCCGGGTCCGAGGCCGACGACAAGACGTCGCCGTCGAGCTCGTCACCCGAGGAGAGGACGGCGCCCACGCCGGCAGCAGTCGGGGCAGCCGGCGCTGCAGCTGCAGGAAGCTTTGTAGGAGGAGCTGCCTCCTCCTTCTGCGTCACGGTGATGGTTTCCGTGGCCAGATCCCAACCCTGAGGGACATCGACATACCTGCCGTTCGGACTCTGAAACTTCATGTACACCGTTCCTACCCCAAAGTTCAGCCTTCATCAGGGTCGGAATTTGATCCTCAGGGACCCCGACAACCACAAAGCATGCATCGGCCTGTTTGTTGCTGAGCAGCAATGCTAATCCCTTGATGTCCATCCAGGGATTCTGGTAACACAGAGCGCGCTCAATATTGGTCGACTCTGCGAAGATACCTTGCTCATCCGTGATGAATATGCCGCATCTTATTCGTCTTTGAGTCTCCGCCTGCCTCCTGACCACCATCGAGTTACTGGTGGGGGGAGGCAACTCGAAGAAGAATGTCCTCAGCCAGGCTAAGGTGTGGTCACTGCCACACCACAGTTTGAGGACCCCGTGTGTGTGTGTATGGTTGGTGTGTGTGTTAGTGGTTTTATTTATGTTTTCCATAGTTTAGTGTTTAAAATTCGTCTCTCTGGCTTCCCACCCTCCTTGGAGCCCGCACCTGGGAACGTCTCGCTGCAAACTAGAGGACCACCATCGAGATATAGGGGCGTGAGGCTGGCTTACAGTGCAACATCGGATGCTTGATCGGGTCTGACCAACCCTCACTTACACCGTCAGCATGACGCTTCGGCCAGCCAAGGATGACCTCCGGGGACCATCCGTGAGGACCACCATCGAGATATAGGGGCGTGAGGCTGGCTTACAGTGCAACATCGGATGCTTGATCGGGTCTGACCAACCCTCACTTACACCGTCAGCATGACGCTTCGGCCAGCCAAGGATGACCTCCGGGGACCTCCCGCCCCACTCCGTGGCCCTCTGACGGAATAATGTGCCATTACCCTACCCATGGCTATTGAGTAGGGCCACCACTTGAAATCCAGACCAAAGAGGGCGTGTTGCCTCACGGAGGCATTACCACCAGTGCCGCTCTGCTCAACCCTCCAGGACTCCTTCATCCCCGCTTACAACGCTCAACTGCGCAGGTCTTAGCGCTGGTGACTAGATTTACCTACTCGTCGCCAGCTGAGTTTAGTGACGACCGAGCCTGCAACCACTCAGTCACAGAGGGCACAGTTAGGATAAAAAGCGCCTGGTGGTTTCTGTTGCGTCTATTTCTTAAGGAATTATACAAAGAACAGGGCGGCAACCACGTGAAGTTAAACCCACCAGACTTGCCTTGAGGATCTACACGACTGTACCGCTCACCCTCAGGAGTTCAGGACCCCGCCACCTTACCACTTCTGAGGGAAGTAGTAAGGTAGGCCTGCATCTACACTACCAAGCAAAGCATGTCGTTCTGCAACCGCAAAAGCATAAATACAAGCCAGCCCCAAAAAGAAAAGGGTATGGAAAAAGGCAACCTAGAAAATCGCGCGAGACGGGTGACGTAACAATGGCCTAAAACACGCAAATGTCATTTATCGATATTGATTAGCGAAAGTCGTCAAGGCTGGACTCGAGCATTTATCCCAATTAGTGCTTATAACTATTCTAGAACGTGCTATCAACGTTTGTGTTATTTGTGGCCCCTTAGCAAATTGTGAAAGATGGTGTCAATGTATATATTGCCTCGTTGGTCTAGTGGTCGCAATTGCGACTGCTGAACATGGGGTCCTGGGTTTGATTTCCAGGAAAGGCAAATTGTTATTGGGTTTTCCATCAGGAATTTTTCAGTAGCGGGTATGTGGGTGTACTTGTACATACATACATACCTCGAATACGTAAGTACGGCCGAAACAAGTCACCTATGATATTTAGCGTTTCTACCCCGCTACCGCCCTTGAACTTCGCGTCTTCGTCTTTTGTCTGACATCGCCTTTATATCATTGTTTGGAAGCACGCACCATGATTTATAACGTCAGGTATAACATTTGTATTGTCGTGTTAGAAGTTTTGTAGCTGTAAGATACTTAGTGGTAAAAAGGTCTGATGCGATTTTATTGTTAACAGTGATTTGACTGCTATCGAATGTTTTGTTGGATATAAATCAACATTATTTGAGTTGATTCGAAAGGAGCTCCTGTCTAAATCTGGCGTACGAGTCGATTGCAGGTTAAGTTACGCTTGCCGAGGTCATAACACGCGATTCTTTGACAGTCGTAACGGGTATCGCCTTATTTATTTATTTATTTAACAGTTTATGTACACACTTAATACAAAAGGAACATAAAAAATAGATGCTTATTACTTTAGCTGAAGTTGATGTCGAAGAAATACCGAATAAACTTAGTTTAAAATTACTTTGAAAGTGATTGTTAGATCATGTGAAAGTCATGTAAATTAATCATAAACTTATAACTGTCACTTACGGGATATCTTCCGTGATTGCTCATAATTTTGTGCTCCCGATATTTCGACGCTGTTGCAAGCGCCATGATCGCGGATTGACTGGAGTATGCGGGTGGATGGAAAATAAATTGTTAGGAGCAGACACATCTGTCTACCCTCTTCGTTAGGCTTTTGCTACGCGCACTACTGGAACTAGACACTAAGTCACGGCAACAAAACGGAACAACACGAAAGATATCCCGTAAGTGACAGTATAGGATTAGTTTTAAACCGTGAAAGATTAAAACTGTGTATCGTCGCCTTAGAGCGAAAACCTCAGGAATGCATTTTTGCTCAATTTTATTTAATTGCGTTTCTAGGAAGAAAACCTCGCAACGCACATCCCGATCTTACTAATTTATTCATTCGATACTCGTAGCGCCATCCATGACAGTAAATGAGAACCTCGAAAATACTGGCATCTGTCAGTTTGGCGTGAATACCTTGCAACGAACGTGTCGTTACTTATTTGAAAATTGATCACAACAGTACTGGATATAAAAGCGGGTTAAATTTCCATACTCATTAATAAAAAAACATAAAAGATGCCGTACCAAAATTTCACAGCACGCAGTTTTTTCTTCCTCCTGAAAAGTTATTTCTTTTAAACTTACGAGGTTTTCATTCTAAGGCGTCTGTATGCAAATTAGTGTCTCAGATGGCATTTATGATAAAATGTTGCACACTCTCCATTCGGTGCTTTCCTGTAATGTTTGGGCCTACTACTGTTTAATCTTGTCCACCTGTCTGTTACACATTTACAATGGCAACGCCAATTATTTTGACTTCTCCACTACATTCATTGCGTTATTTACTTTAACGAGAATATCAGTTCTTCATACGCGTGAAGCAATGCTTTACAAAATACCTAAAAAAAAACTTCGGATCTAAAAGAAAGAGTGAAAATGTTAACTTAATTTTTGTTTTTCCCAAGTAAGTGCACGTCAATCATTAATACGTAGAAATATAAGCCTAGTTCATATGATTCAAAAGGAATTTATCAGGAAAATCCAGCTTGCACGAATGTTTTGAGGTAAGTGGAATCGTGTAGTATGTCGCGAAAGCAAACATGAGCAAATAAGTACATGAAGCGTGTATCGCTCGCTTTTCTTACTACTCACATTTACATGAGCAGAATTCTTCGCATTGAATCCCGACACGTGTCCTGCACTAAAGTACTTATCTTTTTTATGTTGTTTCGCAAACGTATGAAAAAGATGAATATCATTTGAAAACTAGTACCGTGTTTGTTCATACCTACATACAAATCATACCTATCTATGTATTATTTTTGCCTCGTTAGTCTAGTGGTCGCAATTGCGGCTGCTGAGCATGAAGTCCTAGGTCCGATTCCCGGATCGGGCAAAGTGTTATTAGGTTTTTTCATCAGGAATTTCTCAGTAGCAGTCATGGAGTCTGAATTTGTGCTCGGTTGATGGCGATAGGCTTGCCCCCTATTACATGAGACTGAAACATAATTAGCGAAATGTGCGTGCACTTTATAGATACACCTCTGCCTAACCCTTCGGGGATTACAAGGCGTGATGTTATGTTATGTCGATGGTATGTATTACTTTAATTTGAGTTTACGGCAATTCCAAAGACTATCGCTAGCTTCGAACCCGGTCGGATATGCGCGCATATCACGGTAACTGGTTTAAATTTCATGCAAATATGACAGTTAACTTCTTCATTAACGGTTCATTTTCCTTCAAGGAATTATAAAAAAACGTGTAAATTTTACTCTTTCTCGTATAGCATGTCTCTTATGAACTTTATCGCCATTTTACAGTCAGAAACTTTATCTTGTCGTGTAAACGAAAGTTGGAACAACGCATTCGGAGGACCGTGCCTTGGAATCACATTTTAATAACGCTTTTACGTGCTATTTTTCTTAGAATTCAGTTCATGAAAAGTTTTATAATAGTGCTGGTATGTCAGTCGCATAAGTATCTAATAAGGTAGACGCTCAGCTAGACGCACCGCAGGGTTACGCAGTGCTTGTCAAGGTCGGTCTGTGGATGGGTGACGATCACATACCAAGTTTCCTCCGTGCCCTTGCGAAGCATGCTTTTTAGATCTGTTAAACTGGAAGCTGACCCCAACATAATTGGGAAAAGGCTAGGCAGATGATGATGAATTATTGTGCCAGTATGTCAAATGCTCGCATATTCTTCAACAGGGATATTTTCAATTTTTAAAGCATGATATACAACGTGTAAACGGACCCTTCACAAAGCCGTCAACCAGCATTCTGTACATCAAACACGCAAAAATTATTGCTGGGAAACGACTTTTTTTTAGGGTGAAAAATCACGTTTTACGGTAGAACTCAATGTAACACACTCAAAACATTATGTTGATGAATCCATTGAATAGTAGGTACGGGGGTCGTGGAGGTATTTAATATAAAGTTATAACATTAAAAACTTGTATTAAAAAAAACCGGCCAAGTGCGAGTCGGATTCGCGCACGAAGGGTTCCGTACCATTATCTATAAAAACGGCAAAAAAATCATATCTGTTGTATGGAAGCCCCACTTAATATTTTTTTTTAATTTTTGTATTTGTTGTTACAGCGGCAATAGTAATACATCATTTGTGAAAATTTCAGCTTTCTAGCTATCACGGTTTATGAGATACAGCCTGGAGATAGACAGACAGCGAAGTCTTAGTAATAGGGTCCCGTTTTACCCTTTGGGTACGGAACCCTAAAAAAAACTTTGACCCCAATACCTCCGTAACTAGAAGGTTTCCAGGTATGGTCCAGAACAAAAAATATATCGCAACAATGCGGAGTACAAGAAGCTTTCAGCTTCGTTAAGGGTACTTTTACATCCTTTATAATATCGGATACGTTCATCCCGTTAGTAAACAAAACAAACGAAACAAAACAGAACATTCCAGAGAGGTAAAACCTAATTAAGATAAGAGCCTTATAGTCCAGGCAAGGAAGAGGCAAGTGATAAAAGATTAATGTACCGGAAAACTAATGTGACCCGACTCGGCTGTTATCAGTCAGCTGGTTCTCTATTGTGTTCCCTAACTTTTTTATCTATTATCTTAAGTGCCATTTTTTTTTTGTTCATCATTAATTTCGAATGATAACTTACCTGAACTTAATATCGGGATCCTGCCGTTTTGCCGAAAAGATTTTGCCAAATTTTCATTACCCAAACAAATTTTAGCAACCTTTTTTTACACCAATGTAATATTTGGAATAATTTTAGTACGTACATTTTCATTTGGTCAAATGTTTACTTGGCAGATTATTACCAAGGATAATTTCATTAAGGCTTTTGGTCTTTAATCAAATGATTTATTACAGCAAACAAAATTAAGACAATAAACGTTTAGTCAAATGATTTGTTATGACAAAAAATATAAAGGCAAAAATTTTGGAATGAAGACCGTTGCGGATCCGTCGACCTGCTGACGGAAACGCTAACCCTAGACGGTCGAGGTCAGGGGCACCCCGAGGTTCGGTTAGTTAGGTTCCTGTAAACCTTGCAGACAGAAATAGGAGCCCCGCGCAGCGGGGATCCGCCGACTTGCTGACGGAAACGCTAACCCCAGACGGTCGACGTCAGGGGCACCCCGAGGTTCGGTTAGTTAGGTTCCTGTAAACCTTGCAGACAGAAATAGGAGCCCCGCGCAGCGGGGATCCGCCGACCTGCTGACGGAAACGCTAACCCCAGACGGTCGACGTCAGGGGCACCCCGAGGTTCGGTTAGTTAGGTTCCTGTAAACCTTGCAGACAGAAATAGGAGCCCCGCGCAGCGGGGATCCGTCGACCTGCTGACGGAAACGCTAACCCTAGACGGTCGACGTCAGGGGCACCCCAAGGTTCGGTTAGTTAGGTGCCTGTAAACCCTGCAGACAGAAATAGGAGCCCCAACCGAATCCAAATAGGAGATTCCAACTAGTTAATAGTGCTTTTCACTGAAATAGTAAGTTTAAAATTGACGACACCAAATATTTGGCTTATTTAATTTTGCGTAAAATATGTTTACCAACTGAAATATTTGACTAGATAAAAAATGGTAAAAGTACTAGTTGGTGAACAAGTTATTGTTCAAAAGTTCACTTGCCAAACATAGGTTTTCGTAACAATTATTTGTAAAGAGATTTTTTGGTAAGTAATAATTTGGCAATTTGTTTTCGGTAAAACAAGGGAGACCCCTTAATATCACATACCATAAATTGAAATCCCTAAATACAATGTGCCCTAAATCCATTTGTCATAAATATTAACGACTATGACATGTGACGCACGCTCGCTACTTTCGCATTTTACATAACACAGTCCCACTTTCTGTCACAAATATCGCCGTTGCTCTGCCGGCCTTCGGCCTACGCTTCTCACGCAAGCTAGCAAGACTTTTAAGATCAATTTCAGGAAAATTTCTGATTACCCATGCGTTGCGGTAATAATAAACATTATAATATAATACGATACTTAGGACATATGACTTTATTTCATGCAAAATTAGGAGATTCAATTATAATAGTACTCGATATTATGACAAAATAGTTTTAGAAGTAAAGCTAATTTGTAAAACAAAATTTCGAATTTTTGAACATTAAGGTTACTGAAGTTTATAGCAAACGTGTTTTGGATAATGATTTTGGGACAAACAATTTAAGGAGAAGAATGGGAGTACCCAGGCAGCTACCCTCGTTTAAAAGTGGACGTTAGTATGATAGCACATACACACACACATGTGCTTGTGTTTTAAATACATATCATAACATCACGCCTGTAACCTATGAAGGTTAGGCAGAGGTGTAAAATCAATAAAGGAAACTAAGCATACAGCACAGTCATTTAATTTTGATGATAAATATGTTTTAAATAGCTGAGCTTTGTATTAATTTGAATGTAATATGTGTGATAAGTGAAATAGATGTGAATTAATTTTAATACACATTAAAATTAATTCACATCTATTTAGGAGTCATGTGCGTATTGTATCACTTGCATCGGTGAAGAAAAACATCGTGAGGCAACCAGCATGCTTGAGAGATATTTCTCGACGGCATGCAAAGCCAAGTCAGAGGCCCAAGGGCGGCATAAAAACTCTGACACCAGGTTAAGCACTCACCACACGTTATAGAAGAAGGGACAGCTTATTTTAAGTATCTTCTATCTAATCCATTTCTGTTTCGGTTTAATTCATATAATTTATTGGTCCATTCCTTTCTATAGTTGGTCTTCTTTGTGAAGCTTGGATTACATACAATTTCTCATCATAATGTATTATTATTTTTTGTAATATTTCTAAACCACTCAGTCAAAAGATAAACTTAAAACCACGCTTGTTAAATGTAAGTACCATATTAAGTTCCCTCGAGCCCATCTCAAAACCACTAGACGATTTACTTTTCCTAAATAAACAGACATATTACGTACGGTAGAAAATTATGTTAACGCGAGAAAATTGTAACTCAAACACGGATTAATCAGCCGGTCGTCAAGGGTAGTCCAAAGCCTGAATGTAGAACAAACAGTGTTTCCAAGTGGGGTTGTATTACCCTGTAACAGTACTAACTGGGTTGTGGAGGTCAGATAGATGTCATCATCTGCCTGCCTTTTCCCAACTATGTTGGTGTCGGCTTCCAGTCTCACCGGATGCAGCTGAGTACCAGTATTTTACATGGAACGACAGCCTATTTGACCTCCACAACCCAGTTAGTACTACGTAACACGATACCCGTTGGTAAGACTCGATGTCAAACTTTCGGGCCACTGACTACTTAACGACTGTCAAAGATCTACAAATGACAGCCGGGACCAACGGTTTATCGTGCTTTCCGAGGCACGGAGGAAACTCGGTATGTAATGGGTGGTCACCCAGCCACCGATCAACCTATTCAAGCGCGGCTTAATCCACAGATCGAACCGAGCGGCTGTTATAAACTAGCCACGAGCTTCTCAGGTCAGTAGGTAGTTGTATCTGGTTAGTCAGGAAGCCGACCACAACATAATTGGGAAAAGGCTAGGCAGTTTATGATGATGTTAAAGTTTAAATAGCAACAGTAAGATGGTCGACGAATAGAAGGGCGTCGCGACACTAACAACGACAATATTATCTAATACAGCTTCTATACATATATACAAATAAATAAAATTGAAGCGTCTGTTTGTAATATTAAAGTAACCACTTTTTACTACATGCATATGCATATACGGTACATATACCAAAATATTTTTTTTACAATTTTTATCTGTCTGTTTGTTCCGTCTAATCTCTGGAACGGCTGGACCGATTTTGACGGCACTCTCATTGGCAGATAGCTGATGTAATAAAGAGTAACTTAGGCTACTTCTATTTTGCGAAAAATAATTAGGATTCCGTGCAAAAAAATGAAAACCCTTGAAATTTTGGTTATAAAATCCGATTAAGATGAGTTTTATTTTTTTTTCCCTACTTATATATATTATATATACCTACTAATATTATACATGCTAAAGTAACTTTGTCTGTCTGTCTGTCTGTTACGCTTTCACGTCTAAACCACTGAACTGATTTTAATGAAATTTGGTACAGAGATAGAGTTGACCTTGAGAAAGAACATAGGGTAGTTTTTATACCGGACTTTTGAAGAGTTCTCTTGGAAACGCGATATAACCGAACTCGACGCGAGTGAAGCCGCGGGCGGAAAACTAGTATACAATAATTTCACGTGAATGAAAGTCGCGAGCAATAGCTAGTTGGCAATATAGTCAATGTCGAGTACTATGCTAGTGCTGCAGACAATAATTTTATTCTACTCGTGTTGTCAGGAAAGAAAACATTTCGAATTGAAACCCTCTGAACAATAAGAGCATATTGGAAGTCTCGATATAGTATTTATCTGTGGGGCTCTTTTCACTTCTATACACTATACACATATATATATGTATATATATAGACTATAGCTTGTATGGATAAGATACACCACTTTCAATTCAAAATAAACGAAATGTGGGTGTAGCAATTTAGAAGAAAGATACATTTTATTATACCAATTCACAAAATGGCCGACAAATATGTTCCATAACGTAACGAGCTCCATATAATCTCATTTAAACGAGGTACATAAAAATCCCGACGTTTATAACCCTTTAATTTTTCTTTTCAATCGTAAAATATATCGCTTTATCGGGTAGTCAACCATTTCCATAGGATATTCTAGAAATATCGTGTCTTATTGAAAAGTTATTTGGTGCTTTCCATGCGTTAGCTTTAGATTAATGATAAACCTTGCAGCTAGTCATTTTTCAAGCGTGTTTTACGTCCACGATAAAGAATAGCAAGGGGGATGTGTGGTGTTACGCGAAAGGATAAAATAAGAAATGAGTACCTAAGAGGAAATCCGAGTTGCGCCAGTGACTGAAAATTTGTGTGGAAGTCAGTTGTCTTGGTAACAGCATGTCACGCGGAGGAATGATATGACTAATAACCTATGTTACATTGTACCTAGAACTGTGATGCGCCGAGAGGCGCGAGTGCCCCGGCAATTCCACACTGCAAGGTGTAGAACTCAAGCTGGCGCACGGGCGGCTCTCCGACGCATCGTAGATACGTTTATCACACATTATAACGAACTTGATAATATCCCTAAATCACGTATGAGTACTAACTTAATTTTCTGTAATATTAATGCACGCATTTAACTATTTTTAAACCGAATTCAAAAAAGGAGGAGGTTTCTCAATTCGACCGTATATATATATATTTTTTATGTGTGTTCGCGGATAATTTAATCATAGCTTTGCGGATATTGATGTGGATTACACTTTTATTCAATTTAAAACTTATTCTGTCATACTTTTTGTAATGTGTAACTGTTAATTGTCCCAATAAAGTAAAATAAAATAAAATAAAAATGAGGAAAACATCGTGAGAAAAGTTTTGAGTATGAATTTTGATGGCTTTAAGAGTAGAGAAAGACCAAAAAACCGACGGATGAACTGTGTGAAGGATGATATGGCTGGAAAGGGGTGTCTGATGAGGTGACGAGTAAAATAGAAGTATGCAAGAAGAAGAGAAGAAGAAAGACATGCTGCACAACCCCAAATAGGTTGGGATATGGGCTGGAGAATAATGATAATGAAGAGAAGTAAGAGTTTGTATTTTATCTTCTGGGTATTGTAGTATTAAGGTTCACACAGATTTGGGAGCGCCGCAACCAACGGGTTGAAAAAAACCGCCTACTTAACTTTAGTTGTATAAACCTCCGCAAACTAAGTGCAGACAACACTACGCTTAGAAATATGTTGCATTGCGGCCTAATGAGAGTTTTATGTGCGCTAAGCTTCACTGTTATATTTATTTAGAGTTAGTTAAGTACAAAGTTTATGCTAATAATCCTAATCCTATGCTAACTAGTATTATTAATGCGAAAGTAAGTTTGTTTGTTGCCTAGTCACGCCTACACCACTGAACAGATCATCTTGAGATTTTGTTTAAACGTTGTCAGGTGTACAGAAACGAAAATAGGGTACCCTTCATCCCGAAAAAAAATACTGTTCCCGAGGAAAACAACAATAATGTTGTTTTGATAATAGATGGCGTCACGTGTCTTTCGAATCATGATTGAATTATATTATTACAAGCAGAGTACAACCCGAATTTATTGTCAAATTCTAAATTAACGCGAGTGAAGCCGCGGGCAGAAGCTATAGTCATTTATAATGGGTATAAAAAGACACCTAATGAAGCCAACAGGCACTTATTCTTCGCGCCATGACTGTCATTGCGATTAATGTATTGTTCTGGATCATACCTGGGAACCTTCAGCTACGGAGATCCACCCAGAACCGACTCCAGTTCCAGTTCAGCATGCCCTATTCTTTTTAGACCCTGTGTATCTCGGCCGTAGAGCTCAGCTTAACCGGTATCCACAGGGATCTCGCAAACAATAACTTCCAAAACCTTGTTTATCACATTAAACAAAGAGACAAATCAAATTTCCATACATTTCAGCTCCAGTTGGGCTTGTAATTTATTTCATTGAGGTAAATTCAATGTCGCAAGAAAGTTCGTGACTGAGACCATTTCTGGTGTTTCTAAGGGCTCATCAACAATACAATATGAGTCATTAATCAAAATTAAATGTAATTCTGTGGAGTTTTAAGGAAAAACAGATTTAGGAAGGTATTTATTTCCATGTTTTTACCTCATTTGCTTTGAATCGTAGTTAATTTTGTTATTTCATTGAAATCAAATCGTGGAAAAACTTTTAGTGGACATCTAGGTTTGTCTTTGTGCATGCATTATTCCGCCGCTTTTTTAAATTTTGTGTTGTTATTTTTTTCTAAAGATAGTTTTTTTTATTTCGAAAGCCAGGGAAAACTCGTGACTGTGGTCCGGACATGTCGTTTATCGACATAGACTTTAAAAATGTCTGGACTCCTCAAACCTTCCTCTGACAGCGCAAGCTATTATCTTACAAATATGACCAGGGTTAGGTCATATTTGTAAGAAAATAGCTTGCGCTGTAGTTATGTAATCAGTTGAGGTACACGATAAGTGACACATGCGTGAATTATCAAGGCTCCTGTATAGTTTTTTTCCCAAAAATACCAATCTTTTGGGGATCATGTATGTAACACGATCTTCAAACAATCTGCCCATTAAAATGCAACTCTTTGTCTATATTAAAGACTGACCACGGAGCTTTTTTCAGTGTTTCATATAGGCATTAACCTTATCGCAGATAGCATCGATTTTAAATAAAAAATCACGAAAAGAACTGTTTGCTTTTGACCAATTCACAAAATAAACATCAAAAATATTATCTTTCCATTAAACGTACCTAAAACTCCTCTATTTATCTGCTATATTCATAGTCACGCAACCCACACTTGACATAGATTTATCATAGTGATTGAAATACAATGCAACTAGGTATTTCTATGTTTACTGAAGCTATTCGCTTGCAAAGACAATACTTTATTAATCGCCTGAAATATATCGCAGTCTATAATGGAAGAGTGGAACAATACATAAGCTAGTATGAACTATAATTAATATGGTTAGTGTTTTAAATAGTTTGGTTGTAAGAACTGCAAAAGTGCAATGTGAACGCAGTATTGTATTTTTTTATGAGCCTCATAATTACGTTTTGATTTGACTAACTGGGTTTACCTTTTGCTGGATATTCTTTCTTAACTCGTGAGTCCTTTCGTTTAAAATTTCAAAGTTTTAAAATTCTACTCGAAGACATTAAGCACGTAAACTTTTCAATTTATTGATAAGCGGTATCGTGGTTTTTTTTGTTGTTTAACAAAAATGGGCATATCCATTTGGATATGCCAATCCCACCGTAACTTATTAACTATTTAACCTTAATTAGAACCATTGACTAGGCATCTATGTTTTGAATTACGTGCTTGCCCCATACCCATAACACACCGAGTTTCCTCCTCGCATCGAAAAGCACGTTAAGCCGTTGATCCCGGCTGGAATTTATAGTATCTTTGACAGTTGTTACAGGTAGTCAGTGGCCCGGTAGAGCCAGTAATCACTGGACTGTGGAGATCAGATATCGCTCGGTTCGATCTTTAGGTTAAGCCGCGCTTGAATAGGTTGGTCGGTGGCTGGGCGACCACCCTTTACATACCGAGTTTCCTCCGTGCCTCGGAAAGCACGATAAACCGTTGGTCCTTGCTGTCATTTGTAGATCTTTGACAGTCGTTAAGTTGTCAGTGGCCCGAAAGTCTGACAACCAGTCTCACCAACGGGTATCGTGTTACTGGGTTGTGGAGGTCAGATAGGCAGTCGCTCCATGTAAAATAATGGTGTTCAGCTGAATCCGGGAAGACTGGAAGCCGACCCCAACAACATGTATAATACATACATACACACACTCACGCTTTTTTTCCCATGGAGGTAGGCAGAAACCACTGAGCGCCAACGTCTAAAATGTTCAATTTAAACTCACTTATTAATGACCAGCTTTTGCTCGTGACTTCGCTCTCGTTACGTACGGAACTTAACCCACGGGGACGTTTAAATATAGCCTATAGCACTCGGAGATAAAGTAAGCTTCCCGTTAGTGAAAGAATTTTCGGAATCGGATTAGTAGTTCTGAAGATTGCCCCCTACATACAAACTTACAAACAAATTTTATCTCTCTATAATATTAGTATAGATTCCCTTTCATTCTTGTTTTTAACAAATTCCATCAACAGTATTTGATGTCTTTACATAATAAAATACTTAAACACAGTGCGAAATCCACTTTGAATGTGTGATATTGACTAAAATCAGTCATATAAAATGAACAAAAGCGACGTTGCCAATCTTAATCTCGGCAAGACGCAATTTTAACGAAATGTGTTGCCACTCA